>CM050650.1:62699942-64124942 GCA_027574665.1 Rhynochetos jubatus | reverse complement strand
ACCCAGCCTGCACTGCAGGACCCCTTACCCAAGGGGTGGACTGGGGGCATGGGGAGAGCACAGCCTTGGATGGCCTCACTCGCAACCCCCAGCAGCAGTAGGTGTGACCCCAAGGGACGTGATGCCACGTTGCCTGGAGGAGAACATCCTTTGGGAAGGACTTTGAAACTAGCCATATCTTCCTCCCCCCAGCCTGTGTGTGTTGAGTCCTGACCTGAAGCCAAAGCCGAGCTGTCCAACCCTACTCTGGTAAAATAAAGAGAAAGCAAAAAACGCTTGTTCTGCCCATCACCTCTGCTCTCCCGCAGCCCAGCCTCCCCAGAGCCGTTGCAAGGGGAAAGCAGCCACATGCCAAACAGGATTATCTCCCCGCAAGGATCTTCTCCAGCACCTTCTCCTAGCTCAGTCCCTTGCAGGGAAAGTGAGAATATGAAAGTGTGTGCCATCAGGCCAGGGCATGTGACCCTGGCCTCCTGCATTCTCCTTGCTTGGTGGGATTTCCAGCAGCCAGGTGGGCACGACCTGACCTGTGGCTCGGGTGGAATGAAAGAGGCGCAGGTACGTCTCCAAAGGCCATGCAATTCACCCCAGGAACAGTTCTAATTTGCTGTTAGAGTGCGGGGATTTATTTCTTTTCTTCTTGGTCACTTGCATCCTGCAGGCCTGGCTTCCCACAGCACAGATAACTTCTGTCAGCTCCTGGATGCTGACACGAGGCACTGGGAGGGGTCCAAGCCAAAAGCTCAGATTCCAAACATCCCTGAACTTTGGAGAGGTTCAAATCAGAGCACACATCTCCAGTGAGAAGAGGAAAGCTGTCATGATCCCAGCCCTGGGCAATAGAGGTAACACTCCAGCATGGTCTGAAGGTGACTTCCAGAATACGCAGTGTGGAGCAGAGCAGAGGAGGAAAGGAAAAAGCGTGAAGGAATTTTTCACATATTAAAAAAAAACGAAACAACACTCTCTAGGAGGGAACTGGATGTCTGCTGCCTGTGGGAGGGTGAGGAAGGTTGCTGACAGAGTAAAGGGGGTTAAGAGTGGTGGATGAACTCTGAATGGAACAAGGAGTGATACCAAAGAGCCCTGCAGGCTGTCAGAGAGGTGTCAAAAGTCAGGAAGGAACAGAAAGGCCAAGAAAGCGAGCATTCAGGGAAAAGGCCACCAGCGCACATCTGCGTATCTATGTGATCTTGAGACTGACAGCTGCATTCAGGCCTGCACAGGTCCCTCCTGTGCTCTCTGCCTGCCTTTCACGTGGACCAAAATCCTCCTAATGCCTCAGCTCCTGCTCTGTTTGCAAGGTAAGGATGCCTTTGGCTACAAGGGCTTTTCTGGGCACTGACTGCGTCGTGTGTGGGACTGTGAGCAGCATCACCCGCTGCATGCTGCCGGCAGCATCCACCCCAGAATTTCCAGCTAGAGGGGCAGCACGGGCTTTTTCCTCTGGAGCATGAGAAGCTGCATGCTGCTCCTCCAGCTCTTCTTAAGCTTGCATCTCATCTTCATTGCTCAGGCTTGCAAGAATTAAGGCCAGACACCGACAACGTCAGGTTGCACAAGCAGAGAGGCCTTTTTCACTCCAGCTCAGAATATGGACTCTTTGATTCCCCTTCCCAGAAAGGCTCCTTGGATGGCCCACAGAAAGGCAGAAAACTGCCTAACTGGGTCTACCTAGCTCTACATGAATACGCTGGGTGTGCTTGGACATACCAGCCTCAGTATGCCCCATGAGTAAGCCTCAGCATGAATGTAGAGGGCTGCAGGGCTGGGGAGCAATCCCCACCAGATTGCACAGGGTTAGAGAGGTGCACAGCTTACGGTGATAGCAGCTCAGGCCATGACAAACCCAGGCGTGATCACTCGTGGTGAGCATGCAAGGGTGACGGTGTGTGTGCCATACCCCTCTCATGGGCCAGAGGAACGAACTCCCTGAACTATATAAGCATCCTTTGGTCAGCTGCCAGCAACTGGTTAGATGGTTTTTGTGCCATCCCACAACACCAGCTCTCCTGGCTCTCACTTCCTCAGTTAACGAATACCACTACTAATTAACTGACAGTAACATGGAGCTGTTCTTGGCCCTAGGTGGATCTTACTGAGGTCATACTGGTTGCGGGTAATGTAATTTGTTACCCTGTGAGGCACTTTGGGATACAGTGCGAGGAGACCATTTGGGAAGTGCCAAAGCAGTAATCCAAGCCAGGAGTTTCCCTGGTAAGGTAATATGTTCCATACTTGCTGTGCCTCTGAGAAATAAAGCATCGAAGTTGCGCTGGCTCTGGTGCAACACTGTAAGGATTTCCAAATACAACGGTGGAAACAGAGAACTACTGTGCTCAAGAGGTGGGTCCCTTTTTGGAGCAAAAGAAGTGCAAGGCTTTGATTTTTCCCTTAAAGCAACTTTGAAAGCAAAAATCCCACCCTGTGGAAGGCACCCGGCTGCCAAAGAGGAGCACTGGGCAGGCAGGCAGCTCTCCCTGCACGGCAGCGGGGTCACGCCGTCCGGCTCCAGTTGGGACTGGAGCTGTACTCTAGATGAACTCTACCAAATTAGCTGTACATGATGCTGCATTCCCTCCTTTCTCGGAGGATCAAAGTGGCTGGATCGAGTCCCAGCTTTCTGCAGATAAGTAGGTCACAGGACTAGTTTGCACCTCTTTGCTGCTTGTAATACACTGTGTTACAGATTCCTCTGGATTTCCTAGTTTGTGCCCATATGCACTGGATACTGCTGGTCACATTTTTTCCAGCTAGTCCTCTGAGCTAATCTACTGACCTGGGATGCTTCCACAGACTCCACACCAGTACAGACTCCCTGGCAGCGTTACATCTGATTGTGAACTACTACCGCTGTTCTTGCCCAAATGCCTTTTACGATTGTGTTATATCAAAAACCTCTCTCCCCAGCACAGCAGCATGAGGGCAGGTGCGGCAGCTCAGCAGCTGGACTTGGATTAAACCCTTTCTGAATGGTGGGGCAAGAAAGGCAAGGTTACCCGGTTCGGTAAGCGACGAGGCATCCCTAGTGCCTCAGCAAAGTGAATGTCAAGAAGGGGGGGAGTGGGGAGATAGTAATAATTGGAAATCCATTTCACTTGTATAAAAGTGTTAATTAGTTGTTTATCTGCAGGGACACTGCAGGCTTCACAAAGGCACACACAAGTTACAGCAATTAATTACTAGCAGGGTCTGGGAGACTGTCTCCGTAATTAAAATTTGCGCTCAAGCACTGGCATTGGGTGATTCAAAGCAAACAGCAGAACATGGACGCATATAGTCTTCTTTAAAATGATAACATCGTTTCGTGTCATAGGACTGGGTGATGAATTGATCATGATTTTAACCACTGCTGTGGTTTAAGCAGCAGGTACATTTCTAATATGTAAGTGGTAGCTTTAGAGGAGTCATTTTTTTACCTATGAAGTTTATCTGTTGGCAGAAGCAGGCATATTTTGAAACTATGCGAGAGTTTATGTCAAATCCAACAAATAGTTTTGGACAAAAACGTCCGAGAGTTAGAATTGAGGGGAAAAAAAAAATATTTTCAGAAAGATTTCATTTTGGAATGATAGCTAATCATTCCAATGAACATAATGTTCCTATTTTAATTAAAAAATAAAAACAAATCCCCAAGTCCAAAGTGCTCTATTGATTGGAAGATAAATACTTTTTCCACTTCTCACACCCAGCTATAGCGGCAGTAGATAGCACATGCTCCCAGTGTCCCTTCTGCCCAAAACATAACAAGCTTTTAAGGACAGAATAAGGGAGAATTTTAAACAGAGGCATCGTGTCAGCAAAGAAAAAGACATGGCAATACTTTGGATATAGCAATTAAATGTTTTATTTTATTTGTGAAAAATACATCAAGTAAAAGAATAGAATAGCACTGAATTAAACTCGCACAACCCCAGTGGCACTGGAAGCACCCTGAAGATTTTGGCTTGGGATCCTTCTTTACAACAATTTTTGAAAATATCTGATACTGGAGCAGTAAGGACCATTCCCAAAATAAAAGCGCTCCTCATCATAATTATTTTCATAGGCTATTTTTGACAAGGCTGAATGATTGAAAGTGATTTCCAATGAGTGTATTTTAAAAGTGACACATTCCTCTTGCCTTGTAGTGAACTGTTCAGTTCACAAAAATATTTAGTATTAAGAATTACTCATAACCTCTTTTCCAGAATATTTTCTGGCCAGAAGGTTGTTTGAGACAAGGTGTGAGTACTGCCCAGCCTGTATCTCAGCTGCGTTCAGCCCAGACACTGGCCGTGGCATTTTCTGTGCTCTGCTGGGTGGCGGAAAAATACCAGCAAACAAAGTTTTGGAGGTGCTGCTTCCAACCGTTTATTGAAACTCCGACTTCACCATTTTGCAAGTCATGGAAGATCAACATATTTTCAGGAATATTGCAGCCAAGAAGCCAATAGAAAGGTTTGCCGAAATGTTTCCATGCAGAAAACAGAAAAAACCAGGAGCAGTATAAAGTTCAAACCGACTCCAGCAAGTCGTATTTGGCACAGTGCAGCCCATTTCTCACAGCTGCCTTCAGAGGCGAAGAAAATGTTTCCCTGGGTCTAAGGACTCCCCGAACAGGAACGGGCTTCCAGCAGGGAGGATGCACAGCGCCATGCAAGCGCTTCACAGCAATGAAATGTGGGATCGTATGGCAGCCGCCTACTGTAGATCCTCTTTTCACATGTGGCAAGTCACAAATTCAAAGCAAGAAGTTGCATGAAATGGAGCTGTAACTTTATATCTAAACGTGTAATTCAATTATAAACTAAGTAGCTTGGCCATCAGCCACAAGAGAAGAAATGTCCCATTAATCTGAGTGAAAAAAGAGTTTGTATTTCAAAAATGAGAAGTTAAAATCCAAGACCAGCCCTCAATTACCACATAATGACAACCAAAAAAAAAAAAACCAAAACCCCCACACCACACAAAAAAATTCAATTACCTGAAATATTGTTGCTTGATAGTACTTTAGCCTTTTAGTTGGGACACTAAAACATTTCTGATGTACAAATGGTGAAGGGGGAGACCAGCGTTTTTTCCTCCACTGACAAACTAGGTTTTGCAGCTTTTCTTGAGTGGAATATTTTTTCCTTTCAGAATAGTAGCTGCCTAAACCGCTTACATATATTGTAACATGGTTACAAGGAGCTAAGTTGTGAGGCAACAGAAAACTGCAAAAAATTTGGGAGAAAAAAATGGGGAAAAAAGTAAAAATTAAAGACAAATAAATTGAAAAGAAATTGCAGGAAAAGGAAAACTGAAATTAAAAAACCAAATCTTAGATCATGGAAAACAAGCTTTGTGAGAAAGTAAGGATTTATCATGCACCTTTCTTCACATGCTTCTTATTTCCCTCCTTTTTATACCAGAATGTGCACAAGAGAAAGAAAAATCAAATAATAGGAATGAATAACTGACACTCCAGTGTAAAAAAAAAGAAAATGCTTGTGAAATCTGGGATTTGGGGGGGTGGGGGGGTTACAATTGCCCCTTAGAATAAATAACTTTAAAAAAAATCTTAAAATGCTTACCACCAGTAGAGTCACAATCCACACCAAGGAAGGTACAAAACTTTAAGTCGTGAACTGAGGCTGAGGAAAAAGCCATTACTAGATTAGCAGAGCCTAACTTTGGTCAGCCAAGTAGAAGACTCCCCTTTTCTACCAGCTAATTTAGACAGCCAGTCCTCTCCGGCCCAGCAGCCATCTGCACCTCTTTAAGTTGTCATATTTGGTTTGATTGAAATGTTCACATAGTAAAAAAAAATCCAGAACTCTGAGACAGCGGGCATCTTACTGACAAGCTTTGTAAAAATCAAACCTATTAAAAAAAAAGAAAAAAGCAGCAGCTACACAAAGAAGCCAATATAAGGACATTTTATTGGGGTAGGTTTTATTGTGAATTGTGAACTGCACAGTGACTAGTTTGCAAAGGTCAGCCAACTCCGTTATCCAAGACAATTACAGACCTCACCCCGACGGTTTTATACTGTGACTCTTTCGTAGCACTATTCGGAACCTCCCTCCAAACACTCAAAAGGCAATGAATACTTTTCATGTTGAACCATTTTTCCAGCACTGCTGTCACCCCCCTGGTGTCACCGCACCCACCTGCCAGCGCCCTGCGACGGAACACCTTTGCACAGCAGTTCACCAGGGTGCCTCGCGCCGGGATATTGCAACCACCCGCTGTACCGAAAGGCTTTCTCGAGGCTTTGTACACATGCTGTGACACTTCCACACTCAGAGAGCTCTCTGACAGGGATCTTGCCCCTCTGCTTACGAAAACGTTGAGTAATAAAAACCAAAATACACACTCTCACAGAGCAGAAACACAACGGCACCTGGGCAGGCATATATAACATCTGCCAGTGTCCTCAGCCAAAAAGCCTAACCGAGATGCACACTGCACAAAAAACCATGCCTTCTATTTAGAAATGTCACACAACCTGTAAATTGATTACAAATTTGCACTGAAATATAAAATATATTTAAGACCAAGTGTCCAAATGAAGGTTTTTTGCTTAATAAAAAAAAAAAAAAAAGCAAGCACCTGTAAGCGTCTGCGTATTTGCCTCACCTAAAGAACCTTAGTTTAAAGGCAGGTAAGTTAAAATCAGGTTTTTTCTGCACATCAGAAATTCAGGTTGATACTACCGTATTAGATTTCCCATACGAAAAATACGGGATATGGAAAGTGGCAGTACTTCAGAAGGCAATTTGTAACACTGAAAAATCCCTAGGAATTTCAATGATACATGGCTGCAGGTCTTAGCTTTAAAAAATGTTTAGGATTTATGATCCGCTTGCAAAGAAACAGTAAAATTGCGGGTGTAAAGAAGCAGTTCGTAAAATTCTTGCATAATTTTTTACATATAGCTAAAGAATGTGGAGTCAGCAAAGCATAAAGTGGAAATGTTAACATCTTATTAGTTCTTATTCTGGTGTGTCTTTTTTTCTTTTTCACTGAAACAGCTGCATATGGGAAGTTCCTCTCTTGTTAAAGGTGGCGCAAAGGGATGATATTTTGTCACTGAGAGTATCCACAGAGGTTGTGGAGTCTCAATCCTTGGAGACAGTCAAAAGCCATATGGATATGGTCCTGGGCAACCTGTCCTAGCTGACTGACCCTGCACTGAGCAGGGGGTTTGGACCACATGAGCTCCAGGTGCCCCTTCCAAGCTCAACCATTCTGCGATTCTGTGGGCTTCATTAACAGGAACGGTGTGTGATGTTGCAGGAACATGTCTACTAATCACATACTCATGAATACCGTCTACGTGCGTACCATAGAATGGAAGTAAAGTATTTTAACAAAAAAAAAAAAAAAAAAGCCAGTAACTGTCATAGTTTAAACAAGATTCAACTATATAATTCTTATTTCCTAGAAAGTGCCCTTCAGCTGAATGCTTTAGCACATTTTTAGGTGTTGTAAGACTAAAGAAAATTTCTCCTTGCCTGAGTTCCCTAAGATTCTTTTTAATGATAAACAGCCAAAACAAAGGGGGATAGCTTACCATTCTAAATCTAGCATTTCACAGATGGTTCATCATGGCATACATGATGATTTTACATGCGATGTAACAAAACAGCCATTGCCCACCCCTACGCTGCACTGTGTTTTTTACAAAAAGAACTCTGTAACACAAAAGTATAAACTCATATTTAGAAAGTCTCTGTCAGAAGCATCAGTGGGGCCTTTTCTTTTCCCCAGCCTGAGTTCTCTTGGCCGGCTAATCTGTATCACACAGGATCACAAATCACAGCATTTGTTTTTCAGTGCATGCCATTTTTTATGCTGTCTCAGGAAAGCTCACCCACAGTTGGCTCCCCTAGTCCCATTTCATTCTTTGTACTGGCGGATAGCCTAGAACAGGGAGAAGTGATTGGACTTCGAATGCATGGTCATTTTTCATAAATTTACTGTGCACTCTATATACTCCACCCCTCCGTTTCTTCCTTACCCACCTCCTAGCTGGCATGAACCCTCCACCAGCCCCAGAGTGGCTCCCCCAGGTTGCCTTCCAGTGCAACCATTTGCTTTCACATCAGCGTTTGAGCAAGGGTGCAGTCCTTCCCAGTCGTTAAACTGTGCCCAAAAGAAAAGGATTTGCTGATACAAAGTCAAGGCGTAACAGAAGTTCCTTCTCGGTTAAGAAATGCTGTGTAGCTGTAAACAACAGATTATCTTGCCCTACCTCTTGGAGGTTTTAATATGTTTTCCCAGCTCCCCCTCCACAGTGCCCCATAGTTTTTAACTGCACTTGGCAAAAGCTTATCTTCCATAGTCTGAATGTGGAAGAGTTTTGCTTATCTACAGTGTTCGTTATTATGTGATTAGACAGTAGCCACCACACGCTGTGACTATGATGTGGAATGAGGAATGTGTGAAGATTTACTGCTTACTGCTTGAAAATGCAGCTTGGAAATGTACCTCTACAGGAATAAGCTTGCTTTTCGGCTCCAAAAGTGTAGCGTACACGTTGCTTCAGAATACCGAGGAAAACCCACATGGCAGGAAATCCCCATGTTGACACGCTGAGGTTGGTGCCACCGTTCTGACCTAATCTGGAAAGGAAACGATTTACAAGTAAGACCTACAAGCTGGGGTCAGCAGCCTCGGCGCAGCGGCAGCCAGGGCTGCTGGAAGCTTGGGCTCCGCCCTCGTAGTGGCATCCAGTCATGTCTGTTCTCCTTCCCAGCCTGCCAGCTTGTTAGAAATAATGGAACCAGAGATCAGATTAGAAAGAAAAAGGTTACAGCGGAAATCAAGAAAGGCTGGTTTCCTCCTTGCCGATGAAGACAAGACTTCTTTTTTCCCCATGCATTTCCATGGCTCCTCCAACAGTGTTCTTCCTGGCTGAAATACCACACACTGTCATTCGCCTTTGCAAATCGCTCATGCTTTGCCTTCTACAACCGTTCCACAACAGCAAACACCGTCACCTTCTGATTACTGCCATCCACTGCCACAATCACACTGCTCATAACACCCAAGAGGGCTTGTAGGGCAAAAGACAAAAGCTGCAGGTCGGTAGAGTTTCACTCATGGTCGATACAGGGAAAGTGGGTGTGATATGAAGGAGACACCTTGGACATGTCTCCAAATGGCAGGGTGCAGGTGTTTCCTCCTGCTGTTTTTGGGCTCTGGAGAGGAAAGACACCTACATGCCTCACCACAGGGTTCCTGTGTCTGGGGGACCAGGGTCTCAGGGAGTATGGCTATGTTACGTGGGAACACTGGTGTCTGCATAGGACAGGGCAGGATGCCAGAACCTCAGTGAAACCACATAGAATCATAGGATCATGTAGGTTGAAAAAGACCATTGAGATCATCAAGTCTAACCCTTAACCCAGCACTGCCAAGTCCACCACTAAACCATGTCCCTCAGCACCACATCCACATGTCTCAGATACCTCCAAGGTTGGTGACGCAACCACCACCCTGGGCAGCCTGTTCCAATGCCTGACAACCCTTTTGGTGAAGAAATTTTTCCTAATATCCAATGTAAACCTCCCCCGGCACAACCTGAGGCCATTTCCTCTTGTCCTATAGCTTGTCACTTGGAAGAAGAGACCAACCCCCTTTCGGGGAGCTGTAGAGAGGGATATGGTCTCCACTCAGCCTCCTCTTCTCCAGGCTGAACAACCCCAGCTCCCTCAGCCGCTCTTCACAGGACTTGTGCTCCAGACCCTTCCCCAGCTCCGTTGTCCTTCTCTGGACACGCTCCAGTACCTCAGTGAAAGTGTCTTTCTTGCAGTGAGGGGCCCAAAACTGAACACAGGATTCGAGGTGCAGCCTCACCAGTGCCCAATGCAAAGGTACCATCACTCCCCTAGTCCCTGTATGGAGACAGTTAGAACAGGTAGCTGAGAGAGAAACCCAGTCTTGCACAACTTCCCCTGCAACCCATACCCCCCACAGGCTCAGAGGTAGAGCCTAATTTAAGGAGTGGTATCTGGGAATGTGAAAACTCACATTTTCAGCTGTCAAAGCTCATTAGGATTTTACCCACATGTCTCCTATCAGCAGTGGCATCTCAGCAGCATAGTGCATCAAGACACAGTATCAGCCCCAAACGCTGCTGAGGGCAGAGTACCCCCTGGGCCACACAAACCTCTCACAGTTACATCAAAGGGCTCCCCCCAGAATTTATTCGTGAGTTTTCTTTAGAGCCTGCCCAGCTGTAAATTACGGTGGCATTAAATTGTATACTCATTTTTTTATTTTTTTTTAAACAAACAAAGCCTCCAAGCCTGACAGGCAAGGGCAGGGATGGGATTAGGCAAACATCCCATACAGAGGGTTCCTCTTTCTGTCTGTCAGCTCGTAAGTGCTTTCTCTTCTGGAACTATACAGTACTAACTGAGCCGGAAACAGCTATTTAAAAAGTGATTATAGTGTGACATTTTTGTTTGACCTAACATCAAGCCATGTGCAGCTTAAATGTCAGCAAAGCTATTTACTATAGGGACAGACAGGCCCTAGCATGCTTAAATCTACCCAGCGTCTTAGAGCTGCTTGCCGTCTCCGCTCGGTGCACATGAATGACACTGAAGCCAAGAAGTAAAGTATAGTGCTCCGTAAGCTGCGATGATTGACTGATATGCTGGGTGGCACAATGCATTCAGCAAGAGGCTCAGAGGGAGGAAGAGAAAATAATGGGTAATTAAAGCCAATCTCAGGTTAGAAAGCAGAGGGCCGTGCAAAAGGCTCCCTTGGATTAGCAAGAGCATGCCAATAGCTGGTGTGTTTCGTCCAGGGATGTCTGAGGAGCTCAAATATTTGGACAAAAATAGCAAACAGAATTTTTTTCTTTATCAGCAGAGGAGCTGCATCGGTCACATGCGAGAGGGACCACAGTCCCCGGTCCTGCCTTTAGCAGCCTCCTCCAGCTTGCAGCCGCCACAGCAAAGCGCTGTGGCCTCCGGGCCGTAGCCCCCCGTTGGGTGTCACATAGGGTGGCAGAGGGAATGGGAGGCTTCAGAGCCGTGTGTCCAGTGGACAAAATAACAGGTGAGCAGTGGGGGAGCACGAGGCTGACGCAGCCAGTTACGTGCATCGCTCCACGTGCGAGAACCAGCAGGAATGAAGCGGCTTCAGATCCTGCGAGGATTCACGAGCGCGTGCAGCTATAAAGCGATATACAGAGTTATAGAGTATCACGAGCTCTTCCTGGAATACAATGAACTGGTTCGCAACGGATGGAGATAAGTACGCCTATAGGTCCTTAATGGGACCAGAGGCATGTATTTGGACAGCGTTCCAGTTTGACCTTCTTCTCAGAGCCTAAAACAACAAACAAATCAGTGTGCCTTTGAGAAAATGTTGCTCACAGTAATAAGGGTGGGTGGGGGCACTCAAAAGGAAGCAGAGCTGTGATAAAACTTCCATTTTGTTCTTTCTTGCACGTCAGAAAAAAATGTACATTATAATTCAGAGTGCCTTTCAGAGTTTATTTTTCTTTACATTGTTACATGCCCGATCACATCTGATTTTGGAAGCTAAGCAGGGTCTGACCTGGCTGTCACTGGGAGACTGCTGAAAATGAAGTAAACTGAGCAGGGTCTGTGGGTGCGTTATATGAACACGCAGTGCATAAAAGCATGACTGGGGGGGAACGGCAAGGATATTCACAGCTTTTCCATATTTTAAAATATTGTTTTTCTCCATATAGAACAACTGAAATAACACCGTGACCGAAAATAACATTGTGAACTTAAATGAGCTTTTTTTTAAGTAATAGTAATAAAGACGACACTGCTTGTGAATACTGGTTTATGATTTCCAAAGAGCACAGAAAAACCCTTTGAGCAAACTGATCATCAGGTCATTAGAGATAGGAAATAAATTATTTAATTTCTGTCTGCTTGCTATTTACTTTACTAAGTGTTGACAGCGGCAGGGGACTGTAAAAATCTTTTCAAAACTCATTTAAATCCAGTAAGCGAAAACAGTATAAACTTTTTAACACGAAAGATATGAGAGGTAGCCAGAGGATTTTTTTCTGATGTAGGATTTACTGTTGTTCTTGGTGTTTTCAGTTGCAAAGGGCTTAATTATATCACATAAAGGTTCCTTCCTTCTTGTTCCTTCTTGCTTTACCTTAGAAAATTCCAGAAGATCAAGGCCAGTCTGTTACAGTTTTGCTTGGAGGCTCCCAAGCAAGAGTTAACAAAACTTTCCTTCATTAAATATGTTCATTAGTCATTCACATTAAAATAAATATCATTAAAAAAAAATATAAACAAAACTAGAACTCCCTTCCTCTCTTGCTTTCTTATCAAATGTCATCTATGGGTACCTCTCAGATCCTGAGTGAGCCTTGTGGTCCAGGGTTAGCTTCACTTTTTTCATCACCTCCTCCCTCCCAGAAAGTTAAAAAGGCAAAACGGACAGTGAATGTGCTGCAAACATCAAACAGATCTCCGAGTATCTTTCTTCTACCTTTAAACAAGAAATAAGTGTGAAGTGGCAAAGCAAGGCAAGCTTCACACGCTCTAAGCCTCTCCCAGGTAGTGCCCGAGATGCCCTTGTTCGGTGTTGCAGCCCTGCTTTGTTGTATCAAATTGTGAGGGATTTCTAAACCCTGATTTGAATGCATCCCCCGACAGCAGAGAGCAACAGACAATTACTGAAGCAAGGCAAGTTATTTTCAGTTTAGCAGTTTTTTTCTAAGCCAGGCTTGTGGTTTCATTTAAAGTTTGAATGCTTCCATTCTCTGAGAAGCCCAGTGGCTTTTCAATAGCAGAAGATCAAATGATGTTAATCGGGCAGTGTGACCTAATCCTCTAATTCAGCTGCCTTTTTACATTAGAAATGTTCTGCTCATGTAAGACTGATTTGCTCTTAAATTGACTTTTTTTGGGGTGAGGAGTGGGTCTTAAATGTGCTATTCTGAACTTCTACTCCTGGCTCCGCAGGTCTGTTACATGAAGAAGGGAAGGCCCCTTTTTCTTCATTTTGCAGGTTTAGATAGGCTAATCCTAAGGGTTCTGATAGAAAGATCTCTTGTTAACCGCAGAAAGCCCAAGCTGTTCCGCAACAGCAACAAGAAGGACATTTTCCTTGCTGGTGTGATCCCACAGGTTACCTACACTGATGGGGGCTACTCTGGTCAGCTGTTGGAAGGCTACTGTAGGTGTCCCTCAGCCTTCAGCTGCATCTTCCAGTGACGTTCACACGTTTCACCAAAGACTGAAACAATCTCTTCGTTTCCTTTCTGCTCCCTTCTTATGCTGATGTGGTGGCTCTGATGTGACGGGGGGGGGGGGCCACAGCAGCCCCGTCAACATCCCCCCCTCCCTGTACGCAGTGCGGGTAGCTGGCAGATCGCAGCTGCACCTGACGTGCGGGGTGACAGGAGAGAAAACAGCCTGCTGGGTTGCTCCGTAAACCACTGATGGCTCTGGAGATGGCATCTGAAATGGCCTCATGCTGCCACGCAGACAGGGAGAGTGGGATGAGCCCCCAACACAGCCTCTCAGAGGTGGTAGGTTTTCTGGCACTGTAACATCAGAGAAGATCCTGAGCTCTACAAGCACCAGCTGACAGACCATCAGCACCGGTTGTGCCTACTGCCCGTCACAGCAGCATCCCCCAACAAAGGCCGCACGAGGCGAGATGAGCCAATTTAGAGGCCATGTGCGTTTGCCTGTGTTAATCGGTTCCCGTGCACACGTTTGGCACTAAATCTCTGCAACGCCTGGTGACAGCTGTCACTCCTATGGGCAGCACACAGGTGCCTGCACCTTCGCACGAACCCAAAGGCCCAACCCTCCGAAACACTAGGGTCTGTGGTCGAGTGTTAATGGCCAGCACAAATTAAGTGTCATTGACTTACCCCTAGGCTGGATTTGGCCAAGTTTACTGACAATAACCAGCCCATAGTGAACACTATCAGTGTGAACCTGCTTCCCATGCCCTTGTCTGCTTGAGCCGTAGAGGAGGTCCCGGCAGAAGACATCCAGCCACCAGCACAGCCATCGGCGCGTGGTGCTGCTCACACCCGCTTTGACAGCTGGGGTAGGGCAGCGCGTAGGGAGCGTAGGGTCTAGGGCTCCGGGGGCACAAGGACGTACAGCCCGGCACCTGTGAGGTGTGCGGCAGAGGGGAGACAACCACGCAGCACACACGTACCTGCTGCACCAGTGGTGTGACGCTTTCTGTCCCATTAGAGGGCTCTTGCAGCAGATTTTCATGGCCTGCTTCTACATTGCTGCTAAGATTGCCGCAGGTAAAGAAAGACATAATACAGCCTGGGGAACCAAAATGGCCATTTACAGTGTCTGGCAGGCGCTCTTCAATCTCTTTTCTCTTAGAGAGGATATCAGGGCTGTGTCTCCTGCCTGTTGATATGCAATCATTTTGCTATATACAGTGAACTACACAACTTTTTAATTCTTTTTTTTTTCTGTCCCTGCCAGATGGTAACAAATGAATCCAATCAATTAATTACTTCGCCTGAAGTTATTTTGCCAACACAAGGTTTGCAGCATCCACACTGGCAGATTCACAAGACTTTTCCAAATCCCAAGTGTTATTATTGGCGTGACGTTACGTAAACAGCAAGCTGATTAAGATCCACCTTACGAGCACTTAATGGGTCTGTCCCCAGTCATCTGGGATTTGTGGGGATGATTTTCATATCATTGTGCCAAGCGTGTGGGACATCCCCTTTTTCCCAGCGTTGTTTTCTTAAAGAAATTGAAGCCTGATTTCAGCCTGGCATCAGGTAGCAGCGAAAGTGGTCGAAGCAGAAATATGTGGGCAGAGAGCGCCATCTTCAGCTACTGAGTAGTAATTACTCCGCGATCACCAACTAACAAGGTATTTCTCCTTTGGAATTGCTACGTGTTGCGGCAAAAGATGTGAGGAAATAAACCAGCCTGAGACTGATGAAAGATTGAGACCTAAGCTTTAACGCTGTCTTAACATCCTGTAGGGAGACTTTGCAAATGCTAGCTAAACTTTCTGAATTTAAAAAAGGTGCTTAAAATTACAAGATGCTGAGTATCCCAAATTTGTTTCTGTTTTCAGGCTACTTAGTCAAGCAGATAATCACGCCAGATTTTAATAGAGCTAACATTTGTACTACATTATGGTCTTCCAGCCTACAGAGAGTCTACACATCTAGTACTACCTAGAATGCATTTGGTAAGTACTTGGAAAAGCTCTAGTACCTCTAGTACTGTCCCAGAATGACTGGGTAGAGAACTAGTGTAAATACGCAATATGCAAAAATAGCATAAAAGTGCATGCAGAAGAATTAGATACATACAAATATTACAAAATTTACAAATATTACATAAGTACATTTCATTACATAAATACAAATACAAAATAATTGCAATGGTTGCATTCTTTATGGGTGCATTTTGTGTACATTTTATCCCACATAAATGGTACACATGCCAGTGTGCACTTTTGAAGAAATCCATGCTGAAAAAAAATGAACCAAGACATTATTTATAGCTGATGCCTGAGAAATTGTTCTCCAGCACAATGTTAGATGATGTCATTGACATCCTGGTACCCAGCAGTTTTCTGTTCTTCCTAACACTACAGGAAACTTCAGCTCTTCAGAGCATTCACAGCTCCAAAGGGTTCAGATGGGGCAGAGATATTAAGTGCATTAGAAAACCAATCTGTGAACGAGGGTATGGTGCTTTTGGTAGTGTTCTCTAAACCAGATGGACAGCCAAGGTCAGGGCCTGCGAGCCCAGCCTCATTAATGTCATAAATGACTTTGTTCTAGAAACCTATCTTAAGGACACCAGTGGCAAAGGAGTTGTCACACAATAAGACTGGAATCATGCCTCCTCATGTGTGCTATACAAGACTCATCCATATTAAATAATTACTAAAGAATTTGCGAAAGCAAACAGATTACTGGATTTAAAGGGCTACGGATACTAAACATGTACATTGAATATAAAGATTCAGGAAGGGTTAAAAGACAAAGCATGTGTTGTCAGCTAGCCTTAAAAATAGCATTCCTGAACTAGATACAGCATCTTATTTAAAATGCAAATGATTAAATTGCTCTCTGTTATTTTTATGATTGTCTCTCCTTTAACAAGAGTTCGGAAGTTTGACAGCCATTCAGAAAACCAGAAGGATTCCTTTTGAAGCCACAGAGACTCCAATATATAGAAAGAAAGTTGCTGAAGCTCTGTTAGAAAGAGACCTGTAAAGGACAAGAAGGCAGTTCAGAACAGCTGGCTTGGACCTATGAAGGACAAATCACACTTGGCCACCGTGATAGCATCCTGTGATGGAACGGCTGGCTACATGGACAAGGAGGGAGCAGTGGACACAATAGATCTTGACTTCAGTACAGCTTTTGAAATAATTTCCTACAGCCCTTTCATTCACAAACTGAGGAAATAGGGCATGAACAAGCTGGCTGTTGGACACACTGAAAACTGCCTAGGCTGTTGGGTGGCAACTGGGGGCTTGGCAATCTGCCTGCAGGCCTGTGAGAAGTTGAGTACTCTGGGGTGGTTACTAGGGCCCAGATAGCTTTATCAAAAACCTGGATCATGGGACAGGACGCATCCTCAGAATGTTTTAAGGTAACACTAAGTTAGTGGGGGTGGTTGTCACACTAAATGTGGAGGTCCCATCCCTGGCTGTCTTCAAGGCCAGGCTGGATGAGGCTTTGAGCAACCTGGTCTAGTGGAGGGTGTCCCTGTCCATGGCAGGGGGGTTGGAACCAGATGGTCTTTAAGGTCCCTTCCAGCCCAGACCATTCTGTGTTTCTATGATTCTAAATGGTAGAGCTTCAGTTCTGAGGGACTTGGAGAAGCCTAAGGACTGGGCTGACAGAAGCTTTAACACATTCAACACAGAGAAACACAAACAACCAGAAATGCTCAGCCCTGCACCTATGGCAGAATAAGCCATATAATGCTGGCTGGGAAGAAACAGTCTGGCTATCAGCTTTGACGAAAACAACCTGGGGGTATGTGAAAGCTGAGTCCAAGATAAGCAAACAGCGTGCTCTCATTTGGCTACTGCCTGTAGGGAAATCAGACAGTAGCCTTCATTAGAGGGGTATGGCCAATAGACTGAGGAAAGTGACTGTCCCCCGCTGCTTGGTGTTGTGAGGCCCTGATCGGACACAGGGCGCAGTTCAGTGCTTCCCCAGATCAAGACGGGGCATCTCCAGTGAAGGCTACCAAGATGATCGGGATCGTCAGATCACCTCGAAGGAGAGGTTGAGGGATCCTGGGCCTGCCTTGCCTGGTGAAGAGCGTAAGGGGTCATATAACAGCAGCCTACAACTACTCGAAGTCAGTTTACAAATACAACAGAGCCAAACTCTTCTTGGTAGTGGTAGGCAATACAACAGGAAACCATAGACAGAAGTGGTTCAAAGTGGATGTTATGAGACGAATTATTTACTTGTAAGGCAGTTCACCTGAACAAACTCTGTAGTTTTTATTTTGGATGGTCCCAAGAGCTGTCAAGACAAAACTGCAACCGATGTGCTTTACTTTCAGCGGGGAGGCTAGGCTATGCAACACCCGGAGGACCTTTCCAACCAGCCTGATTATGGCTGGGCACAAATGTAAGGCTGATGACTCTCCTGGTCTATGATCCTTGTTTATTGTGGGAAGATAGCCTTAAAATGGTCACCAAAATGTCATCTGGGCTTTATTATTAATTGGGGAGTGTGTTTGAGCATACACATGAGCAAAAACGAAAATACTCTGCCACTTGTTCATATCTGGAAAACTGCAGATGTTCTTTTCTGAGAACAGAGTATTTCATCGCCACATTTAAACCGTTATCTGCTGTGTCAGCTGGCAGTATAAAACCAGCAAAGAAATGCAACGTGTTATGAAAATCCACCCATCATAAAGTAATTCAGTGTGCTGGTTGTCCAACCTGTAAAAGTGATGGAAGTGCCTGTAGTCATCCAGCAGTCCCCAAAATAATGTAAAATTCAAGAGTGCAGGTACTCCCATAACTATCCTCTCTTCTCTGCACATTTCATAGACTCATAGAACCATAGAATGCTTTGGGTTGGAAGGGAGCTTAAAGCCCATCTAGTTCCAACCCCCCTGCCATGGGCAGGGACACCCTCCACTAGACCAGGTTGCTCACAGCCTCATCCAGCCTGGCCTTGAACACTGCCAGGGATGGGGCATCCACAGCTTCTCTGGGCAACCTGTGCCAGTGCCTCAGCACCCTCTCTGGGAAGAGCTTCTTCCTGATATCCAATCTAAATCTCCCTGCTTTCAGTTTAAACCCATTATCCCTTGTCCTGTCACTACAGGCCCTTGTAAAAAGCCCCCCTCCAGCTTCCTTGTAGCCCCTTCAGGTACTGGAAGGCTGCAATAAGGTCTCCCCAGAGCCTTCTCTTCTCCAGGCTGAACAAGCCCAACTCTCTCAGCCTGTCCCCATAGCAGAGGTGCTCCAGCCCTCTGAGCATCTTCGTGGCCCCCTCTGAACTCCCTCCAACTGGTCAATATCCTTCTTATGCTGAGGGCTCCACAGCTGGACACAGCACTCCAGGTGGGGTCTCACAAGAGCAGAGTAGAGGAGGAGAATCCCCTCCCTCAACCTGCTGGCCACACTTCTCCTGATACAGTCCAGGATACGGTTGGCTTTCTGGGCTGCCAGCGCACACTGCTGGCTCATGTTCAGCTTTTCATCCACCAGTACCCCCAAGTTCCTCTCCTCAGGGCTGCTCTCAATCCATTCTCCACCCAGCCTGTACTTGTGCTTGGGATTGCCCCGGCCCAGGTGCAGGACCTTGCCCTTGACCTTGTTGAACTCCATGAGGTTGGCAGAGGCCCACCCCTCTAGTCTGTCCAGGTCCCTCTGGATGGCATCCCTTCCCTCCAGCGTGTTGACCGCACCACACAGCTGGCTGTCATCAGTGAACTTGCTGAGGGTGCACTCGATGCCATCGCCCATGTCACTGACAAAGATGTTAAACAGGACCAGTCCCAACACCGACCCCTGTGGAACGCCGCTCGTCACTGGTCTCCACTCAGACACTGAACCGTTGACCACAACTCTCTGAGTGCGACCAGCCAGCCAGTTCTTTATCCTTTGGGCGATCCATCTCTCAAATCCATGTCTCTCCAGTTTAGAGACAAGGATGTTGTGTGGGATGGTATCAAAGGCTTTGCACAAGTCCATGTAGATGATGTCAGTTGCCCATCCTCTATCCACCAAGGTCGTGACCCCATCTTAGAAGGCCATCACATTTGTCAGGCATGATCTGCCCTTGGTGAAGCCATGTTGGCTGTCACCAATCACCTCCTCATTCTCCACGTGCCTTAGCATGGTTTCCAGGAGGATCTGCTCCATGATCTTGCCAGGCACAGAGGTGAGACTGTCTGGCCTGTAGTTTCCCGGGTCCTCCTTTTCTCCCTTTTTAAAGGTGGGGGTTATATTTCCCCTTTTCCAGTCAGCGGGAACTTCACCAGACCACCACGACTTTTTGAATATGATGGATAGAGATTTCGCAGCCTCATCCGCCAGTTCTTTCAGGACCCGTGGATGTATTCCATCAGGTCCCGTGGAGTTGTGCACTTCCAGGTTCCTGAGGTGTTCCCGAACCTGATCCTCACTGACCATGGGTGGCTCTCCATTCTCCCAGTTCTTGCCCTTGTCTTCCACGACTCTGGGGGTACGGCTTGCGAACATTAACAGCGAAGACCGAGGCAAAAAAAGCATTGAGTACCTCGGCCTTCTCCATGTCCTGGGAAACCAGCTCTCCCATTTCCTTCCGCAGAGGGCCCACATTTTCCTCGCTTTTCTTTTTATCCCCTATGTACCTATAGAAGCCCTTCTTGTTGGCCTTGATATCCCTAGCCAGGTTTAATTCTGTCAGGGCTTTGGCTTTCCTAACCTGATCTCTGACCTCTCGGACAACTTCCCTGTATTCCTCCCAGGCTACCTGTCCTTGCTTCCACCCACTGTGGGCCTTTTTTTGTTTTACTTTGTCCAGGAGCCGCTTGTTCCTTTAGGTGAGTCTGCGCTATTTACCGCTGCTGGGGTGTTTAATGTATGCTACAGGTCACTGGTACGCCCGGTTTTGACAAACGTGTGAGCTATTTCTGCCATTGCGTCCGCCTTCTCCTGCTCCACCCGCCGGGGACACCTCCTCCTCCCCGCCTTCTGCCCCGCCGCACCCCTGGCACCCGCAGCCCCGCGCCCGGAGGCCTCGGCTGCAGCCCCGCCCCTGCGCAGCCGGCAGCGGGGCGGGAAGCCCGGCAACACGGCCAATCCGTTACCCCGGTGCCGCCCAGAGCCGCCGCTCACCGCTCAGCCTGGCAGGAGGAGGAGGAGCGGACCGGAGGTGGCGGATGGCGGCGGTGGCGAGCGGCGGCCTGCTGGCCTTCCTGCGGCTGCTGGGGCAGCTTAAGGTGAGCGCGGGGGCCAGGCTGCCCTCGGCGGGGCGGCGGGCCCGGCTGTGTGTGGGCCCAGGTGGCCGCCCGCGGCCTTTCCGCCGGCCGGGGCCGAGCCCGGGTCCCTCAGGCGGGTTTCCCCAGCAGGCAGCGGGGTGGCGGCGGGGGCACGGCGGGTGGCGCCCGGCCCGGCCGGGCCGGCGGGGGCTGGGCAGCGGAGAGCCGGGACCTTCGGGGCGTGACCGGCGGCCGCCGCGGCGCCGGCGAAGCGGAGGTGGCCGGCCCCGATGGTAGGGCTGCCGCGGGAAGACGTGGGCGCCGGCCGGGGGAGAGCAGGGGTGGCCCGGCGCTGCGGCCGCGCACCGTGAGGGTGACGAGGAGGGCACCTGCTGCTGCGGGGGCGCTGCCCTGGCCCGGCGGCTGCAGCGTGAGGGCGGCCCGGCCCGGCCCCGCCTGCGGGGAGCCCGGCCGCTGGGGCAGGCGCTTCCCGCAGGCGTCACCGGGGCACGGAGGTCACGGCGGGGCATACCGGCGTCTCCGAGCGAGGTCCCTAAACCCCGAAGGTGTTAACGTTTAATTGCTGTGCCGCTCTCCTCACGCAGAGAGTACCGCGGACGGGATGGGTGTACAGGAACGTGGCGAAGCCGGAGAGCGTGTCCGATCACATGTACAGGATGGCCGTGATGGCTTTGGTGAGCGAAGACAAAAGCCTTGACAAGGACAGGTGAGACCGCCTCTGGTTATCGTTAGTGGCATGGGAGAGCCGCAGCCAAAGCGCTTAAAGTAGCTGTAGCCCTGAGGAAAAACTTTTGAGACACATCGGAGACCCTTCTCCCTCCGTCCTTTGGATGGGGTGGGGTTTACTGGGAGAGCTGGAGGGGGCTGAAGACTACTGTGGCTAAACTCCAGGTGCTGAGTCAAGTCGTTAGTGCAGAGGCTCTGAGCCGGGCTTCCCTCAAGCCATAAGTAAACAGGCTGAAGACCCTCAGTTAAAACACAATCTGAAGCAACAGACAGCAAAGGCAAAGCCATGCACCGTGTGGGTCGTGACAGACTTAGCGGTCAGCAGCAGCGGTAGGGAGCCTCAGAAATCCTACAGCGTAGAAGAGAAAGCATCACAAGTGTTGAATGAGTTGTCAAGTTTAGTGTGGGGTCGTGCTTGCTTTGTCCCTTCAGGAGCTGCTGAAAATAGTGAAGGCTTTTTTGAGTGTTCTGCTGCAGGCTGACATAGCTGCAGAGCTGTGAGTGGCAGATTATATGCTGAATTTGGGATGGTTCCAATCAGATTACCATCTAACTGCTGCAGCATTAATGTGAAGTGTGTAGTGTAGTCAGTTATCACAACATTTCTGAGAGCCAAGCATACAAAAGCTAAGAACACTATTTTTGAATGGTGTGCTCTTGTACAAACTGTATTTATACCTGAATCTACATTCACAAGCAGCAGTAGCTAGAAATCAAGAATTAAAATCATGTCCAGGTGGAAACTACTTCCCTTGGCAAAGAAGTGAAAAATGTTCTGTAAAATTAAAAAAATCCACCCTGGGAAATATATGAAGGGGATAAATTAAGCAGTCTCAGCGTTATGAATAACAAGATATAACTTAAAATGCTGAAAAACTAATTATTCTGTCTTTGCTTCTTGTCAGATGCATCCGGCTGGCTTTGGTTCACGACATGGCCGAATGCATCGTTGGAGACATTGCTCCTGCAGATAATATCTCAAAAGAGGAGAAGCACAGGAGGGAAGAGGTATGGACATAAGGTGTGGAGCCACACCTGCGGGGTGTTCTCCGTGTTTTTCATGTTCTGGTGGCAGCGAAGAGACCCCCTAAGCAGCACCGTACTGCTGTTGGCATTGGATGGGTGTGCAGTGAACCACCAAAGTTTCGAACGCGTGATTTTTGTACGTGTAACGTCACCAAGTACAAAGTTAGGAAGGAGAACCTTTGAAAGCAATCTTCATGCTGGCCATTTATTCCTGAACCAGCTGGATTTGCGGGAGCCTGAGTTAGTCGTGTTGAGCAGCCTTAGCAAGAGGTGGGGAGCAGGGCGTTGGTGACTGAGAAGGGTGGATGGCAGGCAGTTTGTGGCGGGTCACTTGTGCCAGATGGAGTGGTTGGGACAGAGACTTTATCTAAGCCCTTTGCACGGGACTCCAGACGCAGGTGCGCAGGCCTTTCTTTGAGTGCGGTGTGCCTGTGGTTATTTTATTTTTGGCCTTGTACATATCCGAACTGTGGGTTTGTCATTTGTGGTTTGCTGCACTGTTTGCAGAAAATGTAAACTGCTCCTCGAGCCACAGCTAGAGGGCAACGTGATGCCTCGGGAGCTCTGTAGAGGATACAATTAGCTTTTCAGAGTGTAAAAAAGGGTTGCCGTGATTATTTCCCTCCCACCCACTTTTATGCTTATCTGTTTAAAACTTGAGGGGAAGGGGCTGTGCCTAACTCTTACACTAAACAAAACCAAAAAACCCCCTCTCTTTCCTGGAAGCCTCCAAAGGTGGGTTTGTCACAGAGAATCAGGCTTCAGCTTTGCCTGGAGGGAATTCTCATTTGTATTTAGGCAATGAAAAGGATGTTTTGATGCCTAAGTGTGCTTAAGAAGGTTTCTTAGGTATTTGCAGCTCCTTCTGCTCCCATTTCGCTCTGAGGATTCTGCTGTTGTGACTTTGTGGGATGGAGGGTCAAGCATTAAGCATTCTGTCTGACTCTGAAAGACTTTGTAACGATACACCAAGGGTAACGGTTCCGTGGGGTGGCTTGAGCTGAATTATTGATACGCTGCTTCTGCTGCGGACTTCTTTTTTCCCCCTGGTTCTGAAGTTGGCTGCTGGCGCAGTAAGTTTAATCAGCTTGACTCATCAAGGCTAAGGAAGCAGAAAATGAACTTCATTTACAAAAAAAAAAAGCCCCAAACATTTGGATTTTTTTCATTGGGGTTGGGTTTTGTTTTGCCAGGTAAGTCATTTTGGCTTGCTGGTGAGCTCCAGAGCTGGAGGGAGGTGAGAAGGGAAGGAGACCTTGATACTTCAGTCGTGGGAGCAGCTGATTCAGTTCAGCCGTACTGTGAATACTGTTTGAAGTGGGGGAAAAGTCATGGCACACAACCTCTGTCTTGCCTGTGATGTTGGTTGTTGCAGAAGCAGCCCTTAGTGGTATGAGGAAACCAGTAAGCGTAGCACAGAAATGAGACTGATGGGCTTGGGAGAGCACGAAGAGCATCCAGAACAATTTCAGCTTGCTGTTTAGACCGTCAGTTTGATACCACGTTAAACGTCGTACCAAGATTTTGCTGGTGAACAAATGGCGTATCAGCCTGGAGGCACTGCATTTTATTTCTGCAGAGTATTAAATGGACTTTTTTTCCCCCTCTGTTTTTCAAAATTGGAGATTTTTAAAGGCTTGTGTTGCCTGCCCGGCAGTAGCTGTTCTCAGCCCTACTAGTGGAAGTGTGCTCGTCGAGTGTTTGGGAGGGGGCAGCTGCTTGTCAACACTAGGAGTTAGTATTTTGAAGCTGCTTTTATGAACTGCACCTATTAAGTTCAAATGTTGCCCCCACTAGTTAAACCTGGAAGGCAGAGCTGGTAATTGAGGGCAGTTCCCTGGCATATGACTTGCCTGTTTTGCTTTGGGCTTCTGCTCGGGCTCTTGAAGATATTGGATGTGCTTTCACATTGTTTTTCTTTTGTTTTCTAACCGTTCGCTTCAGCAGCTCTCAGAAAAAAATCCTCCCCTAAGTGGTCCTGCTGTTCCTCTGGCAGGTTTTTGTACACGTGCACTTTAGAATAACGTGCTGTGTAGCGTATGTTTCTACAAACTTGGTAACAAGTAGTTAATTCTCCAAAGAAAGATAACAATAGAAATGTGTTTGCTCAAAGAATGGATAAATGGAAATGTTGGGTTTTTTTCCTCAGGCAGCTATGCAAGAACTGACCCAGCTTCTGTCGGAGGACCTCAGAAAAGAAATCTATGAACTCTGGGAAGTAAGTTTGCATTCTTTTCATCCTTAGGTAAACAGGAAGAGGGCAATGAATTTTAGCCATGAGACTCTGTCATCTCTTATTCTGACCTCACTCAAGGTAGAGTAATTTCCTTGGGAGATAAAGCTAATGGTATGAGTCAAGGTCGCTTTGGAATCCTTTTTGAAAAAGAAACCTCAGACTTTGGTAAAGTAATCAGCCTTCTGCCCTTGGCCTCTCAGAGTTCCAGATGAACCTATCCAGTGTTTGTGCAACTGAAGGAAGGGTTTGTCCTCTACATCCAGCCCTCTTGGATGGAAATCTGTTCGTTCACTGTATTATCCCCTTTGCTCACAACTGGCCATTTGCAGCTCATGGTCTTTTAATACAGGAAATAATGGGAGCTGATGGTGCTATGGAGTATTTTCTGCTTTTTATGCATGTAATAATTTATGTGGCTTTCATTTCTTGATTATACAGCCCATTAGGCTAAAATATGTAGTAACTCCTGGTTTAAACCTGAATGTGGTGTACTGACACAGAACAGTGCTTTTCTGCAAACACCACAGATTGCTGGCTGGTCTTGGGTACCTTCAACGTTTGTGTTGGAAAGTATCTTCTGTATTCAAGGGTGATTTAACTTTTTGATGTGTGAACTCATGCTGTTACTTCAGGAGATCTTTCATACGTGCAAACTAGGGATGACTAGATTATTTCCAAATAATTCAAGTTTACGATTACTGTGCTTTATCTTCTCCTGGCCTACAGCTGCGTGAGGCCAAGTGCATCCACAGTCTCCTGCTCACATGCTGTTGCAAACAAGGCATTTTATGTTTCTTGGGCCCTGTGACCCGAAACTGTATTTTATGCTGACATTTTTACTTTTACACTTGGACTGTATTTAAATTGCAGATATTTGCAGCCCAGTGTCTTCCTTTTCATTGCAGCATCACATCTGTTCGGGTGTTTTTTTCCTTGGTGTAGTTGTGTGGTGAAACTGGCATTGGTGGGTGGATTTTCAGCGCAATAGTTCAAGGTAAAGGGGGTAAACCAGCACAGCCAGATCTGGGAAATGATGTGTGTGCATTTGCTTAGTGAGCATCAGTTTCTTCGTCCTTGGGAAGCTGTTACAATTGAGGAAAGGGAGTTTTTGATAGATAACATTAGACCTGTTGGACTTTTTTTCTTTGCATAACATTTTTTTTTCTTTGCCTCAGCCTTCTCTTACGATTGTGTAAGAGCTGGTTCAGTGTGCGGTTAGTTCTTCAACGTTAACTTTTTATCATTCTCGCTAATCGTCATTTAATACGTGGACACTTCTGATCATTCATTCTTGTGTTTCTACCTTCAAGATAACTTAATGCTGCATTGGGTCTCTATTGGGTATGAGCGTAACCCATGTAGCAGTGAGTGTAACCTAAAATCTAATTCCTACCTGTAGTCCCTCTATTCTTAAGTGGAACAACTAGTGTTGCACTAGGTGTTTCTTAACAAGAGAATAAATACAGGCAGGAAACAAGAAGCCTGTGATGGCTTGGAATGATACTCTGCTCTCAGCGAGCCAGAGGCATTTCCCTCTAGTTTCTTCTTGTTCGTGAAGGATGTTATGGCGCAGAGCGGAACAGTGGCTGGGACAAGATCTGTTGACACTGAGCAAGTCCTTCCTGCATTGCTCTGCCCTCGCCTGTCCCCTTTCAGCCTCTCAGGGGCTATTGCTTTGGGCTACTCTGCTGGTGGACGCTGCAAGTGTAGTGTAGGGGAGAAAGGTAGCAGCAAGATGCCTCTGCTATCATAGAATCATGGGATGGCTTGGGTTGGAAGGGACCTTAAAGACCATCTAGTTCCAACCCCCCTGCCATGGGCAGGGACACCCTCCACTAGACCAGGTTGCTCAAAGCCTCATCCAGCCTGGCCTTGAACACTGCCAGGGATGGGGCACCCACAGCTTCTCTGGGCAGCCTGTGCCAGTGCCTCACCACCCTCTCTGGGAAGAATTTCTTCCTGATATCCAATCTAAATCTCCCTGCTTTCAGTTTAAACCCGTTACCCCTTGTCCTGCCATTACAGGCCCTTGTAAAAAGGCACCTATTTTAATTTTATAACTTAACCCAGAATATGTTTGAGAAAACATTCAAGTAAATGAGTCAGCGCCCTTCAGCTCTGCCCCACTTTATTTCCAACAGCAAAAGCATGGGAGTGGTTTTTAAAAGGCAGACTGTGGTGTTTGAGAGAGCAGTTACTAGGTTTCCCCCGTGTACTGTTATCTCGCACTCTTACACACCTGTGGGGAGGCATCAGTAAGTGTTTCTTTCGGCAGTGTGCACAGTTGCACATACAATAGCTGGTGTTTCTTGAGGCTGCTGCGAGCTGAGGTATGAATAACATCTGGTGGGTTGTATGGCACAAAATTGCTCGAGGTGGGACAGACCTTTACAAGCAAATGGCCGTAGTTCTCCTGAAGTTGTCCTTTGCCGTGCTGCCATGAGTTTCTCTCTTTGGTGGACGAAAAAATAAGAGTAGAAATAAATAGATTTAAGAAAATAAGGAGTCGTGTCTAAACAATTTAAAGATGAAGCTCAGATTGGAAGGAGGAAAGGAAGGTAAAAATGTTAAAATTAAATCAGTTACTTAAAAGAACAATCAAAATGTAATTGAAAATTCAAAGCATCATTCAAATCCAACCAGAGTAGCATATGAATCAGTCATGGCTATCAAACCATGGATTTCTGACTTTCCAAGGCAAAGCAATAAGCATAAGAACAGGCTCCTAATAGTGTGTCAGAGAAGGAGGTGACCGTGACATCGCTGGAATTGCAACCCGCTGTGAACGACACCTGCACCCCTGGTTGTCATCTTATGCTGCAGAAAGCGATGCCGTGTTCTTTGGTCAGCAGAAAGGCTCCTCCTGGGCTTGTGCCGCAGGTGAGCGCGGCTGCACGTCATGGGTTGGGTGGATCTGAAAGCACAGACGGCCCCGGTGTGGACTTACGCCTCCACTCCGAAATTAGTGGTGGTGATGATGAATGGGGTCAGACCTGCTGAGGGTATCGAGGTGACGGTAACCTGCTCGGAAAGAAGCCCTTTCCCGCGGTTGGTTTTGGAAGTCAGGAGAAGACCAGCTGACGAGACATCAGCTACAACGCAGTAGATCCGGAAAAGAGAAAATGAAATGGCAAAGCCCTCTGCAACCGTCACCGGACAGCAGTGTTGTTGACTAGAAATATGACTGACTCGCAAGTATGTACTGACAGCGACCGGAGAGAGGGAAAAGGCAGTGGGGACTTTAACAGACTTAAAGTCTGAAGGGGAGGAAAGCCTTTAATGACTCCCCTCCCTACCTTCTAGGAAGACAAAATGACAAACAGCTCAGACCGATCAGACCGAAGAGATTAAAAAGGAGTGACAGGAGAAATGCAAAGAACAACCCCTTACCAAAACAGCAAGTGGTAAAGAAAAGTGCAAAATAGGTCTTAAAAACAGGTAATGGTAACGCACAGGCACACACTGGGAATCCATGGCCTTTGCCAGGCCTGAAAAGACATTTATGTATAAAATGTTGTTAAATGGAACCTATTATTTAACTTGTGTATCGTGTAGGGTTGTCTCCATGTCATCCCTATTTCAGCCAGAGCACTTGGTATGTTTTTAAGCCGAAGTGTGCCCAAGAATTTGGTTCTTAAGTCCTATTACATTTAACAGAAATTAAGCACATACTTACTTCAAGTGTTTTGCTGACCAGCAGCCTCAGAAAGCGAGCGAAAGACGTAACTGGTGTGAATGTTTATGGAGTGGCATATCCTGATGAAGGAACTTCTGGACATATGAAGAGCTTCTAATACTCTTGTTTCAGAACCACCTTTTTTTTTTTTCTCTTTCTTGTAACTGCAAATCTGTGCAGGAATACGAAAACCAGCGTACCGCGGAAGCCAAGTTTGTGAAACAGTTGGATCAGTGCGAGATGATACTGCAAGCGCTTGAGTACGAAGAGTTGGAAAACAGACCTGGCAGGCTGCAGGATTTTTACGATTCAACTGCTGGTATGATATTGGGCTCTTTTAATTCCTCTTTCACAAATGAAATACATATAAATTGCCTTTTTTTCTGATAGTCATCCAGAGCAAGTGAGAACTAGTTATTTTACTCCTTACTCAAGTACCCTAAATATTTTTGGGGAAGCTTAACTGCAGCGTGAAAATACATTTATGTGCATGTATTGAACCTGAATTTCGTTGATGCCAAGTTCCTTTTACATCGCTTTTTACCTAGAGAGAGGCTCAGCGTGTGTTTAGGGATGTCCCTGCACCATCAGAGGGCTATAAAGGAGGCTGCAGGCTTCGCTGATGCTGTCAGCAGCTCGTTTCTGCTTTGTCAGTGTTTCGTGAACCACTGAAGTACACAGTCTGTTATCCCTACGTGGCCTGTGCCCGCGTGACCTGCCCAAGGGACACGCGGGGAGCAGCTCAGTGAAACGTTTCAGGTGCAATTGTAATACTTCTTACTGCAGCCACGGCTTTGCATCCTTCCCAATATAAACCGACAGCGGAAAGGAAAAATAGGTAAAAATAATAGTATTTAGTATTTCAGCAAGAGAGTTGAACGCCAGAGGAGGACTGTGACTCTGTCATCCTACCCTGGGTGAAAAATCTAGGGATGAACAGACTCGGGGAGAGGACACGCAGTCACCAGACACAGTCCCTGACAGGTCCCATTTAGACTGGTGACTCCTCGGGGAAACAATAAGCTCTCTGAAAAATACAATAATTTGATTAGGGAAGAATGGAAGAAAGGACACCACCAGCATAGCTGGAAATACTTAATATTCTAATCAACATCTTTGCCCTCCTGCTAGGACTTGGGAACTTCAGCTAAGCTGGTGTCTCAGCAGAGCCTACGGCATATACCCCACGTGCACCTGTGTCCGGGGTGGTTTCCCGTAGGTGGATAGGCTGCATGGGCTTGTCCTGGTCAGGGCGCACTCTCTCCTCGGCTCTCAAGTGTCTTAATAAGTTTCAGGTGAAAACCAGCTGTAGCTACTCTTAGAGTTATTCTACAGCTGGAGTAAAGTGGGAGTACTCCCTTTCTTAAAGGGATAACTTGCTTATTTTGATCCTAAAGCAACGTCTCACTGCCAACCTTTCACACACAGGAAAGTGAGAGTGTTTTTAATTAACTTTCCCTTCCTTTTGTTTTGCAGGAAAGTTTGTTCACCCAGAAATACTCCAGCTTGTATCTCTGATTAACACAGAAAGGAATAAAAAAATAGTTGCTGCATCTCATCCACATTCCTGAGGTGTTCCTAAAGGATGTAGCTGTAATAAATATTTTGTTTTACATTCTGTGCGTTATTTCTCCTCCCGTAACGTCGCTGATTCTGCCAGCAGTGCTCTTTCTCAGACCAATGACTGCCTTTCTGTAGCAGCTCTGGACAGAGCCAGACTCCGATGAGGTTTCCTTGGAGTGCATAAGCCTTAAGAAGGGATGGTGGGTAAAGCTGGTGATCTCATTTATTATATTTTCTCAATGCGTTGATTGTTTGATCCAGCATTGCCACGGTTCATGTGTCGGGGAGTGGTGCTGCCGTGTCGCTGTTCCTGACTCCCCTCGCCCCAGACGGGCAGTTTTACAGGCAGTGGATACTCGCGGAGTAGCTGACACTGGGAGGGGCCTGGGGAGCGCAGTCAGACTCAAAAGCCCGTGGAAAGCGGGCTGTCCCTTGGTCACGCCGCTACGCGTGGGTACCGATGCCGCTGCCCGCGGTGGGGTTTAGCGGTAGTCATGCCAGCGTGAGGTACGGCGTGGTTGGCAGGGAATGCTGCGGCGGTGGTAGGTGCTACAGTGAGGCCAGCGTCTGCATGACTGTTGTGTCGTGTGCGGCTGGAGGGCAGGGTGATGTCGCTGTTACCAGATAATCACAGTTTCCACCTGGAAAAACGGCATGGTGGAGACCTGGAGCTGGCTTCTCTGTCCTTGGCCTCCTGTCAGACGAGGCAGCATCAAGCTAAGCTCCGTCGCTGTCCCCTTTGAAGGCAGGCGATGTAGCCGGCACAGTGCCCCGGATTTGCAGAGCGCGTTGGCCCGGGCGAGACATGGGATGCCCACTCTGCGCAGGGAACCCCATACGGCAGCGGGTTGTGCCCCAGGGAACCCTGGCAGAACCAGCTGCGCTTCGCTGAGCGACAGGAGGCTGGTTAGTGAAGGCTGGCTGCCGGAGCGCGAGGGCACGGGGCCTGCTGCGCTTGCTCCTGCGTTGTCGTTCCCCCGAGGGGCACACAAACCATAGTCATGGTTGGTTTGCGCTGGAGGCCAAGCGTGGGAGAGCCACAGATGTACTGGAAGGCAGAACTGGGAACGTGCTCGACAAAGCAGCCTGAAAAGGATGTTTGATGGAGACACAGCGCAAGCGCTGCCCCAGCAGGAGCTGTCAGTGCCCGCACGGCAGGAGGAGGCGTTGCTGGCCGGTGACAGGCCCTTCTGCAGGGGATCCCAGGGATGGGGCGCCGAACCCCGGGCAGCAGCGCGAGGCAGGTAAATACAGTCCTGGGAAACGGGGACGTGGCTTGAGCGCGCGTTGTGTGGGGTTTGGTTTGGCCAGCGGGTACTTCGTGTAGAATTACATCCCCACCGACTCGCTGCAGGGGCGCTCGTGTCAGTTTGGGGCGCTACGTTTAACAGCGTTTGGGCCTTGGTTGGAAGGAGGCTGGAGATGACAGCGCCATCGGAAAGCGTGAGCCGTGATGGCAGGGTGACGGGTGTGGAAATAGCCGGTGGGGCTACAGGCTTCCCTGTGCAGTACCGGTGTGCGGTGTTCACGTGCAGGAAAAGCATGCCAGGCCCCGGACACACCAGCTACGAGCAGAAATCGCCTCCTTCACCGTTTTCCTTGTCTCTGTATGGGCACTGAGCCCACGCTTGTAGCGGCTGCTCGAGCGACAGGAACGCGTTAGGAGTCACGTGGAAGGGAAGCTTGTTTGGCCATCCTGCCTCCGCCAACAGCCACACTCTTCCGTTCAGCTCCTAATGAATGCAGTCGAAATCTCCTGCTTCCCAGAAGCGTTTTTCTGTGGGTACCTACATACGCAAATAGATAAACAAAGTGAGGTCTAAATTCGTGTCCTGGAGGAGGTGACAGGGCTTGGAGCCCGTGTTTTAAGCTTGGTTGGGCTGCTGGCCCTGCTCAAAAGGCTGGTAGCTCTAGACGCAGACGATGTTTTCTGCTGTGCATTTCACTGAACTCAGCTCAGTCATTTTTCTCCTTCGAACCTCAACACTTTCAAAACTTGGGCCGCAGTTTTCCATAGGGAATTGCAGGTCCAGAAGGGACTGGACAGATTTTAACAACTGTAGGAACGGCAGGCTGTGTTCCTGCCCTCTCCCTCGATGCTCTGCGGAGGCAGAGCAAGGCTGAGAGGTGCACGGGAGCACCCGTAAGCGCAGAGGGTTGGAAAGAAAACATCACAAAGTGTAAAAGAGTAAGAGAGAAGTTTTATTTTTAATAAGAATATCAATAACTTCATTTACGCAAACTAAGTTGACCATTAGTATCTTTTTTTTATTTAAATAAATTCACATTTAAACCCACGTAAAATTAAGCTAGCAAACTATCACAAGAAAACTGTACTAAAACCCCCCAAATACCTTTGTTTCCATGCTAAAAATCACACTAAAAGAGGCATTTGATAGAAATGTCCAAAGTTAACGTCTGTCCAGTAGGACATTACAAAAAGACTCTCAACTTCATAAAAACTATAACAAAAGCCGCACAGGAAAAAAATCACATAAAGCCAAGTTTCCTCACAAGATTCTAAGCAGTGTGGAACTTCAAACTCACTCACATAGATTTGAAGCTTTGGCTCACGCTCAAAAAACGCATCCACTGCGAAAGCAGCCAGACTCTTTCTCACCTCGTTTACGCTCTACCAAGGAAGTTTTGCTCACCCCAGCCTGGCCAAGCGAGCGACGCAGCATGCAGACTGACACGTGCTCACGAGACAGCAAGGCGGTGCCGCAAGCGAGCTGCTCTTCTCCTAGAAAACAACGTCAAAGGGGTGCAAGAAAACATGCTGAAGCAGAGCTGCGGGATGGCGGGCTCTTGGTGATCCAGCGGATACAACGCGGTTGGTGGAAGTACACCCTGGAGCGAAGCACAACAAAATTGGACCCGGGAAGTGAGGTACCTGCTCACCCCCCCTCCCTGTGCGCGTGTGTGTCAGAGAAGGGTGGTGGCCGCTCTGAGGCGCGGACCGAAGGCAGGGGCTCTCCAACCTATGGCACCTTTTACGCCAATTGTCGGGTTTCTTGTTCCTTCGCTTAAGGCTGCACCTTGACTGAGGCTCGTAAATCCACCTTCCCTTAGCTTTGAGGGGAAGGTAGGGAGGCAAAATTAATTATTAGAGATTCCTGCCGCTTCAGTTCCCTTTGTCATTGACTTACACTGTCAGAGCTTATCAAACCACGGACAGCAAGCAGCAGAACGCGTTTTTAAACTGAAGCTTTCCCAGCTACAACGATCCTCTTCAGCCTGCAGCTGGGATCAGTTCATTTTGTGTGTGAGTAACGGGGCGTCTCTTCTGTCTGCCTCTGCTGACTAATGAATGGGTGGAGGGCAACGCCAGATCGCACCGGTGAAGGAGAAAAAACTTGTGGTGACGATATGTGATTGAATTCCGTTAGGAAATAGATCCTGAGCAAAGGGCACCTGGGATGGCTGGCAGACAGCTGGTACAGGGCCTACTGCGGGCAGCAGCAATCCGTGCGCAGCCCTAGGGCCATCTGTCTGATGTGGCACTGAGTGGGGAGTTGGAAACCGAGAGAAAAACCGGTAAACTAAAAGAAGTAAGAACCGGAGACTGGGAGGTTGTTGGAGGGCAGTTAGGTTAAAATGGAAACCGTTTTGGTCACTTAACATCGAATTTAGAGCATTGTCAATGACTAATGTAAGTCAATGACTTGGGCGTGGTCTGTATGGTGTGCAAAGTACCCGATGATAAAACGGCCCATCTAAAACACAAACGGAGAGGGGAAGCCTTTCTCCAGCACAAGGCCGGGGAGGCAGTTTTTGGAAGCTGACAAATCTTGTCTCTGAAGAGAGGCAGATGAGGCGCAGGGGGTCCTGTGGTCTAACACTGGAGCTCTTCTTCGCTTTCAGGGAGCCGGGTGCCAGCAAGAGAGCTCTGAGCGCTGGCGTGGGCTGCAGAGCTGAGAACTTCCTCAAAGTTCCCCCCTGGGTGGCTTGTCCCACCAACCTTGGTCTGAAACAAGGCAAACAAAAAGAACAGCAAGTTCCGTTCCTCACACTGTACCAAGTCCCATTTGCATTCCACCCCATGGCCACGGAGGGCTGGGAACTGTTCGAAGCAGGCAGGGAACACGTGGGGGTGAGTTTTTCTTAGAACAAAAGCTATAAAAATAGTCAAAGCAACCCCTTTCCTCCCCCAGTTTCTGAAGTTCAAGGTTGCAATCATAACATGTTATCATACACTTAAAAGAACCAGTCCCAAAGTAGACCCCAGGCAGGATCCTAGAGCCTGCCAGCAAACCTAGCGCAGATCTTTACATGATCACTGGTATTTTCCAGTTTTACGGAGGCTGAATAAGAGAAGGGTATTAAAGTGAAGTGCTTCATTTGGTAGTAAAGTGGCCCATCCACCAGCAATGGTAACACAGCTGCTCAAAAGACATAAACCGTGCTGGGATTTCGGGTAGTAGGAGGAACCGAAGAACAAAAGCAGCCCCTTGTCTCCCTTTAGGTACTTGTAGCTACCTCGACAGCGGTACATAAGGCTGCCCACAGCAACAGGATGGGGGGGCGGAAGAAACATCAAATTACATTAATGAAACATACATGTATATGACTATGTGCTCACAGGTCATCTACTTTCAAAATGCTTCACTTATATTTACAAATTCAGCAACATATTAAAAAGAAAAAACAGTATGACTAAATCTCTGCAACAGAGTTTTCCTCACAGAGCTTTATCTGAACATTTAGAAATGGTCAAGACTAAGTCAGGAAGAGACAACGCTGTTTTGACTGGGTTGCCTTGGTAAGAGAACGTTCTTTTGTGGTTTGGCTCACTGATATGCCCACTTGAAGTTGATTCAAGTCTGAAAACAGGGCAAAACTTTTTACTCCATCCTAGAACTGCAGCAGGACTTAAAGACAAGCTGGCATTTTCCCAGCCTGTCAGCCGCTAAGGGCTTAGGAAGATTATTTTAATTAAATGAACTTTATGTCCTTAGTTTCCAAAGGATTAATCCTATATAATCCTTTGTTTCATCAGCTAGCACAGGAGCTTGCCTGGCTTGAAAGTTCAATAAAATAAGGTCGTAGGTAGGCTTGGTATTTGTTCTGACAGTTTGAGTCACGGTTATTAAATGTTCCCAATCTCAAGAGGTAAAAATTTGTATCGAGACTAGTGGGCTGTGCTGACTTTCAGCAAGTTATCGGTCCATCACTGATTTCTGCAAACAGCAATACGAAACACCTATATTGCTGAACGTTGGTAGGCCCGAACTTGCAGTGAGAAGGCAGCCACTGCCTAATAAAGCTACTGTTCAGTTTTCATGGCTAAACTCATGGCTTTTATTTGCCAGTTAAAAAGCTCAAAAGCACATTGATTCGAACTGAGCAGAGCGACTGTGAAAGTAGACTATTCCTGCACTATTTCAGATGACTCAGATAAGGTGCATCTGAATTTGGACACATCAAAATCAGAAATATTAATGCAGTTTCATTTTCTGCTTGTTTTTCTGCCTACTCTTCCATCGGGAAACAAGAAGGATGCAAGTCACTTTGCTGAATGCCTCTGCCCAACACCCAGTGTTTACGCAAACATTCGATTCATTGCTGCTCTCGTTTTCAGAAGAGTTGAAGAGAGTTGAAGAGGTCCTGTTATTTCCAGGGAAAGATGAACTAACACTCTCTCCTAAGCAAGCTGCAACCCAAAGTCCAAAACGCAAGCGCAAATAAAATCTAATTTGAAATGTGACTTCTAAAAGTATGAAAGCTGAACATCAGTTTTGGCTGGCTACAGAACACTGTAGGAGCAGTGATGATCTGTAACTACTATGGGGGCTGGGGGGAGATAAGACAACTGCTGTTCCTTTCTTTTGTCAGGAGTCTCTCGGGGAAGTTGTTCCCTTTCACAGACCACAACAGAATCCTAGAACTGAAAGGACAACCTGTGATTTCTCCCTGGCCCCTATCTTCCAAATCTTGCAAGCCTTGGCACAGAGCCAGGGAAAAGGAAGAGCAGTGCTGAGTCAACCTGGTTAACTAAAGATTCCTTAAAGGATGCTCTAAGAGCACCCTGAATACGACAGGCAAAGGGTTGGCACGACAAATAGTCTCTGCCAGAAGAATCTCTTTGCTTAATCAGCAAAGTAAGGTCAGGCTCCCCTGGCAGATCACTGAGAAGAAATGGTCTTCAGAGCTCTGCAGTTTGCCACTGACTTCTCCTTCTGAATGACAAGAGGTGACTGGGAACAGACACCCTGCCCCTGATGCAGAAAGGACAGCACTCAGAGTCATCATCTGGCCCTCAAAGCAAGGCAAAAGGCTTAATGCTGTCCCTCTCGCAGGTCTGCCATAACTGTAGGAGGAATGGATTTGTGGAGCCTAGAGGAGTCGAGAAGCAAACTTGGGAGCTTCCCACTGAAAACTCTAAGGGTAGGTTTAGTGACTGAACGGGTACGAACAGCGCTGCACTTCTCCAGTGTAGTTTCTTCTAGCTTCCGAGTGGTGAAAAATTAGAGACAGAAGAGTTCAGTGCTAAGAGCCACACAGGTAGTGTGAATCACACCCCAGGTATAGGGCAGCTCCCCCAGCTGGGTCAGGGGCACTTAGTGAGTGTACCTCTGGATCTGACTGGAGTGTGGCTCAGGGAGGAAAGTTCACCCCGCAAAGCACACGGCTGCGCCGGTCTGGCGGGGCACATCGCAAAACTCACGAGGCCATACTGCTTTCAGAATCTGACCTCCCACTTGCATGTGGCTCTGCCGTGCACAGCATGATCAGCAGTGCTCACACCTTACGGGATGTCTCTGCATACCATTTCACTATGGCCGTGTTTTTGGCATTTCTGAGACCATTTGTTTATTCTGGCTGACAACAGACGTAATTTCTTAGTAACAAAGCAGAGAAGGACTGTTTGCCTGCGTATTGCCTTAGTTTACCATTCGTTCTCTTGCAGTTCCATGAAATTCTTGATGGAACAGCAAATTCAATTGCAACCCTGTACAGATGATAGGGACAACTAAGCTGTCACACTGTAACATGCAACCCATGTAACTCTGCCTCTAGCCTTTACCTTAAGGCTTGTGACAGTGGTCTCAACCTTCTCCTCAAACGATTTGAAAGTTGGAGAATTCCTAGGAGAAAAAGTTGAAGGAAAGAAGAAGAGTCAGTCGCGAGTGTAATGGGATAACTCCAGAGTTCAATCAGTTTTTACCAGGCAACAGTGCTGGACAGAACGAAGGCTGGCTGGCAGCACCGGGCTGTGCACTGACAGGGTACGAACAGCCACTTGTGCTCTGTCAGTCAAATCCAATTACGGTAATCGGATGAGTACTTTTTTAGCTACAAATTTGCAAAAGCAGAACCTGTCTCGTAATTGAAACCAGTGACTGGCCTGCCTACCCTCTGATGTATTTACCATTGTGCTGGGTTTAGTCAGGACAGAGTTCATTTTCTTCAGACAACAATCATGTTCTCAGAAGTGTAGTGCTGCGTTTCTCTGGTTTTATCCATTTGTGCGGTTACTGTAATGAAGTTAACTTTTTTTTTCAGCTGACGAGCTAGTGCATAATCTACATAATCAAAAAGATGGCCGTTCAATGTCCTGAGCCTAGGATGAAGGAGATTAGAGCTACATAGGAAGTGGGGCCCAACTATCTTTGAGGAACCATGACGCCCCACTCTATGATTTTGTGACTGCAGGTGCACCCCTGCTGCTTTCAAAGACAAAGACTTTAGGGAGACTGCGTCCCAAGGGTGCCCCTCTGACTAAGATTTGTTTTTCTTTGCCTTTCACTCCCTGTAGAACAGAGCACAACACTGGTTTTGGGAAAACAGAATTGAGCATATCTTAAAGGAATTTTTAAAAAGGCAACAGCTGTGATTTTCCTTCTAAAAGCAAATCCCATATTTGGTTTGCTGGTTTGCCAACAACCTTGCTCTTTCTTTTTTTTTCCTCCAAAACTTGAAACATAGCTTCTCTTGCATTTTAGATTTTTACACTTCCTCCTGCAAACAGAACATACTGACCACAACTAACTTCTGCCACATAGTATTATGAATATAATGCATATGCTGTTTTAAAGTGAGGGTATGGATCCCCACAGAGACCTGTATTCAAGTTGCCCCACAGTTGCTTAGATGCATGTGTCCCCTCTTTTCACTTCCCCACTGCTGATAATCCCTGTTCCACTCGAGAAGACATCCTAGAAGCAGGCAAGCTGGAGTGAGTACAAAAGCTTGTCTCCTCCTCCAGCAGGTCAGCCAGCATAAGGGGCTTGGGCAAATCTACAGTGGGTAAAGGGGATCTTCTTCTGGTTCTCTGCTCCTTGCTTGACAACTGAGAGCTCAGAGTACGTTGTGCTTCACTGTTAGTGAAGACTGCAGCTCAGAAACTGTGTCCAGCAGGGTTCCTCTTGTACTTTCTTTACCATAAGAAACACAGAGGTGACAAGATCTCCCCTAAGCCTAGTGCAGTATAATGAAGCAGTTACTTACTTGAGTATTTAGCACTTCAGGTTTTTTTATTTTGACCTGTCTACGGTGGTCGATCCAGAAAGAGATTATAGACACTACTACCACTGAAAGTGCAGGGTATGTCCTGACAGCACAGTCAGCCGAATGTACTAAAACCCACTCCATCCATTTGTTCCTACACGAACTAACACACAGCAGTGGTCTTTAACCACAACGGAGGGTGCCCTCACAGCGGAACAACGAGGCAGAGCCACTTTACAAGGAGGCAGGTACTCATGCCCCTGTGTCAGCCACGGGGAGAGGCAAACACAGGCAGGAGCAAAGTGATGAAGCCAATGGCTGCTGAAACTGTAGTGTTGCAGTTCATCCACTTTGCGCATTTGCAGGAGCATGATGCCGGCTTCTATTTCTGCAAATACATTTACATCATATCTCTCATCAGGCTGAGTTAAACTGACCCTAGTTTAAGGAAAGGGCGAATGAAGCCAACTGGAAAAAGTAATGCAGGTTTACTTTTGGCTTCTGTTAAACAGGTGACAAACTGTTCATAGGGCGAGAAGTGTCAGGAGGAGAGAGAGAAATTGAGTTTTATCACATACACTTGACCCACAGGTCACACTGGTGAACACTTCCCTTAAACTATCCACCTGCTGAAGCTGAATGAATTAGCATCCATCCCATAGTTGGGCAATTTGTTTTCTCCACATGCTTGGCAGGGAGTGGGGATATTCATATATTTACAGGGTAAAAAGAAAGCTGGATCCTAATTTTATTGAAAACAGCCGGACCTTTACTTGAACAGACATCAATATTTGGCTGCAGGCAAGTAAAGCATGATTATAGCCATTAAAATATGAAAGCACTCATATAAAATCCCTCCATAGGAGCATGAGCCAAAGCCTGCTGGAGTGGAAAGCATCTCTGACGTTAATGGGCTTTGGATGATGTTCTAGAGACAGCAGAACAACTGAATTTCAGATTCAGTAATGCAAACCTGATAACAATCAACTACCCAAATGCATCTCAGAACTGCTACGTTTACCCTAAGGCTTGTACAAGAGATTAAACAGTTAATACAATTAAAAGGAAAAAAACACAGATGGCCCGGTCCTGCAGCCCTTATCTACATGAATAACCTTAATTGATTTAAGTGGGACTATTCATCCAACTAAAAACTGAAGGATCAGGATCAAAGTATGCAAATCCCTCCTCATTACACTGCTGAACATCACCATAGCAAACAGAGTATGTGTGGCATATTACCTCATCGCAGGCATGCTTATGGAATGGCGAATAGAGTAACTGTGGGATGAAAGCAAAAGGAAAAAAAGCTGTAAAATCCAGTTTACAACATGATTATAACATATCATTCTTATTTTTTAAACTTGACTTTAAATATGTATTTTCAAGAGTGCTGGTACTCTCCCTCTCCTGATGGCAACATCTTGCCAAACTCACCTGTGAATTCCAGCTCACTTTCAGCCCTGAAGATCTTACCGACACATTCTTATGTCAGCAATCCACTAGTGCTCAAAAGAATGCTGCAGAACAGTTCCTGGCCATACCCACCAAAATGACAGAGAACCCTGCGATCTACAGAGATATGCAACGTGACAGGGAACGGAGAGCTACCTCCATGGTGACAGACGACAAGCTCTCTGAGCGCATATGCCTCAGGTTTGTGCAAAGTAGGCCTCAGTTTGTAAGGTACGTAGGCAACTGCCTGCCTTTGCTGCGGGCACAACACGGACAGCCCGTGCTGGTCCCCCGGATTGTACAGGCTGCTGCACAACCTGTACCTGAACAATGGGTTTCTTCAACCAGAGAAGCAGCTCTCAGCCGCAGCAGTTGCCATCCCTATCCCTCTAGGAGGTTTCACCTCCTCCTTCACACCTCAACACTACCAAGGGCTGCTGTTTTCCACAGCTCTCCTTCAGTCACCTCCCTCCTCAGGCTTCCCAGCAGCAAGAGTACTGGAAGGTTGGCAAGTGGAGGATGGAGCCTCAGTGTCACTCAGAGACGCCCAGATCATCTAGCACACCCTTCACCCTGCAGACGGCCGCTCACCCTACCGGCCTGACTTAGATTAGCCACATCCTCCCAGCAAAGCCAACTCTGCTCTCACAGCATCACCTGCTCCCTACTGCTGGGACGCATCAAGCCTGTTCGGAATATGAATCTTCATTTTAAGAACCATGTAAGACCATTTAGATCTGAACATTTTAAGTAAATTGTGCACTGCCGGAGTATGTATTGGTTCAAAAACTCATCCACAGCTACTTTCAGAGGTGACTGAGAGCTGCAGCCTGGTCTGACTGAGAACAGTGAGAACTTTAAGGGACACCAACATTTGGCTGCAACCAAGCAAAGCACGATTACAGCATTAAAAAATGAAAGCTCTCGTGTAAACAGCACATGTGTTTGTTCTAAACTATACAATTTCAGCAGTGCTGTGTCCACACAGACAAGATTTTTTTTTTTTTCCCCAGGGTCAAGATGCAGAAATGGGGGCAGGGGAAAGAGCTATTTGACAAGCAGGTAGGACAGAGATCTTACACAAACTGTTTGCTGGTGTGCGTATTTTAAGGCTTTTGCTAAGCTCAGATGGACAAGAACTGACAGCAGACAATGCATATGTTTCATGTTAATTTTTTCCCATCGTTTTTAAGACTTACGAAAGATTAGCCCAAACATTTCACAAGTGCAGCAAATCTTTAACAATCCTAGTTAAGCATGCTTGCCATTTTAGTCTTGTAACACATGACAAATAGGCAAAAATAACAATTTGGAAGTATTTCAGCATAGGTTGCTCCTCTTCTAGTAGGAAACCAGTCCAAATAAGAAGGTCTAAGTAAGATTACATTGTCCCAAATTACATTCACACAGCTGAGAGATGGCATGTTAACGACAATCTGAATATGAAGTGCACATTTCATCGAGTTCATCTTTTCATTTCTTTAAAGAGGTAAGGACGCAAGTTACAGGAACAGTGACATCTTTTACTAGAAGCCCAAAACATTAAGCTTTTTTAAAGACACAAGTCTGTGACAGTGATCAACACACAGGCAGAGAACAGAAATCCTTCCTGACAGAAAGTTGCTAAACATTACGTTTTATTTTCATGTCAGAGTGAGATGGGAAGGTCAATCTATGCCCCATTCTGAAGTTTTCTCAGTGAAGAAAGAGTCCGTGTTAGGATAACTCTGCCAAACAGAAAAGATTTTCTTGAGCTGTCTGGTGCACTGGCGATGCTACAAGGCCAAAGGGACCTTAGGGGGTTTGAGGCTGTTCAGCCCCTCCGCTGGATCAACTGCTCTAAAGCCAGACTACTTATAGAACCTTTCAGCACACATAAATTTGTTTTATAATTTATTGTATACTGAAGTGCTTTACAGCATCGGTACATTCAAGCTCTAAATATAAAGGACCCTTTTAATCGTGTTAAGAACTTGGCCTACTACTGAAAATTTCCCTGGGACTCAAGAATCTCAGAGTCACCATGAACACTTCATGACTAATATACTTTTGCTTTACTGAAGAGGAGGTAATTAAATTCTTTGTACAATCTTTAAAAAACTCTGCAGGCTGAACAGAATTTTTACTGAACATTTGCTGTTTATGTTCCAACCTCTGACAGAAAAAGATGGTTGAGAGAGTGGGACTATGTATTAATAGGTTTCCCCAAGAGCAACATCTTTTGAATGTGATCATTATTTGAATTTGAGACTAATCTACTCAAGAGCAAGGCAAACACTTAGTCCAGTCCTTTCTCATTATAATCACCATGCTGTAAAAATGAGGCATTACAGTTTAAGTAGCATATATTTTTATCATATATAACAATGCTGAAAGGAAAGCGGTTACTGCATTACATTCCATAAAAGAAATCCTGTGAAATACAGAGGCAGTATTCAAGGAGAGTAACGTGTCTTACCCAATTGAATGCGATCTGTGGTGGATGCATGAGGAAAGAAAAGCAAGAATTAAAAGTAAATGGCCCGAGAAGAAAAATACTATCATTTGCATTCAAATCTTGATGCTGAAATTCACACTAGAACATGGATCAGGCAAGATTCCTTCAAAGCAAAAACAGTCACACACTCCTTCACTATGCAGTTGCCTATTGTGTGTGCCACGAAGAACGGAAGTTTTTTCCGCTAAACTTCGTGTTCTCCTCATTATATCAGATGTAAACAATGCTAACTGATTTCCATCCCCAAATCCTACCTTAATCTCATTAAAGTACAGGTGAACTGGAATTGTATGTGTATATCAGCAGCAAATGTCTTCCCCTCCCCACCCCCTCCGGATTTTCTTCATCACATCTCTGGGTTGAGAAGAGTATGGAAAAATAAGGGGTTTTTAATTCCTAAAATGACATTTTCTAAAATACTTCTTCCTTGTTGAAAACAATACTTGAAACAGTTTGACACTGTTTTCCAGCTCACAAGAAACTTAATTAAGGCAGCAGAACTGGGAGAGGCACGCTGATATACAATATTTAAAGGATGTCATTAAGGATCCGAAGTCGAGAAATGATGAGGCAGACAGACTCTCTTTCATCTGTGCATTACTGATGTAGCCTTTAATTACAGACCACTTCAAGGGAACACCTGCCTCACGCGGTGAGCCAAAGAGATGGTGCACACTTAATGAACATCTCTTCAATACTTATTTTTTGCATCCTTTTTCAGTGTGCGGTGTGATGCATTATTTACTGCACAATATTTATGCCTTGCTCTGAAGAAAAGCATTGATTTCTTCAGGGTTATTTACAGGGCTCATCATCATGTATACTGGGGCTTCTCAAACATCCATGGATTTATCTTCACAACACGTTCCTGCTTACACCAGCTTAAGTAATACCCTTGCCATACGAAGCCTCCTTGTACTACCTGCTGACTCCCAGTAAGAGACACCCCATTCTCCATGCTAGTGCAGCAACTTGCACAGCCATATGATAAGGAAATCTGTGTTCCCGCTGATTAATTCAGAAGTATTCCTCTATAGCCCTCGTGAGTCACTGTCATTTGGTTTTTGTTTCTGTGGTTTTAGGCTCGGAAACTTATTGAAGGCTTAACTTTATGATGCAGCTCTAAAAACCAGCACAAATGAAGTGGCCACTGTCAGTAGAAATGAGATAAAACAACTGCTTCACCCACCAGCAAAAGAAACTCTTATGAAATTACATTCTGAAGCAAGACGATGTCACTATTTCCTTTACAGGGGATATGACCGAGACAGAGGTTTAAAAACGGTAGTCTGGGTTATGACAGCTACAGTAGTTCAAGGATTTAATCTCCCAGCGAGTTCAGCAATGGTTTTAAGTTCCCAGATCATCCCTAGATCACAGATATCCTGGAAATGCACAGCAAAAGGCTGTGCAAAATCTCCACCACAACACAAAAAAAACCAACCAAAAAGGCACAACAATACACAGCAAAAATCAACTCCCACAGCACTACAGCAGATTAATTATACCTGAGCCATCTCCAACAGATATTGGCCTAACCTGCTTCAATAAACCTCCTATGAGAGAGATTTCAGGGTCTTCAGAAATATTCTGTGCCCCTGTTCAGCTTTATGGCCCAATACTTTTCCTGATATCTCATCTTATTACATCCTCCCTCTCATTATTTAGCCACATTTGCTTAGCCTAAAAGCCAGCTCATTCAAACACTCTCATTGCTTGTATTTTCTGAAGCTGATTTTTAAATTTTTAAATTTTTTCTCCTAATTCCTTCCAGTTCATCTGCACACCCTTCCAAAGGTGGTGCCCTTCACCAGCCCCAGTATTCCAGCTGAGTATCAGAGCTGAGCAGAGCAATTCTCTCCTGAATCTTACAGACAACACTCGCTGGAATTAAATATGTAATGGCTATGACAGCACTGACTCCTGCTGCATTCATGGCTCTGATCTGCAAAGCCACTGCCCAGCTGGCTGCTCAGTGCTCCACATCTCTGCTTTGCCTTTTTTTTTTTTTAATCATCTGTCAACAAGGCACCTTACACTTTCCCACACTGAATTTTATTTTGTTGTTTAAAATAAATTTGAATTCTGATCCTGCTGTCTGAAGTGCTTGCATTCCCTCCCACTGCAGTCATCTGGGGATTTCAGGTGTACACGGGATGCCATCATCTAAACCTGTAATGAAAACGCTGAAGAGTAACAAACTCCGGTCAGTTGCCTGCAAAATCCTGCATTAGGGTGAGCTGCTGGGACCTGTGCTTTGAAAATCGTTTTCAACTCACTATGCCCTCTTCCCGCTAAGGCAGTAACACCTCAGCTGTATTTCTCTCGGTCACGTACAGGAGCAAAACCAGTATGGACAGCCTTACCAAAGTCAAGCTCTAGCACATCTCCTGCCTCCCCTCTGTCCTCTGTGACAGGTGCTGTCAGTTCACGATAACGGTTCTTGACAAACCCTTTTATGTTTTTGCCATCATGCTATCTTCTAGATGCTTAGAAAAGAATATGTTCATGCATTCCTGCAGTATCTGTTTTCTGTTTCCCAGAAATGCCCTTGCTGTTTTCCAGGGAGATGAACTTCTTCCACTCCTCTGGGACCTCATGTGCCTCCAGTGCTGATTCTTGTCATCTCTGAGGGGTACATTCAACTCCTACAGTCTTGTCCCCAAGCTGTCCCTCCCTAGTGTCTTCTGTCTCTTTCCACAAGTGCCTTCCAACTCCCGGCAGGAATTCATCTTCTTCAATTCTAACACAGCAAAATATTACCTTTATTCAACTTTAGAGCTGGTTCATCCCAGGCACTGAATTTGAAAGGGGTCTGTGTGATCATGCAATTAGAATAAATGTACGAGACAGCTGAATGAAGGATGTATAAGCAGCAGAACTGCTGACATCCTAATTTGCATGCATGCCTTTGTTAGCTTAATCTTCAAGTGCATTTTCTTGCGTGGTAGTAATGTATGTGGTAGTGTACATGTAGTAGCGTAGTGTAGTGTACGTCAATTCCTTTTTAAATATTTTCTTTAAGCAAACAAAAATATCAGGAAGTTTCCCACTTGGTATCACACCCTGTTTCTAAAAAGGCCATCAGCAGGGCTGAAACTCTTAGATCCACACGGACAGCTGTAGAGCCATCCAGCAGTATTGCATGAAAAGACTCAAACTTCGCCAGGATGCAAAGGAGCAAGGGATAAATACCCTGCACTCCGTATCACATCTGTGCTCTGCATGGCAAGAGCCATGCTGAACTGTCAGCGTAACCTCTACTTCTGAGAGATCTCAGCCATGCTACTGCCCTGTGAGTGACATGGGACATCCCTCTTCCTCTTTCCCTTCCTTCTACATGTCAGAAAATGTTAAAGGAGATAATATCAATTGGAGGGGCAACAAAAAATCCTGATGGCGTATCACTAGAGCAATTCACCAAGAACCTATTATCTTAACTGTATTACTAGCGCCTGGTTCGTATCCCAAAGCAAAAAAGTATGTGTATACTGGTTTTATATGCTTTTCTGGTATTTCTAGTAACATGATAACATTAAATAGAATGCATTACAATTACAAAGAGACCTTACAACCACTAATAATGAATACAAAAATTCAGAAGATGTAAAATGCTAATGATAATTCATGCACAAAATGCATTAGCTGTGACACTGGGAAGCTGGGGTGGGGATGAAAGAGAAGCACAGCAGCTACATGAAAAGCACTTTTCCTCAGAAGGGTGGCTTCTCTGTTCTTTAGGACACATGAATGTTGTCATTTTTCCTTCTCTTTTGTAGATTTCCTCTTCTTGAATCCTAACACAGCAAAATAGCACATCTGGGGAAGCCTATCTGACCTATTGCTGATATATGATGTTTTAGTAAATATTTTTAGAGCAAATACAAAATGAAATATCATTCAGGTTATTAATTAAGTCCCTGTATGTTCAGGGGCTTAATTAATGCATGTGTTTCATGTGGTGCTCTGTACAGTTGCCACAGCAGGCACCTGGAACGCAGAATTTTGTTTCACAAGGAAGGCAGGCTTCAGTATTTAGAGTCAGTCTGACTAAAAGCCCTTTCAAATCACCATCACCACGAGGCAGGGGTGTAGAAGACAAACACACCAGACTGCTGAACATACTGGGAGTTATGATGATCATCTGGATTTCAGAAATCAGTTTCAAATGTCTGCTCTGAATGAAAGAAGAACACGGATTTCGCATCTGGATGCCTCTGGTGACTGTCAGCCTAAATGCTTAACCAAGAGAATTAAGCCAGAGCCTGATGTGTGTTTAAATCAGCATCATGGGAGTGGGCGGTGATAATCCATGTACTAGATCACTGAAATAAAACCATTTGGATTAGCAAAAAAGCAAGCAAACAATGAAAAAAAGAATGCATGCCCCCGCACAGCTTACTCTCCCAAACATGGCTGGCACTGGAGTGGGAGAGGGAAAGATTTTTAAAACCCGGTCATTGAAGTGATGAGGTTTAACACTGTGACCCCACACAGAACTGCACCTGCCCATGTTAAGCCGAGATTTTAGGCCAGCTTTGTTGCTGAGGGAAGCATACTGACCATCACTCCAGATTGAGGATGTTCAGCAGACAGGAGGGCCAAGTCATGCCACGCACTGTGCAAATACGGGACACTGGCTATACCACTTGCTTCTTCACCATCAATTGTCAAGAAAACTGTAAGAACCTAACTGAAAGAGTAACAATCCACAAACAATGGCAGTGACAGTAGTTCATATTTTCCTGAAAAATTCCCAACCACGTTCCAGGTAATAATATTGATCAAAGCCACTAGAAACAAGCTTCTTTATTAATCAAAATGCTTGTGGATTTAGCCTTTGCTTTCAGCCCTTGGCTAATGGGATAGATACCACCCAGCCACTTTCCAAGCACTAGTCAGAAGCACAATCTCCATGGAGGTTGGGATTGATACCAACAGGTAAGACAAAGGAATTTGGTAACTGTGATCAATTAAGGGAGATACTGAAGGAAAAACATGCAAAGCCACTTCTGCCTTTGCAGTCAATCTCACACCCTGCGCAAAGCACAAGCAACAAGACCTCAGAAGCACTGAATTGTTAGTCATCCTCCCCTCTGTGACTAAGAGCCAGTGTTCAAGGTATTTGGCACACCAGCTCTTCGGTCACTGCTGCAGGATCAAAAGCACAGAAGCAGCAGCAGGACCTGTCTGACCCACTGAGCAGTGGGCTTGTCTTTCTTACAGGAGGAAGTGTTAGGAAAGAACAGAAAAAGGCACAGAGGATGTGTTGGTGTCACATGCACACTCATCCCATGCATTTCTCAAAAACACCCAATACAACTATGAATGCAGGGAGGGCAGTAAGAAAAAGGAAGTAATGAAAAAGTAAGTAAGGAAAAAGGCTTGTGAAAGCAACTCATGCAACTGGAGCCTTGGCCTGGAAAAGAGGGAACTGCAGTGAAATATGATAAAACCATAGGAAGTCATGAGTGATGAGAAGGACAGCAAAAGGACTACACTCACTGTTTCTCTTAACAGTGGAGCCAGAAGGCATCAAAGGAAAGGCCAGGGAGACTCAGAACAGGGAATGAAGGAACAAATAAACCAGGCACTTTGCCACATAACTATCCATTCTCTGGGGAGACATGATGTGTTACGAATGTCAAAAGCTCATGCAAGTTAGAATAAATTTGTAAAAGAAAAAAATAATTCATGAAGAAAACCCCTTCAAAGACTTCTAAATGAAAGCTCAAACTTCTGCTGTAGAAAGTTTTCAGCTCTCAGATTGCTGAATGCTAAAAATATGTACTAGGAAAATGTAACTGCATGGCTCCTTATTCTTATATCCTTTTCTAGGCATATACTACAGATGTTTAACTGTATCAAGCCAAACAATTCTTGGTTTGTGTTCATACCCTGGTTGCAAGTTACTCACTAGGTTACCATTTTAAACTGCAATGTGGAAAAAGACATTGTAAAGCAGATCGTACAGCAATGAACACTGTCCTTTTCTAGTTTCACCTAGAAAACCAGTACAACTTCTGTAAAGGGTTTATTAAGCTGTAACAGGTAGGTAAAAAGGAGGGACTCTAAAGATTTCTTAAGACTCAGATTAAAAATAAAAAAGCAGAAAAAGATTTTAGCTGCCAAGAACTATACTTCAGCCATTTGGAGCAAAATATATATATATTTGAAATACTGTCAAATGGAGTTACACAGATCTTAGGATATGGTTACCTCTTACTTCAAAAAACTGTCCAAAAAAGTGAGTACATAAATAAGACACTAATTCTGCAGCTCAAACAACATATTGCAGTTACCCTCATCCTTATATTTCATCATAAAAAAATCAACTCCCTAAATCACCTGAAAAGCAGTTGAAGTTCTGTGATCCTGCGACCAAGTTGAAAACTGAAATACTGGTTTACAGTGTACAACTTCCTTGTTTATGCTTTCATTCTGAGGAACTTTAAGACCAACACTTTTAAACATATATCAACATATAAAGACATTTAAGTTGCGTTTAAGTGACGGTTCTCCTGACCTCAACTCCTGTTACTTTCATCATATCTTTTTTCATACATACAACTGCAGAACAAAACTTTGCCTTTGTACATCTCCAAAAAAATGCTGGGGAAAAAAAAAAAGCCAGATTTTTTTTTTATTATTTATCTTTCCACAAGCAGCTCCAAGGCAGGCTTGTTTTCTTCAGATGATGTTGGTCTCCAGAATCCACGTATGAATAAAACCGAGTTATTAAAAATCTAACAGCAATTTTTTGTTCCATTTTACTTGTACCTTTCCTTGAGCTTGCAAAGTTATTCCAAAAGGATTTCAAATTGCACGTGTTTTTTAAACCAGGACCCAAATAAGAATTATCTCTTCATTCATTGTTATCCCTCCTTTTTGGTTGAAACCATGAATATTATAAAATACTCTGACTACAAATTACTTGAACCTTTAAAACACTAACGTAAAAGAGCTGAAATAAGACTTATACTTTCTGTCCTCAAAATAAGACCAGAGAAGCAGCAGATCCCTGTACCTCATATCTCCAAACTTCTTGCTGATAGCAGTTCCCACATTGCTGATAGCTGCTGTTGCTTTTTGTCCTGCATGGCTCAGGGTCTCATGTGTTTTCTTGTAACTGGAAACAAAAAAACAGAACAGAAATAGTGATGAATATTAAAAAAGAGAGGCTAGAATCCCCAGCAATTAATTGCCTTTTCCCTTATTTCCACATCTTAAAGTCACATCCTCTGAAAGGTTAAGAAACACAATAACAAATTACAAAGACGCCTGTTTCTGCACAGCTTCCTAAATGCAGTTTAATCCCAATGTGAGCAAAACACTCTCCAGGGCAATCCTTCACTGTGTCCCTCCCCCTTGCAGATAACACCCCCCGAGTGGGTCAGCGCAAGTTGTTTAGAAGTAGAATGCAGTGATTTGTTGAATACCTGTTTGATACATTCTCTGTAAATTTATATCAAATAAGCATTCTTGCAGTAGACACTGACTCGGTAGTAAAATCTGCTGTCTAAAGCATGGAAAAGAATCAGGACAGATAAACTCTGCTCTTCCATGCATATATATATATATTAGGTACATTTAAAAGACACACTTCAAAATGATTTATTGATGTCAAATTAGACAAATTTGATCACATCTGTTTCCATATGCTAAAATTTCACTTTTTTTTTTGAGTTTCTTTAAAGAAAGAAGGTTTTGTGAGAGACCGAGAAAGAAAGATGAAAAAATCGAGGCAGTGAATACATATGCTTAATAGCACTGAATACTTTTAAAGTCAGTCATTTAATATATAGCATACACACTCAAACACAGAATCATCTTAATTTCCTGATCTGGAATATATGCTCTGACCCACATAGACCTCTTAGTACAGTTAAGCTGCATTCTCAAAGTAATCAATAAGCACTTCTGCACAGATGCTTTTTTGCTGAGTAAACTAACTCTGAGCATGTCAGAGGCTTCCTTCCGAGTAAATTATCTGATACTCCCAGTGACGCAGACAAGCTCAGAATTAGAAGTACTGACCTAGTAACAAAAGCAGAGCACATTATAATCAGTCTTGTATCCTGTGGTGTGCGTTGGCAGACAAGAACTGAAGAAGTGATCATGAAATATTCAGAAATACAGTTCCACTGGTTCTACTTCTCCTTTGAACAAAATATGCGCGACTGCAAATGTGTACCAAAACACACTGGAGATTAACAAAAAAATCCCACTGCCTAATTCCTGAAACAGACTATTTTCTTCTTACTTTTAGGTGTATGAAAGCAATAAAACTTTATGAAGACAGGAGGGGAAATAAGAGAAGATTAACATTTGCAATATGGCACATCGCATTTTATGCTGTGCCCTTTCATACCTAGCAGTACCTACTGCTGAAAGTCCTCTGTCGAGGACTCTGTTTTACAAACCACGGGTTAGAAGGCGGATGCCAAGTCATGCTCTATTCTTTCAGACAATAGTCCATCAACAATTAATTTTTCTCAACACAAATACTTTTATGTCCCTAAGCCAAAAATTCTCTCACAGACTACTGACTTTACAGGTTCTAAAACTGCCCAGTGAAAGGGTTCCTCCTGTGAAGGTGCTTGTCCCTGTTCTCACTGACTAGCAAGGCAGGCTACAGAGAGCAGCTTAGACCAAGGTAACAAATCTCCTAGAAAACTAGAGTTAGATAAGCTGAATGAACCCCAGACACAGTGTTGAAAGGCAACAATGGCTAAAACATTGCAACAGTGACAGAAAGAGCACAAACTATAATTAGGAAGGTAGGAGCACTGCTTACGCCCATTGTATTCTGCTGGAAGAAATACAAAGACCACCGAAAAGATTGTTTTCACTGGACCTCCTTTCTCCTCAGCCCTGCTCCCACCCCTGGACACTGCAATCTTGCAATGTTCTTATTTCCCTGAGGCCTCATTCTTCAGTTTAACTAGCTTAGTAGCTCTGTCATTTGCTGTCAGTGGACAAACTCACGTAAACTAGAGTGGGATGAGAACCTAAAATTGACATTAATGATGTTTCACTCAAAGTATGAGCATGTAGCTTTTTGAAAAGTGTTGTCTATGGAAAAAAATAATCAAATATTCTAGTACTTGTGTGTGTGTATATATATATATAGGCATTTGTTAAAATGCCTACATTATTACATATAACTCTTTTGACATTTTCCTAACGGAGAAGTTTCCTAAACCATTCAGCACAAGGGGAATTTTGCTGATGACAAAACGAAGTCCAAGACTTGGCTTCCAGGTGTAAAAGGTCCTGGGTAGCAGAACCTATTTATGTACAGGCTGACCATACCTAGCAAAATAATTTGCAGACAACCTTCGGAACTAATTTTTTGAAAAGGACACCTTGGAGCTCATTTTATTCACTGGCCTATTTAGCTTCCTGAAAAAACATCTCCATGTCTTACCTTTGTGCTGCAGGTTCTTCACACTGCACAGAAGTGTTAAGAGAATAGTCCCAAAAGCCCCACAGAGCAGACAGACTTGACTTCAATGGAGAAACATTACAGTCCCCTATATGTTTCTGAGCATTACGTTGGTCAGAACACACTTTCTGGGAATTGGCTGAAATAACACTGATTTTGGCATTCCAACTAATATTGTGTTTTCTCTGTAAATCTTGCAACACCAAGATCCTCCCCAGTATTTCCACTAGCACGGAAGACAATGGAGACTGCATTCATGTTCCTAATGCTTTTGACATTACATAACAGTGTAAATCCAGCTAAGGCTGTTACACAACTGGTCTTTTTTCAGCACAAACTCCAGCAAAAATGACCTTTGACATGAACCTCCCCCTGCCCTGGCAATGCTGAAGAGCTTTAAGGAACAAAAACTAACAAAGCTGAAAATGCAGTACAACACCAGTACCTGTCAGCAGACACAAAACAAACAGTAATTTGTATCTCAGCAGAGCTCAAGGATAGTTTAAAAACCAAGCCCCTCATCGTCTCTCCAGCATTATGCATATCGCTGTGCCTTCTCCATAAATAAATAATCTCTCCACAGGGCACATTGCCTTACTGTGGTGAGATATGCTTTGCACTGATGTACAGCGCAGTATTTTGGCTCAGATATTTTTATCATCACAGTTATGACATATTTACAGCATTCGTTTTGATACCTCGCCAAACCCTCTGGTAACAACAATCTCCAACATATTCTCTCTGACTTCTGGGAATCTTCTCAGTTGTATGTAGCATTAATAATCTGAGCCAGCAATTTTCATATCCTCATGTAACACACACCAGTTTTAATGCACTGAACAGCTTACATCATTTCTGCTCTTAAAGTTTTCTGAAAATTAAGCTGGATATTCCAGGTAAAACCTACTAATTCATTGGAAGTAGTGCTGTAGGTATGGCTTAAGCCCTCCTAGCACCAACAAATGTTCCAATATGGGGAGTCCCCTACAATACCTGCACACTCTCACCCTTTGAGCAGCCATTTCTGGCAATTATTGGGCAAGAACTGACCACCCTGCTCATCAGGACAAGTGACAGCATCTCAACAGGCAGCCATCGGCTGAAGTACGGTCAGTGACCCTGAACCTTAAAGCAGAAATGCTCCAGCAGAAACAAACTCAAAGAATTTAGGACACAGAGGTTCAAGAAATACCACTTTCCACTTGTTTCCATTCGTTTTTACATAAATACATCATTAGGTTCTGTGTCTTTCTTACACTAATACAAAGACCCTCGAGTTCAACAGCATTACGCCAGTAGCAATAGCAAAAGTAGAAACAAGCTACCTGATTTAGGCAGCCAGAGTAGAAATGCCTTCTCTGCTTTTGTGGCATCTAAATATACTTCATAGCACAGAAGGATTGCTGGTAGGGGCTAACAAGGATCATATTCCATGCTTTTCACTTAGCACTTAACAGTAAATATTTATAATGTATTTCACAGACAAGAAAGATAAAAGAAACATGGTATGCGAATGCTGTCATAACTGTAAATTAGTAAATAAAACTCGCCTGGGTCATTTTGAACATCACCTTTTTTATTACATTTACCTTAAGAATTTTGTCCATCGCCTTCTGATTATAATTTGGTTTTTAAAATAGGGTGTTTCTTTAACAAAAGCAATTGCTTACAGAACTGATCATTAGACGCTTTCATAAAACATGCTGGTAATGCAGTTATATTCTGATAATATGCCTGACACATTTAAAAGAAGCTTTAAAGATAATTCACATCTCCAGTACTGTAACATACTAATTAGGCAAAGTAGACTTGCCTGTTTTGACTCCTTTTTCACCTGTCAGTTTCATATACTGCGTTTAGGTTGTACTATCACACGACAACCAGGTCTCCCTAGCTGATTTTTACAGCCAGCAAAAGCAAATGAAAGGAGATACTGTTTCATAAAACACAAGGCGCGAAGGCAATAGCGCTTCCTCTAGAGTATAGCCAGGTAGCAGACCCACGGAGGGGTCAGAGAACTACATGTTTAAATGACCAATCATCTGCAGGATAAGACAGGATAATCATACGCGTGCATACACATCTGATCGCGTTTCAACTCGGTACAGAACTGCCCGTCACATGGCAGAGTTGAATCTAACCTTCCTTCCTGGGTGCAGTACATGGACTGCTGACAGAAGCGGGCTACAAATACCATTCATATTTTGCATGGCGAGCTGCAACATTAGACCTACTAAAGTAAATGATAAAGAATTTAAATTCAGCTTCTATAAAATTAGTACACCTGCTAATTAGTCCGTCTTCATTCAGCATTGTGCCTCTCCATCAAGGCTTGCTGGCAAAATTAAATCATTTGAGAAACCCTCGTCTGTGATAAAGCCTGCGTAAGATGGAACAAAATGCAAACAATTAACAACAAAACCATACGGCAGAGCAGAGCCTGGTGCCACAAGCCATGCTCTATGGAGCTTGCTTCTTTTTAGTTCTCAAATCATTAGTCAGCTTAAGAATGACATTTCTGGAATCAATGTAAAGCATCTGGGTCCCTAAGAAACTCCCAGCTACTACCCTATTTTTCTGACGATTTTCTGTGAAAAACGGGGCTCAGTACTAACTAAACTATGTGAACACACAAATGAAATAAATGCACATATGAATGGCAGACAGCATGTGCATAAAACATTCTCTAAGAGCATTCATATCACCATTTTGCCCACAAATTAGCTCCAAGGTGCTGTGGGGTTTGCTTTTTTTTCAGTGTTCATGTGAAATTCATTCACTTCACAGCCAATGACAGATGTAGTTTTTTAGACCTTCCTCCCTTTGCCAGGTACGTTAGGAATTAATTGGAACTGTGCTGGCACTTGGATGGGTACACGTGCCTCACTCAGTCAAAGGAAGTATGCCCCAGGTAGTTCCTCTCCCACAGAGAGAGAAGGGCAGAGCTGAGGGAAGCGAACCTCTGCAGGTCGCAGGGGACCAGCCTGCAGCCAGAAATCTGTGCACAGCACACGGCAGACAACTGTTCATTAGGCTGGAGAGAGTCATGGGTCAGGAAAGGTGCCAGACAAAGGTGACAAATATTCCGAGCCGTCCTGCACTGTAATCTTCAAAACCTTTGGACAACCTTTGGAAAAATGAGGGATACAATTGTGTGAAAGGCACTATCTCTGCAATGCAGCGTAGAATAGAGGAAAACCAAGCAGTTGTGGTACAGTTAATCTCCAGGTAGAAAAGCCACAATACGTTGGCTTAAGCACAGATGAGCTTAAGACATTCCAGGCCAAAACTTCACAGTTCATCACACCTTAAACTATGCCAATAACACTGCCTGTGGGCTCTGTACTGTACACTACATCTTTTCCTTTCCTCCCTTTCTTTTCCTTTCGCTTCATGTCTGTTCTTCCTTTTCCTTCCATTTCTCCCTTTCCCCTTCCCCTGTCCCCTTTCCTGGATATTTTTAATCCTTCACATTTCCGAGACTCCAAGTTACATCCAAGCCTCCTCTCCCCTCCTTACAGTTAGATATACATACATACAGATATCTATAATATACATGAATATATTTTCTGGTGCACAACCATAATTACAGTGGATTTTTCCCCAGAAACCACTGTATTCACTGATCTGGAACAGAAAACCTGACATTGCTGGGCAATTTCCATTAGCTGAAGCTTCTGGTGTAAACAAGTGGAGGTACATCTTTTAGAAAAGGGGCAATGAGATTAGGCTAAGTTAACTTCAAGTCCTTTCCCCAACTTTATTTTCCATTACTCCACACTTCAAGTTCAAGGCCAGAGATACATATGGAAAACCTTCTCTGAAGAAGCTATGAACATTGCCTGATCTGACACAAAGTCAGTGGAAGTGAGAAGGTCCCTTCACTTCCACACAGCACAGGCTCACACGCAGGTAATGTGCTTGCTAAGGCCAACACGCCTATTTCTTCACTGACACAACTGCTATATTTACTTGCAATTTTACAGAAGAAAATGTCCAAAAGGTGATTACACATTGCAATGAACAGAAACACCCACATTTCTTTTACTACCAACCATAACCAGTATGTGTGTGGGAACATGGTATACTGAATTCCAAAAAGTCACAGTAGGACTGTGGTCGTCCATAAATTATATCTGACTTCCTAAGAAAATTCTGAACCTCAGGAACTCATAACCATATATTTAAAGTTATACAAATGAAGACTGCAGGTAGCACAGATGCTAAGTCTAAAAAAACATGCAGCACAACTATTACCTTCTATTTTCTCATCACCTGGCAGAAATTTGAGCTACAAAACGTTAAGTTCCCACTATTTGTGGCAACCCATATAATTGTCCTCAGGTTCCCTATCAGCAGGACTAAGCTTGCTTACACAGCTGTCAACCAGTAGCCAACAAATAGATCTTTATTCTGTCTCTGGATGAAAAGACCAAATTTACATTGAATCCTCTTGTCCCTAATCTCAGGCAGGTATTACACATAAGAGCAGACCAATACTAAAACCTTACTAAAAAGGTTTCAAATGACAGCCACCACCTGAGAAAGCCTCAGGTACTGTCCAAGAGCTCTGCTCTTTGGAGCTAGCACTTAGAGTTCTCTTGATTCTGGCCACTAATTAATGAGATTTTCCATTTCTACAAGTGACAACTTCTGTCTGTGAGAGCAAAAGCTGAAAAATCATTTTGAAAACATACCTATGTGATACTCCTATCCTAGGTGGCACATTTGCATGGGTCCACTTCCCATCACATGAAGTTTCCCAATCCCCTTGCTGGAATCACCAAGTATATGGGCTTTGAGCCATTTCACTGCATTTCAGTACTACAGCCCTCAAAGACACAATGGGTTTTCTTTAAGTTTCTAGCTATTCTAATAATCTATTGGCCATGGCAGAACTGCTGATTACAGTGGTCTGAACATCTGGAGTATTGTTTTTTTGGGGAGATTAATAGCAACCAACCATTTTCATCTCCCTAGAAGCCATTCTCTATAGTTGTATTACTATTCCATCCATGGGCTGAAAGGTTCTTCATTTAAAACCGAGGAGGCTTATGCCTTCTGACAGTTGCTAACATTTCAAGAAAGAATAACAAAGGACCTTCTGGGAACTATTAGAGGCTGGAGTGAGGTTATTGGTGGGTAATTTCACAGATGCAACTGCTCCTTAGAAACTCAGTAGTACTGAAATATCTCCTCAAAGGACAATGCTATAATGCCCTAGGGTTTTGGGTTTTTTTCCCCAGAGAAGTACAGAGGAGCACCAAGAGCTGAGGGACAGAGAAAGCTGAGCATGGTTACAATATATATGCTTAGCAAAGGTCAAGGTATCTTGTGGATCTATGTTCTTAGTGCTTCCTGTGAGGGATTGGCAAGGAGGATAAATTAACCCCCATAACCTTCTCCATGTATAATGCAATGCAATTCTGTAACTGCATTGAAGAATACTATTACTTGGGACCTTGACTGTGGAAAAAAATAGGGCAACAAGAGTCTCATGAAGTTCAACAAAGGGAAATGCAGTGTCCTGCAGCTTGGGATTAAAAACCCCATGCAGCAGTAGAAGCTGGGGATCAACCAGCTGGAAAACAGCCTTGCAGAAAAGACCTTGAGTCCTGGTAGACAAGTTGAACATGGGTCAGCAATGTCCCCTCACCACAAAGGTGGCTAACTATCCTGGGCTGCATCAGGAAGAGCAATTACAGGTTGAGGGAGGTGATCCTCCTCCTCTACTCAGCTCCGGTTAAGGCCACACCTTGAGTGCTGGGTCCTGGTCCACACTCCCCGGTACAAGGCAGACATCAGACATACTGAAGCAAGTCCAGCAAAGCGTCATAAGGATGTCAAATGGATTGGAGCATCTCTCATACGAGGAAAGACTGAGAAAGCTGGGACTGGTCTGCCTAGAGAAGAGAAGGCTTATGGGAGCATCTCATCAGTGTGTATAAGTAACCTGACGAGGAGCAGAGAAGATAGAGGTGGATTCTTCTCAGTGGTATCTAGTGAAAGTGCAAGAGGCAATGGGCACAAACTAAGTGCAAGAAATATTTAAACTAAAGAAAAAGGTTGTTCACAATAACGGTAATTGAACACTAGAACAGGTTGACCAGAGAGGCTGCAAAGTCTCCATCCTTGGCAATACTCAAAAGCTGACTGCACATCGTCCTGAACATCCCGTTTTAGCTGACCCTGCTCTGAAAGTGAGAGTTGGACTAGACAGTGTGGACAACCTCAACTATTCTGTGATTCTGTAAAAAACTACGTCAATCTTCACAGAAACTATCTTTTTACCTTAATTCACTATGCAGTGAAAATCTGAAGTACAGAAGGAACTGTGGGCTCTTTGTTGAAGCACCACCAAACAGCTTTAACTAAGCAAACATACTGCATTCAGGTAACATAAAACCTTTCCTTTGTAGCAAAATGTTAATTAGAAAAGCTCAATTATGGTCTTTCTAAACACTCCTGTAAAGGCATTTTTAATGATTTCTTAAGCTAAAATATATAACCTCAAAATACACCAACATTACCTTTCTTCCAGCATTTAAATAAGAATGAATTATCTATGTTTAAAATATAAATAAAAAACCTGCATTGCTAGAAGCTAACTGAACATCCACCCACCTCTATTCACTGGAAACCTGATCTTTAAAAAGGTGTGTGTGGGAAGTCATTCCAGTTGAATGCCTTACCACCTTGAAAGCAAATGAAACTTGAGGCAATCATTTGCTCTCTAGTTACTGATAGCGTCTATAATAGAACCCCCTCCCTTCCCTAACACATAGATTATACTAAAAATCAGTGCACTAAAGAATAGCAGGGGAAAGGAACAAGGAACTTGAAAAATGCATTATGATTCTGGTCATCATCGTAAGCGAATGACTTCCAGCTACATTTCATACAAGACTGAAAAATGGAAACAACATCAGAGGTATCCTTTAGAGAAAAACAAAGTTGATAAAAATGTTGATTAACTACAAAACCTACTGTACATTACTGTTGCAAATGTAATGTCTTACTAGAGGTAGTTAGAATTGCTTTTGCATACCATAAAGCACGAATTAATGACAAGGAAACATACTGTACAGAACTCTATGTTGAGCCTGACAATATCAACAATTTGGAGGACATCAGCCTATTGACCTGCAGCTCTAGCTTCCCTTGGTAAGAAAACTACGACCTTTTTTTTTTTTCCTTTTTAAGTCATAACAACCCTTTAATGACAATTATTTGTGACATTTACATGTCAAACATGCTTAGGCTAACTCCTAAGCTACCCATGGACAACCAATTAAAATGTAAATGCTTAAAGATGGTCAGAACCTCAAGTCAACATTTAGTCATACCAGGTGGCATCCATCCTGTAAGTTAGGTCATGAGTCTTAACTAGTTGTTCAGACACTACAGAACTGTTTCTGAGAGAAGTCCACCCCCGTGACTCTAAGTCCACTTTCACTCTAAGAATGCATCCCTAAATGGAGAAGTTAAAAAGATTATTAACAATAAGTGGACAAAATTTGGTGCTTAACTGTTCTCTGTGCCTTTGAAAAGTTCCCTATTAAAGTGGTTTTAATTTTCAGAAAAGCACTGCAGCTACAAAACCCAGTAACACTGAGTGAAAGCAAAATTTGCCTCCTTAAAAACAGGTATTTTAAAAATTTTAAATAACTAACTGTGGATTTTGAAGCCTAAAGTACAGGCATGTAAATATTTTGAACTTTTATTTTTTGAAACAGTCTTTTCACCCTTATTAAATCAAAGAATCTTGGTGAGTAATGCTATCCTATTGCTATTTTAGTGCAGCAGCCATGAATCACCTCTATTACTTAACACATCCATTCTGAAGAATGTCGGATTACCATGATTTGTCCTGGCATCAGTGTACTGGCATGAGCCAGAATTACACAGCAGTTGGACCAGGGACATCAGATTTTCAAGCGTACAGACTCCTGCTGCTCAGTTCCACACAACTGCATGGCTTAGTTTTGAAACTCATCTTAAGTAATAAGTAGCAACTACCACATTGATGAAGTCTCCTAATTCTCTCTATCCTTGTGGAAAATGACAACGTTGTGAAGGGAAAATGAAAAGCTGTCTTGGAATTTGCTATGAAATTTCAAGTGAAAATGAAAGGTTTTGTTTCAAAGTTTTCTTGTGTCATCCAGTAACTCCAGTTCAGGTGTCTTGTGCCCCTTCTCTCCTCTAAAGCTCAGTGTCTCTAGACTATCTGCTCCTAGCACATGCCAGACATCTTCACCAAGCCAGCAGAGGGGCTCCTGTTAATGACATGCCATGGGAAATAGGACCTCGCTGACAAGCATTCCTAAAGGTAGAGATGGGAGATATGCAAACCACATTTCCTGTGAAGGGGTTTAGGCCTTATCTGACTTCTCACTAAAGCACCAAGAATTATTATTTAATGTAAAATTTTACATTAAATAATAATTTTAAATAATTACATTTAAAATAATTACTTTTTTTTCCAAGTCTCTGTCAGGGCGTTGAGTGCACCAAGAGGCACTGCAAACTCTTCCCTCCCACTCATGGGTTTGGCCACCTGGGCTCAAGGCCAGCTGCAAAACTGGGTAACTGTGGGTAAGACTGTGGTGACAGTGCTGCACAAGAAAGAGTTGGAAGAATCCCTGTTAGGCGCATCTGCCCTTCACCTGGGAGATGCAGCCCTAAGCTCTAGTGTATTTATGGCCTTGGTCTTGCCTGAGATGTATTACTGGTGTGCCTGTATCCGGGCCGTGTACCTCACTGATCTTGACTCATAGATTTGACTTCCTGGCTTGCCCTGGACCTTGCTTATCACTGTAGACTCACTTGGAGATCTGAACTCTCTGGCTTGACCCTGTTTACTGTCACTGGACCTGCTCTGCTTTCTTCGTTCAGGTACTGAGAGAGACAGCTCCTTCATGGGTGATGCCACTGACCTGCCTAATTCCCAGCTCAGACCTGTTGTGAAGCATCTCACTGTTGCTTCTCCTTAAGTGTCAAATTCAGTTGTCAATTGAAAAAAAAAAGAAAAAATCAAATGACTTTTCAGACAGCACTTGATGAAAGGTGGGTGGTTCTTTGTACCAATGTTGCTATTAATGCAGCTCAAAAAGTTTTAGAGGAGCATGGTATGTTCATATGTGTAAGTATAAAGATCTGTCTGAAGCTGAGACCAGCCCCATAGCTATTATCATGGCCTTCCTAGAGCTTTGGAATTCATAGTTTTATTCACCATCTCTCTCAGTGATGCTCCAGCAGAGATACAGAGCAAAAAGTCTTTGAAATTTACAAGAAAAACTATCCTGGGTTTGAACATTTTTTGGTGGTAGATTCAGGACAGGTCTTATCACTACATCCATGAGTGTATTTTTAACTCCTTCCTTATGTGAGACAAAAAGCTTGAGCCATTAGTTCTTGGCAGCAGGCTGCAGTCCAAACAACCTCCCTCCCCTGCTTCCTCACCCAAGAACTAGTGCATTTTTAAAAGGCACCCTCCTGGAAGGCAGCAACTGACTTAAACTACAGACTTCCATGGTATCATCGGTGTGGTTCAAAAAAGAAAAAATTCAAGTTAAAACCATTTCAGCAGTGGAGTAACAGTTCACCTTTCTGCATTACTTTTCACCCTGGGAACCCAAAGCTGCTGACACATTACACAAGATGAGTTTCACTGAACTCTTGTGAACTCATTACACATTCACACAGTGGTAAACCAAGGCTTTGAGGGATGCCAGGGACTTCCCCAAGAACACACTGCTGGAAAACAACACAAAATTCAACATATGTAGGACCTATGATAACCTCAAAGATGGTAGTTACTCCAACAGGGCTTTTTTTGTTTCTTTTGCACAGTCAACAGCAGGAATTAAACAGAGTCACACATCAGTGCCACAACAGTTTTAGTTGCTGAAGTGAGTGTGACAAAGTAGCAGAGCACATTGCTGCTGTGGAAGGGTTTTTTCCAGGTCTCCTTGCTCTAAGAAGTTTGTCCCTGCAATCGACTCCTCCTGGCAGGTATTTCAATTGCTGATTTGTAACAGGGCTCATCAAGACAACCCCCTCAACATGTGACACAACATACAAGAATGGGTTTGTGCAAGGTCTGTACTCACGCAGAAGTTGTCTGCATGTCATGCCAGCTTTTGCTAAAGTTCTGCTTCAGTTCATTCATCAGACTTATGCCAAGCTTTTGTTTAATTTCAACCAGGTGCTTTTCTTTGGCTGCTAGTACTTGCCGCAAAGTTGAAATTTCATCCTCTAGCTGAGAGAGACAAAAAGGGGAGAGAAAGATGTTAGCCTGTTCCCACAGAACAATAAACACGTACAATGTTAAGAGATTAAATGAATCTCACATAAACTGACCTTTTTTTTTTTGTGACTAGAAAGAGAGATTCAAGTGCTGAAGATCACAAAGATATATCCAGAACAGAGCTGACACTACATTAATTTAATGTTTCTATTCCACCTATGTGCACCGTCATTCACACACATCTGATCAGACAGAATCCTCCAGTAAGGAAGCGACTACTGAGTGACTTGACCAAGATCTGCCTTAGGGCATTAGGAGTCTCAAACATCAGCTTTCTATTCACTAGCAAAATGGGAATGGGCAGAACAAGAGAAGACTGAATCATTCAGGCAGATACCTCTCTTTGAAGGCATGGGCTTTTAACTTCCTATCTGCAGTGTTTCACAGAATCACTAAGGTTGGAAAAGCCCTATAAGATCATCTAGTCCAACCATCAACCCAACACCACCATACCCACTAGACCATGTCCTCAAGCGCCACGTCTACACGTTCCTTGAACACCTCCAGGGATGGTGACTCCACCACTTCCCTGGGCAGCCTGTTCCAATGCCTGACCACTCTTTCAGTAAAGCAGTTTTTCCTAATGTCTAACCTAAACCTCCCCTGATGCAACTTGAGGCCATTTTCTCTTGTCCATTTTTAGTCTTCCAATCATGAAAAATAGATGCAAATTCTTAGAAGCAGGTTAAAAAAAACACCTGCTTGACAACATAGGACTTAAAGAGTATCATAAAAAGGTACAACTTTGTCACATGAGTTTTATCTATGTATTTTAGGCCCTACATACTTTCATTTTACTATTTTGAAATACACAGCAGATGGACTGTTACCATGAGTGAACAGGTCCTACCCAAAGCACAGAAGCATTCAGAAGACACAGCAGATTAGTCTTTTCAGAGGTCCTAGTCATTAACCAAACTGTGTGAAGTTTTAAAGGCACCATTCGGCCCAAACAGAGGGATGGAATTTTCCCTGCAGTAGACATTATTTCAAACATTTAAACCAAGCCAGTGATTTAGCGAGGCAAGGACCAGAACACTTGACTGAGACGAGGGACCACTGAATCTGCCTGCCGCTGGCTCAGTATCCTCTCCCTTGGGCAGCACTCCTGCTAGCAGGGCTTGCATTCTTCATCTGGCAGGTTCCTAGGCAAATTATACAAGCAGCACTCAGGGGTAGTGAAGCTAACAAGGACAAGTGACACCAGAGCAGCTGCCTTTCACTTCAGGTTTTAAGTTGCCTAACCAACTGTGTTCCTTCCTCCATATGTTTATAGGATGACATATGGCAACGTATCTGATTACCATATGTTAAGTTCTGTAGAATCACAGTCTCCCTGTGAATTAACTCCATAGGCTGCAGGGAATGAGGCAAGCACTAGCGGAATGAGTTGCTGAACTCCAGGGCTATATTTAGGATGTCAATAACAGCATTGTTTTTATTTTACACACACATGCATTCTACTTCCCTGTAAAACTGACTGCAAGCTCATTGTTCTGGAAAAGTCTCACTCTTGAATCCCCAGCTATCAGTTTCTCTTTTGTCACTACCTGCTATCTAAACTATTCAAGCAGCTCAGGAATTAAGCAGCAAGACTACGAACACAAGGCAAAATCATGACCTCGGTGAAGCAGACACCAATATTCACCAATGCCTGTGATGCCAACACTTGCCTGGTACAATACATAACAAGCCAAAATTGCTTTATTGCTTCCCACGTACTTTATGCTCTATTATATTCCTACCCTGCAAATGAAACGCTGTCAAGAGGCAGCGTGAGTTCTCCTTCTGGGAGGACAACTGGTTAAATGCTTACAGAAAGAAGAAGTCACAAATGTCAGCATTCCTCAGGTGGCAGTTGAGAACTCCCTTTAGTTGTACCTCACCCAGAGCAAACCCTTTAGGGGACAAGCCTGTCTGAGTAACACTGCTAAAGAACTTAACTTAAACCAATACTAGTATACTTACACGTACTTAAACATTAATGCTTTCCATATGGGCTAGCACTAGGCTGCTCATTAGGTACCTGGATATGTAAACATTCAAGGGCTTCTATTAAAATTACTTTCCATCTGTTCTGTTGAATAGGCACCTAAAGCTGTAAAGCCCTAAGCAAGCATTAACCATGTTCTCAATAGTGTAAGTATGAACAACATTTCTGACTGTATCAAAGATAATAAAGTGGATTTGTTTAGAGATGAGAGTCTGGTTTTGATTTAAAAAAATCCTCCTCAAGTTCCATCATTTTAAAATAATGGAGATACATAGACTCCCTCAAGTGCTCAGATATCAGTGATTGAAGACTGAAGTAGGCAGAAAGGATTAGGGATTTATAGCGGGATCTTGAAAAGCATTTAAGCAGGTTACATACCTAATTCCCACGAAAGTCAGGCATCACCTGCTTAAGCATTTTGGAAAAGTCCACTGTTACAAATGCAGACTCCACTGAGAAACTAAGGTTTAAGTCAACAAAAATACAAGCTTCTAGTTCTCACGTTTCTCTTCTTTCTAAATGCAACAGAGTCAGAAGAACTGAGATGCTTCAAACAGGGACAAAGTTCCTGTGCTGGTTTTAGTTGGGACAAAGTTAATTTTCTTCACAGTAGCTTTATGAGGTTATGTTTTGGACTTGTGCTGAGCACAGTGTTGATAACGCTGGTGGTTTTAGTTGTTGCTAAGGAGTGTTTGTGCCATTTCAAGGCCTTTTTCGGTTTCTGGTGCTGCACCTGTGTTTCCAACTTCTTTGCTACAAGAACCTGAGAGAGGACACGGTCAGGACGGCTGGGCTGGACTGGCCAAGGGCGTATTTCACTCCATAAAATGTCACACTCAGTATATAAGGTGGGGGTTGGGCCAGGGGTGGGTTGCTCTGTCTCAGTCAGCAGGTGGTGAGCAGTTGTATCATTTGTTGTCTTTTCCAATTTTTTCACTGTATGTTATTAGCACTGTTAGTATTGTTGGTATCATTATTTTATTTCATTTACTTTCAATTATTAAATTGTTCTTATCTCAACCCACGAGTTTCCTTGTCTTTTCCTCTGATTCTCCTCCTCCACTGCAGGAGGGGGGAGGTGAGTGAGCAGCTGTGTGCTACTTAGTTCTCGGCTGGGATTAAACCACAGCAGTTCCCTTCTCCCTTTTTGTGGGACTAGAAATCAGAGTTAATAGCTATTTTTTCTTTATTATTGTGTTGGACGTTGGCAAAAGCAAGGAGAGGAGCTGACCACCCAAGACATGATGATTCCCGTGATCAGCTGACATGACTAACGTCAATCACACAAAGGTGAGGCCCCACGAAAAATATCCACAACTACTGACAAATCTCTCTGAAATCTAGGAGGAGTGATTGGTAATATGGAAGGAGGACAGTGAGGTCCAGGTCCAGCACACAAACACAAAAAAGTATTTTCCCTTATTTTGTCTTTTTTATTATTTTAGGGCAAACTATATGTTTTAGAGGGTTGAACATCTTTTTAAGATTGTGGCATGCCTGAAAACACCACCCCAGTAATTCTTGCACATATAAGCTTTCCCATTTTTTCCAGTAGACGGCTTTTAAAAAACAAACCAGAAAATACTTATTCAGTAAAATACAACATTTAGATAAAATACTATTCATAAAAAGTTATGTCAGTTGGTATTATCTATATTCTGAGTTACACACAGTACTATGTAAAATGTGGAGGTGGAAAGATTCAGCTACTGGTTGGAATTAATACTGATGAATGTGTTGAATGGTAAGCTGAATAGTAAATTGAATTATTTATTATGTGTGTTTTAAGGATCAAGGCAGTAAGTAATTTAAATATTAAGGGGCCACAACTTAAAACAGAAGCCAGCATTGTTAAATGTGTACCTCTAACTTAGATTAAGCATCCTTTTTCCCTACCACTAAATGACCCAAAAGTGTAGTTCCCTGGCCTGGCTGTTTGCACAGCCCTTCTCACCATGGGGAGCTGAATCAGATAACAGCCATCACAGAAAAAACAAGAGCTATTTTTAAGCAAGATCAGTTCTCAGATCCAGTGCAGACAGAGTGCAAGTACATGCCTGGGTGTAGCACACGAGGCAGGAACAAGTGGTTGGAGATGGAGAAGAGAGGAAGGCAGCGATCAATTAAAGCAGCACAAGCAGTACACTCATTGAGGCTGTGGTCTGTGATACGTACCACAGGCATACATCACTACTGAAGGAAGGCAGACATGGCTGTTTAGGAGTGAGAACTACCTGAGGGACAGGCTGAGAGTTGGGCTTGTTCAGCCTGGAGAAGGAAGGGCTTCAGGGAGACCTTCTAGCACCTTCCAGTACCTGAAGGGGCCTACAAGAAAGCTGGGGGAGCACTTTTTACAAGGGCCTGTAATGGCAGGACAAGGGGTAATGGGTTTAAACTGAAAGCAGTGAGATTTAGATTAGATATCAGGAAGGAATTCTTCACGGAGAGGGTGGTGAAGCGCTGGAACAGGTTGCCCAGAGAATCTGTGGATGCCCCATCCCTGGCAGTGTTCAATGCCAGGCTGGATGAAGCTTTGAGCAACCTGGTCTAGTGGAGGGTGTCCCTTCCAGGGGGATCGGAACTAGATGGTCTTTAAGGTCCCTTCCAACCCAAACCATTCTATGAAAAAAAAAGTAGTAACACAACCAACACCAGAAGTGTAACAATATGCTGAGAAAATTTTAGCAGGAGCAGGCAACTACAGCAAAGCCAGCTGAGAAGCAGGGGCCATAGTCCCCTGACAGGGGGCGTCTTGGAGCCAGTGCTGTCCAAAGAACTCCCACAGGCCCCTGTGAGCTGGTACTCTTTGGTTGCACCACCACAATTCATCCCTGCACAGTGGCATCACTCACTAGCTCACAGCTCAGCACCTCAGGTCAGCCAGGAAGCACACAGGTCAAAATAGTAGGGGTAGAAAGTCTGAAAGAGCACTGCCACAAAACCTCCCATCATGGAACCACGGCTTGGAAGTACCTGGATGCTCAGGGCAGGCTCACACACTTCACTACCACAGGTACCACTGCAGCAGCCAGACTGCAGCTTGCATCTGCCTGCCTGTGCTAGAACTGAACATCTCTGCAGAGCTATAGCTTGTAAGAAAAGCTGGAAAACATGTGACAGACTGTGCCTACCACTCTGTGAATCTGTGAAAGACTGCATCTCCTCTATACCATTCTTTCACATAATCTTTTCTATATCAGAAGACACAAAGTTACAGCAAACATACAGAAAAACTGTCTCTCAATGAAGCCAATCTATAGGACTCCTAAATTTTGATTAGCTACTGTACTTAGTAAACTAGTGATTGTTATTGAATTATTACCCTTTCTCAAAACTGCTGAATATTGGAACATGTATACTAAAATGCATAAACTATTTGTAAGAAAACATGAGCACCTTACTATGGTAGCCTTTTAAAGAAAGTAGTTGTAACTGCGAACACAGTAACATAGCACAAAAAAGTAACAGGCGCTTCACCTGTGCACCAAATCATATAGCCCAAATTTTACACCATCAGGCCGAATACCTGTTGATTTATAAGTTTTTTCTTGGGTAAGCAGCACCTGGAGATATCAGGTACACTCAAATAAAATTAGCCATAAGTTTGCAGAAAAAGGTGCTTACATCTTTCCTCCGACTGGGAAAAAACACACTATAGCACACATAGCTGAACTCAGAACCTGTGCATCAGCTAGGAAGCTTGTAGATCAAACGAGATAGCTGCTTTTGTGAAGGTATGGGAGGGGAAGACAGCAAGGAGTAAATGACTACTTTGATGAGGGTAATAGAAGGACAACTGACAGCAGTGAGCAAAATAGCTCAAAACCTCAGCCCCCATCATGACTCAGGAGTCATTGTACCATGCTCCTCACACCCAGGAAGAAAGGGGAAGGAAAAAAAAAAAACCCCACATCTCTAACAAGCTTCTGGCCTCACGTAAAAGTTTTTGGGCTACAATTTTCTGCTATTACTCTGAAGTGTCAGACTGACCTCTGTTAATTCATGTGACTGCTAGAAGTTCCTGTAAGCATTACTCATTTTACTTGCACTGCAGACATTCTAATGCTCAATTAGAGTCAGAACCCCGCTGTGTTAGCCAGACTACAAGAACAGAGTTAGTCCACACTCTGAAAATCTTCCAGTCAGTGCAGAGACTACTAGCAGGGGAATGGGAAGAGAGTATACAGGAAACCCATCAGAAAAACAGCAGCACCAGTTCCCCTCCTAATGGCAGGGAGGGAAGGAGGAAGAGGAAGAAAACAAAGAACATACACAGCAGACACACAACAATGAGATGGACCATATTTTTCTGTTTAAATTCATGCATAACAGGTGCTCACAACAGCTCCCCATTAGATAAACTATTAAGTGACTGCAGATTAAGGAAGATTTGAACCTTTCAGAACAATCGCTCAGACAGCCTCAAACAGGTATTACCTAATACACAAGGAGATGGAAGAAAAACCTACTACCGGTGGAGCAGAGGAGGCTTGAAAGTAAAGAATAACAGGTTTTCAAAAGGAAACTGCTATCAGCCAATTCCCGTAGAGGTTTCTTTCTGAAGGAGTCAAGGTCCTACTTTTTTTTTTTACAGCCTTTTCCAAGAATCATAAGCCTCATTTATGTTTTGACTTTGTCACTCTAAATTCAAGTTTTCCAAACCTTTCTTAGCATAATTATCAGTTTTATTTCGGTTTTAAGCCTAAACTGTATGCCAGTAAACTGCTGCAAGCAATTGAGAAAATAATTTCTAGGTCAGTCAAGATCATAAATTTGAAAGGCAATCTTTCACTTGTGTGTTGGTACATGAATTAAAGCATTTCTGCTATGAGCCACTGAGAACTCCCTGCTCCCACAGTAATCAGCAAGTAGGAAGGATGCCCAGAAACTCTTGAGATTAATTCTCTTGAGAGAGGCATATCATTCTGAGATGGTTGCAAGAAGTTCTTCTTTTTTTTTTCTCCTTTGTTTCCATCTGCCTCTTAAGTCCCTTCCACCAGGAAAGAGAATCACAGAATAGCTGCGGTCAGAAGGGACCTCTGAGGGTTATCTGGTCCAATCGCGCTGTCCAAGCAGAACCACCTAGAGCCAGTTGCTTAGGACGTGCCCAGATGGCTTTTGAGTATCTCCAGGGGTGGAGTCTCCACAATCTCTCTCAGCAACCTACATTAGTGCTCGGTCACCCTCACGGTAAAAACGTGCTTCCTGATATTCAGAGGGAATCTCCAGTGGTGCAAGTGCGTGCCCACTGCCTTTGGTCCTGATGAAAAGTCAATAACGAATATCCCAACTCCTATCGCCTTGCTATGGGATGAACTGCATGTGGAAAGTTTCCGTTTCCTTCTTACTGTTTACAAATGAGACAGAATCAGCAAAAACAGTAAAAATTAACAACCAACTTGGAAACACAAGGTTTGATAAAACGTTAAAAGGAAAAAACAATCTTTCGGGTTTTGTTTCACTAGAAAATCCTAAATCAGCACTGAAGGTAGATGACTTGAGAGTCATTAAGAATGTTACTTCTTAGAATATTTAATATTACTAGTCAATATGAATTTGAATGTTTCTGTTGTATAAAAGACAGGGATCAATCTGCAAAAGAACTGTCCTCTGGATGCCTCCATCCTGTGTGTGAGCACATCCAGAGGCATATAGCAGCAAATGCTTCACGGAGCTCTACGGGACAATTACGAAGGAATGCTTTTTCCCTAGCCAGTTTATACTTCACGGGTATATGCTCACAGTCCCAAATTTTGAGTGTCCTACTATTCAAATGGGTTGTTATTTTATTCTTGCTATGTCAATTTTCCAACCTACGGTCTTTAAATTCATCATTTCAATTCAGACAAAAATAAATCCTCGCCCCTTCGTACAGGTATGATTTCTGTCATTTGTCTCATATTTAAAATAAGTAAACTCTCACTTTTTCTCATTCTCTCATTTTCCATCTTGGAATTTCACTTCTGTTTCTGCAGTATTCAGCAGCAGTAATTAAAACTGAATCCACTCTCCCATTGTAGACAGAATCTAAACAATATCTTTAATCTTTGGAATAAAAAGACCGCATGGTTCACACCTTTTTCCTCCCATCTCTTTATGTATTATTTTTAAACCTCTTCATGGTTTCACGACATCTCCTGAAGTTCTTTAATTAAGCAAACAACAAATGCAAACCAAAAATATAACCCGCTCCAAATCAAAGTGCCAAAGGACACAATAATGTGGTGAAATTAACTGTGCTCAGCAGCAGCAGCTTTTCCTTTGAGCACCACACAAAGAATCTTTTCCATCAGGTGTCACAACCACTGTAACAATAATACCATAGCTCTAATAAGAACACCTTTCATTCTTTAGAAAGGAAGGTTTATAAATAAACAAGTCTTGACTAAAATGGTTAAGGTATATTTAACGTTCTCTCTACAACCATCAAGTAGAAGATATTCAATCTTCAAAAAATATGTAAGGAAATTAATTGCTTAACATTGTTTTAGCCCAGAATAATGTTACTAAAAAGGAAAACTGTACCTTTATGATGTGTGCATCATCCTACGATTCATATCTTCTAGTTTAGGGAATTAGAAAAACACTCACAGAAACGCAAATTCATTACCTTAGCTAGCTCAATCTTTAACTCTTCTTTTTCTTCTTCAGAAATCATATTGGTGAAATCAACATCAGTGACCACATCTTCATCTGCTTCATGCAACGACTGGGTTTCCAACAGGCCTTAAAGTAAAAAGGTCAAGACAACCATTATCAGTTATTTCAGCTACGATACTGACCTCTCCTAAAAATCTAAGAATGATGTAATGTTCATCCACTAGGAAAAAAAAAACCCACAAAAAACAAAACACCAAAGAAAAACAAAACAGCCTTTTCCTGCTAAAGGTCATTTGGATTCTGCTACTCTCTCCTTCAGAAAAGCTCCTGGAAGTATCAGATGATAACAGCTGCACAGAAGCAATTTAATATGTGAAAGCACCACTCATTCCCAGAAAGCAATCATCTTGGACCCCACTAGTCCTTGACATGGTATTTCCTGGCTTCTAGCAATACAGAAGGGAAAAAGGAAAAGGAAAAAAAAGAAAGCTTTTTCTTCAAAAGAAGAAAGCTGGTTGATGTGGATCACTGATGTGAACAGTGGCAGTAGTACACTGGGCAATATAGGAAGTGTATTACTGAGCCAATTTGCTTTATAAGTACCTGTGGTTGCAGCAATTTGAGAACCTCGCAGATATACACAGTTTGCAGAGGCAAATGACATACCTACTGCTTGAATTTTCTACATGTTAGAGAAGCATGCCTTGATCATTCAATCTAAACCTGTGAAGGGTGAACAATCATAATGGACCTCCAGTTACTTTCTTCTTCTGCGTGTCCAAGACCAGGATCAGTATGTATGATAACCAAGATAAGCACATACATAAACGTTTGTGAGATCTGGGCCTGCGTGGTCTAATATATACAGAGGAAACAAAATATACCCCAATCATTCAGTAAAGACAAGAATGACCACTGGGGTTCCAGCCATTAATAGCCTCTCATTCTTCACTGTCTGCAAACCAAGCAGTGCAAAACATGAGATAACAGAAAACATTCTCGCTCCTTTGGATTTTGTTTTAAAGTTCTCAGTCTGTTTCTGTTGTGGAGGAAAATTCTCCTCCAGGCTACATCTGGGACAGCACTTTTCTCTGTATTTCAGTTCTTTACCAGGGTAATCAGCCACCTCAGCTGACTCCTGACATCGGTATACTGCTTCACACAGAAAAGAACAATTTCTTTGCAGGTCCAGAGAGGCCTGTATACTCTGTTACACAGAGATTAGTATTTAACTTTGTAAAGTTACATCAGCAGGGAATAGAGGTTACAAGCATCAAGTCTGGAATATGCAATAACTTGAAATCAAGTACTTTATATTTTCATGCAGAAAGCAAAACTCCCTCCAGCTTTCTATCATTTCTTCCACTTAGAGTCCCCCAGTGTACTTTGATTTCCTCTTTTTTAGCTGAACAGAACTGATTTGATTCGTACCATCAACTCCAGTGCAGAGAGCAATGTGGTTAATTACAACCTCCCCTGAGCAGGAAGTCAAAGAGCAGCAACACACACCAGAAAAAGCACCACCCTTAAGCACAAATGCTTTTAAAAAACATAGAAGCATATAAAAGTAGTTGATACCTTAGCTATTACCCAAAAAGCAGCTTGCCAGGAAAACCTAGATTGCCAAAGTCACAACAAAAGAAAAGCACATATATTCAGTAGGACTACTCCTAATCACGTTTATTAACACCCCTCCATCTCTAAACACAACTGTTGTTTGGTTTTTGTTTGAGGATTAATAGTGTTGCTATGGGAATGAGGCTAAACTTAATCGCCATGGTCTTGAAAGTCATCTCTTTTTTTTCCATGGCTGGAGGAGCAGCAGTACAGGCCTCTTGGAAATGCTGGGAAAAATCCCAGGGGCAACAGGGTTAAAGCTGAAAATGCTTAAAGTCTTGAGGTAGACGCTCCAAAATCACCTCATCTCACAATGGATACGTGAGCTAAAAAGAAGACACATCTGTGTTCATGGACAGCATTAGTTTGGAATTGGCTAGGTAAAGAGGCCAGAATTGCTGAACAATGGTTAGATAAAGATGGAAGCCAACATGGGCTAAAATAACCAAAGACGATTGAGTAATGCTTAAGTAGACCCAATGGTCAAGTTCAAACTTCAAGATTAAACTGAAATTACAATCCATTCCAAAATAGCACACGCCAGCATATCAGTCTTCCGCATGATCCTCTCCCAACCTCTCCAGTGCCAGCGCCAATTCTTATCTCTTGCTTCTTGTCTAAGTCCTCTAAACTCTAGCCTGATCCTTCAGTCTCTTTCTCACTCCAGCCACTACCAGAGTCCTCCCTGATGGTTACTGTCCTTCTGCAAAGGCTTCGCTACAGTCACCTCACAGTTCTGCTCTGAACATCCCTCCACCCTACCGTGAGCCACGGTCTTCTTTCAGCCAGTCTCAGTTCTGAAACTTCCTCATATGAGCATGAGCAACCTACTCTCTCACTCTTCCCTTGCTGGTCAGTCTGTCTTTCATGGTCCAGCCACACCTAGTAGCTCTCAGTCCTGGCATTCACCATCTGTTGCCGTTACACACTGCTGAAGGCAGCTTCACCAGTATCCTCTCACCACTTCAGTCCTGCGCCAGGTCTACCATCATAGGCAGGAGGCTTCAGTTCTAGTGCTAGGTCAACTGAACTTCTCAGACTCTGCCCCACCTGAGCAACAGAAACTCATTTCTTGAATCTGCCTCTTCGCTGGTGTCTGGGGCTAACCTCACAGACCATTTCTCTAATTTTCCTGTCTCAGTCTTCAGCTTCAGAAAGTGAGGAATAAAAAACTGAACACGTTAGGAAGAAAACAGCCTTTATGAGGCAGGAGAAATGTGAACTCTCTCAATCTACTGAGAATGCAAATATAAAACTCTGTCCCTATGATTTGTGTCCTAGAGAATTTAGCATCCACAATTTCAAGCAACTGCAAAGTGTGCAGGCAAGGTTCCCAAGACTTTGTTGTTCTTAGTCTTTTTTTTAACTTATGTGCCTGTCCCTATTTCCCCCCTAATAACCAGAGTCCCGTATTAGATTTCAAACATAATTAGAGGTCCCTTAAAACAAGTTTAATGAAAACAGTCAGTTGGTAGAGAAGATTTAAAGTGATTTCACAGAGAGAATGCTAGATGAGCTTATGCTGACATGAGATATCAGAGAAATCAAATAGGGAAGAAGGATCATTCATAAAATCTATTTTACAACAGGAAAAAAAATGTCCAAGTTCATACTTCTGAGCACCACGGCATCCATTCCACCAAAGCACACCCTCTGTGAGGTTCCTACAGCACCTTACCCAGGAGTTCAGCTCAGCCCCAGGGGGAACTACAGCATTAACTTCATATAGGGAAATCAGCCAACCACAAGACCATAAGAAATTAGGCTATTGACATTTTCCTACTCATAAGACAACTTGTTAGTTTTGCAGTCTCCAGGAAGAACAGGAACCTGAAGCAAATGCCACATCAATATGTAAAAGAATTGCTAATGATTTTGGTAGTAAAAGAGTACTATTGCTAGTACCGCTGACCCCAAAACATTCTCCCACCTTCTGCTCTGTGCAGGAAGCACTGCCTCCTCTCAGCCTTCCCCGCAGGGTCCTCTCAACTAGAAGGCCTGGGAAACACCCCTTTCAGACATTAGTTGTAGACGAAGCAAGTGCAGAAGCGTAACAGACTACCAGAGCTCAGTGGGATTGCTGATAGCCACATGAGTAATTCTTTAAGAATCAAGGAACAAGGTAGGATCCTATTTAGAGTGTTTAAGCCAGATACACATTTTGTTAAACACACCTAATCTAACAATTCATGAAAACACACACAAGGATGAGTTGATTCAGCTAAATGGTTAGAGCTGAGTCTTAGTGTGTAAGTGTTTTTCTACCCTACACAGAAGAGTGGCAGATTTAGGCATCTAAGAGCCAGAATTTTAAGATAACACTGCATCTTTATAGTTCACCATGTATGTTCAATTCCAACAATTAAGTACTTCACCCAGGAAAAAAAGAAATCTGCACTTCAGCAATGCAGACATTCATCTGTGTGCATACACATTCAGTTCACACGTAAACCAGCACGTAACACAGCCCTTCTTGTTAGTTCTTCCTTTGGGGGTAGAAGGAACTTCACTAGTTTACAATTCACCTGGAATTAAATACATGTACACAGTATATATCTGTATAGATAACTAAATGTCTACACATAGTCATAATATACTTGTAGTCATATAAATAATCTGTAACTTCCCACAGGAGCTATAAAATACAGAATGGCATTTTGATCAGATGTCCAAGACAAATCTTTCCTGCAGCACTGGAATATGATAGTTCTTACAGTGCACCTTGATTTCCATTTGCTGATCTCTAGGCAAACCCCATCTTTTCCTTTAAATTTAGGCTACCTTAAATAATAGTATTAAAATGATCATTAGCTGCTTATGAAAATAAGCTTGTTGGGATGCGAACCTCGTCAGGTAACATTTCAAGGCTCTGTTTTCCCAACAGCTAACTGGAAGTATGGGGAAGTTGTAAAATTATTATAAGTCATTCCTTCTCCTAATTTACAGGATTAGGGAGAATAGTTATTACTTACTGACTCCCAGTTAAGGCTCCTTCTGACAAAATATAAGGAGCATTAAAATTTCAAAGTGAAACATTTCCCAACGGCTAAATTAGTTTTCCATAGGGAGTGACAAATATATGCCTGGTCAGAATCATTACTGCCAAATTACCAACTGGTTTTATGTGCAGGGAACTAAAGCAGTTCTACCTGCATGCTCGTAAAAGTAAAGGCACTAAAGGAACATACACTGCTGGGGTTCCTACCCCTGACTATTAAATTTAAGTGACTTCACTGCACTGAAGTACTTCTAGAACTGCAAGATGCCTGATACTCCCCACACCAATACATAATGATGCTTTAATTGGGTTAAATGAAAGTCAAGTTCTACGTAGTCAATGGCATCGCTAAAGCAGCAACAATAAGCAGAGAAGTTACAGTTAGGACACTATTATATTTGAAAAGGAGCACATATACAGGTCAGCATCCACCAGCTCAAACTCAGAGTAGAGTTGTGTCAGCACAAACTTGTTTCCTGCTCGTTAGGCATGCCAAGTTACACAGCTTATCAGCTCAGGCACGCAGATAATGGAACACACTGCTCTGGACCCTTCAGGTAGGACCGCTGCTTTGGATCACAGGTACAGCAGCTGCTTGGAGCATGTGGGTATCTCTGCACTGTGCTACACTGCAAAGACAGCAGAATATTTCTTGCAGTTACTGCTTTCTCTGTCTAGATCCTGTCACCTCACATACAACTAGAGTCTCCAGATGGAGAGGAATGCTGTGAGTCCTTGACGATGATGGAGCCATCCTTACATGGTAGGTTGCCAAGAAGCAGCCTAGCTCCCTTCAGTGCACTTCAAGGGATGTCATGCAAGTACTTACAAGTACTGCTCTTGTACCATCTCCAAATCCTGGGCAGTCATTTTCCTCTCCTTCCCATCTATGTAACCTGACAACACACAGGTAGTTAATTGGTCTGGGAGAGACAGTATTTCTTCCTAAAGATGTTATTTATGAGCCATGGAAAGTTTGCTCACTTCCTCCTTTTCCTGACTAGGAAAAGAAGTTAACATTCAAGCTGCATTCCCTGCTCCCCTTCCCCACTCTTCCCAGAAACACTGAAGATCATGCCTTCTTTCTAGCTGTGGTCAAAGCCTGAAAAACTGGAATTGGGATGGTTATTAAAGTTGTTCAGATGCACAGCTGCTTTGATTTCAGACTTATACCAATATCCAGGTATGGCATCGGTAATTAACTTTCCACCCATTTAGAATATCGATGCAGTTGATGGGTGGATGTAGTATAGGTGTTGCAGGCTTCCCAGAATGAATTAGAAGCTTCATCCAATAGATTGCCAGCAATCACAAGAACCCATTGTATTGGCGATGCCCTGTATCTCTTATGTCCTTTGCTAACAGCACAGTATTTTACACACTAAGCTCCACGTATTTGTCTAAAGCATACATTTTCCAAGTTTCATTCAAGCAGGCCTCTAACAGATAGGACCTAAGGATAGAGCCCACACACCACCACTTACTAGCCTCTATTTTCTTCTCCTCCTCCATTTTATCCAGATTAAGGCAATCCTGGTTCTCCTGAATTTAAATTGCTGAGCTTGGTGCCCAGCAATTCTCTTCCACCAAAAAAAAATCACACAAGAAGCATCAGTGGAGCAGATGCCATCCCAGAACCTATTCCATGAGCTTCCCATCCCTCATTATCCATGGTCAGCTGAGGAGTCCTCATTGCCTATTCCCTTCTCTTGACTTCTTCCAGTTGCAAACAAGCTCAATCCAGAGGCGCAATCAAGACTTAGCTCTGGTACATGCCATCGTAGGACTCTGCCAGAGACAGACTCAAGACCCAGCCCACCTCACTCACTATCTCTTCCACACAACCTCTCTTCTTGTGGCCTATGATTGCTGGGGACAAGATATGAAGGTCCCTATGGTCTCATACAACCTCATATTCCTACATCAAATTACACTAAGAATATACTCATGTGTAACTTGTTTATCCTCTGCCAACTGGCAGACTAGTGATTGTCTGGATATATGTTACTTCAAAAGCTAAAAAAAAGAAAGCCCCCCCAAAGCATGGGAAAGCATACAGCAGGTATAAATCAGTGCAAAGAGCTGTTTGGCTTTTACTTTAAATAAAGTGTTAGTACTTACTGTCACATATAATTAGATAAAATAAGCAGGAAATAAAAAGTATGGGATTATCAGTAATTAGGAACTGCAAGTCATACAGAAGGATCAAACTCAAAACACCTGAGGGAACAACGCTTTGTATTAGGATGTTTATACAGAAAAAGTAGGGGGTAGATAGCTGGGGAAACACATTAATGTGATCTTCTTTAAGATTAATTGGACAAGATAATACAGCCGTGCAAGGAGGTACAGTATGCTGAAACACTTCAGAGGCATTTTTGAGTGTTCTCCCAAAGTTCATGGTAGCTGTGGCTGAGACTAGTAACCCAAGTACTACAGTCTGCTGTTAAATATGATTTGATGTCAGAAACTGTGTCAGCATTGATGTGTACCTGTGCGTATGTTTGCTACAAGAATTGTACAGAATGACAAATAAGCTACTGAAAACTACAGGTTCTGTAACTATTCCACAAAATTAAAATTAACCAAAGAATGCAATCCAAGACAGATTTTTAGCCTCATTCAGATATCTGAAGATTAACTGGATGAAGGTGTTTTAATTAGTGCTTTTTATGTATTTTCTAGACTCATGTTCTAGAGTATTACGTAACAGGCTGATTTTTTTTTTTTTGGTATGTCGACCTTGTTAATAAAAAACAAACAAAAATGCTCACACTATCGGCAGTGACATCTGTTGAATTAACCATAATTACCGCAAAATTAAAGGCAAGAACACCAAATTTTTCTTGTGTACATTCTCTAACATTCACTTCAGGGAAATATGTAGATGATCCTTTATTCTAACAAAGCAGTTAAGAATTGGAGCCCTTTTACTGCTCTAATTTTGTTTCTCAACCAGTTCAAAATAGCATACCTACTCTGTTTCTAATATTCATATCAAATAGTGAGAAAACATTTTCTAATTGTATAACCATTCTAATGAACAAAATGACATGGTACAGATTCTTTTGCCATGCCGTCATACTGTAGTTAACAACTTAGCAGAACTGGTTTTTATTTAAAATTGGAATACACTTGTTTACAAATTTAAATTGCAATTAGGTCTTAAAAGGGATGAAATGGTTAAGTAGAACAAAGGAACTGTCCAGACATTGCATTAGTGTCTTTGATCTTCTTTACAATGTAGCCTTAATGCCAGATACAGAGATTAAGGGGGTGGGGCTGACTAGAAGCATGAACAGTAAATAACTAAACTGATCAGAAAAAGCTATTAAAAATTGCAAGGATTTCCAGTAACATTTTTTCCACTCTGAAATTATGGAAGGATCCACCTCGAAAACAAACTACTTCAAGGCAGATCTTCGCTCCTGTGTTTGATTCTAGCTGTGGACATAACTGAAATACTTGAGCCTAGAAGCTACCGTACAGCCTGTCTTTCTCCTAGAGGACTTAGCACAGAAGGAAAGTTGATTTTGACACTACAACTGGAAAATGAAACTAGAGGCTGGGTTCACTTTGGTTCAGAGAGGGAAGAACTCAAGGCACACAGGTCATGCAAACCAAAAGTGTAAATAAACATGAAACAAAACTGTAGATTCTACTTCCTATGACCGGGGTGGGGGGGGGGGCCCTCAATCTTCCTTTTTCTTGGAGTATGCTCCTTGAAAGAGAGATATGGATGGACAAGTGTCTTCATTTCCTCTCTCCACCGGGCTTTGGGTTTGGGGTGGTGTCAGGGAGGGGAAGGGAGGACAGCTTTTGGGTGTTGTTCAAGAGCTCAAGGACGCAGTCTACCATCTCAGAACAAGTGCCCCCAGTCGTCCTGGAGCAGCTCATTACAGACCTTACTAAAGCTCTCCATTCCATCTCTTAACCTCTGCAGTAAAATAAATATAAAATATCATACATTGAGGATCTCTCTATGTTATTTTTACCCCAGAAGTCATTGGCACAGCTACCAGTCTGTGCCAGTGAAGAGAGACAATCTGGCAGAAAATGGACCCCACAGCTTGACCACTGCACTGAGATGCCATACACATCAGTAAGGAATTTGATAATCATCCCAAAGAGAGAAGTGCGATGGATAAAAGTGAGAACAGCAGTCATGGTAAAAAAAAATATTTACATCACTTACTAAAGGTGGGTACCAAGCTTCCACCTGAGAACTCTGCTTCCAAACAAAATACATTATCTGAAAAGACCAGAAATGCTCGGTAGGGATGATCTTATGAATTATATCCAGTAGCTATCTCTCTGTATGAAGTAATAATCCTGCCTGCCTGGGGAAGACAAGGGCGACATTGCTTTCTAAGCTGTAGCTATGGAAATACATTTCACAACAACTGCTTTGTAACAGTTTAAAGACAGCAAATGTTTCTATTATGTCAATATTGGACGTAATGTCAGTATTGTACCACTTACTGTGCTTTCTATTGATCATTCTGCACAACTTTCTGTGAGGTCAAGGGTAAGAAAGACGCCACAAGTGGAAGGGTTATCATCTCATCATTTCTTTAGGCAGAAAAAAAAAGGTGAAGTCATGATAGAACAATAGGGAATGAGAAAGTGGATGACACTGAGTCACAAAAGAGACTTGTTCTCTACAAATAAGGTACTCTAGAAACTGTAACAGACTGCATAAAACAAATGAAGGAATAACGCATACATAATCAGACTGCAGAAAAAGCAGTGTAGGGGAAGATAAGAGCTATGACATGGAAATGCTGGCAGTCAGAGGTGGAAGTTGTCAGTCAACTTTCTTAAACCCACCCTTTCATACTAAAAATACACGAAGGTACTTTTTTCTGATCTGAGAATAGACAGGCACCTTGGGTCCCATCCTCAGCTGGGAGAAGTGACTGCGATCCCATCAACTGTATAATTAAAGTTCACACATCTGCTTCACTGAATCAGAATCATAGAAACTTAAATGGCAGGATTTAATAACCTTTCTCTCCTAAGAAAGGATCAGTTTATTGTACTTTTCTAAAGCCAGGTGCAAAAGAATACCACTAGATAGCAAACTGACTGCAGTAAACTCACAAGCCTCCTCAATTAACTTCCAACAAAGTATCTGTGCTGCAAGAAGTGATAAAATTATGGGTTTTAATTAAAAAATAAATTCTTCAGGCAGCTATAATTTGTATCCTTTAGATCACAGAACACATAAATAACAAGATCTTTGTAAGACTAATTTAAAAATAAGCAAAATCTTGCTGCACCCAGCAGATTGCTTTCCCCAAACCCCCATCCAACTATCTCAACATGTAAGGCAGATATGTCACTTTCGATCCTATAAACTTACCAGGGAAAATACACAGGAAACAATAAGTGGGCATACGACATATTCTTTATTCTTTTCAGGCTTAAATTCATTATTCCCATTGCTTCAATACAGATGAAACGTCTCGACATTGTTCTATATACTAAGATACACGTTTAGGAATACTGAGAGAGAAGGGGCAAATCATCCTCCCCTACATCTGCTCCGTCTCTCACATTGGGAGAGTAAAGTTTTTAAGGACCAGGACTGTCTTTTTGCATACCGCTTGGCACAAAAGGTACACGATCTGTGACTCAGTTTTTTAGGCAGCATCATAATTATAAATTAACAACAATAAATCACTCAATAAATTGGCATAAAGGCACAGTTCCTGTCCCCAGGGTTTTTCTTAAAAGTTTACGTTAGACTACATAAGACCTCATGGCCACCAAGAAGATGCAGCGAATCAACATGCTCCACAGAGCAGGCATCTCTTGTGTCCTCCCTCCCCCTCAATTTTTAAGCACCACCTGCTTCAGTTTGCAATACCCCTTCACCCCTTTGTAATTAAGGTGAGCTACTTTGTACTAAGGCACTTCTGCCTGCCTAAGGCAGGTTATCTGACAGTGTAGACAACTTGACCTACACTTGGATGCACCTACCTGCAATACAAGGGCATTTCCATTTAAAACCAATAAAAATAAACCTTATTTATTTGAATATTATTAGAAAACAATCCATTTTACCAGAGACAAAGGCCATGCATTCCCTTGCACAGGCCCTTTAAGATAAAACACATTTTTATTTGTTAAAACACATACTCCAAACATCTTGAAAAGCAGCTCTAATTTGTGCCACTGTGTTTCTTGCAAATGCGCTGCCATGCACTAGGCAGCCACTGCTGTGGCGGGTTGCTGCAATAAACCTGGAATTTAGAGTTGGCGTGACACTAATTCTCTGGACACAGGCCACACAAAATACCTCTCCAATCGGAACAGCACCATCTAGCTGGGCCTGTTCAACTCCAAGTTTCATTTGGTTTTCCACCAGATTTTTTTGCCAGCACCCTGAACTGTGAAATGAGGTATTTATCATTCTGCTCTTAATGTTAAGCTCCATGTTAAGGTCTTCAGAGCTTTTGGCATCATTAACTTTGTGGCTTTGCCCACTCAGTGTTTTGTAGCATACCATTACAAAGAAATATGTTTGCTTAGTGAGGCTGTGGGTGGAGACATCTGGGGTATAGGGCCCTGGGTATCTGTGAAGTTCCCATAGAAACAGGTTTCTCGGCCTGTCCTTCTGTTGGGTAGGGTTTGAAGACAGGAGGCATGCCTCTGCAGTCGGCCCGAGTTACACAAATGACCATACTGCAGGAGGGGAGGCCATTTATCAGGCCAGGAGACAGGCACTTCCAGCCACTCCATACAGTCTCAATCTTTGAGGTCCCTGATTTACCCTCAAATATCAGCCAAAATGGCAGCTGTCACAGAGTGTTGTTTTCTCCTCCTTGAAGACCAAGCAGGGAGGCTAAGCCCTGCACCAGAGGGTCTGCTTCTGACAACTGCTCTGGACACAAGCAACGACAGGTCTATGAGTAGAAGGAAGGGATTTATAGCTAAGCACATAGCACGAGTTGCTACACCCTTAAGACTGCACTAGAGGCAAGAACATCACTCAAACCTCTACCCTAATCCTGCCAGATCACCTTGTCTGTTATCATGCCTACTTTAACTTCAGTACCTTAAAAAGTCCAGAAAGAGAGCACAAGACAGTCCTTGTCTTCACTGTTCTGCTACCTTACGTAAGAAGATTTTTCTGAGGCTGTTGTTGCAGGATGGACATAACACGATGTACTTCTCCGAAATAAACCAGTATTGTAATGCTTGCATCTCTGCTAATAAACTGCATTCACGTATTCATCCTTATTCAACTTAATTGTCAAAATCTTAATTCTCTCTTACCCTTCCTCTGTCCTTGATTCCCACGTGCAGCACACAGCCCTGACCAGAACACTGCTGCTCCCCTTTCAGGATGGGTTCATGCTCCGTATTTCTGTGCAGACCTGGACACAACTGAGCAGCCTTCTAATTCTGGATCTAGGTCTAAATCTAGTTCCTGTCTTTGAACCTCCCTCAAATAGGTACAAACTATCACTACATACTTTCCTTTATTTCTTGTGCTTAATGCAGACTTCCATCTATATTGCTCATTACCTATGCTTCTCTATTTTCTGAAGCAATTTAAAACCAGAAGGGGAGACAATTTTTTCTCTACCTGTAGTATTTGCCTTCCAGTTTCCTGCAATATCTGTTATTTAACTCTGCAAAGAATTTATTTAAATCTTCAAAACTGTATTGTGATTCCGTTTATATGAATGACATTATTCAGCAGCCTTTTTTTTTTTTTTAATCAGCAATCGTTCCTTCACCACCATCATCTTCTCTGCTACCAAAGCTGCAGCACCACCTGACCCACAACACGACCAAAGGAGTTACTCTTGCAAGACCACACGGCTTCGTTGGTTCTTCAGTATTCTCACAGACACATAACCATGCACAGCACTGGCAAGATAGTTTAATTACATAGCAAACATCATTCTCCCTGATTATGACTTTGATTCCTTCCTCCCACAACAATAAGCTAATAGCTGCCATCTGCCTATTAAAATACTTTGAGCAGAAGATAATCTTCTGTTCCTGGCTTAATTGCCCCTCTAACTCTGTTATGTACATACATTTTACTTGTCTCTAAGGAAAATCTGGTTGTGTTTAAATACAACTACCTTTGACCACTTTTTAATGAAAATTTAGCATGCACCAACCCAGTAGAGAACGAACATAAACTATTTGAGGCCTTCAGAAGATATGCTAACTAAACACATTCACCCTGTATCATTGCCTAAAAATCTGTCAGCATTTCCTAGAGTGACATGTATGTGATGTGACCTACTCAGTGGAGTTAAGAACAATTTAATGAAAGGGTGAAACATGGGAAGAGGAATTAGATAAGCATCTAAAATACCTGAGCCAACATTCACAGGACAAGTTATTACTAAATCCACCTAAATCACAATGAAAACAATTACTCCCAGGGAAATATGCAAAAGTATTTTAAAACTGTAAGATGGTTATGAGCAACCTTTTTGTAACCACAAACCTGAAGCACCTTAGTTCCACCTAGGTGGCAAAGCAGTTTGCTGGAGAGGAAAGAGAACACCTGAACAAACAGGTGAACACAGAAAAATCTAACTCCTTACTTAAGAAACAAACATGGAAAGCATCAGCTCCCTTCAGCCACCATTCATAAATATGTACAGAAACAAATCATACAGCCTTTTAAATCCATACCATATATAGTTTTTAATCACACTTTCCATACTTTACTTATAATTTATGAATTAGTAACTTTAACTATTAGGCAATTATTAAATACAACTTTAAAGTGTAGCACAGGTACTAAAAGGAGACAAGTTATATATTTGGGTGGCTGATGAGGAAGGATGATATTTTTTCACAAGTTAAAGCAAAACCCAGATAGAAATCAGACTCTGCAAATGGAAATAAAAACCAGAACACATGGTTCTCAAAAGAGGAAGAAATAGTTTGGGCAGGATCTGCCCTAACAACTTTACTGACCAGCAAACAAAAGTAGTCTTCTCAGCAAGAAAGCACATATAAATAAACTGTACAGCCTGCTACAGAAATATTTTGTGTGCTTTTTACTGAGAAAAAGAACACCGTACCTATGGGCACTTCATGTTTGCATGAGCATGAAAAATGTTTTCAGAGCGTAATTTTACGTCTCTTTCTGTCAAAGCACCACCAGACCCCTAAAATCCTTTGTTATACTAAATGTTAATCTTGAGCTTGCATTTTGAGGAATCTGTTGTTGTCAAAAGTACTTTAAATTCTATTATCTTACAAAAACATTAGAAGTCTAATTTTGCCTTTAGAACAGCAAAGGTGAAAAGTGACTGCTTTCCATTACACATTTTAAGTACTTTCATTGCTTTAAAACACTTTACTGACTAGGTTCTTGATGGGCAGCAAGGACAACTGCATGCTAAGGCAAATTAGTGGCGATAGCAGGATGACTTTATAAAAACCAAATCCCAGAACACCAACAGAAAAACCCAAAAGCAAGCATTTCTCCTGACAGCCCTCCCTGCTTCAGAAGGAACTGACTGCTCAAAACACAGAGTTACCTTCCCTTTTCTGGAATCGACACAAGGCATTAGACCTCCTTCTGATCTTTACACCCACTATTTGCTTCTTCAAGCTCCCTGGATTCTTCCTCAGAGACTAAAAATGCAAAGAATTAATAATTGCCCAAGAACTGGATCCCTGACCACATAGTTCTAAGCATCTGAAAGCCCGTTAGTTGGACAACAGACTAAATGACAGGTCGGTGTACCTGCCCACAGGATACATACACATAACCATGACTTTTCCTTATTTCTGTAAACCTGTCCTTACAAATTTCACTGCTGTATTATTCTTATTTGATTGTTATAAAAGCCCTGGCTTTCAGCTACAAAGATGATATGTTTTACAACAACCAACCTGAAAATACTGAATAGTATTTCAATACTATTCAAAGTTTTCAATACTGAAACTCCTAGTATTTTATGCAACTGTTTGCAGTGGGAACTTTCCTGTCTGCTTGGGGATCCAATAGTGGATCCTTCACTTTCCCATGACATTACTATAGACACAATACTTTTTCACTGGAGTTAAAAATAATAAAAATGTTAAAGAAATCTTGCACAGCAGTAATTACCAAGAACTGCCTTTGAGAAGTCTTTTTTATCATTCTGAGACTTGAAGTCCTACAAGCACAGCAGAGGTAAAATGTGCTAAGCAGTAGAGGGAAAATGGAATACTCAGTGACATTATCATCACGGTAAGATGGTACTCGAGGCAGCATCACTTCACGCATGTCGTGTTCTTGCATTTGTTTTGCACCTTCAGATAAGAACATTTGCAGAAAGATCCTCACTGCTGACATCCTACTTCCTTTCGCAAAGTGAGAGGAAATGAGAGCACAGGAGAAAGGAGATTTAGTGCTAAAGTGCAATATAAACACTTGTTAAATGACTGTGTCTTCTACAGCTATCCCCTGCAACATTAACCATGCCATGGATGCAGAAGTGTAGTGACGATAGCCTAGCTAGCTGTTATAATATTATTTTGATCCATGGATCTCAAAGATGGCTAGACAGCACTACCTCTGTCCTAGAGAATAAAAAAAAAAAATCAACTCTTACATCCAGAGTTTTGGAGAAGGTCAACGTGCCATCTGATATTAGAATCCAGATTTGTCAGTCCCGTCTCACCGTTTCTCATACACGATGGGTTTGAGAATGCAGCAGCCAAAATGCCCAGTTTGGAGAGCAGTGATATGACTACAGCAGACTACATTTCTAAAATTTGGTATTGCAATTGTGCATTTCTAGGAGATACAAATAAAACCAGATAAAACTACCCTGCCCATATCTCATATGTATATATTACACCCAGAGGTATTTTCTGGTTAGAAAGAAAGATCTTAATTTTGTCCTTGAGACACTTTCTGAAACAAAGGCTGAGTACAGGCTTTCTAAACCCAAATCCCAGGATTACACTAAAACAAGCTACTAAACAATATCTAAATTTCTAAATACAGCCACAAAGAACACGCTTCAACCACTCTGCAGTCTTCTGCTAAGCTTATGCCACATCCTTGACCTTCAAGCAGCACATGGCCTAAGCAAAGGACCTCAAGAGTTCCATGCGTTTGTGTACTGTGCTGCACAAATCAGCAGGGCACATCAGAACAGCATCAGCAGACTCATCCTTCCACTAGCGCACTGGAGGATATTGACAGAGCAGACTCAAGACTATTCTTGTGCTGCCTCATGATGATACAGGAGGAAAAAAAAAATAGAGCAAGAATTTAAAATCATGTTTTAGGGTTTATGTGTCTGGTTTTGCATGTTCTGCATTTTGTATCTTCATGGCAAAGTGACAATGCCTCATGAGACTGGCACTAGATTTTACAGGAGGTCTCTTTTATATCTCTTTTCCAAATCCCACCATATTCTATTCTCAGTTCTCATGTGTAGCATAAAACCACTCAAATTTTCTCAGCCTCAGCAAACTGAATTTCATAGTGTGACAAGTGTCCTAAAGCTGAAAGCAGTACAGGTTCAAAAGGGTAAAACAGAAGCACGGCGTTTGATTTCGGACATTTACTTGCTTAAAATCTGATATACCAAATAACTCATTCCACACATATATTTTCCCTTTTAGTATAAAAAGGATGAAAGAGCAATTATCTCGAGCTCTCTGCACTCTTGTTAAATATTTAAGAACCCTATTATAAATTACAACCCTACCATTTTCACTTAACCTCATCTTCATGTGATCTTATTAACAAGGTAGCTAAGGCTTCCATCATGCAGTCAAATATGTAGGTTATCACTGGCTGGTTCAATTACCCCCATATCCTCCCGACCCTTTGCCGTGTCCTCTCTCCATCTTTCCATAGCGGGGCAATGGTGAGTTCCAGAGGACAGTAAGGAGGCAGCACAAACCCCTGCTTAATTAGAGTGAATCTTGAAGCCTCAGAAGCAGGTATGGCCAGGCACCTTCTGTGCAAAGACAAGTGGGAAATGTAAATACACCTCTCAAAATGGAAGGAGCTAGCAGCTGCTGCGGGGCAAGAAAACTTGCCCTTGCCCCATCCTTCCCATTTTCTCACATGTATCAACACTGACCAACCCGTTTGCCGATGGACTTCCCCAGCCAGAGGGTTTTCTTCTCATAGAACAATTACACTAAATCAGCCTCAAACCACTAGTTTTACTTTCTGCCCTTAGGGGAAAGGTGAACACAGAACAAACCAGTCAGTGCCCTTGGTAACGCCACCAACCTCAAATATGAGGCTAGGGAAGATGCTGCCCTCTCCAGCAAGACTGTGGTTCGGCGCGAGGGCCACAGCACTGCTGATGCAGCGAATAACATCTCTGTGTGTTCCCTAACCCCACCTTCCCATTGTGAGGCTGACCCCCTGTTCAGATTCCTACCTGTGTTAGTAACCACATGAGTAGCTAGTGAGGAGGAAGAGGGAGAACGATTGCTGACCAGGCTGCCAATGCCCTGTTTTGCCAAGTCTTGTACACCGTGTCACAGGTAACACAAGACCTCCTCACCACTGCCTCCCACCGTGGGAGACCTCAGACCATCCGACTGTGTGATGGCAGGTGCCACCGTGGCTGGGAGATGGCCACTCGGCTAACGCTGCAACTTCCAATGATTTTCTTTGCATCATTCTTCTGGCTCCAGCCAAAGAGCACATATCTATGTGCTGCCTCTCTGCTGTGTAACCTCATGTGCCAAATACAGCTGGCCTGTGGATTGCAGACGGTGTATGTCAGCTGCCCACAGCAGAGGAAAGCGGGCAGTGCTGCAGGCCTCAAGGAGCCGAACGTCTGAACTCACTAGAGCTCTCACCTCAACACCTTACAGGTGCACACACCGCCACGGCAAGCTGTTACGGCTACAATGCACAGCTAGCAGGGGATGGAGAACAGCTGTAAGAATTGCTAGGGCAGGGAGATGCCTTAAAAAGCCTTTCAGAAGCTCTAAGTGCAAGAAGCTGTTTGAGCTGCCTGGGTTGGCAAAAGGGCAAAGAGCAGAAAGCTGCACACCAAAGCTTATTGTTGGGGTAAGAATCGAGGCAGGACCCGACAGGGAAAGAAGGAAGTACGATTATAGCCAGATACAAGAAAAGGGGGATAATTATTGCAAAAGGAGAGAGAGAGAGGTATACTAAGGGCAAAGCCCCAGTGTTAAGAGTCACATGGGATTCCAAGATGGCAGACAGGTGACCTTTAAGGTCCCTTCCAACCCTAACTATTCTGTGATTCTGTGAAGACGTCTGTGGTACTGTCATCATTAGAGGACATTCACAGTTTCAAACTAGAAAGCAGAGCTACACAGGATAGTCAGCTAATCTGGACCTGGAGTAGAATGAGCAGCACGAGAGGGAGATACACAGTTCTGATTTTCCTGTCTTTCAGGGGGAAACATTGCTCTTCAGGCTTCCAAACTTCACTTTAAAAATTTGACAGCCATAGGAAGGAAAACAAATATGCTCTTATGGAATATTTAACACCTAGCATAAGTATAGCTGGTGTGTTTCAGGGATCAGCTAGCTCTGGGACCATTAAGAGGGAAAAGTGATCAAAGAACCCAGAGGCATAAATTGTACTTGAAGCAAAATTTATGTAAAGTACAATTTATTATTTTTATTACACATACGCATTTGTTTACATGGAACATACAGTTATTTCTTTAGTGAATAATTTTAACATTCATTACTATTACTCTCTGTCTGGTAGTCTGTCCCATCTAGCTAGCATGAATGCTGCATGACATTCAATACAATAGTAATTCCGTTTCAGTCCATGAACTCTCTCTACTGCTTTAAGGTAAGTATCAGAGCATTTAACTTCCACATCTTTGAGGCGTGGACAGATGTCACACTGTGCCTTGAACCATGCAGCAACTCCTAACGTTAGCTGTGAGCTCTGTGCAGTACCTTGACACGGTTCCATGCAGTACTTCTTTTTTTTGTCGATGGTTGCATTAAGATTTGTAAGGTTGATTCATCCTGCTATGTAAAAATGCTGACTAAAATTATTTTCCTGCTCTGAAGAAATCTACATTTTATACTTGCATGTGTGTATCTCTTGAACACAAAATTTATCTACTTAGGCATAGCTTCCCTTCAGGCCCAATGTAAAATGGCATAAACAACACAATTATCTAGAAAAGTCCTCGTGAAGAAAATCTTTAAAGTGTTAAACATGAGAAATTTGACGCTTTCAAATTTATAGCTTTTACTGTGTCTTTTCAATTGGAATACAATGTCCCAGCAGAGCACCCTGGAACAAACCATTCAGGATTCATTTCTCTGTGGGCATCTAAAGGTTCCTTAGAAGCAATTCATAAACTCATTAAAATGTATACAGGTTTCTCCTGCTGCTTAAGCAGATACTTGGAGTGGGGTTTTTTTCCAAGCAAATTGCTACTGTTTTGTTAGTAACCTCCTGTAACTACGCTCTGCAAATTGCATAGTGGGACTCAAAAATCAGGTTTCTGGCCAATGCCTAAATGTACTCAAATTAATTCAACTGTATTAGACACATACAGGTTAAATTCTTTTTGCCAGCAAGGCTCCATAACTGCAGCAACATGCACTGAATTAAGTCTAGAAGGAAAGAGGGACATTTTGGAACAAAGGTTTGCTGGCATGCAAATACCTAGCACGAAAATCTTAGCTTGTAATGCTAGTGTTATCAAAGAAAGATATTTTTTAAGTAATGGGAGACTGTTCTGAGAAACTGTAGAAATGAAACACACAGGTGAGAGATATAAGAGTGACTGAATAATTGAGCATAGCCTTGGGAAGTCCTATATTTGCCTGTCAACTAAGTTTAAGATTAAAAAAAAAAAAAAAGGCTCCTGAGCTCCTGGATTGCATGCAGAAAACTGAAGGGCTAAAAATCCCTAATCAGATAAAATTAAGCATTGCAAAACGCTTTTACATTACACTACATTACATTAGCCAATAGATAGTCATCCAGAAGAGTAATTTACCTGTGGCAGTAACAGAGTTCCTGACCAAAACATTTATCAGCCTAACACATTTATCGATTTGCATTTTTAACATGTACTAAGAACATACTTACTCATCTTACTAGTCAGGAAAAGTAAAAAATTCACATGTATATATAATACTACCTGGCTAATCAGAATCAGATAAGGTTTTCCATCAAATCTACAAAACATGAAACCATCAAATCCTTTACCACATGAAGTTCCTGTTTAAAGAACAGGAGCTCCCACTGTAGTTAGTATAGAACCATAGACTGCTTTGGGTTGGAAGGGACCTTAAAGACCATCTAGTTCCAACCCCCCTGCCATGGGCAGGGACACCCTCCACTAGACCAGGTTGCTCCAAGCCTCATCCAGCCTGGCCTTGAACACTGCCAGGGATGGGGCACCCACAGCTTCTCTGGGCAACCTGTTCCAGTGCCTCACCACCCTCTCTGGGAAGAGCTTCTTCCTGATATCCAATCTAAATCTCCCTGCTTTCAGTTTAAACCCATTACCCCTTGTCCTGTCGGTACATGCCCCTGTAAAAATCCCCCCTCCAGCTTCCTTGTAGTCCCCCTTCAGGTACTGGAAGGCTGCAATAAGGTCTCCTTGGAGCCTTCTCTTCTCCAGGCTGAACAAGCCCAACTCTCTCAGCCTGTCCCCATAGCAGAGGTGCTCCAGCCCTCTGAGCATCTTCGTGGCCTCCTCTGGACTTGTTCCAACTGGTTGATACCCTTCTTATGCTGAGGGCTCCACAGCTGGACACAGCACTCCAGGTGGGGTCTTACAAGAGCAGAGTAGAGGGGGAGAATCACCTCCCTCGACCTGCTGGCCACACTTCTCCTGATACAGCCCAGGATACAGTTGGCTTTCTGGGCTGCCAGCGCACACTGCCGGCTCATGTTCAGCTTCTCATCCACCAGTACCCCCGAAGTCCTTTTCCTCAGGGTTGCTCTCGATCCATTCTCCACCCAGCTTGTATTTGTGCTTGGGTTCTACAGATGTATTTGGAAAGTTATTTTAATAAACAGTCTTGTGCTATAATCTCAATACCGACTTTTAAGAACCATGGGAACTGAGCCACAGCTGTTGCCAATCAGTTTCAGTCATGTATCCATTAGGGTAGCCTAATGGCAAAAGCATGGGTTTATGTGCTTTCTCCTTCACAAGCATCATGAACTCAGGTTTCCCAAAGTACTCCTTTACATACAACCACATTTGCAATCAACATTTGCCTCTTGTACATGTACTTGTTTAAGAGACAGTTTTTAACTATACTGGAAGGCTGTTCTGCCAGGTAATTTCAACGTGCATACATCTCCCTATTTTATAGATGCCATTAAATGGCATTAAACATTCTGCTTTCGCAGAAATGTATGTACCACCTTCTTAGTGCTGCTGACTTACTGACACCTATAGCGAAGTCATGAGGTTCTTCAGAAAATAAAAGCAAGACCATAAAGGTGAGCAAGACCTGTGTATGCTGAATACCTTAGGCTGACCCAAATATCATCTAAACCTGGCCTGAAAAGTTTCTTCTGTTCTTTGGAGGCCAATGAACTTTACCCAGAGAGAGACAGGAATAGTTAACTTAATCATAACCGTTGCAATAGAAAGTGTTCGCTCCGAATTAACGACAGCAGTGCAGAAATGCTTCGGCACATCCCCTTTTGAGCCGTCCTGAGCCGGGGAGCCCAGCCATCGGGCCCGGCTGCTGGAGGCGCCTCTCCGCATGCTGCAGCCCCCCGAGCAGAGGGCTGGGGTGTCGGCACGGCCACGCACCTTCCCTCCGAGGCGGAGACTAGAGGCGCGCGGATGACCTCCCAGGCGGAGGGCCAGGCAGGGTACACTGCACACGCACAACTCCCCCAACGCACCCACAGCCCCCCCAGGCCCCTACCGAAGCTAACTTAACGCCAAGTTCTAAGCCAGCTCCTTGACCGTGAAACGCCTAAAACCAGCGGAAGGATAAAACGGACGTCGCCATCCCAACTATGTAATACAATAAATCAAAGGGAGCCCGGGTCGGGATGGAGGACGGGGCGCACGGCGAGGACTCTCTGGCGGGCCGGGCCACGCCGCGCTCCCAGCCGAAGCCCGGGGCCCGGGCCGCCAGCGGGGCGTCGGGGAGCCTTTCACGGGTACCTCCAGCCGCGCTCCTCTCACCGGCCCCCTCGTCCTAGAGGCGGGCGGTGCCCCAGGCCGCGGCTCGCCCTCAGGCTCTTCCCCAGGCTCAACCCGCCGCGGGGCACCCCCCCGCTATCCCCGCGAGGGCTCGGCCCTACCCCGGGGGGGAGCGGCAGGAGGGACGGGACCCCAGCGCCGCCCCGGTGGGCTCTGTCCCGACCAGACTCACCCTGTGCCTGCGGCTCCATGGCGTGGGGGCTCTGCCGTCGTCCGCCGCCGCCCCGAGCGGACCCGCGGCTCTGGAGCGCAGGCAGCCGGCGCCGGGCTGCCGTTGCCGCTCCCCTCCCCCGCGCCGCGGAGCCGGGTGGGGCGGGCGGCGCCACCTTCCGGCCAGGCGCGGGCAGTGCCGGCACCGCTCACCTGGGGCCGCCCCAGCCTCGGCCCCCTCGCCTCAGCGCCATCGCCTCAGCGCCATCGCGGGGCAACGCGCCTGCCGGGGAGTGCGAGAGAGGGGAGCTCCTCTTCAGCGCTCTTCCCGCCCACAGACTTCTTGTCCGCTTCTTTCATGTTAAAAGAAGCCAACAGCCGCTGCCGGCTTAAGGGTCAAAAGTAGCGAAGGTGGGAGATGGCGCCTCCCCACAGAAGACCACAGTGTCCCAGGGACGTGGGTGACCCTCTCCCAGAGCCCGGCGGTGCCCCTGCCCGGGCCGAGCCCTCAGCTGGGAAGCCGGCCCTGGCCAGCACCCACTTGCCTCAGCTGCTGGTTGTTTTTCGCCCTCTCGCCCGTGCTGTGCCTGAGGCCGGGGCTGTCCCCACAGGGCCTTCTCCCCAGGGGAGCTGGGAGCCCCGAGGCACCGGCAGCAGCAAGCAGACAGGGGTACCTGTTGCCACAGCAGCGCGGTGAAGCAGTCGGGTGCCCGAAGCGAACGGCTGTTTGGCTTACCTGGGTGCTCGCTATGGTAGAAGCACGGGAAGACATTCAAAGGAATACTGACCTATGCTGTTAGGTATGTTTAGCAGCTTAGGTGAAAATGAGTATTTTTCCTGTCCACAAGGCTCTACCCTACTATTCGCTGGAAGCTGGGGTGACGATAGGGTTCACAGTGCAGCGCAGATTTACTCTAGGTTTTGCTCATTCCAACATAGCTTCCACACTTTGTTACCAGTCCACGTTAACTCCACTTGCGGAAGGGTCCAGAATACTTGTTTTAGCAATGCTGTATCCGCCCTGGCTGATTATCCATGTATTTGCCGGTCGGGCACCGTATCTAATTTGTGTATGTGATACTACTGAATGCCTTCCAGGGCACACTGAGGGCGCATAGCTTCTATTAGACGTGTAGCATGTGTCGCATGTTCTGAAGATACGTGACCCTGTGACAGTTGTACTGGGTCAGATGAAAGGTCTACTTAGCACTTCTACTTCCCAGCCTCCAACAACTTCTAATTCAGGGACATGAATCTCAGTGGATTTCTTTTTCATGAACACATGTGGCCTCCATGGCTCCACAGATTTTAGAGCTCACTAAGAGACATCCTTTTGCAGGGAGCTCCACAGATAAAACCTGGGTACCTGAGGTCCTTATTTCTTTTGAAGTAAATTGTCACTACCTTCACTTGAACTGAAAAGTCCTACATGTTTTTACTGAGCATGGAAAAGAAATACTCTGTCTGATACTCTTCAATACATAAAAGACCACTATGAACCTGATTTCACTGAAGACGTTGGTGTTGAAAGACCTTGATAAGGACCTAACTGGACTTAACCTCCCCCTAAAACCACTCCTGTTAGAAAAGTATCAGAATTCTTATCTTTGGGAAAAAAATGACAGTGGTTTTGGGAAATCAAGTTAGTCTCAAATAACCTCTTCCATGATTTCTTGAAAGTTCTGCTGCAAAACTTAGTATCTCTTGATCTCATGCTGAACATAATCTTCATGACACTTCACTGGGAGAAGCTGACTAATGCCGGAAGAGTAAGCTGAGTAATTGCCTTTCTTGAGTGCTCTTTCCTGAAATGCACTTTAAAGTACAACTACTTTAAAAGAAATGAAAAAGAAATTAAAACACAATTAGAGAGGGTCAGCATCTTCCACTTATAGCTGGAAGAAAGTAGATTTCACAATCCCACTGGCTGTTCAGAGTGGCAACACGCCTAAGCCCCTGTGTCATGGTTTAACTCTGGCTAACAAAATACCACAAAGCCGCTCTCACAAATCCCTCCTCCCCTCCTCCAGTGGAGGGGGAGAATTGGAGGGAAAAGGACAAGGAAGCTTGTAAAATTGAGATAAGAACTATTTACTAATTGAATCTAAATGAATATATACAAATACTACTACTACTAAGTAATTAATAGAAAATAAAACATATGATACAATTACAATACCATTGCTCACCACCCACTGACCAGTGCACAACCAAGAGCTGAGTAGTGGGAGTCAGAGCCAGAGAGCCCAAAAGCCGCAGCCCAAAAGCGATCACAGCCCAAGAGCTGCAGGCCGAGGGACGGAGTCTGAGAGCTATTGCAGCAGATTCCAAGTGAACCCTATCACTGATAGCATGACTGGGAAAAGTAAACAAACCCACCAACTCCCTCACGAACCAGCCAGCACAGGAGTTAGCAAAGCAGCTAGCGCGGGAGTCAGTGGGAGTGTTAGCAAGTATACAAAATTAAAAGAGCAAGAGAACAAGAAAGTAATGGCTCCCAGACCCCCTTCCTGCCTATGCCCTGAGTACTACGGAATGAAATACTTCCTTGGTCAGTTTGGGTCAGCTGTCTGAACCGTGTGTCCCCTACAGTGGCCTGTAGCAAGACAGCCAGAGCTGGGAATGCAGCTGCAGTACCACAAGTGGAGAAAGACCTTGAATTCAGTGCAGGCACTCCCCAGCGCCAGCTAAGACCTTATCCGTACTGGTCTCAGTATCCAGGAACACAGCTCCCTTGCAGCCATGGTAAAGAGAGTTAACTCTTTCCTGACTGAACCCAGCACACCCTGTAAATATATTTTTGATGTGAACCTCATTACAGAAAAATATATAACTAACCAGAATGTCCTTCTATCATTTTAAATTGGTAAGCATAGATTAACTGCTGCTTTAAACACACTTTAGTTACTCTATCGCTAAAAATATGAAGCCAAAGTACAGAGCCAGAAAAAAAAGTAACTTAGGCAATGAAAGTCAATTATATTTTGTCCCATACTTTTAAATTCTTATAATTTGCTTGTTGCAAATGTCCAAAGGCACTAAAATAACCTGCCTTCAAAAGCAAACAGCAAATTAAAAGAAAAATAACGTGGTTTTATTCTGGTACATAGAAATATTTGGCTCGGCAGCTGCTACCTATTTAATACCTTAAAATTCTCTCTGTAATAAACCTTTGCCTTGAAATATTCTTAGGCTGTGCCTTTGGTTTTACATTTTTCTTTCCAAAGGAGGTCTGGTTTTCTAGTTAACTGGTAAATCTTGGAAAGACGAGATAATCATGAGGTATTACTGAAATCTTGAATAGCAGACTACAGGTCTTTTCTGTAAGCTTAACCATGGCAGGTGCAAAATATAAAACAAAAACATTTTCAATTTTGGGGGGGAAAAAATAATAGAGAAGAAGAAATCGTAACTGGTTCTTTGAGATACTCTGGATGTCATACTCTGAAGGGACACAAGTTTTTATCAGAGGAGCCTGAAATCTTCAAAAGAGACTTTTGGGGACATACACACTCTGTGTTAATTCATGTGCAACACCAGTGAAAGGAATAACATCATCCTTCCATTTCTTTGCAAACTTGTGATCTCAAGTTGAGGATGACTTTGAAAGAGACTTGCTGGAGAATGAATTGCAGGATCTCTACACACTTAAATTCTTTCTTCAGCCTGTATCTGTCTAGTCAGTCCTTCAATACAATTGTTTAACTATATATCAAGAAATTGTATAAGGTTCAACTGTTTGAGGTTCAACAAGGCCAAGTGCCAGGTCCTGCACTTGGGTCACAACAGCCCCCTGCAATGCAACAGGCTTGGGGGCGAGTGGCTGGAAAGCTGCCAGGAAGAAAAGGACCTGGAGGTGTTGGTTGACAGCAGCTGAATATGAGCCAGCAGTGTGCCCAGGTGGCCAAGAAGGCCAATGGCATCCTGGCCTGCATCAGGAACAGTGTGGCCAGCAGGAGTAGGGAAGTGATTGTCCCCCTGCACTCGGCACTGGTGAGGCCGCACCTCAAGTACTGTGTTCAGTTGTGGGCCCCTCACTACAAGAAGGACATAGAGATGCTGGAGCATGTCCAGAGAAGAGCAATGGATCTGGGGAAGGGTCTGGAGCACAAGTCCTGTGAGGAGCAGCTGAGGGAGCTGGGGCTGTTTACCCTGGAGGAGGATGAGGGGAGTCCTGATAGCTGTCTACAGCTCCCTGAAAAGGAGGTTGCAGGGAGGTGGGTGCTGGTCTGTTCTCCTGGGTGACTGGTGGTAGGACAAGAGGAAATGGCCTCAAGTTGTGTCAGGGGAGGTTTAGATTTTAGATATTATGAAAAACTGCTTTACTGGAAGAGTGGTCAGGCACTGGAACAGGCTGCCCAGGGAAGTGGTGGAGTCACCATCCCTGGAGGTGTTCAAGGAACGTGTAGACATGGCGCTTGAGGACATGGTCTAGTGGGTATGGTGGTGCTGGGTTGATGGTTGGACTAGATGATCTTATAGGGCTTTTCCAACCTTAGTGATTCTGTGATTCTGTGAAATGTTTCCTTCTTCCAAAATATGGAGCTATCGGAACTGCAGGCACAGTACGTAATATTTTATGTCAGCCTGACTTAGATGACAGACCAACAGGGCTTTTCCACATAGACCAAGGGACTGAAAAGGCTTAGTTGCCACTTACCACCAAGGTATACCGACTCACTGGGAAGAGAATGGGTCCATGGCAAAACAGATGACGCTGGAAACATAGCAAGTTGAAATCCATCATTTGACAGAACTGTGGTACAGGGTGGCCAAAGAGTGCTGTTTTAGAAAAATGTGGATGAATTTGAAGAAAAATATTTCAGAGGGTAGTATTTCAAATATTTCAAAGTATTTCAAGGAGGTTATGAAATTAATTTTAGTGAGCATGGTTTTGAAAATCGTTCGCTCATTGCCATGGAGGTTAGAGGAAATTAAGGGACAATTGTAACTGTTCTACTCTTTATGTCTTCAATTCTCTCTGTATTTACAAGCTCCAGATGACTCTCAGATTGCACGCACAGCCCAGCCATCGTGGCTCTGCAAATATTCTGATCTGCTTAACAAACAAATAAATAACTTCCCCAAACTCAGAGGTCTTCTCCCGCTCTGTTGACAGATGATTTCCCATTCTACCTCAGCACCTCAAAATGAAATACATTTACAATGCCTCTTTTGAAAGACGTGTTCATTTTAGAAATGGGAAAACACAGCTCAGGGAGACCAAGTAACTTTTGACAGGCTGCACAAAGCAGGCTTTTAATGCTAATCACTGGTCAAACCTTGTTATTTTCAGGGATGGGGAGGTGTCGTGGGTTCGGGAGAATTTCAGTGAATTCTCAGTCTCAGCTCAGGGAATTTCAGCATGCCCTGGAATAGGTCACCCGTGGCCACAGTCCCTTGGGGGTGTCCTTGTCCCAGCATGGGTATACTGGTTTCAGACAGGAATGAGCTCCTCTTCTACACAGAGCTGGCTGGCCCAGAGAGTTGTCTCATTCCACGGTACATCAGGCTCAGTGGTCAGGCTGAGTACGCACATGCGCAGTTTCCAAGGTAGGAAGTGTCCTGGGGATAGTTAAAACTTTGCCTAGCCTGACAGCTGGGTTGTTAGCAACTATTGTAAGCTCTTGGTGGGTTGTTCGGGGTGGGGCTGGGTATTTTGTTAGTGGGTTGGAGGGTAGGTGACAGGTGTTCTCCCCTCTCTGGGGCTCTCTGGCTCTTGGGTTCTTGCTGCTCTGGGACCTGGCTGTGTGTCAGTTGGTGCGTGGTGAGCTACTCTATCATATGTTGTATTTTCTATTGTTTTAATTACTTAATTTCTGACAACAGAATTGCCCTGTAGGAAGTCTCAATGCTGTAGCAACAACATCGCAACACCTCACAGAAAGGAAAGATTAATTTATTTTAAAATAGGCTGATTTCAGTCAGTTTGCTCTAGGGCTCTAGAGTGGTTCAGATGAACTTCTGCCGCGAGAGCTCAGCATTGAATCCCTCATGGTATCCTTTAGCACCAGATGGTGTATGACTAAACTTAGATGTCTAACTGTAGGAAGGCAATTATAATGACTAAACATACATATGTAGAACTATTTTAGGTGTCCCAGAAGACCTGAGATACCCACATGAGCTGGCATGTGTGACACAGGATCTGTGGGAGTTCTGTGAAGTGGCATCTTGAGGCAGGTGGGATACCCCAGGATATCTAAAATACTCCTAGACATTTAACTTGCAGCACTTGAATTACTCTTTACTGAAAGCATTCAGTTACCTACAGGCAAACACCGAGTCACTTGGGGTTTCCTGGTGGGTCTGAGACACCTCGATAGAGCAGAGAGGTGGACCACAGCCCCAACATCATCCCTACACAGAGCCCCAGCCAGAAAGCCGAGCTGAGGGCAAAGTACGTTATCTTGGATGTGGTACTGTGGGGATACGGGGCTCCCATTTGTGAACTGGCTGGGAGTTTGGGTGGAGCTGACACCTCTGCCTGCAGAGCGGTGTGTTGCCATGCCCCACATCATGGTCCCTGCTGACAACAAAGCCTGTGGCAACGCTTCCCTTTCCCCTCCAAGTGCTGCGTTTTGGAGGATGACAGCAGACTGCTGCTATCAATCATTCTCTTACAATGAGTGGCTGACGTCTCTACAAGGGAATTACACAAAAGAATCGTTGCAGGCTTTGTAAAACTCAGCGTATCTCCCTGTGTCAGCCCCCAGTGTTCTTTGGAAGGTGTCTGTATTCTTTCTTCTATGATACTTTAAAAAAGGCTCCCTTACATGTTTCGGTCTTGATTAATCATTAAGGAGTGCAATTTTATTAAGTACCATGCATTTCTTTGTGTTTGTGTTTGGGACTCTAGCATCTAACACGGGGACAAACTGAGAGCAGGGTTTTGTGCACTGCTGCCTATTGCTGTAATCACTGGCCTTTCTCCGAGCACATTCTCCTTTCCTGCCTGGACAAACTACCACAGTCGAGACTATCCAGTATTAAAAAAATATTGATGATTTTTTTCTGCATGTAACTTCCTAAAATTTGGCCAAGATCTCACAAAAGGCCCTCCAAAATTTCATGTCCCTTTTTCGAAGTCCAAGAGTTATATGAAACGTGTGACATTACCAGCTATGGGTGTAGGAAGATGCTGAGCATCCTGTCTTTCAAGGAGCCTTCTGGAGTCTGCAACATTATCAGTATCCTAGACTCAGTTAACACTGATTTCAAACAAACAGTAGAGAAGTAAGTATTCATCTCTTACTAAAATACTGTGCTTACGTGACTGCAGAGTAGATTTAAAGAAAGGAATTTAAACTGTAACAGCAATAATTTTCTTTTCTGATTATCTGAATTTCATCTCCTGTATCCACAGCAAAATGGAGATGTTTTCTGCATCAAATGCTTTGAGTTATTCCGTGATATCAGGAAAAATACCTCTGACTATAACAAGAGGATTTTCTGTTCACTGTTCAGGTTGGTTTGCTGCTCTTTTAATTCCTGCCTTGCACAAATTATCTGTATTTCCTTCTCAGAGATCATCTCATCTGCCTGTCTTTTCTTTCTCTTCAGCTGTGATGTCATCCACTAAAGCCTGCTTCTCATCAAAATAAATTTTTAAGTGATGAAAAAGGTTATTTTAATGGGAGCAAAGTTTTTCCTTTTTTTTTTTTTTAGAACAAAAAGGTCTTTTTTTATCCTTATTTGATAAGCACACAGTGACAAAATTACAAACATTTATGTAACAATCAACCAGGATAATTATAGATCATTTTAACCCACAGGTAGGTCAATTATTTCTTTAATCAAGTTATGCATATATTAAGTGTTATCTGTACCAAGACTGGTACTACTTGAAATGATGCATGATTACTGCATAATTTAAAATCTCTTCAGATTGCAGAATTGGGTTTGGCCCAGCAAAGGACTTTGTTGTTATTATTCATTTAGAGCCAAATTAATCATGCTCTTTTAAATTCTCTATTTCATTTCTACTCATTCTGTCTGCCTATAGTGGTCTCTGCTGCCTTTACCAGTGGCTGTCCCCATTCAAGCCCATTCAGTGGCCAGCAAGGAAAAGTTAAGCAAGCCTCGTAATGATGCAGGTTACTAGTTCTGCTCCCATTTTGTAGAACGAACATTTTTAAGGCATCACAAAGAAAGGAGAATAACAGAGAAGTCTACACCAGGATTTATCCTAAAATGAACGCTATTTCCATGTTGATTGCCTGGAAATAAACTCAGCCCTAGTACTTCAGTCTGAAAAATACCAACATTGATTACTATGATATATTCAGGCTGAAACAATGTTAGATTTGCTGGAAACACAAGCATTTTAATCCAGTACTTTTCCTGAGAAAACATCAGGAACTTTTTCAAATCACCTCAGAAAAATGTATAGAACGATTTTTTTTAAGCATGTTTATAACATGCTTATAACATTTACCCCATGCAGTGCTGCATGCAGTGACTGTCCCCCTGTACTGGGCACTGGTGAGGCCGCACCTGGAATCCTGTGTTCAGTTTCGGGCCCCTCACTACGACATTGAGGTGCTGGAGCGTGTCCAGAGAAGGGCAATGGATCTGGGAAAGGGTCTGGGGCACAAGTCCTGTGAGGAGCGGCTGAGGGAACTGGGGTTGTTCAGCCTGGAGAAGAGGAGGCTCAGGGGAGACCTTATCACTCTCTACAGCTGCCTGAAAGGAGGTTGCAGAGAGGTGGGGCTTGGTCTCTTTTCCCAGGTGACAGGACAAGAGGAAACGGCCTCAAGTTGTGTCAGGGGAGGTTTAGATTGGATATTGGAAAAAATTTCTTCACTGAAAGGGTTGTCAGGCATTGGAACGGGCTGCCCAGGGAGGTGACAGAGTAACCACCCCTGGAGGGATTTAAGAGACGTGCAGATGTGCTTAGGGACATGGTTTAGTGGTGGACTTGGCAGTGCTGGGTTAACGGTTGGACTTGGTAATCTTAATGGTCTTTTCCAACCCAAACGATTATATGATTCTATGAACATGCAACTATATAACTTCCCCCTTTTTTTATTACCAAGACTACTACTACCAATAAGCAGCACACCGTTTTACCACTTGATGGTGCTAAACGCTTTACACACTTAACCAAAGCTATAAACACACTAAAACCAGGTCACCTTTTGAAATACAGTTTAAGCTGAAGCTTGAATTGTCTTTCATTTTCATAGGAAACATACATTTATGTGTTCGTATCATCAGTATTTGACGTTACTGTTCACCTGCTGTAACTTCACCACCAAAAACTTTAAATGTGTATATCTGCCAGGGATTCATCTGGCCTCCCTCTCTCAGATGCCTGCCCACTTGGTGTTTACGCCCAGTAGGTAAGGACAACTAGGTACCTACAGGTCTCCAGTGTGCTCCTTTTGCACAGACACATCCCTGTCAGCGTGTCTACCCCACAGTCGCCTCCTTTCCAAAATCAGCATCATGTCCTCACCGTTTTCAAGACTCTCATTTATATTTAAGTCTAGGATTAAATTAGCTTATCTGAGCAGGTTTACTCAGCCTTGGAATGAGGCTGGCTCTTAGCCCTTGTCTTAGCATCACCATGAGCAGTTAGGTGAGCGCATGCACAAGATTTTTTCAGGGTGCTCCTAGCATAGGTTAGCACGGTGCAGTCGGCAGGATTGAGTTGATATGGGACAGAGAGCAATACTAGGCCATAGGGGCAATTCAGCACTAGGAGAGGAACAGCCTTGGTAACTGGAAAGGATGTGGGTGGGAATCCATGCTTGGTCCTTAGGAGCTGGGTGTGGTGAAAGACAGCAAGGATGGGGTGACAGAAGGAGCTTGTATGTACTTGCGTTAAGGAGGCCAGAGGCAGAATTTGCAGGCAAGCTGACATTCTGCTGTCATGCTCTGCTCTGCTCTTTGGAGAAACAGAAGGAAAGAGACTGCCCAGGTGCTGCTACTTCTAACCTGTTGCACATAGCACTTTTAAGGCCTTAGATAAAAGCTCTCCACTGGCTTGCTGTGCTGCAGGATGGACATGAACAACACGCTGTGCCTTCACAAACTCACTAGAATACTCATCACGATCTCCCTCAGGGCTGATACAAGAGTTGCAGCAAGTATCCCACACAGATCTTCTTTTCAGCCCACAGAAAGTGTGTAGGCTGTGTGCTTAACAAAGTCTGTAGGTACCTCCTGAGAGTATGGAATAATTCCCCACAGACCTGGTGAATCCAACTGCATGAACTTTTGTCATTCATCTGGTTGTCCCAGCATCCACAGGGCTCTTGTGCCTCAGAAACACACTGGGTTCATACCCTGCCAGTGGAATCCGTTCCTGCTCCCTGGAATCTATGGCCGGCTTCCATTGAGCTCCCAAGGCACCAGCGGTGCTTGGTGATCTTAGGCAAGGGTTGCGACCTGCACACTCCTGATTCTTACAAAAGATGTTAAGCAACTGCATGCACAGAATGAACATTTTGTCAGTCTTCAACAGGATGACATACAGGATGCATGGGAACTCCAGAGCTGGAGAAGCAAACAGACTGGAGCCTGACGCCTTCTCAGGGCAGGCCACGCTGTTACCCTTCTGCCACAGCACCAAGGGAACAACCCAATGGAGAACCAACCCTTTGCACACCAGCTCATGTGTCCCTGTTGGCTGTACTTTGTCATCAGAGGCAGGGAGCAAAATGTGCATCGAGGTAGATTATAAAGGAAACCATTAAAATTATGCTAAGTGCAAAAGGAAAACAATGCAAGGAGGGAAAGTGCAGAAGGCACCTGTCTTGAGGACACCTGGAAGATGTCAGGATGCTGTCTAGCTGCAAGAGAGTTACCCCGAGGTGCAGGCCTGGCTGTTGAGTGTGCACCGTTCTGTGCACAAGAGAAATTATTACCAGCCCTGTGAAAGATGCCTTGTGACTTACTACAATTTGGTAGAGGGATGTAACTATACTTTTTGACATCTGAGCTACGATAGAAGTGTCTCTGCTATGGTAGAAGTGTCTCAGCCATGCGTCTGCAGTCATAGTTACTCCTGACTAACTTCTGATCGGAGGGTTGTTGGTATCAGAAACAACACCTAAAAATGCCAATAACTTACACAACTTCTGGAGTATTTGCCAAGCGTACGTTGGCACAATAATCTCACTACTGTTATGCACAGTGTCTATCTGCTAATTTTTTATTTTTAAACTGCTCCACAAAAATTTAATCAAAGCATATTAAACAGTGCCTGTTCTCAGCCACTGCCCCAGCCCAAAAGCTTGAAGATACAAGCCTGTCAGAGCACAATTAGAAGGAATCTGCAAAATCACGCGGCTGTCTCCCCAGCTCCAACGTGCACACAAAGCACTTTTCAAGGCAGGTTTTTCCTGGAAAACTGTTCTTGCTTCCAGCTGCTCAGTTAGCTCCAGTTTTTCATCTGCTGTGCTGAAAGCAGCACGTAGTAGTGAAAAGCTCAATTTCTGAGGTTTTGCTACTCTGCCTTTTGTTTTAAAGAACATTGTTGTCTGTTCTGTGGAAGCCAACCTGCTTTCCTACCAAATTCTTCCTTTTAGCACCCGCCCTGCTTAGCTGGGAATGGATCCTTGGTTCAGGTGAGCACTTCCAGAGGGCTTTGGCATGTAGACTTCCATTCTCAGCTAATAAACAGAGCTGTCCTAATCGTTGGTCACCCATGTCGGGAAGGATTTGTTAGCAGGCATGCCTCGCCACAGTTGCACATTCAGTTCAATACAGCATTGTTGTCAGTGTTGCTGCTTAAGCGTGTGTGAGAATTAACATAATTACATATGAACCTAGTGCAATCAGATGAACAGGACAAAAAAAATCAATACTTAACAGGATTTAAGCTCTATACACACATATATAATATGTACATAGTGGCATACTTTAATAATGAATAATGCAACATGCAATAATGCACCTATATATATAAGCCAGAGGGAAAAATAATCTGCATATAAGAAATAGACTATTTCATTATTTTACTATTTTACATAACCATCAAAGCACAACAAATCCCTCAGTCTAAGAGTTTGGCTATACATATAAGTCCACAATGTCAATAAGCAGACTGAAGGTTTTTCCGATGAGTTAACTTCCTACTGTGGGTGGAGAAAACGACAACCAGGGAATTTTCCTTCTGGAAAAAAAAATCTGCCCTTCAGTTCACAGGCTGCATGAGAAGTCTGTGAATAGGTGAAAGGGGAACATTTTGCAGCATTTAACAAAGCATTAGTTGTCCCTGTAGGTAAGAGAAAACTGAGTTTGAAAACTGGTTGAATAGACAAGAATACCAGAACTGTGAGAAAGGACAGGGAAGGACCCAAGCCCTTTCCATCTGGGCATGTTATCTGTATTTCAGTTATTGTTATTTGGAAGGAAGACTTTTCCTCTTGCCAGACTATTTAGCATCTGCCCACTGCATAGTTTCTTGCAGCTCTTTTGGAAGCAATAACCAAGAGCACTCTTCACTGCTGGAGATGGCTTTCTAAAATAGAAAGAATAATTGCTTTCTAGTAGTAGTTTTAATAGTAGATTAAAACCAGAGCTATTCTTCAGATCATAATAATGAAGAGTCAGGACATATGTATAGAACATATGTGTATATATATATACACACATTTCTAGTATACATATATTGGAATATACATATATACATATATATATATTTCCAGTATACATATATTGGAAAAGAAAATCTGCATTTGAAGAAAGCTGGAGTAACGAATAGCTTCAACTAAAAAAACTGGTGACAGAATGACTTTCCCCCTTTTCCTGCAAGGAAAAAAAGCCAGTCAAGAAGGAAATTGAAACCTCTTACCTCAAGAGCCTCTTCACTGTTAATCTGCCCAGATCTCAGTCCAGTACAGACTACCTACAATACAGGAATGAGACATTGGTGTTACAGCAGATGTTTATAAAGAACTTTCACTTCCTTACTCCTTAGTAGTCAAAAAAAGCCAATTATACTTGAAGAATGATTACGCCATTATGCAACTTCATATTTTCCCAGACATTCAGGACGATGTGCATGTCTCATCTAGCTTCTGTTGTGTACTACCCATCTCAAAAAGGACCTGACAGAACTGGAAAAGGAACAGAGACAATAAGGACAGTCAGAGTATTGGAAGAATTTCTTCTGTATGAACACCTTGCAGGTTGGGGCTCCTCAGCCTGGAAAAGACATGTTGGGTGAGGGAGAATGGGGTGAATTTGAAGAAAGGATGAGAGACTTGGGCTTGTTCAGCCTGGAGAAGAGAAGGCTCTGGGGAGACCTTATTGCACCTTCCAGTACCTGAAGAGAGACTACAAAGAAGCTGGAGGGACACTTTTTACAAGGGCCTGTAGTGACAGGACAAGGGGTAATGGCTTCAAACTGAAAGCAAGGACATTTACATTAGATATCAGGAAGAAATTCTTCCCAGGGAGGGTGGTGAGGCACTGGAACAGGTTGCCCAGAGAAGCTGTGGGTGCCCCATCCCTGGCAGTGTTCAAGGCCAGGCTGGATGAGGCTCTGAGCAACCTGGTCTAGTGGAGGGTGTCCCTGCCCATGGCAGGGGGGTTGGAACTAGATGATCTTTGAGGTCCCTTCCAACCCAAACCATCCTGTGGTTCTATGATTCTGTGTATTTTACAGAACATATACAGCAGGGACACAGAAGTCTCTTTGAGTGACATGGAGGCAGTAAACAGGGGCTGAGAGTTCACTGTCTCTTCTCATACAATGTGTATCGGTCTCTAGGGTTGTTAGGTTTTTAAAAAAAATCATGAGGAAATACTGATTCAAGTAATGCGTACTGTGCTGTGCAACACCCTGCTTTGGGATATTGCGATTAATGGACATATGCATTTGTTCAAAAATGATGGGGAAATTCCATTTCAAAATACCTGCAGTGACAACAAATTATGAAAATACCACTTCTGTTCCAGCAGACCCTGCAGAGTCAGGGAGGTGCTTAAAAAGCTCTTGCTCTGCTCAAGTCATATGTTATCAGACTCTGGCTGGTCCAGCACAGCTCTTCACACAGGCTCTGAAGCACAGAAGTTGCTGGTTCAGGTAGGCTGTCATGAGCGAGTGGGTAAGGCATTGCTTAGCACTGCAGCCTCTGGAGGATCTGCCCCGGAGTGAGTGGTGGCTCTCACTCTGCTCTGCCCACGCTGTCCTAACGTCCACAGTCTGGTGTGAAATACTGACCCCTTCCTATTGGCCAGTAGAAGGAACTAAAAATCAAGGAGAAAAATGACCTGTGAGTGACCAGGGATTGGAAGCAAATAAGTTGCCCTCTGGTAGCAAAGAAGAGGATATTTATGATCAGTGGAGAAATCAGTTTATAAAAAATCTAAGTGGTCTGTCAAATTGCAGGGTCGGGGTGAGAGGTCATGAAAAAATGCATTTGTTGAGACTGGAAAAATAAATATAATTTACAATCTCAACCTGGTTATTAATCCTCTTTCTTTCTGCAGAGTATTTAAACCAATTTCCTTTTGCTCTAGTGCCAAACGGAAACCACCAGCTTGAGATTTTCTTGCCTGGAAGAAAATATTTAGGGTGTTTTATGGTGAAAGTTTCATTCATCCCTTCAACTGAATGTTTCCATGCAAGCAGTCAGCCATCTGCCTTATTGCCTTTCAGGTCAAACCAATAAAACTTTAAAAATAAAATAAAAATCCATATTTAAAAAAATGTATGCAGATAGAAGTTTGCATGCTTGGTGTCTGATAGCATTCCAGAGTCAACATCAAACTGCTGTCACTTTGCTGACTGAAAGCAGTATGTGCAGACATGCTAAAACTTTGGAAGATAAGTATATGACATTGGTCTCAGCCTCTGTACTACCTGTAGTAATGTTTCAACTAAAGTAGTTTTAACTAATTAGATTGATAAAAAATGACACACGGAGATTGCTATTTGTGAACAGTAGCAGTTATCTAAAAATAGAATTTTAGACATAACAACTGAACACATCAGTCTAAAAAATACTGGCTACCAAGGCAATTTCTAGAATAAAGAATGTAGTGATACGTAATTTTCTTCCTCATGTTTTAAGAATGCTGGGCCATGTTCACCTGGCCTTGCCTCTTATGCTTGTTTATTCCCAGCTGATACTACACAGCTCCCAGCTAACAGCCCTTCCTGGTTCCTACCAGTCACTCTGGAAAGACCCTAGTTCTCCAGGGTGAGTAAGAATGGGATTTGTTCAGGTTCCAAACCACATGAACACATCTGGTTGTGGCTCATCACGACTTACATGTGAAGCAGCTTTTGTTTGTACACACTGTACCGAACAACGTCAGTGGATATCATAGAATGACAGAACGGTTGGGGTTGGAAGGGACCTTAAAGCCCATCTAGTTCCAACGCCCCTGCCATGGGCAGGGACACCCTCCACTGGACCAGGCTGCTCAAAGCCCCATCCAGCCTGGCCTTGAACACCAGGGATGGTGCATATCTGAGGCTTCTCAAGACACAATATTTACACTGTGGCTCTCTGGCTTAGAAATACGTCCAGAAGCCAGAAGTGAAACAGGCAAGATTTCTGCTGTGATGGACTAGGTCAAGTCTGCAGAGAGCCAGAGCCTCTGTGCTGAGGCGGTGGCATATTGAGCGGATCGTGCGAGCCGTGGTATGTTACCTCTGATAAAAGTCTCTGCAGGGTCAACAGAATCATGTGGCGGGTGAATCCATCTTTCCTGTGCAGGTACACAAAGGGAGGTAATTCTAACTTCAGCTACCTTTGAACTCACGCACAATAAAATGCAGAGTTTGCATCTGGCTAAAATCAATTTTGAAAACATAATTATAGTCCATTATTTTGCAAAAAAGCTTCCAAGATGTATGCTCTTACCACCCATTTTTCAAGCAGTTCCTTACCTTTAAAATAGAAGTTGGGGCAGCAATCTTCAAACAGATAAAGGCTGATGCTAGGCTACGGAGTGCATGGCACCTTTTCAAAAATAACTTGCATCCATCAAATCCACAGAGGTCGGTCATACAGTGACCCTATTCTATTTCAATGCATTTCTGAACAGTACTCCAATGATTATGTCTCCTCCAATTTAGTTCTCTGTCCATGAGTGAAGAGCACAATATTCTTATTCAGTGAAATGGCTGCATTTTTTTTCCTTTTCATTACATGCAAAATGTCTCTTAAAAATGCCTTGATTTGATTTATAATAAGGAATATGTTTGATGTGCTGTTCTTCTACTGGGTCATTTTTAACCTTCGTTAACTTCTGCACAAATTCATGAAGTGCCTGGTTACAGGAAAGCATGTCACACAGTATTACTTAAACATGATGTAAACCACTAACACACAATAAATCTAACGTCACGTCTCTTAACCCACTTGAACATTTCACTTTTCTGGCACGGTGGGCTGTCAATAAAACAAGCGGGCATGGACATGAGAGATTTAGCAAAATGAAGTGCTTTGTCTTCAGTGTTGGCTTCATGTCTTTGCCAACACAACCAGACTGAGCAAGAAAGCTTTTTCCATATATAGTTGTATTGAACTATACTGGGGCCTTTGAAAGTGAACTCTTCACCTTACTGATTCCAGCCTCCATCTAGGTAAGGAGACAGCCTCTGATGGACTGCATAGCTCCTGCTGAACCAACATTTTGTGGATACCCATCTACTAGTCCAAAATGACAGGCGAGTAGTAATTCCACTATCGCCAGGAGGGAAAGGAATGTGTGGGTGAGCACTTGCTTCTAGACTGGTATTCCAAAAAAACCAAATGCAGGGATTTTTCCAAGATAAATAACTTTACTCCAGAATAGAATGGCCATCAGAAGCACTTAAACCGGCACAGCTATCACAGCGTAACTGGTCTGGTTCAGCCATGCTGGTCTATTGCTTTGTTCTGAGTGTCTTAAGTCACCGGTTACTATCCCTGGCAGGTTCTTTTAATTAGAGCAAGGTCCTAACTGAGCATGGTCAGGTGAGATAGCTGAAAAGTGTCTCTTTCCCCAGTGTGGGAAAATCTCAGAGGAGAACCTGTTATGATGGTAGAAAAACAATTTTAAGAAAGCTGAAAAATACATATTGGTAAGATTATTCATAGCATTTCAGTTTATGACAACAGAAATACTCCAGGGGAAAAAATGGTGAAGGCAAGGCCCTTAATGGATTGTACATATTTTTTTGTACAGTCTTTATGTGCATATTTAATTATTACAGGTACACAATAGCTGCACACAGATGTTTACCTGTACACAGATACACAGCACAACATCACAGGTGAGTATGTATCTTTGCAGACCAAAGCCTTATTCATCCAGAAGTCCCTGCTTCTGATCTAAATGAAATGATAAACTGAATGATAAAACCACACAGTCAAGCTTAGTGGAAGAGCAATAACTTGAAATTATTTTAGCAGGTTTTTAGAATTTGACAGCATCCTTTTAAAACAGCTTCTTTCTACTAAAATCCAAATTAAACCAAACCAAACCAAACAAACCCAAACAAATGAGAGGCAAAAAAAACCAAACAAAAAAACCAAAAAACCAAACCACAAAACCACAAGAAAACCCACAACACTGAAATATTTAAGGCTGGAGCATTTACTGAATAAACCTAATCAACAGAGTTATTTACAATTAATAAACTCAAATGACTGAGAAAAAGGTTATCTGGAAGGTTATCTGGAGATTTTCAAACTTCGTGCAGTTTCAGAAATGATCTATGGCTGAGTATCTGTGGCTTTTTCAGTCCATGCAACAGTGATGAATAAAAGTTGTTTGTTAAGTAGTTTCTCATTTGTTCTACAAATGTCATGTTTAAAAAATTTAAAACTAAAGAAAATCTATTTTTATTTAATAAAGGATAGAAAGCAATAAAATTTATTTTTATTAGCAGTTTTTCCTTTATACCCTTCTCTAGCAATTGTTTGGGTGTTGAAACACACAGCAACACAAAGAAATTGGAAAATTCCTGTTCCAAGAAATTTTTGTTGGAGATTCTTGGTATGTTCAGACTGATGCTTGAAGAAAGTCTCCATAGCCAGGGAAGATCAGGTCAAAACTATTGGTAGCTTTTCATCTCTATTCCTAGCTCCAGAATTTATTCTGTGTTTGTCTATGTACCTCTTCTCCTCATCTTTATACTTTTCCATACCCCAGTAAGTTGCGATATCCAACATAGAGCTGGCAATCGCCCCTGCTGTGCTTTAAATACTGATGTTCAAAAAATGAAATTGCACACTGAATTTGAAAGGAAAACCTTATATATGCACATGTCAAAATCTGCACTTCATCCTGGGATTCTAAAGAAATGAGGCTTATAACATCACGCTGTGTGGTGGCCTGGAGTTAACGATGCTCAAAGATGTCAAGTTCCCCTGTTTTTTGAAAATCAGCACCTGGGCAAGAGCGATTGAAGGAGGAGTGCTTCGGGCAGGAGAAAGAGTGAAGCCCCAGGTCGCTGTTACCTGGTGGGAGGCCAGCCAGCCGGCCAGCTCCTGAAAATGGTCTGGCAACCAGCACAGCTCTAGCAAAGGATCAGTTGGCACCTATGTACTTCAGAAAAATGCAGAGCGTGTGCTACTTCTTGCTGAGTTACACAGGGAGAGAAGACATTGGGTGAGAATTTAGGGAATGTAGGGAAGAACTAGAGATATTTAATGTGAAGATATGTGGTCAGATAGGATGCACTAAGTGAAGGCAGGTTATGGTGGAAGGGCACTGGACTCTGCTTTTCATCAGTGAGTTGTGTTAAGGTTTTCGGGTGCATCAACCTAACATGGTCAGTCTCTAACCTAAACAATAACATAAAATTCTCAGCAGATGTGCCGTCACAACAGTCAGTCATTTTCCTTTCTTGCTAATCCTATGTTGCCATCATCTTTACAATTTTGAAACCTTTTCTTGGTTCTTATTTCGTATTTCAATATACACACGTTCACATGCACAGCTATCGCCCAGTTCCTTGGTCTTATCTTAAAGATAGTGGATGATAATTATATAAAAAGGCAATTGCTGAAGCAAAGAAATACATTTCACAGATTCACAGAGTGTTAGGGGTTGGAAGGGACCTCTAGAGATCGTCTAGTCCAACCCCCCTTCCAGAGCAGATCACACAGGGACAAGCCCAGGTGGCTTTTGAAAGTCTCCAGGGAAGGAGACTCCCCCACCGCTCTGGGCAGCCTGTCCCAGGGCTCTGGCACCCTCACAGGGAAGAAGGGTTTCCTCACGTTCAGGCACAACCTGCTGTTTGCCAGTTTATGGCCATTGCCCCCAGTCCTGTCACTGGACAGCACTGAGAAAAGCCTGGCCCCCTCCTCCTGACAGCCACCCTTTAGATATTGATAAGCATCGATAAGATCCCCCCTCAGCCTCCTCTTCTCCAAGCTGAACACACCCAGCTCTCTCAGCCTTTCCTCACATGGAGGGTGCTCCACGCCCTTCATCATCTTAGCGGCCCTGCACTGGGCCCTCTCCAGTAGCTCCTTGTCCTTCTGGAGCTGAGGAGCCCAGAACCGGACGCAGTACTGCAGGGGAGGCCTCACCAGCGCAGAGTAGAGGGGCAGGATAACTTCCCTCGACCTGCTGGCCACGCTCTTCTTAATGCATCCCAGGATGCCACTGGCCTTCTTGGCTGCGAGGGCACACTCTTGGCTCCTGGTCATCCTGTTGTCCACCAGGACTCCAAGGCCCGTTTCCCTTCAAGAGAACAGCCCCCCCCCCCCCCGTCCTGAAACCTGGGGCTGTTCTTCCCCAGATGCAGCACTTTACACTTGCCCTTATGGACTTGCATTCGATTTCTCCCCGCCCAGCTCCCAGCCTGCCCAGGTCACGCTGGATGGCAGCGCAGCCTTCTGGCATGGCAGCCACTCCTCCCAGGTCGGTAGCCTCAGCAAACTTGCTGAGAGTACATTCTAGGCCTTCATTTCCACACCGCGATGTAGATAATACAGTACGAAGGAATGCCATTGAGATAAGCAAATTAGCAAAATTATGATAATAAAAAAAATTGTACATGGACAAGGAAATAGGCAGCAGTTAAAATTATTTCACTGCAATTGTTCTGTTCTGTAACATGACACACCAGCACGGAATGACCAATGCTATTGGTTTGCTGTTGTTATCTATGACAACATATGCATATATATGACATAATTATATATATTATTAGATGATAATACATAGATTATTGTTACATATGTACATATATTTTTTAAAATGTAAGAGAGCCAAAGCTTTCACATCACGGTAATATGGTCATGCATATACACCATAAACTGCATCATTTAAATGTGGTGGTCTAAAATCCACGTGTCATAGCTTAGAAAATATTTGTTAGCTAACTTTACAGTAGACAAACTCCATGCTGAAGGATGCCCTTTTTTTCATAACTCCATAGTGCCCTGAAAGTATGACAGTCCAAAACACAGTACTTGGAAAGATGTTACCTTTATGGATATTGACAGGAGCAGGTTCCATGCCTTCTTCCAGTTAGCAAGAACAGGATGTGCAGAGCTCTGCTATAGCTGGATTGGACTGACCACTCGGGAGGAGCAGGCACCCTTTGCCTGCACATGTGGCCCAGGGCTTTGGGACCTGCTGAGTGTCCCTGCGCATACAAAAAGGTCAGCTCCAGAGAGGCTGCCGCAACCAAAGCAATTACTACAGCTAAAGGTCAGCCACCTTTTCTCCGAGCACTCCTCATCTGCCAGGCCATCAGCAGAACAAACAGCTTTGGCAGAGACAGCTGGTCCATTTATCCCCCATCGGGCTGATGGAGGGTCCCCACGAAGGTTGGATTTTATGAATTACAATTCTGACGATCACGTTTAGTCCTTGGATGATCGCTGGTGGGACAGGAAACGTCAGCCTTTCTCTAGATTGCCTCCTGTTACTGCTACAGGAAAGAGAACATCACTGTGCTCGTTTCTTGGGTCCAAAGTCACAGAACAGCTAATTCCAGATAACAGCGAATAAATAGATGACGGTTACATGGAGGCTGTGTCCTGCCCGTAATCCAAGTGACCTATTCTTTAAAAATGACATCGTGAGGGGAGCGGTGACACAGAACGCGTGTTGTAAAGAAGTCTGATGAAAAGGCAAGAGCAGGCACTGAAGGTCTGAAACATAGCAGGCGCTATTGGAAAGCTCCACTGAATTAACCTTTGTCTGATTCGGCAAAGGTTTGCCACTACCCGTTTATTGTGAGTTTTGACTTGCCCATCACCTCATGAAAGTCAGATGAAATTAAGACAAAGCCACCGTTTTGAAAGTATTTTTAAGAAATAATAAACACACGGTCAAACCAAAGGTCATACTAGACATTGTTTGAAAATAAAAAAACGAAAATCAAGGGAGTTTGTTGACAGCTGTGAGAAGCCAGGGGCCTGCAGGCACTGAGGCAGGGGGTGCTGCCCCACCACAGCGCACTGTTCGTGGTGGCACGGCGCGCCCCCCGCCCAGCAACTGCTCTGCACAGCCCTTTTGTGTGTAGCACCCAAGACCTGAGCCCAACACCACTTGCATTTGACACGTTGCGAGTTAAAAGAAGAGCCTCGGCATCGCAGTTTTCAGTTGGGAAGGGGCAGGCACGGGACGGCTGGGGACAGTCGCCTCCACTGTGCGTGGGCTCTGGGAAAGAAGCCCTGAGCCCACTCTCCTTGCGTGCCGAGGCCGCCGTGCGACGCGAGGGTGCGGGTGAGCCTCGGCCCGTGGCCGCCCCAGGCAGACGAGCTGGCGCTCAGCTCCGCGACGGACCAAGCTCCCCTCGGGAGCGGGAACAGCTGAGGCGGTCGCCTGGCCCCAGCATGCTGAGGGCCCGCTTAACAGTGCGCCCGGTCCACCCTTGCCCCGGGAAGAAGCGGGGCTTCTCCTCCCTCGCAGCGAGCCAGGCCCGGCTGGCCCGGTCCTCCACAGCTGCCGCCAGGACAGGCCATGTTCCCGCCGCCACGGGTGGAGGCGGTGGTACCCAGCCCGCCAGGCTGCACAGCCTAGGCCCTGCTGTGCCGTTGCCACCGTGACCCGGGAAGCGTCATACTCACGTGGAGAAAAATAGAAGTCACAAAAGGCATAGCGCAGGCACAAGTGTACAGTTATCAGCAGGGGAGGCTCTCGCAGAGTCCCGCTTTTCAAGTTTAACTGGCTTTATGATTTTACTCTGATTTACCGCACATTTCCTCCTATCTGCTAGGTCTGGGAGATTGTCCAGCATTTTTTAACATGAAAGAGAACAAAATACCAACCATCACTTCCAAAATAACATGGGATTGATGTGGTAGAAGGCAGACAAAAGTGAACAGTGAGCACCTAAATATGCAGCGCTCTCATTGAGAAAGAAATGTTTCCAGAGAAGCAATATTATTTATGCCCAGATTGGTGAAGGAGGTGAATCCAGGCCAGAACAGAACATGGATTTAGATGCATCCATCACTCTTACCAGGTCAGAAAAACAGAGCTTAGCTTCAGATCTTTTCAGCATTCCCATAGAGGAAGTGTTAAGGAAGAGGAAAACCAGCCAGGGTAAGGCTGAGGTGACTGTGAGCGCATCCAAAGGAGGGTAAGTGGACAAGCTTGGTGGAAGTTAGGTTGAGGCAAGAACATGGCTCAGATTAGGTGGAAAAAAAAATCAGATGATGGCGAGAACAGCGCACTACTACATGGACAGGCTTGCACAACTTCTCAGCTTTCCAAATCCATCTTACTTATCAGCATCTCCACCTGAGGGGTGTTTTCCACAGCCAAGTAGGATGGGAGAGGCCATCTCCCCAGTGAATCACTGCTGGGATCTACTATGGCATTCTCCTGACTTGGCAATCTTCAATGTAAGAATAAAAAAATGATGACCTAGAAACACTGGGACAGAACAACGCTTCAGGGAGCCCAATATCCTCTGACAGTAAGCAAAACCAGGTGTCAGGGGAAGAATGCAAGATACTGTAAAACCTAGCATCTACTGCTGTCCAGTCCTCCAAACATTTCTGACTTGAGGACTTCCTGAGCCAAACAGGGTATCTATACATTTGGTGATTTGCCACAAATTTCTGTCCTGTAAACTGCTCCAGTTTCCACTTCAGCTCTCAGCATCTATAGTATCCTTCAGCAGGAGATTCTAGCAATCTTTCATGGTATGCACCAAGATACCTTTTTTTTTTTGTTACAGCTCCCACTCAGTCACTATTTTGTCTTTCCTGCATCACTCAAATAGAGATCTGTGTTACAAACATAACCACTATCTATCAGTCGTATCATTCCCATGCTGAAGAGTCTTCCTCTATTTTATTGTTTGTTGTCCAAACCCCATTAATTTGATAATTGTTACTAGCTCTTAGCTTCACTGTCCTGGGTAACTGTCCACCATCAGCATCATTTACTACCCCATCGCTTACCTTTTCCTTCGTTTGTGAGTATGTTCAAGGGCAGAATCCAAGCACAGATGGCTGCAGAGTTCAACTGGCATTGTTGAACTCTGCAGCTCAGGGATCGTCATCCCTTCACGGCAAAAGCCGTTTACTCCAACTGTTCTGTATCTTCTGACCACACGATGTCCACGTTGTCGATGTGAGATCCTCTTTCTTAGCCCATGTCTACTTAGTTTAATTTGAGGCTATTGCATGGAGTTCCAACAGATTTCTAGAAATTCAAATGGACTATATAAACAGAATGACTTGCTGACCTGCCAAATTAACTTTGGGGTTGGGAAGGCAAGGCTCCTTCATAAAACCGTATCAACTTTTCCAAAGCATGACATTACCCATGTGGCTGCTAATTCTCATTCCGTTCTCATTAGCTGGTATTTCACATACCCCACATTCCAACACGCCGGTGCCTCGTTTTGCTGCTGAAGCCAAACTACTAAGCAAATGCATGAGAAATTAAAGTGTTAATTCAAAATTTTTGGAATGTTAATTATTAATGGTTAAATGTAGTTTCTTATGAACAGGTGTAAATGCACTAATGATTTAGGGAAAACACTGATCTTTATTTCATATAATGGCTATTTCAAGTACCTGCAAATGCACATCATCTGAAGGGAAGCATCTAAAAATTCTGGGTGCATATCTGTAAACTCAGTGGAGCACATTAGTCCTATTTACTTAGAGAAATACCATGTTTATAATCAAAGTCTGCTTTTCTGTCTTTCGTCCAACGGTTTGAGACTGCAAGTGAGAAGTCAGCCCTAAACTTCAGTTTCAGCTCTAGGGACATCGATTTCTTTGGCCTCCTGACCACCCTTCCATTGCTGCAGACTGCAGAGGAACCTCTGGTAACCCTTGACATGTGGTTGCAAATCTTGACTGTTTTGGAGGGGGCTGGGAAGAGGGCAGGGAGGCTTGTCCTAGGCCAGAGGCACCTAGCACGGGCCTCAAGATTTTTGCTGCATTATTTCACTGCGGTGAGTTGTTTTTCAGCTTTATTTCCTACAGAAACAAACTGCAGGTGAGCGTGCTACCTTGTCTGTCTGCCTGTGCATGAACATGCAAATACAATTTCATAGTTAGGCATAGTGTTTAAAAATCCCGGACGCATCAGGCAAAACATTCCATAAATATTGTCAATTCACAAATCACGGAAACTGAAAGCAGTTCCTTTCTGGAGAAAGAGGCACCTGGTTCAATTAATGGATTACTTATTTCAAGTTTACAGCTACAGACTGCTTTCTCTTAAAAACTGTCTTGGAAAGAGATGGGAGCATTAGGAAGCAGTCCTACAAGAGAATGGGAAAATTGGATTCCAGCATATTTCCCCCTCATTTTGCATCAGGTTATTTTACACTGACATTTTAACATTTCAGGAGAAGGGAAAATTGTGTGGCAGATTAAGATGCTTTTAAGAATGAAAGCAATAGCCCAGAGATGACACCACGTGGCAGGGATTCACCACAGTAAGCTGGCTTTTTACCTCTGGTTTCATGTTCAGTGTTAAAGCAGTTAAAAGGCTGAAATGACTGTAATACTCTGTTTGTGAACACAGTGATTCTGAAGTTTAAATCATTCATTGGGGTCTTTTTAGGATTACATAATCAAAAAAAGATTACAGATTTAAGTAAGACTCCTCAGAGCTGGTCAACTATCACTTCCACATAAAATCGATTAATGAAAGAGTTAAACATTCAGACAAGTTTAGTTCTTTTTCAAAACTTTATTAGGCAGACGTTACCGATGACATTGTAAAACCCCTTGTGTGCAAATGAACGAGCTCTACAATATATGTCTTCCCGCAGTTCATCAATCCAACCCCTCCTCCCCGCCCCGTTCCGAATACTGATTCCAAGACAGGTGGAACGCATTCAAACACTGCTTTACATTCTTCCACTTCATCACGGGGAAGCACTTTTTCGGTCTGTTGTGAACAGGGGCTTGGGATATCAGTGTAAGTGAAAGGAATGCCTTCAAAGGAAGTGAAGTACTGTACGTTTTGACTTAGGAAATTCACTCTCAATATGGACACCAGATTCATCGCACCGTCTTTTAAGCCTACTGTGATCGTGATTGTATTTAGCAAAGTGAAGCAGTACAGAGACAAACCTACTACTGAATACTAGAGTGAGGTAACATTTTGAAAATAAAACTGTTAAAAAATTTACTTACTTTCAAAAGGTCCTGTCCAGCAGGACAAACATTGGCAGAACACCTTCCCTTGTATCCACGCATGTACATGTGCATATACAACCTGTGTCTACTACAGCTTTTCAAAGAACAGGATTTCAGTTATACATTCATCAGGACAAGTTTAAAAATTAGACATTACTATGGCAGATTCAACAGAAAACTTCAGTGAACCGTCTCTAGACCTCCTAAATTAAAAGGCACTCTGAAGAGGGTAGCGAGAAATAATCCTCACAAAACACAGACATGAACTAAAGCAGCCACAAAGGCAGCACACTCGACAGCGATTACTGGTATATGTTTAAAACACCAACTTGAAGATGGGTTATTTGTAAAATATTGCCGAAGACTACAGAGTATTTTTGTCAAGTTATTACAGCATGAAGACCACCATTGCAATAGTATGCAACAACAACAACAAAGTTATCAGCTAAACGCAAGAGAAAGATAATGGAAAACACCTTATCAGCATTTTGGTTGTGTGCTTGCTGGTTGTAAGAATGTCATTTAACCTTTAAAAATAAACAGCAACTCGTAAGACTGAAAAAGTATTTTGATACATGGTGCCTCCTATTCAGTGGGTTATAGAATAACTTCGTTAACGCCTAGAAACCAGAGATAATACTGAAATAGAAGATACCTCTAAGAATGATAACCCACTTACAATTTTATTGCAGTATGGCTCTAAATCAAACCCCCTATCAGCAAAAACTTGAGATATGCAAGCTGAATCCTGATCTAACACTTGCATGTGATGCTTCATGAAGAAATACTAATATAGCTGTCAATCTCAGTGTTAATTAACAACTCCAGGGGAAGAAAAACACCTCTCCTAGAGTTCTGGAAAACTCATGAATTTCAGGAGAAGAAAAAGATTCCAAGACATACTCTTCTCATCTTCATTTCTCCCTCTTTTCATTCCTTCTTTCACAAATTCTTAGTGGAGGAAACTGAACATAGTAAAACCATTTGATGATCATGAATCTACAATAAATAGACCTCCTAAGCATCATTTATCACCTAACCTCGACCATTATTAACTCAATTTCCTTTCGATAATTACCTTTTTATAACTTCATATTTTTTAAAAAGACAATTTCTAACAGAAGCTCATACAGCTCAAGATAATTTTAGAAACGTAGCTTATTCTTGGCACCTGACTTCCAATAGATGGACAAAAGTGGGAGCAATGTTAGTAGGAAAAAATACGTCCTTTAGAAAAATCTAAATCATAAAAGATAAAATTCCACTGTCTTCTGGGAAGAGGAAGTAATCCCACAGGAAGAAATAAACCCTACAGTATCCATTTTGAAACTATCTGAAGATGGTAAAACAAATACTATTCTTTCAGATCATACGTCCCACCGTGCAACAAAGAGCTGGGCAGAGATCCCAGAGCTGTTCCAACAGGTTTGTTTGATGCTTTAGTCCAAAGACACCCACCCCAGAGGAATTAACCAGCTTAGGTTAAGATGCTACGTTAGTTCAAGTTGGATACCACTGAAACGCCGTAACTGCTTTAAGTCCCACCATGCTCCTCAGTGCTTTCATCGTCATGAATTAGTGCAGAACGGGGCACGCCTGAGCCCTGACGTTTGAAGGGACACATACCACGGCGGCGGTCTAACCTAACTTCACCTGAATTCTCTTCTCCAAGAAGTTGCATGTCTTTAAGCGGCTGGGAAGCCCTAGCTGGCTATGCTGGAAGACCAAACTCATTCTGACAACACACGTAAGATGCATTTCTGCTGTAGTCTGAAGGGAGATGGGTGGCAGGGTGAACAGCAAGTTGGAAAACTCAAGAGATGAGATCATCAGGATTACAACAGGCATGCCCATATTACTTTTATAATTCATAAAAAGAAAACTTCTTCATGAGCATAACATTTATCAACTTGCTGAGCAAAGCAGTATTGGGTTACTTTGGCTTAATGTGTCTGTCTGCAGGAGTCCACGGAACAGGAATTCCCATATTGCTCTGTGGAGGGGAATGAACACCTTTCATTTGTTTCAAGCAATAAGGCACTTACACATTTAAAATTTCTCGTTGTACAAAACACACTGAATACTGGAATTCAAGCACTGATTACATGGATATTGCCTACCGCCAGCTTTTACAGCTTCTTAGTCATTAAATAAATGTTCTACACAAAGTTCTAATCACTGATGCATCCATCTTGCTATAGCGCAAAGAAATTAGAAATTGCTTTCTTAATGAATCCGCAGTCTTTTGGCCAGCACTCTAGTTGTGCCAGAAGCCCGCACACTTGAAAGGACGGGATCTATCATCTCACTTCCCTGACCTCCTGCCATTCAAATTAACCCCATTTTAAAGGGAATTCTTCACCTTAGAATACATAAAAGTGATGGGGGCAGGGGAACGTTACCTTAATTCCATGACAATTTAATGAGAAAAGTTCAGCTAAGACAACCTCCTCAGAAAGTGTGACCGTATTTTCTTTTACTCAGTACCTATTATTCTCATCTCTACCATACTCAAAGGAGTTAACAAATACCTTAAAAAGTTATTTAAACTTGGATGGTTAGTTACATAACAAAGATGACCATGCTGTTTAATTACATTTAAAAACATGCAAAATCAAAAGCCCTGAAGAAAAACTGATTTCAGCATTTTGCATTTAAGTAATTTAAATACAACAGACTTGATCTTTTGCTGGTATAGCTCAGCAAAGCATTACTGAAATGACTTCTTATGAGACCATATTTTCCAGGTCCAATTTAATCTTCAGCCATTTTCACAAGCCAGTTTCAAGTTACGAAATTTGGAAGGAAAGGGGGAGAGCATTAGAAATAAAGCATGTAACAAATGGAAATACGGTAAACATTTTATTATGAGATGGTAAACATAGTAACATGTAAATCTACCCCTGTCCTTGCATTTTCTGGACGTGAAGCAGCAGAATGTAAATTGATGTGAAAAACTCATAAGAGCGCATTTTTTATGCAACAAGATAGTCCATGACTAAAGACTGAATCCATCTGCTTACCCAGAGCTTGCATAAGGCATGAAAATGTTTCTTGACTGCATCAGCACTTTTAACAGGACAAGCTATCTGAATAGCTTGTTTAGATTCTGTAAGTAATTTTCCTTCTAAAAATGAGGTAAATGTGACATCGTATTAGTAACATCATGCTCAGTGACAGCAGGTTAAAATTTCAACAATACTGTTTTCAGCCTCACAAGCTTTCAACAAGGTAAAGGCTGCATGGGGTTAGCATGCAAATGTTTCTAAGCAAGTCTGTGCAAAATCCATGTTTATGCTAAAAATACCAAATACTTTCACAAACAGATTTCTCCTCTTTTGACTTTGATCCATCCAAAACACTTCAGATTAATATGCAAAGTTTTGATAAGCCAAATAAGCTCCAAAAAGGTTTTCTTTTGCACAATATGCATTTTTTAATCAATTAATTGCTATTCTAACTACTCTTAACAGACATATATTGAGAAATGAACAGCTGGAATTACGCTTAGAAATCTCTATTTTTTACTAGGGAGTAAATAATTTAAGCTTATTACACATTTTTACCTTTGAAATCAGAGCATGCACTCCAGGATCGGTTTTCATTTCCCCACCTTATGGTATTTCACTGTCAACCTAAGAGCAGCACCAGTGATTAACTGCTTAATATGAGCACTCCATTCCTTACTGGAGAGAGAATGTATGGATCCTGAACCCTTAAGCACAGAATGATAGGGAGCAATCGGCCAGGAAGCTACAGTCCTGTGTAACTGCAACAAGCTACATTTGTCCGTAGTTCCATTATGGAGAAAAGTCCAGGGGTGCTGTGTTATAGCTCGGGCAGTACTTCAGTGAAAACACTGCTAGTCTTGCAGTTGAATCAGGGCTCAGCTGGTTTTTCATATAACAGTAGTAAGGAAAGCCACCAAATACATCCGCAACATAATTACTTAAATGTTGTGTGCTCTCTTTTTCAAGTTTGTGTTAAATCTGAAAAATGCTGAACAGCTGTAATTCCAATCCTTACACTGTGCTAATACTTGTTACACCGAAGAAAACAGAACGTTAAGACATGTCATTTAACACTGTCTATGGATGTGGTTTCTAACTATACTGGTGACTCAAAGCATTAAGAAAGTCTTTCTGTTATATTAAAAACTAGTATTCCTTCCCCTGACAATTTGCTTTAAAAATAAGAATGTAATCTGGGCATTATTCCCTACCCTCTGCCCTCTGCTGCACCTATAAAACAGCACTACTATCGCTCTGCAAGTGAGAGGACTCGCTCCATAGCAATTTCAACTTGAACCAGATTTCCAAGTTGCTGCACAGTGGCTGCCATGCATTTCCAATACTTTTATCAAAGTATTTGAGGCCAAATTCTGTGGTGGCATAAAAACGGTTACGACTCCTCTTGTTTAATGGGGCTATGACTGATGTCAGGAATGCAGCTGACCTGTTGCAACTATAAAGGCTGAAACCTTAAAAGAAACTAAGAAATTCTCTCTCTAATAGTTTCCTCAGGTAGGATTCTTTCCACCAGCAAAATCAGAGATCTAATATAGATTATAAAAGTAACAGTAATCCATGGTTCTTACCCACAACTTGGATGTACACAACTGCCATACCAAGAATGACAAACACTGCAAGGTGTGCTCAAGGAACAAAACACAACTACGTTTTAAATGCTTCCAAGTCCGCACGGCAAACCATTTGGCCATTGAATATAGAAGAGTTTCTCAGATCTCACTGGCAAGAGAAACTGTGCAATCACGGCAGAATCTGTATTCTCTGACAGAATTACTGCCATGCCTACAAACCATTTAACATCCGCAACCTATGGCAGTCTTTGGAAGAGCAAAAAGCCCCTTGGCTAAAAAGATTACCTGATAGCGATCCAAAATGCCTTCTAGTGAAATTGGCACTAGTCCCTGCAAATCAGTATTTTTAAAAAAGTAAAACTTCACATTGAACAAACTTTCAGAACCAATAAATAGATGTAAATTAAAACAACCCCTGTCATACCAGGAAGAGTTCTGAAGTCAGCATTAGTAACATCAAAACCAAACACAAAATCCTCCCTTGCTCACACATTTGCACTGCCCTGAAGGAAGATAATAGATCACTCAAAGCGCACTGTGTTTTAATGACACGTGAAAGATATGAATATGCTGTTTATTACAGAGGTGGTGAGAACTGAAGACTAACAGGCTTCTTGTACAGAACTAAACCTGTACAGATGGGTCAGCTACAGCACGAGGCTACTCAGAACTGCACTTCTGTCTCTCACTTGTATTCCTGCTTGGCTTCTCATTCTCACTGGCTGACAGACTGACACAAGGAAAAGCACCGTGACTTTCCAGTCACAAGCTTCTGGATAAGCCCTGCAATATACCTAACTATGCGCTCTGAGAGGCTGCAGCAGTCGGAATCATCTTGCCACTGACATGGCTGAGCAGCCCTGAAACTTGACCCAATTAATGAAATACAACAAATTGCTCAGGAGAAAGTGGAGAAAGAGGGAAGGCAGCCCTCTCCAGCCAGCCCTCCCCAGCACAGCCCTGCCGGGAGGGCACCAGCTCCGACTGCAACCCTTTAAAAAGGCCCAAGACAGTGGGCAAATCCATTTCCAGGCAAGCCAGAAGTAGAAGGCTAGTGTAGAAGAGATTTAAGCGTTTCTTAGTCTGAATACAGATATCTGTGAGCAACAACTTCTCACAAGGATAAATAATATTAAATGTGGTGAAAACAATCCCAATAATCACCATACAGTAGCATGAAATCTGCTGTAGCAGGTTAATTCAGCTGCCTGATGAAGTTTTATGCTAATAAAGATGGAGAACAGTCTTCTGGGTTCTTCAGAGTACAGTTACAAGCATCAAAATACATTTATGTAATAAAAGAAAAACGTGCTTGAATTTCCTTACAGCAAAGTTCACAGCATTTCTTTCAAACTGATAAATTAATGCTTATAAAACAAATTACATGACTGATGCATATAAAATTTCCTATGATATGAGGAGAGCTGTTTAGAAGCTAACGTTTTATTGAATGAAGTTTGGTACTAACCACTTCTCATATTTGTTTGTTAAGTTACATAATATTGATGAAAAACTGTATTCAAGTTGGGGTATTTTTATATGAACAGAAAAAAAGACTTCAATACCCCTGCTCTGCCTGGCACTTGAATTTTTTTTCCTGTTCTACAGAAAAGCAAATAATATTGTTAATCCTTTTTTTTTTCTCCTACAGAGAAAGCAAGATTAGACTCTCATCTTTGCAAGGTCAAAGATGCCTCATTTTGCTACGTGTAGAAAATGAAGAACCATTTCTCTTTGATTTCATCTGTTCCGATACAATCAAAATGGCCTAGATGAAATGATAATGTAGGAGCTGAGATGTGCGTTTCTTTCCTCCACCCACAGTGACACGCTTTCTGAATATAAATAAGTGCAGATCTATTATCTTCCCTTTTATGCTCTTTCTTCTAGCATCTTAATTTTGGATCTTGCTGAACTCCCATCAGAAACTGAAAATGGCAAACACCGCAGAGTGAAAACAGCTACAAGACTGTCAGAATAATCTCACATATTTATAAAGAACCAGGCAAAGAAAGGAAATTAATCCACTGTACAGTTAATTACAGATAATCTCAAGTACTAAAATATTCCCAAGTGGAATAGCTTGACACCGTATTACAGACTGCATTGCAAACCCAAATCTATCTATATATCACTCTGAGGTCTGAAAGTTTTTCTAAATAATACAAAAATATCTTCATTATTTGACATTTAAAGAAAGGAATAAAAATCCCTGAGTAAGCCAAAGACAACTGATATGTATAGCCTCAGAAAACACTCATAACCAAGACCGATTTTAAGGCAACTTCCAACCTCAGACAGAACACAAACAGAAAACTTATGTGTCACAGAAGAAGAAATCTAATTAACAGGTAGATTTGCATTGACAATAGGCTTTGAACTGTACTGCTAGATGTCACTGCTTCCCCACTTCGATTGCAAATCTTCGAAAGGTACTATTTCTACTGTTAGGACAGCAGGGTCAACATACCCTTAAATTTGAATGGAAATACCAAGTACTTGTTGACTACCATGGTGTGCTTGTACACACTGTTTCGCCAGGAAAAACCCTAAACAAACAAGAAAACAAAACCAGAAGCTGACAGAAAACAAGCATACTAAGCCAACTATGGTAAGCTGATATTTGTGTTTCCAGGTAAACAAAATCCATCCGTTTCTTCCACTGAGGCCTTGAAGTCAAAGTGAGTATCTTGTAACAGCATTACGTTGGTGGGGCAGAATGCTACTTACTTACAAATTACAACTAGATTCAGATATAATAGCCATTCTCAGAGAGTGGTGCAAAGTACATCCCCACAAATGATATGCTATTTGCAGACCTAAATTTTGAAGTCTGTAGACTCTTTAGGACATTGCCCATCTCCCTGCTTCCCCCTCTCCCTATATCTATATGAACATATATATATATATGTATCTTCAAACACACACAGAGAAAATAAAAGTACCTTCATAGTACAAAGCCAATCTTCTTCAAGATCAGCTTGTATTTTTAAAGTATAAAGTAGGTATTTCTCGTATTCAGTTCCTTTATTGTTTCAGTGTTCTGCTTACACAAATAAACCTTTTTCTATTTTTTTTTCTTTAAAGTTATATTTGTATGATAAATTCGGATGGCAACTAAAAGTGAAAAAAATTCTCAGTAGCTGATTCCTAATGCTGAATTACATTGCTCTTGTGGCGATGCGCTGAGAATGAAGTCTGGTAGCAAACAGTGGTATCTGAAGTTAGGAAAAAAGAGCAAAGACAGCTGTTCTCTTCAAACCTGTCATGTGCCAGGAAGAGAAACATTGGAAGCAGAGACTAAGAATGAAGTGGTCTCCTAAGAATTCATGACCCTTCCCTGTTCCCAGTATTCACCAATGTTACTCATGAGACATCAGTGGATGCTCTGAGACTTACGTAGCCTACTTAAATGAACCAAATGTGCTATTTGGGTTACAGAATTTCACCAAGTCAATCTTCACACAACTAATGTGTAGCACATGTATTATATGCCAAGTCAGAACAGAAGAGCAAGGTTTCCAGCTTCCCTGCAAACACACTTCAGGGATGTCTTGGGGCAGAACAGACCACTGACACTTCTTTGTTATCTAAACCCTTCAATTTTTGTCCTGTACTGGGAGAGTTTCAAAATGCTGTACTCTAACAAATCTGTCACCCTCCCAGTCAATATTAATAGACTGTCATAAATACTGAAGTGAAACCAATCAGCATAATTGTAAGTCTCACAGAGCTTCAACGCTAAGGATATTTCCCTCTGAGGCACTGCAGTTTGGCGGTGGCAATCTACACTCTTGCCCACGAGCAGGAGGACTCGGAAGATAACCAGCTGTCGTGCTCTGGCATGTGACGGGGTTTTGGTATGCCGAACAGAATGCTGTGTGATGGAAGTTATTTACAGAAGTAGTTTTTAATACCAAAAGTAGTATGCTCAGTATACAGTCAGAGTCCAAACACTTCTAAGCATTTCCCCCTTAAAGGCCGACACTGAAGTTAAAACGGAGCACATGTTAGCAGTTAAATGCTTTCTTCACAGGCCAAATCGGTAGTAGAGTTGTGGCTACAATACAGACTTTGATTGTCTAGTTCAGAAACTTAGACTCAAAAAACCCCTCCAAAGTAATAATTAAAAAAAACCCCAAAACACCCCAAAACATTTAAAAAGCAGCAGTCAGGGGGCCCCATCTTGTTCAGAGTGCACCAGAGCAAAGAGGCGTTCTGGGCTGCAGTAGTGTTTTCGGCTGAGGGAAGATGGCAGGCAATCCCCCATTCTTCTTCCAGGGCGGTGGCTTCGGCGCTGTTACCAGCATGGTATTGCTCTGTTGCACAAAGCGCATATAGCCCTTGCAGGACCAGCTCAGTTCAGGTGAGTAAGGTCCATCCTTACCAAGGCATACCTGTCCGTGACCTTTTCCTCTGCTTTTTACAAAGGCAATAGATAGGAAACACAAATAAACCTGCCAAAAGAAGAAGAGAAGAAGAAACCCATAATTAAACGCAATCCTTTGTGCATTGTATTCTTTCAATGTACACAAAGTATTCAGAAGGAGCTTTCTGTGTCTCAAGAGAATTCAGACAAGGCATTCGGACAAGCAGAAAAAATATTAGCCTGCAACAGCCTCTCTGGTAATGAGTTAAGCTGCACGCTCTCTTCACAACAAATTCCTGCTAAGCTCACTCCCATCTCTGACAAATTAATTCCTGAACCATGCTGTTCAGTGTAAGAGATACAAACTTTTACAAGCACTTTGGCAATCCTTAGATCTAAATCCAAGGGTGATTTAACTAAACTAGTCTTCAATCAGTTTCACAAGCAATAAAGGCAGCATGATTTAGCTTTAATTTTTTTTTTTTTAAACTATTATTCTTACAAACATCCTCATCTATTGTGAAGTAATACTAAATGTTTGTCCTTGACTGGGCACAGAACTGTTTATTCTTAAAAGTCTTCTAAGAGAAAGGAACTGTAAAAGGAAAATTAAATAAATAAAACAGATTTATTCAGGTGAAAAATACTTTGTCCTACGAGGTTCCCATTCAAACCCAAATGGGAAGCATCTCCCCCTGTCTCTTGTCACCAGCTGTCTGAAACAGTGAAAGATTTCCTTTTCAGATGCCACGACAGTAACAACATACAACAGAAGACTGCAGTCACCAGGGTCCTTGCTTTGGTCAACAGTCTCGTAAATGCTGTCAAACGGTATTCAGCTATGATACTGAGATTACTCCAACAGTTGTGCTGGCAGTAAATATTGCTGTAATTACCTCTAAACCAACACTCTCCTACAAATAATTTTTTTGAACTGCTCACACTGCTCTTCTTGACCATATCTTGTCTGGCCATACCTAGGATGGAACTTCAATAAGGTACTGGATATTTCTGCAATTATTGCTATTGTATTACTGAAAAATCATCTTAATTTTTAATATAAACAAAAAAGTGATGGGGTTTTTTCCCCCAGCATAGATTGTACCAGACTGCTGAGCAAAATAAGCTTTACTGGCATTAGTCTTTATTACCTGTATTTTTAGCATAAAAATGCCACTAAAGCAAACAAATATTTAGGATCTCTCGTTCCCATCTGCCCACCTCCCAGTGAATCCAACTCAGAATACTGATACAGAAAAAAGATATGTATTCTTAACCTAAATATTGAAATTAATAGCAATATTCCTTTTTTGGCCACACATAATCTAGAAAAGCTGTAATGGCATTTTGGTTATATGCTGATTGGTTACGTACAATCTTATTAACGTAACTATCCTGGTATATTTTGGTTTTATTATATCAAAATAAAGGTGGCACATCCCAACATGCCTCAGGGCTGAGCATACACTGCAAATTTTCAGTGGAGTAAGTAGTTTGGCGAAGAGCTGCTAAGCAGAATGATCCCTGATTGGCACAGTAGTGCCAACATAAATAGTGGATATGCACTTGCACAAGCAAAATTAAACATTTATCATTACGGCTTATTTCATTTCTGTGGGAAAATTCAGTTAAGCCAGACAAAGAGCAGACTTGCTAGAATAACTCCATCCACATTAATACAACCACATTAACAGGGCTTTGATACTCTATCAAATGAGTTCAGAGTGCTGGGTTTTGTGATGGAATCCAATTTGGCAGCCTAAGCACTGAATCAGATTTTGAGACTGACTCATCCCAATTTGCTACTTTGTTGTTGTTGGCATCTTCAAGCTGGAGGGCTCTTGGGACTATGCCTAGTGCTCACAAGAAACTTGTCATGCACATGGTCAAGACTTATGATCCGCTGGGGTGATTAAAGGGAGGTTCTGAGTCAGCCAGCCCCCATGTTTAACTTACTTTAACTAGTATAGATAAAATAGTAAAAAGGACAAAGATTTTGGTTCAGAAAACCAAATAATTGGGAGAAAAAAAAATAAAGCTAATAGGCATAAAACACAAGTAAGGAAAAAAAGATTCTACAGACAAATTTTTAGAAAAAAGTAACGTGCTTCATACTAAAACGGTACCTATGAAATCTGTACTTTGTGTCCATCTCTGAGATTAAAAGATTGAGATGTTATACAGAAGATTACTGCAAAATCAGAATTACTCATTCACATATGTAACTCTTACCTATTACAACAGCTATGGCTCCCAGTGCCAGTCCCAGAACCAGTATTAGGGGTGTAATGAGTAGTTTTCCAGCTGAAATGCAAAATTCATTCAACAATTCAAAGCAGGCATTTTATTTTTCCCTTTCCAACCATCCATAAATATTTCAGTATCAGACTCCCAAAAGCTGGTTCATTTTTTTAATGCTCTACCAGGATTCCTATTGGTAAATCCATCCTACAAATCCAGCGAGGAGCTATCACCACTCAGCCAGCCCCCTGCACACATTTCTCTCTGCACTCTTCACCACAAAGCCCCACGTACAGCTCATTTTGTGCATTAACAGTTAGCTTGCATTTACTTCTGTTTCCATTCTGAAACCCCTCAGGCATCGACAGGAACGTGACAGCTATAGAGCTACTATCATTTGGCTTCTTCGGAATCCTATTGCACAGCAACCACCCTGGAGAGATGCCAAGCAAACCAGCATCTTGGAGGGTTTAGGTTAGCTCAAGGTGATGAGGCCATCACCTCTAAATATGCTTCTGCTTGCTTTAAAAGGCTATGGTGAAGTCCTCGAGTACAGCTGTGGTTTAGCTCTAAATCAAACCTCAGCCAAGTCTATTTTGGATCAGCATCGGAAAGGACATGTTGCTGCTCTTACATGAGGAAAGCAGTGAGACTGAGTAGCACTCTGGCCAGAGCGTAAGACTAAGAACAAATAAAGCGTGCTCAGAGGCTTTGCTTCTGGTGAGCCCATGACCTGTAGAAATGAACGGAGGGGAGGCAGGCCTCCTTCTGAAACACTGACGCTGAACTTTGAATCCAAGTTATCTTTCTTGTATTGCGTGCTTTCAACCGAAGGCAGAATCCACCTGGCTCTGCTGGCTGAGCAGTTGGGTCAAAGGTGTCCCTTGTCTCAGCTGTTTGGAAATCCAGCAGGGTGGGCATTTTTACTGGTACACCCACAGTCTGCTCAGGGAGTTGAAATGAAGCCATTCGCTAAGTTAAGCACATCTTTGAAAGATCACCTCTAGAAAGGGAGGAAAAGCGAGTTCATTGCCTCTCTCTCTTCCCTGCCCTTCCCTCTCTCAAGTCTCTTGTATCAGATTTCAGTAAATGGATCACTTCATTCAGTGGTGATGTAAACGTCTCCATAACCTGAGCCACTAGTTTGGGCAGTCTGAAGGAAAAATGAGATATTCTGGAAATATTTACAACAGTTCAATGAATCGGTCCTTTTTATGCTCTGTTTTGATAGCTTTTAAATTTCATAGTAGCGTTGTGGGTGGGAAACATTAATTCCTAGAAGAAAAAATTGGCAAATATTATTGGTATTACTCTAGTTGCTAGGCATCATAATGGTAGGCCTTCTTGGGACGCCACTGTGCTGCATTCTATACACACAGTAGTTGTCAAATGAATTATTCAAGTGTAGACAGGAGAAGAAATGTAGGGTGATGGAAAACCTCAAGAGAACTCCAAAAATGAGCAGTTAAAAACATTACCAGAGCCTTTAACAATTTCAAAGTAAAGATTATAAAAAGATTGTTTTAAGGTATGAACTATCTCTATTAATAACCATGTAATTAGAATGTTAGAAAATTATGTTTAGTACCAAAATTATTAAGAACTTAAACCACTGAATTGGTAAGTACACAGAAACAGCGTCTGCAGACAGGGCTAAGCTAGCTTTTGACTGGAGTAATTTCTTTGCAGACACAAAGAACAGTTCCTAAGCTAATTCAGTTTAAGACTTGTTTACTTACATTAGACAAACTAACTCAGACCTGAAAGAAAGCACAAATGTCTCAACTTCATATTCACAGGCAGAAGGAATGAGCACTGTGTAGTTCCGAGATCTTATAGGACAAAATGACTGTTCATCGTCATGGGACAATTTCTTTTGGCTATTGATGCATTCTTTCTAAAGGTTAAGCTTTAAAACCAAACCAAAATGCCTTTCTTCCTTATATAGGTCTACCACATTTAAATCCTTGACCTTTCTTTACCTTAGTTAACTTGTTCCTTAACATTGGTTTACACGAGGTGAATGAGACTTGCACAAGTTGCCATCAGTAAGAGTACAAACAGCAGCAATCACTGGAAAGCAGTAGGTACGTACTTCCAATCATTTTTATCAGCATTGTATGAGACAATTAAAATCCTCCATTTTACACGTCTGAATTGAACATTAATTTATGTCCAATTCCTGTTTGACACACATCGTATGCCATAGTGTGAAGGATTAGGAGGGTCTTAATCACAGACAGAATCGTGACACACCGAGAAATGCTGCTGAGACTGAGGGTGTTTACTGCAGGCACTAAACTTCCCAAAGCTCCACTGTCCAAGCTCTGCTGGCTCCAAAACTGGAAGCAGAAAGAGCAAGTGTAAAACTTGCTTCAGAGCTGAATAAAATCTTGGGTCATTAAGTCCATGTCACGAACTCAGCAGTAGGTTATGATCGCCACTTTGGTAATGTTCAAAGCTAGTTTTTAAGAATATCTTAAAGAGAAATATTGTAAATAGAACAAGCCTAAAAAAATGGAACCTTTAAATTAATGGCAAACAATTTCTCTGTTGGGTTACTCAACATGAAGATTTAGACATCTGTGTAATTTAAAACCCGTATTTGCAGGTGTCTCAGAGGAGCTGCATTACTTGTGACACAGAGAATGATGTTTTTCTGCAAAATGAGGAAACGTTTAGGGAAATAGGGAATATTTTTTGCTTGCATAACTTTGGGTTCGGTTGTAGGTTTTAGGGTAATATATACAAAACCCCACAAATCCTTAAGAGAAATCTTTGTCATGTATAAAATATACTTATTTTTGAAAACAAATTTAATCACTAGTGTATGAGAAATAAAGTTTTGCCTTCCAAGTCTAAACATCATTATATGTTTAAGCAACAGAGCCACTAAAAGTATCTACTTCCAAATCAAAACAGGCACATCTATGAAGATTTAAGTTCTAATACAAGTTTGCATCTGTTTTTGCCAAGTCCTATCAAGTGTATATAGGAGACTTCTTACAAATCAGACTGACCTAAGTGATAAAGTTGCTAATGAAGGTCAGATCCTAGAAATGCATGCTTCCTTCTGCACTGCTCAAAGCCATATGTAAAGTAAATCTTACACTCTGTCTTGGGACAGGAGTGCATGTCCGTTAGATCTGAAAACACGCTGAATCCTATCTGAAATGCTGTTTACCATGCAAACAACTTCATCCGATCTTACAACATCATTACATGTTGCGGCCTGTTACATATCCATGACATACCTAGCAAGCGAATAGAATTCACTCAACTGAATTCAGGTGGTACTGAAGTGGCATCTTAGGTACGTTTCAGACGGCTGAACATGTTTTTCTTCTCTGTGCAATTCATCACTACCTCCAGTCAGAACCAAACATCCTGCCTTCAAGAACTTAGCCAAATAATTACTATGAGAATGAAACCTCTAAGTTTGTTGGGGCTAAAGAATAAAAGCAATTTCACCTCACTGTACTGGTCACAGACAAAGTTTCTCTAAAAAAATAAGGCTAAAGAGTGAAATGTCACCAAATTCACAGATGGTTTCTGCTCCCAGTTTGTTTTCTTCTCCCTGCGATTTCTATTACCTTTACAAACCCATTCATTTATTAATAAAAGTGTGTTTGAATTCATGCTGCCATCAGTGGTTTTTTCCTTATTTTTATTACAGAACAGTTTGTGATTGCAGGCACAAACATTTGCTTCTCAACAGAAGCCATGATGGCATGCCAGCCAGCTGAGAATTCTTCTTTCCTTTCTACACACCTCACCCACCCAGATTTGGTGGAAACAATCCGAAGAGCCTTCACTACAAAATCACCACATTTGCTTAAGTAAGTATTTCCTCTCCATAGCAAGGGCCAGGGGTGGGGGGAAATCACAGAAGAAAATGTATCTAGCAACTCCTCAACACTCTCCCACTGAACACTAAGCCCTCGTAGTTTCCACTACTTAGCTAAGTAGCAGATGCATTTTACTAAAGGAAAGCCAACCTTTATTTCTTGCTACATGTTACTTACATTTAGAGACTATGCTTCTAACGGCCTATTTCTCTGCTACTCTCCCCTTTCTAACGCCTACTGCTGACTCTCAGAACGTACAGTAACACCTGCTGATGGCAACGCTCCACTCTTGCCTGGTAACACCTTAAGTACTTACAGTTCTAGCTACCAGGGCACTTCTGAGCCGAGGTGTGATCTGTGTCTGGAATTAAACATTTCTCAATTTTCAGCTTGAGCTTAAACGGTTACAAGTAGGAAGCTTCAGTTCAAAACAAAGCAACAAAACAAATCAAAGATCATGGCAAAGAATAATCTGATGGAAGGCCCATAGAAGAAAAATATAGGAGAGGCTAAACAAGCTATTGCTGTTTACTCAATTTTATGATGCAAGTAGTAACCAATGAAATTATCAGCAATCTATACAAAAAAAATATCACAGAAACACAAAACAGAAGGATGAAAATACTTTCTCTACACAACATAATGGATTCTACAAAGCGAAATCCTACAGGCTCTACCAACGATGATGTGGAAGACTAAACTATAATTTAAAGAACTGTATAAATTGGTGAAGGATACATCTGTTGATAGTCATTAATCAAAAGTACAGATACAAACCTTAACTAAGGAAAAGCATGAAACAATGTTTACTGGAAATACACAGCCAGTGAGATCTCATTCCTAATCAACCACTGTTGGGGACAGACTCACTACACAGAACTTCAAACATGGCAATTAATTTGGGAATTACTTATTTTTACTTGCCCAGAGGGCTCTGGATTATTTTGGTAGTTATTAATAGATTATATCAAGATCAATATTAAAACATAGAGCTCTGGTGATGACTGAGGGATTTAGGGTAATGGGTATCAATGCAGAATTCTTTAATTCATTGTCAACTTGGGTGTTAAGGTATTGTAAAAATGAGACAATTACTACATGTGCTGGCAGGTGCAGCTGCCCGTGTCCAAATGACCATTCCTATGGAAAACAACACTGTATGACAGAGGTAGTCCTGGAGAGAAATTTTTAACAGAAAACGGAGAAGTTTAGGCTAAGACTTTAAACTTTGCTAATCTTTCTTGGTTTACTGATTAAGCCAAACTGCAAATACTTGCGCGAACAGGAAATGAAAGTAAAATACCTTACACCTTCTCTATGCATGCTTTTTTATACCTATGAACATATACAAGTTCACCACTGAACAGATATATGCACAGCCACAATTCTTTACTGCCTCCAAGTCACTGTTTACAAATAAACTGATTTTCTTTTACTAGTAAAACATGCTTCTTTTTAAAAGGAAAAGGTTGTGCATTATTATTTCCTAAAAAAAACACAGGCAAAATAGAAACTGATTTTAATGGTATTTATGCACGTGCGGTACATGCACCTGTATTTCAGACTTTGTATGTGGCATTAAATCATGCCAACTGCATATTCAGATACCTTTCATGTAAACCACTGGAAAAATTAAGACAATAACCCTATTTTTGGCTGACCTATGTTTCAATAAGAAACACTTATATTTGTATATCAACTGTACCTAGAAGGATTAATCTTGAAATAACATTACTCATGATTCTGCATGTGAGCAGCACAGAACTGATAATGTCTCTGAGCACAATCCCTTGCTGTATCTCAGATACTAAATTCCACCAAATGTACTAAGATCCATTTTAAAACAGCTTACATTGCCATTGTGGCTTTTACTTCGAAATGGCCCTTGAAATTTAAGCTTAAATTTATTCATGAACAGTTTATATCCACATGCTCTAGTGCCAGCATTGTCTTTAATTCACACTAGATCTTCTAATGTGTTGGAATTTCTCTACAAAATGTATCAGAGTCGGCACATCCAATCATTTTAAATTTGTATCCACTCTCCTATTTATTTTTGTATCTTTAATTGACCTCTCAAAGTTTGTTCTAAAGCACCGAAAATTTCTGAGGTCAAACTAATGGGCCTGGATGACTTACTGTCTTCCACTTGTTAAACAAGCATTCCAGGTTTTCGAGTCTCCCACAATTTCACAGATCAGCAAGACTGGCATTCTTATTACCAGGCCTGTGGTCCTGGTGCCAACTCTTGTATTACTCTAAAATGGTAAACACATTTTTTTACTGGAACATGTTTGGCTCAGGAGTATTGTTTCCACTGCAGGTCTCCTGACTGCTGTTTCCACACATTCAGTATCTTACGTTTACGTCATCATCAATGGATTAAAGTATTTCCTTATCCTAGGTGAATTCTGAGTTATCGCCTATTTCTATGCCTTATTTCAAAGTACCAAAGGTCCTATTTTCCTTAACAGGTCCCTGGTTTTTGACACCCAATACAACCATTTTCTATAATGTTATAGCTTTACAGCTTTCCGTGCTGTAAACTCACTACAGTGACTGAAGTTAATACATATGCAAGATGTGACATAATGCAATAATCTGCTTCATTAATTTTCTTGTGCCCCTAAGATTAAGATACATATACACCTGGCTCAAAAACAAATTAGAAGTGCCTTTTTTTTTTTTTTTGAAACCAAAAGAAGAATCAAGCTTTTGGCATTATATTCATGTGAGAAATTAATGTATATAGTTGTATTTTGTTTTAAGCTGGATTTTATCTGAACCAAAACTAACAGTTAAATAGGAGGACATGTATCTTAAGTAGGCAAACCTGAGTAATTTGTTTTTCAAAACCAGGTCAGGTTCAAACCCAAACAATGCTTTATTCAAACATATCCTTGACAGGCAGGTTCATTACAGCTTCTTGCTCCGATTCACTTTGCCTGTACGCTTTTAGAATAATGACCACAGCCAGCAACAGGCATATTGACAATATTTTTTCAGTTTGCTTACATATTATTAAAAAGGCTTAGGAAACAGAAGCTACCAGAAGACGATGTAATACCTATTCATCTAGGGTCCAGGGAGTGCAAATGCTGTATATCTAAATATATTTAACAGGTCACATAACTAAACAACAGGCTGTCCATCCGATACCTTAAACCAATAGTTTTTATTTAAGTATTACTGGCCTCCCCCACCCAATCACCTCACTGTGCAGCTCTCCACAAGGAACATTTATCCACTCACCACAGACAGAGCCTCGCACTAATCTCCTTAAATGTGGTCTCTCGGGGAGGTAGCGGTATTTGCATCCAAAGATACTGAGGTTTGAGGTGTGATCTCCGAAGAACCGGAGCTGGCGGTATCTCTCCCCACAACGGTAACAGAAATTAGTGTTACACTGTGAACATGTCATGTGGTCACACCCTTCTGTTCTCTGGATGTGGATCTGTAGGAGCAGAAGAGAAAAATAAAAAGGGTTTTCCCCCCTCTTCCTAAGCACAGGGAAGCAGGTACTCCACAGTGCGGTCCATGCGTCAGATGAAAAGACTCCGTGAGCAGCCCCCTGCTTGACTCAACGTTTGCATTAACACTGCAGCTGTCCTAAGACAATAACTGTTTTCTAAGGCATGTTTCAGAGCATCGAACGTGAGTTAGAACTGTTTCCCAGTTTCCATAGATAATTTTCTACGTAACGCTCCTTTGCTTAATCACTTTGTATCAGGTGAGAATGTGAATAATCCTCACCCTTACTGAAAACTTGCTTTTATTACCAAAGTAGACAAATTAGCACCAAACGTTATTAGAAATAAAAGCAGTAATGTCAATTAAAGTAAATATAGTTATGAACTCTGTTTGACCCCTCACAGATGGGATTACCTCCTATGCCACCTGTGGCCCCACTCCCTTTCCCACTGCCATCACAAATTCATTTGGCATTTTGTAATAAATTTCAGAAAGGTTCTACTGTTAGAGTGAATAATTTAAAAAATATGGGAAATTTTTTTTGTTAAAAAAACGAAAAATGTCACAAACCATGTAAAAGAATTACACCACGCTTTCATAATACCCACATGTACAGCACGGAGCTGGGCTGCCTAGGGTCTACATCCATCTTTCTTCTGACTGCCTGCATAAATGGCTCCATTCCTGTATCTCCATGTACTCTTCTGCAAAACTGGTACATTTACCTCTTTTGCACGTTTCATAAGGCTTCAGTTTTAGTTAATAGTGCTGAGAGTCTCAGGGGGGGAAGAGTAGTCCTGGGACTGAGTATTTCACTAAATCAGCTATGATAACACAGCTACTCCTGAATCTTGTCAAATAGAAATACTGTTAACAGTGTGGGAAACACACTTTTCCTAACTTACAAAACTGCTAAAGGCCCCTGTCCCCACATCCCGAGACCATGCTCCACAGAGGTCTGGCAGATAAAATTACCTAACAATTGAGGTTGGAAGTGACCTTTGGAGGTCAGCTATTTTAACCCCTGGCTCCAAGCTGGGCTAACTTCAAAGTCAGATCAGATTGCTCCAGGCCTCATCCCACTAGATTTGAAAAATCTCCAAGTATAGGTATGTCAGTCTCTTGGGCAACTTGTCCCATGCTTCACCAGCCTCACCCTGGGAATATTTCCCCCTCCCCCTTACACTGGAATTTTATTTGTTGAAACTTGCGACTGATACGTGAATGCCTCCTGAAGTTCTTATCCATACCTACATGTGTCTCTTTTGCAGGGAGGTACAGGTAGAGACAAGGCCTGACCACTCAGCGGCCCTACAAGCATCACAGACTCTGAAAGCTCAGGTGCAACTGAAGCCTCTCACCTTGAGAGGCTTGGGACTCCTGCGGTATCCAACATTCCTGAGAGGGTGAAGTGTGTGTGTTCCCGGGTGCAGACCAGGGTTTATCTGGGATCTCGGAAATCTCGCTCACCTCAACAGCTACTGAAACTGGCACCATACACATATAATGAAGCGATGCTTTCCACCAGCAATACTTCTGGTGAAAGATTCCAGGGCAGATGCAGCCAACAGTAGTTCCACGTGCACCTGCCAACATCCCTGTGCCAACAGTAGTGATCTCTTAATTTGTATTTCTATACTTTCAAATGCTTCTTTTACATATAAGAGGGGAAAGACATTCACAAAAGAGGATTGGACTATAAAACATTCTTTTCTAGTGGGCAAATATTCTAGTGGACTTGCATTCATCCCATAGAAGCGGATGCAAATAGACTGGCCAAGCAATTCTCACCATTTACCCTGAGAAAGGCAGTTGTATCAGAGGTCCCCTGCTTTCCAGAAATACCTGAAAAAATACCATCTCTGATGAGCTTTATAAGCCACTTGGCTTCAAAACTTTCACATTTAAGCACTGACTACCAGGAAAGTGGAAAGAAGAGTCTACCCCCAATATTATACTAACTTAAGCATAACTTCTGAAGGTATACGCTATTTTCTTCCAAAAGGGATATTGTCAGTTTGACTCCTGCTTTTACTTTTCAGGTTTCATATTGAAAAAAATGTTGACCCTACTCATGGAGCCATAGTTTATTTAATTCTTAAGAGACTAACTTGAAGGGAAATCAAGAAATTTTACTTAGTGGCTTAATGTTCTAACGAACATTAGAATTTCATTCTAATTAGTTTTTCAGAGGACTGAAATTCAGACAGCAACTATACAGAATTTTGTAATTTCACAGGTACCTTTCCTTAACTGCTGATTCAGTGACGTATCTCCATCTTAAAAACGTAAATGAGGGAATTAGATCTTATGACAATAATGAGAATTAACTGGTTGTTTTCTTTTTGAATCAAGACTGTTGAATTCTCCTTTCCCTTCTCTGGCTTAGCAACCCAACCTTTTAAGTAACCATCCATCCTAACTGAAAATCTGTACAAGCCTGGAGCCTATATAAACCCTAGATGCAAACAAAAACTACTTCACATTTCTAAAATAAAATCATTTTCTTTGGTAATAAGTACTTCAAGGAGCTGCTGGCAACAGATTGGTACATTCTACCGTCAATACCTTTCAGAAATACCCCCCTCTTGGACACTGCCTGCCATCCTTCTACCCACGCTTTCCTAGAAGCATCCCACCAGGCACCACTCCAAACCACTTTTGAATCTACTTGTTTCTGCTCTAAATCCTCCAAACGTAGTGTCCTCATCAAACAAAGAATTTGATATAGGATTTCTTTTCTTATGGACACATACTGCAGTGACGCGTACTTTATCTTTGTTTCTTCAAAAAGTCAAGTATTACAAAATTTTTAGTGAATATTTATCTGCACATAACAGCAGTCTTCAAAAGCTGTAAGTTTGGAACAACTGGTTGTACTTGTATGTATTTTTTGTTGCAAAAACACCTTTCCCTTTTTTAGTGCGGAGGGGTTTCATTAAAACATGAAATAAAAACACCCCACAAGCTTAGATGCAGGGCTGGGGCTCCCTATCATCTGCACACAGACTGACAATGCCAGATGAACTTGGTACGATTCGGTCAGGCTGCTTTCAAGCCCAAGACATGACATCTCACCGGATCAACTTCAGCTCTGGTTCAGATGGACATGCCTCGCCCTCCCCTCAGGATAATCCACCGACAGAGATGGATTACAAATCTATAGGTTGGGAGAGCAATCAGCGATGGGTCAGATATCACCACAAGTGTTCCTGCTCCGTTGTCGATACCATGGCACGCAGCAGGCAGCCGGGGGATGCACGGGCCGGGAATGCAGCTTGCTATAGTTAGCTGTTGCCATGTGGGGTTTGGTGCCACGTAACTGCAGGCTCGCCAGCAGCACGGCGGGGCTGGAGCAGGCAAGTGAGAGCCAACAACTGCAAGCCCAGTTTCTGCCTTCGAGCATTCAGCATTACTGGCTCCATCCTGCACCCAGAGCCTGCTCCAACCCCAAGACATACCCCCCACCTTACAGGGAAAGGTTTAGTCATTCAGAAACCCAAGAATGGTTCCCAAAACGAGAAGGGTGAAAACTGCACAGCAACGGCAAAGCACACAGAGCTCAGAGTCTTAAGGAAACAAGTGAAGTAGAACAGTGGCTATTTCACACCCTGACTTTACTCCCTCTATATGCTACTCGCCCTCTCACAGAAGTCTTCCAGGGAAATCGTTTCCCAGAGATCTAAGGATGAGTGGCTATTTATCCTCCACTCCTCCTGATACAAGCAAGGACCATCCTCCCTCCAGAGAGGGAGAAATAATCCACAGAGCACCTTCAAAAACCTATGTCCCAAGTTATTAAATAACACTTATTCTAATCAGAGCAGTAAATCCACAGATAGGAAGTATATACTCCTTGATTTGCATGGACATCCTTCTTTACTTAAATTTCCGCTTCTGTTGGAAGCTTTCCACGCTACAGCTGCTGTTTGGTGTTTCCTCAGACAGTGTTGTTGTTGAAATCTGTGGTAAGAGCACAAACATGAAGCTTTGCCTTGGCTTCCTGCCCTGTAAAAACACTTATGAAAAAAGGCATTTTGCTGCAAACATGTTGCCGCAAGAAATTGTAAAAAATAAACACTTAAAACAGTAATGGGAAAGACAAATAAGGTTACGTATTATATGAGAAGACGTATAATATTATGTAGCAAATTTGCACTCATTAGCCAGCTCCCTGCAGAACAAGAGCAGCACCTTTTCAACAAGTTTTGTTGAGAAAAATGGTCTACACTAAGTTTCTCAAAATAATAAATTTGGAAATTTTTGCATACAAATTTTGTATACAAAATACACAAAGTATACAAAATTTTGTATAATAAATTTGGAAAAGGCTTTATTAAAACAAAAATGTCAAAATTAAAGATACAGTTAAAAAAAACCCCATTTTGTACTATCTCCATACTGATATGAGATAGATATATATATATAAGCTGTTGCTATTAGATGCACTAAAGCTTTGTACACCTACAGGAAGCAGGATTCAAGTTGAAGCCTCTTTAGCAGTGCCTGCTAGTATTCACATTACATTGGATTATGTTCTTTCAAAGCATTTACCAAAACCACTGAAAAACTTGTGACCACTTGCCTAAGGATCTGCCTACATACAAACACACTGCAAGAGTGCTGCCGGTTCCTCACCTGCACGCCCAGACAAGGTAATTGTGTGTGTGCACGTACAATTGCCTCCAGAAGATCTCTGTAAAGTATGGTCACAGTTTACATTGTAATTAGTATCACACTTTGGAAGTTACCAGTAATTTTACAAATTAACTCAGTATTCTACCTCTACTGAAGTTTCTACCTTTAATTTCTGGTATCTTCAGTTTTAATAAAGATTAAATATAAATATCTTGACACTTACAATTTATTCTTGACTCTTCCTCAATCTGTTTGTCAATTTTGGCTGCTGCAAATTTTTAACCAAAACATTAAAGAGGTTCTTTCAATAGAATATATGCACTTAAAGTTAATTATGTTGTCACCTGAAACACTGCCTATGTAGAACTAGAACAAGGATAAATCAAATAGTATGTTACCAACTCTGTTTTCTCTGTCACTTTTTTCTCTATTTTATTTGTAAATAGGATAGTAATCTGATTCAATGTTATTTTATAACTACTCATTAAAGGATTAAAGAAAAAAAAATTCCACAGAGAAAAAGCACAGTGGGACTAACTGCTGGTTAAGGGGTTCTTTTGATTACTTGCTGGTTACAGATTTGACTTAAAAATAAACGATGAGTTGATATAAACATTTTGGAGGTTGTAGGCAAGAACTTTTTTCATCTTTTCAGAAAAAGATCAGGAGTGGGGGTAGCAATACAGTTTATAGAAATGTGGAACTCCCTCTTCGATAGTCGCTTACAATACCACAATACCTTGTTAACACAAGTTCTCTTTCTGTGCCAGTTTCATCACTTTCCACACTGCCTCCCACCATGGAGGTGGTTTTATTTTCCTTTGATTGTGAAAAGAAACATAAAAGTCTTTTTGGAATTAATAGCAAACCTCACACAACTCCAGGCTTCACAATTAGTGACTGAATCTGCACAGGTTTCAAGAGTCCAACTTTTTCTTTTGAAGATGGTGAAAACAGTTGGACATTTGGCATTTAAATTTAACCCTTATTGAGGATAAACATGTTAGGGTTAGCAGTTTTAGTTCCTTTCTCTTTCCAGTTAGTTCTCTTTTCCCCTGCTTTTCCACATTCATACTACTTTGCTCGGTGCATTTTCTTTTTTTTTTTTGGACAACTTATTTCAATAGTTACATCATTCGCACTGTCATAAAATCTGAGTCTGGAAACAAGTCAAAGAATTAAAACCAAAACAGATATTTCTTCCCACTCCAAAAGGAACAAAGTTTCTAAAACCATTTTACTGTAAGGCTTCCCAGAAAGTGAATTTTTTTAGAACTGTCTCAAGCCTATCAAGTCTTGCCAAACAGCAAGCTAGTAAAACTCTGTTCAGATGTCACGTGTACACGGGAGGAAGGGCAAACAACCGACTGCTGATTTCACAGCTTTCCAAAGTTTGCTCAGTGTCTTGAAATCTTTCCATTTCAAGCTATAGCATCACAGGCAGTTTTTCCACAGAACCAGAATAAGATACTGAATAAACACATAAACATTTTCTTAGTTGCACAGGGTAAGGCTCGAAGCGTGACAGAAGTATACTTTGGAACTTTAGAAGTAAAACTTCCCATTCAATATTTATTTCCTACCAAGTGTTCCAGTTTCCTTACTTCTTTCCTTACTCTCCATGAAGCAGATGCAGAGCAATAGATAGGTTCAGGTTAGGTCCTCCCTTTCAAAAAAACAAACAAACAAACCCAGACAGACTCCCACCACCATGGTGCTCTCAAGGTTTTGACTTAGTACTCTAGCAGTTGCTGGAAATAAGTGCTGTGAAAAAAAAAAAAAATAGCTAACACACATAATGGCCACCTTTGCTAAGGGCAGCCAGGGCAGGGGTGTGCGGGGCTGTTGCATCTCATTTAAGTAGCGGGAAATATCTCCTATCCTGAAAGTGACTAATGACATTTTTAGGGCATGGGACTGCACTTCAGTCTATTGAAAATTAAAGTGATTTATGGGAAAGGCTTGTAAATAACTGACATTTAATCCTACAAAACCTCTGGTTTTGTCAAATCTTAAAGTCTGCCCTAGTTAACTTGTTGACAGAGTACTTTCTGCCTTACTCAAACTCAATTCACTCAAGCTCTTTGGAAAACCTGACAAAGGGCATGATATTTCTCTAAATCTTTCTATTCCTTTAAAGCCTTCTTTTTAGGAAAAACTTGTGCTATAACACATTCACCATAAGCATACAGTAAAGTCTCCTCTCAGAGTTTCCCTAATGTTTCCTTTACACGCCGAGATTCTGCAGAATCAATGTGGGAACCAGCAAGTAAAACATCTGTTTTCTTTTTCTCAGTGGGTCACTGACAAGAATCTGCACAGCAAGCGTGAATTCCATTTCCAGTACCAAGCAGAAGCTACAAATATTTACATTAAATACACATTTAAAGAGTTTGAAGCCACTACCTGCAAGCCAAGGGAGAGCAGCTCACCTTGCATTTTGGACACTTCTGGGCATTCCTCTGCCCGTGTTCGATTTCGTTGGCCCAGTGACGCAACAGCTTGTCTCCCTTCTTGTATTCTTTGCAGTTAACGCCTTCATGCCAGGGAGAGTGGCACTTGAAACACCAGACAAATTGGCAAGATGGACACTGGATCTGCATAAATGAGAAAACACCACACATTTGCAAGCTGGGCACTGACCCAGCTGGAAAGCCGGTTTTAAAACCACTGCTCTTAAATTAAGAAAGTAGCTGCCTAGGAGAGGTCTAACATCCTTTGAAATGTCTCTTAAAAATAGAAGAAGCTGTGGAAGCTAACCTGTTCTTCTCTTTTCAAAAGAGAGAAAATACAGAGCTAACTGCTAAAGCCAGGAAAGGCCCCAGTCAAAGAAAGCGCAAGTAGCTTGGTTTAAGCGTAGGAACTGCTGCCCAAATTCACTGCGTGGCTCAAACTCTAAAAGGCAAAATCCAGGAAGCTTATTCAGTTGCCTCCAATACATGCATGAGATCACCTAAAACTTAGCAGCCAGTGTTCACTGCGGTGGATCTCCTGGTTATAAACTTCACTGCCGAGGCGATCACCAGGGAGTCATACCTGCTCTTCTGAAGGGGCTCTACAGAGCCCAGAATGGGTTATGAAGCTTATACTTGAAATGGTCCTGGGAAAAGAGGCCAAGAGCAAGGGTCTCAACCCAGGGCCACAAATACCACCTGGAAGTCAGGCACCTCCTCTTGCTCTTAATTGCTAAGGGTGAGCTGAGGCTGTGCCAAACAGCCCTCTTGCTACAGACCACACCTAACAGCAAAAACCACAAGCCCAGCTCCTTAAATTGTGAAAGGATGTATTCTTCCCACTCCGTGGGTTTTAAATCATTGCGTCAAACAGGTACCATCGTCATCATGTCTTCCTCCAGAGCATGGCTGTTCTTTTGGAAAAAGCTATGGCAGCTGCTGTGTTTGTAGAAGCAATAAATAGAGGGACATTGCAGGTGCTTATCTGATGAAAGACAGGTCTCCTACCTGGATCACGACTAAGGAAAGCAAGAACTAGAAGCCACATTAGACACAGGCCCACCTAGGCTCACTTCTGCTGTGTTTGGCAGCGAAGCGTCTCAGCCTGAAAGAGGGGAAGGCCCAATCTCTGAAGCCATTGCTGAGCCCTGCCCACCAGCCCCAGTGGCAGGCCATGCCTGGCTCTGTACCAGCTGAGCATAGGACTGAGGAATTCAACCACCCAAAAAAGGTTGTATCTGTACCCTGACCTGGTTCACCACCAAACTACAGACGTGTCCGTGCAGGCCATGCATGGTGTGGGGTTGCTGTTCAGGAAACTACACCCTAGGGTGTAGTCACATGTGACACCCCCCAGAACGTATTTCCAAAGTCCTCACTCCCACCAGTTGCCGTGCCCTCTGTTCAGAGCGGTGGTGTGCTGCCCCCACTCCAGTTAAGAGTCCAGAGTAGGCCCTCTGATCTCCCTTAAGTATTTTGCTGGGGGGCAGCCAAAAATTATTTATATGTGCGATTCCATCACTCCCAGCATGCTAATACAAAGCTGACCTGATCTCTGATAGGTGACTGAGAAATGAAGCCATCTGCTATCCTTAATACTATTTCCTAGAGTTCTATACACAGAGATAGCATTTAGTTTTCTGTCTTTAATGGCTCAAGCTGAGCCTTTTTAAGACCCTAGCTGACCATTATTTCAGTGGTCATCTTTAACTGCACCTGCAGAATGTTTCTTTATGCTGCAGCAGTACCTAAGTCATAGCTTCATCTGTATAAAGTGATGTACCTCTGTGCAGCACTGTTTAGCCCAGTATTTTACCTTTAATAGTGGACTATATGACACGCTGCTCAGTCACTTCAGCTTACCTTTTTATGCCAATCCACCTCTACAGATCAGCAAGTGCAAGAATGGGAGTTAATGATCAAGAGAATTAATAATTTTCTCACTACCCATAAGACAGAACTTCCCTCTTGAAGATCCTCTGCCTGGGGACAAGGCTAAAGTGCCAAGAAGGGAAGCAGCATCAAAAAGGTGACAGATTTTCTTCTTATTACAACACATTCACGTTTTAGTCAGTTACCATCTACTAGTCATTAGCCTTGTAAAAAAGGAATACTGTATGTGCATTTGTCAGCATTCATACATTTCCTTCCTACAAAGCAGACTTGGAAGAGAGCGCAATATTAAAATGGATGAAATTCTGATACCCTGTAGCCGCTGTAAGTATGACTTACTGCTTTCTATAGCTGCAAAGTGACATTTTTCCTAAGGCACACAGAAAGATACCTCACACAGAAGAAAGCTGCGCTTATCGCCTGCTTCCTGTCAATGAAGTTACTAAAGACACAGGTACGCAGCAAGAACACCAGGAAAGAACAACAAACAAAACTTATTTGTAGGGAAACAACACATTAAAGCTGCAACGTGTGCATTACAAACATTATTACTTTGTGCATGAAAACACAATAATGTCTAAGGCCAAGAAAAAGTATAAACCAAAACCAATATAAAAATATAACCGGTGCCCTTTCTCTGATTTGTTGGTCTGCTAGGCCAGATCTTAAACCAAAAGAAATGAGCTATCCTGCATCTCTCCATTCACTGTAGATGAATTCTCTTAATAAAAAGTGTTTAATAGGAAAGAGGAAAATTACTACTCTGAAGAACAGCATATTTATTACTACTAACCAAACTTACACAGAGCACTGATCTATTTCCACAATCCTTTAGAAACCAATATGCACAAGACATTAGATTACTAGTAACTCCCCTGCCCGATATCTCTATCTTTCCCACACACACACCTTTGCCTCCCCCAGCTTTGAATTTACATTTTTCAGTAATGCATAGCCATAGTGACCCACTGCTGCAAAGACAGACTATAGCAGGCCTCCCATCGTGTTACTCAGTATTTGTTATGCCCAAGCCAAAGATGAAGCGTGTAGCCACAATTCAGCGTTCTCCAACCTGGAAGTTTTGCAGACATTTGAGATGTAACATGAATGTTAAAAAATACAAACCCAAACCAACAGATCTGGGAAGCTGCAAGTTAAAGCTTTGTTTCTCAAACAAAATGCCAACATAATTAATTTAAAACATAGGTTTCATGGGTTTGGCTTCAGGTTGGGTTTGTGTGTGTGTGTGAAAATCTGACCTCTAGGCTCTACCTTTCTATTATAGCATGTATATAGTTGCAAGAAATGTAGCAGCCACCAGGATACATACTTAATCTTTGACACTCACACTGACATCAGATGTTTCCAAATACATTGCTTAAAGTGCCAAAGCACAGGTTGAGGCTATAACTGCATGAACTCAGAATAACGCTTGTTACCATGAATGGCCCTAACTGAAGTAAACTAGGTGGGAACTTGTCTACTTCATTACCAGGTTTGAAGTTTCCAGCTTCCTCTTCCACCTGCCACCCCTGACAGCACCATACACAAAACGGAACTGGTAAATAGTTTTTACGTTTTGAATGGGCCACTTGACTGCCCTGTTGTTCAATACTGTCTGAACATAACTTAGGCAGGCAAAGAGAAGTATGTTTTTATGTACTTATGAACCTTATTTTTCTTGGGACTAGTGACTGCAAACCAAAACCTAAAACCTATTCAGACTTGGATGAAGTGTGACATCAGTGCGCTTAAGAAACAGGAACACAACAGGGCAATTACAGCAGTCTTAGATTCTTATCCCGTTCTTTCTTTACTTTTCTGGAAGAAAAAGGTCAAGTATGATTTGCTTTATGGTTCAGTCTTAGTGCACAAAATCATAGTGAGGACACAGAAATGCTATCTACATATCATTTAAAGCAGTAAAACATAGTCCAGCAAAGCAAACTATATCTGGGAAAAAAAATCCACCCAAAACATTAATCTAGTTTTTCCTTACACAAACATTTTTCCATTGATTTTATGACTTCCATTTCAGTGAATCAGAACTGAGAGGATGAATATATACACAAACTTCTACGCCATCTGGAGGTCAGTCTCCCTTGAAATAGAAAAGATTACACAACTTCTCATACTAACCCTTTTGGTTCTCAGCTTTCTGAAACACTGACCTTTGAGGCTAACATTTTCCACTTTCTTAGCTAGCCTCTTTACTGCAAACTATTCTAGCTATCATTTTCCTCACGTCCCAGGAAAAAAAGCTTTCAAAATTGGTAGGTAACAGCAACAAAACCCACTGCTCAGTGTGAGATGACAATAGCAAAACTGAACGGCACATTTAAAATATTCTGAGGGCCTGAAGCTGCAAAAAGCTTAGTGGGATTTTCTGCCGCTTAGTGGAATGCTAGCTATATAATAGGATGGCTGAATTAATTGCGCAGCTAACTGATTACATGAAATACAGTCTCTAGCTGCATCTACACACAGTCACTTCATTCCAAAATAAATGAGCTTCAGTGAAAACAGCTGCTTCCTCCTCATCACTATCCCCTCTCTATACCAGCTGAAAACAAGCAACAACAAAACAAACACATCTTGCATCCCATTGGAGCTGATCTTCGATCCAGCTCCCAGTGTCACACCAAAACATGAACACAAGCAAAAGCAAACTGGCAGGAATTAACAGCTGAGAGCAAAGAGGGAGAGTTTGGCAAAACCACCACGTCCACGGCGGTTCAGGCTCAAGGCAGACTGAAGGGATGTGTAGCCGTGACGGTAACTGCTACTCAAGGTTAAAATCTGATCCAAAAAGGAGGGAACTCATTGATAGGAACTACACAGATCCACTCTATCACAGTATATTTGCACAGACAGATTCCTGCTAGTTCTAGAGCAACATGTTTCATAAACTCTTGAGTAGTTCAAACAAGAGATAGTTTATAACTGCATTGAGAAAACATTTACATTTCCAAAGCCAAGCACTCAAGCCCTTCTTTTATGTGATGTGTATCTCTTGACAGAAGTGAACAAGAAAACTTCATTATGAACCTCACAAGCTGATAAGGCAAAAATAATGTCCAAGAATCAGGAACTACTTCTTCATGGCAGGTGGCAAGTCAAAGAATTGACATTAAAACAACAGGTGAAATCCAGGGATTAGGGAGGAGAGGGAAAAAAACCACATAACAAAAAACCCCTCACAGAACAAGCCAACACACTCACTCTTGTGAAACCCATCTCTGTCCCATGCATAGGAAATGGACTACCAATTTATCTATTTTTGCTCATTTCCTTTGCCCTCTGGCATACCAGCTTTGACCAATGGATCTTGTCTACAACCAAGTCTTACACTCCAATTTAGGTTGTCAGAGAAGGAGGGGGCAGGGGTATTTCCCTAAAGCTGGATCTATTTGTGATGTAAAATACTTTATATAGGAAACAAAGTAGTCACACTGCTGTACTGTGCTGTCCTAAGTGGCACTAATGGGAGAAAAAAGGTTCAGATAACATGTTTCCCTTTTCTTCCCCTCCTCTCTCAACATACATGCACCAGCTAACTTTCCAGGCTTAGCCCACCAAGGCTTTGATCACAAAAGTGAAAACCAGCAACAGCAAACTGAACTGCTGGGGCTAGGTCAGTTTAGCTGACATAAACCTGCTATAGTAAGGAAAATAAAGAGGTAACAAATTTATTAGAGAAATTAAAATTTATACGTTATTTATCATTAAACAGTGTATCAAATTTTAGGACTGCCATTGATAACATTTCAAAAGTATCTGTTCAAATTCCTGTGTGATCTGCTCTAGGGGATCGTGCTCTGCCAGGGGTGTTGGACTGGATGATCTCTAGAGGGCCCTTCCAACCCCTAACACTCTGTAAATGCACCCCTGGATTGTACAGTGTTTTCCTGTTGCAGTGTACAGGAGAACGAGTGCACTGGCACTGAGCCCTCGCGTGCAGCGATCCTACTCAGAGGCTTGTGCGTAGGCTTCCCCCACGCATGACTCAGTTCTTCTCAAGGCAGCACTTCCAGTGCTGGTGCAGAATTCCTCTGGTGCAATTGCTGTTTAAATTGCTTGAACGTGAATATGCAAGTCTCCAGTCAGAAGTCTCCTATGCTATAGGCAGAAGAAAATGAGTCTGTACCTCCCAAGAACCATAATCCAAGGCACGAACAAGTTACCATATGGTCACGTGAGAATGTAAGCAAACTGAGATAATAATGGTCCACAGCCATGTGTGTATGTAATGACTCACATACACAAAATCTTATATATAGTCTTCCTTTTAAATCTTACCCCTGCAGCAAAACTCTTTCTTGTGCTACGCTTGAAGTATGTCACTAGAAGTGTGCCTATGCCAAAAACCAACACAGGTTGAAGCCCTGGACTATGACTGACCATGCTGTTTACCAGCATTTTTCTAATTTATTTTTGACCAGCATCAACCAGACATTCTCCCAGGCACACCTGGACACAGCTCAAAGGACACATTTTGCCAGACTCTGTTCCCAGGAGACTTGTGCTCTGCAGATCAGAGCTACACATAATGCCTCACCACAGCACTTTTGGCTTGCACTATTTCATGCATCACATGGCCTCCCATTCCTTATGACATGTAGGGAAGTGGTGGGAATATTTTAACTATAATATTTTAACGCATAGGAGAGTACTGGTGGGCAGAACAACCCATTCTGTACCCTGAGGAACATTCCCAGAGTTGTCATCCCATGATACAACAGCTGCACCACCTGTGACCCATATCAGTGGGTCAGTAACAGCCTCTGGTGCCTTAAGGGAGACCGCTGCAGAAGCATTACAACATCTACCTACCCTGGACTGCACATCCTGGCTCCACCTCAGGGAATGCTAAGCAGATGGGTGAAGGAGAATGGCTGTGGGCAGAAGGAATTTTACCTGCAGTTTTCAATTTCTCCACCTCCACATAAAATGCCAAAAATCTGAAAATGTTGCGTCCAACACACTGTGGCATGCAATTCATGCACTGTACAGATCTACTTAAGTAGCTCCTAACTCAGAGTTACCTTTACCAAGGTTTCTACTCCACCGGATACACAACCTCCTACCTTTTAATCTCCATAGTAGGCTGAATCTTATGCTGTGTAATTAGGGCTATCTAAACAGTCATCTAAACTCCTACTGAGGAAAACTGGTTTGTCCAGGAAAGCCAGCTCAATCATGAAGTTAAACACAATAAATCTAATAACCGGATGGAAAACTAACACAGAGCATGATGCTGCAGACAGAACCTTCATCTTCTGGCACCAAGACAGACCTTCTGCAGCTCAAAACTTCTTCTAACTGTAATCTCTGAAATAGCAGTATAAACAAATCTAATAAAAGAAATGCTGGAAAAGTGGGGTGGGGTTTTTTTCCATATTTCAAGTTTTCTGTATGTGATATAAAATGTATAACTTCTGGTAAGGGACTGAAGAAATCAAAACCAAGAAGCAGGACAGACAAGAGCTCTAGTTCTAAGAAAGGAGCAAGCCAACAGCCTAACACCGTAAGTGCCCAGAATTCATTTGCTCAGTTTCAGACAAAATTTGTCTTTGCTGGAGCTATGTGTCTAAAATTAACAGTTATAGTGATAAAATCCCCAGCCTCTTCTGATTGTGACCATATTGTTTGCATGTCAGAAAGAAAACAGTATAAATTGTGTGTCAGGACAAAATTACGCCACCTGCCAAAGAAATACAGACTGAAGTTGAACTGCTTGAACTTTTAGAAATCTAGTAAGTAGTGAATCAATGATGTACTACAGATTCATATTCCTAATCACACCTCGCACACAGCCTCAGTGATCCAAGAAGGCTTATTTAACGCCCACCAAATGCTGTCCTACTTTTGCAGCACCATCTAACCCATGGCCCTGGCAACCATGCTCACTTTGTATTTGTTCTCCAATTTGGCAGGGGTAGGAATGTGGCCTCTCCTCCGGAAGGTTGTAAAGTGCTTGCACTGAGGGCATGGCTTGGTGCTGGAGTCAATGCGGCTGAGTTCCAGGAAATATTTATACTTGATGATGTCGTCGTGGGGCAGGTTATAGAGCACAGTTGTTTCATCCAGGTGTTCGCTGCACTCTGTGATCGGGCATTTTATATCCGCTTGTCCCAGCTGCACCTGCATATGGAGAAACCCAAAAGAACTGTATGACCTTTTGCTTGGAAAAAGTAATCAAGCCTTTGTGAATTTTGTGAGAAAATTTAATTTCAGGTACTGTAACAATCTACAGACTATCAAGCATATCATCTTTAAAAGTCTTTTGACTTACTCCAAGCACACTGCAGTTTTTCCAGAAGGTATTTTCAAACCCAAACAGAAAAGCTAATTACCCTTCATGACAACTACAGTTATTAAATGCACAGTCTCAGTGTATGTACCACGGCTATGTACTCTGCGAAACCAAAACACGAGCCCTCACTAGCAGCACTCACCCAGCACTCCTTCCTTTGTGTGCAACGGTCAGTGCTCCACTATCGCGGCTCACGAAGGCTGTGAGAAAACAGGGAATGGAAACATTTGTGCATTGCTTCACTGCAAAGTGTGTTGGGAGTCACCGCACAAAGACATTAAAGTCAATGTAGGACGATCGGAGTCTAGCAGCTCTGACTCAGTGCTAGCCCTGAGCGGGTTCCTGCTCCGCGAGCGCGGTGCCTCTGCACTCTGCTTCCAAGCAGCTCCTTATATGCCACACTGCAGGAAGTGTTAGCTGAGCCTGGGGCTGGGCGAGCTAATAAATTTTCCTGCAACTCAGAGCTAGAGCTTAATAAAAAACCCCCAAAATTAAAAATAACATAAAAAGACAACAAAAAAAATACACACAGAAGCAAGCTCAGATTTAACAGGGCTGAAACTGTTGTTGATCTAACGAGCCCTGATGGTCCCAAGCTGATCCATATGGTCAGATATCTGCAATGCATTTCCAGACCTCCTGGATCCAAGAACGGCACTGGACCCAGGTCTGCACCCTTCATGCTTGGCAGGCTCTAACAGCTCAGACTCCATGCCAAAACGGCAGAGCATACTTGGTCTGGGAGCAGCAGAGTTGCATTTGCTTGGCACCGAGCCTGAGTTAATAAACCCCGCTGAATCTTGGAAGTCTGCAAGGACCCGGCTTGAGCATGTTTGCGTCTGCTCAAGTAATCTTCAATGAATGAGTGTTGACTGTACAAGTGGAGCTGACCACCAGCCCAATTCCTTCCTTAGTGAGCATCTCCATGCAAAAAAAAAAAAAAAAAAAAAAAAAAAGGGTTTAACAGTGTAACCAGCATCTCTTTCTAGGAATTATTGCTTCAAGATTGGCAAGTTAGATTTCCCTAGACTACTTATTCTTTAACATGCTCCATTATGGGAATCTGCCAAAAAATACAATAAATGTAAGAACACCTCAGATTTGGATGCAGATCTCGCTGCTGCGCAGTGGTAGCAGAACACACACCAGGGACTCCATTAATGCAGTATTTAAGCTAAGAAAGGAGGAAAAAAATCCAAAACCCAACGCAACCCTGTCATTGCTGCCTCAGCTACGGAGCCATATGGGTTCTAACTGAATGATAATTAATTTAGTCAGGAGCCAGGAGATTAGAAGAGTCATAACAAAATGGTACAAAACCCAAGGCTCATACTGACTGGGAAAAAAAAACCCCAAAAAAACCAAACCACCAAACCAAACCTCTATTGCACTACCTTTTTTCTCTCAGCAATGTAGCTAAACCCAAACAGCGCAGAGAGGTTAGGTATATGCTAGAGAGCAAAAAGCAGGGTGAGGATGGCAGTAGCCCATCCCAGACCAGAGCACGGCAGAGGAGCCTTCAGCAAGCAGTCGCTGCCTCAGTGTCCTGCATGGCCCCAGCTCAGAGTGCAGGCAGACCTGCCTGTGGTACAGAAGACAAGCAGCTCCCCCAGCAATACACCCACTCTTAGGAGGGAACTTCCCCGAATTTAATTTCCAGCTGTACCGCATGTAAAGAAGGCTAGGTTCAAATGGTTTGACTTTTACATGGACCAGTGTAAGTACAGGAGGAGTGTGTACTCAAAGGATTAGAAAAAAAAAAAAAACTCCACACCAACAAAAAAGCCCAAAAACTCACAAACTACATCCTATGGAATGTGCACATTTGATACCTGTAGGATGCTAATTCACCTGCAGCAGCATGCAAAAATTGAACTCAAGCATGTAACATCACTGGAGTGACTCTTACCAGAAGAATCACCAGTTACATCATGGAGCTGTGCTTAAAAATCAAATGAACACAACAGCACTAGAGTGCTCAAGCACACTTAACTAGGAAAACAATTGGCTACAGAAACAAAAAGCTATTGCATTCCTGCAAGGATTAGCATAAGGTTCTGTTTAAAGAAGTGTAGGTACAACAGTTTAAAAACATATAGTCAGATTAATGCCATCTACAACTACTTCAGGGTTTTGAGGTTTGTTTTTATTTAAGCATTAGGGAAATACTAAAAGAGGCAAGCCCTTTTGCTAAGAGTAAACTGAGCTACCACAGAGGAACACTTCACAGTGAGAAGGCACACTGCATCTGGCACTTAAGCTGGTACTTAAGCAGCAGTGCTTATATTAAATACTAGTTAGAACAAACCTGCATTAATAAAACGAAGGAATACAAAGCTGAACACTTTCTATATTTCATGCCCACACAGAATATGATTAATATATGTGGTAAAAGTCAAGTGTGGTTTCAGTGTTTATTTTGAAAGTATGTTTTACACCCACTTGAAGTAAATCAATTTTATCCTCTGCAATAGTTTCAAGCCTTTCAAGTTTGGCAAAGATTGATCCTTTTCCTGTGTTTTGAATGGGACTGAAATGAACAGAGCTGGTTTGCTTATTAGCAGCGACTTCAATGGAGCCTTGTCTTACCAAAACAGTTCATCTTTGTTTGTGCACCAGCATCAGCAATTGATGTAAAGTACAGCTTTAGAGGTAGTCTAACAGGCTACCTGCTGCTGCAGACCCAGGAGGTGCTATGGAATGGGAAGGGAGGAAAAAAATCTCTTATGACATGGGTAAAAATAACTGGGGTTTATTATTTTTCCTTTTTTTTTCTTTAAAGAAATTTTTAAAAGCCTTAAACTTTAATATCAGCTTATCACAATGTGAAACCCCTGAGTTTTAAGAAGTTTTTGAATTTCAACATACCACTGTGTACGAAGAACTTAAGAACTGTGTATACACAGCAGCATGCTGTATTTTCACAGTGTGAGGAACAACTCAGATACGTCTGTAAACAGCTGAGCTGCAGTACAGTGTTAAATGTCAGGCAGCATCCAGTGCTAACACCCAGCTGTGCTTCACTTCTGTAAACCATCTCGAGGAGGAGCTAGCTCTGCTTACAATTCCCAAGGAGAAAGCAGTCTCTCCTGACCTTCATCCTACAGAAAAGTAGCACGTTTAAACTATCAGGAGAGCAGTATGTACCTCCCTCTCCCCAGTTCTTGAGGTTTTATTTGAAAAGACTGAGGGGGATGAAGGGGGGGAGATGACACCACCCAGCCTCTACACTGGCCCACTTCCCCAAAATGCAGCAATACCAGCAACAGAAAACAGAAACAGATGGCACAGTGCTTAAAGTCAGAAAATTATTTCTGTGCCTCCCCCACCGCCCCAATCTTTCTTTTAAAGGAGACCTTTGTTAGCTACACAGAAAGCAATGTTCAAACTACACCACAGAAGCAGTGATTTATACGGGTCATTGAGTCTGGCCCAAACTGGATGTAACATAACCTGTGCAGGCTGTACTTGGGCAGCTGTATTCCTTATAGAAGGGGCCGTTCTACTTTAAAACGGACATACACAAACAAGCATTTTCTAAATGAAACTTTACTTTTTGTTCAAAGACACATATGCTAAATAAATCAGTAAATTGTTGTTACTTCTCACCTATTAATGCTGAAGCAAAAGTGAACAGTGCCACACCTAATTTGCACCTCCACAGAGAAATTCAATTTCTACCAGTGAGCCAAGTTCTCCCCTGTAGCCTACCAATGATGCTATGCATAAGAAAACATTTTGGAAGTGCACAGATGCAGCTGAATTAACAGTCTGGTATACAGGGCCTTCACAGAGGACAAAACAAATGCATTAAAGTTCTCTTTATTCATAAACAAAGTTCCATTGCTTTCTAGTTCACTGGAAACATTGCTCTCATTTTTGCTGGTAAGTTGCAAACCAGTGAAAAATTACTGTTCTTGTAGGTTTGGGAAGCAGAGTATCATGCTGAATTTGTTTTCTTAAAAAAAATTGTGGAAAATACTTGAAGGGTTCACCATGGTGAAGGACTCCCCAGTAGGTGCTAACCAAATGAAATCCACATAAACATGATTTAACAAACATAAACTAAAGAGAGCACAAACTTTTACTAAGCATTTTGCATCTGCCTTTAAGACTGTGGCTTCATGACCATTTCTGCAGTTTGAGTACTGACTTCAGCAGTCCAGATTCCGTACCTTTGATTTGTGCCAGTGACATCCTGGCATTCTCCAAATTCCTTTTACAAAAGAAAAAAAAAAAAAGCTATGAAACAGATTCTCTTTTTCAGTCCATCTGTCCTCCCTCCTTAATGTCAAATGGCACAAATCCTCAATGCTGCCAGACAAGCAAGAATGAACATCTAGAACTAAAAGCAATTATGTTAGGGGCTACTTGAGTTGTATCACCACCAAAGAGAAAAACAGATGGTTTTGTGTGCCACATCCTCCACTGGACATCTCCACACAAGTTCTTCCCTGTCGTTCGTTACTTCACAAACCATATTCCATGGGATATGTTTTGCCTTTATTCCCCCCTTTTATTCATTTCTCAATACAGCAAACTTCCAATAAATTACTTTCTGAATCCCTTTCTCATTAAATCACCCCAACATCGTCTTTGCCAACCACTACTTGTAACTTCACTCTAGTTGAGTGCCACTGCTCCCCTCCTTAGACGAGAAGGACTTCCCTAGCCTTAGCTGAGGGTAAATTGCTGACCCAAAAACGATCCAGAAAGAATTCAAAGTGGTGAGGATCTCTTGCATGCCAGCACTGAATTCATTATCGTTTAGTTTTAATTACTATTTTCTGCTATGCCAGGAAATATCTGAGTGACCACCAAAACAACTAGAATGACCAGTCTTTCTTCATAGTCAGTGGAGAATGAGGAAGGTGACTGAGACAATTCAAAGGTGAAAAATGTCAACAGCACCTTTAAGATGCATAGGAGAAAAAAAAAACAAACACCAAAACAAAACAAAAAACAACCATCCACACATTTCCCCACCTCAAGGGCTAAAAAGTAGCCCAGGAAACCCAACTTCTCCCAGCACCAATGTCTGATGGATATTCAAAAAACCCAAATAATTTCTTTATATTTGTGGTAGAGATATCCCTTTTAAGTTGTATTTAAAATGGTTATTTGTAATTAATAAAACTACAACCAGAGATTTCCATTAAAAAAAGAAAAAAAAAGTCAGAGTTTTATTGTGTCACAAGCTCACATACACCAACCCTGAAATGGTCCATCAGGATGTCCACCTTCATGTGTCCTCTGAGGACACAATGTCTTTGCTCTCCTTTCACACTGGTACAACACACCCGGATGAAGCAACGACAACCACCTGGTGGTTCCTGCTCCATGTGGCATTCATAAAGGGAAAGTCACTTGGGCCCAAGCATTGCAGGCATGACCAGACACCAACCTCTCATAGTCACATTGTTGTAAGATTTGCATTAGCTACCACACTGTCAACACTACTAAAAGACACAAAAAGCAGCAAAATCTCAGGGCCTTTGACGAATGCGTTAATCTCCCATCCTTCAGGAGAAAGGCAAGCAGAAGCAAGAAGCTGGGAGGAAGTCACAGCATGCGTAACTGCAATCCAACCCCCACCAGTACATGAAAGGTTTGACCTTTCTGCTCCAAAAGCATGTCTTCTGAATGCTTTACAACGCATATTTAAACACGGCATCAATTTAAATTCTCAAAGCTCATCTAGTTTTCACAACCGCAGCCACAGGCCGGGATTCCAGCTTCACCCAGAACACCGAGGACCGCTTTAAGGAGTGCACTTGCACAAACCCACACCCCCGGGGCACTGCGGGATGGTGCAGCCACACACCAGCGAGGGCCACAGCTGGCACACTGCCTGCGTGGGCAGCGAGCAGAGCAGCTTTAGCCCCAGAAACCAGCCAAAACCTTAGCTGGCAAAACTGGCCTCCGCAGCCTGGAGCAAAACCCCAAAACACGGTGCCTGTTTCCCATTCAAACTCTTCGTTTTCCTCCACAGTCACATACAGGACCTGCCTAAATAACGGTGAATATAAGCTAGCAAGATGCTCTTCAGAATACACCTAAACTCAACAAACCTTTTTTCTTAAAGGCCTCTTGATTTCCTTTGTCATTTGATGACATGCTGGCCTTAAGCTCTGCTCCTTTTCCCTTTCTTCCACAGGACCAGGTGTTAACCGGTCACATGGATTTGATGTTGAGGGGAACATTCAGTTTCTATCTGTCCTGTTTGCACAGGAGTAACATTTATAGAGAATTACTTACTGAAAAACAAATCAACACTAAAATTCTCCTTCCTAAGATGTAAACAAGTAATTATCAACCTGCATGAGCTCCCCCTCTGCCCTTTCATCTTCTGTTACTTCTTTAACACCGAGTTAATCAAAAAAGGAAAAGAAGGATTTACCTCAGTAATGCATTTAGAAAAACTATGCTGCATTAAGTCATGTTTCTGCCTGCTACTACTCATCAAACCTAGTGTGCATCATCAGCAAGTATGGAGTCTACATGCTTTCTGCTCCGTTTTTTGGGTGTCCACAGTGAGCCGAAACCCCCAGCGGAGGCAACGGCTAGTGCCACGGCCGGACAAAACTAGGGTGGGCACAACCAGACTGCTGCCCACCGAGCTAGGACACTTTGATGGAGAGCTGGGCTGGCAGAAAACTTTCACAACTTCTGCGAGCCTTGGAGCAGGCAAGATAAAGCTATCTTTCATCTCTACTCCCAGAAGGCACGCGGGGGGCAAAGGGAGGGGGAAATCCCCGCGGAGGATGGTAACCTGGGAGGAAGCGTGGCAGAAACTGCCAGCCTTGGAGGAAGCGTGGCAGAAACTGCCAGCCTTGGAGGAACCTGACCCAAACCCACAGGGGTCTCAGCATTCATTAAAGGGAACAAGGGAATGCATGAGTTTTCTTATTTTGTCCAGGTGTGCGTATTACCAGTACTATCTAAGTATGATATGGTAATTTTCATATTCCTTAGAAGACACATTCACTTTTTGTAAAAGACCCAAAGATGGTCATAAAAGAAGAGCTTTGAGAACAGCAGACCAAGCTGGTACCTGCCCTTTTTTGGGGTGTAAAACAGAGGCAAACATATTAGCACTGAGAACAGTTGTTTTTGCCTAGGAGCAGAACCAAAAGACCACACTAAAACCAAGCAGGTGTGGGAAGGGATTACAGAAGCAAAGCAAGGGCCAGAAGACCATCCACATCCACCATGGAATAGCTGGCCATCTCAGGAGTGAGCCCTGCTTGCAGAGGCTCAGTAGCATTAGGAAATACAAGTAGTGAAGAAGCAATACCTTTGTAAGACAGTGGTTTGTCAGGCTTCCAGCAGTGGAATAAAATCATAACAGCCAAATAGCACAGAACCAAAATAAACCAAATTCCCACAGCTGATATGTGTAAAATAACTGATTGATTTTTATCTTAGTTAACTCTTTAATCAGAAGCCTTAAATTCAGAGAACAGCCTGTTCTCCTACAGCCAGTGTAAGATTTGTAGAAACTGTCCCCTGTGCTTGAATTTGTTACCAGCCAAACCTAACCTGGGTCAGAAACTGTGAGAGGCCAGGCTGATGCCCTGGGAAGGTGAGCAGTGAACAGGTCAAGGGGAGCAGGACCAGATGCAGGCACAGCAGCAGCCACCAACCCTGCAGCATGGGAGCCCATCCCCTGCCATGGAGCAGCACCCCTCGCTTTCAGCATGCAGGGGCCTGACCTTCTCAAAGCAGGGAAGTCATGACATGAGCGTTTACTCATTTAAATACTTAAAACAGTAAAATTAAAAGAAAAATACCCAAAACCACCACCAAAATCTTGTTCTCTTTCCAATTCAGATTAAACCAAAGTGTGCTCAGTTACTTGAGCAGATAGTTTTTATCTATATGCTGGTCTCACAGGGGAAATGGTTAAAAAGAAACACAGATGTTTCTTCAGCTCATGTAAAACAAAGTCCTGACCAGTCAAACTGACCTCCACTGGGTTCCCAGACTGGATTAACCCTAGGTTCAGATCAATTCTGATGGAATAATGCTGTTAACTATTAACAAAAATTACTATCACAACCAAATACTTTCACACGCATTTCTTAAAGATGGACAAAAAGTTAGCACCTGTAACAGCATTACAGAAGAGTGAAAATATGCAGTCTCAATCTTCATTGACAAACATCACTTCAGTCTTCAGGTGGAACCTAGCAAAATCCATCAACAGTGACAACTTGTCCTACAACTACTTACATTGAAAAAGGGAAGACCAATAACTCATTCTTCTACTGTTCAGTGGGCAGGGTTTCAACCACACATGAAAGCTGGAAAAGGCTCCTCAGTTCACATTTGCCAACCAGCATTCCCCTTTCAAATAAAATAAGCTCTAAACCACCATACATTTGCACCACCTGTTCAGTAATCTGTATTACTGAGTCTCTAACACAGATTAGCCCAGCTGTTATCATCAGCAATAGTTAGTTGAACCTTTGGTTTCACCAGCAATGGCTGCTGTCATGCTTTTACTGTTTTATCTAAGGAAACATTTCAGGGTGCTTAATATTTTCCCAACTTAAAGTGGCATTCAGCATAAAATAAAGAGAAGGTCTCATACTGGAGGGAAGGAGGTAGGAGAGGTATGCTTCCACCTGTCTAACAACTCCATCCCAGGAGGTGACTACAAAACCTAACAGAGTTGCCATGGATATGGGTGATGACTTAAAAATGGCAAGAACTTCTAACATAAATCTCTCAACTATTCTCTTGACCACCCTGACCATCCATATTCCCCGATCTATAAAAAAAACAGACAAGCATTTTATCGCCATCCTTAAACTACAACTGTTTTCATGTCTTTGGTAGGCTTGAGGTTGTAGGTGGGTTTTCTTGTGCATGTATTAATAGTCAGTGTTTTTATTCTTTGAGTACGAGACACAAAACCAAGTGCCCTTTTTACTTGATAAATTTCATATTGGAACAGCAGAGTTGCATAGGTGCAAGCAAAAGCAGAAGAAAGCCTGAAAAATACTTCAATTAGCATATGGTCATCAGGAATAACAACATACCTCATTTTGAAGAGTCAAGGTGGAATATGAGAGGTTAAAATATCATCACTTGGCTCCCCCTACAAACAAGGTAATTTAAAGAAATTTGTTTATGCACTGAAGTTGTTACAAAGATTACTAAGATTTGAATTCTAAGGAGTTATTTTGCTCTACCTCCCTGAAAAGAGACCTACGTCAGCATATTCACAATAAAGCTGAAAAGCTACTCTAGAAAAGCTACCACAAAGTGAAACAAATTGGTAATTTTACATAGCACTTAAGCAATAAGAGAACTAGTGTGCATGCTGACACATTTCTAGGGATAAATACTTCCTGAGAAAAACTAATGCAGAATGGACTTCCAAACTTCTCCCCATACCATCACTTAGACAAACCCCAGATACTGTGCTAAAGCTCCGGTTTCACATGACTTTATGAAGTTATTTCTCATAATGCATTTTAAGTTTAAGCCATGTTGTAATACACATTTAATGCAATGACGGATACAACCACAACAGGGAGCAAATGTACAAGACTAAGATGTGCAAACAGCACAGCCTTCTCCAGGGAAGCGTTCAAGGCAAAAACTTAATCAGAGGGTCTGATCCATACATGGAGAAGCAAAAGGGAAGCAAAGCAAAAGTGTGACCCTGGTAGAAGCAAATTTTACCCACCCAAGAGTTAAACCATTACCTAAAATACCTCAGCAAAAAACTACGGCACAGACGAAAAGTCCTCTTATACAAGTTGAAAGAGCAATTCTACTCCAGAACTGATCTAATCCAGTAGAAAACTGCACTGGTCTAGTGTGCAGTGATTCCTAAACAGTATATTTAACAGCCAAACGATCAGAGTTAATTCTCCTGCTGATTAATCTCTGGCTGTAATTTGAGGAGCTTTACCATGTCAGGTCAGTCTCTCAAAGTTTACAAGAGCCAAGTCCCAACTGAAGCTGAAGACAGCCTTCACCTTCACCTGGATTAACAGTGTTTGTGTACTAATTGCTGAAGACTTTGTCACAAGCAGCTAGCATCTTTACATCACAAAATCATTAGAAACAACAAAACAAGGGGAGAAGCAAACAAGGCAGATGTTTTACACCCAGAAAAACAAACTGTAACTGTGTTCAGAACCATATATTCTGCTTACGACTTTTTCATAAAGGAAAGACAGGAAGCAAGCTCATTTACATTCCTAAAGGCAGTTCCATCAGCTGATCAGGCTGTTGAAATACTCATTTTCACATCAGTTTGCCACAAAAGAAGAAAGTACTATTTCCCATTTGTTCCAAATTATCTTCAAAACAAACCAAAAACAACTGAAAAAAACTAAACACTACTACTTAGTCATCTGCTGTTTACAGATTTAAATGTATGTCTAAAAAAAGTGTAACAACATAATATGACCTTTACTATAAACCCTTTACTAGTTCCAAACGTTGACTTTTTGAACTTGAGAAATCGGTTGCATGTAGTAGTGTGCACCAAGAGTCTGCTTTTGCTGTGAAACACAAGTGAAGAATAGAGGTAGAATAAGTGAAAATGCCCCAGGTTAGACTCCAGTCTAAAGTTTTGGAGTTAACAGCAAGGAAGAGATTTGATCCTGGCAAAAATACTGTTGTGATCAGATAAAACTGTGGAAATACTTGCATGTAGGAGGGAAAAAAAACCCACAAGGTAAAAATTAAGGCTTCCCTTCCCTGCCTCATCATGTTTTTAATCACTTTAGCTCCTTTGAGGATAGCAACAGTCTCAGCCAGTGCCTGAATATGAACATAATTCAGGCAGTAGAAATAACTGCTGTAGTCACTGAATTCAGTTCCCTGCAACCATCCAACAGGCTGGCTAGAGAGACTGGCCTGGAATATAAAGACAAAAGATGATGTCTACCCACACAGACTTCCCTTTCTGGATGCTATGCCAAGCTTAACCTGTACTACCGGGAGTTTAGCCCACGATCTCCAGTTATGTGATCATACATCTATGTAGGCCTGAAAGATTTGGGGTACAAGTCCAGCCAGACTTCTCACCAGGCATCCCAAGTATGCCATTCTAGCAGACCACAGTCAGTCAAGACTGCTGGTATCTCAGACTGCACCCCGCCTAATGGCTAAAAAATTAGGGAAGCTTTCCCTTCTCTCTATCTGTATTAGAGAGCAATCATAAGGCTGCAAGTAGAGAAGCTTCAGCTGGCAAACGTAGGAGACCAAAGTGTTTTTAAATTAGTTTTCCAATTGAGCAGGCAGCTGAATTAATTCTCCTCGTGACATACGATCACTAGTTCACAACCCAAGAGAAAAGTAGGAAACACATGGCCAAGGAGAGACTCTTGCAGAGGTAGCTGGTCACCAGTCATCTTACCTGTCATGTCAATCTACACCTTCAGATCATGTACCAGGTACTTCTCGTGTTAACTTTACTTACCTTTAGGAAGCTACAAGCCTGAAATATGCTCAGGAGGCTCAGTAAAAACAGATAATGGCAACTACAGTAGCAGGGTTAGAGGGCTGCACCTGATCCCTTCTCCACATGAATCTATGCATCAGTGTTTTCTGCACATCCTAAAATTACTGTTCTTCAGAAAGCAGCTTGTATTTTGGCATAGCTAGGTGATTATTAGGTTTATGAATACTAATGTATTTTCCCATTCTCTACAAGTACTTAAAATGGTCAGTGGCATGTGTGGAAATCCTTCACTGAGCTTTGGGTCTGAACCCAACATTTGCCCTGACACCTGCCCCATGGCCCTTCATACAGTCCTCACACTTTGTGCTCCTCTGTTGGCATTATTTCTGCTCTCCTCTCAGCTGTCTCCCTGGAGGACACAAGAGTCCTACCTGTGAAGCTAAAGCAAAGGGAATAGGTATAAAGTAAGTAGGCTTTTTAAGATGAAGAAATGCATTACATGTAGTGAAACAAGTTAATAGGTATCCTCAGCCACTTCTGAACAAGTAGTAGGGAGGAACTACATCAACAACTGTCATACATGTCACAAAACACCGTGAAGCAGTTGACTATAAGAACAAAACAATGGTTATAAAAGATATACTATGAACAAGGCACAACATTAACTTAATATACACTGCAAAGATTATTTACTAAATACATTTCACTGTTCTGCTCCAAGAATAAAAGACATCACTTCCAGAGACTCTACCTTAAAAGGAGCTACGGTGTGAAGAAAAAATGCCTGTAACTGGAAGAAAACCACTACTTATTATTTCTGTAGATACTGGCTGTCTATTTACAAACAAAAGTACTTCAAATTTGTCTAATCCCCCCACCCCCAAAATAGATAGAAATAAATTTTAAAAAATTATTATTGACTATGAGGGTTTGTAAAGTGATGAACAGGTTGGTAGACACCTTAAAATATCTCTTCTGCCAGCATAAAACTTTTGCACGGCTCCAGAAACTGTATTTCCACAATAAGTATTTAAAGCAGCAGCTCTGTTCCTACCAGTAGGTATCAGAGTTTTCAAACGACCACCACTAAGGACTGCAGCTTAGGGACCAGGGGGTGTGCAGGTGAAGTGAGGTGAAGGAGGTATTAAATCAGCTACATCCACCTCCATTTGTGAAACCACACACTCCAGTAGTAATGGAATTCAATACTCGTTGAGGAAATCCTAGTTTCATTAATTATTTCCAAAGAATATATATAGTCCTCAGCGGGAGACAAGTTAACAAGTAGGAAGTGAAGCAGCACAAGAGCAGAAAGGGTTCATTACAAAGCATGATAACAGAGAACACATGAAAGGGCTTGTACACAAGGACATTATTTCTCCAACTTCAGATTTTGCAAGACCAAAAAGAAAGGATCAACAGCTTTTGTGACACAGACAAGAAATAGAACGTGTGTTAGCAAAGAGACAAAAACTTTTCAAAATTATCTGACAGCATTTTTTTTTATATTCTCAATGAAACAGAAGCAAACCACATGACATTAAACACCACTGACCTGTCTAGCCAAATACGACCCCTCCAGATACTCATTTTGTTTCAGACTTTTAATAGGATAACTTTTTTTTTTTTTGGTAGAAAATAACCCAACAGTTCTTCCAGATCAAACACTTCTACCTAGTAGCTGCAAACTGCCATTACCCTCCATGGTGAAACAATCATTGATGATCACCTGCCACCAACACCAGCTCTGTAGAGGTCTGGCTAGCTGCAGTGATTTACCTCAGAAAGGGGAAAGCAGTCACAGCTGCTGCAGCTTGTTTGGGGAGAGGAAGACAACAAGAAGGGAAAATTCTGGGGAAAGAAAGAAGCAGCACTCACTTCATCCTTTCCTCAGAAGTCCCTGCCTTTCTCACAAATCACATCTTTTCTCTCCTGCAGTTCTTCCCTGGAACATAATGTCCTCTTGCCTGACATACATGGGGAAAAAAGTCTACTCTTCAAAATTTTCTGAATCCACCTAATTTCCCTCACTTTAATAACACACATACAGAGGCTGGGTACCCTCTGCACTGCTCCTGCTGCCCCATACCTTAATGCAGAAAAGGCTCTGAACTTGTGAAGTCTCCCTTTAACCTCTACCAAACAGCAGGAGTTGCCACCCAGGAAACTGCTGCCCCAAAGCACATTGATTTTCTGTGCGAAAGGCAGGCAGCAATATTTGTATTTGTGACTTTTGTGGTCAACACCAAGAGAAGCGATGTGTGTGCTATGTACTTTTCACCAAGAGGCTGTCTGCAGCAAGGGAAGTGGGTGGCATCCTGCTGCAAAACTACATTCTGAATTGTACTGACATTTCTTACTGCATGAGAACAAACATGGCTGTGTTAATTTCCTAGTAAATTCAGCAATTTTGGAATTTCTGTTCATGTGTGCCTACTTTTGATACCTCCCACCTCAACTAACCCAAGATGCTACAAGACTTTTGAACCAGAAGTATCATAAAATATGAGAACTTCTGGCAGCACCAGTAGGACAGAAACAGCTTGACAGTCCCCAGTAAAGGACTTTCCCCGATGGTTAAGATTTCTAGTACTTGTTAAAACAAGTCGCAGCACTTTCCTTGGTGGTAAGAGATCAGTCTCAGTGACTTTCCCACTCCCTTATTCCCATTGCACAGGGAGGGATGGCAGGAGCATCCCTCCAGAGTTAGTCCCTGGCACTCCTCCCTGACCAGTATGATCAGCTGACATCCTGTTGTGAGCCAGTGCAACTCCATCGTTTCTTAAAAATGAACACCATCACTAAAATTTTAGTACCAAGTAACTAATGATGTTAACACTAAGACGGAACCTCTCAAATGCACTGGTTAACTGAGCAAAAGCCACTCTGACTTTCCTCGCTCCTATAGTTTATGTATTCCCTACATAATTGAAGGTGACATAGTTGAAACAGCTGAAAGCATATAAAAGACTAATTTTTTTTTGTTAAATTTAATTTGGGAACAGGGCAACTTACCCAAATAGCAAGACAAAAAAAAAAAAGTAACTAAAACTGTTGAAACTTATACTCAAATATAATCCTTTAAAACTGAGTCACTCAGGTAAAATTACAAATCTGAAAAATCCAAAGGATGCTTACACTGAAATCCACAAGCCACATCCTGTCAAGCAATGGTAAGGCAGTATCAAGGGAAAGTTTAAAAACATTTTATGAAATCAATTAGATTTAACAAAACAACTTTTATTAAAGGCATAATTAATCCTTTCTTGTATTCTGGTGCATAGGCTATCCTAATTATAAAGCCATTTTTCATGATGAGGTCGCTGAAGTCTGTTTTCAATCTCTACTGAAATACACGTTGAGAACAAATATTTTAACGTAAGTATGCTACAAATTATAGAAAACTGAAGACATATATAGTTTAAGTGGAATAGAAAGTGCTTGAGTGGTCCAACTAATCTATGATTCCCCCAAATGATCAGTTACATTTCACACACAAAACAATCGTGAAAGTTCTGCACAGTTAACAACATATTATACATGAATAAGTCCGACAATATTTTATACATCAGGAAAACTGTAAAAATCAGTAAAATTAGGAAAAAGAAAGAAACCCCACACCAGTGCTCTTTTGTGCACCATACACCATGCACATTTTGTGTGCTAAATCTCCAAGGTACAAACAGCTATGCTTAAAACTAAGTGCGAATTACAGTTCCATTTGATTTCTCATTTGCAAAACTAACCAGTAAGAGAGAACAGGTTAGCAAGTCTTTCACCACACAGAAAGAACAATAAAATACTCAGACATCATCAGAGCATATATCAATGTTTATCCTCAGCTATTTCTGCACACCAAACCTCTAAAGAATGTTGTTACTATAGCTTATGAACATCTTGCAAATAAGAATGTCTTTTTCCTAACATCACCTTGATGTACCTCAAAGCATAGCTCCTAGTGACTAATTGCCAAAGGCAAGCTCACAAACTGAGTCACAGCAGTAAGTGGTCACCTGTGAAATATCCGGATTTGGCTAGGATCACCTTGGAAGGATCTAATACTGCCAAGAAAAAACTACGACAATGCAGTTCTACCTCAACTGTTACATTATTCTCTCTCATCTCCCAGATTCACAAAAGCTGTAATCATCATCCTCCTCAAAACCAGTTGTATGGGAGAGTATCAGCTTCTACACACTTTGTCAGCAAGCTGCAAGTCGGTTGCCGCGTGCAGAGGAAAAAAACCTGACGCTTGAACTCAGGGAATAACCACTAGCAGCACTAGGCAGTTATTTTATCCTGATCAGCTGCTAGAGAGAGATTTGCCAGGAGAAATCTCATCCTAGACAGAGCAAATGCAGACAGCAAGCAGATCCCTGCAGCCCCAGCAGCAGCCTCCAGGCACCCTCAACTCTCCCCTCCCCTGCCCCACTACCACCACTTCCCGCATCTCTTCTGGTCTCTCTGCACAGTGCCTCCCCACACCAAATTGTTCTTGCTCTTCACCAAGCCAGCCCTGATGAGCCCTCACCCTCCACATCGCAAGCCTCACAGGACTGCCACTGGCACGCAGACTGCCTTCAGCTCCCACGGCATGGCACTGCATCCAGAAACGAGGGTTCCTGTCCCATTCAATTTAATTCCTCTGCCACCTCCATCCTGCTGCTCTTGCTCCATTTCGGTTCACCAACTCCTCCTGGATCGCAGGAAAGGTACATGCACGCACACCAGAAAAATGCCACCCTGCTCCAGGATCCACCGCAGGCTATTACTGGGGTCTAAAATAGCCAGGATGGACAATGAGGGAATCTTGCTCACGTCCCACAAAACTGGGACAGCTTGATGCTGTCAGAATTACTAGCGAGTTAAGCCACCTAATGAAAAATCTGCAGATGTTAAATTGCAGGGTTTTATCGTGTATCATTTGATTCCCTCTGGACAGTACTTCTAAACATGAAAACAGACATCCTGCAATCTTGAGCTCCCCACCCAATCACTGGAACGCTGAAAAGTTTTAGTGAAATATCCTAAACGAGGGTGGGGTGGGGGGTGGGGTGGGTTTTGTTTGGTTGGTTTTTTAATTACTGGCAGGAACAACAAAGTAAGCGGGTTTCTCCCGAGTTTATTCTCTGAGGTATCGAAATAAATTTTTTGCTAGGATTTTCCCCACAGATTCAAGTTGGATGGAACATTTCACTTTGGAAGAAACCAAGAAAATCTAGAAATCTAGGTTAGGATTGCTCAATTCTAACAGCAGACAGTAAACTGCAACCCTGATAAATGGAAGATACTTTTACTGAAGGAAAAAAAAAGTACTTGCTGAATTCACACGGGACTTCAATGACTTTCCTCCTGAGCTATGACAACAGATCTTATAATGGAGGGGGGAATTCATGTCCTACATGGGACTACACAAACTGCATACATGCACTACTGACTACCTACCGTGCAACAGAAGTACCCTGCGGGGACACTTGAAAAGTAAAACCCACTGAGCTGCAAATTCGAGTGCAATACAGCTAAGACAGGTTGGCCAACCAGCAGAAACTGCTCAGGAGATCCAACTAGAAAAGTTATAAAACAAGGTGGGGGAGAAGAGGGAAAAAATGGAGGGAAAAGCCCTGTTTCATTTAACTGCCACTAAGACAGAAGCATCACAATTCTGCCTATATTCCAGCAGTATTACAATTTCCTGCAGCATGCAAGTTCAGAAGGTAACTAACAGCAAGAATCCAAACAAAAATCCAAAAGGAAACATGAAAGGAGAAAGGAAACTATGCAAAATGTATGTATTTCCTCTTTCGTGGAATAATGTGTACTTCAGCAGTATGAAGGTTCAATTAGCATCACTGATATTTGTAGTTACAGTAGTCAGTATCAGTCCATACAATATTTATGCGTTCAAGGAAATTTTAACAATCACGTACCACACATCCAAATTTATATTTTTTGGAAAGAAAAGCATTTTTAGAGTTTTACACATTTTCAGCTTGTTTCAGATTAAACCATTACAAAAACTAACATCCTTTCCCCCAAAAGCTGAAGCACAGATTTTTAAGGTAGTTTAAACTGGAGTTACAAGTCAGCATGATTCCAAGTTTTTTTCACTCTGGTCACTACTGGATGGCTAAGACTGATCAGCTATTCTAATTCTGTATTTTTCCAGTTAGAAAAAAAAAAAACCTATGAGCAATTTCTTATTTGTTTGGGTTTGCAACATATAGTATTAGCACAATTAACATACTTGTTGTCCAACACATTATATGCAGATAACTCCTTTAAATCCTAAACTCAAAAAAACATCATTTCTAAAATGTGAGTAAATGGTTAAAGTAATAGTATGCTAAATTGACATCAAATTTCCTACTGCCATGTGATGTGTTCTCTAAACTGGATAGTGACAGCTGCTAATTTTTAAATAAAGCCCATTTTCTTCCTGTCCCCATTAGTGCAGCCCTACCTGCCCAGCCGTTTTAGTCACTTCCTGCACAAGCACCTACATGGAATCAAAATGCCCCTCATTACATCCAACACAGTATACAGGTTTAACTGAAACATTAAAGCTGTAATGGAGCAAACCTGTCCCCTGTGCCATCACACATAAAGGTGTCACCTGCGAAAGACTCTGGATAGGAACTCTGTTGCTTCAGAGAAAGACTTACTCCTTTTCCCCACATCCTCCCACCCCCAACCAAATTATGGTGAAAGAGAGGAGGAAAAGCAGACAAACTCTTAATCTCACGGTTACTCCATCCTCTTCTCGTTTCTAGATCTTGAGAGACAGGTAAGGAAAGGGAAAGCACAAAATCTTTAACTCTTCTGCTACTTCAGGCAGGAGGGGGTGTCTTAAAAAAATTTCGTAATGAGCTTTTATAATTTTACACTTCCAATTTCATAACTACCCCACATTACAACCACCAGAAATATGTGCATAATAGAGGCACAAGGCTATGGAGCTTTATCTTCGAAATCAGTGAGCTGAAATAACAGGCAGCAGCTGTTGAGTAACAAAGTAATATAGGCTGGTCCAGATAGTCCAGAAGAGACAAACCTCAAGTTCTCCAAGCCACAGGTAACAATGCTTCCCACAACCTTGCGGGTAAGGAATAGCAGGGAAGGGGAAAAAAACCCACAACTGTAATTTCACTGATGTGAAAACAGTTCAGCCCCACACCGGTTCAAGGAACAGTGAAGAGCTTAAACCAGCTGTAACTGATGCGTCATGAAGGTTCAGCCTTGGCTTAAGCATCTTGGTTTAATGCTACAGCGTGACACTACCAGGACAAAGTGTGGCCAACTCCTGGAGAAATATGCTATGTGGATCGTACTTGCTCAAAAGCAGCTGTACAGACAAAAGGATGTGACATCTGAATACAAAGATTCCCCCCACAAGATCTTTCTTTCCTGGTCAATTACACATTGTCAGGAAGAAAAACAAGACAAACACTCCAAAGACATGAAAGACATAAGAATCCATGGCCAAATAACAATTCCTTCTAAAAAAAAAAAAAATCACACAGCAACAGATGTTTTATTTCTTCCAACATTAAACTTTCACTTAATGGCATTGATGAATAATCTATAATGTGACCAAGTTAGTCTGAAATTGTGTAAACCTCTACCTTTTCAGAGCCCGACTACAAATACTGTAAGCAAAAGGATCGCTACGGAAAGGAAATACCATTTAAAAGAGCTCCTGACCATGGAAAGGAAGCTCATCCAGGAAAGGGAAGAAGAAAGAGAGCAGAAGTTGGAAGGTGGTGAGAACAGAGGTCACTCTCCAGGATCTTTACAGCACTCATTAGATAAGCATATACCTTCTGAAGAAGCTCAACTTCCTGCCATAAATAAAGGTTTTATAGTCCACTCAAAATACATATTAGTCAGCCGATTACTTAATTTCATTTGCCTTTTCTTATTCCTTGGGCAGTACTTCTGCATTTTTCAAGCATCTCAATAGGCTATTACCCAAGATGTATTATTATTTGATATATTCCAGATCTAGTTCTCATTAGTTTTTCCACCAGAGCTTACACGTATGAAGTAATCCATTAAAACTCATAAACCCACATCCTTCAGAAATATTTTTAATTTATCAATGCCTGTTGGTGTCAACATATATCAGTCTTCACGTTTGTGTAAGATTTGTTCTGATCCAGAAGTAGGTTTGTTGTGATCAAATTAGTGCCTAATACTGATTTTGGAGCCAAAAATTTCATGGAAGCACCAATTGATTTAATTAATTATCATTGCAGACCTCACTGATGAACTCAGATACTACATGAAACTAAAGCCCTGCAGAAGATCATTTTAGTCTGGTATAAACCTAAGTTATCAAAAATTGAATAGCCCTTTAATGCTACACAGTCTTCAAAGGTGCAAACACATGCAGGACATTAAAGACTTAAGACACATGTGCTTGCTTACCCAGACCCTACCTCTGTATAAGACTTGCTGACTTTCCCTGTGGATCTAACTTCTGTCTGTGAGAGCTATAAAGAGCACAACAGCTTCAACAAGTTCATTTAGGCAGCTTGCAGGTATATTTTGGGATGAATACAGAAACTCAATGTTCATTGCATCTCAGCCTTCTCAGCAAAGCCCTCTCTATACACACCATGCCAGGCACAGCGCCAGGATGGATTTCACCAGAATCCCAAAGAAGTCACCTTGTAACCCCCTCGAGCTATCAAAAGACTACTTGCCAGCCAACGTAAGTACTTCAAAGACGCTAAAATCCTCTACAAAACTTGTCAGATATTGGTATAAAAAAACTGAAAGGAAAAATGAAAACAGAATAGGACACCAAGAGGTAAATCAAGAATGAAGATGCTGCAGCCTGTCGAGTGAAGCATACAGTTAAACAAAAGACTAACAGAAAGTCAAGGAAGTTCAACTACCACCAGCTATCACGTTCCAGTAACTTACAGCACATTAGCCCAGCTGGTAACTGTAGTTTCACAAAAAAAAATCCCAAACAAATCCCACACCCAAACCAGACAATTTCAGAGACTGTTTTTCAGTGTTACATAGCTTCTCTTTGGTACCTTAACCATCTGTTTTGTTCATTGTTTCCATGTAAAAGCAATCTGTGGAAACTAAAACAATCACTGGTCTTTGCTAATTGTTCTCTCTGTCATGAATTTCTTTATACAGCAGCCTGCACAAATTCCCTTGGAGAGTTATTGCACAAAGGCATCCTCTATAGCCTAGGTTAAGTCAGGTAACAGCAATGCAGTCCCTTCTCTGCCAACAGAGAGGGGACCTCACTTCGAAATTGCGCTGTTTCAGCCAGATCAGTCCAACCAAAAACAATCTTGAAAACATGGTTTGAAAATTATTTAAAAGCCATTTCTCCTGAAACCAGTGCAAAATATTTGACTTCAGCCTCCTTAGAGACCAAAAAATGCTGGACACAGCATGGTTTGAAGTGCACTGCTTGCAGATGCACATTACACTGGGCATTAGAAAATCCTTTGCCGTGTTCAATGGCTAAAAAAAGTAGTACCAGACAATAGAAGCCTTCTGTCATTTCCTCCTTGGACTCAAGCTTCTCCGCAACAGAGCATGCTCTCAGAAGCGTAGGCAGTCTTCCCATCTAACTGGGCAAATTCAGCACATACTGGTGCCACGCAGAGAGTCCTTTTTGCCAGGACCAAAGATGCTGGCTTTGAGAACCGCTCAGATACTGTGCCCATCTTCCCAAATTCACAAAGTCTGGAGGGGCTCTCCAAGATCACTCCCTTCTTTCCCAAATATACAGGCTCACACCAATTTCTAGCCTAACTTAATGCACTGCAATTTCTATAGTTTATGTTATGCCAAAACTTCTTTAAGAAGTGCCTACCCAACTTACCCTCCCTTGCATTTAAAGAAAGCGGTTGTTTCTCCTCCCAGTTCCCATTACGCTAAAATAACCAGTTCTGCATCTGTGTGACAGCATTTTTCTCCTTGCGGTCCTTAGTTCCTGCCACTTTTCTTAAACACTGGTGCCCAAGATCCTGAATAAACCCTCTCCACATAGAGTGGCCTAATTGTTCTCCTCCCTCTACTACATCCTCAAATATCATTATTAGCCACTTGCATCACCTGTCATTATTAACCCAGATTTGCTGCCTCCTGCTAACGTTCCAACAGTCGGGTGGGCTTCTACTTGAAAAATGAAAATCATCACATGAAAAAAAACCCCAGCAAATAATCTCTTGCTCCTTCTTTTCCCCATAAGGACTGATAAAATGTATTACACCTGCAGAAACATAGAAAGTCAATTAGAGTGGAAAAGAATAGATTGGAATAGTAATGAATTGGGGTTGGTTGCCTTCTTCAAAGCAAGTTTATTATTTCATACTGGTACCAAGCGACTATGACCAAGCTCAGAAAGCACCTTCACCAAAGAGTTTCTTAAGCCAAAATCTCAAGATGATGCATACCAGTTCCTCATGACAGTGCTGTACCTTGTTGTGTTATGCATTTTTAAATAACATGACATTTAATACGTCTTCAAACTCTTTTTGCCAAGACACAAAAACAACAAAGAAACCCACACAACCCCCCCAATATCCTTCTAACATTTTGAGCTCTACATCTTTTCACTTGTTATTCAAACAGGTAATACCACCAAGGAACTTCCTTTGAGAGCTCTCTGGAGCTTATTTTATTGAGGAAAAATTTCTCTCAATAAAATAATGATGATATTTAGCATTGCTTGGCTGCAGCAAACTATAACTGTTGAAACAAGCAAGATCAAAAAGGTGTCCCATTTGCAAGAATATTCACATGAAAAGATCCACTTATAAAACCGCCTTAGGAAGAATCTGTTCTAGGTTCTAAAACACTCGGGGATGCTTGAAAATTCCAACTCGTGTAAAGTTTCTTATTTATCACCACCACAGGCAGAGACAGAACTGGGTCTGGCTGGGCTTGGTGCCCACAGAGAACCTCGGTGCTGAGAGCAGCTCAGAGAAACACCCTAGACCATGCCACCACACCTGCCCAAGAGCTGCGGGTGCCAACGCAGCTTCGGGCACTGGGCAAGCTGCAACTTCCACCTGGATTCTGACAGAGGAAGTGATGCAGCAACAGGACCAAACTGCAGGTTTGATTTCATCAAGTTCCAATGAAAACCTCCACGTGCAATCATCTTGGACATGTTCTTTACCCTTCCCTCACACTGACTTTTCAATCATTTCGTTCTGACAGGCTGTCACAGTTGCCAAAATAAATGGCCCTGCTTAGCCATGGACACTTTATTCAGTACCACGTTGTGGAGGAATAAGCATTTGTACACTATGCATCAGACAATTAGGAACTGGATAAGACCAAGAAAAAGTAAAAATGGTTGTAAAAGGTTTAAAATTAACCCAGATCAGTCCTTCTGCAGGTGCATCAGATGATGCAGAAACAGTAAAGGCCAAGCTGAAGGAAGGGTGAGCAGGGCTGCTAGCTAAAATGACTGTAAATAAACCTTCTGCTTTAGACAAAAGGTCTGCTTTTCTTGATATAGGAAAGAAAAATATTGAGATTCAGAACCTATTTTAGATCCTTAACTTATCAGAAGCGGTGGCTTGGCCTTGTCTGGCTGTGTCTCCATCTGCATTAGCTTAGGTGAGGTTCTCATGAAGCACCACAATCTGGGATACTCCAGGCAGGATTTGCCAAGTTGCTCTCACAAAAAGAACATCAAACCAAGCCTTCAGGTACTCAGTCAAAAGCATACTCACAACTCACTACAAAGAAGGTTTGAATCTTCGAGACTGGGAAGCTGCCAGTAATTTTAAAAAGGTATGACTCCAGATGATGCCTTGAAAGAATGGGCACCTTCAGAAGTTTGAAATCTGCTCTAAAGTGTTACTGAAAAATGCAACAGAAGCAAGTCTGAATCTACTTTCCATTATACAAATGGGTGAAAATTTCTGAGGTTGCTTAATTTCCACTGCCCATATGTAAAGAAAATGGGGACCCAGAGATATGTGCATACTTTGAGATACTCACATTTTAATAATGTATTTCATAGATAGCCACGTATACATCAATACCCATGTGTCTCTAACAGCAACAGCATTTAGACAGATCTCCAGGGTTTTACAACTGATTTGCTAACCTTACTCTGAGTGGGATTAGTTCACCACAATAAAATACGCTACCACCACCACAATTCTCCCTAGAGTCCTAACATCTACATTCTGTAGTTGGTATGGAACACTTGGCATCCAAATTCTGTATGGCGCATGTTTGCTCTTCTGCGGACCCGTCCATTACAAAAAACTTTTAGGTTGCACATTCTTTCCCTTTTTTAAGCTGCATGCTAATACCATAAAGTTAACTGAGCAGAGTTTCCAAGCTATTGCACAACTGAGCCGCACATGCACTTGAAAAAGCACTGAGCAGTTCACATACTTGCTTCCATAAGGCCTTTAGAGGAGTACTTCTGAGCAGACACATTATACCTGGCACTGCACAGGTGTGCTGAAATGGAAAGGCACAAAGTGTCCTCTCCCCCAAGTGCACTCACAGAGCAAGCAACACCAAAACAGCTGAAAGTGCTATCCCCTCCACCATTTCCTTGCCCCCTCACAGCAGCCATAGCACACACACTAGTGATGCACTACTTTTTGCCCCTTCAGGAAAGCAGCACCTCTGTGACAGTGTCACACATGGTGTGCTGCACCGCCTACTCCATCCCTCTCTGCTCCCTATAGGATATGAAAGTCTTCCAGCAGTCCAGGAAGACACTAACCCATTCTTCTCCTGGATGACCTGTACTAATGTTACACACTTTAAACTGTATTTAAAATCTGGGGCAGGTGGGGTGTCTTGATGGGTTTGGCTTCTGAGGTTAGATTTATTCCTTGCCCACCCCCATCCAGTAGGAAACCAAAGAGAGCTTGTCCCATTGGAGTTTCTCACCACCATTTGCCAGAATAACCAGGCAGTATGCAGCTGCATACATGACTTAAACAGAGGCCAAAGATCCACCTTATAGATGGAGGCCATCAGTCTCCACAATTCCCTTTTGTTTTATGAAATCTTACCCTGAGCAAGCCCACCTTCTGGGGCAAGCCCATTCTTACACCACCACCAAGCCCTTCCCATCCTGGCAATCATCTTCTCGCTCTTCTTCCTTCCTCGTATTGTGTGAGCAACCCCACAGAGCCACATCACAGCTGAAACAGTTTGGATAGGACTTCCCTTTCCTTCACGCTGAAGGGACAGTCATTCAGATCCCCATCCTACACCCCCGAGCTGACACACCGCCATTCCTACGAGATCAGGGAGCCAAACCAATTAAACTAAAGGTGTCTGCCTCCGCTGCCGTTCCTATCATGTCAGCAGGAAAAAACATTACACAATGGCATCAGAGTGACTAGGCTGGAGAAAGTTAAACTTTGCCCCTTATATTTTCCACTACAATATCCAATATAGTTTGTACTGTTTTTAAAAACAGCACTGAGGGGGAAAAAAAAAAACCCATGGAAGGATAAAGATACTTTTATTATTTCAATGTGATATTCTTTATAGGGCAGACATTTGCCATTTTATAACTGCACTGCACAGTCTATTAGCACGCTCATAAGGAAAAGGAAGTGGGACAGCTTGAGAAATTTCTTTACAATTTCATGAAACCGTAATCTCGGAAATGCACAGTCTTTCTCGCAGTAAGTAAACAAACAGGACCAACAAAGCCTGTCAATGAAAACATATGCTGATCTTAAACTGAAGCAGTGAGGCAGCTACTAAAGTAAATTTGAAACCAAAATGGCTCAGAGTCCACAACTGGCTTAAACTGCTGTGAAGCATCTGACCACCTGTACCGAAATCCATTAAGTTTTCTTCCCTAGGAGTAAATAGAATGAAAAACAAAGATTTTTTTTTTTTTTTTTTTACCTATTTCACTTGTACTAAGCAATTGCTCTCACAAGGCTTATTTACCTGTACAATAAATGTACGTGTGCCATAGCAGAGAAGCATACATTTAAGAGCTGGCTATTTGAACAGGAATGCTGTTATTTTTATGTTTGTGTTAACTTCCAAATAAAATCAATTTCTTTGCTGTATCAAAAATGTTTAAATTGCTTAAAAATGTACTCAAAAGTTAAATAACCTTTTCATCACTATAAAAATTTGTCCCTTTTTCTGTACTAGAAAAAGTCATAGGTACTGGCTAATAAAAATCTTACAGACAAGGACCTTTTTATTTATAAATTACATTTTTAAAAAAAGTATTAAAAAAAAAGAGAGAGCAAGAGAAACACAAGTATACCGAAGTATACTGAAAGACAGATAACCAGCGTAACTGGGTGGGTAAGTAACGCCTTTCTTCACCAGTTAAATTCTTTAGAAGAAATTACATCCCTAACAACTCTTAATCATTGTGACAATGTACTTACATCCTGGCCGTGGAAGATACGTACTTTCCTTGAGCCTAGCTGGTTTAGACAGCAGGAAGCAAGTTATTTGTACAAGGAGAAGAGAGGAATGAAGGGCCAAGAGGCCCCAGAGCAGTTGGAAGAACAGTTGTTCTGGGTGGAGGAAGAGAGAAACAGGGCAGAGGTGAGCTGAAGGCCTTCCCGACCCCCATTTAACTCCTTCATTTCTCTTTGTTTGGGCAATTAAAAACCCAACAGTTCAGTTTTCAACACATTTCACTTTAATATCCCTGGACTGAGTCCATGCGTGTGCCTGGTATCTCCTGGGAACAGCTGGTGGGAGCAATGGGAGGGAAGGCACCCAGCAGACCACCTCCTCACGGCTCAGCCTGTCTGTGGCCCCCAGTGTCACCACCACTGACAGAACAATGAGGTGCAACACTGGCTACAGGAGGCTGCTGACAAGCAGAACTTCACAGAAATGCTGCATTTTCAAAATCAGATTTCAACCCCAGCTAAAACAGTTCTACTTCATTTCCCACTGCAATTTCACATTCATAGGAAGTTTTTACCCTTCAAAATCAAGTTCACTGTCAACACCAACAAATTCACGACACCACTGCAGGACTTGCCATTTACACTCACCCCTTGCTACCAACATCAACAATTTCATGCCACCATTTATCCTCATCCCAGGATTCCAGACTTTCCCCCATTACCAAAACCCTTCCTGCAACTGTTCCAAGGTGACACCATCTTTACTATTCCCAACATCTCTCATCCTACACATCAGAGGTTTAACAGAAATCTTCTTACCTGTAAGAACAACAGACACTCTTTTTCCCCTTCCTGCCTTAATAGCATGGCTAAGAAATGATGTCCACACCACTGCATCTGGTAAAGACTTACCCAAACAAGAGGAAATCACAGCTATCCACGTAGAGTAAGCTTGCAGCTACTTCTACACAGGGAGCAAACAGGGAACAAACAAACCACATGCAGTGGTGGTATGGTGACACTATCTAGGCCTACATACACTAGGACAACTAGGCAGCATTATCATTCAAGAACATTGCTCAAAAATAGTGGTTTGGTTTTTTGGGGGTTTTTTTGGTGGTTTTGGGGGAGGGGGTATTTTTTTTTTTGATGTTTTTTTTGGGGGGGTGGGGGGTGGTGTTTGTTTTTTAAAGTATTTCCAGCAATGCTTGATTTTGTAAAACTTCTTTCCAAACTTAAGTTTTGGTCCAAAGTGGATTCATCAACAAGCATTCCAGACAGCTATATACCTAGTCATCTTTGAAGACTAATGCTTACAGTCTTAAAGGTACCTGGGTGTCATCCCGAACTGTGTCAGTAATCCTTGAGCAGCTTGCTACACAGCAGCATTTTGGCACTGGCACTGCATATAACGCATCAGAAGACCAGGACAGACTTTCAGAAGCTGTTTGCTGAAAATAGCAGTGAAGAAGTTTGGTAGCTCCTGCAGTTTACAGGCTGCTGACAGCTGATGGACCAGCTCTATCTGCCTCCTCTTCAGGAACACTGCCACCTTACAGAGGTTGAAGTGGCTGGTTTGGTCTAGAAAGCCTGTAATCTAGCAAGTAATATATTCTCTTCTCCTGCTGCACCTCTCTTCCTCCTTTGGCAACTTCCGTGTTCCTGCAATGTCAACCAGAGGGTGGTCGCTCACCCTGACATCACCTCCTGGTAGCCAGTCTGCATTGGTCACGGCAACTTGGTAGCTAGCGTTAGAGCATGTCTTTGAATTAATAACCCTTGCAAACACTGAGCTTCTCCCACACTGAAACACCATGGCCCTTCTGAACTCTGGTTTGACTCAGGGCACAAGCAGCTCATTAACCATCAGATGATTCAGCACTTGGTGCCTACATTTCTGCTGGCTGGCTTTCATCAGCAACCAGACTACAGCTTTGAAGGTGGATCATTTACACGATACAATCAGACACCTGAAGAGGCACACAGGTGTCAAGTCCCTCTGGCTCCACGCTGGCACTAGTTTTGGGCAATACAGCTTGCTCCTGAATTCTCCTCTTTGCCAAGTGGCTTTATAATCACATTCCCCACAAAAATCCTGACTGTACCAGTCTTCTGCTTTTTTTCCCCAGGCCTTTCAGAAAGGGAACATGAACAGAAAGCAAAGGGGTTGAAAACAAGATCTCAGGTCATGGAGAGAGGAAGACTGGTAACAGGTCCCAGGCAGAGGGAAGACCATCTCCACACTTCATGCTCAAAGCAGGATTTTAGTCCCATCAAAACCAGCTATGCACAAAACGCTGTTGGATGCGGCCCCTCCCCACCCCCAACAATCACTTCCGATTTACTCATGGCCACTAATCTCATTAGAGTTCCTATAATTAAAGTACCCTAATATCTGATTGAGAGTATGGTATGCCGTTTAAATTAACTCACCCGAAGTCTTTTAATACAAGAAGGACTGCTCCAAGAGAATTACAAGATTTACAAAATAAAGCATCACTAATGAGCATAGGATCAAAACTGGATTATCAAGTTTCCTAGTTTGTATGTAGGAAAAGCAGGCAGTCAAATCACCAAGGTTTCTACAAAACTTTTACAGCCACTTCATAGGAAAAGATAAACAAGTATAGATACAATTATATATACATATACACTTTCAAATATTTATTAGAGAACATATTGTACTTTATAGATGTTAGGAAACAGCAAATGTTATTTTGGTCTAGTCAATACTTGCCAAAGAGTGAGGAGTGAGATTGTTGTTCTGAATAGCACTTGTCAGGTTTACAGATTAGGAAGATGAGAAAACACATATAAACCTCAGGCTCTTTACCAGTCTGGGATAAGTTAAACATAACAACCTAGTTAAACTTTAGGTCTTCTCCCTCTCTTAAGACAAAACTCTTCCCATACCTATTTATTTTTAAAGAAAATTTCCAAACACCAGGCACCACCACCCCGACACACAAATGAACAAAAAGCAAAACCAGGTGCAAATACTCCCTCTGACTCAGACATACAAGCAGCCAGGAGAGATTAGGAAGTGAATCACTCATTTAGCAAACCTGTGTGTGCACACAGCTTCTGGAATAACCTGGGTTTGGTGCCATGTTAAATGGAGAGGAAGATGGGAAGTGAAGGAGAAGCGAAGACAATATTACATCCTTGAGTTCAAGCTCCCCGGTTCTTTCTCCTGTCCCCAGTTTGTACGGTGGATGCATGACTGCAGAAGCCCACAGCTTCCAGCCAAAGGTGAAATCGCTCTTCCACCCTCCTGACCCCAACCTCACTCAGCACATACCCAAGAGCCCATGGAGATAGCACCACAGTCCTTGAAGAGCACTGACATTTCAAACATTCACATTCTCCAGCCTCATCTGTTTTATGCTCATTATTAAACATAACAGCCCAAACAAACAGTTTTGGGCTGCATCAATTCCTGGAGATGGGGCTTGTTGGGACCTGACCCAGGCTCTGTGGGACCCACACCATGTCTTGAGGTGCAAGAGGCGCAACCTCCTTCATGCTAACCCATCACCATACCCACCACTCCCTCCACTTCTCCAGGTCCAAGAGAATAAAGTTAGGCATTTTTTTGTGAATGGTACACAAACTTGTCTTAGTCAGACCCTGAAAAGCCCTGAGGGGTCTGCAAGTATTAGACAAGGACAAAGAATAGCTAAATTGAGGCAGAGGCAGTTAGGCAATTTACCAGAAGTCAGGCTCCAGATCAGCCTGGGTGCTCCAGGCTTGCCTGCTAAGCTTCTGCTCCAGCCATTAAATCTTTGAAAGGGATTATGCAGCAAGGTGCCGCTGATAAGAGACCGGGTTTGACCTCTAAGGACCTTCCCATGCGACATTCCTAAATCAATTACCCTCATTTTCCAGCATGCCAGTAACACTATGAGCAAACTCTTCAGCCTTCAGCTGGAGGATTTTCATCTGGAAAAATCTTTTCAACAATGCCTAAAACTTCAGTTGGTTTTCTGATCTATAAAGGGCTCCAAGGCAGAAGTTTTGATGCTATTATATGTTTGCATGGAAGAGGGCAGAATGCATTTGCTACTCCATTAAGCATCACTTCAGAAGTCACAATGAAGCTATCATCAAGAATCCAGCTCTCTTCAGTGGGAAAACAAACAGACACATTAAAGGCAACATGAATTATTTTAAGTGTCATACTTCTGCCAACATACTCCAAATTTTCAGCTTGAAAGACCACTCCTCCAGAGACTTAAGTGTCAGGCAGTGTCCTCTCAAACAAAGGGCACAGATTGCTACCTTCTCTGACAAGGAAAACGGATCTAAACAATACATATTGCTGCTTGGGGTTTTGTTTTTCAGTTGTTTTTCTTTGTTTTCAATTTCAGGTACAGCTTGATTTAGGAATGATTGTGTCGAAACTGATGATCTGTTAAACTTTTCAAACAGATTTTCAACATTTCCTCCTTTTGAACTTCCAGTAAATTTTCTTTGCTACACGAAGTGTGAAATCTCAGAGATGAAAGGTGTCTTTATTTCTATCCTATACTGCCTTTCCACTCACCCTTCCCAGAAACTCCTCTAATATGACTGACATGGAGAAGCCTTTTCTCCCTCCTCAGCATGAGTCACAGGGTCCTTCCAGCGCACAAAGGAAAGATACATCACTTCTTGTTCTTCTCAAAGAAATACCACTTTCTTGTTCTTTTTCAGAAAAAGATAAGGGAAGAACACATTGCACGGTTATTTTGTTTCCTTTTTCCCTGAATAAATTTACCAAGCAACTAAAATTCTGCCTGGTCATAACAGCATCTATAACAACATGCCCACAAAGTGCTCTGTGACTCTCCCTCCCCAAGATCAGTATCCCTGCTGCATCTGCACCCCTGTCCCATCTTCTGTGCACAGTAGTAAGTACCCATATGGCTACCTGCCAAGCAGAACTTTTAATAGCTGCTGGGGTAAGCATTGCAGAGTGCTCAGCAATAGTAGTCTTCCTTAAAGAGAGCATCCCTGCATAGGCATCCAACAGCTGGCCAATGCTAAACCCACCAGACACGGCATGCACCTGGCTCCCATGCCAGCCAGCTGTTCCAGCCACCAAACTGCTGGCTCATCCTCCGAGAGACCAGCCTAAAGCAGGCAGATGAGTTCTTCGGTGTGGCTTAGCTTCTGGGTCACATTACTTCCATTAGATCACTGCAAGCTACCTTCTGTATCGCTTTAGCTCACAGCTAATACTGAACCTGGTTTGGGCAGAATCTTGCTCTGATACAACTTCTCCAACCCGGTAAGATCCCACACCCCTTCTTACCCAAAGGAAACAAGCTAAAACAGGCATATCTAGTGGCATTTCAAGTTTTTCAGACAAATTACACCCTAAACCCACCTCATTTTCATCACCAATTTTTAACAAGGAGGCTTAGATAACTGAATTCATTGTTTATGCCTATGCTGCAGACATTTTATCATCCGAGGTCATTACTCTGCCCTGGCCAGTGACCCTGCCAGGCCATTCCCTGAAATATTTTACTACCTGTTTTAATGAGGAAGAACTACCATAATTACTGGTGTCAAATTGTAGAGCAGGCCGCAGGCACCTACAGACACTAGAGAAGACCACCCTGACATCATGTCACTTTGCAATTTCCAGCTTCAAAGCAAGACAATATTCTGAGGTACAGCCTCAGTGGCGAATGGGACAGTGGTCCAAATGTGCATGGAGCATATACTCTGAAAACTCACTGCGAGTTTCCAGTCCATCCCTTAACCACAAACCAAATCATTTTGAGCTCTGTGCACGAAGCCTCAAAAAGGCTTAAGTGTTCCTGATGCATAACACAACTCTGCTCTTCCATCCCATCAGTTTCTACGTTAAGACCTTCCCTACAACCTAAACATAATGAAGATGGTCCATAACAACCTTGGCACGTTTACTACTAGTCAGAAATAAAGCTGCCAGCCCTAGTGCTAAGCAGGCTACGACTGCCCAGGCAGGAGCACACGCTTCACTTCAGCCAGCACGTGCAATTTCTGAGCAGTGAAATGTTCCCTGATCAGAACAGCCCAACAACTATTTATAGTGCACGGGGGTAGCTGCAGCCTACGCAGGCAGCCCAGCAGGAGCAGACTGCCCCAGCACGGCTCCCAGCACCAACAGGTGTAACAACCCATTCTACCACCGAACCAACACATCTCCACCGAGCACGTCCCGAAGGTTTCCGTTGAATAAAAACATAAAGGTGGTAAGCAAAGGGTTTACTTGGTTTTCCCACATACCCATACTTCTGCCATGCTCTTTGGGTTTAGGGCATGCCTAGACCAGCGGCAGAAACAATGCACAACTGTTTTGTGATGCTAAACTAGCTACTAAAAACACTAGGGAAGACAGAGCTCTGCTTTCGAGCTGCTGATTTCAATTTGAAACAGCAGTTGCGACTGACAAAACAGAGATGAAGACATAAGCAGCCTATAGGTGAGCAGCTATGTACCCAGGATGAGCAGCTATCACCCCAAGATGGAAATGTTGTGGTTTGGGGTTCCCCCCTCCCCTCAAGAAGTCCTTGTTTACTGTTGTAACAGTGATTCTTCACGAACAGGCACACAGACGAGGCCCCCCTCCCCCATTTTAATGTTCCATAATTGGCGTCATACCAAACGCGATGTGTTCCCGGAGGAACAGGCCGAACACCCGCACGCACAGCCGGCAGCGCAGGCAGCGAGCGGTGCGAACGGCTGCGGGACGGCAGCCAAAATCCGCAGCCCCTAACTCCTGGGGGAGGCGGCTGCTACCGCTCCCAAACTCTGCTCCTTACCATCCCGTGCGCTCCTCTTCAAAGGAAACCGGTGCCAGCCACCTAACATCGAGACTATGAGAACTCAAAGCGGAAATTCTTTAGAAGACGGGCAAGAGCCTAAAAACATCAAAGTGCCCAGCCCGACAGACACTTCGGGAACAAGCGGCCATTGAGTTAGCAGCTCACACGCAGGCAGCTGCCAAGCGCGTTCCGTAGGGGATGGGAAAGGTTTCCTACGCCACACCACACCACCGGAGCTCCACTCGCCGGGCGCACAAGCCGCCGAGTCGGTGCCCGGAGCGATGCTCAAGCCCAACCGCTTGGTTCGATAGCGCTCCCCCCGCGCCCCGTCCCCAGCACAAGTCAGCAGCGCCCGCCGGGCCGTACCTGGGAGCTGAGGTACCGCTTCAGGCACTCCTCGCACACCGCCTTCTTGCAGCAGGACAGGGGCTTGATGGGCTTCTCCTCCAGGCACACCCGGCAGCTCAGCACCAGCAGCGGCCCAAACTCCCCCGCGATCAGCCCGGAGAAGGGCTCGGGCAGCAGGTACAAGTCCACCACCTCGATGCTGCCGCCCGCCGACAGCGGGTCGCCGCCCGCCGCCACCCCGCGCCGCACCGGGGGCTGCCCCACGCCAGGGCCGCCGCGGGGGGAGACGGGGGCCGCCGCCGGCCGGTCGTTCTCCACGCAGTAGACGGTGCAGTACACGTGCCGCCGGGGGGGGCGGCGGCGGCCGTTGCCCCCCTCCGGCTCCAGCCCCTCCTCCCCCGGGACGGCCGGCGGCTGCTCCGGCCCGGCCGCCACCGCCTCCTCCTCCTCATCCTCTCCGGCCGCTCGCCGCTCGGGGCTGGCGGCGGGCGGCGGCGGCTCGCCGCTTCGCCCCGGTTCGGAGGCCGACTCCCGCGGCGGAGGTGGCTCGTCCGGACCGGGCTCCCTCGGGCCGCCGGCCGGGCTCGGCGGTGCGGCGGCCGCTCGCGGGGCGCTCAGCGAGCTCTGCTGCTCTCCCATCGCCGCCCGCCGCCGCCGCTCCTTCCCATCCAGCCGCCTCCCGGCCCCGCTTCTGCTTCCGGGTCCCGAACCCCAGCGCGCCGCGGCCCGCCGCGCCGAGCCCCGCGCCACCCGCCCGCCCGCGGGCACCGGCCGCCGCCCGGCCTCCTCCCTGCGGGGCCGCGGGGGAGGGTGCGGCGGGTGCCGCTCAGGTCAGCGCCGCCCGAGGGGGCTCGCCCGGAGCCCGACCCCCATACCGGGCAGGACGCGGGCAGCCACCCCTCGGTGCCGCGGGGCAGCGCGCCCGGCCGCGCCTCGCAGCCGCCCCCCGGCCCCGCCCGCCCCGCGCGTCACCGCCTCCCGCCTGCGGCGGCCGCCCCGCCGGGCGCGCCCGCCTCCTCCGCCCCTGCCGGCCGCCTGCCTCCGCCCCGCTCTGACGCGGCGCTCCTTGTCCTCGCCCCTCATTCAGCCGTAAACACCGCCAGCCTGCTCCACGCCGCGGCCCGGCCCCGCACGTCTCCCCGCGGCCCGGGCCGGCCGCCCCTCCGTGTGCCGGTACCTGAGACTGGGCTGCGCCACCCCCCCCCCGCGCCCCTCTCCCTCCGCGGGGGGCAGCGGTTTCCGCCGCTCCCCTGGAGCCGTCTCCTGCTCGAAAGCGCGGGGAGAGAAGTGAGAGGGGGAGCTGGGAAGCAAAGCACCGGCTTAACTTTCGTGACGCTCTGACGGCAACGTCGTGCGAACGAACGGCGAGCCTCCCGTTAGAGCCATCCCCAAAGAACACGAGCCGTGGCGGGCAGAACCGGCACCGCCGTGAGAGCTACGCGCTGGGAATGCAGCGACGGTCACAAAAATAGGGCCGAAACGGTATCTGGTTGTGCAGGTAGTCACAGTTAAGGGGATTTAGAGAGCCTGCCAGGATGCCAGTGCCTCTGCTTGAGGACAGTATCTCCAGACCTTGACATCATCAGTTACATCATCACGTAGGGCAGATGTCATGGAACTGATCCTGCAGCAACCAAGTAACTCAACAGGGACTGTGCAGTTCCCGTGCTGAACTTTGGCTAGCGTGTTAATCGGTTGCCCTGCTTGAGAGGGCATGGGGCTGGGCTAACTCGGGGAGGAGGAGGAGGCCTGCAAGTGGGGAGATGACAGTGGGGGATACCAGGGGTGTCTGCATGCTGCCAGCTCAACCCCAGTGAGCCCATCAGCTCAGGCTCACGCAGGGCCCGTAGGACCCGGAGCAGCTCCACACGTTTGCCTGGCTCCGTGCTTGAGCTCAGCAGCCCTCCAGCCATCGTCCTAGCACCCAGGGCGTCAAGGACACTGGATGTCCAGCTTTGGAAGGCCCTGCACGGCACTGAAGTTGGTGTGCACTCTGGAGAGGAGATGAGCCTCCCAGAAAGGCACGTGGGGAGCCAGTGCTGCCCTGCTGAAGGCTGGAAATGGAAGTGCCCCAGGCTCTTCCATGTGGCAACTGGCAATATCTGCTGGCTTGGGGTCTCTTCCACTTGAGAATGCTGTATTTCTTCCAGACACAAGCTGACCTGAAAGTCAGTGTGGATGAATTTGTGCAATGTCAGACTGTAGTTACCCCTGCAGGAAAATTGTATGTATTCCATACAGAGGAATTATTCCTTGTAAATTATACATTTATTTAGCTTTTCTGATTTGAGCCTTTAGAGTTAATGCTCCCCAAGCTTACTTTTAAAATACAAAGTGCAAAACTTCTAATGAATGAGTAAACATCAGAATTTCCTACGACCCTGCATTCAAGGAGCTGGAGCTTTAAGGAAAAAGCTAGAAAGACATCATTGTGAGAGCAAGCACTCATGCTCAGCTGTTAATTCAGGAATGCATGTGATAAAGCTCAGCAGGGGAAAAATGGTCCTGGGGAATTCAGGATGGCAGTGCTAATCACACACAGCTGAGGGGGGACGCTAGGCAAATAGGCGGTACAGAATTGCTCATGCCCTACCAGGCAGTGGACTGAGGATAGTTCAGTGGCTCGTGCCCGGCCATGGGTCCTGGTGGTGCCAACCATGAACATGCCCTGGCTGCCTCTAGTGACACCCATCCTACTCTGCTTCTGGCTGGGATGGCAGGACCAGCCCTGACTGGTGAGGTCCTGCCTGGTAACCCCCAAGGGGGCCTTGACGGTCCCTGCTGCTGGGAGCTACTGGCTGCATGGGTCCTAGACATACATATGCTTTGCAACAAATCTTTGCCATATGCTGTATATATTCTCTCAGGGATATTTTTAAAAGTATGAAATTATGTAATAGTAGATAGAAAGAAATATTGGACTGAGGTAAACATAACATGACCTGCTAGTCAATCATGTACACACCAATTGCCTTTCCCACTGTGCCTTCACACAGATCCATGTTAGAACCATTTCAAGGAAGAAGAATTTAAAATAAAAAACCCCACACAACAAACCAAAGCCCCCACAAGTCCCTAGCGATTTAACAACATAGGATGCCATGTTGGATGACACTCACTTATTCCCCAAGAGAGCTGGTGAGAGAACAAGCGGTCTGCGAGGGATGCGGGTTCTGTTACTCAGCACACTGCTGGTAGGTGCCTGGGTGTGTGAAGCAAGAGCCGGTACAGGGCTGGATGCGTGGTTCCCAAACAGGCTGCTCTGCTGCTGACTGACAGCTTACAAGATGTATCTTGAGCAGGCTGTTGCCCAGGTTTTGAGAAACCGTGAGTCAGATTTGCATGCAGAATGACTGTGTTGCTAAAACCTTGTTTTAAAATGCGATTTTAGATCCACACATTTTACACTTTCTGTAGAGCATGTCTAGGCTTTAAATAAAACTTTATGGAAGACCTTGAAAAGATAACAGCGATACCAGATTTGCATAAGGTAACAGATTCAAATAAATTATCCTGCAGAGATAAACCTTTTTCTCAACGAACTGTTCGGTTTACGAGAACTTCATCGTGTTTGAGCACAGTTGTGTGAAACGGAGTCTAGTTGCTTGAAAGATTACCATTCTCCCTGTGATATACTGCCAAGTCAAACTCCACAGAGATTCACACGTTTGAGCTCTGCAAATGAAGTATGAGGAAGCAGCTGGCAGGGCGTTCATTCTCTGTGAGGGATCCCCAGATTTGGAAAGCTCTATCCACCGTCTTCTTCCACCAGAAGATTTGCTTACCTCTGGGAATGCAACAAAATCCTCCATTTTTTTCTTCTTTGTTAAGAATATTGGAGGGTTTGGTTTGAAGAGGTGTGTTTGTAGGTGGTCCTTTTACTCATGCCTGATTTTTAAATTCCACAGCTGAGATCCAGGGCAGGCACTTGTAATTTCAAACAATAAATATAAGTGACTGCCACAGTTCTGGTAATGCCTAAATTTAGGGTTTTTGTTTTTATTCCCACTGAACAAAGAAGTTGTGGTGACTGTCGCATGAATGAATTCAGTTTTTCCCAATTTGTAAAATTTTACAAGGTATTGCCTGAGATTTTCCATACTTCCTTCTTTTCCCTCAGTTCCTTCTTTCCCCCCTTCCTTTCTTTCCTGTAATCAAAGAGCACAAGCTTACATAAAACTTCAGCAAAAGCAAGTACTAGGCTATGCAGCGTATAAGCAAACTGCAGAATTCATTACTATGCACAATCACTGAAGCAGTTCTGTAGGGAGTTTAAAGACCGATTGGATACTTTCAGCAATACAACAGACCTAAAGCAGTCTGTGCTGTCTGAACTAGCTATGTTTGAACTAGCTATGTATATATATCTATAAATGTATGTGTATATACATATATAAAGGAGAGCTCAATTTCCCAAGGCTGTAGTTCTGGAGACTTCATTAAAATTACTTTTACTAAAAATAATTAATATTTTGAGGATGAGTAATTAACATTCATTCTTCTGGTCTTATGCTGATAGCCTCCAGGGAAATGTAAAGATTTATTTTCCTGTGTATAGCAGTAAGTAACTGGCAGCATGGTACTGGGTTACTGGGTATAGAACTTAATATTAAGTGGGTTTTTTTCAAGTATTTTAAATTTTCATTTTCTGTTTTGCCTACCATTGCAAATGTATTCTGAGTATTTTGTGAAATGTCTTTACCCAAATAATTATATTTGATTTCAAAATTGAATAAAAATTCAAGTTCTTATGTTTGCCCCTCAGCGTTTGTAGTTCTCACTATTCAGTACACCGCACGTATAATATATTATTGTACGTTCTCCAGAATACATCTCATATATACCGCTTGTACTCTGGACATGGTCCTGCTTTCAAAAGTTATAAACTGGCTATGCTGGCTTGTCAGTTTTCACCAAAAAATGCCTATAAGCTTCTGTGACAAAAGCTTGTGTCAATGGTGTAGCAGTAATTACAACCGTTTTCTGGGACTGCCCAGTGGGGACAGAACTCTTAAAACTTCTCCTTCATCTGCAGTTCTGAATCTAGGTGGGATACATGGGCACAACTTATTTGGTGGTAAAGAAAATATAGTCATATAACTCACCTAGAAAAATCCTCCTAACATCTGTATTACGGTATGCAAATAAAAGTATTTTCAACAGTACTTGTTTTTAAATGGTGATTGTCGTGGTTTAGGCCCACCTGGCAACTCAGTACCACTCTGCCGCTCACTCACTCCTTCCCTGGTGGGCTAGGGAGGAGAAAATACATGAAAATGCTCGCTTGCGGATCGAGACAAGGAACAGGAAGGGATCACTCACCAATTACCGTCACAGGCAAAACAGACTCGACTTGGGAAAGAAAAATCAATTTAATTTGTTACCAATCAAAGCAGAGCAGGACAATGAGAGACAAAACCAAAACAAATCTTAAAAAACACCTTCTCCCACCTCTCCCTTCTTCCCAGGCTCAGCTTTGCTCCTGATTTCTCTTCCTCCTCCCCACCAGCAGCACAGGGGAATGGGGAATGGGGAATGGGGGTTGGGGTCAGTCCATCACACGCGGTCTCTGTGGCTCCTTCCTCCTCATGGGGAGCACTCACACTCTGCCCCTGCTCCAGTGTGGGGTCCCTCCCACGGGATGCCATCCTTCAGGAGCAGCCTGCTCCAGCACGGGCTTCCCATGGGGTCAGGGGCTTTTTTGGGTGCAGCTACCTGCTCTGGCATGGGGTCCTCCCCAGGCTGCAGGGGGGTCTCTGCTCCCCTGTGACCCTCCATGGCTGCAGGGGCACAGCCTGACCTCTCACCACGGGCTGCAGGGGAACCTCTGCTGTGGCCCACCTCCTCCTCCTCTCCTTTCTGCATTGCCTGGATGTCTCTTTCATGTCCCAGCCCTCTCTCCACTGCAGGTTCCCTTTGTTTTTACCCATCTGAAATAAATTAATCCCAGAGGTGCTGCCTGGCTCGGCTGTGTCCAGAGGAGGGTCCAACTTGGAGCTGGGGAAGCTTCTAGCAGCTTCTCACAGGAGCCACCCCTGTAGTCCCTCCCCTACTACCCAAAGCCCACTACCCAAACCCAACACAGTTATCCAGTATGTTTCTCCAGTTAGAAGGAAAATAGTTATTCCCTTGGGTTTCTGTTCATCTTGTGAGGTGAGAGTCATGTTCTACGGAAAGTAGAAAAACGCATGCACTAGAATAATTTCTTACAAACATCCTAATTAAATCAGGAAGAATGACTGTGTGCCTATTTTGTTACAGTATTTATTTTGAAAAGAGTCTGTGCCATTATTTTTGTTTAGCACTATGGAAACATCCTTCAAACTATGACTATGTATCTTAAAAGTATCTCCAGAAATCCCAGTAACCTTTGCATATGTCTTTGGGAGAACAACGTCATTGGCACGTCACTGGAATTACATGATAGATATATTCATGAATGTGAGTTTCTTCAAGCAGAGAAAGCATTGCCTAAATTAGTCAAACCTTTTGGACCAGGTATGTGCCTACTATCCATATCTGGGCTAGGGAGAGAAAATGCTTTTCTGAAATTTATGGGTCCTTCCAAATAGATCTTTATCAGTGTCTCAAGTCATCTTTTAAAGGGCACCTGCCACCTCTATGCATCCTCTTTCACACTTCTCTTGTTTTGGAGTGATGTATACCACACACTTCAAAATCCTTCTTTACACCTCTGACACTTTTTTTTTTTTTAAATTCTCTGCCTGTATCGCTAATTTTTAGTATCTTTCTCTGTTTTCCTATCACATCTTTCTCTTCCTAAGAATACCACAAAGCTCTATGTTTAAACTAAAGCTTTGTAGATGGCCTCATGACTGTGTTTATGTTCCTAAATCCAATTTCCCATTGAGACCTAGACTCACCAGCAGTTTAAGCTGACAGAAATTACTTTCTCCTCCTCACCCAAAACTTTTATTCTGCCTCAACTTTCTTACCACATAATCATCCCTCATGTCACCTGTTTTCATAAGTTCGGAATCATGTTCATCTTCAGCAAATGCAAAGAACCACTTGAATGAAGCAAGGTACTTAAACATCAACTTTTTCATAGAGCAGCAGTATGTATTTTTAAGATCTTGAGTTTGAAACTGAGAGACTGAGCAGGGAGTCTCATGACCACAGATTGCTTCCCTGGATGGGCTTACTCGCTGTTAGTCCCAGAACCACACCTGACTCCATGTATCCCACAGTCACCAGTTTTCTCCTTAACAGCAGGCAATGCTCGAATAATTTATCAGCATTAATCTGGAATGAAATGCCTCGATGCACCACCCGGATGCAAGGCAGTCATTCTGAGGAAGTTGGAGTTATTTACCACTCTCAGCAGCAGTACGGGCATGAGACTGTTCCAAACTACATCAGCATTTTTAGACTCTCCCAGAGAAAGAAATCTTCATTACTAGGTTATTTTTATTAATATGCCTTAGAAGTTATTTTAATAGTAATATCTGGCCACAGGATTACCTGACAACAGCACAGTGAGAATAAATTCTGCTGAAGGGCAAATACATTTTATGGCTATTATTGTTTTAATTAGCTATGCATAATGACTGCGCAAATAGAATGTTTTGTAAAATAAAGACTTAGCAGCTACATTTTCAAAAATATCGTAATTCTCTGATGTGCAAATTGCTATCTTTTCCTTCTTAGCTTCAGGCCTGAAAAGCGGTTGAACATTTGTTAAAACAATTGTCTACCCTCATTACAGGATTATCAAATTGTGCTTTTATCATTTTGTACTAGAGGCTGCTTTTTTTTGTTTTTTTTTTTTTTTTCTTTTTCTTTTTTTCACTGTTAATAATTTAAAAGGATTTTAGAAAATAATCAAATTAAGAGATTAACTTGATGAGACAGTGGGGATACATAGAGCTATTCCAATTAGCCATTTTTTAATTATGCTGCTTTACTTCTTAAAGACGAATCTTAGAATGATTTTGAAGACTTCCTTATGCTCATCTGTGCAATTCAACAAAACCCGCTGTTATCAGCAGAGGCTCCCATTACACGCTTTGTGACAACATTGAGAAGTTTTATCACTTCTGCCTGAAGCCACTGTAACAAACTGAGCCACCTCCGCGAGCTGAGCGGGGACGGGCAGCACAGCCTCCCATCAAGGGCGCTGGAGTGGGGGCCCAGGGGCCCCCTACCTAATCTCAGCTCTGCGACTGACCAGCCATGTGACCTTGGATGAGATACTCCTGTATCTCTGTTTCCCCTTTTACCCTCTGCCTGTCTTGGTTATTTAGACTGTAAGCCATGTGTGACAAGGAGCATTTGCAGCTGTGGCACCGTGAGACCACTTGGTCTTGGCCGAGGGCTCCAGGTATTGCCATAATACAGACAAAATGCAGTCATTTCAACATCCAGCGTGTCACCTGAAATAGCTAATTAATAGCACATTTTATGGCTAGGATTAAAAATTACGTATGTTCAGATGGTTCTCCCTATTTTTACTTTGTTTCTTTGGTGAACAACACATCTGTAAGAGTTTCTGTGCTGGGCTGTTGTCATTATTGAAGAGCACGTGTGTGCTGTGAGGGTTTTACATGCATAAGCTAACAACGGGGACTGCCCAGAGAAGCTGTGGATGCCCCATCCCTGGTGTTCAAGGCCAGGCTGGATGAGGCTCTGAGCAACCTGGTCTAGTGGAGGGTGTCCCTGCCCATGGCAGGGGGGCTGGAACTAGATGGGCTTTAAGGTCCCTTCCAACCCAAACCATTCTATGGTTCTATGATTCTGTGACTTAACTGACCTTCAGACTCACACCCTCCCTGTGTAAGGTGGCAGGAATCTAAACATTTTCTCTTGCTCAGATAATGTGTCCAGATATCCAGTGGGATTTTACCTGGTGTACCAAAGCAAATATTTGGTAGGAAGTGTGTGACAATGGAAAGAAAAGCCAGGATAAAATACCATAATTCCACTCCCCAAACATTTTTATTACTGCTACAAGAAGTAATGTCTGCTTACACCCAGTAAGTCATTCTGCAGAGTAATGTGATGCCAACCATAACGGGTCAAAATAAAGGTTCATTTTATGTCTTTGACCCTACTTTGGAAACCCCATGTATTTTCCAGCCTGTAAGGCTAGCGTCACTGTAGAGGTACCATGCTCAGAAAATCTTCACAGCTGGATGGAAAAAGGAGGCTGAATTATGATTCTGCAAAACGGAAGCAGTGCTTTATTGATTATTCTATATGAAATTGATTATTCTATAGATAGTTTGACTATGGTGCACTGCAATGGGGATTGAGAAGCATCAGAAAAGGGAACAGGCAGCAAATTGCCTTAACCAAAACTTAGCAGCTTACTTGCAGCAATACACATCCAATCACATACACAGTGTCAGGTGGCAGTCTTTTCTGAAGGGTTGCTAAGACACAGCAATTAACAGGGAATTAGTTAAATTATTTCCTTGAAAGGTAATTTCACTATTTTTGCTATGCCATGTTTGTTTGCACTGGGCATTCGTTGTCCCCCATAGTTAAGCTAAAGGCTGATTCTTAAAGACTTCATTGCATATAAAAAAGTGTTGGCAAATGGCATGCATTCTGCCTTAGGAATTACTGTGTACCGCTGAAAACAGCCATACATTTGTACATCGGCCAGTAATAAGTCTGCACACAACATCACATGTCTTTTTGCATGTAGTACTCAGCAACCTTGGAAAAAAATGTTCTTAAAAGTCTTTTCCTATGTTCTGTTACCTGATGTGTCTTGTTTTGAAACAGGGTGAAAGTAATAATATTAAAAACTACAGGCCAGCTAGGGAAATCTACAGACTGCAATACAAAGCTCTTTTTAAAGAAAAGTCCAGATAGGACCTTGATAAATGTAGGTGAGAAATGCTTTGCACTCTCCCTACAAAGTTGGCTTTTAGTAGCCATTTTAGAAGCAGCACTAGTTCGTCTTGTCCTAACGGTAAAGTTAGTTGTTGTAGTTTGCAGATTCAGTCCTGGATGGAGTTTTAAAAAGAAAAAGAGATGTTGAAACAATCCCTGGGGTAATGAAAGGGCATCAATAAACCTCTTATCCTAGGGAAACATAACTGGGGGAAAAAATGTAACAGTTGAAGATACTGTCTGGACAGAAAACAAAATCCTTATGCAGTCAGAGTGGAATCTGAGACTGCTGGCAAGCCAAGGTTGCAGCGAAAAGCCCTGCAGGTTTTTTTGTGGGTCTGGTATGCTTATCAGCAACATTAAAAAAAAAAATCTCAAAAATGCCAAACTATCACAGCAGCCTTCCCAAGGAGCCACTTATGTGCCTGTCTGCTGGGAAGCCAACAGTTACGATGGATGCTTGCTACGTGAATCTCTGTTCATGAGGTCAAGAACCGAGACTAACTCACAATGTAGCTCTGGAGCACCAGGGTAAAAAGCATTGGTATAACTTTAAAAGTCAGACAAACTGGAATTGGACTCATGGAGGCAATTCTCACCATCATATTCTTTAGTGCCAAGTCAGAAGTTTCACTTTTACATGAAAAAGTGGTAGATTTTATAAAAAAATAGTACATATAATTGCAATAAAGTGTTCCTTATATTAATTAGATCTGCAGGTATCTGACTACTTAGGATTTCTTGACCTAGTGTGTCTTCACCTGCTACTTGGAGTGATTCAATTTGCTTGTAAGAGAGAGAATAAACATAAAGGGAACAACTGTGGGACATCACCATACCAGAGTGCCATTGCCACCAGATTTGTCTTTTAAGTTTTTACCACCTATGAACTTCTTATGTCTGAAAAGATCTAATGCTAGAAGACTACTGGTTAAGCAATTCATACATGAAACAGCTGTAGGCTTTCTTTATGCTGTTGATAGTAATGAAATGCATTTATTGAGTACTGCTGATTTTCCAGTGAATCTGTGCTTCCTTCAGGACAAGGTGTATGGTAAATATTTGTAAGCTAAGGATTGTTCTAAACACAGCCCTAACAGCATGATTTTAAATCAGTGAAATAAATTGATGGAACTCAGAGACAGTGAAGGTAAATTCATGTAACCTGAGTCAATGCCAATGAACCAATGTCCAAATCAGGACACATTTATTTAAATAAATCAGTTAGCAGCGTATGTTAACATGATGTACCTCCAGAGAGTGTCTTCCCAGCTTCCTTAGTCCATCAGCAAGACAAGAAATTGGTCTAAAATGGCTAAAATTGACTAAGCATGCATGTATTTAAAAAGGGGTGAAAGTTTGTCTTAATGCTGAATGATATTCTTGTTTTAAAACCCATCACATTGCAACAGAAGTAGTGAGTAACTAACAATAAGGACAGGACATCTGTACAAAGGAGTTTAACTTGAGTGTCTTAGTCTTGTTCCAATACAATGTCTTAATATAACAAAAAATAAACTAGTATGTATCAACATACACGTCTAGTATGTAATAGATTTTGTAGGGCTTAAAGTCTTCAAGGATGGATGCTCTCCTGGAAGCTAACTTTCTGCCCAACATACATTATGTGTAATATGTGCACATTTCATAGGTAGGAAATAAAGATTCAAATCTGTCATAAGCGTTCCTTCTGGTGTTGTTTTTTAGGAACCAGCAAAGCCTCTGCACGTTGACCAGCCCTGATAAAAGCAGTTGTTCATGTCACCTGAGTGCTTAGGCCTGGCGCTGCGGCAGGGGTCTGGGCTTTTTCTGTGTGTCTGTGTTAGGCACAAATCAGGGTCCCAGCTCTGCTGGAGAACTAAGACACACCAAAGTGTTGCTGGGAAGAATCACAGCATTTTCTGCAAAAGGACCATTAAGGAAGCCTGTGTGCTGCTTCTTCCAGGTTGAGAGCTTTGTTTGTAGTGCAATTTTCTGCCTGGGAGTTACACTGATGCAGTTCATAGTGTAATGTAGATACATTGGATGCTTTTATAGTGGAGCAGTCTTTTCCCTTTCCTATTTGGGAATAAACCAGTCCAGCTTAAACCTTTAAACTGGGAAAAACTGCATCTATGTGAATGGGGTTACAGCACTTAAAGAATTCCAGTGCAGCTGTTGCCTTGCTTTTATTTAGGCAAGGTTCACTTTTCTTACACTGCTGAAAATAGATGCCTTGAATTTTTAGTTCAGAAAGTGAAAAGATGCCCTAGGCACACAGTTATACTGTTTTTACTTTCCTTGGTTATGTGATACAATATGCAGTAATGCTGAAGGTAAACAATCTAACCTAACCTAACCTAACCTAACCTAACCTAACCTAACCTAACCTAATCTATTATTCAATATTTGAATTTGTGAAGCAGAGAGAACACAGCTAAGACTATGCCAATAAATTTGCCATAATTTAAAATATATGTGTTTTCCAATTTTTTTTTGGGGTGGAGATATGCATAGAAGCATTTGAAAACCTGGGCAGAAAAAATTTTACTTTCGCATTTGTGGATACTAAGAAAATTTCCACTCATGAGCTTGTTCTAGGCACATTTTGAACTCTGTATGCCCTGCATTGAGCACCAATTAGAAATTGAAAGTGAAGAGCAGTAAGGTGTGGGTTTTTTCCACGTATTTCTTATGATTAATATAAAAAGTATGTGTGACAGAGGATTTACAGACCAATAGCACCACTTCCTCTGTAATCTTTATCCCTTTCCTGACTAAGTGCTATCTGCTAATACAAATCCCCAAGATCCTGACCTCTCTTTTTTGCTTTCCTTTCCTGCAAGTACAGTGGAGGAAATGATTCCTGTCACGAAGCCAAAGGGGGCATATTTACATGGCTTCACATGGTGTGACAAGGAAATCCTGTTGCAGAAAATTCAGGAGGAAAACAAGTAGGTTGCCTGTTCTACCCCTCTTTTTTTGAAAGTCCTGCCTCCGCTACTCTACAGGTTTGCTTCCTGAATTGCTACTTCTGTGACTTTATCAGTACAGATCTCTTTGTTTCTGAATTTTCTTTCTCCATTTTCAAAAGTGGAGGTTTCCAGGACATTATTCTCCTTCCTGATATTTTGCCATATATGAAACGATTAAGTTGTTGTCTGCTGTAGATTTTTGCTTTGCAGATTTTGCCCGTAGTACTCATATTGGTTTTGTTCCTCCACTGATCATCTTTAAACTCTGCACCAAAATAAGGAACCACTGTAAGTGCTTTGATTTTGTTCTTTTCTGGGCTGGGGGAAAAAACTCCACTGCTGACAGGAGGTTATTATCACTTCAAACCCTACAGCATTCAAGTAGCTTTGCCTGTAGCCTAGAGGAAACCAACCATAGAAGGGTTTAACATTCATTTTTAAATGCATTTAGTACATATATAGTGCTGTGGTTAGTATTTTTTAGATTATATTATTAAATATATATGAAAACTTGGTGTGAGAGTGTTCTTTCATCTACCTAATCAATACCTACAATGCTGGTTTCTCTTCCCTACCCGCTCTCAGATCTGTAATCAAAATCATCATTGAGACATCAGTTGACTAGAAAGGAAACCTTTAGCAAATGTAGGACCATGTGTAAAATCAACATAAAACATGTAAACCAGCAATTTTATTAAATGCTCGCTAGTGTAAAAGCTACAGGTTGGTTTTTAAGAAAGCACAGTGCGTGTGAGTGTCATTCTGCAGTTTCAAACCAGGAATACACTCCTTCAAGGGCTAACTGCTCCTTCAGCTGGCAGTCAGTTTATCTGTGTTCAGAGCTGGATCTGAGCAGAGACCACAAGGTGAAATACAGAAGCACTTTTCCATTGTGTCACTAGTTCTGATCCACATTGCTGTACATTAACAGCCTTAAGCTTTGGGAACATTTAGGTCTAGATCCTGCTTCATGCCTCAGAACCATTTTACTTTTGTGCAATGGACAAGAACCTATTTTAAAACATCTCCGCTTTCAGAGAGGAGTTTATCTAAACAGAAAGTTTTTATGCTTTATTCCAAACCTGTAATTCTACATATATGTTTTGGTCTGTGTCTCTCATTTGTACAGTCTTTCAGAATGACATAGAAGGGACACAGCAGGCTTCCAGTGATTAAGGAATGTTGACCAAGGTCAAATGATGATGCTGTGTTCTGCCTTTTGCCAGTCTCAGGATATGGAGAGTCAGATCCAATTTCCTAGTCTGGCATCTCCAGCGTAACAGTAATTTAGAAACAGAAGAACTAATGGTCAAAGTCTTGTCATACCAGTCAAAGAGGTTGTGCAATCATCATTTGCTTAATTGTTTAGTGTTCTTCTCCAGTAATACTGGAGTTTATCCAATGCCAATAATATTTTTGACCTGCTTAAAGATTTTTGAGCTGAAAAACTGACACCTTGTGTTGAAGGTAAGAACTACTTAGAAGGATAGGTACTGTTGGGGTACAACCAAGTCTGAGTTCCACTATATAAAGGTGTACAACCATATACAATAGGAACCTGTAGAATACGATAAATGTTTCAGAAGAAAAAGCAATTTTTCTCCATATAAATAGTTAAAAATAGGAAGGGCCAAAAATACAAGTGTCCTCTCATTCTATAGTGCAGCTCTTTCCCCCTCTCTTCTGCAGAGTGGAATGTAAAAAGAAGTCAAAGTACAAGGGGAAAGGCAAGAACTACTAAATGTATAAAAATTAGGGAGGTTTTCCTTATTTTATTGAAAAACCTTGAAACACTTGATCAACTTGAACTTCCTGTTGCAAACTTTATTTTTTGAAGGTCAATGAAGCTTAGAGATGAGACAGTTATAAAAGACAAGAAATACAGTTCTATCCTGCCTTATAATTTTAAAGGAAAGAAGGAAACCCCAGTATAATTGTGGACTGTCAAGTTGCCAAAGAATATAAGATCAGAGTTTTTTCCTCTAACAGTTTACTTTCAAGAAGTATGTAGGGAATGGTGAACACCCTGAAAAGACCTGACTTGAATAAGGAGCCAGCACTATGAATAGGTTGACTAACACTGCTTGTAAATACAGGACCAATGTAAATACATTGGATCTGTGATTTAGGGTGTTTTCTACATGTGTCTGGGACATGGGAAGGACCAGGGCTCTGGACATTATCCGTGCATCCACCTGCCCCATGGCCCTCACCTTGCTCAGCAATGCTGTGGGACAGCAGCGCCTGTGCTGACTCTGCTGTGGCTGATGGGACACTGCAGGATGTAGACCTATAGGTAGTGGGATGAGAGCTGACAGTGTGTGCTGCTGGTGTTTTAAAGCTACATAGGGTTTCTTGTATAGATTTGCCAGGTTAAGCTATGAAAAATACATTTTTTACATGTTTGACTGCTACTTTATGAGGCCATCAATTTTTAAGAGGGTTTTATGAAATCTTGATCTGGGCAAACATAGTTATTAGATAACTTACATCTAGTTTAGAGATGAAAATAGAAACTACAAATAAAGTAATAAAAATGGGCAATAACAAAAGCCCTTAAGGTTTTTGTGTGTGTGCGGTGAAGATTTATGTTTGATTTTGACTGACAGGAAAAGAGGGATCTGTAGATCCTAACATGAATCATTGTCCCTTGCTCATCATAAAGTTTAATTTTCAAGTAGTTTAGCCTCACATTACTGGAAATAATTTTTGGTTCTACTTTAGATAACGTTGATGAGACAGCTGTAGATTTAAGGGTCATTAAAGAATTCTTATTCACAAATTATGCACTTACCTTTAAGCACATATTTAGTCCTCATTGAAGCTAATGGGGCTTAAAAATGTTCTTCAGTCCTTTTGCTTTCAATGGAACTTTAACATTTTCTTCAATTGTAAATTTCCTTAAATGTTTTTCTTAGCTGGGGACTTTCCCATCTTCCTGCTTTGCAGGATCAATCTCCAGGTCATTCCCCCGTGGCAGGCACAAGCCTCCCAGGTCTGCACCAAGATATAAATGGAGAGCATGGGGAAGCTCTACCACCTCCCTTTACTCTGTAATGGGAGAGACACTGTAGGCACCAGAGGGTATGTAGAGTGTGCACGTATGGGAGATGGTCTGAGGCCTCCCTCGTAAATTGTTTTCTGAATCACTGCTCATGTAGCACAGGCAACAAGTGCTGCATCTTGGCTTTCCTGCTGCAGATATACACTTAAAGGGGGGTTTCCCTGTTTTTGTAAGGATTTGGACAGGGGAGGGTGGTTTCCATTCTTATATTTCTGCTCTAAGTGCATTTTATGAAGAAGTATCAGTTAGGGTCTGATAGATGATTTTCAGTCGTTTGTCCTCAGCATCCTCTTGGCCCTAGTGTGTTTTCTTCTTTGTTGGGGATTTTCCATTTCATACATACAGCTAAGCATCCCCAAAAACACATAAGAGAGTAAAATCTTAATATTTCATTTTGGATGATTTCATAAAGAATCGTAATGATGATTATTGTTTACTATTTTATTTAAAGGAGAAGCTCCATTCAGGGACAAACAACCCGTTTGGTATAACCTGTCAAATGACATTTCAGATGCTTTAACGTCACCGGGGTCCCTAGTGACTGAAACTTCAAAACATTTGGTTTCTCTCTGTTTGTTTAGTGACAGAAAATGTGCAACACTTTTGCCGAATTATTTGGAAGAGACTTAGCGGTGCGTAATCTGAGTTTTCTATCTGTTTTTCCATTCCTTGTGAAATTCAGTAGTAGTACCTAAACTCACCTGTAGCGTACTTCTAGCCACAGAATAAGAGGAAGAATAACAGGAATAAATGAGTCTGTAGTTAAAATATCTGAATATGGTTTGAATATAAGGCCAAGATGGAGAGTCATGGGGTAGCCAAAAAGAAACATGGATAAAAGGATTTTATTTACTTCAATATAGAGCAATGGAGAAATTATTTCTTTCTTGATTCCTATCAAACATGTTTGCCTAAGTTTTTATTTGTCAAACAACTTGACTATATATATTTTTTTAATTATCACTACATCACTGGAAGGAAAGAACATAGTTTAATTTTACTTTTCTTTGCTAGCAGGTAGAAATGTCCTAACTAGGTTTCTTTAAATCTGGAAAAGAAGGAACATAATACCAAAATTTTTTAATTGTTATATTGCTTAAGTATTGGAAAGAACCATAGCTATAGCTTAACTCACTAAAAAAGTCCAAGAGTTAAGAGTTATGCCATGTTTAACTTTATAACAGTCCTCCAGAGATCAGTCTGACACTAGGTACATCATTGCCCAAAATAATTTTGCTAAGTGCTACTGTTATTTTATTTAGGAATGAAAAAAACCCAAAAGGTTTTGTAATTTAAAGTTTTGTCAAGACTTTGAAGGTAATGGCTCTCAACAGATCTCAAATTGCTTTATGAGTGTAGGTAAATATCACCATACGTGTCCCATATCTACCCCTGCACAAGCATGCATGTCTGTCCTACCATCTTTATGCTGCATTAAAATCATAGAAACATAGGCAATCTTTCAGGCTGGAAAAGGTTGGAAAAGCATCCAGCTGGACTAACGATACTACTGGGGCTACTGGTATTCCTCTCACCCTTGTTCCCAATAGTCCTATTAGCACAGAGAGATGCTTGTCTGCACCAAGGTCAGCCCGTAAATGAACGTGCCACCTACAGAACTGGCTCTGCTTGACCTCTGCCAGTACGTTGGTAGAAGAAACGCGGGGTCTTGAGGGGGTTTGTTCTTCCTCAGGAGTTTTTCCCGGGACCTGACTGTCCTTCCATGTGGTGAGTGCTCAGTAGCTAACTGTCCCCCTGAACGCCCAAGGACCAGAGACCTGTGGGGTCCCTCTCTTATTTCCCAGGGGACCCTGCCTGGTACCCAGCTGTAGGTCAGCCAGAGCTGGCCAGTGCCAGGACCATGGCTGTGAACACCTCCCTGGGGTTGACATGCAGGGTAACAGTGAGACGGCTGGGCCTCCCAGCATGACTCCTCTCCTGAGGATAGCAAGTCAGGAGACAATTGCTGCGCACTATTTCTTGCAGGAGACAAAACCTGTTGTTATTCACCTCCCAAAATAACTTTGTTCTTTTCTCCCACAGAGGCTGAGGTGAAGATGTCCCCGGGAGCCTCCCTGCTGGCTCCATGCCCCAGGGTGGTGCAGAAGTCACACCAGCTGCTTTTGACACAAGAGTTGCTGAGCAAGTCTAGAATAGCCTGAAGCAGGTCATTTAGCAAGAAAATAGAGCAGGCCTTAGACTCAGCACCTTTCCAGGTCTGGCCCTCGAAGAAACCTCCCTGGCTGCAGGGACAGCCATCCTCCTACACTCAACCCACCCAGTCAGCCCCCATGAGACATAGGCAAGCTCTGCCCAGGCATCTACCCCCCTCAACTGCCTCTACTGCAGGGTCCCCTGAGGGAAACCAGGACCTGTTGCCCCTCCTGAGGGCCTTCCTGGCCCACTCTGTCTTCTCCTCTGGTCCTGTAGGAGCTTTAAACCCTCAGTTACACAGAGTGTTTAGAGGGATGCCATCCTTAAGGCATTCCAGGGCAAGGACTCTTCTCTCTGTCTCAGCAGCACATATGGAACCAAAAAAGAAGTACTAGTCTGAAACTAGCTTCCCTGCAACATCTGTATTGTCTATATATCCTCTATATGTCCTTGCTCTCCAGAACCAGACTGATTGCCTGAGAGGACTCCCTCACCCCCAGGAATGCCAGTGTAATCGTTGTGCTCAGGAGAAGAGGACTTCACCATGACTAGGATCCTTGCCAAAAGCCAGTGAATGAAGAAAAGGGTGGTGAGGATGAGGACGGAGTGTGTGACAGTAAGTGACAATTACTGCTGGTGGCAGTGGAGTGGGGCATCTTGGTAGGTAGAACACAGGATTTTGTATTCAGATAAAAACCATGGGTGTTAGGCTCATCCCTGTGTGAGCACTCATGCGAGTAGGGCTGGGCTCTCTTTAAGGTGGCCAGCTGACTAGAATAAGATGACTCTTATTTTGTTTTGGACTGGACGTGGCAAAGAAAGGAAAACAAGGAGCTGCCCAGGAACAAAATCAGAGTCAGATGCAGACACTTGTGGTGTACCTCACAGCCAGTGAGGTGTGGTGTTACTGTCTAGAGCTTTTCCAGCTCTGCTGAAACTGTCTGCCAGGGAGATTTTGTCAGCTGGTAATCACCAGTAATGGAGAAGAGCTCAGGATGGAGAAGGGAGGGGAGATGGTGTACGTGTGAGGCAAGGAGCGTGAGGAAGTCCAGCCATTGCAGGTCTCTTCCAGGGTAGCGTGGGGAAGGCACTTTCTGACTCTGACCCTAGCCCATCCATGGTGAGAAGAGCATGTTGGGTCATCTCTGGTGAGCAGAACGTTTCTGCACAGCTGTTCTGCAACTGCATGTGGCAGGGCAGTTGGACTCTGCTGTCATGCAGAGCATATGAAGAGGCTCAGCAGCTCAGCACGTGTGTGAGCGGTGGCAGTGCTGGGGTGCAGACCCAGACTAGCCAGGCTGTGATGCTCTGTGGATCTTTCAGTGCACTTGGGCTTCTGTAACTCCATAAACCTAGAGAGTGTGCAGACCTCCTCAGAAGGTGGGGGACTAGGTGCCCTCAAGGTTTTTTCCCCAATAATAAAGCTAGAATGCTCTTTTTCTGACTCAGGTCGCTAGACACAGTCAAAAGTTCAGAAGTTATCCTCTAAAGCACTGGGAGAGACAGCCTAGGAGATCATATCAACCTTTCCATCTCACCTGGCTCCTGTGCTTGTATACCTGCTTGTGTACTCTTTGCTATATATTCTGGTTTATCAGCAGACTAAACATCTAAAATACAGTAACTAGGCAGCTACCATAGAAGAGAAAGGGTAAAAAACCTGTTTAGGAATAGGAAAAAGGATTGGAAGAAACAGTCAGTCCTGGAAGGCAAGAGGACTTTAACAATGTAGTTGAGATCCGTCCAGAGATCTGTACTGTTTGATATATTCACAGACAACCATAGTTCTGCCAGTGGCTAAGAAAGATTGTAGATGACCCTAATTTGTTTAAGGTAGTAAGGCTGATTGTGGGGTGCAGGAAGACTTCATAAGACAGTGAGCTGGCACCAAAATGACAGATGAAATTCAATGTACGTACACGTAAAGTAAGGAGGTGATTCCTTCTGCTGTGAGACATAGATCTAACCTCTCAACCGAAAGAGGTAGATGCTAAAAGGGAAGCTGGAATAAGTTCATAGAGAAGAAAATAAATGCATAGAGGCTCTATCTAGCCTTGAAAGTCCCCAAGCTGGAAATAATTGATGTCTGGAAGAGCATTAGAGATATGCATTGCACATACTTGTCCTGTTCTTACTCTTCCCTGAAAAATCTTTTATGACGACTTTTGGCAGGAGCACAATGGGTTAGATGGACTGTTACATAGCAAGTATTATACAAAATAAACCATGAGCATGGATAGCATAGTGCTTACTGTTCCTTCCTGTCTTCCTGCCTTCCTTCTTTCCTCCTCTCCTTAATGCAAGAATTGTGTAAAAATGCTGAAGGTTAAATAGACCTTTAAAATTTTTAACAGCTGTTATTTGGAGGAGGGAGGAAAACAAACTCTTCATGATCACTGAAGGTAGGTGTTTCCAAAAGGAAACTTTTAATTTCCTGTGATGCTCCCTTAGCATCCCTTGGATGCAGACATGGGCAACGAGGGACAGGGTTACGTTCACTGAAAGACAAAGGGCGACCAAGGCAGAGAACAAATTACTCCCTGTTAGTGGTATGATTTAGGGTTTTATTTTATACAAATGGCAACACTGTTGTAATTGTGATAGTCTGAGGATATAGATGCAGCAGTTTTTGAAGAAGAAATAATACCTTTTGTTAGGCTGACTGATACAGCAGCAAAACCCATTGGGCAGCACTGGTGCACAGGCACTGTGGCCTTGGGCACACAACCCTTCCTTCAGGCTCGGACAGATGCCTCTGTCTGGGACACACAGGCCTTTCTTTACTCTGAATCAGGAGCTTTTCCCAGGGATGGGAAGAAGGGCTTTTGTGCCTGAAAGGTTGCTTGTTTTCTGCAGCTCTACAAGCAAGTCTAATACAGCAGATCATGCCTCAATTAACTTGCTTGTATCTGTTGGGGATCTCATGGATGAAGTGCCAGGAGATTGTGTGCAAGAGATCTCAGCACTGGTTTTGGGTACTGTAAGGCTGTTTACATTTTTCGGCAAACATTGTCTGTGCACAACTTACAGTGGGGCTTTATGACAGGGACTTCATAAAAATAAAGACTAGCGAACCTAAGATGAGAAACTGCCAGCAAAAAAAGTTGATGTATTCAGTCACCAGTCAGATTATTAAGGCTTCCCTTCTGACAGAGACCCAGCCAGCTTGGGCTCAGGGCAGCCAGTGTGTGTCTCTTGGAGCTCCTGGGACGTGCAGTCCATGGGCTTCATCAGCACTGCTGGCCGTCTCCGAGGTATGAAAGGTGGGCAAAGAGCCACAGCTTGTACTCTCTTCAATTTTTTTAAGTTTACTCTTTCAGGGGGTATAAGTGTAGACAGGACGGTCCCACATTTGCAAAACCATTTTGCAAACTGAGGAATGCAGGCAGGGAGGAATTAAGGGATTTACTCACCCTGATGTAGAAAGGCAAGTCACACAGCTCACAACACCTCCAATGTCCTCAGTTATGCCCAAGACCAAATACTGATAAAAGATCTGTATCCTTGATTGTCTTGTGGCGTGTTTGATTGTCTTAATCATACCCTATCATCATTTGGCCTCACTGAAACCGCAGCTTAATAGGGCTGTACTTGTAGTCATCATGCTGTCAGGGGCAGCAGCTTTGGCTGTCGGCTTTTCTGTTTCCCACTGAATCGCTTTGATGTGGATCCCCCACATTGTGAGTGAGCTAAGTCACCTGCTGTGTAAAAGCTGGGTACAGTTCCTCCTCCCACTGTATTTTTTAATGAAAATAACCATGGCATCTGCTTTAGTCAAGCCTTCAGGGACATAGCTTGTCTCTTCTCATCATAGGGCTTGGAAGGAAAATAAGAATCAGAATTTACCTTGGTTACAGAAAAAATATGTAGGGAATTTTTCATTTCAAATAAGGTTTGATTTAGCTCTGATCAGGAGTTTCATCTAACACTGGTCACCTAAAGGGAAGCATCTGGTGCAGTCCTGGTTTTCCCCCAGGCAATGGAGAAGGAACCTTGCAACAGGAAGGCAAGCCATCCCCTCTCATCTAAGTCCCTGTTTAGGGATGGTGTAGGAGGACCCCACTTTTCTTCACTTCTACCAGTCTCTAGAGCATAGAGTGTATGCATAGAATTTTACTGATACTAAATATCTATTGTTCAAGGGTTCTCACCTTATACATCACAAGTTACAAGTATGTAAAGGCTGAAAAATACAATGGTCAGATAAAGCAACAGCAAGTCATTACTGGTCTCTAGGAAAAAATGTAAAAAATCCTCAAGTATTCACTCTGAGGTAGGAAAAAATCATAACACTTCCATGAATGAGTTGCTGGTCAAGCCCTTCAATCAAGAGCATCAGCTTTTCATTGCCATAGAAGGTAAAGTGATAAAACCTGCAAAAAATACAATTCCACGGGTTCAATTTTCTATGGAAAAAGACATTTAAATTTCATTCTTTTCTTATTTTAAAGAAAGAATGTCTGTGATTCCAAGCACACCATAAGTATTAGCAAAAGAGATCAGTAATGTGTAGTTTAACTCTGAGAATGACATCCGAGGCACCTGAAACACAATGCCAAGGCTGTGTTAGAGTCTACAAGTCGGGCACTACAGAAGGCATAGCCTCCAAAAGCTCAGTTTAAGAAAACAAACCGTGTCTGGACAAGAAAAAGTACCCTGTGTGTGGGAAACAAAACATCAGCACATATACTGCAGTTTTGGAGAACAGTTCAGATTATTCATAAAGTCATGATAGGTACTTCTGGTAAATGTTGCTGGGAGCCTTTTTTACTAGTTCTTTTATACGTGAAGGTGTGTTTGTAGTGGATTCCTGTGTCTAAATCTACTGAAGCAATCTACTTGGTTCAGTTTTTAGAATATGTTTCAGAAAGTTATCTCATGGTGCAGTATTTGAACCACTGTAAATCAGATTGGGGATAATCTTAGAAAAGTTATAACTTTTGGGGGATGTAATCATTATTGCTACACTATTTGCAATTTAAATTTAAAAAATTGTGAAGAGAAGCAACCTGTAACAGAACAGACCTTGTGCACACAATGAAGTGAGAAGAACAGACATATGAAGGTAGGAAAGTTATTTTTCTTTTTTATCTCTAAACTCCATGTCTCTACCGGACGAATATGAAATTCCCATCTTTCAAATTGTCCTGTCTCAGCAATTCCAGGAGCCGGTTTTTCACTTGGCTTTCCTTTCTGCAATCACCAACACCTATGCTGCTCTGATCTTATGATCCTAGGTAGGTGTTTATGCCACACAAAGCAGTCAAGGATCTTTGTAAAATGTTTTTCTGCAGTTGGAACATGCAGGTGAGATTGAGAACATTCACTGATTTTGAAGTCATTATGTCTTGGCTACTTATAACAAAAAACTTTTTATAAACATTCAAAAAAAAAGAAAAAAAAAGAAAAAGAAAAAGAAACTGACATTAAAGTTCCAGCTATTTTCTCATTTCTATCATCCTTTAGCCATTGTCACGTGTCCGCAAGTCTCCCATAGTGAAGATCAGTCTGGTCCTACAGCCCCCTCTCCTGTGCATTTATCATCACTGCAAGAAATTCAGCAATTCGCTCAGCTCTGTAACATTGGTTTCTTGCAGACTTACGTAGGGACTTAAATGTTTGCTCATTATTCCAGGTTTAAACGGCACCTAGCTAATAGTGAATTTATAGTCATTGCACCTCAGTGCACTAGAGGAGTACTAGTAAAGTGAGCAGCTGAAAAGGAGGCAGAAGCAGCCTCATTTTTAAAAAAACTTACGAAGGTACAGATCAGCACCTGCTGGGTTATTCAGAAATGCCTGAGCAGGCTAAGTATCTAATTTTCAAAGGGAGTTTATTAGAACCTGTTTATGCTTATTTGTCTGTCTACTAAATGTCTGCCTTCACCCTGAGGCTTCTAAACACTTTTGAAAGCCTGCTGGAGCAGAGCTGCGTGCCTAGGCTCCGGTGGAGGCACTAAACCACTTGAGAGCAGGATTTCATTTTTCCGTGTCACTCCAAGGTCAGTCAGAACTTGCCTAGTAGAATCGGAGATTAAACCAGGGATTTAATCAGGAAGCTATCATTCCTTGCGTAAAAGCTGCTGCTAATTTAATAGCTGCATTTACTGTGCTGATGGCTCTCCCTCGAAAGTCGCCTCTGCCAGGGAGTCTGACCTCTCTGTCACACACTGTTCAGTCAGTGCTGTCACTGCAGCTTCCTTCACCCAGGCAGTGCAATAGCCAGCACAGCAGTGGGCAACTCCTGGCTGGCCAGTAACAAGTGGAGCTTTCTGATCCCCGACTGAAGCTTCTCTTGTGTACCAAACTCACCCCAAGTTACTATACTACTTATTCTTCCATTGTTTTCATGGGGTGCTTAACTTCTAGCTTGTTAGCAGCAGCATTACTCAGCACTGTTCACTATTACTCAGCCTAAAATAGACTACAGCCAGACTGATAGACTTCTAACCTACTGTCATATTGTTTATGTATATAAAGTTAAATCCCTGGTTCCCACAGAAAGACTCATCTTGTTGACAGGAAGATCAAAAAAGAGAGTGAGAAACAGAGTGCCAATGGATGAGGCGATGTATGGTTGGAAGAAGAAAGGGTTAGAGTTTAGCACTTGGTGATTCTGCAAAGCCTGTCCCTAGTTGTCTCATGATGTCTAACCAGAAGAGAAAGATGCTGGGTACAGTGGGTGCTCAGCAGGGAGCAACTGGGTTTAAATGTCCTGGTCAGTATCACATAAACTCTGTGGTGGAGGGTGGTACAGAATCCATTTCCCAGCTTTGAAGCTGACAGAATAGGTGCAATGGTCAGTTCCATATCCCATGAGACCACCCTGTCCCTTCCTGCAACTGCCATCCTCATTCACTACACACTGTTTCGGTTCTGCAGCAAAGTATTTGTAAGGGTATTGCTACCATTCTCCACACTGTCTCTCACAGGTCTGTCCTGTATAATGAGCTCTGTGGAAAGAAAAAAGAGTGGAGGAAAATAGAAGTGAAATATTGTCTTATCTCTATTCCTGCATCCCACAAAACCCTGGCAGAAGGACTGCAGAGAAACAGCAGAGTAAATATAATACGGTTGCTGTAGCTCAAAAATGGAAGAAGATTTTTCTTTCTTAGGACATGGCATATCATATCTGGTAAATAAGGAAAAATCACAAGGAGGTATGACACAACCATTGCAGGTGGAATATTAAAATTATTTGGCTAAAAAGTCAACAGTCTTTGGAGTACTTGTGGGATTGTGATGGTCTTACCATGGATTTGCCAAATTTGGAGGAATTTTTCACATGAATTACTAAAGATAGCATGTTGAGACCTGTCCTCACCTCAGACCTCAGCATCACTATGGTATCTCAATAAAGAGTTGTAAAGACATTCCTAATGCCAATAAACACGTTGGCAGATCAGTTCATTTTTTTGATGCATAAAAAGAGGGTTCTCTGTGTGGAAAACGTAAACAGAAAGTATTTCAATGCTTAATTAGCTGAAATAAGCTCTCTTTAATAGGAAAATTTGGGTACATCTAGGTACATCAATACCACCAGCTCTGTTTACCCGGCGTTGCTAACCAACAAACTGTATCAACAGAGCTGCACTTATCCCCTGCCAAAGAGGGTGCATTTTGTACCTATTGATCAAGCAGACTGGCGTGTCTTACTGTACATTTTCTGCAGAATAGCATACTTGGTAGAAATATCTATTGTACTCCAAAAAGTGATTATCTCTTAGAAATCATGTAACACATTTTGGAATTCAAATAATCTTGCCTTTCTGAATTACCCTTGTACGAAACATAATGTCTGTAGGGCACAGTTGTTAAAAAAGAAGTCACCTTTGGAAAATAGTCACTCCTGGGAAAAAAAAGGGAAATGGAAGCATTTATGTTCACCATTAGTGGTAGAAGCACTATTGCAGATTAGAAGAGTATCAGCATTTGTCTGTAAAGAATTTGTGTTCTGACTGCAACACAGTTTAAAATAGTGGGGCCAGCTGCACTCCTAAATATGGCTTTTCCTTGCAATATATGGGTTTCAACCATAAGGTTATCTGTGCTGTCATGACTTCCTTTCATGTTTTCTGCTGCTGGAGTAGGGCAGTGCCTTTCTACCAGGGCTGCAGCAGCAGATGTGATCACAAAGAAGGGAATTTCCCAGTTTGAACAAGGGAGGGCTTGTCCTATGTTGAGCCTGGTGTAAGACATCCCAACCATGACTCTATGGTTAATACATGTGAAACTATATAAGGAGCTGCAAAGTGATATTTCAATTTAAGAAAGATAGAGAAAAGCCTTACTGTGGCCATGAAAAAGTTGTGACTAACTGCCTGTTATTGGGAACTGGTCTATCACTGCTGCTGTTGACCCAACCATGGTCCTAAGTGCCAATGAGGACAAACCGTGGTCAGTGCTTAGACAGCATATGGATGCCATTTGATGCTAACAGCTGTCTGACCTGGAAGGTCCTCTTGCCGTGCTGCTTCCTGATACCCAGGCTTTGTCACCTGCTACTGACAGCCACAGCGGAAGTGTCCCCAAACTCAGCTTTGCTGGGTAGCTGTCAGGACAGCCATTTACAAGGCTGCTGGACTGGGAGTCTCCCACTGCTCCCTCCTGGGCTCCAGCCCTCTCCTGTACTGTGCACCCTGGGAATCACAACTGAAGCTCAGAGATATTCTGGTTAGTATTTGGACTCAAAACTATTTTGGAGAATGTGATTTAAGTCAATAATTTTGAAGCAACAACTAGACATGAACTCTTGAGTTTCTGGAACAGAGTTTTTAATTTTCCATCTTATCCATCATACTCAGGAAACCCCCGAGTTTGGTGCTCCTCCGTATGCCTGCCCTACTGAAGCTAACCTGCAAGGAGATCTCCAGTGAGGTTGCAGAAATACACTGGTTATTCCCCTTTTACCTTAAAAGTCAAATCAGAAGAGAACATCTCATTTATCTGGTACTAAAAGGGTACTTTGGGACACAAAAGAGTGCCCTCTTCTGCCTGAAGCAACACAAGCCACCCCCTCCAGAAACTTCAGGTCCAGGTTGTGGCGGGGTAACTACCTAAATCCCTCCTGTTGAAGTTACTCTGCTTCCCATGAAATAAAAAGTGCTTGACAGGAATCAGAAGACAAAGAGAGCACTGTTGTAGCTGAATAGTTGGGATAACCCCATGGTTTCCCTTGTCTCCAAGGGCTGCTCACTGACTTCATACTGTGTAACATATAGGCATGAATGAGATCAATAGACAGCGCTCAGAGGAGAGACAGGAACTCAGGGATTCCTCTGTCAACATAAATCCCTATCAGGTTTCTTCTGGTTTTCCTTCACCTCCTCCCCTAGTTTTTTCTTCTTTTCCGTGCTATGACTGAAGGAAAAATAGATAGGGGACAAATTTCATTTTTAGATGACCCACTGGATTTTGGGGGCTTGGAGATGTGCAATTATTGCTTTTAAAAATCACTGCTTGGGAAAAATGCCATTGGAAATCCAAAAATCACTGTACCATTTAAATGTTTCTGACCAATTGGACTAGTGAGTCATATATATAAGGAAAACAATATCTCTGTACATTATATATTATGGATATCATGATATTCATTAGCAGGGAAAAAACCCCACATACCAGTGAAATGTAACATTAGGAACGTTTTAAAGACGTTTCTCATTTTCCAAATAATTACCACAGAATTTTTGTGGAGAGTACGATTTTACAACACCCTCCTGATCTTTACTGTGATCTGCATGGGGAGGAGAGGGGAAGAGCAAATGTGTATTTTTGTCCTTCTTAGTTTTTATTTTTTATGAGTCATTACTCTCTTCTTTTTAGTGCTTCTTATGAGAGTCTACTTGAGCTGTATATAGTATTATCTTAGCTTATTTATGGATGCATTAAGTATCTTTTAAAGTTCAGTGCATTCTCTTCCCTCCAAGCTACTCAAGCCCTTTTATTACTTTGTTCTTCTGAATCACTAACAACGTTTTACCCTACTCTGATCATTATACAAAAGTAGCTATTATATGGAAACAGATATGAGGAAACACTTTCTCTTATTTTCCTGGAATGAAAGCATCATTAACCAGACTAATTCTGCCTTGGCAACTGCTCATTTTGACCCTGGTCTGGAAATACATAATGTTGTATACAGCACATCACTAAAACTTGGAGACAGAGTTTCGTTATGTATGATCCCAGTGGGGTGTCTAGCTCAATGGGACTCTCATACCTGCTGAGAGCCTCTAATGTGATTCAAAGACAGAAGCAGAGTTAAAAGCTCAGAAAAGAAGTATCATCTGTTGTATTTTATCATTCCACACAATTAGATTGGGTGGGAATAAGCTAGCCATGAATAGATTAAGGATTTCAATTAGGAGAAGGGGCCTAACTATATGAGGGGAAAGGTTCAGAGAGAGCATGTTTTGGCAGCAAAACAATCTGACCACTTTTAAGGAGTTTGATAACTATTCAACCACTTGGGTTAGTGGAGGAGTAGGAGAGCTCATCCAGTGCTCTGTTTTTGCTCTGTGGATGCTCAGTATGGCTATTGCAGAAAGAGTTTCAGCTGACTCTGTGGCCTTGCCTGATTTCCTCTGCCTCCATGCTGATTTTCTACATGGGTCAAGATATGCAGTGGTGAGGTTAAACTGTTCTGATCTTTCTTGGTCACTCAGAGTGCATTCCCAGTTCAATGTCGATCAATATTGTTTTCTCACAGGAGACTTGCACTGCTCTCAGATCATGCCCTGGACTGCTGCCTCCTATGCCCCTGTGGTTACCTGAGAGGTTTAACTTATTTGTCATGCCTGCAACACTCCACGAGCAATAACTTCGCTTTAGAAAGAAAAGTTATTGAATAATAAGGTCCTGCTTGACTAACCTAATCTCCTTCTATGACAGGGTGACCCACTTAGTGGACAAGGGAAAGGCTGTGAATGTTGTCTACCTAGACTTTAGCAAAATCTTTGACACTGTTTCCCACAGCATTCTCCTGGAGAAACTGGCTGCTCATGGCTGGGGCAGGAGTAATCTTTGATGGTTAAAAAAATGGCTGGATGGCTTGGCACCAGAGCATTGTGGTAAATGGAGTTAATCCAGTTGGTGCCTGGTCACAAGTGGTGTTCCCCAGGGCTCAGCATTTGGCACAGTTATATTTAATATTTGTATCAATGATCTGGACAAGGGAATCGAGTGCACCCTCAGTAAATTTGCAGATAGCACTGAGTTGGATGAGAATGTTGATCTCCTTGAGGCTAGGAAAGCTCTGCAGAGGCCTCTGGACAGGCTGGACTGATGGGACAATATTCTCCCTAGTGACCAGTGATAAGACAAGAGGAAACAGCCTCAAGTTGTACCAGGGGAGGTTTAGACTGGATATTAGGAAAAAATTCTTCACCAAAAGGGTTGTCCAGCATTGGAATGGGCTGCCCAGGGAGGTGGTTGAAACACCAGCCCTAGATGTATTAAAACAAGTGTAGATGTGGTGCTCAGGGACATAGTTTAGAGGTGGACTTGTGTGGTGCTCAGGGACATAGTTTAGTGTTGGACTTGGCAATGTTAGGTTGACGTTTGGACTTGATGACTCTAATGGTCTTTTCTAACCTAAAAGGTACTATGATTCTATAACTATTTATTATACAAAGTCAAAGACCTTAAAGCAATACAGTCATGCACATTCACTCCTAGTTTAAAATGCTCACTTCCCAAAGCCTTGAGTCCCTGAATGCTGCCTCATGTAATGGCAAAAGTGTCTTTTTGGTCTGGAATTTATCACTTAAAATCTAGCCCAGTCCTCTGATCTCTTTAGTTAGATACAGTCACCATTGCTTAGCTGTCTGTAGCTGCTTGCTGCCAATGACTACCTCCAGCAACAGTAAACAAGTGCCATAACGTGATGGAGACATCATGGAAGAGCTGTGAAGTGAATAACCCCTAACATTGTTTTACAGATGTACACCGGCAATCCCACAGCCTTTATGCTTATTTTTCCCATTTTTTTTTCATTTGTTAATAGGTAAGTAAAACCTTTCAGATGGGAAACTTTAATAATTCAGTGAAGGTATTTGCCATCTCTGATTACAGCCAGATCAGCAATCATACTGAGGTGTCAAGGAAATAATAAAATGAAGGTGTTGAATGAGTGGTGTTGTATAGAGTGGCTGGATGTTTTTTGGACACCTGAGCTCAGGTTTGGCTCCAGATGAAGGCATCTAAATTCAAATGTCTACATGTGAGCTTGGTGTCTCTATAGTTCCACTACTGTCTGAGGTGTTTAGGGTGTCGTTCAACAGAGCAAACACAGGGGTCTCATTCGGGGCAAAGAATCAACCAAAAAACTCCACGGGTAGTATTGTCTAGTGCCTTGACTCAGTTGTCTCAGTACAAGAGTCTAATGTCACTTGAGATGTCCACACTGGTTTGGCAGATATGATACACCAGCTGCAGAAACCCATGCCCTTCTGGAAAAGCAGCTGGAGGCCAGTGGGGCACTCGTGGGTTTATTACATGGTTCTGTGCACCAATGTTTCAGTAAAAGTCCTGAACCCTTGAATTCCACTGATAGCTACCTCATGTGCAGAGGCTTAAATAGGTTCCCTAATCGGTAACTGATTCATACCTGTAATGTTTCTTCCTGGCTATGACAATACTCGGTGAGAAATAAAGCACAGCTCGACAGCTGCAGTTGTCTCCTGTGTGGTGTGGGAAAAGCCTCCTGTCACCCAACATGGATCCTGGGGGCTTACTGACCCCTCCACTCCCTACTGACATTGAGCATAAGGGAAAAATGCTACCAGGAATCGGTTGGATACTGAGCCCGTAGAAAGGCATATAGCCAGCACAGCTCCTGTCTCTTGCAGCTCCCGGGGGATCTTCCGAATCTGGGAAGAGGAACAGGCATAAAGCCCAACCTCAACAGCAGAACTGTGGAGATTCTGCAGCCGATTCCCCCCTCCTGTGCTGTCCCGCTGAATGAAGGTCGTTGCATGCAGACATTTGGCAACAAACGCCTCCAACTTCTGCTCTTTCATCAATAGATGGCACTAGGCATCAGCAAGAACCACGTCTGTCTGTGACGTTTCCGATCAGTAAGTACAGACTCCTGTTTCAGTTCTCAGAACCATGTACTCTGTGTGGCTTAAGATCATATTTTCACAGGTGTACCACTCTTTCAAAGTTTTCTTAGTTGTAAAGGACAAAAGATGTAACAAGAAGCTGGCAGCTCTGACGAAGAGCCTCAGTAATGGTAGGCATGAAGAGTCTTTAATGAAGATGCTAGGCATGGTCTGCACTGGTAGTTTGTGAGAACTCTGACCCAGTCTTGATTTGCCTGAAGTTTGTTTATACCCGTGATTTCAGATCAAGCTCCTTAGCACTATTCTGAGCTGCAAGGAGCACTTTGAGGCTATTGACAGGCTACATTTCCCAGTTTAGTTGTGTTTACTGGAAAATACCTTGTGAAGAAGGAAAGGGGGGAAAGGAAAAGGTGATAGTGGGGGAATCCCATGATTTGCTGATCTCATGAATAATGTGGATCTATTGCATGCGTTCAGGAGGTGAGCAGACATGGTACCACTAGGTTTCTGAGGAAAGGAAGATATTAAAATCCCACCTGTATTTCTATAGCTCTTTCCATCAGGCTGAAGTAGTTAATCCCTCTGCAGCATGTCTCATTCACTCTGTGACTGTGTGATTGTTAAAGAAAAGCAAGGGAAGAGCTGATAAGGTACTTTCAGCTCTTGTAAAAAACATTTATGGACCAGGATTAAGATTTCTTGATGGGATCAAGATAAAGTATATCAAAACCCCAACAGAAGGTACAATAAGACCAGTGGGAGCAGACCCTTCTGTTGGTGTCCGATACACAAGGTACAAAGTGCCGTTTAGTCTGTTTAGCTGGGTTCTGTTAACAGACCCAGCTGTTGTCTCGGCAGACTGTACATGCAGCATGCTGTTAATGATCCAAAGCTATTCTACCCATGCAAGCTTGTTTTATGTATAAAAATATTAAGGCAAATTTAATTTTACTTCCCCCCCCAAACTAGATTAACACATAATCCTAGGAATGGCTGCTGATGTTATGTTTTCTGATGAAGCTGTCCCATACATTTTGTTCTCTAGGGCTGCCTAATCTAAATGCTGGAGCCTGACTGCATGCCAGATCACAGGCACAATGCTGCGTGCAAAAGAATCTGGCCTCAAATACTGAAGAGCTCAATGGAAGGTGTAAGCTTCCCATTTCTTTGTTTTGTTTACTATGTTAGCAAGGCAAGGCGTTTTGGTCTGCCTAAATGCATGCCGTGCTGGGCTGAGAGATAACTCTTCCTCATCACAGCTGCTACTATCTATGGTATGTGCTAGGGACTGTTCCTGCAGTGATGACACTCTGGTGCTATCATGAATGATGGACGTCAAAAAGACATCAGGAGGTGCCTTCTTTTGTTTGTACTTGCTGGGTTTGGCTCCTATCTTCTTGCATTAAGGAGCTACAAGCAACAAGCAGCCTTAGTTTGGAAGGAATACACTTTGCCACAGTCATTAACTGCTTTTAAAAATAGAATCACAGCATTCACAAGTGAAGGAAAAGCTGTAGATGCTTTGTGTTTGGATTGCACTCCTGCCTTTAATTATGGTGTCGCACAAAATTGTAATCTCAAAAATAATTCAAATAGACTTGGAAAGGGAAACTTGTCATGCAGATTGAAAGCTGACTGCCATGCCATAAACAAAGGGTGATAGTAAATATAGATGTAGCCCATTCAGAGCCAAAAGCTTATGGCCATTTTGAGGACTGGTATTATTTAACAACTTAGTGAACAATCTAAAGTGAGGAGCAAAGGTTATAATTGTCTCTTGGCTGAAACTCAGGATGGGAACAGAGAATCTCTAGGGTTAAAATATGAGGTTGCTATGCAGCCTGAACTGTAGATGGGGGCTGGTAACAACTCCAACTGCTCTGCAAGTTGAAGTACCAGGAGAGGTTTTATCTTCCATGCAGAATGGGTTACCTTGATTGTAGATGTACTGCTGAGCTATGCAGACACTGGGAATAAATACAAACACCCAGGAAGACCAAGACCAAAAAAAAACCCAAATAAAAAGCCTGACCCCAAATCTCATAAAAACAAAGGAGATGATCAGAGGTTTTTTTTATTGCTGATTGTTTGTTTTTTAACATCCTTTGGGTGGACCAGGTTAGGAAATCAGCAAAATATGATTCAGTAAAATTCATAGTGAGAGGCTGGGGAAATGGATGGGTGAAATTTTAAGCATGTTTAGTGGGACCCAGGAATGTGGGAAGCACCACAACTGAAAGAGACCCATGGTGATGGCGGACAGCAAAACTATACCATTCTCAGGGTATCACAAGCTCAGGTTAGGTATATGACAGTTCAGTTGTGAAACAAATAATTTCATAAAATTGACCAAGGTGTATTCTAGGCAGAATACCTGATTTATCAGTAAACTCACTTTTTAAATTGTCTAAAACATTCAGGCTTTTTGTGAAGTGACTGATTTTATTGTTACAGCCAGGTTTTTCATCCTGATGCTCTGAGGATATTGTGGTGCTACTGCCATAAAGAGTCAAATCATCACTGGGAAACAGCGTCCTCAACAATTTTTGCTGAAATAAATACGCAAGGTAAAACTTTGGCAATATGCAAAACTTAAATAATATATTTTACTACATGTTTTTACCACTGTTGTATCACAATGTCTCCAGCTGCATCTTGCAGGAACCACACAATGTGTAATGTCATGGGGGCCCAAGAAGTTGTTCTCTGAGCACAGATAAAACCTGGTTTTAGTGTCTGTCTTTACTGTGGATGCCAAATTGAAGGGTGATATTAGTCACTCCCTCAATTTCTTTTCAAGTCTCTAGAAATGCCTCCCACACACAACTCATCTTTATAGGACTTTACTAGAATTGTGATGTCTGCCACTCTGGCTAGTTTATTTCAAACAAATTCAAAAGGTTTCACTTAAAGGCAGGCTGCAGAATTGCTTAAGCCTTATTTTCTGAGGTAAGCATGCTAAAGGTGATCACAAACCGCAAAAATGAACGGCACACATGTCTCCAGATGATTCTGCAGGCAGACAGGAGCTGAGCGAGACAAATTAGCTGAAGTGCTGGTAGATCACAACTGCATAGCCTCTGTAGAGCTTGCAGCATGGACAGAGTTTGCTTAATGGCTGCCTGCAAAATGCCTTGAAAATTCAGAAATCATACAGAGCCAAGGAGTGTGACAGAGGTCTGTTTGGTCAGAGACCTGACTGATTGGCATTACTTAACCTGAGCCACAGCATAGCACAGCAGCCCTTTCCAACTGATTTATGCCAGAGCCCTTTAAACATAGACTTGTCCAAAGGCTGTATTAAACTGTAGAGTGAGCTTGTATAAAATAGCAGGGGAGCCATTGCTCGAAAATGTGCGATGGGACAGTGTATTAGGAGATACTAATTTCAAAGTACCTGAATATGGTGCATTTGTAAGCAAGCTCTTGGATTAATTACTCCAAGTACAACAAACTCTTCTTCCAGTTATTTTGCAACTTGCAAATGCACGTGCAATGTGGCATTGCACTGTAAATCCAGCAGCCTAAGTTGGAACTTGCATCTGAACTCATTCCCAAAATATCTTCTCCTTAGCCAGGAGAAAAGAGGTGACTCGGTGATTCAAGCTGCTTGCAAGGTGACACTGGGCATGAAGGTGGCTGTGGCTGTGCCCCACTGGCACTGAGCTCCCAGCCCCTTTGACCATGGGCTGCAGCTGCCAGAACAGAGCTTATGGAAGCTGCTTCTCCAGAGGCTGATGGTGTGGTGGCACTGAGCCAGCGTGTCCTGCATTCACGTGCACTTGCCATGTAGATGGATGATTCAGAAAAGCCCAAGAAGGCCCTCTTCTCCCTCTCACAATATCTGAAGAGGTTGAATAAATCTGATACCAAACTGATGAACAGTTCTTGAAATGGTGGCTGCCTTCTCCTGCTAAATAGATTTACAGATAAGCACCATTTCTTTTGTGAATCAAACTCCTTGACACTAAGCAAAGCATTTGTAGTGGGTCTTCTGGGAATTAAATGTATTTACTGCTGATGTTGTTGTTAAAATAGTTGTTTACGTGGTGTCAGATAACAAGACTGTGTATGATTCATAGCAAATAGCAGTATACCAGAACTTTAAACTCTCCTTGCATGGTAATTTGTCTGCTAGCTTGGTTGGATGGAAGGAGAATATTTAACCTTATGCTGTAAATATACTTTACTATTAGCACTCTACAAACAGAAAATGGGAAATACAGCACAGCAACTTCTGTTAAATTTTATATGAACAGCATTAATCAAGTGCCTTCTGTGTTGTATTCTCTGTGCAGTTATGCCCCAAATTGACCATTCTCTTCATCCTAGAAAACATTTTGTTTTACAATGTCTACTTGGTGTGTTTTGTTTAGTTTTGTGTTTTTGTTTTGGTTTTTTTTTTTTTTCCAAACGTATGGAATTTGAATTCCATTTCAATGACCTTGATAGACATCTAAGCCATTTTGCAATATGTACAACAAGGTTGTATGCAATGATCTTAAAGGTCTTTTCCAAACAAAAAAATTCTATGGTTCTATGATTTATTGCACTGTAACTGTCCAAAAATGAATAGAGAATTCTAATGTATTTACCATGGTACTGTTGGTGTAGAACCTGATTAAACCTGCTAACATGATGCATACATGGCTGGACAGATGCACTGAAATTTTTGTCCTTACAGGAACTGCTCGTGCACAGTGTGGCAGCTGTTTTGAGCAGCTTAGACAAGAGAGGCATTTGTAGGCCATTTTTTTCTTACCTATTATTAGAATGAAAGACATCTTCTGCATGGGGCAAACATGCCATATACTCTTTGCAGAGCTATTCAGTTGCTTCCAAGAACACTTTGTATCCTGAACTCAGTCCAATGATGGTAGAGGTGGTCTGGGAGAAGGTATCTGTACCTGCTTTCTGGTCAGTGGCATCATCAAGGGACCAGAAAAGCAGGGGTGGAGAAGCTGGTGTAGGTATCCTAAGCCTTCTTGTAGACAAAATATATTTTAGATATTATATACCAGGAGCTAGAATAAAGATTGTGGATCTATATCCTATCCCAAGCTGAGGATAGGTTTTTTCATTTTCCTGACCTTTTAAAAGATCTGTGTACTTGGCTGGCTATCGGACAGCACTGAAATGAGAGATGAATTGTACTCATGACTGACATATTAATTAATTCTCTTTCCCTTGCAACATGCATACAGGCACGAATGGACAAACACACACATTCAGTCTGTTTCTGCAGGTATTTTCAAAGTCATTTTGTGTAGGCATTGTTCTTACTTAGTGTTAAGCACTGAATGCTTTTATTCACCTTCTGAGCTAAAAATACCTCCATGAAATCAGAAATGGATTTAACTAAATTTTGCTTTTAAGTTTCTGTTTCAAATCAGAGATGAAGTTTGTGCTCGTACCCACAAGAATCCTTGGCCTCAAGACAGACTTGTAGATCTCCAAGTAGATCTCCATATCACCATAACAAAATTCGAGTACTATGGGTTATGCTGGAACTCAGAGTAACGACAACATTTATCTAAAATGTATCGAGTAAAATGTTTGGTGTGTTATTCTGTTTAACAGTTACTGTTTGCTGTTCATTTGCCTACTTTTTTTTTTTTGTCCTTGTAGTGAAAAATGAAAGCAGAAAGAGAGCTTTAAAATTGGTACATAAAACAGTAAGGGGACTAGTTTTTCTGCTGTTGTAGTTCTAAATATTAATGAAAAGTATTTCTTTTTCATTGAATTAATTTATTTCCATGTTTTCCTCTCTTCTCCTCTCTCATCCCAATTACTCTTTTTATTTTTTATAATGCACTTGTTAAGTACTTACAATACAACTGTAATCTGTTGCCACAGCATTTGTACAGCTGAAAAGAAAACATTACTGAATTGTCAGCGTGTTTTCAACTTCATTAAAGACGACAACCTGGTAATCAGCTGTACAGACTGTATTACCACAGTTACAGGGAAATCTGAGCTATTTTCCTGTCATTAAATCATCCTAACAGCAACCAGCATCCTCCGGCATTCAGTTGCTCAGCTCACACTTTCATATTTCCTGATAAGTTGCTTTGAGAGAATTTGGAATTTGTGTTGATATGGTCCTCTGGAACAAAGACTGCTCCTGAACCACTGTTTGAACTAGTGGTAGAGTGTCAGTGTAGCTGTGGTGACTTTACTGGGGACGACTGGCTTTGAGGTAAAGTCTGAGCTGCTCTTCCACTGAATTAAAGAACTGAAATTCCTCAGGGGCTAAAAGTCCTGTTCAGAGAAGTGATTTTGCATAATGCTGCTTAAATTTTATCTTCATTTCACTAAATTGTGGTCTTTTTGAAATGTTATGTGCACACAGGTAGGTCATTTTGATTTTTTTGTAATTCCACCAATACAAAATATAATGCTTCCTTTGAGAAATGTTTTGAAAGAGCGCAGAGACTAAAATTGGCACAAGTGAAAAGCAGTGCAGTCAAGAAGGAAGAAAAACTGGAGAATGGCAATAAAATAAGGTGGCACCTATATAAGTCAGAAGAAACAGTTTAATTTTTTTCCTTAAAAAAGGAAGCTGACTATACTTTTAGGACTAGGACAGATGTATTTTAGGCAGGGTTTAGTAGAAGGAAAAAAAATTACTTAATGATTACTTGACTAGTTTGGAGATCACCATACAAAACCTAAGAGTTAGGATGGAAGAAAGTACAAAGTCGCTGATGAGAGAAAAGGCTAGTCAGAGTTTGCCAAGACAAGTGCTCGTGACAGTGGAATTGAACCATGGGAAAGGAGATGAATCGTTTGTCACATGCAAGCAAGGTGATATTTTCCATAGGAAATAGAAAGGAAATAATCTGATGGTGATGCAGAGACTTCTTGGAACAATTTAAGAAGTAGAGTGAAAGAGATATGCAAAAGAAGTCGTTCTCAGGCATCAGATGAATTTAAATGGGAAAATATGTATAGAAGGAGCAAAGTGACAACAGCTGCAGTAGTCAGATGAAACATCTCTAAGAGAAACAAGAGAACAATTTCAGACAAGAGAGGACACGATGAATATATGAACAGAGGAAGACAGGAAAGGAGCCAAAGATGACTTCCTGGGTCATAAGAATAATCCATAAAATATATATGATGTGGAGCCATATAGCCAGAAAGCAGATGTATACATGGAAAGAAAAAAGTATGAAGTCAGCATCAAGGTATGAAGGCAACATCAAGGTATGAAAAGCAGTTGAAGGAAAGCATGTGGCAGAACACAATCACAGGAAGCATGTAGTGTCTGCCAGACCACATCATTCAAAGAAAAATGGCCCAAGCAGGGCTTCTTGTCAAACAGTTGATGTTCTAAGACCAGATAAATTTGCTATTGGCTAGGGGCCTCTCATTTTTCTCATCAAAAGTCCCCAGGCAAGAAGCATACAAATGCGATGTATGTATCAGCAACAAACATCTGGCCCATGTAATGTGCAATGGCTGTGCATGCACTGGCTGCCCAGATCTGCAGTGCATGTGCAGATTAATCAGACAGCATGTACCCAGTGGTTGTAATGAACTTTGGTTATGTTGGGCTTGCTCTAAGGAGGACACAAAGCTACCCTGTGTGTGGACAGTGACCATTTGCCTAGGTTTTCAGGACATCTGCCAGCCCAAACTCATCTTTTTCTGGAAGGTGGAAGAGGCAATAAAGCAGGTAAGCTGTGCAAGTGTTGTCAGATAAGGATATTCACAAAGCGTGTAAGAGCAAAGCATTGTGCACAGCACAGACACAGAGAAAAATACAGTTCAAATCCTTGCAGAGCAGGGATGGAGAATTTAGCAACAGCACAGCCACTTTCAATTTTGCTGCAGTGCAGTATGAGGAAATGTACTTACGTGGTTGTGTTACCTGAACTGGTCTGCCAGAATAGGCAGAACAACTCGGAATGTTGCGTCTAAGCCACAACATTCATATAGTTTATATCAGCAAGGCTGAGAATGTCATGAAGATATACTGGGGAAATGCAGGTTTAGATGTAAGTATTTAGTCAAATCTTGATGCCTGTGTGATGGCTGTGACAGCAGAGCCACTCCTAAGAACACGTGCCTTAGCATCAGAAAGCATAATACCAATTTTATAGTCTATGGGATGCCTACGAACTCATCTTCCAGCACAAAAGATCAAGGAAGCTATTCTTAGTGTGTTGAAAGCATACCCGAATCCAAGGATTCAGCTATTTCCAAACACAGTGTGACTGGCACACGTTCGTAATGACTGCCATTAGTCATTATGACAGGGGACAGCAATGTACGGCTGAGCATAACTGAAAAAGGGGGAAACCTCAGCGGTTGAGTTCACCAACACGAGCATGAGATAAGTGAGCGTGGACCTTCTGCAGCTACCAAAATCAAGTATCAAAACTAAGGAGATAGTCTCTACTGAGCCTGAACTACTGTGCAGATCCCGCTCTTCTCCCTTGTTCTGCTAGACGATGTGATCACACAGGACATGACCCTTGGGGCAAGTGTCTCACTTGTCTTTGCTTCCTCTCTGCAGCCCAGTTACAGTCTAAACACCCTAGAGGACATCACTTACAAGCCCTTTTTGGCAATTGCAGTCTGCTTCTGGGCACTGTGTCAAATTGGACAAAGAAGGAGTCGAAGTACACTCACAGCTTTTCCACAATATGCCTCCTGGTATATCCATATAGCATCTGTACAAGTCCAGAAAGGGTACAGTGAAATATTAGATGGAGTAGGAGTCCTTGCTGTTGACAATCTAGTATATAGAGATACTTAACAAAAACCTAATAACACTACTCATAAGATGGAGTGGCATCTAAAACTGAATCATAGAAAAATAAAAATTGGTGTTGTGTGAGTTACTTTGATCAGACCTTGGAAAAAAGTCCCTCTGGACCTGTTCAAAGAAAGTGAAAACAATAAAGCATTTTCAAATCTCAAACTTTTTGGTGGAAAAATCAGAATCCATAATAATCATGAGACACAGATAAATACAGATCCCTGCTATGAAGCCCAAAATAAAAAGCAGAAAGCATACCTTATTGGGAAAATTTGATGAGAACTTTGAGAACAGAGGGGTTGTATAATTTTTAAACCACAATAAATGACAACAGTAAATGGCAGCAACAAAGTCACTGGATGTGTTCCAGAGTATGTTCCTAGAAATTCAGGTCACAACACTGAAAAGGTAGATATGCTGTAAATAGCGGACAAGGCAGTATTTTGCAGGAGACACTTCAGGGGCGTAAGGATTGAGAGTGTAGAACTATCACAGGAAAATTATACTCAAATAGAAAAGAATTTACCACTGTCACTGGATGTCAGTATGTACTGTGCAGTACAGCTGAAATAGATCACAAACCTTAGGGGATATTCTTGACAAATCTTAAGCTTCTACACCATCTAGACTTCTCACATGATCATAAACCTACAAAGACATGACTTCAAAGTGAAATACAAGCCCAGAAGAGAAACTCCTGTAGCAGCATGTACTGGTGTCTGTAAAAAAGGAGCAGAAATTCTGAGGAAAAATAGAGAGCATCAGTGTGATTAATCTTTTAAAAGAATAGGTCAGGATGGCTTGCCCAAAACACAAGTTCTCCTGCCCTATCAGAACTTCTGGACTGTAAAAAACCAAAGTTAACCTGAAAAATGAAAGACAAGAAAGCAGTGACACTGAAGAAAACTCCCTCCAGGCATCTGAAAAGATTTATGGATCTGACAATGATGTTATGGGATGTGTGAGGATAAAACATACTTCACTGGTCTCAAATGTGTATGAAGGACTAGACATGGTTGGGACATGCTGGTGATTTGTCTCTTTTTCTTTCATATGGCAATAAAATGTGTACATCAACATCTGAAACATTTGAATAAGTTAATCTGCATTAATGAATTAATAGATACTTCCATTATGGAAACTATTAGAGTCAGAAGCAGAGGCTCTTACACTAACAGATGATGTATCTTAGAGAGTCCAGGAGCAATGGATAACTGATGTAGAGGATATCCTTAACCTGATGCTAGATGATTATTACAAAACTAGTTTGGAAGTAGCTCCAATAGGCAATGCATTGCTGATCTCTGGACTGGGTGACACAAAGGCGATTTTCAGCAGCTAAAGCAGCAATAACAGCCTCACTTCACCCAATGAACCACAGGGCACACCTGAAAACTTTCAAAGCATTGGCCTTTCATTTACGTGCAGGCACACACAGGCGAGCAGAGGCAGAGCCAGCCACTGGGACTGCCCACCGTCTCCTGGCCTGGCTGACATGCAAGCAAATCAGCAACCAGATCCTGATGCTGCTCAAGGTGGTCAAGATTGCTACCTCTTTGTTTATTAAGCTGCTAAAACGCACCTCTGGAGACAAACATTTCATCTTCACAGGCTCTAGCAAGCAGAAAGCGCAAAGCTGTAACCCCCTGTGAAAAGAGTGTCTTTTCCTTTCTGAAACCTTACAACAGGGTGAAATAAAACAGCTGAATGAACGGGGCAGGGGGAAATAGAAATGCAATTCATGATAAAAATGCCAGTATACAAAATCCCTTCCAAAACATTATTATAAGGGTGAGTGTCACTCTACGGCAGACCATGGTGAGAGGGCAGGCTGTTCACCTGCAGCCAGGGAGGGTCACGGTGGAGCAGAGGGCCCCCTGCAGCCTGGGGAGTGGCCCACGCTGGAGCAGGTGGTTGCCCAAAGGATGCTGTGACCCTGTGGGAAGCCCACGCTGGAGCAGGCTCCTGGCAGGGCCTGTGGCCCCATGAAGAGAGGAGCCCAGGCTGGAGCAGGTTTGCTGGCAGGACTTGGGACCCTGTGGGGGATGCACGCTGGAGCAGGCTGCTCCTGAAAGACTGCACCCCATGGGAGAGACCCATGCTGGAGCAGTTTGTGAAGAACTGCAGCCCACAGGAACAGTTCATGTCAGAGAAGTTCATGGAGGACTGTCTCCTCTGGGAGGGAGCCTACGCTGGAGCAGGGGAATAGTGTGAGGAGTCCACTGTCTGAGCAGCAGAGATAACATGATGAACTGACCACAATCCCCATTCCCTGTGCCCCTGTGCGGCTGGTGGAGAGGAGGAAAAGAAATCAGGAACAAAGCTGAACCTGGGAAGGAGAGAGGGGTGGGGGGAAAGTGTTTTAAAATTTAGTTTTTATTCTCACTGTCCTACTCTGATTTTGACTGGTAATAAAGTAAACTAATTTTTCCCCAGATGAATCTGTTTTGCCCATAACAGCAATTGCTGAGTGATCTCTCCCTGTCCTTATCTTGACCCATGAGATTTTACTTATATTTTCTCTCCCCTGCCCAGCTGAGGAGGGCAGTGACAGAGCAGCTTTGGTGGGCACCTGCCCTCCAGTCAGGATCAACACACCACAGCCAGGCACACATCTCCTTTCTAGTACTTGCCTTCCTTGTTCTTCTGTTGATGACCTTCTAGTACCCTTCTTAAGAAAGAAGCAGAACAGCAACAGCCACCTCCCCAGGTTGTCTAGGACAATTCAACCTATGCAGGAGCTCAAGATCTAGCAACTAGCTGTGAGTAGATCTCAGGCAGGATCTGGGGTACTATCTGTTCCAAACACCTTACTGTCTGAAAGCTTCAGTTGTTTCCTATCACCATTTGTGTATTTAAGGCAGGTACTGAGCTGTGTTCTGATTTAAATCTTCTACAGCACAGCATGTTTTACAATTTTGTATGCTTAAATTTATGTAACAGCGAAATGCATAGACCCTGAGTTTATAAGAAGCACTATGCTAGTCTTGTAAGAAAAGCACTGCTTACTGGATGCTGAGGATGTCTGCTGCTGCCCAGCAAGAAGGTAAGTTTCCTTGCATTGCTGAAAGGCCGAGGTGGGAAGGCACCTCTGGACATGGGCTAGGCCGAGCCCTGACTCAGCAGGGACACAGGCAGCAGGTTGCTTAGGGCTGTTTCTCATTGGGTTTCTGAAGCACCTTGGCATATTAGAGGTTTATGTTGTGACAGACCACATTTTATTACCAAGAAACTTCAGAGCTCATATCACAGTTTTCAATTAAGTACCAAAATTACAAGTGATGGGATGAAGGAAGGAGTGCATTTCCAGTCCAAGGTATGCCTTGTGAATAAGAAGATACAGCAGCAGATTTTTTTTTTTACATCAGCTTAGGGTCTTATTTGGAAAGACAATACCCAAGACAGGTGCTCTGTCTCAGGAATTAGGCCCTAATCCTGATGAGTATGAAACTGTCATGTCAGCTTTGCCAGCTGAGCAAATCAGACAACACAGCCCAAGACTCAGTCAGCACATGAAGCAGTTTTAAGGTGTGCTGTCATTGCATTGCTTTGTACTTGCTTCCAAAGTCAATAAATTGTTCCCTGACTTTTGTCCATCCTTTCTGGAATTAATGGATCTTCTTTAATACTATGCTTCCTTTCATTTCTGGAGCTATTTCAGGTTGGCCTGATAAATATTAAACATTTTATTCTTCAAGTTGGGAAAGGTCCCTGGAAGATGCCAATTGTATCCAGGGCACTTCTCTACTAACTAACAAGAACTGGTAACATAGTCTGCCAAGGGGATGGTTAGAAATATCCCTTGCTATCGGCCACTGTCTGGGAGCAAGCAGGAGGCAGATGCGGAGAAGCCCTGAGACCTGAGCGTCATACTGACTCCGACACTTAATGTTACTCCCGGCTGACAGTGTGTCTCACTGGTGTGACTCAGACCTGTAAACTCACCATGGATGTGTAAAGAAACACCTTGTCAGAGAGCAAACTCCTTAGCGAAAGCTTCCCAAGTGCCCCGAACTCCCAGGTTCTGCAGTGAGACTCTCCCACTCCACAAGTAATACGTGCCACCGCAGTTAGTCCACAGCAGCACAATGGCTGGCTCCTGCAGATTTCATGTTTATGGCAGAGTGGGACAGAATGCAGTCTTATTACAGTAATTAGTGATGTGAATTTTGGCTATTCGAGATGAGAAAGTAAGAGAAGAGACTGTGGAGTTTTAGCATTGAAAGTCATCAAATGACCTGGTACCTAATATTAAATGGTACCTGCTACTTGGAAAAATAAAATACAATATATGAAGTACAAAATGATGGAGGCTTCTGAAGTTATTTTTTGAAATGTTGATTATACAAAGGATGGCAAGCCTTCATTGAAAATTAAGAAATATCCTTTCATTTTAAAAGCAGTTTAAGCTTACTGTCTTCCGTTTTAACTGCCCATACCATACTGTGGCTGCTGTAAATACTATCTGATACCTGGAAATCAGCTTCTCCAGGATGCCATGCTCAAGTACATGTGCCATGCCCCAAACTGTATGTCCCGTTGCCAAGCCTGTGAGTATTCTGGACTGTCCCAGAATTTCCTCTTTTTAACAGAAATTGTCATCAGCAAACCACATGCATGCTGGTGGTATTTCTGCAGATAGCTGCAGACAAAAGCCAAGGCCTGATGGTTACCATAGGGTTCTCTCATTAAGTTTGTACTGAATATATTGTATTCTTCGCTGTCTGTTAATCTTTGCTACTCTTCCCCCCGCCCCCCCCCCCCCCCGCCTAATTTTTTTGCCCTCTGTGCAGGAATGTGAATTGTATCAAACCCTGGTGAGGGTAAGAGAGCTGCTGTGCTCTGTTACCCAGCAGTGAGGTTCCGCAGTCATATTTGGCTTGAGAAATTTTGTCTTTCAAACCCCCACCAAATGGGCATTGCTGTTTGTTTTGGGATAAAAAAATAAATCAACTACTGTACCTGTTGCTATTTATGAATATAAATAAAAGGCTTGAAGAAGGAGGGTACTTAATCTACTCTCTTGATAAGCATTGGATCAGGTTCCCAATCTCACTAAGCCCCCTTCGTACTTCTTTAACAAGGACAGGAGCCTTCAGACGGTGTGTTTTACACTCTCACTCCGCTGAATGCCCATTTACATTTCCAGAGAGCTATGAGAGGCTCCCAGTGATGAAAATTTCACATGAAGCAGTCCATTCTGCCTTACATGCATGTCCCGTGTGACCAGGCTTACCGGAACAGTCTCTGGGGAAGACTTGGTTCTGCAAAACCACTAACTGTACATGGGCACCTCAGCAGAGAGATTTCTGTCCTTTTGTATTCTGCAAAGAGCACATCATAACTGGCTCTACTGAACCCCCCTGGGACAATTTAATGCACACCCTGTTTTACTTAAGCGAGCAGGACTAGGAAGGGTTTTTTTCCTACTTAGCTCCTCAGGTAAAGGAACCTGAGTGACAGGCTTTTCCTTCTGTTGTCCAAATCTCCAGTGTGCTCCAGATGATACATCAAAAAACATCACCAGCTCTTACACTGCTCACCTACTATGGATATGCATGCTTCGAGCCAGCTGCCAGCCTGGATCAGGCCGCCCGCGCTGGCCCCAGGTGTTTCGTGGGCTGCAGCACAAAGCCACGGCTGCTCTAAGTCCACGGTAGGTTTTAGAAAGCTAGGAAAGGAATTATAGTGCCTTGCTGCTGGCACATTCCTGCTAATGTGTTTGCTCACTTTCTTCAGGATCTTACGAGAATTACCAGCCAATTCAGATAACTGACAGGATCTTAGTTATAATTAGTAGCAGCTTCCCTTCTGACACACGTGAAGGGCTAACAACATTTTTCTTGAGGCAGAGTTGTTATGCTATCCTCCAGAGAGGTACTTAAAAAAATTGCATTTTCTGGCAAAAAGCCTCTCCTGCTTGTTTAGGACAGATGGGAGAGGAAGGGATTCTGAAGTGATGGAGTTAGACGGTAACGCAGTAGTGTACAAACTGTTGCAGTGAGTGGGCTGCTGCAGATCAGCTATTTTTGTGGTTGCTGCCACTTACCCGTTATATCGGGAGCTCAAATGAAAGTCACCAGTTGCAAAATAAAAATATCCGTGTAGATGTGAATGAAATTTCTATTTCCTTCTCTCTGTGCAGGCTGTGAAAAATCTCAGGGAAATTAGCAGTGTCTAATACATGTGGCGCCCTGAAACTGGAGGGCTGAATCAAATTACTGCATTTATTTAGCCTGATGAGCGAAGTGTACCTGTGTCTAATCACAGACCACTGATTTCCGGTCTTTCTGTTCCATCTCCAAGGAATTTAAAAATGAAAGTTAACATTAGTGGGGCCTCTCAAAAAGGCCTAAGAAGCTAAATACCCAATAAGAGTTTAAGATCTGCTGACTCACAGTGAAACTGTGAGTCTGCTTTGAGGTTAACTCTCCTCATGGACATCATGGAAATAAGGTGCCTGAAGGGACAGCTTGGGCTGCTGGGTCCAGTTCTTTGCAGCTGCAAACAGCACCGCAATGTTTGAGAAGGCTCAGCCTGAGGGACCCTTCCCCATCTGTATTTCTCCAGAAAGTCCTACAGTTTTACATGGCAGGAGGTTCTGCTAGGAATTCGTCTGGTCTCTCTCTCCAGCTTCTGGTTTGTACAATGCAGATTAAAAGTGAAGTGCAGAAAAGGAATAATTCAGGGACAAAACCTGAATGATGAACTTCCATTTCACAAGTCTGGAGTCTTTAAGGGAACAAGCTACAGCAGAGGTGATAGGACTGGCAAATGATCTGGGCGAGTGGCCAGTCAACTAAGTTAATCAGAATTTAACAACCTGAGTTAAACAGAGCTTCTGGCCATAATATGGATGGCTTCCAGGGCAGAGGAGTTGTTTTTTTCTGTGTAAAAGGTCGGTAGGACTGAGCTTGGGGAATGCCTTTTGAGATTGAACCTGATGGTTAACATGGCAGTTGTCTGGTGTTTTATGACACTTTCATGTCAATTTTTTCTGCCATTTCCTTTGATTTTTCTAAGTGTAAAATGTACTCAAATGGGGTGTTATAAAATAATAAATATGTGAAGTAAATAAGTATATCAATAAGCAGTAATGAAAGTAATAAATCCCTAAATAAATAAGCATGTCATTCGAGATGTATTCACATCCATAAAAGAGGCTTGAATATGTTCAAGTTCTAACAGTGTCTTAACTTTTTTCACCTAAAGTTTACTTTTCAGAGTTACACCTGAGCTATAGCTCTCCTAATGCAAAAGCTCTGGAGTGCCATCCCTGCTTGCCGAAACTCACTCCTCTAATTGAATTAACTCTTTAGCAAGTGCAAAATCTCAGAGGAGCGAAGCAAGGCAGGGCTTTATCATCTCAAATATAAAAAGCTGGAGCCAGACAAAAGTCTGGCTGCTTCAGCTACAAGAAAAGCATGATCTGAGTTAAAACAGAGGCTTGGGAAGAGATGCCCATGGATCCAGACTTGCTAACCCTGCTGGTGCCAGAGCGACGTGGCCTCTTGGATGGTACTGTTGGTCACCGCTGGGAACTGCTGGTGATGGAGCCAGTGCGGGTGTTAGGGGCTCTGGCAGGAGCAGGGAGCAGGGACTGGGGTGGTAGATCTTGCTGCCCTTTCTGGCTCCCCTGCTTGAAGGGCTTTTCTGCTCCATGTGTGCTCAGAGCTGACCCTGCTCAGGTGACACAACACCACTGGCACACTGGATGCTTTGTCACTAAGGGCATAGAGACCCCATTTAATTTTAGTTGGCACTTACCAGTGGTTCAGTGTAACTACCCAACATGCCCATGAGAACTGAGACTGTCATGGGCCAACAGCCTCATGTGTCCAGGTGTGAGAAAGACAAGCTCAAGGGAACAGGACTGAAGGACCAGTTTCTCATCTATTTCCTTTCATGGAGCAGAATGTGAAATTGTACACATCAGTGACTGTAAGGGTGGGGGTCTCACGTGGACAGAGTTTTGTCAGAACTACATTTCAGGATGTGAATTAATGAACAAGAGACATTTTTGTCCATGAAAAACTTCAGACAGTGATGCTTTTGGCAAAAAATTGGATTTCCAGAAGCACTGGATATTATTAGCCCATCTTTTAAGGTTGCGCTTTATCTTTCTGTTTATGTGCAAAAAATTTCTCTGCTGCTGAATTAGTTTGCTTAATGGAAAGCTTATCAAGTCTGAAGAGCTCTGTGCAACTGAGCAAGAAGCTAGAAGGATGTGAAATACTTAGATTGAGAATCGTAGGTTACAACTAATATTTAACATTTATTTATAAAGGGAAAAGAGGTCATGCAGCAGATTCCCACTATCACATTGGCCAAATAGCTATGCAAACGTCTTTTGATTCCTCCTTAATACTCATGTTTTGCAGAAAGTCTCCCAGGATCCTAATTCCCTGGAGTGATATTCATTCACATGAAATGAAATACACAGAAAAAGCAGAATGATAGAAAGATTTTACTGGCACAAATGTGGCAATGAGCAAGTTATGTAGGTCAGCACAAATGAGTATAGATAAAATTTTTATGTCACCAGACCATGCATTTCGCAAATGCTGAGCATGAAGGGTGAAAAAATCAGAAACTTTGTAGAGGCATTTAAAAATTATTGTGGGTAATCACTGTGGGTTTTTGTTTTTCAAGCAAAACAAATATTCAGGCACTTCAACTGCAGAGAGTGAGATCTTGAATTCTCACTGAAAAAACCAGCAAAATTCCTACTGGCCTTAATGGAACTGGGATTTCATCCAGGTAGCCAACTGCAGGAGACCTAAATAAGGGCAAAATAATAGCCAATATATTATAGAAACTGATGTTTTTCCCGAAAGTTTTTTTTTCTTTATACATAAAACTCTTATTTTCACTACAAAGGTTAATTCTGAGACTCCCTCAGCACAAGAAGCAAGATCTTTGTGTTCTCTTGAGATGCTAAGCATCTTTCCAATGGGAAACAAATGTAGCTTAAATGAGAGGCAAATCATAGAATCAGAGAATGGCTGAGGCTGGAAGGTGACTCTGGTGATTGTTTAGTCCAAGCCCCCTGCTCAAGCAGGGCCACTTACGGCAAGTTGCCCAGGACCATGTCCAGTCAGGTTTGACTGTCTCCAAGGATGGAGACCCTCACAACCTCTCTGGGCAACCTGTGCCAGTGCTCAGTCACCCTCACAGTAAGAAATTGTTTCCTGATGTTCACAGGACTCTCCTGTGTTTCGGTTTGTGACTGTTGCCTTTGCTCCTGTCACTGGGCACCACTGAAAAGTGTCTGACTCCATATGTTTGTTATTAACCACGCCTGGGGATAGAATAAAAAATTTTGTACATAAGACTACAGCCCATTTTATTTCAGGGGGTATAATTTTCAAACTAGATAAGAAGAAGAGAAGTCTTTAATTGATGATGAAAAATAGTTAAAAAAAAAACAACCAAGAGTTCTAGCAACTATTTTCATGATTGGAAACAATCCCAAGAGAACTGGTAGACAGAGAAAAATGGGAAGATAGATGCAAATGGTGCCGGCCATGTGTTATACAGCTCTCTGAAATCATTGCTTGTGTGTTGCCACCACATACAATGTGACCATGTGCTGCCTTTCTTGATCCCAGATTCATCTTTACAGACACAAGGAACAGCGCAGCATCATTGTTCATGCAGTCCAGGCACTGTTCCTCCTTTAAGTCAGCTGGTGTGTCTGAGGTAGGGCTCAGCCCCTCATTCATGATGACATCGGTCCCTCTGACATGTTATCTTTGGTTTTGGCAGTCTCCTCACCATTACTTTTGCACCATAAACTTTTTGATTGAAATCAGAATTGTAACATGATTTCACTCTGCTATCATCTTCACTAGTCTTTAAATTTATTAAGTAGGGTGGAGTTTTCTAAATTCATGTGGGAGGGCCATCACACGGTGCAGGATGCACCAGGATGGCACTGGGATCTTTTACTTTTCCTGAGAAGTTGTTCATAGCCACCAAAACACAGGGTCAGATTTTGGGCAGAGATGAAGATGCCAGAAAATCACACCCACGCTGCTAATATGTATGCAGTGAACACATGAGAAATGATTGGCCTTTTTTTATTTAGAGGTTCAGTGTTCTTGGTAGTTTAAAAGAATAATACTTGGCCACATGAGACCCAGCACTTTCACAGCATGGTTTCCTTTCTGTTTCAATTCTTCATCCTTCACAGACCTCTGTCATGCCCAGTATTTGCTGCTTTGTAAACTGTGATTTGACCTAATTTGGTCATTTCTATGTATTGACTTTCAAGCACATACTATGATGATATTAAAGCAGAGTCATTTAATCCTATGGAAAACATAGTGAAACTGCTGACATTCTTAAAATGTTCCTGCTTTGTTTTCTTGTGTTTGTACTACAAAACTCAAGGCCAAACCAAAGATGGAACAGTTATTTTTTTTAGCATCAACAGTGTTCAAAATGTTTTTCATAGTAAGCTTCTGTCTAAGCGGATACGTACATGTTATGCTACACAAGACCTTACATCCCTGTCATGTTGAGCAGACAGTGAAAGCAAAAATTAATTTGTATTAATTATAGGTGGCTACTGTTTCTCAGGACCTGAGGGAAATAAATGGAAGTTCTCTGCTACTGGAAGCACGGAGTGTATTGCTTTAAATCAGTAAATCTGGACAATTTACATGCGTAAAATGCCACATACTGGCATGAAAATATTTGTCAGAAAATGATGAATGAAACAAGAAGAATAATGAAGAAAAATGGCAGTACACATACCCTCCAGAGAACAAAATAAACAATGTAAGTGTTTGGTAAATAAATCCCTGCAGAACTCTTAGAAATGACTTACTGATTAATTGAATCAATCCATCAACCTTTTGCGATGGCATCAATTTGCAGTCCCTTCGATGTTGTTCTTCTTCCATAGCTCCTGCTTTAGAGGCCTTTAAAATGTAGGATATAATACATTTATATGGAGCTATCATAAATTAATTGGATACTCTAGTGAGATATAATTGACTGATTCTTTTCCTCAACTCTCATATGTACATGCTTAAAATACCTGTATCACCTTACAATTGCACTGCAAGTTCCCTTTTCTTCCATCCTTCTCCTTTTCCTGAAGTTGTTTGGTACCCACTTTTTGAATTAATTAAAATTTAACAGCAGAGTGAGGCTGTGAAATCACCTTTTCCTTTTCCTTTTCCTTTTCCTTTTCCTTTTCCTTTTCCTTTTCCTTTTCCTTTTCCTTTTCCTTTTCCTTTTCCTTTTCCTTTTCCTTTTCCTTGAAATGGTCTCATTTACTTTATTAAACACATGAACTCTTTGCAGAAAGGTCTGTCTTATTTACTGGTTTCACATACTGCTCTATGCTTGTACCTCCAGTAAGCATCAGAAATTGTGATTTTCACATAGAGTGCCCATCTGAAATATAAACACTCACGTTTTGAATTTCTTGAGAGGAGGGATAGGAAAAGCTAAGTAGAAAAGAGGAGAGACTGTGTGTGGTTTTGTATCCCCACCATGGAATATACACAGATATCAGGTGTTAGAAACCTCAGAAAACAGGTGAGAGAAATGAGCCAACGTTTAGCACAAATGTACGTAGATGCATGAATACTGAGAACCTCATGTAAATTAATGCAATTGCACATACTTACATATTCTTCTAGGAACAAAGAGCTCACCTGTGTGCATAGAAACCAGCCATCCAAATGTTTGAGAGATGAAAAAAATAATCTGAGACAAATTCAGAAAGACTGAAATGTGAATCTGATTCAGTCAATGTGTTCACAAACACATTTGCTATGAATTTTCTTCTAGTTCACCTGTGCCTTTTGTAGCTCAGGATATTTATGACTCTCTTCGTACTCACTGAACTAAAGCTTTAGTAAATGTAATTGCACATTTGAAAATGATTCCTACCAGTGCTTGCTGTACCTCACAGCTTCTGTAACCCTGCCAAACTTCACCATTCTGTTAAGTGTCTCACTGCGTCTGGAGCCTTTAGAGGACGTACATAAGCTTTGTGCTTCCTCTGCTTCCAGTTTTGCACATATCCACAGTGACACCATCCTCCCTGACTGTCACCACTGTCATGTGAAGAGTTTGAACCAATGGATGTGACAAAGAGCAGTATATAATCTGGGGATGGTGTTTGGGGTTGTGTTCAGACAGGGGGAGAGCGAGAATGGGGCAAGAAGATGGTGACAGGGAGAAAGAAATGAAATAGGTATGAAATAAGGATGATTAGAACACGTGCGGCAGAGCAGAAGGCTGTTGAAGAGCACAACCTGAATATGAACATGCTTCTTTGTGTTTAGCTCCATCTAACCTACACATAGCTTGGAGTGGATTGATTAGCATAACAACTGTCTACATCTTTCTCCAAGGAGCAACGGACACGGTGCTGGCTGCAGTATTTCTATGTGTCAGTTCTTCCATAAAACCTGGTTCACCTTTAGAGTTTGCTGCCAATCCACGTGCACTGGGAAGAAGCCAGATCCAGATTAGCTAGAAAACAAACTCAAAAAGTCTATCAATTTCATCTCAGATCTGTTGAAGAGACTCATCAGTAGAAAGAAAGCAATACATACTCATTGTCTATTCATGGGGCTTTCCATCTTTGAAAGAAAAATCCTCACCCTGTGAGTAACTGCATTGAAAAAGGAAACAGAAATACAAATATTACAAACTGGAAAGATTCATGCTCTATAGAGTTTTGCTTTGCCTACTCTCAGTGTGCTCAAATGGCGGGTGAGAGTGCAAATGATCAAAACGTTCAGACACTGAGTTAATAGCCACTCCTATCCCGAGACATCCAGGGATCAATACATACTGCACTCGCCTTTGTCAAAATGCTGTACAGCAGTTGAGTATTGCAACCAGTGCTTAAACTAAGCAAGGGGAGCACAAAACGTTTCTCTTTACCTGACTGGAAAGCATCACTCGCGCTATAATTATGGCATAAAAAGTCCTAATGACAATAATTAATGAACTCTCTTTCTAAGGCATAGTCTTAGAAAGGCATGACTGAGTATCTCAAAATGTATACCGTTCTGCTTCGCCTTTATTAAATGACCTCAGGCAAGCTGTCAATGGATGTGAGCTCTATAAAGACATTGCCTGAGACAGGATTTCATCATTTCAGTATAGGGACAATGAACAGGGTATGAAAGAAAATTAATGCAGTGGAAATATCCATGTTCCATAGCTCCCTCTTAACAAGGATTACTTTTGCAATACTTAACACTGTTAGCAACTGTAAACCTATCATAGGCTTAAAATTCCTGATGAGTGGGCAAAACGCCCCTATTTTCTGAGTGAAGAGTCTATTGCAGTCAGCCTTGCAAAAGAAACCTTTTAGTGTCAGTGATAATGAAAATACCCGCTACCTGTGACAGAGTTAAAATGGTGTCGTGACCTGGCAATTTCTATTCAGTGCTGTCACATCCGTGCACTGCACAGATCAGGATTGTCATCATGTAAATGTAATAGGATTCTTTGTTCCGCATTGTTGCTCAGTTGGGAACAGTAATTCTAAGTTTCCCGTAAGTTGTGAATAGCAGCAGGGGGCCGTGAATAGCTTGGAAACCTATATTTTTTCCATTTATTTTTTTAAAATGCAAATTACACTAGTAAGTCAAAAAAATCACTTTTGTTAAAAATACATTCAGAATTAACAAATGCCAAAAAGAAAAGAAAAAAAAAGACACATTTGGATTGTATCTCTTGCCTTCTGAATATTTAAGTTTATAACAAAAGCCCAGCCTAGAAAAATAACATTCTTTACTGGATTTTGAGGAGGATACAGCTGTACAAATCAAAAATGTCATCCAGATATTCTCACATTACTGTGCTCTAAACTGCTTCCAGAAGAGATCTGTCCACTAATCATTTAGTTTAGTAGTCAACAGTCCTAATTTCTTTTTAATGGTGGTGCTCTAACTGCAAATTAAGCAGGGTTATGAATACCAACTTCATACAGGTATGCATGTGTATATATATATGTATACTGTGTGTATGTGAGTGTGTGTATATCTACTCTATATGTAATATATGAATATGCATTTATATTGTAGTCCTTAATAGTTAGATGTGCTTCCTATTTCCTAAGCACTTTACAAACATTAAAAATTCAGACCTCACAAAAAGCCTGTGAGGCACATATTATTCCCATTTTATAGAGGGGAAGCCTAAGACACAGAGACATTAAGGCCAAAATTTTCTAAATTAAAATCAGGCCTAAAAGCTACATGTAGACACTTCATTAAATTGTCTGACTTCTACAATTGCTAACTACCAGTAGCTGCCGTTCTGTGGGAAATCACTGAAAGGTATGAAAAATTATCTCCTGAAAATTGGATTGCTGCTTAGGTGCCTAAACTGGTTTCTTTTCACATTAAAAAATGATTTTTATAGAAATATGATTTTGATTAACTGTTGTACAGGGAAAGTTAAAATACCCTATTATGACATTTTCATCCCAGTTAAACCTCTACATTGTGTTTAATACTGTACGTCTGCTATATTTAATACTACATAAAAGTAGAAACTCTTGAAATTTTTCAAGTTATGGGACATTTCACTCTAGTACCAGGAAGTTCCATGATTTTCCAGGGAGTGAAAAGCAGCTCTGGCAAGAATGAGCTCAGAATTTCAGTTACTCAAGTCTGAAAGTTTAGATTTGAGGCCCAAATCAGCAAGGAATGCTTTATGGCATCAGGTCTAAGGGACGTGCCTAATTCACACAGGAAATCCCTGCCAGGATCTGGGGCTGGAGCCCGTGGCCCTGTGCATTAGATGCTTCCTGGGTTATGCAGCCCCTGTCAATAGTTATTCCTGTGTATTTTATATACATAGACATACACACACACACACTTACATATATATATATATAAATCTCACTGAATTAATGTTAAGTATAGTTCCTGAACATGTCCCCCATCTTATTTTCCCTGGTGAATGCCTGTTCCTCTGTCATTGTCCAGAGCTGTTGCTTGTGACACTGTACATCCATGCAGACACAGCAAAGGGCACTGGTTTGTACAGGGATGAGTGAGTGGTGTGATTGCACAGGCTGCGCGTGGGAACTCGGGTGCCTCACGCGAGCGAGGGTTCGGCCAGCAAGGAAAAAGGAGATGCTCAGGGGCAGCTCGAGCCTTTCTCAGCGCTGACCTTCCCTTTCACCTCAGGTGTGGTAGGTGCGTGCATTTACCTATGCAGGGTCTGAGCAAAGAAACAATGACAATCCAAGTTTCTGAAAAGCCTGAGCAAAATATTGGGTTTTTCCTAATGAAAGCCACCTAAGTGCTTGAAAATACAGATCAGATGTAGAACAAAACATATGTTCCTAGGAGTTCAGAGTATTTCATATACACATTGACCTACTAGCAATATTCCCAAAGGCATCTTGTTGCCAACTACGAAACAGCACAGTTTTTTTTTTTCAGCCACAATAATACAGGAAGATAAAATACACGTTCTAACACACAACAGATCCCCCAAATATACCACAAAAAGGTCTCCAATATTTCTTCAACTCAACTAGTCCCTTCCCACCCTCCCCAGCTGAAACCAAAAAATAAAATATATGGATCCCTTATGGTGCAATTAGAAAAAAAAAGCTCACTTACAGAGAATTTTCAGTTGAAATTAGATATAAAAGAGTAAACGTAGCTAGTACATATTCAGTTGGCCTTTGTTGATAGAAATCTGCAGATGTCTCTGTAGTTAGTAAAAGACATTTAGAGATAGCTATAAAAGCACCTACAGTGTGATAAATAAAACCAGCGGGATTAAGAAGCACTGTTTCTGCTGCTTATTTCCAGTAGGTTCAATTATTAGTTTATGTTACCCCTTTCCCCACACCCAAAAGGTCTCTTTTTTTTTTTTTTTTAACCATTATAAACTGTTGTTTCTTGACCACTGTGGAGCCTCAAAAGTAAAGCACTTCTCAGACAGCTGGCAGTTTTCTACTTGGTCGCTCTGGAGCCGTGGAGCAACAGAGCCTTATTCCCTGACATGAAAACAAAACAAAACCAAACAGAAGAAAACCACTGACTTAGAAATCGTTCAGAATTATCAGCAGCATGTTGAGCCTAAAGGATGTTACTTCAGAAAGCTTGCACGGAGTTTCTGTGATGTGCAACGCAGTTGGGTTAAGGCAAGTATGAACTGTACAGCCTTCAGGGCAAACAACACGCTGTCTATTGACTTCTGCTGCAAGGTCATCCTGGTGTCCTTAGTGTTGTGTTGACTAAGGAGACTTGATGTGGCCAGGAGTGCGGAGGGGGCTCCGAAAGCACCGAATTGGCTGGGTTCATGTATTAATCCATCTAGGTGGGCCGCGCTGGAGGTGGCTGGGGTAGAGAAGAGCCAGAAGGTGGCACTGATGCCTCTGTTCTGGCCCTCTGGTGCTGGGAAGTCCAAGGCGGGGGGGCCAGGGCATCTCCTTTAGTACCTGTTAGAAAGAGGGGCTGAAGGTGTCTGGTGATTTTTGTCTCACTGTTCAATCAGCTTTTTGTTGTGGGGCTTTTTTTTTTTTTTTTTAGCACAAAACCTGGATTTTTTTTGCTCTTTGAAGAACCAGGAGGCCATCCTGAAACAGTTTCTTTGACAGGTCCTCCAGCCCATGTTGAGTAATGCCCACATTTACTTTGACCTAGAAAGAAGACAGAAAAAGAAAGATATTTATAATTCACCATGTAACTTTCTGATGACTGCCCTGCTGCTCTGGTGCCTTTTCACAAGCAAGTGTAAGCCACCAACCAGTAACAGTTTAGCTGCACACAGGATGAGGAAGACAGAAAAACAAGGTGTTTGGCCAGGTGATTGCTTGTCTCTCTCTGGAACATCATCAGAGAAGTCAGCACAGGTTTTTTAAACCATTCCAGGCAGGCGTGATATTTGATTATAGTCTTAACTATATATATATATATATATATATATATATATATATATCTCCATGTGTCAACTGGAAGATGACCTGAACTATAATAATCCATTGGAAGCGCAGCTGTCTTTGTGAAAGCAAGAAGTGCGCAGTATGAGGACAGGAGGTTGAATCGCAGGAGCCTGGGAAATTTGCCCTGAGGACGACTTGCAACGCGGTGTGCGAGTGCCACTGCTCCAGGCAGCTGAAAAGTGCTGTGCTTAAAACCATGCTTTGTAACTCCCACTTTCACAGTCTAAACCAGAACAAGACATTTTGGTTTGCTAGATAAATCTTAGCTGGTAGTTTATTTAAATGAAAGTTGCCCATAATGTGTGAATCCCACAACCATGAGTCTTAAGGAGATAATAACACAGCAGATTTGTACTGTGTGAACTTGCTGAGTGTCACGGTGGTTATACTCTAGGTGCTGGGGCTTTTTGTCTTGCTTATGTTTCATTTATGCTTCAAGTGAATGGTAAAGTGGTTGCCTTCTGTATGTGCAATTATGTAGATACATAACTACAGCTTTAGGCTAGGAGGCCACGACCAGCGTAATGCACACGTAGGTACAGCAGAGAGAAAAGGTGGGACCAAGTACTAAGGCAAACACATTAATCCCCCCTACACCCCTCTGTCCCAAAGTTATTGATTCAAATACCCTCTTACATTTGGTGAAAAGTACGACCTATGAGCCAGAAACATTAGCAAGTAAGTGCCTTCTAGTGAAAACCAACTCCCAACAATAGTCCTGTGTAACAGAATACACATGAATACGCATATATGCATATATACACACATATATAAAGGGGTCTGCGTGCATATAGGTGTGTGTTTCTATCTATACACAGTATGTGTGTTTGCATATATATATATATGTATATAATGCAAAGATTGTCAGACTTCACAGAATATGAGAAAAGCAAGCTTCTCTTCAGGGCTGAAATGCTTTTGAGCAATTTCTCCAGTGCATTAGGCATCAGCATCAGACATGCATGGGTTTTTTTGCTTCACTTCTTCTTTTCTTGAGCAAACAAGTTTACTGTGAAAAACATAGAGAAAAATCTCTCTCCCCTCCCTCCTTCCTCCCGTCTTTAAAGCAGTGATCATGCAGTGTAGCCTTGTTCCACAACCATAACTGTGTTTTTTCATGTGCATCAGAATCAGTGCTGTGTTTAGTCACCTTCCTCCATCACCTCCCAAGAGCAGAATTTTCTCTTGACAATTGATTTCCACCATCTTATTGTGTTCTTGTCCCATGGTCTGGAAATGAGCACTGGCATCTCCAGCACAGACTGCCAGGAAGCTGCTGTTTAGGACATCGGCTGTGGCCACACTGCAAGGAGGTACATTAGCACCGGTTCTGTCCCGTTCTGTTTAAAAAGCGTATTCGTTCTGAAGGGATTGTCTAGGCTTCTTGGCTTGTACAGCATAGAGGACACTGTTGGCACTTAAATAATAAAAAAAGCTATTTATAACAGGTAGATAAATGTCATGATAAGAATCCTCCCCCAAAACATCAGTGTTTAATTTAAAACATAATTTTAAATTGAATATGTTTTTCTCTTTAGAAAGTAAGCTGATTTAAATTAAATGTGAAATTGGGAGAGATGATAAGGGGAGTAGTGGTTGGAATTCAAAGTCTAAAATATAGAGAAAAGAAACAAAGTCAACCTGAATCTATTAATTCTAGGCTATTTAAGGAAACGGTAGCCAGAGATAGTCACCTCAATTTTCTATCTACAGATAATGCTTCCTTTTCATAAATCAAGATTTTTTTCCTTAAGTATCCTGTTCATTTATGGTAGTTTTGCATAATTGATGAAATTCCATACAAATGTACTGTGTGCATTTAAACTGAGTTCTAACGTTTTTATACATAGAGCTTGATTAATATCAGAAAAACTAATAAATTTTTAGTCAAAAAAAGTCCTGACACAATAGAAATGTAAACATGAAGACCCTGAATAAATCAATGTAATTATTTAATTGCATGTGCCAATTTGTGTAAGTTCAGTATAACCTCCAAATTAACAAAATGAAGTGCTAACTTTAGCACACAGGAGGAAACTGGTTACAAAACAGTGTGTCTTAACAGTTAGCAATTACTAAACGCAGCATTCTTTCAGGATAATAATTAAACTGTGCATGTAGAAAACAGTTAAAATTGATTTAAATCTGTCTGGCTTGAATTGAAATAAAAGTTTGTGTTGATGGAATTCTGTCATCACAATCCACTAAATCAATTCACATCTCCAAGCAGTATGTGGGTGATGACTGAGATCTACCACTCCACTTTATAAGTACTATTTGTACTATTTCTGTGTATGAGTTGATCTGGCGAATATATGGGGCATTCTCTGTGCTTATTATGGAAATACATGTTGAAATTTGCATTTTGACAGAATCTGTACAACTGTTAGAAGCTGATATTGTTATGGTAAGCTCTTCAAAACTGAGGCGTTATGTTCTCCACTTTCATTGCCTAGCACACCTACAGGCACTACCACACCATTGACAACAAAAAGAGGTGCTATTGTGCCTTTGGAAATACTCAGTAACTAGATGCTTTAAAGGCAACTGTTTCCTGTTTCTCTCATAAACCCAGAGATCCACATGAGTTGCACCTGGTATGAGTCTGAATTAGTAGAGGATGCAGAGGTGGCAATAAGCTGTCTTTATATTTACTTGATCTTTAGCAGGAATTAGACAGGATGATGCTTAATATATCCTCCGCTGCCTATAGATTCAAAGACATTTTGTAGCAGTTGATAAAGCCATGGAAATAGTTGTATGAACACAGCTATGTTGATATATATGGGTATAGTTGTGTCCTGAATGGATATGATTACACCTTGGACAGCGGTGAGAGTACATCAATGGACTCCATAAAGTAGGTCTACTCCTAGTCTATTCTGTTCTATTCAACTGACCTCATCTACCTGGACTTGTGCAAAGCCTTCGATACCATCCCACATGACATCCTTGTCTCTAAACTGGAGAGGCATGGATTTGACAGATGGACTGCTCAATGGATAAAGAACTGACTGGCTGGTCACACTCAGAGAGTTGTGGTCAACGGTTCAATGTCTGAGTGGAGACCAGTAACGAGTGGTGTTGCACCGGGGTTGGTGTTGAGACTGGTCCTGTTTAACATCTTTGTCAGTGACATGGGCGATGGCATCGAGTGCACCCTCAGCAAGTTTGCTGATGACAGCAAGCTGTGTGGTGCAATCAACACACTGGAGGGAAGGGATGCCATCCAGAGGGACCTGGACAGACTGGAGAGGTGGGCCACTGCCAACCTCATGGAGTTCAACAAGGCCAAGGGCAAGGTCCTGCACCTGGGTCAGGGCAATCCCAAGCACAAGTACAGGCTGGGTGGAGAATGGATTGAGAACAGCCCTGAGGAGAAGGACCTGGGGGTACTGGTGGATGAGAAGCTGGTCATGAGCCAGCAGTGTGCGCTGGCAGCCCAGAAAGCCAACTGGATCTTGGACTGTATCAGGAGAAGTGTGGCCAGCAGGTCGAGGGAGGTGATTCTCCCCCTCTACTCTGCTCTTGTGAGACCCCACCTGGAGTGCTGTGTCCAGCTGTGGAGCCCTCAGCATAAGAAGGATATTGACCAGTTGGAGCAAGTCCAGAGGAGGCCAGGAAGATGCTCAGAGGGCTGGAGCACCTCTGCTATGGGGATAGGCTGAGAGAGTTGGGCTTGTTCAGCCTGGAGAAGAGAAGGCTCTGGGGAAACCTTATTGCAGCCTTCCAGTACCTGAAGGGGGCCTACAAGGAAGCTGGAGGGGGGGCTTTTTACAAGGGCCTGTAGTGACAGGACAAGGGGTAATGGGTTTAAACTGAAAACAGGGAGATTTAGATTGGGTATCAGGAAGAAGTTCTTCCTGGAGAGGGTGGTGAGGCAGTGGAACAGGTTGCCCAGGGAAGCTGTGGATGCCCCATCCCTGGAAGTGTTCAAGGCCAGGCTGGATGAGGCTTTGAGCAACCTGGTCTAGTGGAGGGTGTCCCTGCCCATGGCAGAGGGGTTGGAACTTGATGATCTTTAAGGTCCCTTCCAACCCAAACCATTCCATGAATCTGTGATCCTCTCCTCTCCTCTCCTCTCCTCTCCTCTCCTCTCCTCTCCTCTCCTCTCCTCTCCTCTCCTCTCCTCTCCTCTCCTCTCCTCTCCTCTCCTCTCCTCTCCTCTCCTCTCCTCTCCTCTCCCTTTCTATGTTATCTTTTACTTACACCCTAGAGATGCTGAGCATTGTAAAGTGCAGGTGACACTGTCCAGAGAGTAATGCAAAGTGCTGTATTGTTTTTTCTCCTTGAATACTATAGAGGCTAACACAGATGTTCTATGGTGAAAAAGATCCCTTGGGTATCAAACGCTTCCTCCCAACAAATAAAGCTTTAAATCATTGAGTATGGCCTGCTGTTATCATATCAGTGTGTTTTGATTTCCAGTACATAATATTGCTGTAAATAGTGCTACAAGCAGATCAAACCATGGCTTGATTAATTTGACATTCGAATTAGTCACTCCACTACCTAATGGTCTGCCTACATTTAGAGGGCAACTGCAGTGTGAATACATATGCATGTGTCTTTGGTGTGCCTCAGCTGTAAATAACAGAAAGGTATTACTAAATGCTATAAAAGCCTCCTACGGACAGACTGTAACAATTCTGGAGAACCTTGTCAGATACTGTAGTCAGAGGAAAACATGAAGAGTCTTTGTTTGGCTGTGTCTGATACATAGCAATACGTTTGTGGCTTGATTGGACAAAATGTCAGCTTACATAGTGATTTCTGTCTCTCAGCTAAGATGGTGAAATCACCTATGCTCCATTGAGAATGCAGCATTGAAATAAGGCAGAACACAGTTTACATGGATTAATCATATATGTCGTTGTCTCAGCTATAAGCTTAAAAATATTGCCTGCTTTTTTTTTCCACAGGTCTAGCTTTATTTCCAGTCAGTATGAAGATGTTCAGTAGATGCAATCTGCTCTTCTGGAAGAACCACAGAGCACAAAGAGAATGGGATAATATCTCAGCTAGAGTGCTCCATATGTTGATGACAAGGTATGGTATACTGAGAAAGAAATAGAATTAGAATTGTTCTAAGTACCTATGAGCCACACGTAATACTAGGAAGGAAATAACATTTTCTAAATGCACAGCACTGTGCCAAAAGTGCAGGTGAAAAATCTTTACTTGAGCACAGACAGATGGGAAGCTGAAGTTAAGATGGCATTGGAGATACGCACTATTGTAATTTGAGATTATTAAAAAGCTCCTAGCAAAGCTCCCAAAGGGCCCAATCCTAAGCACTACCGCAGAATTGATTGTACCACTGATAAAGGAGTAAATGTCTGTTCCATGCAAAAATCCACTAATCCATTAGCAGACTTGCTTCCACTAATCAGAAGAAATGAAATTACATTCATGGGTGAATAGCAGTGTATGTTGGAATGGATATTATTTGCCTGCATTCAGTTCTTTCCCTCAAAATAAATGAATAGAAGAGAAACAAAAGAAAAAGTAAATGTTGCCCCTTTGTGAGCTGTTCTGTGCTGTGCTTTTACCATCTATGCCAGTGAGGGTAAATAAAAAACCATTTCAAAACGCTGCAGCAGTGAGGTAAGATTTATACGGGCAGGGAGGACTGTTCTGAATTGCAGTTGGCATCAGTACAAGACATATTTGGACATGATTATTCCTGGACTGGAATGTTTGGGTGATAGCTGTAGTGTGAATGTACTCCAGTTGTGCATATGTGGTGAGATTTGATTACCCATTTTATACCCAAATATATCAGGCTGCACTTCTAGGTGGTGGTTGGAGTTGCCACTCTCACTGGTTAAGTAGAATACTGTCTTCTATTCAAAATAGTTTTAAAAGCCAAATGTTGTTACATTTGGGGTTTTTTTTGGGGTTGGGTTTTTTTTTTTTTATTTGTTTGTTTTTGGGTTTTTTTTAAATGTGGAGACTGAAAATGAGCTACAGAGGTGCCTCAATGAACAGATGGGCTGGTAAGACAAATGTTAAATGCATCCACCAAATTAAAAAGTTTCTGAACTTTTGATAAAATTTAATGAAAACCAACTTTTTGTTAACCAAGTTTTGTCAGATTTGAGTATTTTTTACTAAACTGAATTCTTATTGCCTTTGCGTGGAAACCATTTGAATGAAAATGAAGGAAAATCAGGTGAGAGCTGGGTGTTACTTAAACAACTGTGACACTTTGTATCCTGTCACAAGAAATCATTATAGTTGAACAGAAGAGTAATGTTGGTGCTTAAGCATAGCATGAATTCTGTCTCTCAAAAAAGGCTTCTGTCTATTTTGAATTTTTAAGTCACATCATTTTTCAGCTTAACGATCCTTTGATATCAGCCTGCCACTCAGCAGAATATCTCAGAAGTTAAGTACTTACATATACATGGGCTGTAGCTGTAAATGAGATGTCTTCTGTGGACCTTGATAGCCGTAAGAGTCAAATCCACCTATGAAATCAACTGAAAGGGGGAAAATTGCTTTCATTAGCAACATCTTTTCAGAAATGATAGGCACTATCATTCAAGAACCACCCAGCACACAAATTCTTTTTGATGGACCCCCTAATAATCTGTTAAAATTAGACCAGCTAATTGTGGAGATGCAGAAAAAGGGTAAAAAAAGTAGAGAAAGGCAGAGTCTCTTTTTAAAACTTAAAATCAACTTAGTTTTAAAAATCACAAAAAGACAATAAGGGATTTATAATAGACACCTGTCTATCAGAAATACCCCACCTCCCTCTTTTTCAAGTAGACCACCTCACTGAAGTACAAAACAACATGCTATTCAGATACTACAGATGCTGAAAACCATTTATTTATTGACATGGATGCATTGCTTCTGACTGTGATTACCGTGTCTGGCTGTCTTAGCTTCGCACTGGCTAGTCTATGTTTTGCTTCACCCCACAGCACATCAAGCTGCATAGGTAGTGCCAGCCCCGGGCCACGGTACTGCAGGACCGGTGGGGAGAGGGTGGGGATATGGGTGGAAAGGCTTGTGGTTGGACACGACCCCGGGAAGGGGAAGGGTCTGAGGGGGCTTCTGGCCAAGGGAGCTGGGGGTTTGTTTGTGGTGGGACCTCGTGGCGAGTGGTTGGTGCTTCGGGCAGAGCCAGCGTCTTGCCGGGCAGATCGGCCTGGGAGTCGGGGTTTGAAAGTTTTTTTCTCTCTCTTACTCTCTCGACCCCCGGGTGGTTTCGGGGGGGGGGGGGGGGGGGGGAGGGGGGGGGGGCAGGTTGCTCCCTTCGGGTGGGTTTTCTTTCCTTTTTTTTCCTTCTCGGGGTGGGATCCTGTATCATTTGTTCTACCCTCTTCCTCCATTCCTTAAATTACTCATTAGAACTGGCATTGTTAGTAACTCCCCAAGTTTCATTTCTAGAATCAAATCGTTCTTATCTCAACTCCTACGGGCTTTTCCTCAGTTTGTTCCTTCGACCCTTCCTCACCGGGAGGAGGTGTGTGTGGGGGCCCGGAGTGGTAGAGCAGGCTTGTTGTGAAACTACGACACTGGCTCACTGTCATACTGTGGTTCAGTGATGTAGAGGAGGGAGCACATTGATCTGGCTCTGTCTGAGAGACAGAAGTTTCTCTGATTCCCTGCTTTGACATTTGGGTTGAAATACATGAACAGAGGGTTGGAACCATTTATCTGAGCTTCAGAGAGCTAAGGAAACCAACATTTCTCTCAAGGCGCTGGAGATCTGCAGGAAGGTTGTAGGGTGGGAGTTATTTACTAATTCACACCACTGCCAGTTCCCAATGGTCTTTTCATGTTTATTTTAAACTATTTCCAGGGCAATTCAATATCATCTGAGCCCGAAACCCCTGTTTCTCTGCTGTAACACTTCCTTTACACAGGTAAAAGCACACCCTTTGCTTCCTTTGCACCAGGAGACCCAACTATTGGCTTTTGGGGGTTATTTGTGGGCAGCTCTCATCCCTGAAGTGTTGTCTCTTACACAGCAGATGTGAATTTGACTTTGATAGAAAAAGACCCAAAGTGTTCAGGTATGGAAGTGCATTTTTCAGAGGTTTGTGCACTGCTGCTGGCAGACCGTCTCTGTGTACGTTAAAAGCAAAAAGGAGAAAAAGTTCTTTGATAGAGGATAGCTTCTTGTGGACCCAAAATGCAGTAACGTTCACATAAAATCACAAAATGTAAATTTATAACCCTTGGCTTGAAAACTTTGACAGTGGTCAGAGTCCTTAAAACTTGTATTCATGAGGTTATTTTATACTAAGGAACCCTTCAGTGTGTGCCACACTTATCGATCGATGCAGTCACACACATTCCAGACATGTTACAAACCCAAATTCTTGTACCTCTCTGCCCACCATCTGCTTTGCAAGCAAAGAGCCATCAAAACACTGGACTGGACCGATACAGTGTATCTCCACTGGAACCACAGACATGCTGAGCCTGTCATCCAGCTTCTTCCCTGGCAAGAATGGCCCCTCCAGAAATAATTTAGATGGTTCTGTGCTCAGTGACAACCTTACGTACACTCCTATCCCATAATGATGTTTTACTAAATTAATCCATGACATCTCTAATGAAGGAGGTTTTATAATCTCCCTGTGTTGCCTTTCCCTGCACCTAACTTCCTAATGTCTAATTTAAATGTAATTTCCTGCAAATTAACTACTTTTTTACATTTTAGCCTTTTCTCCCTATGGGTATGAAGACAAATGAGCCATTTTTTTTTAAACTACTTTTAAGTATTTTCAAAAAGCATTTTCATGCTATCCATCTTTTCCAGATTTAAGCATACCTAGTTCTTTCAAATTTGTCTTGCAGCTCATGTTTTTCAAGCCTCTGAGTTTCCAAGCCTAAAGATTCTTCTTCAGTCTGCCTATGTTTTTCTTACAGTGCGGTGCACAAATGACTAATTGTTACAACTGCCATGTAGGTCTTCTGTACTTTACCTGGAATAACATGGTGTGGTTTTTTTTGTTGGTTTTGGTGGATTTTTTTTTTCTTCTTTCTTCTCAACAGCATGATACAAATGCTTAATAACCAGATCTTTATTTTTATGTTTTGACACTAACTGTAGACTACCCAAGTAGTCCATGTTTTATCTGATGACACTTGATTGATTCTTCCCCACAGGAGTTCTTTTGCACTAGTCTGTATTGAATTTCATCTGCTTGATTTCAAGCCACTTTTCAAGATCATTTTGACTTCTAATCCCATCTTCACAAGTGCTCGTACCCCTCCCAGTCTGGTTTCATCTGAAATTTTTTACAAATGTTCTCTCCTCTATCATCCTTGCTGTTAACAAAAATAATGAAGAGAATGATTTCCCTAGCTGAGGTCCCAGTGGGATCCCATCTGAAATGTCATTCCAGCTGGTTGATAACTAAATTTCAAATAGAGTTTTAAACAATTCTGCACATGATCTATGACGTCAGCATCTGGACACTGCTTCCCTGGCCTGCTTACAAACTTTTCACAGGGTCAAAACCTTGCTAAAATCAAGATAAATGCTATTTGTTGCTTCCTACTTACTCAGTGTCTGTAACCATCGGAATGACTTTATTATAATGTGATCATGTGTTTGGCAAAGAATTTTATGAGGCACAGAATGACAAATTCACTATAGGAATATTGCTGGGTGAAGTGCTAACCTGGAAGGAAATAACCCCCCTCTTACTCAAATGAAAAGATTGCAGCAAAAAGAATGGACGTGTCTTTGCTGTAGCTAGTTTGTTGTTCTTCTGCCCAGTTTTCCTTTTTTACTCACTCTTGTCCCATGACAACACGTCAGAAAATACCTGTGTTGGACTGAGTGTCCCACTGGTGTCAACCCATGTTGCTTTGCAGATGTGGCTTATACGCATTTGCCCAGCTTTGCATTTCTTGTGTACTTCCCAAGACCCTTCAAGCAATGGTTAATGCATTACTAGAAGGCCACAAGCATAGACACTGCTTTGTAGTTGTGAGGCAAAAGGTCTTAAGGGTGATTTTAGGGTCGTTTTCAGAAAGCTAAACCAACGTGTTAAGAAAAAGAGTTTGTGTGGGCATCAGAGAAAGATGTGTGCTGAATACCTCTGCATGCACTGTGTCTTTGCCCTGTTGCACAGAGTAAACACAGAATGTTAACAAGAAAGATTATCAAGTGACAAACACGGCAAGCTTGTAGAGACATTTCTGCATTCAAACGGCAGTGGAAGTTCCCACGTGTGTAACCGAATGATGGTAGGGCAGAGAGTACTACTGCGACCTTGTTGTACGCATACAATGGCTTCTTGCACGCAACAACAAACTTTGCAAGGTAGGTAATGGAAAATGAACTCCAATACAGAAGGATTTCAGTAATTTCTTTGTAGCAAGTTTTCTTGATGGTGACAGTTTCTCAGCCCTGTAACGCCTGCGGTGTCCAGGCTGTGCTAAGAGCTTCCTGTGGACTCTGAGCTAGTTTCTTAAAGCATGCAAAATGCTGCCCTTTCTGCAGGCATTTTATCCTGGCTGTGCCTGAAAGGTCACTAAAAGTGTCATACGACTGATACATTCCTGGCAGCAGTAACATGAGATGAATAAAACAAGGCTCATTAGCTGAATTGCTACAGAGGCTTCCATCCTTAACCTCATCCATCAAACACATTTTTGACCATTCTATTTTACAATCATCTTACATGTCACTGTTATCAGAAGTGGCTCTTTTGTCATGTTTTGCTTTAGTAAAAGCACACGTGCATATATCAACAAACACAGATACCTATTCCTTCTGAGTATTGGATGCTGAGATGCTTATTTTCCTGTCTGGAGTTGAGTAAGATAATAACAGTACTATTTATTTGTAAAATGTGTTACAAGAAATTCAGCCAGTATGTCTTCTTCCTTTGCTGGTGTTAAGGGGCTTGTCAGGCATATGACTGTGGTTACAACTGTAACACAAAGAGGACATATGGCTCAAAATAGGGACATATTTTCTATTACTAAATACCCACAGGGATGTGAAGTTTCAGCCTTTTCTGAAAGTCACAGTCTCCACTGTCTCCGTTGTGTATCAGTACAGGATGAGAGGCATAAATGGGTTACTCGTTTTTCATTTCTGGAAGTCTGTGGTGTATAAGAGAGACCATTGAACTGGGATGCACAGAAAAGACCCCCTTAGCATGGATGTACATATGGAAGAAGGGACTCTAGACAACTAACAGTGAGAACTAATGAAACTGATGAAATCAAAAGATGGACAAAGAGAAAGGAAACAGTGTGGAATAAAAACAATAACATCTTCCTGTAGAAAGCAAAAGGAAAGATACTGAGTAGAAATCATAAGACTAGACACTATTCTCCTTATAGAAATTTTCCTCTGTAAGATATAAATGCAGAAGCATAAAGATTCAGGTCCAGAGCTAATATATATATTTATAGCTTCAGTGACTTCACTGAAGTAATGATAATTTACATCAGTTTAGGATCTGACCCAAATCATCATTTAGGCCGTGTGTGTATAGAAAGGTGACTGACACTGTGGCTTTCCTTGAATTTTAGCAGGCAAGAAAAAAATCAATGCAGACTGGATATGAAAGCATATAGAGTTTAGCAGTGGGGAGGGAGATGAGTGGCTTTATCTGCAAAGAAAAGGAAAGGGAAACCTGTGCAACTGCTGTGTACTTGGCCAACCTGTGACCTGCAGTATGGATGACTTCTTGACTGCTTTCAAAGCCTCTCCTTACTTTGTTCCTTTGCTACTACTGTTTGTTTTGCTGATTATCTCACCCCTGTCCTTGATGTATGAGGTCCTGCCTCTCGCAGTGGTGAATGTATTTATTGCCAACACTCAACCCTGCCTTCACCACAGCAACCAATTCCTGCCTGCGACTCCTACTTTAAAAGTGGAAATGTCTTTGTTAGTAATTCTGTAATGAGGGTGACTTCTGTCACTGATTCCTCCTCTCGTCCTTCTCTTTGTCCATCTTCCTGATGAAGCAGCTTGGGTCCTCCAGATTTATTAGTTCCATCCCAGACACCCCCATGACCTTCTCATCCACTTCCTTCCTCCCATCTCTGCTTGTTTCTCCGCACAACATCTCTCCCGTTTCTTGTATGAGCAAACTAATAAAGTCCTCCTTTCTTCAGCTTTCCAGCCTTTGTTCCCTCTCCTTTTACAGTTCATTTCACCTTCTCTCTACCACTGTCACAGGAATTTTGTCCTGTAAAACTTCTGCTTGTCCCAGTGACAGAATCTTGTTATCTTTTTTTTTTTTAATTTTTCTTTTTTGCATTTCCCTTCCAAAATAAATACATGTAAATTCCTTTCATAAAAAAAAAAAAAAAAATCAACCCCACCCTTATCCCTGCTTGTCCCTTTCTCTCTCTCTCTCTCCTCCTCAATGTTTTCAAACATTTTTAAACACTTTCCTACATTTCTTTAGAAGACTTTCTCCCATCATGTATTCTGACCCTTGCGTGCAACTGCAGTCAGATCACATCTTTCTATCAAAATCTGGGTACTGGTAACCCAGTGCACCCAGTCCTCTCCACGGTCATCCAGCCACCTTTTGCACAGCTGCAGCTCTCTTCATCCTGAAACCTTTTCCTCCCTGGTCTCTGCTCTCTCCTCTGCAGGTGGTCACCTTCCTCCTCTCATCATTCCTCTCCTCTCTTGGTGGTTGTCCCTCCAGTGTACTCCTGGAGTGCCATGAGCACTAACTAACCTCCACCTTTTGCTTTTCTCCACCTCCTCTAAATGGGGTACCGCACTTGCAAATGCAAATTCATCTCTTTTCTGCTCTCTGAGGTGCCACAGGGTACCTGGCTTGTGCTCACTCTGCTCCTTCTATACAAACCGAAATCTCAGCTTCTCTCTGTGATATTTACCCATGGATAATTAAACATCAATTCCAGTTCAGCATGGCTAAAACCAGAACTCTTAGCTGCTCCTCCCTAACCTCCTCTGCTACCTCTCATAGTGAATGATGGCACTTGTATCTGCAAGTCTGCCTGTCACTTGTGGATGTAAGTTAGATATCAACTTTGGTTTGGGCTGTGCACGATGTAATTTTCAAAGATTATTTTTGCATATTGAAGAGGAAGACTTTTCTGTCTGTTGACACAGCTATAACATTTACCCAGGGCTCTCAGTGTCAAACACCACAATTGTTCCTTTTTTCTTGAACTCACCAAATGGGTAGTTGAGAAAAAACATTGCCAAGACTCATCTCTTTGGCTAGGTTACTCCTCTTTGCATCCTGCTACTGATTTTGTCTTCCACGTTACAACAAGTAGAAGCTAGATCTTTTTACATTTAAAGCCTTTTGTAGACACTCCATTTCACTCTCTCCTGATTCTAGTTCTAAAAGCTAAATTCTGCCCCCATGCTGCCTGCGTCCTTGCAAAATTTTCAAATACTTTCTCTCTTTGTAAGAATATTTTCACAAACAGTTCTTTTTTTGTTGGTTTTTTTTTTTTCCCCTAAACCTCCTCTTTGCTCCATTGGCAATAATTAAGTTGCCAATGCCCTTATATTCCTGTCTACCACAGTGAATAATATTTGCTCATGGTTTCTTTGTGCTTACTTTCTGCCTGTACCCATCGGTTGCCTAGTGTCTAATATATGGATTGTGAGCTCCAAGAAACAGGGCTGTTGTTCATTCGTACAGTGCTTAGCATCATGGTAGTCTTAAATATATTAATGAATCTAAAGCACTAAAATAATATAAATAATTTAAGTTACCCATGATAAAGATGGTACCATTTAAAAAGTGTTAATGACCAGGGAAACCTCTGTGTGTGTGCACATGGATGCTTCTTTCACATGCATGTCATGACTGAACGTATTTTGCACGTGATATAGCAGATAGAGAACACATGGTGTACATGTGCTATATCTGACATGTGAGGTCTTAAACTTATGTATTCTGTCTCTGGATGCCAAAGACTTGGCCTCCTGGACTCAGGCCTCAGAGGTGCAGCGATTGAACTTAACTGCCACAGCTCTCCACAGCACGCATAGCTGGGAGAGATGGCAAACTGCAGCTAATAAAATCACTGGAGACACTGTAGGTGCTGAAGTGAGTGTGTAAGGCAAGAGAGAACTGTGCACAAATGCTGGTAGCTAAAACCTGGCCAAACTCAGAAAAAATGGAGGGGAGTAAAATTAGGCTTGGTTTTAATAACTTTGGAAATGACATATGGGAAAAAATATAAAAGAACATATGGGGACACCCTTGTTCCTGCAGCTTTGCCAGTATCCTGCTACCCGCCTTGCTGTTTGGTGAAGACACTTCCAAACACTTTAGTGCTTCTGCCTTTGTATGCTGTGAGCATGGCCTGGTGGCTGATCCACAATATAGCACACAGGAGGAGGTTTGCTTCAATACAACCTCAATAAAGTTTGTTTACAATGATAATCAAACGTTATTGGTCTTTGTGCTGCATGCACAGCGATTTAGACTCTCAAAACAGGGTAGAGATGAGCCAATCCCTGGAAAAACAGGGGGAAGGAGGGCATCTGCCAGTATGTGAGGCTGTGGCCTTCCTGTCAGCACAGGAGGGTTCAGAAACGGCGCAACGACTTGGACACTCAGTCCAGTTCTTGTGGTGCAATGAACTGTATTTCTGCCAAACAGCCAGTAACTGCCTGTGACTTCTCTTAGCTCATCCATTTGCAAGGTGAAACTAAACTCTCAGATATTTAAACCACAACCTCATGGCATTTCTGAGCCCTGTGATGTCCACAGGAGCAGCAAAAGGAAACTCCTCCACAAATTTCAGTGGAGTTTCTCAGCTCAGATTCTGCTCTACTGCCACTATTGCCATGCTGTTTACTTTTATAATAATATAAATGATTCTGTAATTTTTTGTTTCATGGAGGCTTTTCCACCAGGTTTTTCTCCTCTTATAATGTTTGTTTTTTCTTTTGTTTGGGTTTTCTTTTCTTTTCTTTTCTTTTCTTTTCTTTTCTTTTCTTTTCTTTTCTTTTCTTTTCTTTTCTTTTCTTTTCTTTTCTTTTCTTTTCTTTTCTTTTCTTTTCTTTTCTTTTCTTTTCTTTTCTTTTTTCTTTTCTTTTCTTTTCTTTTCTTTTCTTTTCTTTTCTTTTTTCCTTTCCTTTCCTTTCCTTTCCTTTCCTTTCCTTTCCTTTCCTTTCCTTTCCTTTCCTTTCCTTTCCTTTCCTTTCCTTTCCTTTCCTTTCCTTTCCTTTCCTTTCCTTTCCTTTCCTTTCCTTTCCTTTCCTTTCCTTTCCTTTCCTTTCCTTTCCTTTCCTTTCCTTTTCTCTTTTCTTTTCTTTTCTTTTCTTTTCTTTTCTTTTCTTTTCTTTTCTTTTCTTTTCTTTTCTTTTCTTTTCTTTTCTTTTCTTTTCTTTTCTTTTCTTTTCTTTTCTTTTCTTTTCTTTTCTTTTCTTTTCTTTTCTTTTCTTTTCTTTTCTTTGTGTTTTTTTTGGTTTTTTTTTTTTCAGGATAAGGGCTTGAAGCATCTTCTTGAGAGCCCCTAGTTAATTCTCAGCAGAATCTAAGATGTAGGACTGGGAAAGTACACAGGTTTGTGAAATTTGGTAAAGACCTCCTGGTGTTACCAACCTTACAGAGGTACTGAGAGGGATCTCAGCCTGATGGTCTCCATAGTTAGGATCAAGCAGCGATGCAGATATTGCATTCAAGGAGAGCCCAGCTCATGGTTGTACCCAGCAGTAATCACCAGGATGGATGGTGCTTAAGGTCCCAAAATTAGAGAAGCTAAAATGCATCTCAGGCTCCCAGGTGGAGAAGGGGTCTGGCCAGCAGAAGAGCCTCAGGGCCGGAGGTGAGGAAGAGTATGTTCTGGAGCAATGCCTCCGCAAGGCAAGGCAAGCCAGCAGCAAGAACTGTATCAGGAAGGTGGGAACCACGGTCCTGGCTGAGCAGAAAGGAGCCAGGATGAAAGGAGCCAGGATGAAAGGAGCCAGGATGAAAGCAGCCAGGAGTAACTAAGCAAGGGCTGGGAAGCACAAATGGGCACCAGGGATAAGGCAGGCAAGAACAAGAGATGGAAGCCAGGAAGAAATGGCTGGAGCGGATCTGTAGCACTGAGAAATACTGGCCTGAAATGGTCAGCACTGCCTTATATAGCTGATAGAAACAGCAAGCCACCTGTCAAGCTTTTAGACCTGGAAATATGGTTGCAGCCAGGACGGCTGCTGCTTGACCCTTGCAGGCTTTTCAAGGCTTGTCCAAGCCTGCAATGGGGCTTGTCCAGTGGTCAGGAATGAGTCTGTAAAAGACATCCACTCAGTTACGAGAACATTAATAGTTTGAAGAATATATTATTTTTCTAAAGTGGACAGACCTAGACACTTCTGGATAATAGCCATTTGCTCTCAAATTTTCATGCTTGTGTAATGAGAAAAAAATGTAGCCCTGAAAGAGTTTTTGACTGAGAAATCATTCTAAGAATTAAAGAAAATGTGTCTAGACTGAATTATCATAGAAGTTATCAAATTAATTGTTAGCAAAATTGTTCTTAGCCAGATCACTGCTAAGGGCAAGCAGTAAAGAGATGAAAAAAGAAAAAAGGAGGAAAAAGAAAATGCCTGGGGCAGTGGCCTCCAAGTGTGACCACCACACTAATAAATTAGAATAAGAGTCATTAGTACAGGCAACAAAGTGAAGAATCAAGGCCCAGATCTGTGAAAGTTAACAGTCCAGTGCTAATGAAGATCTATCTAGATATTTAAAAGGAAAAGTAATAAGGAAAACTTTAACAGAAGGCATGCTGATAAAAATCATTTCATACAAAGTTATGTCCCAGGAATGTAGGAAGCTGTTAGGAGCTGACATTAGACTGTCCCAGTCGGGAAAGCCACTAAGGCTCTGGGCAGGTGTCCTTTTTAGGGCCACTGGATATAGTTAATGAGTCCAGTCCACTCGCAGCAGATCATCACTGCTCCTCTCCAAGATGTTACTGTCCTTCAGTCCAGACTGAGCTTGGCTAGTCAGGACCTGCTCTGTTACACCTGCTCGTTTTGGCTGAACCCCCGAGGAGTCAGCCAGCTGCCCTCAAAGGCTGGGAAAGCGGGGTGGGGAAGGGGGCCAGCAGCCTCACACAGCTACCTTGGTGGGGCCTGAGCTGCCCTCCTTCCATCAGGGAGAAGGAGGAGATACTCCCCCAGCACAGTGCAGGAGGGCCTGCCCCCAAAGCCTGCCCTCAACATCCAACACAAACTACCAGTAAGTGATTTGCATGGAAATGAAGTCTTGCACCAGCATCAAGACACAACACGATGGTCTGTGTGAAACCATTCTCCATGCAGTTTTCAGCTTATGAAGAGCCTCAGATTCTACTGATTTTTCCTGGTTTTGAATATGAACTTTGCTTATTTTTAAATGTCAAAACTGTTCCATGGCCAGGAAGACCACATCCTATTCATCTGCAGCAACAACCTAAGCATCTCTTCAAATCACCTGCAGCTTTTGCTGTCAGAACCGTCACTAGTTACTACCTCCTTTCTACTACCAGTTTGACACAACTGTGTGGGACATTGTTTCATGATCTGGACTTGGTGTTCCTTTCCTCAAACAATTAATTAATGACAAGACAAGTAATAATTTCAGAATGTTTTCATATGAAATGTATCTGTCTTCATAAAAGAGATGTTAACTCTTAATTCCCTTTTCACATGTGCTGATCTTTTCCAATACTTCTGCAACGTCTTTCTTGAAAAGACAAAACATGGGTGGTGAATAGTTAAAAAAAAAATGATGCAAGGTAAGTATATCCTCCTGGCTATTACAATGCACTGATTTTATTAAGCAGTATCCCATTGTGATGAGCTGCTGGAATGGAAATGTTACTTCCTTCAAGCTCTACATTATGTTATTTAGACATTTTTTAAACTTGAGGTTGACAGTCCCCACAGGAGGCGGTGATGGATGCAAGGGGAGTGGCAGGGAAGACAGTGAGGGAGAAGAGAAATTATCATAGATGTAGTCAGCAACACCACCATTTTCCCACATGCGATATTTGCCTCATACCAGAGCCCTGTCTCCTAGGGATTCCTTGAGCATCAACTTCATTAGTCATGAAGGCAGCAATCCATAACCAATTTTCTTTTCATGTCAAGCTTGTTCATGTATAAACCCAGCCCTTTTGTTGGAAACATTTGCAATTAATCCCATAAACAAAGCAAATGCAAATCGTACAGTCTACCCTAAGCAACCCTTCTGACTCAAGGCCCTGACCACCATCTATTATACACTAAAATGAATTGAAATTCCCACTTTGAGTCTAACCTAATTTTCTAGTGATAATAGGCATGGATTCCCAGAAGCATTCTGTGCATCTAGATAGTAACATCCTAATTTCCTTTCCTGGTAAATGTTTTAAATAAGATTTTAGCACCAAAGGAAATTAACCTTTAAATTAATTGTAATTATAAAATGCCATCACTGATTTTGTCTTCAGACTAATTACTTGCTATTATTTAAACAAACTGCACCTCCTCTGAGCTTTAAGTTTGTTTCTCTCTCTGCAGTGCAGTGCCAAATGATCACAGACCAGGCTGTGTAACGTCTGCCAAGCCCTGTGACACCTTGGACTGCTCGGGTCCATTTGCATCTCAGACGCAGCTGGTTGCAGTTGTCATATCCTCCATCCATAGGCTTTCCCCCCTGCACTTCAGCCTCACACTCTGCAGCTCAGACATTTTCAGCCTGCGCTTGCTAACCAGGGAGCATGCCTTGTGGGATGTGCAATGTCCGTGTCCTGCACTGGTGAGAACGAGATGCTCAACACCAGCCTTTTGCTCTGCAAACGGTCCCCTCCAAGACAGGACATGACTGGAAATAATGACACTGGAAGAAGCTATTGATATGTGCAAAAAGGTGACACTTCATGGACATCTCAGGGAATTTCCTAAGTGTTCCTGGTGGCACCACGGCTCTCCAGGACAGCTCTCTCTAGGATGACACACATGAGGCAGTACTGTGGGATTTCAAAGGCTTCTCTCCCTCCATGCTTCCATCAGCATACTGACAGCCAAAGGCATCCCATTTCCCTCCCTTTGGTTTACTTAGTTCATGTAGCAGTCACAACACTGAATGAAACAAATAAATGGAAAAAGCTTCTAATTTAGTTACAGGCTGTAAATTGGGGAGTGCAGTTGAGCAAAAACAAGCTGTAGCTTCAGCTATTGCAGCTTGTCCATTGAATTCTCATTCATGAATGACCTGTTCAACAGCTAAAGAAAAATTGTGTTTTAAATATTGACTTTTATTTGTTCCTATGTTTATTTTCTCCTATGTTCCCTCAGCAGGCTGCCTACACTGTCCTTAACATTAACTAAACAAATCAGACCAGTGATTCACTGTGTTGTGAGAGACCTGTCTACCACAGATAGGGCAAATTGCTCTTTGGAGTTACATCCCTGCCTCCATTGACTGTGGTGGAAACCCTGGCTGTTAGTTTAGACTGAAGGCCTCATTGTATTCGGCTGTAGGTATGTGATATGAATACCATCCTTGACTCTTTGAGGCATCAGTGAGGGATCCAAAAATGCAAATGTGTTTCTCCTCATAATACTGCTATTCCTTTGTGACAGATAACACTTCAATTTTTCCATGATGTAAAGGGTTTGAAGATGCAGAAACTCCTCCCACCTAGCATAAAACGATCGCAAGTTCTGTAATATTCTCACATAGGCTGCGGAAGGCAGTTGATGAAGTTCTAGGTGAAAAAACGTGAAGACGGAACAACTGCTGTTTTCCAGAGAAAGACGCAGGAGACATTACAAAAATGGTAGGTGCAAAACTAACAAAATGGATAGCTGAGGTTCTGAAACTCCTGCTCTTGAGTGGCTGTGTTTGATGAAAATGTTCTTAGTTCAAACATAGGAGTACACTCTCAGGAAGAAAAGATCATTGTGGGCAACAAAATACAACAACATCACTTCTGGCTAGGAAGTCCTTGAACTGCAAATTACGGTGAGGATTTTCGGGGAACCATGAATTTGCTGGGTTCTTAAATGCCTATATGCCAAACAGATACGGATGTAAACATCACATATTCTTCACAGCCGGATAGCGGATATTGGGCTACATAGACCTGGTACCTCCTATCCTGTGTTGTGTTACAGCGGTGTAACAGACAACACTGAACTGGTAGGGCTGCAGCTTACATTGCAGATGTGGCATCCCCTTTCAGCTGGAGGGGAAGAGACTTGCCAGGCTGCCAAGGACAACAACCTCCAGATGTGCATTCAAGCCCAGCCTTGATGCAGAAAGTCGTTTGCAGTCATCTTCAATCATTTCCCTCAGCCTTCGTTTCTGTTTCCTTCCTATTTTTCTCCTGTCCCAGTTGTCTCACCAGAAAATGGGAAGGGAAATAAAGAAGCAGAATCAACTGCTGAACGTTTGCTACTGGTTTGTCTTTGTCTTTGTTTTAGAAGTTTTTAAGCAGGGTGGAAGATGAGGTATTATTTCTCTATAACGTTTTGCTAAGCAGATTGTGAAAAGCATTTGGCAGAGAAATAAAGTGATACCTGAGCATATTCTGCACTTCAATAGTGCCTTTCATCCCAGAAGCTCAAAGTTATGAAGCAACACGCCTGTGAGTTTGTCCCTGTCATTATTTCCCATTTTAAATATGGGAAACAGAAGTATGGAGAGTTTAAATAACCTGCTCAGAGGTGGAAGGCAGCCTGTAACAAAGCTAAAAAATAAAGGCTTTTCTTCCTATCACATATCTGTGTCAAAATTTCACATAGAATTGGTTGGAAGGGACTTTAAAGATCATCTAGTTCCAACCCCCCTGCCATGGGACCCCTTCCACTAGACCAGGTTGCTCAAAATCTCATCCAACCTGGCCCGGAACACTTGCAGGGAGGGGGCATCCACAGCTTCTCTGGGCAACCTGTTCCAGTGCTTCACCACCCTCTCCATGAAGAATTTCTTCTAAAATCTACTCACTTTCATCTTAAATACATTACCACTTGCCCTATCAGTAGAGGCCCCTTCAGGTACTGGAAGGTGCTATAAGGTCTCCCTGGAGCCTTCTCTTCTCCAGGCTGAACAAGCCCAACTCTCTCAGCCTGTCCCCATAGCAGAGGTGCTCCAGCCCTCTGAGCATCTTCGTGGCCTCCTCTGAACTTGCTCCAACTGGTCGATATCCTTCTTATGCTGGAGGCCCCAGAGTTGGACTCAGTACTGTAGATGGGGCTTCACAAGAGCCAAGTAGAGGGGGAGAATCACCTCCCTCGACCTGATGGCCACACTTTTCTGGATACAGCCCAGGATATGGTTGGCTTTTGGGGCTGCCAGTGCACACTGCCAAGTCATGTCCAGCTTTTTATCTACCATTACTCCTAAATTCTTCTTCTCAGGGCTGCTCTTGATCCATTCTCCGCCCAGCCTGTACTTGTGCCTGGGATTGCCCTGACCCAGGTGTAAGACCTTGCACTTGGCCTTGTTGAACTCGATGAGGTTGGCAGAGGCCCACCTCTCCAGCCTGTCCAGGTCTCTCTGGATGGTATCGCTTCCCTCCCCAGTGGGTCGACCGCACCACACAGGTTGGTATCATCAACAAGCTTGCTGTGGGTACACTCAATCCCACAGTCCATGTCACTGGCAAAGATGTCAAACAGTGCTGGTCCCAATACCAACCCCCGAGGAACGCCACTCGTCACTGGTCTCCACTCAGACGTTGAGCCATTTTCACAACTCTCTATGACCATTGAGCCAATACCTTATCCAGTGAGTCCTTCCATCAAATCCATGTCTCCCCAATCTAGAGACAAGGATGTTGTGCCTGACAGTGTCAAATGTTTCACACAACTCTCATAACTAATGAATTTAATATTGGCTTTTAAAAGAAAATCTTTGTTACCACCTTTGCATTTCCCATGTCAGGCCTAGGATCCCAGAATGGATTGGCATTTGGCACTGAGTTTATTGGCACATAATTGCTATGCTGTATTGCTCACCAGTAGATTTCCTCTATCATCTGGTGTATTGTCTTCCTGAATGTTTTCAGTGATTCACACAGAATCTTGAAAACAGGATTTTATGGAGGTTGTGAAATAATTTTAAAGCATTATCTAGAGCTTTACTTCTGTGCCAGACATCCCCAAAAGCTGGGCTCAAGGGAGTATGCAGCACAAATCTATTTAAACCAGTTGCAATTTCTTTTGCTTTGCAATTTACCTGGAAACAATATCAAGAGAAAAGAAGATAGTATATGTGCAAGTTGGATCCTTGCTAGTGTAAAGATACTGCAAAGGTTGTACCTGATGCTACGCAGGGGACAGTCAGACAGGCCATGTTTATTCTCTGATTGCCTTGCCATTGTGTTATGGTAGGTAAATGCTGTTTCTTCTCCTGCCTGGGTCTGCAAGACTGCCTTCTCAATTAGGATTTCACTGTGGGGCACAGACTGAATTGCCGATTTTCTCTAGGCTTGGGGTCCTTCCCAGCTAAAGCTGTCCTCCTAATAACAAGCCAGTCCCCCTTTCCCACAAAAGAACCTGCAAGACAACTGCAGAATTCCCACTTCAGTAACCCAGGTTCCTTTTTTAATTGCTTACAGACAAAAAGCCCCAGGAGGATGCTGTTTTATTGCTTACATTCCAGGGTTTTCCACAAAATATCTGTATATTTAATAACATTTTCAAAAATACATTGAATTATCTTTTAGTAAGGCAGTAATAGCTTATAGCAGGGAGCCAAATTGCTAGTGAGGAAATGCACATTAAATGAACATTTCAATGTTATTAAAAATCATGTGCAGCCTTTGAAAAATGCAGGCCTAATATGATTTTGAAAACAAATGAGGAACTCTGATAAGTTTACAGCCACTGAATGCCTCCAAGTAATGATTGTTGCTGACATTTTCATGCTTTATTTTTAATTGCTGCAGCTAATAATGCTAATGAGGTAAGAATGACAAAGGCCTAGGCATACCAGCCGCAACAGCGAAGAGGAGAGTGTTGGGTCGGCAGCAGCTGTGCTGGGCACCCATCCTCTCTTGTCTTTCGCAAATGGAGACTTGAGGCACTCCAAGCCTCAGGGTTCCGTCTCCCTATGCAGCCACTGGGAACAGGATGCAGAAGGGACCTTTGGGAGCGACAAACCACCGACAAGAGAAGCCACCCTTGTCTGACCCTTGGAGATGGGTGTTGCAGTTTGGTTCGGGTGCACCCAGCATTAGAGTGCTGTTTGGGACCGTACCAGGAGGGAAAGCAGCTTCCTCTTTAATCCTTGATGCAGAATTAACCCAAAGCAGATTGTTCTCATGAAAGGTAATGTGTACTTGTGCTTTGTTTTAGGGAGCCTGCTGCTGGATTTATTTGGTGCATGAGTAATTAAAACCTCTAGACTTGCTGATTCAGCCCTAGTTATGACCCTGATTTGATCACTGTATTGTTCCATTCCTAATCCTTTAGCGAGGTTAGAGCAGGTTAATCTTAGTGAAATCTTTGCTTAATTCTACCCTCGCTGATTTGTTCTTTTAATAAAATCTGCATAAAGAATGGAGAAATAGTAATTCTTTCAACTTGTTCCAATTACTCTGAGAGCAAAGCTAATTCAGCTGAAGCAGCTTAAGAGCAACTTGATTGTGTTTCTACAGTTGAGGCTCTGTGCCAACAGAAGATGAGGCACCTTCCCTGCTCCAGAGCAGTGTTGTTATGATCCTCTGGTTAAAATCTGGAACATGCCCCTGTCTGGCTCTTGGATCTTTCTTGACTTTTTCTCAAGTCTCATGACTGCTGCCCACTCCTGCCAGGCTCAGTGTGTCTGCCTCTTCTGCTCCTCTTCTGGACTGCTGTTTCTCCCATGGTCCATTAGCAAAGCAAAAGAAATGGAACTGAGTATATGGGTGTTGAGCATGTACATTGTGAGAAGCAAGGCTTTTTCTCTTGCTCTGTCTCATCACAAAGACTTTTTCTATGAAGTCTGTCTCATGAGACAGGATCTGTGGCTAAATTCCCCTTTGGTGTGATCCTATATGGTTATCTTTATGTTTCTCTGTGATTGGCAGTGAAGTATCTGATTTTTACAGGTATGAGTGGTCCCGAAAACCAGAGATCTAGATGTTTCCTGTCATGTCTGTGAATATAGAGGTGGGTAAGAAGATGACAGTGTCCCTCTGTTGTTCTTCATGGACCACCTCAGAAGCTGTCAAAGCAGGACAGTGGTGTGGGGGAGTTGCTTTGGGCTCACTGATTTTACCGGAGGATCTTTCACAGCTTAAATATCTTTCGCACACCAGGAACACCAGCTGCCAAACTTCATGCAAGCACAAGCCTCGCCCCTTACCAGGTATGGATGCTAAGCAGGGGTTGGTGGGCAACAGAATAACTTTTTTCTGCTCTGCTGGATGTCCAGCAAGTCTGAGGGAAGAATTACACTGTAGACAAGGGTAATGTCTTCATCTCTGTGACACAGAGGTTGCATAGCAAGCATGCAGGAGTGAGGAACGAAAAAGTGGAAGAGGAGACCATGAGAAGAGAAACACAGCTTGTAGATCTGGAGAGACTGCAAGACCAAAGACTTGCATAGGCAGGAAGGTCTAGCAATGGCTCTGGGACATATTCCACTTTTTCTGAAAGCTTTTCTTCTTCACACTCACTCGGTCTGCATGAGATGGCTCCATCCACGAATGCATCAAGAAAGTTATGTTTAGGCATGTTTCTCAATTAAAAAATAAATACTAAACTACATGGCATCCATAAGAGATACATAACTTCTCAGAGGAGTGCAATAGATGAATATATTGCCAAAAGGGAGGGAAATGGCAAGAAAGTATATTTAAATGGAAATAGAAGAATCTAGAATTAAACCTGAGGAGGGAGTATCTGTATGGACTGCAGACCTTGGCTGTCACAGTGAGTGCTTGGCACATGTCAGAGTGGATGTCTGAGCACAGAGAGAATTAGAATCATTCTTATTCTCTGCTAAATGCAGCCTCTCAGTAGAAATCAAAGCTGCCTTAATTTTAAGATACCTCGAGGGGCCAAATCCAGTCTGAGCATTATTACAGTGTTGGGATGTCTCACCACAGAAATTCCCTTTTTCTCCCTTTTTTCCAGCCACGCTTACAAACTTCACCAGAGGTGAAGCTGAGGTGCCTGAGCTTGGCTGGCTTCATTGTGCTGGGTGGGGATTCATCCGAGTACCTCATAGATGCGTAAGAGGGCTCTTTGGCTGGAAGAGGAGGCCTGGCTGAGGTGTGTTAACAAAGTAATAAAAGCCTCAAAAGAGGCAAGAGGACAGCAAGAAAAGGTTCAAAGAAGCATAATGGTCTGCAGCTTCTGAACAACAGGGAGCTCCTGCTGCAGTGAGCAGAAAACAGTACCATATTGGCCACCATGCTTTGCTGCCAGGAATGCTGCTTTAGACCACAGGAGATATCTCTCAAATGGGCACCAACTTCTGTGCTTGCTTGATGAGCCAAGTCACAAGTCCCTTCCGTGCTTTTTACTTATATCATGCCCTACAGCATTACAGAAGAGTAACAAAAAGATTTAGGCCCTGAGAAGTGAGGGCAGAATGATATTAAATGGGATTTCATTTAGGGGGCAAGAAATCTCTCTCCTCCTGGTCTGTGGACAGTGTATGCGCTTAATGAGAGAGTAGGAGAAAGCACATCATATGACTCTGTCCCTCCCTAAAAAGACAAGACCTATTTGTCACATACCCCTGCTTCACACGCTTGTCCCAAACTCTTTGTACTCTTAAGCCTTCCTCGCCTCCACAGAAACACAAAGACAACTGAAATGCACATAGTTGCAAAGACCTCCAAAGTGCGGTTTGATTTCAACGCTAAATCTCCCCTTGACGGCTCACAGTGGCACTGTATTGCCAATAGATTATAGGGTTGCAGCTATTTTCTACGCAGGAGAACACACAAAGGAACCCCCACCAGCCCTAGCAGTGCTCTCAATCAAATAAAAACCCTTTAGCTTCCTGTTGCAGAGCTCTCTCTAGGATTCATGTATATTTTATCAAAGTTACATGCAGTTCTGATACTTGTTTCTAAAGTGCTTTAATACGAATTCCAAGATGTACTGAAATGCTGCAGTGGCCTTTTAAAAAAAAAATCAAGGTTAGAGTAGAGAAAAAATGAAATGGCTTTACTCCATAGCATGTAATAAGAGCAAATTCTGCTCAACAGGCTTCTATTGATATAAATAAGCAGAAGAAACACAAACCTACATCTATATGAAATCATTTCACTCCTTGTAATTGTACCCTGGGAGAAGCAGGAACAAAGAGGAGCTCCACAGTTTCACCTCTCATAAATGAAGGTCCTGCAATGATCTAAAGCTATTTTTTTTCCAGAAGTGCTATTACAAGCCAACATACAAGTCAACAGAGAAGAGCTATACCCTCTGTGGTAGCCAATTATTGTGAAGATAGTTAATAACAATCTAGAATAAAGAAAAAAACCACCAAGCTTGTATTTGCCAATTGGGACTTTTTTTTTTAATGTCTTAAGATAAGCTATGAGATAAAAAAATTGGAATTATCTTTTCAGAAGAAAAGGATGTGTATTTTTAAGCTGCATATCATTGCTTCTTTGTCTTTCAGGCATTTGCAAATTTCAGATCAAGAAGGATAGACAGAAAACATGTTCTGGCTATGGTATAATAAGGCATTTACGTTGAAGTCAGTGACAGCCAGCATAGTGGAGGGGTGATTTAAAAAAAAAAAATCAGTTTGAATGTAATAAAGCTTTAGTACTTACAGCTGTCCTCTTCTTCAGTAATACATTTCACAACATAACAGGCATAGATGAAGCCCGCCAGCTGAAACAAAATGTAATAGTGTTAGATGTTAAGCAAACACAATAGAAAAACAAGAGTTGGTTTTAGAGAAGCAACAACAGAAACACTGAAATTCTCTAGACTCTGTTTGATGAGTAATGATAATTCTTCACAACAGTTCAGTAATTTTAATTGAAAATAGTCCTGGGAATTTTGCATCTTTCTTTAAAAACACACCCTTCAATAAAAATTCCAAAAATGGATCAAAATTTTTCCTTTACCAAATTGACATTTTTAAAAATTATTGAAAACCAGAAAACCAAATGGATGGTTGGATGGAATTTTAGACACTGAAAATGTAAATGTTTCTGTGAAAATCAGATTTGTTATCCAGCAAAACCCAACTCTCTAGCAGAATACTGTGTTTTAGCAGAACCTTGCCAGCTAAACCAAGGACAAATTCAGTGCACTTGTAAACTGGCTTTATAGTGACATTTTATCACTTGAAATTAGGGCTGTGGATTAGTGGGACTTGTTCCTATATTTGCAATAGCCCCCAAGCCTCAAGACATAGCTAGAACTTTGGACAGGTCTGGATGTGTTTACATCAGTATCTCATGCTGCACCTGGAAAGTTCATGTCTCGTTCTCTTCACTCCTCTCCTCAGACCATGCTCAGAAATGAATTGTAAACAGAAGCAACAGGATTTAAAGAAAATTAAAATCTGTAGTCGTTCTTGAATACTGTGGCATATTGTTTATCTTGCACTATCACCTGAAGAAATAAAAAAAGGGAATAAATGCCTAATATCAAACATGCCATGGACCATGTATCATGTGAATCCTCTGTTAGTGCCTCCACCAAGTTTTGTCATCACTGAGAAGTTACACTAGAAGCAATAGAACAAATACTGGAGCAGCAGCGTGTGCCACATGTTGCGTGCTTTACGCAGCTTCCCTTACATGTAGATCTGGAGCGTTTTCTTTACTGATTGCCAACAAACTGGTTTTCATCCTTTAGCTCATCACTGAAGTTTGCATGATAGGATGTCAAAAGAATTCTGGTTGTTTGATCTCTTTGTAGAGAAAAGTGACCCATGCTGTTGAAATGTGTTATTCTGTACAGGTCAACGCACAGCCATCTTCTCATAAGCTGCAAACCTAAGAGTAGACTTTGGGAATTAGTTCTTTATATAGACAATAAACATGCCTGAGGGCTTCAGCCAGGACTGAGCTCTCTGTGTACATGGTGCAAAACCCATCCTCTCTGGCTGAGGGAGATGATGATCTTAATTTCAGACAAAATAATCAGTGGTCAGACAGTAAAAAGTGTGAAATCTGAGAGAAGACCAGGTATATAATGACTGCTGGTTAGTGCAAATGGATTTTTTCTTCATTAATCTGAGGCACACCTACAATCACTGCAATACTGTGGGTTCCTACAGCCCATCATATTACCCGTATATGTGAAACGCAAACAAATCCATACTGTTTCCTAGTGTCTTCACACCTGAGGCAGTGACCATGCCTAATTTACTGCAGCTCTTACACAGTTATTCCTGGTATTTCTCTCAGTATTCTATGTAGAAGACCCTCCATGCCTATGAATGCTAGTTTCTAACATCTGTGTGGGAGAGAGACGGCTAAAGGAACACAAATAAACCAGCCCCAAGACTTTTCTGAAGAGATTAAGACTTGATTTGGAGATCACATTGCAGCCAGCATAGATGTTGTCTGCTAACTGCTTAAGTTCCTGTTGGGAGACCAGAAGCTGCATTACAACAGAACTGAATCATTATTTTTGTCATTTATTATAAATCTGCCTTATAGTGCTGCTGGGAAGATTTTACACCTGGGAAGGATGAAATATTTACCGCTGGACACAAAAACCTCACTGTGCCAAGAACAGTGGCATTCAGCTAATATCAGCATTTCATCTCCGTTTTATTGGATCACTCTTTCCTTTGGTTTCTTGGCTTCAAGACAAAGGGCTAATTTGCTCCACTCGCTTATGCCCTGCATAACCCCATTGACTTCAATGACATTACATGAGGTTTAATTCAGCAACAAATTAGGTCCAGAAAGGTTGTTCATAAATGATTCCATTTTTGGATGTGAACCTTGGCTTAATAGTTTCCCTGTTCTCTTTTTACAGACCACCAGATCCAAGATAGCTGAATAGTTGCATCTCTACTAGGCAACCGCAATGGTAAAGCTTTTTTCGTAACACAGTTCAGTACTTTACCATCTGCTAAAACACCACAAGTTCACGTTATTAACTAAACTTCTCTCACAAAGCACAGCAAACAAACTGTATCACAAACTGATCTTTTAATTGTATTCAGTTGCATCCCTTAAATGTCTAGGGATCTTCTTTGATATATAGGTAAATCCTACAGCATTTCATCAGATGAGCTTGCTGATTAAAAGAGTGCCTTAAAGCTAGAAATTGTTCTGTTCTAAATACAAATGGAAATTTGTTTCCCATGAGAAAATCAGAGTTCATAAAATAAACTTCCTCTTCTCCCACATTTATCCAACTCTCTGCTTGGTACACATAATAATGTTGTTTTAATTTGAACATTACATTAGGTTTTTTGTTTTTCTCACTTTTAACCAAGCAATTTATCAGTTCTGGTCCAGTGATAGCCATTCAAGATTTATCTTCTAATTGCGTCATCAGCAGAAGGCACACAGGCAGAGCTGAGGTTTGGAACCAGAAGTGGAAGTTTTTACTTGGAGGGTGCCTCAGCCTGCGGTGAATACAGAGACCTCTGGGATGGAGACCAGGAACATTCTTCCTCCCCAGTGGACTTAGAATTCCTGTAGGATGGGTGCAACTCATCTACGCACATTTCCTGGGCACCAGTCAGCTAATTAACACTAGTTAATGAATTCCCATGCAGATGAAGGGCTATCACAAAATCTGCCACCTTTATTATAGTGAAACATGCATTTCTTTGACCTTGTTTCTCTAAGAAAAACAAACTGCAGTGTACCTATGTACAGCACAAAAGAAATGAAATAAATAAATTCCAAACAAAACCTTCCACTGATCACACTCTTTCCCCTGGAGGAGAAGATGAGAGAAAAAAACCCCAAAACACAAACCCAATGATAGAGGTTAGTCACATTGCTTAATATATTCCTGGCAAGCCCTCAAACGCAGCAGTGCTGAGTGCAGTATGAGACTTGCACAGAGCACAGTCTTCCTGATTCGGTATCTCAGAAAGATTTTTGTCTTATGTGAGCAGGAAGGGATTGAGTCCTCAGAGATAAAGAAGAGAAGCAGCCTGACTGTCTCAGAAAATCAGTTTAAAGCTAGGAAAGCTAGCTTGAACACTCTTGTTGCTTTGCATCTCTCCTTTTTAATTAAACGAGCTTTCTTTTATAAACCATGCAGTGATAAAAAGAAATAGGTGCAATAAACAGAAGATCAGTTCTGGATCCCAGACCCATCCAGATTAGGTATCTACATCTGTCCCATTCACATTTTAATGCTGTAACATAGGCCTCCAGAGGAGAAGTAACAGTTAACAACACTCCTGCTCATTTATACATATAGTGATTAGTGAATGCAGACTTTTATGAACCTCATATTCTGCAGCTTGAAAAAATCTGCTCTTTACAACTTTCCCTGATATGTCCATATAAGAGTATAAATGAACACTGCTCTTTCTAAAAGTGCCACATTGCCCATCCTTGCACCAACTCCCTGAGTGTTACTTTCATGGCATCTCATGACCATTTTTATACACAGTGATCTCAAGCACTTTTTAATTTTTTTTTAATCTATAAACACCTTGATAAAACCATCATTCGTTCTGCCAGAGAAAAAATAAAGACAAGCTAAAGCCTAAAATAAAACAATAATATAACAGCACTACTGAAGGTTTGGCAATGAGATTAATAATGGAATTAAGTTAATGCATTTTATTGCCTTAATAGAGCTATATAAGGCAAGCAAAAAAGTAGACAGAATATTCCCTACCCAAGTCAGCAGTGCCCTGCTACGCTGTTAGAGACTCTTTAGCAGATCCTGAGTTTTCTGTGAGTGTACTTCCAAACTTGCTCAAAATGTCAAGTGCCGTGACCAGAATTGGTATTGATCAAAGCCCTGTCTTGCTATTTTTTCCCACTTTTATGAAGATGAATGTTTTCATACTCTGCAAATAGCACCAGATTTGGGAAAAAGGCTATTATATGAAAACCCATAATTCCTGGTCAAGGTTCTTACCTTTCCCTCTTTTAAAACAGTATCTATATAGATAATAATTAGGAGTTGTCGTTATTAAGCTGGTCACCTGAAACAGAAGAATGACAACAAGGAAGAAACAGAAAGTAAAATTGGGTAAGATCTGAGTGGTATAAGGTGATTAGGAGAAGATGAACATGTTAAGGGTTATGTAAATACTGCAGGATCTTGGCTTCACTGAATGAGCATGTTTTATTCTATAACTGGACCTTATGCAGAGAAATGGACTTTAGACTTAAAAAAAACCAAAAAACCATTGTGTTTTGCTATGGAAAGATATTACTGTGTCTTCTGAAACAGCTGAGGCCTGTGTATTTACTTTTCCTCATTAAGTTTTTGCAGGATTCTACAAACACTGTGGTTTTAAGACCTTAGCAAGAAATGGGCGAGTTCAAGCAATAGTAATGCAGAATTACATGGAGATTAATTTTGGCCCTTTGAACTTTATACTGCAAAGTTGGGATATTGCATGTCTACCCATGTGTAATTTAATCGTATTTCTTAAGCTTACAGGTGGCTGCACATATAAAGCCTTTGTAATGTTATGCACTTAAGGAACAGTGTTTCTTTAAAATGTATTTTTGGAGGCTTTGTGTGTATATATATATACACACATTATGAGCAACAGAAGAACTAGAGAATTACTATCTAGAAAGCTTCCAGTGTATTGATTCTCAGAAAAATCATACTCATTATTTAGCAGAAAAGGTGAGACAAAGACCTTTTTCTCAATATGTGTAGAACTAAGTCGGTGTCATGGGGGTTCTAAAGCTGCCCCCTGCAAAAACCCTTTCAAGCATGATTTCACTGCCTGCAGCAGTGATGCATCGGTGAGTGAACATCATTGCTAGACTTTAATATAAAACTCAAACTATGTTCCATGGAAACTACTCTGTTGAGGTAAGCTTTTATTTGTGCTTACATTTAACACTATGAGAACTCTGTCATTCCTCCAAGTTTAACTATCTTTCATCCTAAAAGGAGCATTGGAAAACTATCGATGGCCAGATTCATGATGGGGAATGTATATTGTGTGGCCTTGAAGACATCATTCTACAGAATTAACTATCTATGTGCTGTCTGGAAAGAATAATTTATTAGTATGGTCAAGTAGCTTTATTCTGTTCAATAAAATAATTATTAATGAAAGACAATGTTTAATTGTCCTGTCCACAATAATATCTAGTGGGAAATCATGAAATTGAAAAATAAACCAAGACAAACCCGTAATTTCTTAGCCTACGTACTTGTCAAATTCTTTTTCTTTCCTTTCTTAGGCTGAAAGCTGCTCCAGAGGTTTTTATATTTTTTTTTCAGCAGGCACAGTGAAAACATGAATCATAAATACAGATAAATCTAGACACATTCCAAAATAGAAGTGTGATATATAAATTGCATTTATTTCAACTAGTGCATCATAATCTTTTTTATATCAGCTGTCTAGAAGGTGCTTAACATAAAGTCTTTCTTTATTTCTCAGTGGACTATTCAATTTTCTGGCGATTTTCTTTTTGTATAAGCATTTGAAGATCACCGTGAAGACCTGCTAGAATGCTTTTGTTTGAAATGCTGCTGGGCACCTGAGAGCGGTTCTGTCTTGTTCAGGGCAACCGTTTCCTTAGCATCTTCCCTGGCAAGCTTTTTCACCTGATGAATTGAAGAGACCACAGGGGCACTGAAAATCACAGCACTGTGGCTTGTCAGATAAGAGCTGTGCAAACCTTTAACAACGGTAGAAGGCAAGAGACACTTGGCTGTTTTGAAGCTGTATTACAGACACTCAGCTTGACCCAAATTTCCTGAAAGTTTAGTGAGACTTTTCAGTAAATTTGACCTAAAACTTTTTATAAATCCTTCCTCTTCCTAAGTATTTCAGTGTGATTTATGCTTTCGATATCCTCACAATATTTGGTGCTTTTCTATGATTTCATCTCACAGCTAAGGAGTTGGATGTCCTTTTTCCTGTTTCAGACGTCAAAGACAGCCCAAAACACTAGGGCTACCAGCTTGTACGAGATGGAACTAGGGATCGCTTATTGGCAACATCTGCATTACCTGAACTGCAGAGCATCTTGTACATTCAGGTTTGGTGCTGAACCTTACATTCCTGCTCCCACAGGCTGGGATTCTGCTGTATTCTCTCAGGAAGGTTCAGCAGGCATGGCTCAAGGGGCAGAGGGGAGGCCACAGCAGGCTGCCCACAGATCACAGCTTAGAGCAATGATAGGGCTGGGAAGCCTGGAGCGAATTCTTCACCAGCTGCATTCAGCAGATGATACTTCGTGCAGTTCAAGTGTGCATTGCTCAGTGCAGGCTGAAGGCATTAGTGCTGCAAAAAACCCCTGTAAAACACTAAAGAACTTTTAATGTTCTCTTTTCTGCTTTTGTGGAATTGTCTCCACTTTACCTTTTCTCACGTGGTTAGGTGTAAAGGATATATTTGGTTACATATTTTTGTTAATTCCACCCAAACTGAGCCAATGGAAGTCCAGGACATAGGAAAGTCTATTGCTCAGTTTGCACTAGCAGCAGAGCTCTGATACCCAACTTGTTACTGTTAGAACAGAGCTCTGATTGTACAGGGGTCAACAGCGTGCAGTGACTGCTGTTCACATCAAAGGAATTTAGCCATTAGAGCTGTGTAGATTGGGAAAAATAATCCTATTTATTTTTAAACCAAGGCCAGCTGCCTCTACCCGCACAGCAACAGCCAAACAACAAAACAAAGAATGAAGTTGAAACAAAAAAACTTAAGTAAAAGGCTTTAAAGTATATATCACCCTCGTCATTCCCTGTATAATAGGAGCAGATTATTAAAGCAAAAGTGTATGTGTGTCTGTATGTGGGCTTTGCTCTGAAGGTTTTATAGCAAGTGTACTTAGATGGAAAAAAAAAATTGGCCTTTTTTCCCCTCTTGTCTTCTGGGAATGCTTTGGAATGGTTTAATCATCTGGCTTTGGTATCTGACTGCCTTTGGCAGCAGTAGCTTTTCTTATCACTATGTCTAAGTGTGTGTCACCTTTTCCAGACAGCCATAGGATTAGGATAAAAAAAAACGGTTCTTTATACTGCAGATCTAACAAAGCCACAGACTGCTCGCAACCCAACAAATGAATGCCTAGCATTTTAAATTGAACTGCATTAGAAGAGAGAGTTGATTATCAATGCTACTCACTCTTTTGAGGGGCAGTAGGAAAAAATAAAACATGCATGTTTGAAGTTTGTGCAGATTGTATAGAGGGAAATATTATGATGGTACAAGAGAACTCTGAATTCCTGATAAACAAACACATATGAGTGCTTCTGTTCAGTGAAACCCCACCCATCCCTGTTGAGGCACCCATATGGCAAGTGAACCTCGTTGATGTGGGTGTGAACATTAGGCCCTTGGAAGGCCTCTGAAAAGAAGCACTCAGAGGAGAGTGAGTAGTGGATGAGAAAGGGAGTAATACGTTGTAGTATCTGCCAGCTTCTCAGGATTGTGGCCAACCATGAAAATTGCGTAGAGTAAAAGTTCAGAAAAGAAGCACAGGTAATTTGCTCTTCCTTATCATTACAAGTTAGACTAAGTTAGAGCAATGCTATCACATAAATGGCAAGAGCCAGAACATTTAATCAGAGGTGAGAGACTTTCCAGTAACAACTGACTCTTTCCCTCTGATGGCATTTATTTTCCTCATGATGAATTGCTGTTTATTTGAAGGCTCTGATGGCGGTCATAGGGTCAGGAAGCTTCAGGGTACATGACAGCTTTGGCACTACAATGGCTTCGTGGTGGTGGGCATGGTGTAACAGCCTAATAATGCTCTGATCAAACTGCTCTTATGACAGCTGGTGATGATGATGTTGACAAGGCAGATTGATGTATGGTATGTAGAGTGCACAGGTCAGCTGAAGCAGCTCTTCAACAACCTGAAGAGTTAAATTCATTACTTTAACTTACAGAAAGAAAACCAAATAAGCCATTCATAGGAAAAGCCCTATATGCTGTGATCTAGGTGAATAGGGATAAAACCTGAACATTGATTCAATATTAAAAAACAGTAATAATTCAGAAGCCCAGTGGGAATTGTGGACTAACAGCAGAGGAATAGACAGATCTCTTTGACAGTGCCATCAGCAACAGATCTGCCAGGAAGGTGACTAAGTCTGTGGCAGGCTTTGCCTGTGCTCTCTGACTGTCTGTGCCCATGCACAAGATGGGAAGGTGGGATATCTAACAGGATGGCCTCTCTCTCTGGCCATGCATGTAAGGAAGATGGGGAAGAATGAATTTAACTTAACCAAATAGCTCCCTCAAGACTCATGCTCTGGAGTAAGGAAACAGAGGTATCTAAGTGAAAATACAAAGCAGTCTGCATGGGGTGCTCCACATCATTGCATCTCCCTAGGATCCATACATCTAGCAAATGCATTGCTTAGCACAAACATTTTGCTCTAGATGCACAATATAAACAGCATCAAGTGTCAGGGGAGTTTCAAGGTCAATAAAACCTCTTCCTGTGGCATCTAATGTTTAAAGTAACTGAACTCAGCTCATGTTTCAATGCTATTTTTCCTCTCAGCATTAGCCTACTGCAGGCTTTTTCCACCTTTGTAATCTGTAATAAAAGATATGTGTCAGTGCTACCTTTTCCATTCAGCGAAATCAGCTAAGCAGGCTTCAAAAAGCAAATGCCAACACGCTTTGTGAAATCTTTCCTGCAAAAGAAGAACCTTTGGAGAGTTTAAAGGAATATCACACCATGCAGCCTAGGCTGGTAGGAAGAGAGATTACTCTCTAGAGCCTCCAAGTGGAAGGACAGTTTGAATTCCATGGACAAAGGCACCTTTCCCCTTAAAGCCCTTCTGCTGAAGGGCAGGGGATCACTCCCTTGTTTATTCAGCATGAAAAACAGTGATCTCCTTGGCCTGAATGGAAATAGCTTGATGGCAAAGGTCCCAGTCAGCGCCTGGAGTGGCAGAATAAGTATGAATAAATTCTGCACTATGTGTGACCAAAAAGACTTGATCCTTTTAGCTGGAGATTCCAGTAACATCATATCACATGAGGCATTGGGAGGGAATGATGAATTATAAAAAGAGAACATTCTCGGAAAGGCCATGTCCTCAGAGCCTGTGCCACATTGCAGAGAGTTAAGTGGATGAGTTATATCTGACAGTTTATGAACCTTGTTAATATAATGCAGTACCTGGGAGTGTGCCAGCCATGGTGATCAAGGAAGTCTAAATTAGAACTCTGCATTGACAGACATCAGATGCCCATTTAAAACTAAATGTTTTATCTGAACCAGGCATGTTTCTCTTTATCCTCTAAAGCAGTGATCATCAGCTTGATGCTCTGAAGCTCTGTGTGACTCTCAGTAGCCAGCACACATTTCTTCCCCAGGTCTCAGTAAGAGGCTATTTACCATGCTGATGCAGAAACTGCTCTGGTAGGAGAGGCAGAAGCCACAGCAGTACTTTGACATGTTAGTCTTAATGAAAAATGTGAGGTCTGCAGGTTATTTAACCCACATGTTGTGAAGGCTGTAACTCTGTCACCTGTTCCATGCACAGGTCATTCAAGGCACCCCTTCCACAGGCAGAGTGGAATGCCTTGGCTCCTGCAGGATAGCATAAGGAATACTGAGGGGAAGCTTCTGCATCAGCAGAGAAGGGCAATCTCCATCCAGCCTCCACACTGTCAACGAAGGGCATGAAGTGACAGAAGAGGCTATAGCCCTTTTCCTTCTGCTCTGGCAGCACCTCACACAGTAGCCACCATGCTGGTTCAGCAGCTGTGTTCCTTCTTTGTCCCTGAAAATGCTCTGCCTTTCTCCTTGCCTCCAGAATCTCCAGCTTCTATGATGCAGAGCCACAGTGATCCCTAACATGAGCTTCAAACAGTGCCATCATTTTTTTCCCCCCTTATTTTTCTTACAAAATCTGTAAAATGGAGATAATAGTTCCTGTTTCACCAGGGCAATGTAAAGTTCCAGTCATCATTATGACTTTTGCATTGAGATTCTGGATGGAAAGCATAAAAAGTGCTACACGATTGTTATTAATCGATTATATTAGAACACTCTGCAAAGAATACCAGTAATGTGGCAATGCTTTATTTTTAATACTTTTTATATTTAATTTTGTATTGCAACTGTTTCTAGAGTCATTCCTTTGTAATTCTTGTATTCAGCTATAGCAGAGAATAGATCTTTGGTAGACAGAGATTCGGAGATACAGATTTGGAGATTCAGATGCACCAAGTCTTTGAAAAATGAAAGACAATGTTATATACTAGTGAAGATCAGAGAAGAAAGGATTGTTAGATGTTTGGTTCTCCTACATTGCCAGTTCAGTGCCAAAATTGAGAAGTATGACCTTATTTCATTCAGTTGTATTGCCTTGGCAGGATAAAGGGAAGGGAGGATAATTTAATTGGTGAGACATGAGAGAATGCAATATAACACTGTGCAATGAGGTCCAACTTGTGCAGCCATCTCTGAAGACAGCCAAGCTGTGCAGCTGCCTAACAACACTAAACATAGTATAAAGCCAAAGCACATCATATTTAATGAGGTATTTTCCCCCTGCTTTTTTATATATCCACTGTAAGTGGGCAAAGTTCTATTGATATCTTTACAAGTTAATGAAAGAAGTATAAGAGCTTTAGGGAAAATGTGCACAGTGACTGAGTTAGACCTCTCAGAAAAAGGAACAAGAAAATCTGTTGCCGCAGGTCAGTTCTAACCATGTTTCCAATTCAAGAGCTTTCATCTGGAATATTGTCTATGATTTAACCCATTTTCAAATATCTGGATACATGGTGGTAGTCAGTATCAAACAAAGTTTTACCTACCAGGAAGCATCAGGAGAATGTTTGAAAAGAAGATGGAAACCACTAATTGCAGTATAATTCACTGGAGAACTATTTGGAGGAAGATGAATCAGTGCCTGAAGGCGTAAGGTGTGTGTTCAAGGGGAAGGAAAAGTTTCCAGCACAGATAGAAAGAGACCAGGTGCTCAGGTGTACACAGGCATGCTGACCTGCCCTTTATTTTTCACTGGTGCCCCAACAGTAGAGTATATCATCTAATGTGAATAAGGGAAATAATGTCTATACTAAGTGTTGTCTGTAAGATCTCCTCTAATCATGGACACCTTAAATTATCTACTGACTGACACACAAGAGACACTACAGTTTGGCCCCACCTCTGCATATGTAATTTGGTAGAGCATGAAGACATTCTTCTTCATCAAAATTCATGGGTTAGGAGGTTAACTTAGTTTTTTGGACTGATTATGCTATTTTCAGGTCAAAAGCTAGGGAATTACAATATTGTTACATTATTACAACATTATATTTTTTTCTGAAACAATCCTGCTTTACAGAAAAGACAAAACTAAGTGCCTTCACGAACTGGTTAGGCTCAGCATCCTCACCTTTCCTTGTGCCATTGTGTACGTCACACCTGGAGCACTATGGATCATGCATTTTTGCATAATTTCTGAAGTTAACAAATAAATAGTTAAAAAAACCCCTAACCTTACCTTAATCATATGAAATATATCCAGCAAATATAATTCTTAAATATCTTGGCATTGCCAGGTAAAAATGGAAATAGGTCTCTATTAGGAGGAGTGAAGACAGAATCTGACAGTTGACGATGCTGTGTGGAAAAACCTTGCTTTGAACTAGTGAACAGCCCTTACCAGCTATTTTGGACTTCTACTTTCCATAGTGACAAGGTGCCAGAGATGACAATTAAAGCAAAAATATGTATGTCTTGCTGTTTTGTATCACTGTGAAAAGTGGTTACTCCTATGGGCCATGTATTTGCAGAAAACTAGTGATCCATTTTACCAAATTCTGCTCTGTGATTTTGACAGAAAGTTTAACAAGTTCTTCCCCACTTACACATACATAAGAGAAAAAAATTGGGCAGACTGGGCAAATATTTTACAAAAAGTAAATCTGACATAGAAGCTTCATTTTTAAATTGACCAAGGGAATTAGGAGCTCATTTATGATCTTAGGCGAGGTGTGTGAATGAATTTTGGAAGGAGGATTTCAGAGCTTTTTACAAAATTTCATCTTTTATGAACATCATGTAAGTTTAGACATATATTTTAGCCTATTTGTTAGCAATGAATGCAGTGATGCATTTTGTCTACACATACATACTCAAGAAAATTTCAATTAAATCATAACGTTTCTTGATAATCCTAGATAATCAGGTGAGTAGATTCTGGAACTATTCATTATGGAGGAAAACAATTGCCTTTTAATAACTCCATCCTTATTATTACTTTGTTAAATGCTGTGCATATCACTGAGAAGGTTACTGTAATGCTGAAGATACACATTAATTTGTTGTTTCATCTAAGATTAAATAACACACCTTATCTTCGTGAAGGTTCTTGTTATAGATGAGCTATACTTTCATAAACTCAGAGATTTGTTTAGTCTTCACTCATGTTTAGTGCAGTAAAACACTAATACTATCTTTTGAATGCTCAAGAAGACACATAGTTCTTGGAAAATGTGTGACACAGTATTAGGAGGCAATAAATCATCAATCTGCAGTAACACAAGCCTGCAGCATTGTCATGCTTATCTGGCAGTTAAGTACCATACAGTCACTCCATCACTTCCCACTCTGCCCCCGCCCCCCCCCCCCCCCCCCCCCCCCCCCATCCCCCTGTCCCCGAGTGCAGGGGGAGGGTCTTAGGAAAAGACAAGGAAAACAAGTTGAGATAAGAATTATTCAATAATATAAATGAAAATCATAGTGATACTAATGCTAACAATACCACTAAGTAATTAAAATAATAGAAAATAGAACATCTGATACAGTAGCTCACCACCCACTGACTGACACACAGCCAGGTCCCAGAGCAGTGAGCAATCCTCCTCTGAGAGCCCTAGAATGGGGAGAAAACCAGCGGATCCCCAACCCACCAACAAACGAACCAGCCCTACCGCTAACAACTGGCCAAGAGCTAACAAAAGGAGCTAAAGATCCAGCTACCAGGCTAGCCAAAGTCCTAATGATCCCCTCAGGCCCTTTCCCACCTCCAGACTGGGCATGTGCCCTGAACCCCACATACCACTGAACGAAAATGCTCCCTCTGCCGCTCTGGGACAGATGACAGCACTGTGAAGCAAAGGACCTTGTTCCTGCCTGAAACCAGCACATTCTTGGAAAATTCTTGGTAGCACTGTATTAGCAGGCAATAAATCATCAATCTGCAGTAACACAAGTCTGCAGCATGAACATGGAAATATAGAAGGTATAAAACATTAGGTATGCAAGTCCAGTGGAAGAGTTATAGAAAACAGAGGAAAAGCAAAGAGAGATTGAAAAAACCCAACATTTTATGCCAAGACAAAAGAAGGAACATCTAAACATTCAGTGAAAAAGGCCTGGAGTGGCAGCAGGCCTTATTATAGATAAAAGGTAAAATTTGCAAGGTTTGACATAGGAATGCGCTACCCAAATAAAATAGATCCTTTGCTAAGATGTCTACAGACCAGAGCTGACACAGAATCACTAAGGTTGGAAAAGCTGTATAAGATCATCTAGTCCAACCATCAACCCTACACTACCATACCATGTCCTCAGGCGCCACGTCTACATATGCCTTGAACACCCCCAGGGATGGTGACTCCACCACTTCCCTGGGCAGACTGTTCCAGTGCCTGACCACTCTTTCAGTGAAGAAGTTTTTCCTAATATCTAACCTAAACCTCTCCTGATGCAACTTGAGGCCATTTCCTCTTGTCCTGTCACCAGTTACCTGGGAGGACAGACCAGCACCCGCCTCACTACAACCTCCTTTCAGGGAGCTGTAGAGAGTGATCAGGTCTCCCCTTGGCCTCCTTTTCTTCACACTAAACAACCCCAGCTTCCTCAGTCACTCCTCATAAGACCTGTTCTCCAGACCCTTCCCCAGCTCCATTGCCCTTCTCTGGACATGCTCCAGCATCTCTATGTCCTTCTTGTAGTGAGGGGCCCACAACTGAACACAGTACTCAAGGTGTGGCCTCACCAGTGACCAGTACATGGGCACAATCGCTTCCCTACTTCTGCTGGCCACACTGTTTTTGATACAGGCCAGGATGCTGTTGGCCTTCTTGGCCACCTGGGCACACTGCTGACTCAAATTCAGCTGGCTGCCAAACCAACAGCTCCAGGTCCTTTTCTGCCTGACAGCTTTTGAGCCACTCACCCCCAAGCCTGTGGAGCTGCGGGGGGTTGTTGTGACCTAAATGCAGGACCCAGCACTTGGCCTTGTTGAACCTCATGCAATGGACCTCAGCCCATTGATCCATCCTGTCCAGGTCCTTCTGCAGGGCTCTCCTACCCTCCAGCAGATCAACACTTCCACACAACTTAGTGTTATCTGCAAACTTAGTGAGGGAGCACTCAATCCCCTCATCCAGATCCTTGATAAATATGTTAAACAAGACTGGCCCCAAGACTGAGCCCTGGGGGACACCACTTGTGACTGGCTGCCAGCCAGCCTTCACTCCATTTACCACAACCCTCTGTGCTCTGCCCTCCAGACAGTTTTTAACCCAGCGAAGAGTACACCTGTCTAAGCCATGAGCTGCCAGCTTCTTTAGGGGAATGCTGTGGGAGACTGTGTCAAAAGCTTTACTGAAGTCCAGGTAGACAACATCCACAGCCTTCTCCTCATTCACTAGGCTGGTTACCCGGTTCTAGAAGGAGATTAGGTTGGTCAAGCAGGACCTGCCCTTCATGAACCCATGCTGGCTGGGCCTGATCCCCTAGTTGTCTTGCACCTGTCGTGTGAGCTCACTCAAGATGCACCGCTCCATAATCTTTCCCGGCACCAAGGTCAGGCTGCCAGGCCTGTAGTTCCCTGAATCCTCCTTCTGGCCCTTCTTGTAGACGGGTGTCACATTGGCAAGTCTCCATTCTTCTCTGACCTCCCCTGTTAATGAGGACTGCTGATAAATGATGGAGAGTGGCTTGGCAAGCTCCTTCGCCAACTCTCTCAGTACCCTCGGATGAATCCCATCCGGCCCCATAGATTTGTGAATGTCCAGGTGGCATAGTAGGTCATTAACTGCTTCCTCCTGGATTATGAGGGGTTTATTCTGCTCTTCAACCCTGTCTCCCAGCTGATGGGGCTGATAACTTGTCTGGCTATTAAAGACTGAGGCAAAGGTGGCATTCAGTACCTCAGCCTTTTCCTCATCCTTTGTCACTATGTTTTCCTCCACATCCAATAAGGGGTGGAGATTCTCTTTGACTCTCCTTTTGCTGCCAATATATTTGTAGAAACATTTTTTGTTGTTTTTCACAACAGCGGCCAGATTAAGTTCCAGTTGGGCTTTAGCCTTTCTAATTTTCTCCCTGCATGACCTTATGAGATCCCTGTACCCTTCTTGAGTTGCCTGGCCCTTCTTCCAGGAGTGGTAAACTCTTTTTTTCCCCCTCAGTCCCAGCAAAAGCTCCCTGTTCAGCCAGGCCAGGCATGTTCCCTGATGGTTCATTTTATGGCACATGGGGACAGCCAACTCCTGTGCCTTTAAGACTTCTTTTTGAAGTATGCCCAGCCTTCCTGGACCCCTTTGCCCTTCAGGACAGTCTCCAAGGGACTCTTTCAACCAGTGTCCTAAACAGACCAAAACCTGCCCTTAGGAAGTCCATGGTAGTGGTCTTGTTGACCCCACTCCTTACTTCACCTAGAATCGAGAACTGTATTATTTCATGTTCGCTAAGCCCAAGACAGCCTCTTGCTACCACACCTCCCACCAGTCCTTCTTGGTTTGTAAACAGCAGGTCAAGAAAAGCACTTCCCCTGGTAGGTTCACTCACCAGCTGTGTCAGGAAGTTATTTTCCACACACTCCAGGAACCTCCGAGACTGTTTCCTCTCTGCTGTGTTGTACTTCCAGCAGATATCTGGTAATTTGAAGTCCCCCATGACAACAAGGGCTAGTGATTGTGAGACTTCTGCCTGCTGCTTGTAGAATACTTCATCTGTCTCCTCATCCTGGTTGGGTGGTCTGTAACAGACTCCCAGCAGTATGTCCTCCTTGTTGGTCTTCCCACACATCCTCAGCCACAAGCACTCAACGTTATCATCCCCGTCGTTGAGCTCTACACAATCAAAACATTCCCTAGCATACAACACCATCCCACCTCCTTTCCTTCTTTGCCTGTCCCTTCTGAAGAGCTTGTAGCCATCAGCTGCAGCACTTCAGTCATGAGAGTCATCCCACCACATTTCTGTGATGGCAACTACGTCATAGCTATCCTGCTGCACCTGGCTTCCAGCTCCTCCTGTTTGTTGCCCACACTGCGTGCATTGGTGTACGTGCACTTGAGGTGGGCTATTGATTGTGCTTCCAAATTCGGCCTTCTGTTCCTAGGCTCATCTCTAGTGAGCCTGGTTTTATCCCTTTCCCCCATTCAAACCTAGTTTAAAGCCCCCTCAATGAGTCCAGGCTACTCATGAGTGAGAATCCTTTTCCCCCTTTGAGAATGCTGGACTCCACCCAACGTCAACAAACCCAGCACCTTGTAAACCTTCCCATGATCAAAGAAACCAAAATTCCACTATTTTCACCAGCCTCTGAGCCACATGTTCATCAGGTGCATTTTCCTGTTCCTTTCTGTAATCTTTCCTGCCACTGAAGGGACTGAGGAAAATACAACCTCACTTCTGATCCTTTGATCAACCAGTGCCCTGAAATCCCTTTTGATGGCTTTTGGACTTTTCTCAGCAACATCATCATTGCCCACCTACATGATCAGTAGAGGGTAATAATCTGAGGGCCTTACCAGACCAGGGAGTTTCCTGGTGATATCTCTGACCCAAGCCCCAGGGAGTCAGCAGACTTTCCCGTGGGATGGGTCTGGTCGGTATATCGGGCCCTCTGTTCCTCTCAGAAGGGAATCACCTACAGCAATAACCCTCCTCTTCTTCTTAACAGAGGAATTCTTAATGCATGGAACTGACTGACTCTAGGTGTCTCCCGGGGTGACCCTCCATCCGTACTCTCACTAGTCTGGCCCTCCAGTTCCAGAGCCCCACACCTGTGTGTAAGGGCAGCTGGGAAGGGGAGGGAGGCCAGGAGGGGATTAACCTGTCACCCCAAGCAGGGACCTGTTTCCATTCACCCCATGAGAGATGAGGTCTTTTCCTCCTTCTGCCTGGTGGCAAGAGTAGGGGATCCTGTGTTTTGTGTGGACCCTCTGTCTGCTGCCTCAGGAATGGCAGGGTGCAGCTCCACCAATCCATCTCCCTCTCATGTTCCCTGATACTCCTTAACCTTTTCCACTCCTTAACTCTTGGCACCACCCCCGGGTGATGTCAGCTGCTCTCACAGGGGCTGCTGGTACCATGCGGGCTGCTCAGCTCCTTCTCTGCTCACCAGGATCCGGGAACTCCTCTACTCCTCTCGATCGAGCGCCCAGCCGTGGCAGGAGCTGCTGCCACTGCTGTGGCCCACCCTGACACAGGTCCAATAAGCAGGTCTTTTGTAAGACAGAAAAGAAACAAATCAGGTACATTAATAATACTGAAGAAATAGGTTAAAATTAAAGACAAAATTCCAACAGACTCCACACCCAAAATTTGACAGGGCAAAACCATCCCATTTTCAAAAGTGCTACCAGTTGTGTCTAAGTGATGGGTTTGGCTAAGGTGCTGTAATCTGGTGGTCTTGGTCGCCATCCGTCTGATTTAAGTCTGACAGAGTCATCTTAACACTCTTCTGTGTTCTTTTAGAGACATCCTTCCAAATGCTTTTTATCCTTCTTTGTAGGTCATTAAATTTCTGGTACCAAAAATGAAAGTCCTGATGATGGCATATTTTTTTCTTCATTCTTATACTGATTTACTTGATCTTGAGGTCTTACTGAACCCACTAAGTAGACCTGTCTTCATTGTCCTTACTGCTGCCTCAGTCAGGTACACTCTTTCACTACTGAGGTTCTTCCCTGATAACAATATTTTTTTCAATCAGTCTAGGGTCATCATTTGCATCTTTCACATGTGCCTTTTTGTATGCTTTCATTATCTATGGTTTCCTCACACTAATCTTATTTCTAACAGATGTTATAATGGGGAGGTTCTGTACTCTAATATAATATCCCATAGACCATCTACTTTGTTTGCTACAATCAAGCAGCAAAAATTGTCATCATACAGTTTCTATTAACTATGTGTCTATATAACCATCTGTCAAATTCTTGTGCTACTTCCACCAACTCCATTTTTACCCCATTCAACCATTGTATCACACGTGGAGAGATGTAATCTAGTCACAGATATACTGCAATATTGAATTAGCACCAGCTCTGACGGCTAACCTTAATGTAACATGTTGTTTGAATGTAATGACTGTGATATGTATACTAACTTTGAAATACTTTCCAGTTACACCATCTTCCTCATGAATGATACACTTATCCAAAACCAGCAAGGTCCTATCAAGGCAAGCCCTGTGCTTTGTGAGGGAATGATGGGATACCAAGGTACTGATGTTTCTTTCAAGAGCCAAATATTCTTGCTTGTTGCTTCATTCTTTGTGACACAGGGGCTGTGATAGAAATGTCAGACCTCAGTTTTGTCCTCAGGTTTCACTTACTCAGCATTGTTCTAGCAGCTTCTGAAACATTCACCTTCAGAATCATTAACGCAATTGATGACATTTATTATTTTCTTTTTGCCCCATGAATACAAAAACAAATGCTGTCTAGCTTTTCTGTGTAGTCACTGGTGAGAGACAGGCACCTATAGAAGAAACAAATCTCCCCACCTATTTCAGGCATCTAAATTATCTAAATTATGTTAGGATGAGTCTCTCTAGAAGTGTCTGGTTTTGCTCTCTAGAAGTGTCTGTTTTTGCCATAGCTGGGGAAGCAGCCTCATTGCTGTCTAGCTTTAGCCAGATACTAGCTTTTAGATGACCGAAGCCTGGTGATTTGAGGTTAATCCTACTCCAGCAGAACAAAGTAGGAAGTTCAGGGTTTCTATATGCCTACAACACTCTTAAAAATCAATTGAATTTACAATATGCAAAGACTAGAGTACTGACACTCCTTCCAAGAAATCTAGACCTCTTGTTATTCCAAGTACAAACAAATAGTGTTTGAACACAGAGAGGCAGGAAAGTCTGGCTTACAGATGGGATGGCTGTGGAGTAGTGACTCCAGACCTGTGGTTCACAGTGCATAATTAGCTCAGTGTGGATTCCCAGTTTAATGTGATGCTTAAACAGACTGTGCTCTCTGTGGTTATTTAAATGGGAACTCTGAGTCTAAACAAGGCTGTCACATTTTGTCTGTACTTAACAGTGGTACCACTCATACTAGTTTTCAAAATACTTTTTTCTATGTCCACACCCCAGAAAGAATTTTGAGAAAAGGGAGAAGGTTCAGAGAAGAAATGTGAGAATGATCAGTGGACTAGGGAGAGGAGATTAAGCAGGTTAGCTGAGCAAAGGAAATTAATTTTCATCACAAATCATAAAAACAGGGAGTAAAATGTTGCTAATGACAGGATGATGCAGTTTTTCAGATAAATGTATTGTAAACATCTGGACTAAAAGCTAGAAATTTAGTCAAGTTAAAGGTAAATTTTAATAAGAATTGCAGTGAGCTTTCCATTGTGGGTCATTATGAGATCAAGATGAAATATATTTTTAACTGTAGATCAGGCAGGAATTCATTCGGGAATCTCTATGCCCTGTGTTATGTAGGAGGTCAAACTGGGTAATAGCAACATTTTCTTCTGGCTTCATGATTTTTGACTCTAATACGGTGCATGCAGTATTGGTATGCAACAATTTTAGTGTGTAGTAGTATTTGTAAAAGAAATTAATTCCACAAATGGGGAAAAATGAGCACTTTGCTTTAGCAGAAGAATAGCAGAGAAACTTGTAGTGATAGTAAAGTATTTGCAATTAGTATCTAGCTCACTCAGGTACAGCGGAGCACAATTACCTGCAACTGTATTATGATTTCTTTTACTATTTTCTTCTAGAGTAAATTAACTTCGATTTGCACATTCAGTAATAAGTAGCACAGTGCATATTACACCATTATTACTCCACCTAATTCACTAGATATGTAATTTACATTGCTATTTATATAAGTGCTAAATTAAATACAAAGAATCCTAGGAGAAGAGTAACCAGCTTATTCCAGACCCCACCTTAATATTTAATATGGAAATATTAAAATAAAATAATAAAAGAAAGCAGACCTTAAAATCTTCAACCCTTATGTAAGGAATTGCATCTCAATCTCCAAGAAGGAAAAAAGTAACATCTTAAAATACACCTTTGAAACAAGATGCAGAGAATTTAAAGAAGGTAAAGACGATTTGGGAGTAGGGCAAAGAGAAAAGAGTGAGGGAACATGTCACTTTGACTCTTTCGTTCACATAATTTTTTTTCAGTTTTTCATTTTTTATGGAGCATACTATTTCTGAATTCTCTGTTCTACAGAGGGCTGTGGATTAGTATGAAATGTGCAGAGGGAGAAGATTTCAAAATAATCATTGTACCGCTGGCAGGAGTTTGCCCGGGGCAAATGGCTCCTCTCCACCAATCACCATTTAACCACAGTGCCAGACATTTGCTCTTATGAAATGATCAGGTGCAGAGGCTGAAGGCTATGAGTACGTCAGGGCAGCTCACCGCTGGTGGAGCCCTCCTTCATCAGCTTCATGACATGTATTAAAAGAAGTGAACTGCAGAGGCAGCGGTGACAGGAAGTTGCACGGTGACATAAATCAAGTGTCTCATGGCATAGGGCCACACCAATGAGGCAGAGGCTCTACACTGCCTAAAGAACTGGAAATATTTTATCTTCATAAAATTGAGTACATTCATTGGACCTGGGTAATTAATGATGCAGGGAAAGAGACTCTGGCTCTGACGATGTTGCTAAATAGGACAGGGCCAAGGGCAATCTCTGGCTTCAAGGTCATATTGTGTAGACTGGCTGTTGTCCTCACCGCTTTGCTGCAGCTCTGGTTAGAGCACAGGGCCAATGTGCAGGCTGCGTAGCACTTACCTGAGACTCCTATGAGTCCTATGCAGTGGGACTTACAGCTCTGAGGCAATGCCATTTTCTCTGGGCTTTTTCAGTTCAAAGTGTCTGAAACAATGAGGGCTGTGTCACAGCCCAACAGAGCGAGGCTTTGCCTTCTAATACACTGTTGATGTACCGCAAAATGGCTGTGTCATATCATACCCATCCAAGGTTTTCTCACAGTGAAGGTGACAAGGCAGAGGAGAGACAGCAGAAAATATTCTTGTTTGATACTGATGTCTGTGTTGAGATGTTGCCTTGATTTTGCCTTCTCTTTAACTCTGCAAACTACTCCTGGACATAAAACTGATGATTGTGTCCTGTCTCTTGGATATAGCAGGAGGGTAGGAGAGGGTGCTGAAGCATTCAAAACATCTGGGGGTAACACTGGGAAACTGTGTAAGCTTGAAGGGGCTAAACATGGTGTTGCCTTAACCATCCTGCCTTTTGGGAGAGGTCTGTGAAAGGAGAGGATCTCCTGAGGGTCTTCAGAAATGTGTGCCTGTACTGTCATAGAAAATGCCTGTGGGTGTACTCAAAACAGAGGCAGGGCATTAATCTAAAAAATAATGTAATGTATCAGGAGTCCAGTGCTTGAGCTCTCTCTCTGACCCTCTTTTATTATGAACACAGATGTACCCTTTGATCTGTGATCCAAAGGGTTGCCAACATAGCTGAAACACATATTGTTAGTGTGATTATTATTATTATTGTTCTGCAAATCTCCGCACTTACAGTTGTATTAACTTTCCGCAGCCAGCCTTGCTGAGATAAATGGTCTCCTGAATATTAATACAAACTAGTGCAAGTAATTGCTGCACAACTGAGGCTGGTCAAACAGATGAAGAGCCTAGCTCCCCTTTACATTTCTCCACTGACCACATTTGAGATCTTCCTTGCATCTGTGTGGGGATGTACCAGTTTTCTTGGTTGGAAGTTAGGTCTCCAGCATTTGCATTCACCTAACTCTGTGAGCTGTTCATTCATTTGTATGGTACATAAAATAGATGGTGCTCCTTATAAATCATAGTATTTCCTCCACCTTTTTTCCAGGGATGATAAGACTTCCTTTCAGACAGCCCTTCCCTTTCTCCCTACTGTCATCTTTCAATAGATGATGAAAAAATAGAAGTACTTGCTATGTATTTGCTGTTCTAAAATATTTCTCTGCAAAGGATATGTGCGTGTGTGTGTGCACATGAGTATGTGCATGTGTGTGAGAGAGAGGGAGGAGAGATTTTGGTGCAAAGAGATGGGCTGCACTCATTGCCCCATTCTTCCTGCTTCTTACAGTTTCTGAGTTTCTACATACAGGGAATGTATTTTCCTCTTCAAACTAATCGTGATGAAAAAGATGTTATGGGAAACAGAGCCTGACAGCATCCAGTCATCCCTCTTTAAAGGCTCTGATATCGTGGCACACCAACATTAAGCATTAGTGTTTTCTAGGCTCTATGTCCAGCTTTAGTTTAGTAAAGTAGTTAAGTAAATATTAAAACACAGGGTCAAGGAAAGCTCAGTGTAGACACTAGCACCAAAAAGAATGTTTCATGCCGTGTCTGCTTAACGTTCCTGTCCTCTCTGTGAGAAAAATATAAATGGATGTGGCACAGGCATTTTATGGCAGTGAAAGAGTGCACTAGCAGAAATCAGAACACACTAAATGATATAGCAACTTCTTGAACCATTTTTGAGATGTAGATTAAATACAGTAAAACCTGCCCAGTAAAAGTTGGTCTGCATGTACCACCACTTGTCCAGCTATTCATCAGAATCGATGAATCTGAACGGTCTTTCTTGCATATACCTTCAAGCCAACAAAAATAATAAATTCCCTTTTTTTTCCTCCACGTAAGCCAAGAAATTTACAATAGGGTTATAGCAGAGTAGCAGATAATTTATTACCTCCCTTTTCAAGTGGGGAATGGGAAATGCAGTGAGATGAAGTGGTTTACCAGGAGGTCACTATATCTTCATTCTCTGAGCAGAATTTAAGAACAGGGGTTCTAAACCTGACTCAGAGACTGAATTTCTGTGTAATTTCAGGTGCAAATAAAATTTTTCTATCAACAAAATTGGAACTCATTAGTACCTGGGTCTCAGCCAATGTTTAATTCATCAGACCTGAAGAAAAAGGTCCTTTTGGGGAAGACTTGGAATATTTTAGAAATACTTTGGCAGTTGAGCCTATTATTTAGCTAAGAGTTTTCCACCACATGTGCACACCTAAGTTTGCAGCAGCTTTCTCATTCAGATTTGGGCTTCAGTGTGCTCACCATTACCTGCAGTTTTACCAGTTTATATACAGATCTGCTGATAGCATCATGTGGCTAGGCCCTCTGTCATCACACACACTATGCACTCTGTATTCTTTAATAAGCATTTCCATAAAAAAAGAGAAACAAAAAAGCAAGCCTCTTTTCTGGTCTATTATCAACAGCTTTTTTACAGCTCTCATTCTTTCCACAATCCAGTATCATTTCCTGATAAATCTTTTATCTCACAGGCATCTCTTCCTCATTCCTACTTTTACAGGCTTCATATTAGGCCTATGCACTAAAAGGAAAGCATTTTAAAACCACTTGACTTATTTTTAAAACACCTACACAGCAGAGTGCACACAAAATTTTTTCTTTCACCTTATCTCAAAGCATCAAATTTTTTTTTTCCTGGCAGTCTTGCATGTTTTGGTTTCTTCCTTATTTTGTGCTAAGCTGTTCTTTGATAAGGTTCAGCTGGGAAAATTCATTTCTCTCAGGATCCAATCAGGTTTTTACATCAATTAGGCTAATTGACAGACGGTTTAACACATTTCTTAATTATGACTGCAAATACGTTCTTGGAAGAAACCCCAAAGCACAGGAGTGAAGAAGAAAAAAAAATAAAAAAAAAGAAATAAACGAACCTCTTTTCTAGTAAAATAGTTTTGGAAACATTTTAAAGTTGAAACACCAGGAAGGCAGTTTCTTAATGGACACCATGCCTGAAACTGCTCTCCGTCAGAAAGTCTGTGCCACACCAAAATGATCACCTTATGCCTGATTGGGAAAATGTCAATACTCATAAAGTAGAAGACAGCAGAGACATATGTAAAGGATGTATGTGAAGGCAGAAAATACATAACTAGCCACCAAACTACTAAAAAAACCCCAAACGAAGCCAATTTTCCAATTCTGAAAGACTTACTGTTTTGGGTTCCACCTCCAACCCCCTCCCCCCCCCCCACCCCCCGATTTTGTAACTTGACAGCTGGAACAATTTTTGCTTTTTCACATTAACTGTCTTCATATTTTTGTAACTTAGACTGAACCTCATTAAGCTAAACCTCACAATTCAGTTTAGCATCAAGCTTAAGAGACCGTTTACATCATAATATGATATTATATGTTAAAATATAATGCTTTACCTTCTATTTCAGCTTCTAGTCTTTTATGTTAATAGAAATGATAGGTTGCTTCTGAAATGTAAAGAACTGTCCTTTTGTATCTTCCAGTTTCCCTGTTTGTCATTCTGCCTCTGTTTCCCTGTGCTCTGCGTGATGCTGCGGGAAGGCGACAGAAAAAGGCAGTTCAACACTTTAGAATAACCCACAGCCGTAAAATATTTTCAGAAGAGGAACCCCTGAGGGAGATATTTAACCTCAGTCTTTGCTGGTGTTTCTGAACATCTGGCCATCCTACTTGATAAACATGCTAGCAGTGCTGGGGCTTTTTGAATGTCTGTGCTGCACAAACCCCAAACAGTTTAGTGAATAAGAGCCCTTAGGGACAAAGTGTTTAAAGCAGTACAGAGGAGTTATATTGCATAAATCCCTCGGACATATTTCCCATGTAGTACATTTAAAACCAACACTGTTACTTAACATTGCTCCACTGGAGTTGAAATCAGTGTTAAACTGCAGCAGTGTTTTAAAATAAATCGGCCATGTTGCAGTTTTTGTGTGTATGTGTGAATACCAGGGAAGAAGGCCATGACATCTTTGAGTGCATATGGTACACTCTGAATCCAGCTGCCAAAATGCCATTTTCTTTTCTAGCTACATGGCAGCACCATCATCTGTTCTCTTTAACATGAGACCCATGTCCCATGCCTGAACTCTTGAAAGTTTTTTCCTAGAGCCTCCCCCAAAGGTATCACAGTAAGCACTTCTTTCCTTTTAAGCCCCTTATTTTGAATACTGAGGAAGATGAAATGTTTCTCTTCAGAAATTAACTCCAACACAGTAATGGCTAATATAGGCCAGGATATAACCTTACAGTTGTTCTCTGTATGTCTTCTAGCTCAGGTGGGAGATTACTAGCCATGAGAAGGGAAAGGACAGAAAGATGTCATGGTGCCTTACTCCCCATTAGCTGGTGGTGCTTAAGGAGTTGTCAGGACTGGAGTGGGTAGATGTGTGATGCACCAAGAACCTGGGACCTTAGCTTTGCACCACAGACACTAGTTCATGTAGGATTTGCTCTAGATTCATTCAGTACAGTTGCAATTGTAGGGAGCTTCAGCTCCTCTCTTAATTTCCCTGAAAGCTGGCCCCTCCCTGTGATGTTCTGCAGATCCTGGTAAGTGACAACATATTCCTTCAAAAGGTGAGAATTCTCTCCACTGTTAGTTCCAGCCCAGATACTTGCCTCATTTTCCCTTAGCAGTTCTAAATATCTCTGTGCCTTACTCCATGTGGTCTTCAGCAGAAAGGTAGTATTTTCTTCTAGACCAGGTGTCAACTAGTGAGGTTTGACAACATGAATGTCCAGAGAGATGGTAGTAGCAGGTCTGTCCTTTTTGTGACTGCCAATGTTTTCTTTAATGTAAGGCAGCACTGCAGAGCAAAGGGGAGTACAGGAAGGAAGAGGCAGTACTGCAAATTGGAGCCAGTTTTCAGGCCTATATTCTTCCCCATCTGCATGGCTCTCAGGTGTATGGGATGAGCACTGTGGGGTCAGCAGATGATCAGAACCATGCTTCATAGCCAGACATCACCTGCAATTAACTGTAAAATCAGAGGCCAGGGGGGCACAGACTAAATACAATTACCTAATTGCTCAGTGGCAGCAAGACTGATACTTCTGAGTAAAACCAAAATATTGATGTTAAGGGAAGTCTGCTGGTGAAAGCTCAGGCAAATGCAGGCTCTAAGTACTCATAGGGTGAGACACCAGTTGAGCAAAGCCAGCAAATAGTTAATCATGCTGTCTGACAATGGGCATCTGACTGATGCTCTGAATCACCTCTGAGCCTTCTCTACATTGTCTGTAAAGGGATTTAACATTTTATTTGACATAGCCTGAGCTCATTAATCAAATGTGAATACCTCTACTCTGCCAAAGCCCCCCTTTAGATGATTAGTCTCTTTGTAGATCTAACTGCTGAGCTAGTCCTATGCAAACAGCAGTGACAGTCAGAGCAGCAATAACAGAAATTCATGTTTCTTTTTTGTTTGTTTGTTCTTGAGTGCAGAAATCATATTCATACTCCAAAATGGTTCCATGGAATAAATTGCATAATAATTCATTGAGTCACTGATTGTTGTAGTTTATTAGACTCGCTGATGGCAACTACAAATCTACTCTATTAGGCAAAAAGAAAACCAATTGTTTTAGAGGTTTTTATAGACTCATTGGAATGCTCCATCTCTAACGCAGACTGTTTCCCAGTACAGCAAAGTATGTTCAGCATTACCTTTACAGGAATGCACTGTCCAGGATTTAAGCCTGGCACAGAGAGAATATCAGTATTTGAATCTGTTTACTAATAAACAGTATTCTGCAACATGTGGCTTGAGAACAGGCAATTCTCCCTTTTGCCTGTCACCAGTGCTAGAGAGCTGGTGCCAATTAAATTGTAGATGAGTAGACCTGCAATCATTCCGATATGCTTCAGCAGCTGTAAATTGGTTAAGGCTCAAATCAATGTTCTGGTCCTCAACATTTCTTGAATGTGTTGAAAATCTACCATAATTGCAGGAGACAGTTGTCCTTTACTGTGAAGTACGTAAAAGACATCTTTTAGCCTTGAATAGTACTAGACCCAATTGAACTTTACTATCTTTTGGATGCTTAATAGAAAATACTTCAATTTTGTGCTTTTAAATGGATCATATTTAAACAGAGGCTGTTGTAAAATTAAAGTCACAGCACAAGACTTACTGTTGGATTAAATGTTCTGTCCCCATGACTGTTCCTGTGTCACTTGTGCAAAACTGGGAGAGATCAGCAATGCTTCAGCTTTATGCTAGGTTTATTATTTCTGTGAAATGACTTCAGGTGCTTTAATGTTGAAATGATCTTGTCACCTTCCATCAACAGATGGTGTACTTGTTCCCATAGCGCTAGCAAAGATTGTTAGCTATGTTGGGATGAGTAGTAGAGCTCAGCAGCATTTTAATTTTCATGTTTTATTTGCTGAAGAATACAGATTCAAACTGATTGAAACTATTGGCTAATTTGTGTGAAGCTCACTGAATTTGTTTCAGTTAATTATTTTCTAAAAATGTTTCATGTTATTTTCTAAATACATTAATTTGATTTTAGCTAAATAAAATTATGAATGAAACAAAGTATTTTCCTTTCCTCTCTCTTGTCTTTGAAGGGAACGTGAAAAGAAAGCATCTATGCAATTTTGCATGTGCTGCAGCAAACATATTCTTGACCTGTCCCCTGATAATTGTGTTTTTGTACACTGTATCTTTGTTTTATTGGAAGTTCTACAACATCTTGCATTTAGTTCCAAAACAAATATTATAAATACTAATAAAGAATAATAACAAAGTTGTTTTTCAGCATCATGGTAGTTTGAATTTGTATCTGGTATTTCTATTTCTGGCACAGAAAATCTGTAAACAGCAACATTGTTCTTCCCTAATTTATTTTCATATCAGAGAGAAATTCAAATCCTACTGCTTTTTCAAAAATAAATATGTTCAATATCCTCTGGTTTCCACTTGTATATATTTTTCTTATATTTTTTGAAAATAATCCTCCATTTTTTTTAATTACATCAGTAGTTACAGAGTGGCTATGCCCTTTACTGTTATCAGCTATACCTAATAAACAGAAAATAATGAAAATGATAAACAACTGAATATGAAGATACAAATAAAATTCAGAGGAAAGAAACTGGAAGTGTATAGAACAACGTAGCAGGTATAGATATCCTATGGTATTGGCTAAGATGATGAATTACATTTAAAGGGTACTTAAGGACCCTTGTGAACACAAGATTTTATGTACGCAATCTATGTCTTTCTGTCCCTGGTATTTGGAATGTCTTGTCCCGCTCTCCTCCTTTATAAACCAGCTATCACCGTTTTAAGTGCTCATATGATTACATGATTTTCTTCCTTGTTCAACAGCTGTTCACAGTCTGTACCTGCAGATTATTTCCTCTCTAAACTTCTATTGGGAGAGGGTCTAGAGTGCCTCAGACCTTTTTGCTTGGAATGATAAAAATAATGATTTATCAACATGATTCATATTCATCTATCTTTAAGACTGTGTCATTCTCACACGTTATAAAAAGAGGAGTGAAATCTGACAGTGATTTTTCCAAGTGTCATATTAGCAGGATGTAAATGAAAAGTTGTGGTAGACACCACAACTGAAAACCTATTAGAAAAAGTGAGAGAAAGAATATTTTTAGCTATGATAAACATACTGTATTTAAAAGCACAAGAACAAGAGATTTTTTGGTTTGCAGGTAACTTTCCTTATGAGTTAAGGAAAATCAAATGCAAATTTGAAATTATAGAAGTACAAGAAAGACTATCTCACAAAGCTGTTTGACTTCTATGCTAAACAATGTATTAATGTCAGAAAAGACTATTTCAGAGGTAAACAAATGAAAAATCTAAATGATGATGTCATGAGACCTGATGTTGGACCACATAAATATTCCTTATGCTTTTCAGTCATGACAAGATGAAACCATACGCACACTCAAAATAAAACTCAAGTTTTACCTTTATGCCACTCACTCTGCTTAATTTCCTTTTTTTTTTTTTTTTTGACGTATGGTAGAGGACAACTAACATGGGAATAAGTGCAATTGATGTACATTCTGATTCTGCTTGATAGTCTAGAAACAGAAAAATACCGTTGTTCCAGGATGATATCTTGTTCCAAGATCAAAAGAACTCCTTCAACCTAAGCCCTGATAGAGAAGTAGGAAGAAACACAACCAATGGGGTGTGTGTGCTTTCCTAAAAAAATTGTCTTATACTCGAAAATAAGATTTCAGATTTGTACTCAGTAAACTAAGAGTAAATGAAAGAAAAAAAATCTCTTTTTGGAGATGAGAAGGAATTACAAGGCCTCTAACTGAATGCTCTTAAAGACTGTCCAGATGATTTAGTAGCTCATTTAGCTGGAAGATGAGAAACCCTTTGATGTGACACAGAAATTTCTCTTCATTTTTTTGTACATTGTGGGTGAAACTAACAGTGCTTTACTAACAACTGGAAAGTAGATACAACTGTATTTGTATTTAATATCACTGAAGCTGGCATATTTACAGAGCTCATTAGCCACCATTTGTTTTCTTGAAATGAGGGCAGGCATTGGCAAGAAGGGATTTACCATATTACTTATCTGTGCTTCAAAAGACAGTCCTCATAAAACAGTATAATTTTCTGAGACTCAATTTCCCGTGGTTAGAAAAGCATTTTTAATTCAGTGAGGAAAAACCACAAATGGCAGTTTCTCCACCCTGCTCTGCCAATGGCCTTGGTTTATCAGCACATCAAGAAAAGTCTCTGTAACTTCTTTGATGATTTAAATATAAACATACTATCAGTTAGCTGCAGGTCATGCAGCTGGATATGCAGATATCAACAACCTACAACAGACCTCAGGTAATATATTTCCAGGCATGGGCTGGACTAGATTGTCAAAGAATAAATGACTTTGACTTGAAATAAATGAATAGTAAGTTACCACAAATTGCATAAGTTGATAATAAAATTAGCTTAGGAAATGTTTCCTCCCACCAGATGTGTGCCTGGCATCCTTTGGACTCATACAGATTTCATTATCATTTTTTTGGGCTCATTTTCTTTCCCTTCCAAACTTACAGAAAAGCAACAACTCACAACCATGGCAGTTGTTTTCTGGTGTTGCAAGTGCTTTTCAGAGCAGATGCAATCCAGGAAGAACCTCTTGTGCTGCTGAATGTGACAAGTCTCAATATTCCAGTTAGACCTGTAGAGAATTAGTGAACAGTGACAATATAAAAGCAAAGTGGGGAGAATCAGACCACGATCTTTTTACAAAACCTGAATAAAAGTTGAAAAACAATGCCAGCTCACATATACCACTGTTTGGTATATGTCTCGTTAAACAGGAAACATGGAAATGAGACACATTAAAATACCTCTGGTATTTTAATGGGCATCACACAGAAATCACACCAGTGTGAATTCAGATTTTAAAAGAACAAAACAAATTGGCTCCTTTGAAACTGTGAACAAGATCAAGAGTGCAAGTGCATGCGATACTATTGGAGCATTGCATTTAGGGTTTATTACAGCACTCCCAGCATCCCCTGATGCACTTTCATTCTGGTAATTCAAATTATTTACCTATCATTTAAGACTCTCCATAATTCATACTGTCATGTGTTGCCGCCCATTATGTCACTATGATACCACAGGGATTTGATCAGTGGCTGAGCTGTTTTAACTCAATTAAGTATACTTGACAAACTGTGTGATACTCTAAGTTTCACAGTATTATTTTTAACTGTGACAAGATGACACATCATTGTCTCTTGACTGCTAACCTAGATTGGATGATACTGGCTGATAGTGAAGGCTATTTTGGCTGATATGTGTACATAGCAGTAACTGAGAATGCATCATGCTATTAAGCTCCAACAATTGCCTTACTGCTGTTATAAATGTCAGCTTCAACCTACGATAAAAAATTTTCACAGCAGGGCTCCTACTCACACTTCCTTGGACCTTAAGACTCATTTTTTCTAGCAGCCTGGATATTCTGAAATATGTACAGAGCTAAGAGAGCATGAGTTCCTTCTCAGTAGTTCTTACCTAGCCATATACACTGACTTCTAGGGGTCTGTCTTGCAGACGTAAAAAATGGGACATTTACATTGCTTCTATAGAGATTGCATTTAACTGTTCAAGGTACAATTCAATTAGTGTAAATACTTCATTATTTGGGAGATTACTACATAAGTATCTTGTAACTCAAGCTTCAGTTCTGGCTTTTCAGTGGACAAGACCAATTTTCTGACTCTTGATCTCACACTCATTTTTGCAGTGATGCTTACGGGTTTTGAGTATGCAAGTGTTTACTTACTGAAAAAGGAAACCGGGTTATATTTTCTAACTAGAAGGGCTTGTACATGGTTTGTCCAGAGAAGCTCCACAGTCCCTTACTATGGAGGCAAACCTTTTGAAAAACACTATTTTTCTGATATGAGCACAAAAGAAAACTAAAGACAGGCAGCCATGAACTCTCAGGTGGTATCGATGAGAGCAGCCCTGTACTAAGAGGAAGCCTGATGATGATTTAGTGTAAGCAAATCTGAGGGGAGATTAGATATGAGAACAACCTAGATCTTTGATGACTCTCTGTGGTATTTGGGTTATTGTGTTTTGATAAAGTTTAAATTTTCAGATGTCTTTCCCACCGCCAGACCTATATTTGTTAATGGTATAGATGAATGAAGATTAAACATTTTTGTTTAATTTTCAAAAGTATCTAATTTTGTTTGCATATATTATCACATAACTACTATATTTTAAACCTTTTTTTCCTTCCCTCCCCCCCGCCCCCCCCCCCCCCCCAGCTTTCTTAATTCTTGTCTTTTTTACCTTTTCATTCTTCAGAGGAAAATAGGATAAAAGGAGGGGTTTTTTTCCTTCTCAGTCTGTGAAAAAGGCTGTGAAAACAGGTTACCTCTGAAAAAAAAATGTATCTTGGGAATCAGCATAACTCTCTCTATCATCTTTCCACATTTCCAGTGTTTCTGCTTATAAAGCCTGTCTTTTCAGCAGCAGAATGGACTAGGAGAAAGGGTGCTGTGTTTCACCTACCATTCTTTCAAACTGTGATACAAGACTACGAAAACTAGCATGGCCTTAAGACCCAGAAGAACACAATGATGAGCATAATATCTGAGAAAGAGAAAGTTTTTGGATAAAAACCTTATTATGAATCAGATTATCCTGTAATAATTGGATAATCTAGACTATGAATATTAGTATTATTGTAACTGGACTAATAATAATGTGTGTTTTGATAAGACTGTTAAATCTTTAATTGATCTCAATACATTTTTAGCTGCATGTATCAGGCATGTAAGACTTGTAACTGTAGGAAATGTAGCAACTATGCAATTTAAAATGCACTGCAACTGTGTTAAAGAAATGGTTCTCTCAGGCATATGATTTCAGGCAGAGCACAATGTTTCTAGCCTCTAATCTAGGCTGGTCAGGGTTAGCTTGGCTATTTCTGGATGGCCCTCTGTTGTGTGAGCTAGAGGTACTTTTTCTCTAAATTTCTTCATTTCCTTCTCTCAGCTCTCTTAACACTGGTTTGATGTTCACTTTATTATTATACTTTATAATAACAACACAATCTAACTTAAGCATCATCAGTTACTTTTTGTTCACCCTGTTGAAAAGTCTTGTGAGGATCAATACAGATAAGAAACACTGATGATGATGGAGGAACAGTTGTCAACTTCAAAATTCTTAATGGATGTTGCAACAAAATGGGAGCCAACTCCTGCAACTCATCTGAAAATGCAACAGAGAAAAATGAGAGACCAATTTTACAGACAATGGGTGTAATTTTAATTTTATCATACTTGATGCATGTATTGGGACTGGTAGACCAGAACAGGGTGTCTGTCAAACCGTATAATCTTCCTTTGGTTGTGGGATGGCCAGTTGTTCCTGTGCTTGGCTGCTATTGCAGCCCTGAGAGCTGTTGATAGCTGTATTGGTGGCGAAGCTCTCCAGCCTGTTCTCAGTTGTGAACAGGCTGGTTCTAGACCACCTAAGAGTTTTGTATACATCTGTGTGTATGGGATGACTGTGCTCTCAACTCCATTTGATTAGTGATAGGACAAGAGGCAATGGTCTCAAATTGGACCAGGGAATTAGGAAAAATTTCTTCACCGAAAGGGTTGTCAGACAATAGAATGGGCAGCCCAGGGAGGTGTTTGAGTCACCAATCCTGGAGGTGTTTAAGAGACAAGTTGATGTTGTGCTTAGGGACATGCTTTAGGGCAGCCTTTGGCAGTGCTGGCTTGACGGTTGCACTCAATGATCTTAAAGCTCCTTTCCAACCAAAACAATTCCATGATTCTATGATTCTATACATATATGATCAGTTTTCCTTTCTATGTCTGATGAACATTTTTCTTCCTGAGCAGAAATTCTGAGAAGGGAACAAGTTTGAAATGTGCCTCTACAGGATTTACTAATACCAGCTCAAATCTGGTGTTGGTACCTGCTCCAGCCACAGTCAAAGATCGCAGCTATTTCCAAGAGAATTGGCAGCAGTAATGGCTGACAGCAGACACTGGTGGAAGTTTGGTTGGAGCTGATCGTTATAATGTTTGGTTTGTTTGGACACATTTGCTAGTCTGTAAGTGAGGGTGTGAGCAAATGAATGTGGGAACATTCTGACATGTGCGACATGTCAGAGTCCTTGCAAGAATACCATTCAGCACAATAAAAATAAAGCATGTTCTCCTCCCTGGGGTGTTCATGCAATCTTCTTTTCTGTGGACCTTTCTCCACTTTCATCCTGACTCACATAGAACTATGTGTGTCATTAGTCAGATGGCTGAAAGACACATTTCCAACCCAGTTATAAGGCTTGTCTGTCTAGCTTCCTGCCGTGACACGGCACACAGTGTTCGTATCTAGACTGAAACAAAAGGGATGCAGTCTGCATAGCTGACTCTGATGGTGTGAGCCCATGGCTCAGTAAGCAGTACCAGTGCAATGTGAAAGTCTGTCACAAAGAGTCTTATGCTATTTCAAAGCTACAAATGAAAAGAAATTGAGTTCACATGCTGCAGTGAAGCAAATCAAAACCCACAACGTTCGTATTAATTGCTGAAAGCAGATAGTGCCTGGGAAGCAGAATAGAGGGTGGAAATGCAATAAATCTTCAAGTTTAAATTTGGAAATGAGCCCAGGTCTTGGGGAGTTAAAGTCTGGTAGGACTTACTTTCAAAAGTATAATTCTATCAGGGGAAAAAATCAGTCTGAGAAGTATATTCTAGATCTTTGTTAATTTTTTTTTGGCATTTAGCCAAATGTTGTTAATTGAAGGTCTAAGTACTATTTCACTTACTTTGATACCCACAGAGAATTGAATGGTCTTTTTAATAACAACTATTTCTCTCAGACTTCTTTTGTCTTGCTATTTAAAAATAAAATTAGTACAATATTTCTAGGATCTTTATTGAAAGTTCTATATGAGGACTTAAAATAAGCTAGAAAAATATAACTAACTCAGTTAACTAGTTTGCCTCTTTCTGTTGTGGGCTACACAGGACCAACAGTGTCAGGAACAGCAGTTACTCTGAAAGACTTTAAAATAGCTACTAAATGAAAAAAGGGAATTTAGATGTAATTTCTCCCCCTTTTTAATTATTTAATGGAAAAAAAAGAGTAACAAAGAATCACAGTACTTTTCCTTATATCTAATAAAGTTGTATATTCTATTTAGGATAAACATACACAAATGTTTAAATTGACACTATGATGTTTTGGAACTATTCTAGGGCTTCTCCAAAGTCATGAAATGTCGAAATGTGGTAAAACATCACTGTGCAATATTGCTCTACTAATTTCCTTTCCTGCTGAAGAAGCAGCAGCACAATTCCTGAGCTCATGACAACGCTGAGTTAGGTGAGGTAGCCAATGGATGCAACTACATGCATAGAGGAGGGAGTCTTGATCAGCAATTGTTTAGCAATACAATCACTGTCGCATTCCGGTGTCAAATGTATATCAAAGCCCTGAAAGAAGTTCATGCTCTGAGAGGTAGGTAGACTTACAGCTCTGAAGCTGATGAATGGTTGAATGTTTTCTCACATAAATGGGGTGAAGAGTTGACTGCACACGTGTTAGGCAGCTGTTGTGTCGTTTTGTTCTGTTCAATTGGCAACAGGAGGAAAAGGAAGAGGAAGTGGCATGAAAAGATTTGGGTGATTCTAACAGCAAAGAAAAAAAAAAAGAAAAAAGAGTAAGTGCAGTGGAAAAAAAGGTCTTTCATTTCACTGTCAGCACTTGGCCTCTCCTCTTCCAGTTTCATTTTCGTGCTGTCTAGGGCTCACTGCCTGTTGTCACCAGTGAAACCATGCTGCCTACATGTTATTAGCTGGGGTGGTTTTGGCAGCCACCTGGAAACCTCTTAAGAAAGGAGTTTAGAGAGTTAATAGTAAATATGTTGTGAAGCCACAATGTGTCATTTGCAAGACTTTCTGGTGCTGCTAAAAGTTATATATTTTATGATCTACAAAGTTTCTTCTGAAGAGAGGAAGGGCAAAAGATTATGTTGATTGCATTGAATCATTTGCTCAACATTTTTGCCCACAAGCCAACAAAGGAAGGAAAAAGCAGAGGGATAATATTAAAATGAAAACATATATCTGCACTAAGAATCAATACAGCCACACAAACAAAGGTTTCTAAAAGAGATGTAGAATATATTCAGAAAATCAGTTTTCTGCTGCTATTGCCTAAGCCATTTCCATGAGGAGATTTCAGATTTCCTATTTTTAAATATAATGGCATGAACATTTATGCTTTTGCTAGTAAAGTTACACAGTTGGGGGCAGGAAAATGAACTGGTTCTAAAAACATTCATAAAGGCATTGCATGAATTTTCAAAGCCTTATTTTCCATTTATATCTCCACAAAGATCCAACATTTTCTTTTCTCCTATTCTAGACACATGCACACCCTCAGAATCATGTTACATATATATACACATTATTTGTTTGCCAGAATTTCAAAACAGGTCTTACACAAATCTATGCAAATCTGATAGAAGCAACAGTTCAAACATATTAGAGCTTAAAACAATCCAACTTTCTGATACATTGACTCATTCTGATAGAAGATGCATGTTGGTCCAGCCTAATTTACTTGAGTTACTTTCTGGAAGCTTAATTTGAATAGCTTTTTTAGGCCTAGAGAGAGAGGTAATGGGGATCAAAAAAGCTGTCTGGGTAACAACACACATAAACAGCAACGCTAACTTGTCAAATGCTAGACCAGGTGAGGTGCCCCTGGTGAGTTCACAGCACTCTGGTAAGAAAGTGAAGCAGTTGCTCTGGCGTTTTCATAGACATACTGTTGGGATTTTCCTTTCCCACCTCTTCCTGTGAAGGCATTTAACATATGGTTCTAGTGCTGCTCAATTACACATCTCTCTTCCACCTCACTTAGCATTTTTCATTTATTTGTCATGTCCCATTTTTAACTAGAATTATACTTTATTCATCCTTCTGCATAGCCTTATGTTATTAATTTTTATCAGGGAATGGAAAAAGTCTAGTCTATTATTTGTGAGGGGAGAAAGTTTAATCGGTACGAAACCTGGCTGAGAAGAAGGTATAAGAGTTTCCCATTTTAAATGGGCTGATTGGTCACCAATGTAGTTTTTCCCAAGTGCTGAAAATGTGTTTAAAACTATGCCATTTGATTAACTTGTAAAGTCTGAGAGTAGCTAGCAAATTCAATTATGGATTCAAATTATGTTACTAAATTGGTCTAATTTTTAAAAGTGATGAATGAAGTGCATTAAAAGAAAGGGATAATAAAGGTCTAAAGAGGAATTGGCAAAGATTCTATTAATTAAAACTCGATGAACATATGCATAGCTTTGCTATGTGAATGGATGTTCAGCTACAAATACATTGGTGTGCATAAAAAATCCAACTTTGCATAATGTTTACATTTGCTACATTTTATTTCCTACATATTTGAAATTAATTGAAATACATGTTTATGATGGCAGAAGATATTAGAAACCTGTTTCTATCAGATCAGCAAGCAATAACTATATTAACCATGTTAGATTTAAATGCGGTGTAAACGCCAGCAACAGTCACTTGCAGAGGTGACCAGCTCCAGTGCAGGTGCATTCTGCAGTGAAGGGTGGAATCACAGCACACAGAGGGGTTCTTGAGTGGGGGACACCCCAGGGGACCACAGGGACCTGCCAGGAGCCAGCAGCTCTCACCAGAGCAGCTGATGATGTGTGTGTGGGGGGCCAGGGGTAACCGCAGTCACACCCTGCTACCGCAGAAGGCAGTTCTGGGAAGCACCAGCCACCAGAAGTGCTGCTGACAGGATGGGCAAGCAGGGTGTGGTGCCTCAGCCACGGCGCAGTGTAGCAGTTGGCTTAGGAGGCGCGCAGGGAGGGCTCCTGCTCGAAGGAGGGGCATTCCACTGGCTGAGCGTGAGACTTGAAGTGCATATAACCCAGCAACCGAGCACTGTTCAGTGACCATCTGCACAGGCCAAGGGCACTCGTCCTACCTGACCCCCGTGGCAGAATGGTGGGCACTCGCCTGAGACCAAAGGCTGCAGCTCTGGCTGGGGTCCGCACCGTCTACCCCAGTGGTGGCTAATGCCTCCACCCAGACGGAGCTGCTGAAAGGAGAGGCTGCGGTGCTGGCCTCAGGCTGCAGGATGTGTCCCGACCTCTCTCCTGGGGCAGGGACAGGTGGCAGCCCTGCCTGCAGAAGGTGGGCCCAGGGGGACAGCCCTCTGCAGCTGGTGGCTGAGCTGCAGGAGGCGGTGAGAAGGCTGCCGAATGTCAGGGAGGTTAGGAGGGAGTTCAATAGCTGGTTCCAAGTGCAGTCTGCAGAGGACCCACAACCACACACTTCCCCACTGGCACATACAGAAGGGAGAGGGGGCCAATAATGCAGAAGAATGGACGGTTGCAATGGCAAAGACCTGCAGGAGGAAGGGACCTCCCCTGAAGCCTGAGGTGCCCTTGCAGAACTGTGTCACCACTTTGCAGGCTGATGGGGAAAGCCCTGTCACATCAGGAGGGATGCTGGAGCTAAGGCAGCCCGATCTGCTCCCCATGTAACAACCAGAGAAACTAGGGGAAGGTGGTGGGTGATAGCAGTAGGTGACTCTCTTCTGAGGGTGTGGAGGGACCCATTTGCTGACATTCTCTAGAGAGGTGTGCTGCTTACCAGGGCTCGTACCAGGGATGTCACCAAGAGACTACCAAACCTTGTACAGTCTGCTGACTATTGTCTGCTGCTGTTGTTTCACGTGGGCACCAGTGATACAGCCAGGCACAGTCTGAGGATTCAAGAAGGATTACAGAGCCCTGGGAGCAGAGGTAAGGGACTCTGGAGCACAGTTAGTCTTTCCATCAATCCTCCCAGTCAAAGGGAAGGAGTTTGAAAGGGCTGGCTGAATCTGGGTACTTAGATCATGGGACTTGCTTTGAAAAATCCAGTCTAGGAGGGTGATGGAGCCGTCTGTCAGAGAAGAGGAAGAGTGTCTTCAGTCATAGGCTTGCAAAGCTGGTACAGAGGGCTTTAAACTAAAGTTGCCAGGGAAGAGGAACCTCAGTCCATCCCACTGTTACCATTTTGATGTCAGTGCCTGCAATAGATGCCCAGAGCCTGGAGAAGGATCACAGCTCATCAGGAGAGCACCTGAAGAGCAGCACAAAGGAATTCCAGCCACTCCAGCCATTGTCAACTTCACTGGGGGCCCAACTTAAATGTTTCTATGCAAATGCACGCAGCCTGAGGAATAAACAAGCGTTAGAGACGTGAGTATGCTTGTGGGGCTGTGACCTTATTGGCATCACGGAGATGTGGTGGGATGGCTACTATGACTGGAGTGCTGGAATGGAAGGATACAGGCTCTTTAGGAAGGACAGGCAGGAGAGACAAGGAGAGGATGTCACCCTCTATGTCAATGACCAGATGGAGTGCATGGAGCTCTTCCTGGGGATGAATGAGGAGCCGACCAAGACCTCATGCCATGCTGGTACTTGTTCTCACCAACAAGGAGGGGCTGGTAGGGAGTGTGAAGCTCAAGGGCAGCTTTGGCTGCAGCGACCATGAAATGTTGGTGTTCAAAATTGTTAGGACAGCAAGCTCACTACCCTGGACTTCAGGAGAGCAGACCTCAACCCCTTCAGGGATCTGCTTGGGAGTACCATGGGATAAAGCCCTGGAGGGAAGAGGGGCCCAAGAAAGACTGTTAATATTGAAGGATCACTGCCTCCAAGTTCAGGAGTGATACATCCTGAAGAGGAAGTCAGGCAAGAACACCAGGAAGTCTACATGGATGAAAAAAGAGCTCCTGGACAAACTCAAACACAAAAAAGAAATCTACAGAGGGTGGAAGGCAGGACAGGTAGCCTGGGAGGAATACAGAGAACTTGTCAGAGCAGACAGGGATCAGGTTAGGAAAACTAAAGACCTGGTGGAATTACATCTGGCTGGGGATGTCAAGGGCAACAAGAAAAGCATCTATAGGTATGCCAGAGACAAAAGGAAGACTAGGAAAAATATGTAGATCCTCAGTAGATAAGGAATAGACTGGATGGTTGCATTCAAAGGGTGGCTTGATGGACAAATGAAGACCAGAGAAAAGTGCCATGCTTCAAGGGTCGGTATGGGACTGGTGCTGTTCAACACTTGTTGGTGACACAGACAGTGGAATTGAGTGCACCCTCTGCAAGTTCATTGATGACACCAAGCTGTGTGCTGCAGTTGACATGCTGGAGGGAAGCGATACCATCCAGAGGGACCTTGACAGGCTGGAGAGGTGGGCCACTGCCAACCTCATGGGTTTCAACAAGGCCAAGTGCAAGGTCCTGCACCTGGGTTGGGGCAATCCCAAGCACAAGTACAGGCTGGGCAGAGAAAGGATGGAGAGTAGCTCTGAGGAGCAGGACTTGGGGGATTTGGTTGATGGAAAGCTCAATATGAGCTAGCAATGTGCGCTAACAGCCCAAAAAGCCAACTCTATCCTGGACTGTATCCAGAGAAGCATGGCCAGCAGGTCAGGGGAGGTGATTCTCCCGCTCTGCTCTCGTGAGACCCCACCTGGGGTACTGCTTCCAGCTCTGGGGCCCCCAACATAAGAAGGATATCAACCAGTTGGAGAATGTCTAGAAGAGGCCACAAAGATGATCAGAGGGCTGGAGCACCTCCTCTGTGGGGACAGGCTGAGACAGTTGGGATTGTTCAGCCTGGAGAAGAGAAGGCTTCAGGGAGACCTTATGGTAGCTTTGTAGTACCTGAAGTAGCCTACAAGAAAGCTGGAGGGGACTTTTACAAGGGCAGGTGTGTTAGGACAAGAGGCAACGGCTTTAAACTGATAGAGGGCAGATTTAGATTGGATATCAGGAAGAAATACTTCACAGAGAGGGTGGTGAGGTACTGCAACAGGTTGCCCAGAGAAGCTGTGGATGCCCCATCCCTGGCTGTCTTCAAGGCCAGGCTGGATGAAGCTCTGAGCAACCTGGTCTAGTGGAGGGTGTCCCTCCCCATGGCAGGGGGTTGGAACTATATGGTCTTTAAGGTCCCTTCCAACCCGAACCATTCTGTGATTCTATGAGCCTATGTTAGGATGCGGTGCCTTTCCTGGAAAACCTAAAGCTGCTTAAAATCTTCTTGAATGTCTGTGCAAGATATAATGATGTCTGGCCATAATAATGACTTCTTTTGCTTGGGTCAAAGACCAAGGTAAGGAAGGCATTTCCAGGAACAGCTGTGCAAGGTGCAATGCTAAAGTTGCTTTCTAAGAATCCCCTGGCTCTAAATGAGAGCATGGGGCACAGAGTTGCAGGTGCTTTACCCATAGACCAGCTTTCAGATGTATCAGCAGTGATTCAGCACATCGGAGTGTGCTGCAGCCCAGGACCAGGAAGGCAGTAGGTGACTTAATGCTGCAGAGTCACTGCATGGACTCATGACTATTAATCCTCTGCTATAAATTTCACCAGTTGGGTTCAGGCTGTGTTTTAACTCCTGCCTCCTGTGTTGGTGAGGCATTACTGCCATATCCCTTTTGCCAAGGATGGGAAGCACCTGCTCCAAGGCAATTGTTTGAAAGAAGCACTTGTTCTGATGTGGATTTTCACACACCTATTCTATACCAGACCTCAATCTCTGTTCACAGGTCATTCCCTGCACTGAGAAAGAGCCCATACACATTGTCTTGCAGACAATGTCCCAAACCTATATCTGCAGTTTCAGTACATCTCTTTCTTAAGTATAATAAGTATCGAAGAGCTGAACAGCCGTCTGGAGTATCTACCTTTCTTCAATAACTACAAAGTTAGCACCTTTGTTTGGCAGACTAGATCAGGACCTACATATCAAGCCCTTTTCATCCAGCCCCACCCCCCCCCCCCCCTTTGTTTTTTTTTCTGCAGAAGCTTATTCTCTTCAATTGTTAAAAAATCTGGCATGCTTTCCTGCAGCTGGTGAAGAAGAGTACCTGCTTGCATGTTGGTGAAGCACAGAGCTAACTCCTCAGGGATGGCCCTTTTCCGACACACGCAGTGTGCAGCTTCTGCAAACACTCAATTACATTTTCAAGATGAGAGATTAGAATTTCAAAGGTTGTCACGAGCAGACCTCTAACTGTTTAAATTTCAAGTATTTTTAGAAAATAATTTCTTTTTAGTTTTAAAGGATTTGTAAGAAATAAGAAAAAGTGGGATGCTTTGAGTCCCTTGTGGGTGAAACTTAAATGATGGCACAGGGTGAGGAGATATGATGTTATCTTTTACATGATGGAGGCTGGAGATTAAGGAAGGGGCACAAATTGACAAAGCAAAACAAATAGTTCTTGTCAAAAATAAGTAGAGACAGCTTGTGTTGCACAGGTCAAACATTACTCTAGCCAAATATTTCATAATTCATAGTACAACCTTTGACTAATAAGACTGTCACATAATGAGAAGGACAGTTGGTAGCCTGTGAGAGGAGGTTGCCTCCTGTCAAGAGAGTCCTTGATTCATCCAGTTTAAAAGCAGGAGCTTTTCCCCATAGTCATTCAAGCATCCCTGCTTCCTGCTTCAGAGACTCCATCTCCTGGAAATAGCCTGTCAGGTCCCATCTGTTTTTTTGTGAAGCTGCCAGCCCCCTGAGAGAGGGTCCTCCATTCCCATCTCCTGTCATGCTGGAAAACCAAAGGGGAATAACCTCTGCAATCTGCCAGAAATTGGTTTTCTGAAAGTGAGGACTCTGCTTCAGGGAGCTGCAATCTACCATACTTAGAAGAAAATTAGTTTTCTAAGTACAGTGCTTTCTTCTGCTGGCTGCTTCAGTCCTCCATCTTTGCCTGTGTTCCTTCTCCTCGCAGTGAGTCTTGTGGGAGTTTAAGCTTAAATAACTCATTAACAAGCAAAATCCATAAGATAAAATTTCTTATTACAGGAGGTGTTGTAAAGGAAAGGAAACAACAGCAAAGTAACTTTCAGAGACTCCTTGCCATTGCAATGATAGTAAATCTTTGCCTGAGCACTAAGCAGGCAACTGCAGGTATAATTAACAACTGTTATATTTGTCAGTACCTCAAAAAGAATTAGCAGGTGTCCTAGTTGATATGACAGATTCATTAATCATTGGAAGCTTTCCTTCAAATTGATTTATCAGTCAAATAACTGTGCCCTCACTATTGCTTTACAGAGGGCAATAATTTTACACTGTGTATTATAAACATAGGTAAAGTGACATCCTGTGCCCCAAAGGACTTAGTGTCTAAATAATACAAGATAAATACACTCTTTCCTAATTGGGGAGGAGCTGTCAGGACTAGGAAAAAGGTTAGGGTGAGCATTGTCACGTTTACATAAATCCAAATGTTTGAAAAGCTTTAAGGTAAAACAGAAGGCTTCAGGGTGATTCGGCAAACATCAAAAAAGATGGTGCAAGAAAAACAGCACCATTTGGCAGGAAGAGCAAGGGATTCAAGAGAAAGGCTATAGAAAAGAAGTTTTAAGTAGAAACCAGTTTTAGAAATGCAAAACTGGGCTCTTAGGAAATGATATAAAGAGAAAGAGGCCATACAATTTAATGAGCTAGAACATTCACGGTGAGCAGATGAAGAAAAGAAAGTGACCTAGTGTGCTGCATGGAAAAGTTTCAGAGGTAAGTAGGAGGGGACATTCAAGAGATTAAATGACACAGGATAGATGGGTTTTCTTTCTTTGTTTTTTTTTTTTTTTTTTTTCCTTCTTTTTCTTTCCCTATCCCGGAAAATTAAGCAATTTAGTATTTTATTAAATCCTTAAGAAAAGCTATTTCTCATGTGTCGTCATTCAGACCAGAGTACAATATTAACCAGTTCTTCCATTATGGGAACTGAGTTACCTTGAGGCTTCTCCTGAAACATGGTTAATTGGCAGTCTCAGAGATAGGGTTTTGATGTTGATAGACCACTGAGTTATTTTGGTATAGGATGTTTATATCACAACATTTTTGCTGAATTTCTACAACTTAGTAACCAGACAGCACAGTCTGGGTCTGAAGCTGAATACAGCCAAATAAAGCTGTATGACATAAGCCATAAATCTTGACATTTCTTTACATGTAATGTTTATGTTCTGCAACACATCATTTAAAGATCTATATGGACTACAGTGGGTTCTGCTTTATTAATTTCTAGGAAATACTGTGGCTGTGAGGCAGTCAGCCAAGGTAAACTTCATGGAATCATAATATACATACATATATGTCGTGTATATGTATATTCTAGATTTTCTCTTCTCTGCACTGTGTCTCTACCCTGCTACAGCAGAAGCTATTTTTTCAGGGGTATTGAATACTAGATCATAAGTAGGAATAGATGTCAGCATCAACAATCTTATCTGTCCTCAAACCACTTCCAAGCAGACCTAAAGGTTCTGTCATGTCCTCTTTCTAAGGAGTAGAGATCCAAGAGCAACTTGCTACTAAATTTTAGAGCAAAAGTACCAAAGGACTGGTCTAAAACTATGTCAGCTTCTGTCAGAAATTCCTAATGCTTAACATCTATTTGTACTTTAAATCTTGAGTACTCTTGCACTATTGAAGCTCTCTAATGTCTCCATGGAAACTTAATAGTTCCCAGAGAGGGAGGGGCAATTGTACTATTGCTGGTAAAATTTTTACTCGAGTTGTCTGGGCAGAAGAGGTATTGTTTTGCCTGTCCTGAATGTCAGTGTCTTTTTCAAGTCTCCCTTATATCAAAATGATGCAAAATTTTGTCATATAGTATAGTCCCAAGATAGGCAATGTTACTAAAAAGCAAAACAAACTCTGAAATGTTAGGTTAATTAGTACACAGTTATTCAAAGGTAGCAACAAGCAGACACTATTTGTATAGAAAAGCAATTACTACAGGAAAAATGTGAATCTGTAAATGCAGCACATATTGCTTTCCTATGCTTTTTATGTACTTGGTATCATTATGCTACCTAATGACACCAATTATTTAAAAATTAAGAACACAATACTGCATACTTCGTATTTATTGTAGTCAGATGGAGTTGCTATCTGTAGCACTTCAGGGCCAGACATCCTTTAATAAATTCTACATGTGCCTTCAGTATTTTCTCTAGGGTTGTATTTTTTTAATGCTTACTCTTTTAGTGGGAAATCTCAGACATAAAAAATTAAAAAGGTCAATTTTATGATGAAACACATGAGCCTGGATATTCTAAATGGCACCCTAGACTGCAGAAGTTAATTGCTTTTTGACAGAAGAACTCTCTTAAGTGCTCAAGCTGGAAACAGGTTCATGTGAAAAGCAGGATGCATCTCTACTTTGCTTCCAAGCCTGCTGGGATTTGTCGAGATGAGTGACGCTGTAAAAAATAGAAATCACCTGGAGCCTGTTAATATTATAATCAAGTGAAAGCACAATTACTACTGTCTTAATCCATCTGTCTGCATGCATCCACTCCACTTCCAATCACCTGCTTTAGTCACAGGTGTATTATTATGGAAATGGAGTTGAAAAAATCCAGCTCCATGCGTGTTCCAAATTGCTGTATGCTCTTCCATGGCAGTTTGTCTGTCTCTGTAGCTTCAGTGTGGTCATTTGTCAGGAAGGAGAGCAAACAAAGGCCCCATATTGCATGAAGTACAGCCAAAGTGCCTTTGTGTGTGGAGGCTGGCTGAATGATGCCCAAGTTTATGTTAACAGGTTGCAATTTTTACAAGTGCCATTTATGTTAAATTAAGATTAAAAAAAAAAAATAAAATCACACAACAGTACTGTATTCTGGTAGCTCATGTAAAGCTCTGTGATGTTCAGTAGATGCTGTGTCACATACCTGGAATGCTAAGGTAGATTTGGTAAACTAACATAAATTTATAGTATATGATGGCAGTTCTACACAGACAATCTGGCAGTATATGATACTCAGTTTCTGATTTCATCCTGAATGATATTTGACATTCTAAGTGATCAAATGGAGAGACAATAATTATACATGATAAGATCAAATTACAACAGCAGCATCAAGAACTGAATACTAACAACTACAACAAACAACACTAGTATAACTTTTAATTTAGAATAAGAAAATGTTAATGGAATTAAGTTAATGTTTTCAAATTTCAGTAGTCAAGCCGTAGAGAGGAATGTTGAATATTTAACAATTCAGACATTTATTATTTCCAGCTGATATATCTTTTTCACGTAAAACTTAGGTCTCTCAAATATTTTTTGAAAAAAGTTTGAATACGAATTTCACCATTTGAGTCTTTTATTTGTTAACCATTGTGTATAGAAAAATACTAGATTCTAGGATTCATATAAAAATTCTTCATATATAATCACAGGGGCTCTTAAAACCCATTTTGAAAATTATCTGAAGAATGGATTTTTGAAGGTAATTGTAGATAAAGAAAAACAAAGGTAGGTTCTTGTACATGTCCCTAAGATATTGAAAATAAATATTAGTTTTCAGGCAAGATGATAAATTAATCTCTGTGTTCATCTGCACAAACCAGGAGTTAGGATTCTGCAACCTTACAGTTAGTAGTTTTGACCCAGTATTTAGAAGACACAAAACATTAAGCTAGTACGTATTAGATGCTAAAGGTTCTGCTATGGCAACTATATCCTTCTAGATCCTACAGATCCTTCTAGATCCTACAGTATTTTTAGAGAGTCCAAACACTGTGTGTACTTTTCAGACTGGAAGTCTGTTTGGGACAGAAACACTTTTTAACAGTCTTTTTGAAAAGTGCTGCTTTTTCATTTCAGTCTTTTTAAACACCTGAAATTAGAGGAAGAATTACAAAGTTCCTGAATGATGCAGCTGCATAAGCTAACTCAAAAATGTCACTGAAACCCTGTATGAGGTCTAAATGCTTTTCATACCCTCTTCAAAATTCCCCCCTGAGACTTGTTCAAAGCTTCCTGCACTGAGTCGAGCTCTCTGAGGAGCTGTGGATCAAACGTAGCCTGTTGCTCTTAAGTGTGTTAGAGCTGAGGAAGGAGTCTTTGCAAAGTTCAGCTCAAAGTTCAGAGGTGGTACAGGATCAAACTCCCCAGATTAAACACTGCTCAAGTGAAGGGCATTAGTTCAGTCTGCTGATGACAACTGTCATCTGTGGCTGTCCTTGTCTCGAAATAGGCACGATTAATTTTGTTATTCTGGAAGCACATCAACCCTTGTTAGTATCCAAGTTGAGATTATGTATCCCACCATTTGAGGTGATTCCCAGTAAGTGTACGAAAGGATAATGCCTTTGTATGACCTTGTAAACAAATCTGTTGGCTTTTTTTTTTTTTTTATAGACAATTACACAAGTGAGAAAAATCTCCTTTTTTCTTGCTCATGTTCTTCTAGACTTTTAATTAAAATGAAACAGCAAGTTTAAGGATGCTGAATAGCTACACAAAAGGAGCATTTCAGGATAGAGGATACAATGTAGTGTAGTGGGATTTTGTTTGTCCCCGATATTTGAAAATCATAGGATTAAAAGACAAGTGCTCCTCGTAATTTTTAGGCTCTCATAATCACAGCGAACCTCCCATCGGCAGTATTGTTTCCAAGATCAAAAAAAGACTGAAAATGCAGAACATATTTCTTACCTATGTTTTACATATAACCAGTATCATTGGTTTTAATGACATTAGCCTCTTTGAGTCAGTCAGAGCTTCACAAGTCATAAAAGTGTAAACGAGCAAACGACTTCTGGAAAGGATCTGATCCTTTAGAAAATGAAAATTTGTTTAGTTCATGCAGTTTACATTCCTGTAAAATCTGCTGCATCGTTATATTCTGATCATTGCAGCAGGAAGCAATAATCATGGCAAGAAAGAGCTAACAGCCAGGGGAAAAATCTTTTTCTTATGACACACTGTGATTTTAGAAAAATCTTTACAAAACACAAAGCCACTGAAACTTAAAATGCAGGTTCAGACACAGCACAAAATAATGATTTAGGAGATGAATGCTTTTGAAGACACGATCAATTAATGCAGTTTATAACAGAAAACGTTTGCAAGAGTCCACTGCAATGTTTGAAATGTATCTGGGTTATGTTTTCATACAGTTGGTATCTAGCCACAGTGAAATTTCCACAGACGTTTCTAAAGGAGAATCAGGAGGCTGCCATCTGAAAATGAGGCAAGCGCCACCAGCTGATACAGAAAATGCCAAGTGGCTATTTAGCAATGCCAGCTCACTAGACTCACATAATAAAAATACACACACACACACACACACATTTGTATCTAAATCTTCAGGAAACTAAATCACTTCCTAAAAGCAGGGATGGAGAAAGCAGTCTATTATTCCCTCACAGACCACAAAGTGTTGTCCATATTGACAATCTGTTTTGTATAGGCAGGCTGCAGAAGCAGTAAATCCTATTAACCTGTTCAAAGTCAAATGAAGGCATTTAGAAAACAGAACAGCTATTGCATGCAGTGGTGAAAGAAGACCGTATCAAAGAAAGGTTAAATGAATGCACCAGCTATTAGATTATGCAGTGTTACAACTGGAAAATCCCCCCAAACCTTTCTAACACCTGCTTTTGCCCTTCAGGATATTAATTATATCCCCCCAGTCTAACTAGCTGACCATTCAAATACTATCCTCTGTTCTGTCAATGCTAATTTTTGATATAAAAAAATCAATTTAATGCTAACAGGACTACTATGGAAAATGCTTATGTTATACTACGGTTTTACTAATGCACACTTCTTCTACCCAAAACATATGGCATTTTGTGTGTGCAGACCACTCTGGAGATTTACTGTAATTATGTCATGATGTGCTTATTGTTATGGATTCGGCAGCCTTTCTGCATCTCTACCTGTTTTGTTCAAGAGCAGCTGCTAGCTTCAAGCTGTTGCCTGCTTCCAGCACCAGAAGCTGAATGAAGGAGTGCTTTCTAGGGAAGACATGTTTTGAAGCAGACATACTGACAATAAACCAATCCACTAGGGAGGCATAACATTGACTGGATAAAAGTCGAGTAATCATTCTATGATAATTTACCGAAACTGGGTGCAATTTGCTTTAAAATAAAAATTCCCTCTGCTGCTGATGTTGGACTTGGAGGCCTTTAGCTGCTGAAAGTGTGGCATTTGCTTTTATGAAGTAGCAGATCTTTAGAGATTCATTAAACCTCAGTATTTGTTCTTATACATAAGTGACTATTAATACTTACTGACTGAATGAGAGGAATGGGAAGAATGGGATTGTCTGAAGCAAGGTTCGACAGTCCTTCTCTTCCACCTACTCTCCCTGTTCATCATCACCGCATACACTGAACTCAGTTACTAAGGAAAGCCTTGGTAATCTCTTGGTGAAATGGTGAGTGCTTCAGACAAGACTGCCCGGCATCGCCTTGATTTCTGTGCCAGGCTTTCACTGTGAATCATCTGTGTGCGGTTGGTCTGCACTCCTCCCAGCTTTGGTCCTCCCAGATCCAGCCCCTTGTCAGTAGCCACTTCCAACAGAACACTCACAGAAAACAGGGCTATTTGGACAGCAGTTTGCCTAAATCGGAGACAGGGAATTGTGTCTCAGTCCCAGATTTATATTCTCTAAACTTTAGAAGAAGAGTATTTGGGAGGGGAAATGGTTAACTAATTAGGAAGAGCGATAGGTGCAAAAATGTCAGAGATTCCTCTGCTGTGCTCTTGTTGTACCCTCCTTGCTGGAAATGGCAGCTATTAATATTTTATTGACTTGAACCTCTGGGGTAGATCCCAGATGTCACTACTTGATCATTGTCTACATATGAGGAAAAATAAATTCTGTCAATGTTGAACTCCTATCTATGGCAACAATCATTACCAGCAGACAAACGCTCATGTGGTTTTGCAGATGCTTTTTTTGCCTCAGGTTGTGACTATGCACATATGACCGATCTGTTCACAGAAACCCTGGACATTCAAAAATAAATTAATTCATTCAGAGGAAATGTCCCAAAGTAGAGGAAAAGTCTCAAAATTTCATTATTAATTTGTATACATTAAGAAATAGCTATTTCCTTTACCGTGCTCAGAAAAGAATGGAGGTTAAGTTGGCAGAGCTCAAGGGTAGAGTTAATAGAATGCTGCCTGCTGGGCAAAAAAACTTCTCTATTGGTTTTGAAAACATGAATCACTTTATGCCGATCAGTTTCAAGCAGTCGAGGCCTGAAAGTTCCCAAAACACATCAGCAGTGCACGGATGTACTCTCTACCTGTCTGACCAGTGCTGAAGATAACATCTATTAAAAAGTGGTAAGAACTGGCTGATGTCCTCTGAGAATATGTGCAAAGAACAGATTACCTCTGATTTCAAAGGAGAGCCATTTTCTTCATTTGGATGGAACAACGATATTTTTCATTAATTAATATTTTCTGTCATTTAAAATCTGGACTTCTGCTGGAGTCCTCAGCAAATTTTTGACAAAAAGTTATCTCAGACTCCACTATCTTTATAACTGCAGCAGTGCAGATGTCAGAGAGCTGTGAATCCTTAGGTCATGTCTATGGAGGATCTTTTTCTATTGCACACATTGTTTTGCATGCTATGTAAGCACTAAAACAAATTAGTATTTTTCATACAAATAATGAACTTTGCTCTCATGTTACTAGATTACAGCTCATGTTCCTTTCCTGGAGTCCAAGCTGTGGGACCACAGCATGACTCAACCACTGGCTGGAGATCTGGTTAGTGCAGTAGTATTACTACATCCCAGGGGAATACAGATTCTAAGCGTATAATTGCCATGGCACTGTGGATGACACAGAAGTGTATATAGACATAGTAGCAACCGAAATAGCCCAGAGACTATCTTCTGGCCTAGAGGCCAAATGGTATGGCACAGTTTGTGTTCACAAAAATAAGGTCTTTTTATCCTACAAAACAAGATGATGAGATCCAAATTGGCTATCACAGATGCTCCCTGGTTTGTGCTACCCATGCCCAGACAATGCCTGGGACAGTGATAGCTGGTCTGGGGCAAATGAGTGGCAGGGATTGTAGCAAAAGGTAAACATTATGGATACCATGTTGCAGTTTTTAGGATGTCCTGTCCAAGTATAAATGTACCATGAAAGTACAGAGCCCAATCAGCTAGCTGAGAAATCTAGCAGCAAATCAAGTACTATGTTAATTGTCACTTCCCTACACTTCAAATGTAATTCATTGACACTGTCAAGACAAAATATTTCAGGTCTGGTGCACTTACCAAAAGAATTATGTTTTTTTTTCATAAAATTCTCAGTCAGCTTTACTTCTGAGATTGCATGAGAAACTTGAGTCGTCAAAATAATATGAGCAGTTTTCTGTCCCCATTTTCTTGTCCTGCCTTGGTAACCTATTACATAGGTCTTAGGGTACACAGTTGACACAGAAAGCTAGGTACTTTTTTTCAGCTTGTTATGCTTTCTGTGGTAGAAAATGGGGAAAAATTTACAGAATTCATAACGTAATATTATTTGGTTTATTTTACACACTCTAAAGTTAAATGCTTCTGCAATTTCCATTTTCTCTAGGTACAGTTAGTATTTTTAGTGGGGTAGTTTGGTCTGCCAAAATCGCTGGACCTGTTTTATAGAAATTTAGGAATCTATCATTGAGCAGTACCTTCAATACAGGTTCAGTTGCAGCTGCTGACATTGTTTGTCTTTGGTGAATTCAACAGACCAGACTTTCTGAACCACGGTATTGTGTCCAGAATGGTCATGACTAAGCTGCAAAACAGGTAATTCTACATTTTCATAGATAAAGCTCTACTTTTATGTGCTCACTTCATCTTTGGCAGAGGAAGAAGTGCTAACAGCACACAAAAATGAAACATGAAGTATACTATACAAGATTCAACAGATATTTAAAAGCTTTACCTTAAAACCAGCCATAATATTGGCCTTTTCTGCATTTTTTGGGAAAATACGTTATTCCCCATAACCTAGTGAGGACGTTGGCTCTATATTTTATCACTCCCTCTCTTATATTCAGGAAACAATTACCTTAACATATGAACTGAAGTCTCCTGCTTCCAGAACTAGAGGTTCTTTATGGAGTGTGGAGCAAAATGCCAAAATAATAGTCACATTTGTATACAGCAGAACAAGGCAGTACTGTAATATCTGCAAGAATCCTGAGCATGGTGATACTGAAATATATCTGTACTGTGGATGGTTTTATTATATTTCTAAGGAGCAGCCTTCATGTATTTATTGCACCTTCAGAATCAGCTCAAGAGTAGGGTTGGTGAACCTGGCACTGGACTGAGTTTTCATTATGAAGAGGGATTATTTTTTGTTTAATTACATGTTTTAATGGAATACTTATGATTACAGAAGCTTGTGTTATTTATTGTTATTGCTATTCTTCTTAATATTTTTCTTGCATCTAAAGCATGTGTAATTTGGTTTCTCTACCATGCAAATTCACTCGTAGAGAAATCAAGTGGACCAGGCTCTTTGTCCAGAATCTCTTCAAAACATAAAAACCCTGTAGATGGTCACCAAAAGTAGGTAAAAAGTCTCCAGTCCAAGGCACAATGGGAAAGTGTTCACATGCAGCCCTTATGTTGCGACAGCATTATAAAAACAGTAACAGGATGATGCTAGTACCAGAACTGAGGAATAATTTAAATCCCAGCCGTGGGAAGAAGCAAGTCAGCCAGGGAGCCTCACCACTCAGCACAGCACCAGCAGCATCACATAGCCCCAGGACAGCCATGAGGCACTAGACCTGGGGAACCATAATCTCATTGCTGCATTGTGTAACTACCTACCCTACAGGGTCAACCAGACTCAGAGTCCCCTGGGTGAGGGATACGTATGAGATGGTCAAAACAAACTCTTAGGAAGCTTCCCTTAGGCCTCAAAGTAATGAGTCTAATGTTCAGCTCTTGGTTATCACAATTCCAATCCCCTACCCCAAAATCACATTTACTATTTGCCTTTGCTAGTGCAAGAGAGAAGCAGAACTGCTTCTTCCAGTGTCAGCTCATGCGGGTGCTGTTGCCTTTCATTCCCATCAGGGAAATAAACCTCTCAGAGGCAATCCTGTGTGTGTTGGTCAGGTAACTCTATTTAAAGCTGACTTCTCTCTACTGAGTCAGAGCAAAATTGTTTTCAGAAAATTATCATACAACTTAGCTTTATATGAGCCCTGTTCATTAAGAAGGCAAGCTTTTAGGGAAATGAATGAGTTCAATTCTACTGACAAAGCTCTCTGCTCATTAAAAAACCGTTTATGCTTTGATGTGTACAATTCAGTTTTCTGCAAGGTGTAGTGAAGAAATGCAGGCAAAATTTGATAGAAGCAACAACAGATAACACATGTAGACATAAAGAAATCTCTTCTTATGGTAATCCTTCAAAATACTAATGATGGGCTCTGACATTATTGTCAGAGAATCAGCAATATACTGTGCTCTAAGGCAATGGCAAAGATGCTTGAACCTGACGTTGCTCCTCTGCTAACATGGCACAACAATGTTATTAAATTAGCACTTTACAATGATTCATACCCACTTCCCATTGTGCTGATTTTGCCCAGTTCTGCAGTGCAAATCAAGTCTTTCTAAAGTACCAATCTGTATCATTAAGAATCAATTTTCTTTCAATCATTGTGTTGTCCTAGAAAGGAGCTCCACCTTAATTAAACAATGTTATTTTTCCCCATTAGGTTCAAAGAGTCAAAATTACACAAGCTCTTGTCTCCTTTCTCACATATAAATATTCTCACCAGTCTACATGCACGGGAGGAGGCAGCTGATGCACAAGGTATGCACATGAGTGTGTGTAAGAGGTGGAGAGTGCTGTCAAAAGGGAGGTGGGGAAACAAAATTAGCAAGAATAAAACTAAGCGAGGGCTTTTGTGTGTATGCAATATGTGTTTCCTGAAAAATGGAAGACCTCTGTGTTGGCTAGAAAGAAAAATGGCATCTGGCTTATTATTGCCAATAGATATACTATATGCCACTTTTGGTCAGCACAAAGGAGCAGAGGACTAGAAAATTAAGAATCCAGCATTACTTTAGTGCTATATTTGAGGGTCAGATGTTTTGCAAGAGTTTTGGCTTTTTGCATTAACAGCAAGTAGGTCTGATCTTTATATCTTTATCTCCCCCCCACCCCCACCCCAGCACATCACATTGTATGTATTTTGAGCAGTTTATTTGGTTTATTAGCAAAATCCAAAGCCTGTACCTTTGTAGGTGACACTTCCTAGAAGATAAGCATTATGCAGCTGAACTAAGTGAAGACCTTTCATACAGTACAAGTCCTTAGACTGTTCCTTGCCCTAGGTCTTTGCAGCTCTGAGAAAGGGACCTGCCTTTTTACTTTTAGCATTTAAACCTGAACAAGCCAAGGCCTGCTTATTTTGTTTGATTCCACTCATGCATATTTAGGGACCCACAAAAACACCCTTCTGCTGTTTGGTTCATTCCTAATGACATCATCATTTGTTCTTTGTGCATTCCTATGACTCTCTCTGTCATCACCCCTGCCTTCTCTCTTTTGCCCCTCCTTCTATCATACAGTCGGGCCTGTTGATCCATCCACCCACATACTTTCCACACACTGCTCTCTTCTTTTAGTCCTGCTCTATCATTTGCTGATGTCTCTGGAGGAACTGCTAGTCTTTTTCTTCCTAAATAATTAAAAAAGAAAAATTAAAGGAAAAAGAAAAAAAATATAGAATGTGCTCTTCTCTCTTGCAGAAGGCTCAGTTCCCTTTCCTGCTCTTAATGAAGGAGTTCTACAAGCTCTCTGGTCCTTTAACCTCTGCTGCCCTGCTGATGTTCTCATGTTCTCTCACTCAGTGAGTCTCAGCTTCTGAGGAGCATCCTGCCTCTGTGTGTGCCATGCCCTCTCCTTACTCCTGACCAATACCTCAGCCTAGACTGAGCCCATCTCAAAGTCTACTGCAGAGATGATTTTCCATAGCTTGCTTTATCCCTTCTCCTTAGTTTCATCCAGTGAAATTCAGCTACTCCATTCACCTGCAAAGCTCTCTGAGGCTTGTTCCACCTGGCTTGTCCCCTCCTGTCAGTTTGAGAGTCCACCACTGATGAGCCACCAGCTTGTTGTCAGCCACTTAATAAATGTCAAACTTTCACACACTTTCCTCCTTTGCTGCTTTTTAGAATTTTCCAACAGATAATGCAAAGTTTACTCTTTATGCTGGTTCGTAGACCTTTTCGGGACTTTCTATCCTGCCTACAAAAAAGCTGACAATGGTCAAACAGGAGGTGCACTGAAACTGCAAACTAATATTCCCTCTCTGTTTTCCTCTCTTTCCCCTCTTTTCTGTCCCTCTGGGTTGGCTGGCTTGTTTTGTACTTTGAAGGTTAGCCCTTTTGGACAGGAACTGCTGCTTTGCTTTGCAATCAAACTGCCCTCAGCACTGTTGGGGGCTTTAAAGTGATATACTGTTAGAAACATATTTGAGCATGTGTGTCTAAAGCACAAATAGACAGTCCAGTAAAGAAATTCCTCTGAGAATACACTCTTACTACTCCCATCTCTCCACAAGGGCATGAGACTATTTAATGTCACCTGTGCTATGCTAACATTAAGGATTTTAAGAGTACCCTATTCTAATTATTATTAATCCTTGAGAGAAGCAGGGAGCATTAACGTTAGTCTACTGTTCTATGTCTACTGTTCTTAGTGCTTAAATACATACACGGGCCACCTTTCTGTAATATTTGATTACCTTGCAATATTTAATGGAATTATCCTGGCAACATATTTCTGAAATATTTAAGAACCATTGTTTGTCTAGTACAGACAATAATTGGCATGAATTAAACACACTGCCAAAGGTCATACTGTACATCTGCAACAGAGCAGAGATTTTGAAGCTGGCATCCTAACTGCATAGCTGTATTATTGCATCTTAATAGCACAGTTATGCTTCATGATGTTTTAAATCAATCTGACAGCGTCAGAGCTGGCAAGGTATTATGCATGATGCAGACTTTGCAGAATCCCAAATAGTATACATTTACTGTAACTAGTATGGGTGGATAATTACATATTACAAATTTTAAAACATGAAATAATAATTTTAATGATTGCATGAAGCATATACTCAAAAATGCAGGAAGGAACAAAAAGAAATTAAGACTAATATACAGCACATAAAAGTCAGTGGACAGGATCACTATGAAAATGGTCAATACTTTTATGTAACAGTTTTCTTACGGTTTTATTTATTTGTTATGTAAGTTATCATCAATAATGTAGGTACAGTACATAAGAAATGCTTTTCTTCCACTCATTTTACTGGAATAATATTACACAGTTCATCTTTTCAAGAGCTATATAACTAAAAACCAAATTGGCTAAGGTGATGCCTTCACATTAGTCTTATTCCCATAACTCAGGCACTTAGTTCCACTAAAATCAATAGCCTTGTGAGTGTGTAAGTGAGGAGTAAAAGACAAGCATAATAAATACTTTTAATCCTGTGTTGGCAAATAGATATCTAATTCTGTCACACTTATCTCCAAGGCTGATCTTTTATTTGCATATTTTCAGAGTTTTGATCTACAAATGGCTTTTAATTTGTCAACTTCTGCAAGAACAGCCTTGTGGGAGTGGGGGCAGGTCATGCATAATCAAAGAGTAAAACACAGGCAGAAGCATATGTAGAGAATCTGAGCTCTGTATGAAATGCAGTTACCATTATTATAATTTCCTTGTACCACTCAAAGGCCTTACTGTACAGGGTACCATCCACATTTAGAGGCTTTTTGAGAGGTCCAGGAGATCCCCATCTATGCAAATGGTATAGTGTGTTATAAACCAAACATGCAAAATGTAGACATGGTTTCCTCTCTACAGCACACAGGAAGAGGCACAGAAGGACATTGTGGTAGTCTGGGCAGCAGAACCCACTGACATGAACACAGCTCTGGGCCTGAACTGAAAAGATTTCCACCTTCTGTTACAAGACAAGAATTCAATAAAAAGTGCAAATTGAGAAAATTTTATGCAGGATCATAGCTAGAATTAGGCATTGATGAGTGTGGGTGCCTGTGAAACTGCGAGCTTCTGACTGTTTTTAGCTGTGTGACCAAAATGCTGGGATGCATATACTATTTATACACAGAGCCAACGGCCACCTTAAGCATTGACATTACGTGCCATGATTAGTATACCCTGTACTGGGTCCCTCCCAAACACTGCCCTCCCCATGGTGGAGTGGCAGCTATACCTCCTATTGTATAGGGGTCGGTGGTAACTTTCATTTAGCCTCCATTCTGTAAATATTATACAGAATGCAACTCAAATTTCACAAACCAGTAGCAAATGAAATCTCCATTAGTACCACTGACCTCATTCTTTACCTGGAACAATTCTCTCCAGAGATCAGTAATTTAAGTATATCTATACTTGATAATTCGGTAGACCTGAAAATGAAATAGCTTCTCTGAGGTAAGCTGCAATAATCAATAACCATTAAGCACATAAGGACACTTTAATGTATGAATCATATGGGTATACAAGCCATCACAAGACCAGTTCATTTTGGTAGCATGTAGGCGCCAAACACAGGCAGAGTTGTGGTCCTTGCAGAGCACATTGCACGGTCCAGGTGCTCATAATGTCATTGCTCTGTAAATGAGACTTTCTTGGGAGACAAGAGTCAAGTGGAGAATTTCACCCAGAATATGAGCACAGGCTGCATTAAGAGTTAGCATTGTGCAACAAAACAAATGAATTAGCTATAGCCAAAATTTTCTATCCATGTATCAGCACAGCAGTAAATAAATTACAGTTGCTGTCAAAGTGTAATGAAGCTAAGATCTCATCTTTACAGATTCAGCTATGATATTCACCAAGAACTGGGGAGAGCAGGAAAGGAGGTACTTTTTCCACAGAAATACCTTCCCCACATGTTCCCAAACCCCAGGGTTTCACACAAAGCAGAGCAAATCACACCCCTAGCAGTTCTGCTCAGTTCCATACAGCTGCATGCTGCAGGTGGTGTCCTAAAAATATGTTTGTTTATTTTGCAGCACTGCAGGCTGTAAAGCTGCACCTAAGAATGAAATAGATTCCCCTCCCTCGCATTCTCCCTCTTCACTCTAAACCTCTCTCTTTAACTTGCTGGAAGAAGATGGTGAGATAAAGTGATAGCAATGTGGTTCAGTCTCAAAAGAACCAAATGGGAGGTATTGGTATGGAGTATAGAGTGAAAACTGACATGCATGGTGTGTGGCACTGAGATTTTGGTGATGTACCACTTCAGAGAAGCAACTACCACAAATGTTGAATGAAAAATCAGTGCAAGTTTTTCAAAACAGATTTCCATAAACATGAAAAGAAATCAGACAGTGGCTGAGCAAGTAATGTGCTGACATGGGAATGGCTACAAGACAGACAGAAATGTGCATTATATGGTTGTTTTTTATATCTGTGATACAGGATTGATGTATTGATAGGCTCTACAGAGGCTGTAGTCTTCCCCCATCATCACCCAATGCATTAAGTGCTCTGTGTCATGGGACAAAGGAGAAGCCTATTTATCACTGTGGGTTATTCCACCTCTGCGTTGCATACATAAATGTTAAGTACCCAAACTGGGGTAATCCTTGTTTTATCAGATTAATTTCTTGCACACATGAGTTCTAAAATAATTTTTCCCCATTCTGAAGATTTTCTAAACGATGAGAATTCAGCTGGTCAAAGTATAGAGACCACCAAACTGATTTTCTGTTACTTCTTCAGTATGAACTAAACTAGCAATTTTATCCATTTTCTTGTTTATCCTGAGTAAAATCCACTCAGCAGAAGCTGGCAAAATATCTGTGCATCATCACATCTGTCTCTTTTCAGTCTCGAAGGATGGCATTACTCAGTGAACATCACCACTCTGCACACTGGGGACTATCCTGACTTTTGGTATCATTTAACCTTCCAGTTGCTTTAATTACTACTTTGTTTAAGCAGTAGGAGAAATGAAAATTCTCCAAAATTTCAGTCCTAAAAAACCCTGAAATCTGTGTTGACTTGCACAAAATTAGCAGCAGCATTTTCATGGTTCACAATCCGGTGCTGTTTTCTTCTAGGACATGTTCCTCTGGGAAGAGGAGGTCTCTTGGAGACTATGAATATTCTGCATCTCCAAACCAGAGTATCTGCCTACAATCCTTGAAATATTCCAGAGCCCACCTTACTTCAGAAAGTATAAACCATGGGGTGGGTGGGTGGGTGGGCTGGGGGGTTATAGCTTTTATTGTAGCTATCATATTCCACTAAGTAATCCACAGCAAATATCACATCTCTGTGAAGCCTAGCCTTCTGTAGCTGGATTCCTTGTGAGCTTACTGGCAAGCTATACAAAATACACTCAGTATAATGTTTTCAAAGACTGATATAAGTGGTCCTCAATGTAGATGAATGTCTTTGTAACTTTTTATCTGTAGGCAGTAGAAAACATCCTTAAAAACATGGTGCAGTGCCTCCAGTCTGTGAAAAAGCCAAGTTCAACATTAGCTTAATCACTGCCATGAACATACAGAATACAAACAGAAAGCAAGTAACCGATTTGTAGGTTGCAGTTTGTAGTTTTACAGTTAAAGTGCAAGATCCACGTAAGCGTCCATAAAAGGAAATTAAAAAGAAAGATTTCTTACTACTAACTGGAGATAAATTTGATCTAAGGCTTGGGTTTCTTGAAAGGTAGTTTGCTGAAAACCCAGCAGTATCTGCTCTTCTGACTTTGTGTTATATGTCACTAAGCAGAAGCAAGTAATTCCTCTGTTTCTCAGCACACTTAATATGACAGTGAATTTATGCTAGCATCTCTATTAGAAAGAGAACCCCCTGCCCACATCTAGAAATGTGAAAATGCTGTAAACAGTAAAGTCGTAAGGTCCAGGTTTGGAAAATTGATCCATACTTATATTGTGTAGCTCTTTACCAATGATAATGGCATTTACAGGAATATACAAGGAAGTATAAAACCAGCTGTAGTCGGCTACAACCAATGGCTTACCAATGGTCTGTTATTCTGAACCATTCCCCCAGCTCGCAAAGAATGACCTTATCTAGAAACACAACTCTATTTAGGCACAGACACACACGAAACCTGGTTGCATCAGGAACAGAATTTAGCTAGAACTGTATATTCCTTGAGTTTCTTGTTCACCATTCATTACATTAAAAAACAAAAAAGGCATAAAAATAAGCCAGGATCTCTCTGTTGGAGGGCTTGAAGGTATTGAGAGATGTATTGACACAGAGGTACATTGTCCTTAACTCACCTGGTACTTGTCCATTACAGCTAGGCTGGGGAATAGACGGAAAAGCTGCTCGCTTTTTGGTTAGCTAAGGACCAAATTATATATTATGGACTGTCCAACCAACTTACATTCCATTCTGGATCTGGTTAATCAAAATTCCTCTTTCATTTGCCAATATGGTCCCTCTTTGGACATAATACTGGAATCTCTTGAACCAAAAAATTATATAGAGGGAATCATGTACCCTGGGAGTGGTCCAAATTTATATGCATAGTACTAGTTTTATTTTCAGTCATATATATCTCTACCTGTGCATAAATATGTATGTATCACTAGAGAAAACATAAAAATGCATTGTCATTCAATGTAATTAATCCAGGGTTTATGTCTTCTTTTCACATAAATCAGAGACAACACAAGGCAAAATGATTAGTAGAGGTAAATATGCTTGAAAAACCCATCAATTTTTCCCAAAACAACCTGTTTTCATTCCTTATAAATTTTCTGTAGTCTAACAGTGGATTCTTATCCTTCTAAAAATATTTAAGATTTCTAGGTTTGATTTTCAAACAAGTACACCATTTTGGTCTTTTCAGAAGAACCTTGTCTGTTCTCCTCCAGTGCATATTGATTTATATGATTAAAGAAACACTGATCAGTTTGGGGTCCTGTGAGCTGATCAGTGAATCTATTTTTTACTGTTGAAAATTTCTCCTTTATTCTGGCTTTTCTTTTATATTCAATTTGGCTTTCACAGCAACGGCTGTAACTTCTTATTATGTCACAACTTATATACTGCAGTGTAATTTGAACGGAACCTGCTATAAATGATTTGTGGCATGGTCAATGGTCACAACGGAGGTCAGGAAACCAGTGTGCCATGTCAGCAGTTCTCACAGCAATAAACATGTATGTTGGAGATTTTCATGCACGACAACAGAGGTTCATAACAAAACTGACACGTAGAGCCAGGGTTTGTGAATGAGTGTCACAATGCTCTGCTATTCTGGTAATGACATTCTGCAAGAGGGAATCTAGAAAATGTGGTGGAAGCAAAGCTGTCTGTAAACACTTACTGCAAGGAAGATCTGAAGAGAACTGTGAGCCACTTCTATGTACTGATATTCAAGAAAACACCCCGAGACGGTAATATAACGATGATCCTCTGGTGCCCAGTCTGGCGCTGGGGTTACTGAGGTCACGGTGCAGCCCGGCCCATTCTCCATCCACCAAGAACGATGCATTGAGATATTAAAGGTCAGAATGAGATCTGTTTCCTGCAAAAAGAACAAGTGAAAAATTAATGCGCTGGGATGGTACTCTGGTATCAAATGCCTCAGCAAGACATTTCACAGAACGCATGAAGAAGCAAAGAGCAGTGATAAAACTGCAGTCACATGAAAGTTAGTGGAGCTTGCCTGCAGCTAGCACAAGTAGCTGTACCTTGGCAGGCAGAATTGCTTTAGAGCAGAAGGATAATCCTGCAAGACAGGATCTGTTCCTAAGCATTATGGTAGCCTGGACTATAGCAGTCACTTCTGTTACATTGCCCATTTTCCTGTGCAAACCATAAGGACCAATGAATGTGCACATTTACACAGCTAGCCTCCTCTGCTCAGTTTCTACAAATATGGCCTATATCTTCCTGGTCTGATTTTTCAAACTGTACAAGAGCACTCAGGAACCAAGACTTCATTGGCTTTAATATGTGTGGGTCATCTGCAAGGAGTTTTGTCTCAAGTACCCTGTGAAGCAGATCTGATAGATCTACTGAAATATTGGAGAAGATGTAAAGAAAGGATTCTGTACATTTTCTTACTAGCAAAATCTTTCTGTAATGCGTCTCAGATTTCTAGCTCCCTAGGAGTCTGTAAGGAACCAGCTAGTGAGCGTTGCCTTGTCTAACGACTGCTTAGCTTGTTAAAAAGGAGGGGCAGAGGCCTGCAACCTTTAACTCCTATGCAGCTAGTGGAATGGAGTAACTAGTCAGCCATGTTTTCCATTAAGACTGCATTTATAAATAGTTCATAAAGCATTAATAAATGATTAATATACATCATAAACAATACTATGGATATGACTTTCATAAATAATACTTGGTTGAGCATTACTAGAAGGTGTTATGCATAGTTATAACAAAACTATGGACTGCATGGATTCTGTAATAGCCTACATTGTTTACCAACCCTTTATAAATAATTTATAAGTGTAACCTCATTGTAAAGTGTGATTATTTAGTCTATGTGCACATGTGCTCAGTCATGCAAAAAAATTTGCTTTTAAGTAGTCTTTGCAGAGCCAAACTCTACCCACACCTAACCTACATTTTTTCAGCCAGTTGATGACATTAATAATTAAGATTCTCATAAAGATTTAAAAATGTAACTATTTAATTAGTTTTACTGTGTAAAAAGGCATAGAATAGCATTCCACGGCAGATATGTTGTGTCCACATTTCCCTTCCTTCAAAATAGTAATTTTTTCAGTTCCACTTATTTTCTCTTTTTGCACTAATGCATGCAAAGGTAACTCCATCCAGAGAGGTTTTGGATGTCATGACTGACATGTCAATTGAGCTGTGATTACACTGGACATTGTAGTGTAGCTGAATGTTTTTTCTTGAAGTTGTTGTTCTTGTCTAAAAGTGCAGAAATTTTTCATATTAAAAAAAAATAAATTACTATCCTGCATAAGCACACCAGCTATCAGATGGCAGGAAGGCCCATAAATATTTTTGTGATGAATAATTACCCTACGTTCTCACAACAGCCCAATCTAGCAAATAATGAGCTGCATGAGAAAATGTATGGTGCATCATGTGAATTTATCCATGCAATTAACTTCAAGTATTTGAAGGTGATCAAAGCAACAGTGAATATTTGTATAAACGACGCAAATTTTCACCAAATAGATATATTTACCTATGGCTGTAAGTCTTCACTCCCAACAAACCTCTCCTTTCTCTGGACCCCTCCCTGCCAAAGCTGCAGACACTGGAAAGCGTCTGCCAGAGGTTTCCTGGAAACGTGCATTTTACCTTACATCCAAGTCAGAAGACTTTTTCTTCCTGGAATCAGGGCTGTTACAGCCCCTCCCAAGCACACTGGCCTTCTCACCTGGTGTAAGAAGTTGAAGAATGGGTATTTTTGGCATAACTTTGCTTAAAGTAATAGATTTATTCCTGAATGACTAAAATTGAAATCCATCATGTTATTGTCAGAAGACCTTTAAGCCATTCTAGTTACCATGGAAAATTCTTAACCTCTTAGTCTCTTATCAGAGAGGCAGCATGAACAAATAGGACTCATTGTCTGGCTCTATTTTATCATTTGCAATACCTTCAGAAGGATCATGATGGACTAAAAATATTTTACAAGTGGAGACAAGGGATGAAGAATGTATTCCTTGAAAAAGAAAGGGATAAACTGGCTTGCAGGAACGAGTATTTTTTATGCATGTGTCAGATGAAGTTAAAATGGATCAGGAGGAGCTAAACATAAAAATCAAAACTCGGCTCTGTGTTTAGAACATTATGGCTCTAGATACAGTTATCTTTACTTACAAAGGATGCAGGAATACAAAATTTTACAGGATAAAAGCACAAGTACATTTGCAAGTTACACCAGAAATATAATCACCTATTAAAATACTTATAATTAAGTCTATATCTAAAAATTTACAATGTCCAGCTTTCTTCAGTCCCTGAATTTATCCCCAGAAGATTGTCTGAAATAATTTGTTATATTTACACAATTCTCTTGCCCTCAAATCCTCTTCTGGCAGTTAAGTTGGATACTGTGATTAGGACTAAATAATCTTATTTTTTTCAGGAATAGCCTTTTACTTCTTACCAGTAAAAGATTACAGCTCTTTATCAGATCTATATTCTGCTTCTATTCCCAAGTAATCTGTAAAATGTTGTGTTGTTTCCTCTGTTCATAAAATAGACCTGATACCTGTCACAGAAATGTTATATTCCTTAATTCTTTACAATAGTAAACCCAAGAAATCCTACTGAAAACCCCACCTTCAAAGCTTGAAGAACTTTGAACAATATGGTTGAGGTGTCTTTTAAGGACTGTAGCTATTATGTATTGAACCAGTTAACAAAGAAGGTCAAATTCAGAAAACAAAACAATAAACAGATGTGTTATCTGGTTCTTGTAAGATTAGACATCATCTATGGCTCAGGTCAAACTTGGCTGGAATAAGAATGATGATGAAATCAGATTTTGACAAGCCAACATGTAAGTTAGACCCTGTAAATTCCTATCCCCAAAATATGTGGGATAAAAATAAATACAGAGTCATAGAATCATAGAATTGTTTAGGTGGGAAAAGACCTTTAAGATCAAGTCCAACCATTAACCCAGCACTGCCAAGTCCACCACTAAACCATGTCCCTCAGCACCACATCTACATGTCTCTTGAATACTTCCAGGGGTGGTGACTCCACCACATCCCTGGGCAGCTCATTCCAATGCCTGACAACCCTTTCAGAAAAGAAACCCTGATATCCAATCTAAACCTCCCCTGGCACAACTTGAGGTCATTTCCTCTTGTCCTATCACTTGTCACTTGGGAGAAGAGACCAACCCCCATCTCTCCGCAACCTCCTTTCAGGCAGCTGTAGAGAGTGATAAGGTCTCACCTCAGCCTCCTCTTCTCCAGGCTGAACAACCCCAGTTCCCTCAGCCACTCCTCACAGGACTTGTGCTCCAGACCCTTCCCCAGATCCATTGCTCTTCTCTGGACACGCTCCAGCACCTCAATGTCTTTCTTGTAGTGAGGGACCCACAACTGAACACAGGATTTGAGGTGCAGCCTCACCAGTATCCAGTTACAGGGGGACAATCACTTCCCTACTCCTGCTGGCCACACTGTTCCTGATGCAGGCCAGGATGCCATTGGCCTTCTTGGCCACCTGGGCACACTGCTGGCTCATATTCAGCTGCTGTCGACCAACACCCCCAGGTCCTTTTCTGCCAGGCAGCTTTCCAGCCACTCGCCCCCAAGCCTGTAGCATCGCAGGGGGTTGCTGTGACCCAAGTGTAGGACCCAGCACTTGGCCTTATTGAACCTCCTACAGTTGGCCTCCACCATCGGTCCAGCCTGTCCAGATCCCTCTGCAGAGCCTTCCTACACTCAAGCAGGTCAACACTCCTGCGCAACATGGTGTCATCTGCAAACTTACTGAGGATGCACTCAATTCCCTTGTCCAGAAGGAGTCTATTCACTACAAAGTCAGCTGCCACACAGTAAAATCTTCTCAACTATAAATTCTTATGGGCTTTGAACTTGCCTATAACCTTCAAACCATGTCCCCCTATATGCAGCCATGTTAGCAGAGCACTTCTTATTGCTTAGTAGTGAATGTCAGCCACCTTATGAAAAAGCTTTACTTCTTAATGAGAAAACTGTTAAGGACTTGAATCTCCTTGTAGAACTGTGTAAACCAAGGAGAGGATGATGTATCTATCATTAACATCTCCTATACTGAAAACATTTAGAGCTATTTTTGGACAAACTTTGCTTGCTATTTACTTTCTTCACTGTTTGAATACCGTTTTAGTGGACATAGACAAAGTCTACACTGGAAGCTGGGGATTTGTTGTACTCTCCAGTGTATTTGCCGTCTGTTTTCTTTCCAACATCTGTGGCTCAAACATTGTTCAGGGAAATGCAGAGAAATGGTCTGATAAGCCTTGAAGCTATGAAACCCAACAAGAAGTGTTGATACACATTGGGCATGCCGATATGGTGATGTTCACAGTCTGTATGTCAAGGCAGATTTCATTATCCTAAATTCAACAAACAGCTGCTTCCTTCACGGACACAGAAATACATCTGTATGAGCTTTATTGATGATCACTGTGCTGCTTTTGTAAATCCTGTTGGTATTTGCAAAGCCTGTTAATGAAAATTGGGGCATTAAAGTAGGTTTTGCTATTCATCAAGGAGGGGAAACACCAGAAAAATATTTAGTAGGACATCTTTGCTGACATTCTTAAGATGTTCTGGTATTTGTAGTGGTTAGGAAAACTATTGCTGGATTAGACAAAGGCTAGAGTTTGGAGGTCTCAGAGACTCAGATCTCAGAGATTAGAAGTGGAGACATCTTCAAATTAAGCCTGTAATTGTATTTCAGCTTAGTTTGTAAAAAATGTTGAGCTCGGAGGGTTTTATGCTTGGGTTTAATATGGTAGATAACAACTTTGCTGGGGTTAACTGCACAGTGCATAACATTTTCTGGCTGAGGATAACTCCTGACAGAACATGGCAGCAAAAAGCTTTGTAAGAGCTGCCAGAAATGAATATAACCTTCTTTGTCTTAATAAGCAGCAGAAGGACATTAGTGATCAAAATTAAGATAGCTCTGTGTGTACTGTATTACTACTGGTCCATATTAGTAAGTGTACTAGCTCTACATAATAATTACAATATATTACTGTTTCAATGACTTTTGTTGGGTGCAGCTTAGAGAAGCTGATCCCAAACACAGTGTTAAAAGAAAAAGGCAGCAGTGATTCAGGGTGATTCTCTTTGAAAGTCCAGGAGATCTCGCAAGCTCAGGGAAATTAAATTGTACTGACTTCAATGTTGCGGCTTGCTGTGTCATGGGAAATAAGTTTCTTCCATTTTTCTAATTAGGGATTGCTGAAACCTGCCAACCTTCACTACAAGTTTTGTCAAATACAGCCATGTAACTGCTTGTTTCATTTTTGAAATTCAAGCTAGCAAGAACAGGCTGCTTGGAGACGGAACGATCACGCAAGGTTTCAGTGACAAAAGATCAGGGTCTGAAAGCATTTGTAGTTCTGGATGCCTTGGATGCACAGAGGCCTCTACAAGCATTTTTTTATTCTGTTATCTCACTTTTCCACTAAAACTAGCTCCCATAAGGCAGTAGATTTTCACATGCAAGCAGACCTTTTCCTGTCTAAAGAAAACAACTGCTCTCACTGAAGGGTCAAAATAGAGCTTGGCAGCTGTGTTTCTTTGCTTTCTTTAAATTCCTTTTTTCCTTTTGCTTTTTAATCCCCAGTTCATATATAGGAAATAATTATTGTGTAATTGTGTAGGGATCATGGATATTTAAAGTTCCTGGTCTTCTTTATCCTGTTCTGTTTGAACAGATTTTTAACCTCTCCACTTTGTCATGTGTCATTTCCCTTTCAATCGAATAATCTTTTTTTTCGGTAACTTAGAATCCTGTTCTTTAATTTCCTCTTACAAAATAATTTTGTACCAGTATAATTCCAAATTGGATATAGACTTTTATTTACATATTAATCAGACAAGATTTAACCAGTCTACCAAACAGACTTACTTCTGAAGTTTATCCATGAAAACCAGCAAAAATTGTCTCACTGTTAGCTTAACCTGTATCTTCAGTGATTTCCAATGTACTTCCAAAGATTTCAATGAATTAGTTATAAAGATACCAGCATGAAAGAAAAAGATGTCTCAGGTATCCTGATTTTCTTCTCTAAAATGAAACTACAGTGTTGTATTAATAAAATACTATAAAATGGTCCTCAAAATGCAGAGGCATTGCTATATAGGGTTTGACATTGTCAATTATTCTGTTATATAACTATCAATAATCTTATGAAATCGTTAGAGCTGCAATAAATGTTGTCTTAATTAAGATCTTAATATTTTTCTAGTATTGGAATATGTACATTGAGGAACCTAACAATTTTAATCTGCTATGTTTCAACTCATTAAAAAAAAGAGATACCTACTAACTCCAGAATATTAATTTAATCAGTTCAGTGGCATCAACATTTTTCATTAACATCTTTCTTCAAAAGTTTCTATCTATATACTTCTTCAAGTAAAAATAAGAAAAAGAAAGTAAAAACTTTCACTTTCTATTGCAAGGTTAAAATTATTATTATTATCCTATAAATGATTTCATATTTAAATGAATTTTAGAGTAATAATGTTCTGTGCTAAGACCCTTTGATTATTGTTTTTTTTTTGTGCAGAACAAGAGAATTAAGCCATCCCAGTAGCACATCACTTATCACAGGGACTGAGAAGTTGCAGTCCCTGTGCTATCACACAGAAATTTTAATTTAGCTCTTGTACATACCTAACAAAGCTCCTGAGCCCTAGAATTTTCCTATAATTTCCTGGAAAATTACTTTGTGGAGGATTTAAGCTTTTGCAATGATAAAATACACTGACCAGGGGTGCTCACATTCCAGAGTAGTAGCTAACTCTATAGAATCTTATTTATTTCTCAGTGTGGAGTAATCAGGGATATCATTCTGGAACTGAGAAAATTTGTTGAAGGAAATTGAGTTAAATATAATAGCTTGTTTTGGAAAGTTTTTGTTTTGACCAACTGCCATTCTCTGAGGAAAACAGCTTGCCTCTAAACTTTGTTAATGTAGGCGTGCCGTCGAGTTTTCCAGTGTCATGTGATCTACATTGTGACATCCTTACTGATGGGCAGGAGATTATTACCAGATCTTATTAAAAATAACAAAAACTACCTTCTTTCATTCCAAAAAACAAACCTATCCTAAAGTTTGGATTAAACCTGAAGGTTCAAAGATGCAATTTAAATACTTACGGGTGTACCAGAAGATGATGATGCCACAGATATCTTAGAGAATAAAGTTTTTGCTTTGGGGTGGAACTGATAGGCTTGATTTAAAGCAGGGGTCCAAAGCTGTAAACAGGGTGGTGCCATATGGTCTCTTTTCCTACACCAAAGCTGTGTTCCATGAAAAAAACTAGAAAAGAATTTTATGATTGTGCAGTTCTGGTTCTCTTTCCGAATTAAGGTCGAAATGGTTCCCAAACCCTGGTTATTCACTTTGAGCTAAAAATGCATGATTTCACTGTGTTCACAATATATCAATACTAATTTTTATTGAGTAAGGCCTAATGCTTTTAAAGAAGTTTAAGCTCTTCAGCATCTTGGGACTGATTTTTTTTCCCCCTCTTCTTTTTAAATGGTAAAGGAGGTATGACTCTTGTCTTGGTTTACCCAGTCAAATACACAGATCAATAGTGGTTAGAATTTGCAGACACAAATATAAATGACCTCTTAATTCTAAATAAAACCCTTCTGAGCACAAGGACATCTTATATTTGGATAATATCCAAAAGGCTGTGAAGAGCTTCCAGTGAGCTGGGAACACAGTTCTGCAGGCTGCAAACAGAAAGGTCTAGGCCTTGAATAGACTAGCAGATGAAATGAATATCCTTAAAATGCTTCCCTTTTTGAGAATAAATGGTTTACTGAGTTGCAAAACCACCTCAGAATACTTTGCTTGATCATCTCTGTGCAAGGCAAAGTTTTATCATGGTCCAAAATTTACTAAGGAAGGATGCAGAAGTGTGTGGTGTAGAACTTAAACATCAGTAGGTTTATAGAGTGTATGCAGGAAGAAATTCCAGGTTTGTTCAGCGTCCCTTGGTGATGGTTATTACATAGTGTTAGGTGCTGTAAAACAAAATGCATGTGTGCAGTGAAAAACCTTTGTTCTGTTTCCTATGACTTTTTATTACTTTTAAAATTTTAAATAATTATCTTGTCTATTTTTTTTTTTTTGTTTAAATTGCTTTAAACAATGCAATTCATTCATGACCCTAGAATGGTGCTCATTTCAATAGAGAGGACCTGGTTGAAGAAGAGTGCTAAGTATTCCTGAAGGACTCTGAAAAGCTCCTTAGGGAACCAAGATAAGATGTTGCTCGGGAAGCCAGCCACAGACTGATGATAAGGAAACACAGAGGCAAAAGTGGAAATGTGAGCCATCTCCATATAGACCTTATCCCTTGTTAAAGGAATGGTGTGGAATAACTATCCTGCGTCAACTGTTTCAGGCTCTTTCACTATAACTTATTCCGCTATTGACCAGGCTGCTAGATGTTGTCTTCCACAGAATTAGATTAAGATCTGAAGCTGTACAGTGTTCATGTAGCTTGCAAATTTGGGCCAATAAACTAAAACACAGATCAGTGAAGCCACACCAATACACACTCAGAGCGATGTGCACAAAACCTGTGTGTAGCGGTCTGTGTGCAACACTGCTGGGTATTTATAGCAAGGGCATTTCTGTCCATTAGTTAGACACATTTAGATGTGACTTCTACAGATTTTAAGGGATTCCACAGCTGCAACTCCATCAGGTGACACAGGAAAACCTATGCCACAGTTTTTGGTGCTCATGTGTGGCAAGAGCTCCTTTTTCCTGAGCTATACTTGCCCCACAGACTTTCAAAACCACTTTTAAGTCCTGGCTGAAAAGTTCTATTTATTTTTTAAATGAAAAACAGATTTATCACAGGAATGTGTTATATGACTCTGATAAACTTTAGTTCATAAAGAGTTCATCCATGTCTTTGCAGGTGCTGATGATTATTAGAATACTTAAGGCTATATTCAGATTTGATAAATCAAATTCTCTTCACTTTACATGCGGTAATTAATTTAGCAGTAGGTGAAATTGCTCTCTCTTTTTGTGGTGTAATATTATGTTACTCAGCATGGACCACAGATTAGTTTCATTAAAACTAATTTGATTATCCACTACTGTCATGTAAGTACTGAAATAATAAGGTCTAACTTATCTTGAACAGAGATCGAATTACAGATGTTTTGTATTTTGGCTACTTTTGTATTTGAGAATTATTTGAGTTATTTCTAAGAAACAAGGTGCACAGTTTCTCCTCTTCTAGAGTTGATAATTCTTTTTTTCCTTACACTGTGTCTCAGAAATAATTTTGAATAATGAGACTACTCAGGAATTCCAGTTTTATCTAATTTTAGCTTTCAAAATGAAAAGAACAAGAATGTGAACAACACTGCAAAAAAGGTATTTCAACATTTTCAGGAGAATATATTACACTTTTTCAAATGTGACCTATTAGGGTGCTTAGGCTGCATTTGCAAACTGGAAAATGATAGCACTCCCAAGAAACCAGTGTAGTTGATATGGGTGCAAATCCTTGACTCAGAAATGAAAAATAAGTTATTTAGAAACTTCTATTGTTCCATTACAAGTCTCATGGAAACAGACTAAAAAGAAACTTTGTTACCTACATTGATAGTAAAGCTACAATATCAAACAAGCTGATGTTAGCAAATGTTTTAAGTGCCTGTCCTTTCCTCTTGTGACCTACTGCTAAGATGTGACAGTGCCCACCACTCTGGTGAAGTGCAGCCTCCTAAGAACGATTCAAAGATATTTAAAAAGATTCAGTGTATAACTGTGGGTAAATGTATGGGTTTTATTAAGTTTTCAGAAGCACACCCTGAGGAATAATATTATGATGTCATGCTAGATTTTTTTAGCTAGTATGAAGGAAAGTACCTCATGTCCTGCAAAAGAAACGGTAGCAATTTAAACCAGTTAAGGTACTAATCCATAGACGAATAGCTTGTCACTCTTCTACATGTTGACTAAGAGGCATGCAATGCTGCTCAAGTACAGAAGACTACCTGCATATATAAGAACATATGTGTTCTTATATATAATACAAGAACACCTAATTTTAGATGGCAAAATCACCTCAGTAAAAAGATCCATTATTTTGCTAGTGTTATACTTAGCACCAGGTTATACAACATATATACCAGCTTGTAGAATATAATAAAATGTACAATAAGTATTATGCAGATTCAGTGTGCAATGTTACTGTTTTGAACTAATGGTGCTATTAGATGGTAACAAGTAATTTTCCAAATATTACACTATTTCTTCCTAAAGCTCTTTATGTAGTCTTTTGTTTCCTGTGATTGAGGTCTCTTTCCTCTTAGATAGAAATATTATTTTTTCATCTGTTATTTTGTGGAACATACAGTTGTTAACAAATAAACCATGTTATTTAATGTTGTAACAAATGCTGTTTGGTGTTATATATTCCAGTGTGGTCTTGTAAAAGCTTTGTTCTCTTTTTAACAGTTAAGATTAATATAAGGAAAAATAATACAGGCTGATTCAAATATTTCCTTTTTTAAATGGTCTGTCCCTGCTTTTTACTTCAGGTATTAAAGTATAAATATCTAAAAGGTATTTTATAAAAGAACACACAGAAAACCTTATTATTGGACAGTAGGATGTAGTATCTGGCAGACATCCTTAGAAATCAATTCTTAGATGAGCTATGTATAAAAATTCAGTGACAGCTCATGTCAGGTGTCAGCTCCACTGTCACCGAAGACTCATGTTAGGATGCTTGCTCCCTCTCACAGGGTTGTGCAAAAGGGAAGATTGCCTTTCAGTACAAATCTACATTGACTGGCCCCAAGGTAGCTTGAATGTGGGGTGTCTCTGGCTCTGCTCTCACACAGGATTGTAGGTAGTTCACCCACTTTTCAATGAGAATAGAGCTCTCCCTGTTGCTGAGCACCACCTAGCATGGGGAGCAGTTCTGCAGGAAAAGACCTGGGGGTCCTGGTGACCAGCATTCTGGGCTGTGTTAGGAGGAGTGTTGCCAGCAGGTCAAGGGAGGTGATCCTTATCTCTGCTCAGCAGTGATGAGAGCACACCTGAAGGGCTGCGTCCAGTTCCGGGCTCCCCAGTTCAAGAGGGACACATGCATACTGGAGCCAGCCCAGCAAGGGCCACCAAGGTAGTTAGGGACTGGAGCACAGGACTTCTGAGGAGAGGCTGAGGGAGCAGGGCCAGTTCAGCTTGTGGGGATGCTACCGCTGCCTGCAACTACCTAATGGGAGAGCCTAGGGAAAGCAGAACCAGGCTCCTCACAGAGGTCCGCAGCAGAAGGACAAGAGGCAACAAACACAAGGTGCAAGGTGCCCAGAGACGAGGTAAAATCTCCATCCTTCAAGATATTAAAAATTTGACAGAAGAAGTACCTGAATAACGTCATTTAATTGGCCTTCCTTTGAGAAGAGTTGTACAAGGTGACTTTCCAACCTAAATAATTTTGTGAATTGAAGCGTCTTTCCTTGAACATTTAGAAGTGTTGCAGTTCTTCAAAAAAGAAGCTAAAGCTAGCCAACCAACCAACCCCAATTACAGAATGGACTGTCTTCTTGCAGCATAAATATTTATGGGGTATCCCTCAAAATTCTACTATAGCATACTGGGAAGCATGGTAGTTGTAAAAGCACAGCAACTGCAGTCTGATTTGTATGCTGCTCTGCAGGGAAAACATACTTCCAGGAGCCCAAGAATAGATTTTCAGATTACATGCTTTCTGCCTTGATACAACCCAGACGTGTCTCCTTCCGTGCGATGGGGAAGGAAAAGGTTGCATTGGAGTGGTATAAATATTGGCCCCAAAGATTTTGTTGACATTTTCCATGATGCAGTTATGATTAGGGCTCTTCTCTATCTTGCCAATGAAATATCACAAGTAACCGGTAATAAAACAATGAAAGTGCTGCAAAATTTAGGAAATTTATTTCAAAATGTTTTGTCTCTTGCATTGATTCCATTTGATTTGAATCATATCACCACAGTACTTAGTTCTCCTTATTTTATTTGCAAGTATTTCATGCTAGCTAGCTAAAATTTCACTTAAGAAAATCTCTTCAGTACCCAGCTCTGTATCCAAAGACCCTGTGGTTTCCAGTCAGGATTAAAATGAAACACTAGGAGCAATGATCTTTAATGAGCGTAGCTTGAGAGGAGTAACTAGAACAGAGCTCTATCTCTGTAGAGTGAATCAGTGATTGAAAACTTTATTTAAGAAACTGACGGGGAGTAGATTTACCATTCTAACTGTAGTGTCTGTGTCAGTTTCTTAAATTAAGTTTTCAGGAGCTGATTTAGCCCAGGGAAATGCAGAAATCTGGTTGAAGTGTCTCTTGGGGCTGCTTATACAAAATTTTTTGTTTGTGTTTAGTTCTAATGCAGAATTAGAGGAACTCCACTGTCAAGATGCTAGAAGATCGATGCTTTTATTACTTTGAATTGGAAAGCTGGTATACACAATAGAGCAGTCACAGGGGAAGAATGATACAAAGAGCTCTTCTTTGATTTCCTGGTGCTTAAGAATATTGCAAAGCACTGTGAATTCAAAGGAATAGAGTTCATATTTTTTGGTCAAGGAATAAACATAGTATATCTGGTTTATTAAATATAGATTGGATAAATATATTTTCAAGGAAATGTATATCCACCCAATGGAAAAAATACATAAAGTTCAATAAATAATTCATTTGCAGTATCTATATAATCACTTCTCTATGAAGTACCAGCAATATCCCACATGTGCTCTGTCTCTTTTCTTTGGAGTAAAACTCATAAAATACTTACAAGAGGGATCTTTTGTTTACACAAATACATGTAGTTTTTACATTAACATCACTGGTATTTTTTCCTTTCTTGAGCAAAAGCATTGGAAGTGTTAAAGCTTCCCTGAATTCCTAGTACAAGAGCAGATTTCTACAATGTGCATTAGTGCAATTCTGACTTCACTGGGGGTTGAATTTGCCCAGAGAAATTAGCAGTAAAACTATTTATGCTCCCAAACTAAAATAAATGCTTTAATTCAATCTGGAAGAGTGATCTGTAAAGTATTATTACATTTAAGTCATACATCTCTTAAACAAAAAAGGTTTTGATCTCAAAAATGAACAGCAGAATTAAGCCTGAAAATAAAGATTACATACTTCACTCCTCAAAGTTTAGGAAATTACAAACTTCTTGGTTCTGGTCTAGTACACCTCAGCACTACAATACAGTATTAACTACACACTATATTATCACCTGAGCTGAGCGCACAGTGTCCTGTAAAACTTTATCATTCAGTTAACCTCACAGTCTTTTAACTTGTAGACACTTACAGCTTAAACCAAGATAACTTCAGAATTCATTTAATTTTCTGTACTGCAAAAATTCCATTAAATTAATGGAACTCTCACAGAATATGAGATTATGTTTGTTACACTGACACCAGACATTCAGATAAACACTTTCCAAGACGTGCACCGAACCCATTAGTATATCTTTCTATATTGATAGTGACCTGGGTATCTTTTTCATTCTGGGTATGGTTTTCCTGATGATTTTGGTAAATGTACTGTGATTTCTTAGCATACTGATTCCTTAGAAATCACTATGAGGAGAATGTCATATGAGACAAAGTTTAATGTACTTTAAACCATTTTTGTTCTGACCTATCCATAAGGGATTCTGCAAAAAGGAAAACTATATCCAGATATTTTTGATTAATTAGATGAATGACTGGAAAGAGAAAAGACTTATTAAGTGTATGCTGAGAGATTGCAAGTAAGTTTGAGGAAAGGAGTAGCATTCAAAATCATCTTGAGAAACCTAAGATTTGTCCAGGAAAGTGCTGTTCAGCAAGGATGAGTGGAAAGTACAACAATCTAGGTTGAAATAACTAAATGTGCACACACAGTAGGGGTAACATCAGCCTGGACATTCCTCTCTTACAGGGAAGTGGAAGTCAAGGTTCACAGACTGAAGAGAAGTCAACACTGTTGTGTTGCTGTAGAAAAGGAGTCATCCTTCTGGGCTGTATAAACAGGAGAGCAATCTGTGTCATGGATGCACTTCGTGTTAGCTTAGTATTGGCAAGATGTCAACTCAAAAGACTTCAAGAAAGACTGCGGGCTGGCTGGAGAGGAGCCTGGGGGGAGCAATTAGAATGAGCAGATGTCTGAAAACAAGACCTATGAAGAAAGATAGAAGGAAATGGGGTTCCCTAACTCAGAAGAGAGAAGACTGAGAGCATAAATGGCTGTTGAAAAGAACTGAGTAACCAGTTTCCCTGTCTATAATGAAGAGACATTCATCATTGGCCCAGGAATGAGACTACATTGCAAAGGGGACACGAATCAGATCTTGGGGAAAAACATTTCTGAAGCCAAGGGAGAGGAAATCACTGGAAAGGACTGCCTGGGGAGTCTGTGTGATCTATTGTTGCTGGCATTTAAGAACAAGGTAGACAAACTTCAGTCACGTTTTCATACACATTTAGGCTGGGGATATGGACTAATTGACCTACTGAGTCATTCAGCTATGCGAATCTATGATTCTAATGACTGAAAGCATGGCTCTGGGAATACACAATATTTATAAATATGTAACACTTATCACCAGTCATTCCACTGAGATTTGATATATTTAATATAATAATCAGAAGTACCCAACACGTAAAGCATAAACATAACTGGATTTAAATAAAACACTTCTCCCTGGAGTTTTCTAACAGATATGAGAAATTTTAATGCAAGAAAAGGAAGCCTTTTTTATAGAAGTAATTTTACGTGAATGGCTCTCTATAAAAATTTTCTTCTTTCCTTCTAGTACTGCATGTCCATTCTATGGAACTCTTGAAACTGAATAATGACCTGTAATGCCTGGAATGTGTTTCTCTACCTTTGATTGTCTCCTTCTGAGCTAGTTGCCTACATAGTCAGTGAAGCTGAAAAGGCACTTTCAGGATATGAGTCATCTCACCAGATGTAGAAGTCCTCTTCAGTATGAGGTGAATCACACCTTAAAATGTCCTTTGTTTGCAAATCCTTTGACTTTGGATTTGTATCTAGATCTGCTCTAAAGGTAGATATCTGCATTCCATTCAAATCCATATAATCAGAAATATAGAAACCCAGTAATATGTATAAATCAGATGAAAAAGAAATATCTCATATGTTATTAAATATATAAAAATTATATATATATGCACACACACATATATATATATATAACCTGCAAGCCAACTGCAAGCTTTCTGCAGTTAGATATGCTAAAAAGGCATTTCAAATACAAATACCTGGTATTAGAATACCTATTCGATGGGTTGGAAATTCCTTCAGGCATTAAAAAAAAAAAAAAAAAAAAAAGTATAATGTGGAATTTCCTTTGGAAGAATACTGAAATTCTGCTTATAATTTAAAAAGATGATTTCCTTTGACATGTATGTACTATTCCAAAATTCCTTGAGCTTTTTGGAAACTTGGTATTAACCAGCTATGAACTCATGAGAAATTTGAGGACTGAGACAAAGTTCCTGGGGTTCCATGATACTGCAAAACTGAATTGTGGGTTAATAAACTAAATGGTTGTTTGATGGGTGACCGTGACCTCCAGAAACTGTAGCACTGCTGTAGTCAGTTCCCAGACTTATATTAGCATTTTGCCATGGCTGTACTGTTCTGGATAAAACCTCCAAGCTTCCAAACCTTCCCACTGGAACTAATCTCCAGCTTCTCTGACAAGCATCTGATATCCCACCCCAAAACTGGAAAGGAGACAAGAGAGAAACTGTGGTCATAATAATATCAAAATTTGTTGTACAATTCATATTTGTCAAGACAAAGTCGAATTAAGTAGACACCAAAAAAGTAAAAAAAAAAAAAAGAAAAAAAAACTAATTTTGCAAGCAACGAACTTTTACCTAATACTGAAAAAAGGAATTAGTTTGCAAACTGAAAACTACAGACTCAGTAAAAAGAGACAATATGGAAATATAATGCACTTGGATTTTATTTTTTTATAGCGTTAGCTTGAATACAAACGTTAAATTGCCACAAAGAAAAAGAGGAAGTTATGAATGTTCAGTTATGAAAAGTCTCAGCTACAGAAAAAGATATTTAAGGTATTAATAGTAGGCAGAAAAATAGTGATATAAACAAGTATTCATGCATTCAGAGAGATGAAAAGGACATTTTTTCTTTGGGACACAGTCAGACTTTAAGAAATATAGTGCAATAAGTTTGATAAGATGATAAGTTTCCAGATTTATTTTTCCCCACCTAAACCAGAAACCAGTGGAATTTTCTGAAGATTAGCTTCTCTTAATCTTCACTATAATCTTAGAATGATTTGTTAAAATACAGTAACACAAATAAAAATTTTGGAATCAGCAATAGCTTGTGCTAGCATTAGGTATGTTTGGTTCATGTTTTATTCAGAAGATTAAAGTATGATATCACTTGATTTTGAATCTTTAAATCTGCTTGCAAACAAAGCAGCTCTTGATATCTTCTAGATTTTGCAAAGATGTGCCTACTGTAATTAATTTATTCTGTGGTTAGCGAGACAGGTAACCATGTGTGTAAGTTTTGCTTCGTTTGCATGAACCTGAAAATTTCCCTAGTTTCTATTTTCAGATGGTGATTTTCAGTCCTACTCAGCATTATTACACTTCTTAGCTGCCACGATACCTGTTGTCATCTTTATCCTGAATAATTCCAGTCTCCACTTAACGTCCTTTGCTACTAGCTGTAATTATCAACTGATACTCATGTAACATGCCTATGGTTGTAGTGGTTCTTGATTGCTGCACAGAGTTCATATGCTGTTTATATATCACCAGAAAAGGCTCCTATTTCTGGATTCAAACTAGATATTAATCATTAGACTAACATACAATATGTTCTTCTGACATCAAACAGGTCAAAGTTTATGAACTTTGCTGGTCTATGTGCTATGACCATGTTCTGTTCAATACTGCAACTCAGTCATTAGTGGCAGTGTTTGCTGGTAGCGATGAACACTTTAATTGGATCTCTGGACAGAATTCGGTGAAATGGAGTTTCTGATATCACCACTGAATGATGAATAAAAGTGAACAATCATACTTTACATTTCCTATTAAAATCCAGTCATGACTTCCTTAGAGGTATATTATTGCTCGGATACAGAACAGACGGTTTGACTAAACGTGGAAATAATCTATAGCAAGACAGAACTAAATCTTTGATAAAACCCAAATGGAAGATTGTAAGCTTATTGATCAGATGAGATGGAAAATCTTAGCAGTGAGAGGATACTTACTGGATGTATTTTACAGAGTTCAGACTTCATTTATTTATACAGCTCTGCACCTTGTTTAACCATTCACAACAGAATTATGGATTGCAGAAATAGGATAGAAGAAGGCGTCTGCCTGTAGCTAGAAAATGATATCAAGATCTTTAAGCTGCCGTCTTTACATTTCATAATATAACTGAAAATCTACTTGGTTCTGTCTATATGCCATTAAGAATAAACATCTTTAGGAGAAACGCCCAGAACTGGACTGATACAGATACGTGCGAACAGGTATGTTTCACTGTTTATAGACACGTGTGTGAGCATGTATACACATACTTACACTTACTTTCTCTCTATATGTATGTAAAGGCAATAAGTGACATCACTGAAGGATGATCCCTGTCATATGTCAATGATATCAACCTCCTGGCACAATAATCTACATCAGAGAACAGATGGCAGTCTCTTGTTGGGGCTTCTCTTACTTATATGTTAATTACATCTTTTACTAGATACGATTCCATTTTGTATAACTTAGGTACTAAGCTACCAATGAGCATAGCAAATACAGTAAATGCCTCTAAAATTTATGTTAATAAAAGTTAGGGAAGGGTTAAACTTGCTTAACTTTAACTTTCTAAAAGTTAGGTACTGTGCTGGTTTTGGTTCAGATAGAGTTAACTTTCCTCACAGTAGCTAGTATGAGACTGTTTAGGATTTGTGCTGAGGAGAATGTTAACAACACGTTTATAGTTGTTGCCAAACAAAGTTTATAATAAGTCAAGGACCAGTTTCTGATACTGCATTGGTGTTCCCAGCTGCTTCTTTACAAGAAGATGGGAGGGGACACAGCCAGGACAGGTGACACAAGCCGACCAAAGGGATATTTTATGCCATAAGGCGTTGTGCTCAGTATATAAGTTGGGGGGAACGGGCCAGGGACTGTCTCTCAGGCCTCTTGGGCTCTTGGGTCTCTTGGCCTCTGGCTTGTTCTCTGTGGCTCTGGCTCTCATTGCTCAGGGACTGGCTGGTCGTTGGTCAGCAGGTGGTGTGTGGTTGTATATTATGTGTTTTTTTCCCCTATTATTTTCATTACATATTATTATTATTAATATTAGTACTATTAGTATTGTTGGCAGTATTAGTATCATTCTTTTTTTTTTTTTTCAATTATTAAGCTGTTATTATCTAACCCTGGAGCTTTCTTGTCATTTTTCAGATTCTCTTTGCTACCCCAATGGGGGAGAAGGGAGGTGAGCAAGCTGCTGTGTGTTGTTTAGCTGCTGGCTGGTGTTAAACCACAAAAGGGATCTAGTCAAAACTATCTCACTGGTTGAGTTACAATTAATGGAAAGGAGCAGGTAGCACTAGAAGCCAACCACTAACCCTCCTGTTTTTACAAGTGCCAAAGATACTTGTGATAAAGTGTCTTGTAAGGAAACAACAATTTTCCAGTGGCCTAGATGACTACCATAATTTAAATGCTTGAACTGTTTTTGTAAATATTTCTGAAGCTTGAAGAGGTCCTACTGATTCACAGACTCACAGAGTGGTAAGGATTGGAAGGGACCTCTAGAGATCACCCAGACTAGCCCCCCTGCCAGAGCAGGATCCCCTAGAGCAGATCACACAGGAACAAGTCCAGGTGGCTTTTGAAAGTCTCCAGGGAAGGGGACTCTCCCACCTCTCTGGGCAGCCTGTCCCAGGGCTCTGGCACCCTCACAGGGAAGAAGGGTTTCCTCACGGTCAGGCACAACCTTCTGTTTTCCAATTTATGGCCATTGCCCCTAGTCCTGTCACTGGGCACCACTGAGAAGAGCCTGGCCTCATCCTCCTGCCACCCACCCTTTAGATATTGATAAGCATCGATAAGATCCCCCCTCAGCCTCCTCTTCTCCAAGCTAAACAGACCCAGCTCTCTCAGCCTTTCCTCATATGGAAGGTGCTCCAGGCCCTTCATCATCTTAGCAGCCCTGCACTGGGCCCTCTGCAGTAGCTCCTTGTCCTTCTGGAGCTGAGGAGCCCAGAACTGGACGCAGTACTGCAGGTGAGGCCTCACCAGCGCAGAGCAGAGGGGCAGGATAACTTCCCTCGACCTGCTGGCCACACTGATATGAAGGGACAAGTTTGTATTAATGTAATGTACTTGAATTAAGCTCCATGCATTGCAATAATTAAATCTCTTGGCCTCCTAAATGCATACTTTTTGCTGATTTCCTGAAAGTGAACCAAAATTAATGATCGGTACAGATACCTACATGGTTACATGTGTCCGAGTACCTGACTACATATACACACTGTGTTAATTTAAGGATATTTTGTGTATATCTGTGTGCATATGTTGTATGTTGCATATTCATCTTGTAAAAGTAACAGCCACTACCGCTCTGTTGCATATGCTTATACGTAAATGCTATATTGGGAAAAACATTAAAATTCTGTTTTTGCTTGCTTATGATTTTCTGAGCACAAAAGAGAGAGCTTTTTCTAGACCTCTATAAATTAGGTGCTTTTCTTTAAAGCCCCATTGAAGGTATTCACCAGTGAACACCAACCCTGAAGTCTCTATTCATTAGTCTTAATCTGCCTATAAGAGGAAAAGACAAGCACATATTCATTTGCCTTAAATAAAAACTGAACAATATTTCCTTTGAACATGAGCATATCTGAAACATTTTCATTCATTGTATCAAGGTTTTAAAAAAGTGGATAGAAAAGGATGAACAGTATGGAATCTGTGAGAAGTTTAATCTTTTAATGTGTTACTGTATTACTGTCAGCAAATCACAGTCAAAGATATCTTTATTTATCTGATGTCTGAGTTAAAAATCTATTTCAATTTAATCTGTCAAGATAATGAAATTCTTTCCTTAGTTTAGTATGCAGAAAAAGTATTAAGCTTATTGTAAATGCTTATTAGCAAACTCCCTAATGTTAGTATATTGTTCAAATCATCACAATTACATCTGTAAAAATAAAACTGTCTAATTTAATGAGAAATATCTTTAAAATAGGGCTTTTTTTTCTGCTTCATTCCCTTTGGTAACATTTGAGTATAGGAAACATTGATCTGGAAAACTACAGGTCTGCTAAAATGACATTTCAATCTGACCGAGAGGAAAGTAACAGATTATACTGATACCTATGTTGAACATGCAATATGTACACTGAGAACAAAGAGTAGAAGGACCAGTCACTTGTATATAAAAGAAATATGGACAAGAAAAAATAACATTTATATATAATGTTTGCTTCAACACATCTGATAAATTCAGAAGAGGGTCCTTACCATTCAACCCTCCTTTCAACACCATTAGCATCGTACTGTATAAAGAATATTTATTTTCAGAAATCTTAAGTATATCTTGTAGATTGCTGTGTAATCAGGAGTTCACATATTAAAAAATAAGTCAATTCAAGTTCTGTTTTAACAGATTCAGACCCTGAGTTTTCTTAGATAGCCATACTGTAATTGGTCTAATGAATATTTAGTTTTATAATCTCTACTGGAATCCCATCTATCTTCTAGTCACTGCAATAATTGCGTTACAAACTGACATATGAGTTATTTCAGCGTGGGCTTTGTATGAGGGCTCACACTAATTGAACCGCCCAAAGAGGAAAACTTGCGCTTGTGACACTGAAATTCAGTGTGAGTTCGCAGCTTAGGTTTATGTGTCTTGGTTAGCTTTAATTTAAAGAATTTTACATAATGATATTAATTAAGAAGGTGCACAAAATAATTCAGCCACTAGCTTAGAGTCCCTGCATGTGCTTGTGCAATAAGATTCACGTTGCTGTGACTATATGGCTATCAGTATTTAACCTAAAGAAAATAAAGCTGGTTTAGTTCTGACAGCATAAAATGTAATCTCACATCTTCCTTGCAATTAAAATTATATTTTAGGGTCATACTTCATTTTCTACATCCTTTGCTCTGGCATATAGTATAATACTACCCTTTTCCTGGTAGAAAGGGTGGCTGAAAAAGCTTGAATATATATTTGAGCCAATATACTGGGTAAGGAAGAAACAAAAGGCCTAATGTCGTGTCATTTCTCTTTGACTCTCCTCCCTTTTTGATTGCCATCCACTGAGGCAGAAGTAGCAGATTTTGAATAGTATAAAATAAATATATCACAAGACACCTAGTGAACAAAGAGGGAAAAAACCCAGAACAGCTGAGCCTTAACGCTTTGTACCTTATGTGATAGCAGGTGTGAGGCATACCTTTGCAGAAAACAGTAGGATGCAAACATTAAGTGAGAGCCATATTATAATGCTTATGTACGGTAAGGAATGAATTGTAGCGATGTAACAAACTTAGTCTTAGGGTTTCCAAATATGCAACACTTCAACTTCCCAAGGATTTTTGCAAGTGATGTAGATTGGGAATAGTCTTATGTGTTTACCATACAAGATTCTGCAAACATTTGCTAGACTTTCTTGGTTGTTCGTCAACTGTAAGGATAAAAGCTGTATGACAGATATTGTTGCAGAAAAGTCCTTGCACATTTTCACATAGGCTAGCTTTTTGTTTTTTTCATTTGTTTAAGGGTACTGATTCCAAACTTGCATTCTCTGTTACATCAAGATCATAAAGTGCATTGCTATTGTTGCTACCATTTTTAAACATTTTTTGATCCCTCTGGCAGGTTGTTTCTAGTGTTCTTTTATGGGATTTAAACTAGATCTTTCTGGCTTTGAGAGGCTGTGCTCATTTATTTTTACTCACTAGAAAACCCTCCAAGCTTTTGAGACAGTTTTTCGTTAGAAACTAATAAATTTGACTTGAACGTACACAATGCTAAAAGGCTTAGTTTGCTGTGACTTGACCTAGCTTACTCTGTCATCTAAACCCTTAAGCTTTACTTGGGAAAGCTGTTAATGCCACATCAGTATTCAGTTCAGAACTTCTTGTAATAGTTCTTTCTTTGGGTACAATTCTATGAAATATATGAAATTAATCTGAGATAATGTAACTCACAACAGATAGAGAAGAATATTCCCTTATTATTGAGCAGTATCCAGAAAATCAGGAGGTGACTAATAAATGGGACAAAAGGAATTCTTTGATTTCTGCCCATCCTTTTGTATTTCACAGAGTGTGCATACTCTAGACAGGATGATACAGTGCAAGAAGGTTGAGCTGGCATGGGTTACTGTCACTTCTTTATGCGATTAGTCAGTACATTTGATCATTTGTTCATATAGCATTAGTGTTTCTTGATGTCATTGTGTGTGTTGAAGCTGTAATGCACTTTGTCCTAATGCACTTTGCTTTTCAGGGGTTGCCGTTCAAGAGGGAAACTTAATAGAGAATTTTATTCCTGCCTTAAAACTTTTTTTTTTTTTTTACAAATTAAAATTAAAAATACTCACCTGCATACACATGAAAACCTTCCAAAAATATCTTAGAACTCAGTCAATTGAATTCAGTTAATTATAACAAGTGTAATGACAGAATAAACAGCAAGTAGGTAGGCTTTAGAAACACCCTTTTTTCCACTAGATCTGGGCCTGCTGAAGACCTCCTCACTTCCACAGTATATTAGAGATTACTAGATTCTCAGATCTGTCATTTAGTCAAAAATAATTCTGCCAGTATCAGCCAGTTTACCGAAGACCAACTAGTTGCAATCTTTAAACTTATCTGCCTCTCTTAAACCAGAAAAGGTGAAATTCTCCATGACAAGACAATAAGCTTTGGCAGATGGTTGGATGATGGAGCACATTTTGGCAGATGAGACCTATGTGGTATAATCATGGGTGGAAAAGGATGGTTAAGCAAAGCCAGTCAACTTTATGCAGACCTTAAGCCAAATAATACAAGGATGCAACCATGATCCAGAAAATTCATTGGCTGCCTCTCAGAAGTCATTAAAAGGTTTCTTTGGTGGCTTCCAGCAATCTATTCGTACTCCTAGTTCCTAGGTGCTACCTCATTCATGACCACATGCCCTCCACAAGATGTCTCTTCACATGCCTGGCATCCTGCTCCACAACCTGGGTGCCAGACTAGCATTTATACATTTAGGCTTGCTTTGCACTTACTTTTGCGTATCTCCCTTGGATAGCGCATTGTCTTCAGCTGTCTCTGCCTAACCACTTCACTGGTGTGCTCACTGGTTCTCACTATGCAGGCTGAGACCATCTAATGCCTACATGGCATGATTAAACACTAAAAAAGGTGGGACAACTCACCTTTATGTGGTTTCCACTAGTCTCTAGAGTAACTAGGAAGCCACTCAAATTTAAGACTTCATATAGTAGTTATTAATATAAGAGTTCTAATTAAATCATGTGCTTTTCTGATTAAAAAGTACTCACATTGCTTGTTTGTTTCTTGGGATTTATAGGTAATTGCACATTTGTGCTAACATCTAAATATTCTTTAAATCTTTCCTGAGAGTCCCTGGGTTGTTTAATTAAATGATCAAACACACTTTCATTAGAGCGTCTCAGAGAAAGTCTTTAGAGTGTTTACATCACTTGTGAAAATGAGACATTTGTCAGCAGGTTACACAAGTGTTTTGGTGAAATTACCACATTTTTTATGGGCCTTCACATGGTTATTCCTATGACAGGCAACTAAGAAAGATTTTGATATTCTATTTTAAGAAATGACAACAAGCTTTGTTTTGTACAATATTTATATCTCCTGTTGGTGATCAGGTCTATTCACCAAATAATTTCCTTTTCAATATTTTTGAAGCTACCCTATCTGAAAATACTCTCTAGAGCTGTCCTGTTGTAATGCTTCCACTCTCCACTGTACCCAAAGGAAGAAACCTTTCTTCTGTTGTTTGTTTGTTTTTACAGGTTTAATGATGACAGAGCAATCTGGAAAAGCTTCTAAAAGAGAAACGTATTGTCAATGGAATGCTTCCTCCACATTCTTAATTTTTTGGTGAGAAGTCAGCAGATTGGTGCCTCTATAAAGCTGCTCATTTTTATTGCCTGCAGCCTGACTCTATATGCAAACTATGTAGTATTTGCATCTCTTATTGACATTGCAGCCTGATATGCCTATTGTTTGGGACAGCATAGAAATATTGGTATTTTCACATTTACTGCAGAGAAAAGCTTGTGATTCCGCAACTTATTTTAGGCAGTGTTGTTGTGTCTGAATAAATCAAGATGTTGTACTTATGTTCACAGTTTCCTGTCTCTGTAGAATAATATTCTTATCACATTTTTTTGTGGAGAAGTGAGAATTGCCCAGGATTTCCATGCATGTAAATGCCTACATTCATTCTGATGGGCAAATGATGATCCATTTGTTTGGATCTAAGAGACTTTGACTGATGAAGTTTGTGGCAAAGCATGGATCTCTCACAGATCCCAGCTTTCTGACTTAAGCATTTGATGGATTTTACTCTCAAAGTGGACTTCCTAGGTGTCGTAGTTTAACCTCAGCCAGCAACTGAGCACCACATACCTTCTCACTCACTCCACCCCAGGTGGGATGGGAGAGTGAATCAGAAGAGTAAAAGTCAGAAAACTTTTGGGTTGAGATAAAGACAGTTTAGCAGGTAAAGCAAAAGCTGCACACACAAGCAAAGCAGAACAAGGAATTCATTCACCACTGCCCATCGGCAGGCGGGTGTTCAGCCATCTCCAGGAAAGCAGGGCTTTGTCATGCATAATGGTTACTTGGGAAGGCAAATGCCATCACTCCAAACATTCCCCCCTTCCTCCTTCTTCCCTCAGCTTTATATGCTGAGCATGACATCGTACAGTATGGAATATCCCTTTGGTCAGCTGGGGTCAGCTGTCCTGGCTGTGTCCCCTCTCAACTTCTTGCCCATCCCCAGCCTACTCACTGGTGGGGTGGGGTGAGAAGCAGTAAAGGCCTTGACCCTGTGCAAGCACTGCTCAGCAACAGCTAAAACACCCCTGTGTTATCAACATTGTTTTCAGTACAAATCCAAAACACAGCTCCATACCAGCTACTATGAAACCAGCCCAAACCAGCACACTAGGAATATTCTCTAATTCTGTAAACATATATGTTTGATGATTCAAAAAGATCAACAGATCTGCACAAAAAAAAACCACACCAATTTTTTATCCAAAGAGAAGTAGTCATTTCATGTTAAGAGAACAATAACTGAGAGAGTTGCTGGGCTTTCTTTTAGAGTTGCAGGCCATATCTTCATGGGTTTTTCTCTTCTGCTGCCAATACAACCATTGCAATGACATGGTGTTTAACAATCTACCTGGCTACTTATAAACTATAAAAGCACATATTTCTAAAATAAATGTAATTTTCTGCCCATATATGTCAGATACAATTCTTAGTAACTTCCATTGAGATGCATGTTGCTAAAGGGAATATTTGGTTTTAAGAACACACAGATATGTTACAGATCCAGTGCTACCTATATTCTGACTAACTATGACTGACATTGATGAGATTGCTGAAGGTTTCCATTTCATTGATACTTTCAGGAAAGAGTTTCTGCTTGATCGTGTAGAGCTGAAGCTGAACCACAAAATTAATTTATAAATAGAAGGAAAATTATTTTCAAAGTCTTAAATCTGATGATTTAATATGAGACAAGATATATATAGAAGTTATTTAGATTAATTTTATTAAATTGAAACCTACATAAGTTTTCACTGTTGCTTATTTCTTCTGTATTCAGATGGGTTCTGTATTGTCCCTGTTTTCCTCTCATCATCACACTGCACAGATAATAGCATCCTGTTTAATTGTTAATTATTCTTTGTAATTCTGTTTAGACAGTTTAATTATTTCGTTTAGTGATTTAATAACAACATTTGACTCCTTATATTTTTAAAGCACTTTAGAATTAATGAATAGCATGAGGTATATAGTGGCAGTAGTAAAATAATTACAGACAGAGAAATTGAGACAGGAAAGTGACTTCATTTTGCCAAATTAGGACTGAAGAGTTATTCTTCTCCAACTTTGTTTTTGGGCCATTTGACCAAATTGCCTCTCCCTTATTTTGCTTAATGAAGATACAAGATAAGAGTTTGCTTTAGTCAACAGCAGTCTAGAAGCTCCCTTCAGTAGACAAAGACAAGAACAATTTATCTATTTCATGTATTAACAATTAATACAAGTGAAAAAGGAGTAGATCCAAAATGTATTCTAGGCAAGTAGAAGCCTTTTTTTTCCATGAGCCTGATTAGGTTAGGAATTCAAAGTCTTAATGCAATTTCTATGACCTTTTATGGTGCTGTAAATGAAATGCTTTTAGAAAAGTACATTCTGCACTGGAAGTTTTGACTTATTTTTAAATCTTCACCTCTGGGGGTGTCAGTGAATATTTAAGTATTTAAGATTGTACATTTCTAGATTATTGTCACTAATGGCTAGATAGCCATAAGAGTAACTAAATTGCCCATTGCAGTATTTCTGCTAATGCTAGAGGAATTATCTTTGCTCCAAAGGGTAATATACTGTCTGAATTTATTTCAACATTTTCTGATGAAATATTTTTCTAGAGAAAAGCCTTCGTTAAAAATACCAAACCCAAACCACGGTCTACTGTACTGCCTTTTGTATGTTTGTGAGTTACCCCATTTAGATCCACATCAAACAGCCACATCGTATTTTATATCATTGCAAGTATACATAAGTGTTGTAAACTCTTCTGTACAGTATGCAGGAGGATTTTTCTTTGATAGCACTTCACTTACAGATCAGAACTAGGAATGTTTTCTACATCAAGACTATTTTATACTCCATGTTGCTTATAAAGTAAGAGATGACATCATCGCACTCTAATATAGTATCAATCTTTGGCTACAAGTGTCAGTTGTCAGCCCACAGGCTTCTAGCCCCCAAATTCATCTTCCTCCAAGTAAACCACAATGAATACTGCAAAGGGATAGATATTCAGAGCTTATAAGAACTTCCTTCTCTGGTGGTAACATCCCCACCATAAACAATTCCTACCCCTCCTTCCTGGTTAGCAGTTCTGCTCCATCAACAGTGGTGAATACCAATTGAATTGTGTTTGTACCTGGGTCTAAATGAAAACCCTCAGTATGGAGGAAATGAGAACAATAATCAATGTTTTACCTTTCCAGATCAATTACTAGCTATATTTACAAGGCAAATTTAACAACCCTATCAAGATGTAAACCATTAATGTAACCTCCATGTGGCACACAGTTATCTCAATTGCACACCACCACAGCAGCCTAAGAATGATTTAGATCACACCAGCGAAAACTTCATGTGAAGCTGTAAAAAAGCTCCATAAATGAAGTTAAAAAGGAATTAAAAGTTTGTGGTTTTAATCTATTTTGTATTATCAGATCTTTCCTTACAATGAGATGGATTTTTTTTAAACAGAAACACACCTCACAGTTCTTATTTTGGCATGCATAGATGTTGCCAGATGCCTGCTGCTGAGGCTTCAGCAGCTAGAAAATCCTCTGCATTTTTAAAGAATTATATGAATTTTGGTGACAAATGTAAAGGGGATAAAAAATTAAATGCAGCTTCCAACAATTTTGATAGTTTTTCCAAGTTACAGTGGTGTAACCATGAAATCTAAGAGAAAAATTCTATACTCATAAAGCTGAGAGGTTTTGTCTCAATATTTTACAGCATGTATTCTAAGATGGACCAAAAATCTGGTTTTGCTCTAGTACATTTAAGTATTTTGCAGACCTTTTAGTTTGTTGTAGGAATCCAAATTTATGCATGGATTCATGGAGTCATGGGTGAAAGTTGCCTCTTCTAGAATTTACAGAAAGTGATGAGTCCTTGTGAAAGTAGTGCTGGACATCCAAACCAGGAAGTTGTTCCCCACCTAGGCACTGTTTTTATGCTACTGGCATGCATGCTGATCACCTTGCTGGTCCCAACTCAGTCCATAACATCACTGTGGGGTCCATATTTTTGATGTATGGCAGCTAGGTGTGTCATCAATTGTATGACACAAGTAAAGCATACGATTTCACTGTTGCAAGTTTTAGAAATATATTTACTTAGAAACGATTGTTCAGCATTTTTTTGAATATTTCTTTGCATTGTAATTACCTTTCTACCTACTGAAGAAAAACATCTGGCAACCCTGCCTAAAGAATAAAAATATGATTAGAAATGAAGTCATGCTCTTCACCTGTATATGGAAGGGACTATTAAAATCCATTTTCTGCAGGTCTTAAACCCTTTTGAGAAGTGATTAAAGCTCTTTAATGGCCAGATTTTAAAAAGCATTTACAAGGGCTGTATGCATCCAGGATGTGGATGGGAACAAAGGCTTTGCAGTTGATGGAAATATGCACGAGGTCAGCTAGAGTTAAGGAAATTCCCTCCTGTTTAGTACAAGTGCCACTGCTTAGGCACACACAAATATCAACATATATTATGAAACACAGTGCATAAATGCATTTGGAAAGCCCACAATAAGACGGATATTTTAAAGATTCATCATTGTGTGTTTGTCAGTTTAGAGTATTTGATTTGTTGGGGGCAGAAGCCTTGTGCTGGAGTCACCTTACTAATGAGAAATTCTCCCTTTCTCAGATCAAACCTAAGGTGAAAAGCCAGATAGTCTTTGTGAGATGAGGGTTTAGCACTAGCAGCAGGCAGAGACCAGATGCAGGTGCTCTGACTACTGTGATCATTTGGGGAATGTTAACGTGCTACTCCTAAGATTAATGCTGCTGCATTCTGTAAGGTGACAGCGTTAGCAAATTACTGACACAAAAGTGCACTTGCATGACAAAACCTGCTGGAATGGTACTTTCTGCACAAACCTCACAGGCAGAACTGGGATTCGAGGTGCAATAAAATGCTTCATGGCACATTTGTAGCTGAAGTGTGATGTAGCAATTATGTTTATGTGATCCAGTGTTCCCTTAGTTCTCATTTTTTAAGTTTTGCTTTTCTCTTGCTCATTTTTTTTTTTTTTTCCCTCAGTACTGTTCAGTGCATTCAGAGAATAAAGTGAGCCTTTCTGGTCTATTAGGTAAGAGGTTCAGAATCCCAAACTCTCCTAGACTTAGGGTCACCTCCACTCAATTTCTACCAGGGGTCATGGTAAACCCAACCCTATCCTCCTCGCTATGAGGGTGAACAGTATGTTGACGCAAGCACAGTCAAGCCAGAGATAAATTATTATGCTCATTAACATACTGTTTGGCTTATTCTTCATAGAACTGCTATTTATTGCTCTGCTATCAAACCACTCCTTGAAAAAACACCCACACCAGTTACTGAGTCATATTATTAACTTTTTTACTGGGGATGCCTTTGTAATTTTATTTCAACTCCATAATTCGTTTGATGACCATACTTTAACAAGGAACAAAACTTTGCTATTATATGAAGCTTAATTATATGGCTGTTGCAGGGATAAAAGCAAAAAAGCCTGCAGTAATGAAATAATTTCAAAAACCCCACATTATCCTGTGAAAAAGGAAGTAGCACTACTTCATAGCTTAAGATGCATCCCTCCTTACTGATGAGAGATATACAGAGATGTAACACTAGCATTAGGATAAGAATGAAGGTAAAACTGAGTACTACAGAAAATTTTCAAAAGCCAATTGTTATTTAATACTAGGGAGAAAGTAAGCATAAATGGGTTGAAGGGAAGGTCCTTATTTTCACGGGTAGTCTTACAATCTACAATGAAGAGACATTTGCTAAAAGATCTTCATTGTTACTGGGTGAAAGAATACAGAGGCGGGTCAAATCTCATGTTTTCATGCTGAGGGTCTTCCCACAGTCCCTTCTAATATATGATGATTATTGCAGGCTCTGTGGCATTGGAAAAAATATAAATTTCTGAGTCATATAAAGGACAGGTCAGTCCCATTTTGGAGTCTGTCACATGCTGAAAAGCTTTGAGGGTTCATAGTGAAACATATGTTAAGAGATAAAATAGGCTACATACATTGCATAAAGTGAAATAAAATTCAGAAGTCCAGTACATATGTGGGTTCCTCAAATCATCATATTGGGCTTCTAGGTGAAAAGAGCTCATCATAAGAGACAATTCTCATAATGTTAATGAGGCAGAAGTATAAAAATGTATCTAAGTTTGGAAATCATGGGGAAAAAATCACAATCAGTGATTACTGCCTTTTATATTTTTAAATGAATTAGCAATACCCCCATGGTTTAGCACAGAGCACTACCATGTGAATTTGCTTGTTCCTTTGTAGAATTCATAATGTACATACTTTCACATTATCATGGGCAACTATGTACTATCTTATACCTTGAACAGAAGAATTTATATCTATACAGATAGAACAAAACTCTTGCTGACAGCAAGAAAAATGCAGTGTGCTTTAAATACATGGCATTACATCATATGATTTTCATTAACCAAAACGCACACGATTTTTACTGCATTTTGTCTGTTGATCTGCCATGGATGTACATGAAATGCATCAACATATGATTAAGACACACTAATAGATGGCCTACACCTAAATGTGTGGCAATTATTCATAACCTCAGAACTGCCTGAAACCACATTGAAACACAAAGTTATAAAACACTTTTTACAGCTTCAGCTTTGCAAAATTATTTAGGACAACACTTTCAAATATAATCTGCCACTAAATTAATCTGAATGTAATGTTAACTTCTTTCATTTTAGGGAAAAAACTCTTTGAAATAATTAAAATATCATCTTATATTTAAAAATGTTTAGAATTGAAATTTGTTCTGTATAACATTTGTTGTTCCATTCCTGGGGCTCCTTTCTTTTATCCAAGAACAAAAATAAAAGATATCATTTTATCATGTGATCTCAGAGAAATCCAAAATTGATGTTATTAGGATGCCTTCAGTGACACTAAATGATTTGGACCTTGTCTTCTCAGCAACTCATTAGACCATTTGCTTCATATTTCATTTGCATCTGTTCTCCAGATATAATACAGTCATATTCTTTACCTCTGCTGACTTTATCCCATGCAGATGTTAAAGAATGAACAACATAAATTTCAATGGCACTGTGTGCTCAGTTTAGTGGCTAATATGGATTATTCAGAAAGGTCTTAATACTATCCTACACAGAACTGATGTGAAACCCAATAGGATTACATTCTAGACACACGGTTTTGGTATTGTCTTTTAATCATTTTGGATGTGCTTGTTTCTGTATGAGCCTGGGAAATATGTGCCAAAATGCAAAGCCTAGATATATGCAAAGGCAACTCTCTGATGCAAAAGGTTCACTAAAGACCACTTTAATTTCTTAGAAAAGTAAAGGATTAAAGAATAATAACATGCTGCAAAGGGAATGAAAAGAGTTAACCATTATATGCAAATTTAGACATTCACTGTGAATGAAAAGCTACAAAGCACTATAAAGCCAGCAAAACGTTTCATACTAGCCCCAGAGACTTGGTGAGAATGTCCTGGCATCTTAACAGCTTCTTTCTTTTCTCTGTAACATGTTCTATAACATTATGAAATCTGTCTGTGTCTTGAATTTAAGTAGAAACAGTTAAAAAGATGTTTTTTGTTTTTTTTTGTTTTTTTTTTTTAAATCAGGAGATTTGCTTTTCTATGTTTCTGCTAAATCCTCCATTTATAGGTTGATGCATTCATCCAGCTTCATGACGCTTAAAAGAATTACAATGTAGGCAGACTGTGCGTTTAACCTAAACTCAGCAAAGCAACTTGCTACTGATACCAGCCATGAAGCTGAAGCATGGCTGTGGATGCTTTTATGACCATTTTGTTCCACCTTGCTCTGTGCTCAGTATAAGTCTCCAGAACTGCTGTCACAAATTCAGCCTCTCTGCTGACGCTAAGCAATACCATTTCATTCAATATAGAACCATATACTGATCTCATCATTGTAATCTTTGGCTGTTCTCCAGTAGTGACTGAAACAACATGACTCATATCTTTCCTTTCCTGTTCTTCTGAGGGAAAAAGGGTGGGTGCCAAGTAAGTTTTTGTTCTCTATTTGTGTATATAGATCATTTTAACTGCCTAATCTGTGATGTGCTTTGTATTTACAGGTCTTAGGATGCCTGACCACAACTGTAAAACTGCTTTGAACTTGGCATTTACAATACATTGTACTCCCTTTTCCAAGGGAAAACATTCCTGCTTTGACACATTTTGAGATGATCTGCAATCTTTTTTCCTAGGTGCCACTCTCTGTAATGATGAAAGCCTGGCTCCACTAATTATGCAGAGTAATTCTGTTAAAACCAGTCTTTAAAAAAGGTTATGGCCAAGCAGGACAAAGCAGAAGGCTTTGCCCAGTTTCATAGCGGATGAAGAAACCTGCCTCCCTGCTCTGACTCACTGTCAGCAGTTCTGAAATTGCAGGCAGATGCTTTTTAAAGCACACTTGAACTTATACATGTTATTTCTGATTTTCTACTCGTGTCCCTGGGAACGATGGTTTTACTAAAATCTTGGGAAGTTTTGCAATCATTTAGGCCAGTCCGGAACACATTCAAAATGGTTCATTATGCTTTAGAAAAATGTTTTTAATATTGCCTCTGCCCACGTACAGTATGCTTTTCAAAGAAGAGTAAAAACGTTTTGGAAAATTACAGGGAGATAGTGTGAACTTGTTTCAATAAGCAAGTTCAAGTCTCTTCTTTGAGGACTGAAGTCTCCTGGAACTTTTTGCATCTCAAAATATGTGTTTATTGCAATGAAATACAGGGAGGAACTTCAGAAACAGAAGTTTCCAGCAGATTCCAAATATCTGTCACTAGTCACTACCTGTCCTCTTCTGTTACCTGTGCAAAGATGGGCACAAACTCAGCTAAGGGTTTGCTGTGGCATTCAGAAAACACAGTGTAGGTTGAGTTCGTGTCTTCTTTTTGTAAAAGACAATAGGAATAGTTAACTTGACATACTGGCAAAATAGAAAAAACTCTGTATTGTTAGAAACTTTTTTTTTTTGAGTATGCAATTGATATGAGGAATAGAGCACCTCATTCTACCTTGGGTATGAAGTTGGTCACAAATCAGAAACAACTCAATTCCAGACAAGTATATCTTTCCATATACAGCTATACTTTGTCAAGTCCCCAACAGAAAGATCTTGAGGGATGTGAAGGTGAGCAGGATTTTTAAGAGAGCTTGTTACCCTTTTTTTCTGGGACCATAACGGTTGCACTTATGCTGTGAAAAAATGGTTGTATAATTTTCGTTCAGTTTGCATATTCACTGTGCTCTCTCATTTTAGTTATCACAGGGTCCTGAGAAAAAGCTTATGGCAGTTCAGGACTGAGAGTGTGTTTTGGGCTTTTGAAGATAATTTAGGGGTCAGCAATGTTGCTCAGAGAGTCTGAGTCAAGAGACAAATGGTCGTGGGCTTGGACTTTTTATTTCTTCTTTGGTTTTCCTAGCATCTTCTCTTCAGATGACAAGTAGGACAAAGCCCAGGATCCAGCCATGAAAAACATTTCAGTCCCTTTTGTTATATTATTTTGTAAGTTTTCACAAAACTATATAAATTTCTTTATGTGTTGCCAAGGTGGTTGGTGTAACTTCAGTCTGTGCAAAAAATAACTCTACACATAATTTTTGTTGATGGTGGGTTTTTTTTTTAGAGGAAAGAAAGAATAGTGTCAGAGGGTCTGAAAAATGGCTGCAGGGCAACAAAGAACCTCCAGAACTGAGTAATTCCTATCTGTCTGTGAAAGAAACTTCAGTGGTTTGGTACACTCTGGCCCTGAAGGAGCACTATGGGCATTCCCTCCAACATCACAACCTGGAATGGATCCCATCTGGGGACAGACACATCTAGGTCATCCCTACTTCTTATGACAGTCAAACCTAAATATATATAAAGACTGTTTGCTAATCTTTACCTAGCTGATTGATCTTCAATGCACAGAGCGTTCTTAGTTAAGAATTAGTAGGTTTGTTTCTTGAGAGGATGTTCTTGAAAGGTTTCACTTTTTCTTACAGTTCCCTGGCTAAGTAGAGAAAATTTGCTATGGGATTCTGGAGTGACAGCCTCAGTTCTTCCTCCAGAAGAGAGTTTGTGCAATTTCTTCTCCCCACCCCACCCCCCCGGGATACAGAAGTGATGTTTGCTGTCTGCCTACAACATAGTAGTCACCAGGAGCTCCTATAAAATCCTGAAGAGAGTTGAGGGTATACATCTGTAACCTATTATTTCTGGAAAAACTGGACTAGCAAGAAAGTGGGAATTCTGACTCACAACTCACTGTTGCCTCAGGCCACATAGGAAGAATCTGCTGATCCTAAGCTTCTTTGGTTCTGGGACATGTACTCTGTTCCTGGGAGGGCTCAGTGATACAAGGCTCCGTGAGACAAGGGCAGGAGCAAGTTGCCTGGGTCACGCACAGTGGATTAGTGGCAAATCCTGACAGCACCCACTGAACAAGTACACCAGGAAATTTTAAGACTACACTAATTTTGCCACATCTGACTTTCAAATGGAGAAGAGATCCATATCTCCAATACCAGTCCTCACTTGCCAAAATGCTGTCCTGAAGTACGAATAGGCCAGAATGTGTCAGACAAACACCTGGGAATTCATTTTGGTAAAACCATCAGCTACTCTCATTCTTTGAAGTACCTTAACCCCTGGTAAAATTTAACATCCATTTCCCCAAAAGAAAAGCCTGAAGTTGAGAGCAAGTAGGGAATATTTCAGCATGAAAAGTTGACCTAAGGCAAAGTCATAAGCTGCTGAAACCCAGGATATCTTAGCGGAATTCATTAGGCAGCTTCTTATATAAATTTCTAACACTGTCCAGTGCCAGAGAAAGTCACTTTCATATACTTTCAGTAGCTTATTAATGATACAGATTTTATCTTAGAATTTCCTGCTGAGATGGCAATACAGCAAGATAACACTTTAAAGTACACAACCTGTGCTACAACTAAGGAATACAACTTTTAATCAAATGATGACAGTTTGATAACAAACTACCATAGCACTATTTCTTGACAGGTGGTATCCAATGGGCCAAAATATTAGCTGTTTCAGATAGTTTCCCACTGAACTATTGTTTATAGAAGTTGCTTTGACCTCAGTGCAGAAGCATCAGTTAACAGAGATTCTGATAGAAATGTTAATTGGAGTATCTTTCAGGATTTGTCTTTAAGTAAGAGTTTGTAAAAAGGTTTTTCTAATGTGGGATTTTATTGCATATTTTTCTGAAACTTTTATTTGGGAGGAAGGCTAGGAAGCTTGAAGTTAGATGTTTTGCAACAGAAAAGGAATGACTGTTTGACAGGTTTAAAAAGTCACGCTTGACAGAGTAGTTATAGCTGATAGTAAGATTTAAATGTTCTCCTTTATTGGATGACAGGCTGAAGAACAGAAAGACTATCAAAATAAACTTCTTTTTTATATATACTAAATTTTTTTCCTACTTAATAATCCAAGGTCAACCTTACATTTTAATCAAAAAACCCTCTGAACATTTCTGCTGGGTCAGGGAAAACAGAACAAATTTAGTGTTCCTTTCAAGGCATTTGTCAGTCTACATCCAGAAAGTGCATTACACAGTTATGTTAGCAAAGGCAAAGCTTTCCCTTGATTACCTTGGGAAATTGCAGTTGGACAAAAGCCATGCTTTTGAATGGGAATTTTAGACTTTGTAAAATAACCAGGGACGTGTATTTCAGCAATATTGCAAAGCTTTCTCTCTTTCTCTCACATTTGTATTTATTAAAGCATCTGGGGACAATATAAGGTTATCTCAAATTCTGGTTTTTGGTTTGATATTTCTACATATTCAATAAAATTATAAAGCACATTTCCACCCACTTTTGTCAACATGTCCAATTCTTTGTAGGAGTTCTCTTTTTTTTTTTTTTTCATATGTTAATGGAGAACTCAATCTTTATCAGCCTGACAAATGGACCAAATTACATGAATTTGTTTCAAAAGAAAGCATTGTTCAAGATGAAGTAAGGACATTAAACTCAGTTTATTGACAATTACATGTTATTTCTCAAGAAAGTTTTCATACTTTAAAGCTTTCACTGCAGTCCTCCTATATAAATCAATAAATATGGCAGATTTCTGGAATTGTAGTTTAAGGCTTCAAAAGAAGAGTTTTTATTTTAGCACATTTTAGTATCTTTCTTATTGGTATTAATGTTAGTACAGCTATGGTACCTGAATCTCAAATCTAATGTTTTGTTTGTCCTTCAGTACCAATCACTAATTCAGACTGAGCAGAAAAAAATTACCATGAGGTTATATTTAGAAAAATAAATTTTCATCTCTACTTTTTCTTAGTTATATGGGGATAATTTTGTCAATGATAATATTTCTATCTTAATGCTTATTTCTATATATTGATTAGAAAACTTTGTTTACATATTCAGGGACTATTGATTGTACATAAAAAGGTAATTCATTTGATTTTAAATTTGTTTTTAAAATGAACATAGAAAAAAGAAAATTTTTTGAATTTGAAAAATAATTTCAAAAGTGCAATCTTTCAAATACATCCCCCATATTGTTTCTAACATGTGCTATCGAAACCTCTGAAGTTCCATATTTTTACCCCTTTATTTCCACAGTCACTTTGCAGTAGGGGAGAAATATTCCCCTTTGCAACTCCTATTATTCTTCATCTATGCTGCAACCAAAGCCCTAGTCCAGGAAATAGCTGAACACATCTTTTTTTCTGATTGGATTCCAAATATCAGCATGTTCCCCCTTGAATCTAGGTCAAATTTTATATACCTTTATATAATACAATCCATATAACCATGAGAATACCTTTTATTACAAAACTGCATCATTAAGTGTTTGATACAATTAAATAATACTAAAACACAAGTTCTATATGAGGGATAACCTGATCCATACAGGAAAAAAAAAAAAAAGAAAGAGAAATTAAAATCCTAGGTAACAGTGTTAAGAATTTATTTTAATGGTCTAAGTACAGTGCCTGAAATCCTGGTAGATTCCACTGAGTTCACCATCCTTTCAGAATAAATGCAGTGAATTCTAGGCATAATGATGGACTGAGTCTATAAGTCTTCCCTTCAGCTAGATTTATAATTAGCTTGTTAGTCCTCCTACAGCTTAAGAGAAATAACCTTTTAAGAGTCAAGATATCCTTTCTCATGATAGCATTAGAGTTATGACAGTAAAAAATTACTACATTACTTGGTTTATTTGTCTTGTGGACAATCACAGTTTTCCTTGTTAAATTATTAAAGTCTGAGAGTATGTTCATGAGAATAATATCATCCATGAAAGAAAGTATAATGCATATCACATCTGCTACCCCAGGCAGTCACATCACTAAGGTTTTGTTTACAAATGTGTAAAAGTTTCACCTAAAGAGCAAAAGGAATAATATTGCTGGAGAAAAAAGGATTAGCTGCATCACAAACCCAATACTCATTTGTTAGCAATTTCGCTAAAATGTCAAACTTTTTAAGGAACACTCTGTCAATTTTCTTTACCATCTTTAAAGACTGCAGATGGTCAGTGGTGACTCCAAGAAGAATGGAAAATATCTGAACCATACATGCAGACCTGGAGTTGCTTAAGCTTGAATTCTGTTAAAAAAACTATTATATTATAAAAAAATGTACTGTTCAGAGGCTCAGATAAACAAGGTACTTGGGACTCCCAACAAACCTCAGCCACACCTGTAGTTTAATGCTTTTCAGTTGCAAAAGTTAGGCATAAACCTAAACATCTTCCTGAATTAGTGTCAGAAGAATGACATTCCCTGGGTTTTTTTGGTTGTTTCCCCCACCTCCCCCAGTTGATATCTTTTTTTGCAGTGTGATATTAAGGTTTCTGAAATTACAAACAAAACCCAATAACTAGGAAGAGGAGATACAGGCTGCAGAAGGGACTCTGCAATTTTTCAATTACTTACAGAGTTTGTTGTCAGGGTTTTCTTAAAGGACTTACTTATATCAGAAGCCAATCCATCTGAAATTCTCTCTTTTTCTTTTTTCGTAACTTTAAGTGGTCAGACTCTGTTTAATATACTTGAAATGAGTCAGAGTTTTTATAAATCCTCACATCAGGGTGTATCCATTGCGCAGAAGAAGGTACAATTAATGTGTCTTCGCAAGAAAAGGTTTAGAAGCCAAGAGGCATGCAGAACATTACTTAACATAATGGCAAAGTATTTAATAAGAATTCTATTTACTGGTGCAAAATAAAGTATTGCTCTTAGCTTCATAAGACCTGTCGGATGGTGAACAATGCTTTTGTCAAGAAAGGAAATGTTTTTCCGGTGGTTGCACAAACAGAATAAACCAGATAAAGAACATTATTTTATATAAATGATCAATCTCTTCATGGTCCTTGAGGCTCATTTCAGAACAGCTTTCTGCAGGGCTACACCAGGAAGTTGGTGATGCATGTAATAGAATCAAAGAGCTCCAATACAATTCCAGACTGGTAGGATCTCTGTTTATCTCCAAGCTCACGTTTTCTAACACAAGGTCTAGATTTAATGACCTTGGTAACTTACAGAAGACCAGCAAGCTGATCTTTGAAAATGGATTTTACCTGTAGCTCTACTGAGTAGCTAGTGTAGATGGCATTTTACTTTAGGAAACTGATGGAAATGACAAAGTCATATTACATATAATGCTTCTTAACATATTAGAGTAGGAATAGTCAAATCTGCTTATATTTTTCCACAGCTCCAAAGTGCAGGAGGAAGTTGCAAAACACTAAAAGAAAGAAAACACCCTGAATTGCATTAAATTACCTTGAGCTGTAATACAAGTTGTTTTGGTTTTTTTTTTGGTTTGGTTTTTTTTTTTTTTTTTTTACAGATATCTCAGTGGGAGCTAGGTAGTGCTGTGTAGCTCCACAAATGAATGTAGAAAGACATAATAAGTTTCTCTAAGCAGACAGTTCAGCTCCACTCCACTGCTCATTCTTATCCTTTTCCACACAGACACTTTCAGTATTCACAAAACTTTGCAGTACATGTAGATGCTCACAACCATAAAAGACAAAATCCTCTATAATGGGAGACCCATAATACTTTATTTTCTTCCAGCTGCTGTCCAATATTCCAACTGAAATTAATACTTTCTGTAAATTAAAAACTGCTTCCTTTTTTCTAAAATCAACTCTTTTTAACCTTAACTTTGGAGTAATGGCACTGCAAATATTGAAACATAGGTGAATTGTGCAATCTATGAGAGAACTTGAAAAACAAAAGGCCCTTTTCTTCTGACCTGCATGCATGCACGGCAGACTTTTAAGTATGTGGAGAAGAAATCACATGAAGAGATTCTTGATGAGCAGACAGAAAAATATATTAACTACCAATAGAAAGAACATCATACGGTACTGCTAATAACATGTACCCCTTCACCTGCAATTTTCACCATCACCAATACTTACCATTTGGCTGATTTATCAAAGCAGCAAGAAGTAAGTAATACTTTTAAAAAACCATTTTCACAATGAAAAATATCCTCTTCATCCTCAGTTATTTTTCATTTCTTTCAAACATGCTGTTTTTCTACACCAGCTTAAAAACTAGTTTGGGTTTTCAGAACAGATTACAGAATGGATTGTATAATTTACTTCATGTTCTCACTCCGTATTTGCCCTTGGAAAGGAAGTGAGGAAAAGGAGTTCAATGAAAAAGATGATTGAAATTCTTTGGGGATTTGATTTCAAATGTGCATCCAAACCAAATTTTATTCCACACACCCCCCTCCAGGGATCATTTGACAAAAGTCTGTTTGAAATTTAAAACTATCCACTAACTGATGACTTTTACACCAGTTCATGCATTCACTTCCACGACAAAAGATGCAAACAGAATTTAGTCTTATCAACACACTGTATTTAATGGCAGAGCTCGACTTTTTCCTACAGACGTTGCCAGAGTATTTCAGTTGGAAATGATCATGCCTGACCAATTCAGGGCTGACCAAAGTTAAAGCATAATGTTAAGGGCATTGTTCAAACAGCTCTTAAACACTCTCAGGCTCAGGGCATCAACCCCCTCTCTAGGAAACCTGTTCCAGTGATTGACCACCCTCTTGGTAAAGAAATGCTTCCTAATGTCCAGTCGAGACCTCCCCTGGTGCAGCTTTGAAATACTCCAGCACCTATTTCAGTGAAAAATACTGTCTGGTATCTATCATTTTAAGGCATTCTGTGACTAAGGGTACCTTCATATTAGATTGGAGTAGTTTTATGTGCAGAGGTTAAGTTTCATCTCACGTATCTTTGGCTGGCTAGTTGACTAAGCCAGCTGTTTAGGCTCCTTTGGCAGGACTGAGGAGTGACTGCCACCTCCGATGGATGAATCATCCCACCTACCCAGATGATTACCTCAAGCTGATTAGCTTTGCCTTAGACGACTCACTGTCAGACAGCTGCAGCTGGTGACTCCTACTCAAAGTCATGCCAGACTTTCACAGCATTAGACAGCAAGAAAAGGGTAGAGGATGGGGATTTTAGGCAATATTTACCGATTTTGAAAAGCTGACAGGTGGATGTTACAAAGAAACAGGAGGTTTCTTTCCTTGCCACCTGTATAAACAGGCATAACATTTCCATGTCCCTGAGCCACAAGTGATCAAGTTCAGTTCAGTGATCTCAGTGCCCGTGTTGTGGCCAGCTTTGCTGTCCCTGCTGCCCCCTCCTCAGCTCTCCAGCATGATTAGAAACCACAAACAGTGAAAAGGCCATTTAGGAGCAGACTTTCTAGACTGTGAAAAGACAGCTGGGAAATGTTACAATACTGACTATCAAAAGATCTGTGGATTTTCCTCAGTACATGCTGCTTATTCCCCAGTTTCATTATCTATATGCCTTGTTTCCAGGCTTCAGATGCCTTATTGCCTTGTTTAAACACAATCCAAATATATTAAATGATTACACTTTACTTGTGCCCAATAAAGTTTAATTTTATTAGTAGGAAATATTTTGTTTCACTTCATGGTTTTAAATATAATTCACTATGGGCTAGAACTTAAACAATATTTGGTACTATAACCCAATGCATTTTTTTATGAAATTGTATGCTCTTCTTATTAAAAAAATCTAAGTCTGTCCTGCAATTTCAGGCAAAAATGAAGGATTTTTCTTTAAATCTGTACAGACACATGGAATAAAGGGACATACTGAACTAGGTTACTTGACTATAGGTACACCAGGTAACCGTCAGCAACTTTAAAACAGAGAATAGTGACATTTTTGAGAGCAGTTCTTTTGATTCATAGAACCTGAAGCTTCCTTCAGAGGTTTTCTTCCTTTCCACAGTTTCCAGGCTCATCATTCTGTGGAAGGGCCACCTGTATAGATTATGCTCTGAGAAGGTGGGTTTTGTATGCTCTGGGTCATAAGTTCTGTGGACAGTAGATTTGCCCTAAAACTTTGACTAAAGGAGAGAAAGATACAGTGGAAAAGAAGGCATTATGCCAAAGGCAAAAGTTTTATTGACTTTTATTTTCCTTCTTTTTCACTTTTTCATTCTCTGGAAGTTTATTATCAGATTGTAGATTGTGTTAGTGAGAGATTGTGTGACCCTCCCTGATTTTATTATATCAGCACTCTCTGACTCTGAACATGACTATATTGATGAAATTCATAATAATTTTGTTTTCAGTAAGACCTATCACACTCCTGAATGAACAACACCTGCTTTGTGATCAGAGAGGTATACAGATGCATGCTGACTGAGAACTAAACCAGCTTTGTTCCTGAAGTTGAAAGCTAGACAACTCTTTCTTTTCCTTTCTTTGGCAGCAGCAGACCTTGATGACTAAATACAGCTTTCTATAACAGCAAGAAATGAACCATGCTGCAGGTTTCTTCAAGGAGATGAGTCATCATGTCTTATATGAGGATCTGTCTTGGATGTTGGCATGACCTCAGTTGAGCTGAATTGATAGTATTGACCTTTCCTTCATTTTCTAAGTATTACAGACATCAACACTAATTTTGATAAGGTTCAGTGAGAGGTGAGAGATTTACAGCCCAAAATGTCTGAAATAAAGCCCAGATTACACAGATTTAGAAGCTGTCACAAATTGGAGCTGTGCTCTGGATGAACAATCTCAGACAAGGCATAGTCTACAATAAAATCTGAACTGGTAGCACTTTCTATAATTTGCTCTGTCAGGTGTATGAAAGGAAGGGAGAATAGTTCCCAACCATGATTATTAAGATGAGAAAAAAAAAGAATTTTAAAGAATACCATCCTGAAATCCCTGGGGAAAAGGTTCACTCATTATTTTTTTTCTTTTAATTTTAATTTCTTTGAAAATAAAAAGGCAAGGAAAGAAATTCTGAGTTATTTCTGTGGCTAAAACTAACCACCAAAGCCTTATTGAAAGCTGTAAATTGCCTCACTCTTCCTAGCACAGGTCGCAAGAATTAAAAAAAAAACCAAAGAAAGTCAAATAGTGGATTAATTCTCTTTTTAGTTTAAACACCGTTGAAAAAGATCTCTGGACCTTTCCATCCTACAAAATCAAATATGAAGAGGCTGACATGCCTATTCTTACTGTTAAATAACTGTGATTATCTCATCAGTGAAATACCATATTTTGCATTGATACAAATTTGTAAAATTCACCTGTAACTTTCTACATGTTGAAGATCTTTGGATGGCATTAGTTGGCACTACATGGCAGAAAATTATATGCTAAAATATAGGCTATGCCACAATAACATCTATAATAATGACTCTTCTTTTTTCAGCGTGAGAACTATTCAATCACTGCTAGTGGCTGGATTTCTCCTGGCTGCTAGGGTAATTGGACCAGATGCAGCAGCAAAAGAAAATTATACAACAGGGAAGTCACAACAACTAAAAACTCTTGGTTTGGCAACCTCAGAAGTAAGAATCCACTAAGATTTCAGAATATCTTTTAACAGTACATTAGGCTTGTACTAATCTATTTAAAGATAAAGATTTCTTAAAAACATCTTATTGATGTTTTCAACATTCTGCCTTTGGCTGTCTTTTCCTCTGAAAATTCCTGCATACAGAATGTGAATGGAGCACTATAAACTCTAATCAATTCTTGCTCATATGAGCTGAATCGCATGCAGAAACCTAACTGGGTCTGGGAGGAATAAAAGTACTACTACATGGTCCTTTAAGGCTGCCCATATTGCTCTCCTGCTGCCTTCATATCATGTCTGTTATAGCTCTTTGAGGGTCTGGAAGGAATTAGTGGAAAACAAACAAAAAAAACCCCAATATATCCTCCCCTTCAAATATGAGGCTTTGAAAAAATCCCGAATACTTTTTAATATGTGCACAACAGCTAAAATTCATGCCTGTAACTATTGCATAAATTCATTCCAGCACCATGTGGTGCTGGGAATCAGAGAGCATGGGCATGGTGGTGGAGATTCTCATTGCCCAGCACTAGGGAATGAGGCTGAAGCATCTAATTTATAAGTCTGGTCTCCCCACATTTCTTCCACAGTCATCAGAACATGGCTGAAACCTCTAACGGGACACTCACAGTAGGAGATTAACTTGGATGATACAACCACACTATGGAATGGCTTACGAAGAAGTGTACAGGGCAGCCAAGCCAGCTGGTTTGAATGCCTGAAGACCTGGGCTTCAATTCCCCACACCTGACAATTTGTGTCTATATTGTGCAGGCAGCCTTGGAGCAATCTGTGTTTCAGCAATAAGCAGCACAGGTCTTCCCTAGGACAAATCCTAGCACCTTATGACCATCTGGTGTCAGTTGCATATAAGCCCTTGTAGGAGCAGATAAGGCATGTAGCATTACCCCGATTTTCCCCAGACCTGGCAAGGCATCTCCAGGACTGGTTGTGCAGACTGGCTGAACCTGGCCATGGACTTGACTTCGGAGCTGTTTGTGTGCAGCAGAGTAGCTTCAGCCTGTCTACTCCATCTCTTAAGTCCATTGGATGCCAAATTAAATATGGCTCCTAACCCTTCACCCACTAATGTTGTTTCCTAAAGATACATGACGTGACTCACCACCCATTATGATGTGTTTTAGCCTTTCATGAATGAATGATTTTCATACAGTGGTCTGACTTTTTAGCTTCTGGCTGGTCATTTAAGTAAAATACCCATTCATATTATTGCACTGCTAACAGGAGCATTCATAGTCAGTACCATATATTGACGTATTAGCTCAATAAATCCAGTTCAGTGGGTCATTTCTGGTTTTGAGAATCTGAGTCTGAACTGATCTGCTTTGGTATTAATCAGTCAAATAATTCATCTTCTCTGAGATAACAAGAGCAGGCTAGAGCCTTTCAAACAGAGCATTTACATTCTGCTCCTAGATGCTTTTCTTCTTCTGCAGGCATGAGTCATCATGGAGTATTTCTTTGGTGTGGCTTACCTTACTTTTTACTGACAACTGCCCTAAATGGCATAAACCCATGAGATGTCACATGTAAAGATTGAAAAAGACCCAGAAATGATGTTTCTTTATTTACAGGTCCATTTAGAAGAAATTCATCAGCTATGTAAACTGTTACACCAACATACCCGGCACAATTTATTTTGTAGAGAAGCCTGCACTTGCAGGGATGTCTCTGAATTTGAAACAAACAAACAACAAAATACACGTATCGGTATAAAACTACTCTGGACCAGACTTTGGGCATGTTAAAACACATTCAAAGAAATCTTAGTGACAGGTGTAGCAAAGCCAGTGAGACTTGTTAATTAGAACTTTTCAGGGGAGAAAAAAGAATAGGCAAGATATTACATGAAAATCATAAACCAAATATAAATTTAAAAGCAAAATATGTGGGGAAAAAAAAAAGACCAAAAGAGTCAATCTTTTCTTTTACTACATTATGTTAACTACTGCTTGCAATTGTTATGAATGTCACTTGCAGGCTTCCAGCTGTTCTGGAATGGGTTTGTTTTTAAAGCACTGACTGAATAGAATAATTGTTTTGTAATGTTGAACAGTATGGTGTGTTGGTTTTGCTTTTTAATGTATTTAACTGAATAATCAAATCCTGTTCACGCCTTGGATACCTACAATGTGGTAGGAAATACTCACTCTAGGTATCTAAAGGCTTCATATTCACTTTAGTGGTTTGTCTAAGAAGTATGTTTCCGTTGTGCAGGTTATATACGCCCATGCCTCTGATTAAGTTAAACTGCTCATGATTCAACACTCATGGGTTTTAGCTATTGTTCAACAGTTGGATTTCTAGTAAAAGAAAAACTCTTTCTGATTTGTTACTGTTTTGTTATCTATATTACAATCTCCAACTTCTGCAATCCACTTTCTTAATTAGCATAGTTATTTCAAGCTGTAAGTTTGGTTTTATGACCCTCTTTGCTGATGTCATCCATAAATTCCCCTTCTCCCCTTCATTGTTGTATAAGCTGGGTGGCCTGAGGCCCTGATTCTCTTCTTCTGTTGGTTTTATTCTGTGAGATAAATCTAGTGTCCTCGGGGAAGTTACTTGTGATTTAAACCCACAGCAGAGGAAAGCCAAAGCTTCAGGTTACAGCAGTACGATCAAACTCAATTGAATTGTGATGACTTAACAAGCTGCCTCCTGTCAGCTGAGCAGCTACAAGGGTCCGTGAGCATGCTTTTAGCCCAATTAATTATGAGAGAGTATAACTTAGTTTAAATGAATGAATGAGAGTGAAGACAACAGAAGACATCAGGATAAATAACTTTTCTGGGCTATTTAATGCTTCACCATATGGTGTAGCTTTGTTCTGTAACCAAAAGCTGTAGACTGCATCCTGGGAGCCAGACATTTACAAGCGTGGTGCTTTCACCTTGATGCTAGGCTCCTCCTTCACTGTTACCTTATAGACTTATGTTTTACAGCCAGATGAGGCAAACATTCACTTTCAAGCTGATTTACATGACCTGTATTACATGATTACTACTAGATGAGATTAATTGTATCCTAGACCCCAGTAATTCTATTGCATATAATTCCAGTAACTGTCAAAGGAAAGACGACTGACTTAAACACAGAGTTACGCATTGCCACCAGTTGAATCCCACCTGAGTGTCATATAGATAGGCTTTATTTACCCAGTGTAAGGGAAGGCGCAGCTTGCTTCAGTCTAACTTTTTTCTAGTCATTTAGGGTAAGATTTCTCTCACCTATTTTTATACACCTAAAATGTAATCACTTTTGGACTAGCAGAGCCAAGCTAAGCAAGATATCCAGAATTTCTTTACAATCAAAGGAAACATTGCTTTGTAGTGGTAAATACATTTTTTTCTTTATATATGTGTAGGTGTCTGCCCTATATAGCGTAGGGCAGAGAAACCATATTCCAGAGGTACCTTCTTCTACATTGACTTAAAATGATAATTTGGATGCTGAGACGGAGACACTAGGGAAGATAAATCTCCCAGCGTGCAGTAACTAAGAAGAAACATGCTCCACTTTCTCTCTATTTGTTCTTTCTCTGCCTTTTCTCCTCTCATGCAGATATTTCTCTCTCCACAACTAGAATGGAGGACCATAAGTTTTCCTCATCCAATGTAAAAATGAGAAAATACATGCAGTTAAAGTTTTTTTCAGGTCAGGAAAATTGTAATTGTAGTGATCAGAACACAGCACATAACAATGACCTGGGATGCCCTGCTAAATCCTGTCAGCTATTTGCCCTGGCTAAGAAACCTTCCTCCTACTTCCAGCTAGAACTTACAGCAAAAGTAATAGCAAACTGGTAACAGACAAAGTCAACTGAAAAACTTATTTTGCAGAGAAGAAAAAAAAAAAGACATTACAAGCAACAAAAGTCCAAAATCACTAGAAAAAAAAGGTCCATAAACCTGCATCCTTCCTTTACATCAGTAGTTTGAAAAGAAATCCAAGACCAACATTTGATTTTAAATGAATAACTCTGTAAATTTAAGCTTCATAGACTCATTAAATCAGTAAACAAGAACTGTGTATTGTGCATATGGAATTTCAATTGTAACTTGACTTTTTAGTTTGCTCCTTCACAAATAGCTTTAGATACAGCAGTGAAACATATAATAATTTAATCTTATCTCCATCTTAGTTGTCTGCTTTCAGTAATCTTGAAAAATTGCTTTTTTAGAATGAGCAGTGCAGGGTAAAACCACAAATTTCCATTGCTCAGTTTTACTTGTCCTCAGGTTCTGGAGGAAATGCAGACAACAGAAGAAAACCTTAGCTAAAATATACTGTGCAGCTCTGTTTACCTGCCACTGAAGAAATCATATTTTAGGGTTTTGTCCTGTCTAGTTTATGACTGGAAAACATTTGAATAAACTGTAAAGAAACCCATGGGAAGATCAAAATGACAGAAACTATAATTAAAAATAAAACTTTTTTCAGTGTTTGTTTTGTTTTAAACAAAGATGTAAAGTCATGTTGTATTTTTATTTATTTGCATTTTATATGTGTTTGTAAAGCACATAAGAAAAATGAAGCCTTCATGTTGACAGAGATTGATAGGATATTACTACAACACTCAGGATATGAATAGTAGTAAAGGATTATCAGCAAACAACAGTCTAACAGAAGTGGTCTTGAATCAAATGGCATACAAAGCTCTGAAGGAGACTGTGAATATAGAAGACAATCATTAAAGATGAGAAATTCTTTAATGGAGATGCTCATAGTAGCAGTTTCCTCATGTATCTTCTAACTTTCTGTTTTTAAGTGTTCATCTGCAGTATATACAGCTTTCTCTCTCCTTCATAAAATGTCACTGTTGCATTGTTCTCTTATTGGTAATAATTAAGAATGAAAACACGGTGAAAGAGACCATAAACACTTGTGAAGAGCTATGGCTCCCACAGCGTACGTGCATATGCATAATTCCTTTTAGAAACACCATTCCAAGCTTTATACTTCTTTTTATGCAATTATAACTTTGTTTGGATTTTATATTTTCAATGACTTTTACATTTTTGGATGCTTCTTCCAGATAATAGCCACTCTATGCCTAGACTCAGAGATTTCACAGTTGCACAACCAACATATTGTACCTTCAGGTTGGTGGTTCAGCTCAGATGTGTGTTTCTTTCTGCCTTTCTGTATATCACACTGGGTTGTAGCCTTGAATTGCAGTTGCCTAGAGTTAGACTAGGTCAAGGGTTTTTTTTGGAACTGCTATGATTGAATGTGTGTCTTAAGAAGCTCTTTAGCCATGCAGGAGTGCCTGTGCCAGCAGATGTTATGGTGTTATTCCACTCCAGGAACATCCCAAGGAAGAGATTATACTAATACTCTCCTCTTTCTCAGCAACTTACAGCTGACCTACATTAACAAAAGTTTACTGTTTCCACAGTTCCTGTCACCTATTTAATAGATGTAGGCAAAACTCCCAAAATAGTTATTCCCTTCTCTTCTCTTCCCTTCCCGCCCTCCCCCCCCCCCCCCCCCCCCCCCCCCCCTTCTTTCTACATAGTGGCTAGATAGAGAGAAAATTCTGACTAGGGAAGATAAGATATGAATAACCTACATAATATCTTACTTGAAACACAATCTACCTTTACATTTTCTTTACTAGACTTCTTTACTTATTTAAAAGTAGTAAAGGAACATCTTGTGTGCTCTGAACAATGGCTATGGTTTATTTATTACGGTGCAAAAGTCATACAAGTATTTGTTGTAGTGGTTAATTTCCAGGGATGTTGGCAGAAGCCAGACATCTTGCCTATAAAGAGGTAAAATATTCCAAAGTACCCAAAGAAATCTGGAAAGTTATGGTGCACTTTTTGTGGTATTGTGCACTGTAACCTTTCTGCTGAATGGTGCACAGTGGCGGATCTGCCAAATTATTCCTCTCAGCTTTCCTGCATACTCACATAAATAATACATGTAAGGAGAAGGTGGCTCAACTCTCTCAAGAACTACAGAGGAGAAGGTGTGCCTGTCTCAGAAAAGGATTCAGGAGTGTAGTATTTGAAAAGTGATTACAGACTCCTCAAAAGAAGAAAAAAAAAATAATAAAAAGGACCCTGATATTACTTTTGACTAAGGCTATAGGACTCAGAAGAATTCCTAAACAGATGAAGGTAGAGGAAAGAGAAGCAAACATTTCTGTTTATTTTATTGCTTTAAACCTCACAGCATCTTTTCCATTTCATATGATAAAGGCCCGAATTCTCTGCAAACTTTGTTCCACTATCTTCAGTAAAAGTACAAAGTTAGAATTTTCTACCTCATTTCTCTGAGGTTAAGCTTTTCTCATAAAAGAGAAAACTTGATGGTAAATGGAAACAAGTATGTTCAAAAATAATAAACTAGAAACTCAGATTTTATTTTTCACAAAGAGAAATATTCAAGACTAAAGAAGCAGGTAACAGCACTAAACAGAGAGAGCATTCCAGGTTAGGATAACTTACTGTAAAATGCACTCCCGCCCTCCCTTGTAGGTTTTAGTTACTTTAATACACACATAACCACACAGAGCTACACACAGCTTCAGTAGACTGAGTCTAAGAACTTTAAGGAAAGTGTAAGTCAAACCCATGAACCCAATTCGCATTTGGAAAATAATTGACAGTGTTAAGTTTGGAACCGAAATCACAATTTAAAGTGGAGGTTCAAAATTCAGATTTTGCCCCGGTCATAGAAGGCGTTTGAAAGACTTGAACAAAGATTTAGTATTTTACTGAGAAGAAATAATCTGCCTCCTAAAGGTCAGAATTATATGAAGTTTATGATTTTCATTTAGGCTAATTTCTAGTTGCAGCTCATCTCAGGTCTTTAAGTTTTTGGCTGAGAATTTCCCTCCACTTTTTTCTAGAGTTTTAAATCACCGGGCTCCTAACTCCTACAGCTTTTCTCACTTTCAGATCCTGTGTGCTTTTCACCTTTTATATACCAACAAAAAGACACTCCACTGGTGAATCTAACTGCACAGCAACTCTTTCATGTATTTTCTCTTAGTTTATGTTGAAACATTTTGCCACAAATTGCCCAAAAGGTAGTTTTTAATTTCTTCTTGCCTACATTTAATTAAAAAAAAGAAAATAGATGAAAGAGTAAGTCATATAGTCCTAGACTTGCAAATCAATATTATGAAGGCTTTGATTCACAACCACATGTTCTGGTCAGAGCTACACCAATGTGCATCAGACAGTGGTGAAACACTTCCACCCAAATCCACAGCAAAATTCCTCCTATGGAGCATATTCGGTATATTATTCATTGCATTGCATCATAAGATACTACTCAGAGTGCTTTTCCCATCAAGACCCTCACATTCAACCAACACCTTCCAGCAACTCCACACTGATTATGCTTGACTTTTTTATTTCTGTTGGTGGGAAGGTTACAACTTTACCTCTCTTTGCAGAAGTATATTTTAGACTGTTTCGGCTGAATATTAAACCCTAGATTTGTTTTCTTCAGCATGTGTTACCCTTAGAGGTAGCATAAGTGGGTGAGTTAGAGCTTACCAATTTACTCAAATATGTTAGCCCTTGAGTTTAGCAAGTAATCTTCATTGGACTATTCTCACTCTTCTTTAAAGCGTTCAGCTTAAAGAAAGGTTGGGAAATCCCTCAGATCCCAGGATGTCAAACTGCACATATGAAATAATTGTTACACAAAACAATAAATCAGAGTTCAAAACCAAACAGGATGTTATCCCATAAGTGTTATTTAAACATGTAAACCAGAACAGTACACTGCATTAAGAACACAGTGAAGTAAAATTTCAGCCTACTACCATGAAGTGATAAGAATACTGAATACGTTTATTAATGTTGATCCTCCCCCTACATTCCCATCTGACCAAGCAGCACTAAATTGCAAGTTAACTAACCAAGCCTTCACCTTGAATTCCTCTTTTCCTTTTGAAAAACAAAGCTCCCTTTTCACAACAGCTGTGCTTGTGCTCTGCAGAATCCTTGTGAGCAACTGAACCCAATCACTGCTCCTTAACAGCAAACACTTGCTGACCAGAATTGGTCCTAAATTGTGCTGCTTGAACAGAGAGACCCAAGCTGGGAATGAAGCTACAGACACAAATTGGCCATGACAGCTGACTTGACAGGTGAGAGGCTGGGGTTCTGACCTTGGGTCACATATGCAATGTTAACATAGCTTTAGCAATCTTGAGAAGAGAAAGGTGAAGTTTTTATATTTTGCAATGGGTGTTTATTATTAGATGTTTCAAATCTACATAAAACACATAGTTTTCATTGTTTTCAGAAGCATGAATTTTAGCCAAGATACGTCTAGTCACTGGCATGTCTGAATACTATGAAAAAGTCTCCTGTGTGACTATATTTTATAAAGACATCCTTTTTCCAGAGTTCTAGGTACTCCTAGTCCACCTCAAAATCCAGCAAACGTATCATGGTTTAACCTTGGTTAGCCACTTGCTCACTTCCCCACCTCCTCCAGCAGAGGAGGAGAATTGGAGGAAAAGAGAAGGAAACCTGTGGATTGAGATAAGCACAACTTAATAATTGAATATAAATGAATAAAATAGTGATACTAGTAATATTAAAAATGCTACTAATAAATAAAACAAATTATATGACTGCTTACCACCTACTGACTGATACACAACCAGGTCCTGAGTAGCAAGAGTCAGAGCCAGAGAGCGATCACAGCAAAGTCTGAGAGAGCCCTATGAGCAACAGCACAACCTAGGAAGCCAACCAACCCACTAATGAGCTAGCAACTGAGTAAGCAAGACAGCAAACAAACAGGCTAAATGAACAAACTGTGGCCTGCTGGCCCACCCCCTGCTGATATACTATGGAATGAAATACTTCTTTGGTCAGTTTCGTTTAGCTGTCTGAAGTATGGCCTGCCCCCTCCCGCCTTATAATGAGAAAGTTGGGAACACGGGTGCAATATCAGAAACGGAAGTAGTCCTTCAATTGATGCAAACACTCCTTAGAAACAACTAACAAACACCTTATCAGTACTCAGGGCAAAGCCAAAACGCAGCCTAATGCCAGCTACTGTGAAGAAAATGAACTCTGTCCTGACTAAAACCAGCACAAAAAGGTAGTAAATAAATTTTAAATCCTCCAAATCTGGACCTTTGTAATACAAACCGGTTGAGAACAATCCAAGCAATGCTTTGTTTTATTTATATTCAGATATGCAGTTCTTACAGACAGGCTCAAAAATGCAAAAACAAAACAGAAAAAGGAGAGATTACAGAGGTTGCTATGTCAACAGAGGTATTTTAATACTATTCTATGTATCTGCTTGTAAAATCAAGTATTTTTCATTAAAGAACAGGATTCAGTTTTAGTGTGCTGAGAAATATGCCCTCATTTAAGGTGTGGTAATGCTGAATATTACAAGCAAAGAACCAAAACTGATTTTCAGTTGTGACTTTATATAACTTTTACTGACATTGCTCTCATTTATTGCTTTGACAGTATCCCTTTACATATTGTTGTCATTATGAACCTCTCCCTTAAACAGCAGTAGTACTGTCATCTTGCTGAATTGTTTAAAAGGCATGCAAATGCATGAGCAAACCCCAAACATACCTTAGATGAAGATTCCCATTTGTGGTGAATATGTAGTTTTGAGAAAATTCATCACAAGAGAGAACTAATTTTTTTACTTAAATACTGAAGACTGGGAAAACCATAAGATCTTTTGAATCTCAGATGAATGTCATGTCAAGATGGAGATTTAGCAATACAAAACCAAAACATTTTTGACAGAAGCTTTTATAGCTTTCACCTAATTTTGAAATGTAGTTTTTAAGTTTAAGCCATTGAATACTGAATAGTACTTACGAAGTTCTGTTAATGGATCTGGGCAATGAAATAATAAATAATCAAGTTTCTTTATTGTAACCTTAGTCTTCATATAAGTACGAAGTTGAAAACATATGATGCCAAAGAAAGTAGTTTTGTTATCTGGCTTAAAGGCATGAAGACTGAGTAGCAAAGAAAGGAAATTCATCAACATATGTGATTCCCTTTTCTTGTAGCTTTTCATGGACCCTTGGACACTTTGTCTTGAAACATTTGCTGAAAAAATCTAGTTAAAGGTTCAAACATAAACTGCTGTAACACACTGTAATTCAGCTGTGAACTGACCTCTGGGACAAGTTTACATAGGCTTAAAAGGCAAATGTAGAAATTAATGAATGAATACAAAGGCATGACAAGTACCCAAGGACTTTCATAAGCAGTAGCCAGCGAGGGACTAGGAGGGACTTGTGAAGAAATGCCAAAAGATGTGTGCCTTTTCCCTATTACCATTTCAGTGTATTTAGTGCTGGTTGTTGTCACTATTGCTTGCCTCCAATAAGATTATCCTATCCCTACCAAAACCCACAGAGCCTTTTCAAAGGTCTTTCTAAAGGGATAAAAGAAGGACAAGAATGACTCAACATGAGCGTTTACAGAAGACTGTGTTGTTATTTACAGGTGTTACATAAGACGCTTGGGTGTAGAGGGTCTAATCTGAAAAGATGAAGGGAGAAGTGCAGAAAACACTGAGGTGGATCTGGATGAGAGGTTGCAACCTTGTGCACTTAACACATCCGTGGTCCTGGGCGCTCTCTCAGCTCTGGCCCATGGGACACCTTGGTCTCCCTCTGGCTAGCAAGACATCTCCTTGTGGGAGGGGACATGTCCTTTTGTAGATGGTTGAGGTTGGAAGGAGCCTCTGGAGGTCATTTGCTGCAAAGGGAGCTAGCTGAGGCTCTGTAAAGGCATGATCCGCTTTCACTGAAGTGGACACACTGTCGCTTTTCACCATTAAATTTGAATATTTCTGGATTAAATATTTCTATTTTCTAAAAGCAAGGACTTGCTCCTGTCCCCCTCCTCTTGTATGCTTCCTAGGAACAATTTTTGATATGTTTTTCCTGTTAATTTAGTTGCAAGCACTTTTTTTTTTTTTTTTGAACTTATAAATCTTTTGTGGAATAAAATCACTAAACCTTGGTCCTAGTTCGTTTTCTTCAGCTATAGTGGCTTATTTTATTCTAATACATGACTAAATAATTCCCCTGAATATTTACAAAAGAGAGGGGAGTTTATAGATGTCTATGAAGCTGTTTTCCTCCAGGCAACTGTGATTTTTTTTTTTTCCTTTAAGTTTCTCATGGCTTGTAAGATCATTGACCAGTGAGAGATTGTCCCTCTGTCTCATCTTTGTGACCCATTCAATTACCCTCAGCTGTAAATAGACAGAGGGAAAAAAAAATAAAAATAAAAATCTTCATTTTACTCTGCTTGGAGGCCATGGAGGCAATGTTTCCTTGGGGGCAAGAAGTGCACCAGTCACACTCTATCTCTGGAAAGCAGGTGTTGCTTAGCTGTTGCAAAGATGCAGTCTGGCTCCTACCAAAAGCTCAGAATTCCTGTCAGCATCCACTGTTTTGAACACAGATTTACTTTTTTTTTTTAATACAAGGATACAGACAACTCCATAAAGTATTATGCACTTAATAAATATTTCAAAAGTTAACTATGTGGAGGTTATTATAAACATTCAGGGATTTCAATGTTTTATTAATATAGATGTTGGCTTACTTATTGGCATAGTGTTTTCTCTGTTGCAGATACGTATTTCTCTGTAGGGATCTGTCAAACAGGAGGATGGGGATAGTTAGACAGTCATCTGTCAGTGAACCCTTACTATTCCTTTATGCACAGGATAGGACAGGACAGGACAGGACACAACTAGTAACTCAGAGGCTTTGGTCCGATCACTGCTGAGACCAGGAGAACACTTTGAAGAGAAGGACTAGCGGCCTCTAGAGCTGTTAAGAAACCCCTGCCAGACTTCCAAGGAACTTTTCAGGTGGAGAAGGCAGAATTCAGTGTCACTTGCGTCTTGGATATAAAATCACTTTGGACGTTTGGAGGCACTTGGGTATGTTGAAGCTGTCATCAGGTGGCAGTACTGCAAGTAATACAAGTGTCTTTAAAAAAAATTTCCCTCTAAAAGTCTGCTGCTCTGGCTGATTCAGGTGGTTGTAATAGCTATTTCCCTGGCTCTCAGCACCAGAAAGGGAGAAAACTCAGGCAGCTGGTAAGCCCAAACCAGTTATGATAGTAAGTTGTACAGGTTCTACATAAGAATCATGGAATGAGAGGCTGGAGAGCAGCCCCACAGAAAGAGACCTGGGGGTTTGGGTTGATGGCAAGTTGAATGTGAGTCAACAGTGTACCCTGGCAGCCAAAAGGGCCAACCATGTCCTATAGGGTGCGTCCAGCACAGTGGAGGTAGCCGGTCAAGGGAGGTGACTGTCCCACTCTGCACTGGTGCAGCCTCACCTTGGGTCCTGTGTGCAGTTTTGGGTGCTTCAATATAAGAAGGACATCAGACTCTTAGAGTGTGTCCAGAGGAGGGTGACCAAGACAGTGGGAGATCTTGGGCATCTGAGGTCACTTGTTTTATTCAACTTGGAGAAGTCTTGAAGGGTGACCTCATCACAGTCTACAACCTACTCAAGGAAGGCAGTGGAGGGGGAGGTGTTGATCTCCCCTCTGGAGAGCAGAAATGGATTAAAGCTTTGTCAGGGGATGCTCAGGTTAGCTCCTAGGAGAAGGTTCACCACTGAGAGGTTGGTCAGTCGCTGGACCAGAGTCCCCAGGGAAGTGGTCACTGTGCCAAGCCTGTCAGAGTTCAAGGAGCGTCTGGATGATGCTCTTGGTCATTTGGTTTAGTTTTAGGTAGACCTGCAAGGAGCAGGGAGTTGGACTCAATGATTCTTATGGGTCCCTTCCAACTTGAGATAACCTATGATTCTGTGATTCCAAGTGAGTGCCAGCAGGCTCCAGCTAGGGAATGCAGACAGAGATGAGGAAAAAGAGAAAGGGATGTGCACTGGTGCACCCTGTGAAAATGCAACAAAGGTGAAAACCAAATTTTAGTCTGGGTGTTTGGTATGTATCTTGCTAAAAGTGTGTCAACCGTGAATTGCTAAGTAGTTAATGCTTCTATGAAATATTAGCTTATTTTGCTATGGAAATAAAGTTACAATAATTCACTGGGGTAAAGTTAGGGAATTAGTATTGAAAATTGGCTTAAGCCTCTGGTTTTAAATCAAATACCTACCTTTCCTTTAACTCAGCTGTACCTGAGCTGACTGAAAATCAAATGTGTTCCTTGCAAAGCCAGCCACATTATTCCTTGGTATGATGATGTGTACAGATACTGTTTTACGTTAAGAGTAGCAGCCCAATCTGCCATCTAACCTCAGGACATATCATTGAGGTTTTCATTATTGTTTAATATTTATCTAAACTTTGGTTTTAAAAGGATATTTTAAAAAGATACAGCATCGTGGCTGAAATGTCCTAAGAATGTTTTAAATGGCTATATTTACTCAGATAATCAGTACAGCAACTGTTACTTCCTCTTGTAGAGCACTGGCATTGTAATACCATGTATTTAACTCCTCCAAGATTATCACATAAAGTTATTTCAAATAAAAATAAAACAGAGTTTAAAAAGTAATTTTAATTATTTATAGATCTAATTAAGCTGTATTAATGTCCTTTATTATCCATATTAAAAATTCAGAAGGATTTTCATGCTCTTCATCTTTATTAGATGTGTCATAACTTGTTATGTATTTTCATGAACTATTGATGAATATGAAATACTCAAAAGCAATTTTTTCCTTTTAGTTATAATGACTATATGGGGAGTACATTAATATTTGAACAGCAGTTATATTTGCTAGTTAGTATTATTTCTACTACTTTTCTTTATTATGCAGTACAAAGTTAACACCCGTAATACATAAAGCCTGCAAGTTCTTGTAGATGGAAAAAAAAATCTTTTAAGTAGTATGTATCGTAATTACCTATGCCTCCTTATCTCATAAAAGTATTTTGATAACACAAAATGTGAAGAAGACATTGAGCACATTATGATGAAATAGGCAGCAGCTTCAGTGTTAAATTCACAGAGAATCTACGTTTTTGTAAGAAAAAAACCTTAGAGGTTTTCTCTCCTAAATTTCAGTATTTACTCTTTTAACTTAAACTTGTCTTTTGGAGAGTTAGCTACTTATTGCAATAGAAAGATGACAGCATAAAAATAAAGTAGGAGATGTCCATACTTAAGAAAGACTGGTAGAAGGAATTTAGAATATAGGCCAACCTGGGTAAAGGCTGTATCTTTAATTTCTATAATTTTATTGTTTTTATTCTAGTTCTTTCTCTCTTTTTATTTTAAAACCTGGACACTGAAAAAGCATTTTTAGGTCATAGACATCTGATATGTTTGACTTCCACTCTGTCAAGAGCTCTAAAACATTTTTGCTACCTAATGCTGACCAGAGCTTTTCATTTAAGACTAGCAGGACTTGCATCCCTAAATCACTTGACTGCTTTGGGAAAATCCATACTTTAACTGCCTAAATGAAGAGACTATTCATAAGTCTTAATATTTCTACTTAGAAACTTAAAAAAAAAAAGAATTAGTAATTGTTTAAAAAGTGAAAGTAATTATGCCTCATTAACACCAGGGCAATTTGGGTTTTTTTAAGTTACAAGGCCATTAATCATCTAAGAGAAAAGAATACAGTAAAAGTAGTTTTGGAGACCTCAGGCAACAATATGCCTCACTACTCAACCCAAATTTATTTGCAGATCAGTTGACTTGTTTAGGGGTAGATCCTGAACTGTGTTATGTATTTGCATAAATGAGATATAGGAGTAGTCACTGCTTGTGCCGAAGAGCTAAGGAGTTGCCTAACCACCTGCAGTACCAAATATTTCCTTTAAAGGGCCATTTTATTTCTTTGCCTCTAGACGTGTTGCAAAATTCAAAAGCAATATCCTCACATTTATGTCATTAATATCTGTATTCATAATTTATTCATTAAACACAGTAATGAAAAGCAGCAATTCACAAGGTTTTGAAGTTGGTTTTATAAAAGCTACTACTGATAGGAATTTAAATAAATAATTTTAACAATGATTTAAGTCTCATTGACCTGAATTATTCCATACTGGTTTAGGAAAAGCCAGGCAAAAATAAGACAGAAAGAAATTGGAAAATTACGTTAGTGAGAAATTCGGAATGTATTCTATAATTGTTTGGCATTGATCTTGTACAATAAAGCAGTGTTATAACTCAATTTAAAGGCCATCATGCTTTGCTTAGTTATTACTCTTCTAACATATCTTAAAGCAGTCAGAATGAGATATTGAATTTAACTTTAGAATTACTCACATAATAAAAAGATACATTTAACCTTCCATCTTTTCAATTTTTACGATAGCATTCTATTTGTTATTCTCTTAGAAAATATCTCTATGCAAACTGAGATTAATTAAAAAAAATTAAAAGAACAAGAAAAAAGAATAGAGTTACTAAGCAAAAGTTATGCTAGACAGTGGACAGTAGCATCACTCAAAAACTCAGAAAGTAAAGACAGGAGTAGAACCTAGTCCACCAGGACAGCAATATCTTAGTTTTTCCCCCTCTTGCAGGCTCCTGCCTAACGATTCCAACTTCAGCAAAGGAGGTCCTTCAGACAATAGTCTCTTTCATTGCTTAGATGTGATTTATCTGCCGATCCATTCCACTGTGCAGTGAACAAGGCAGAGATCTTGAGGAAAAATAGTAAATCATAAAATAATTAAAGATGGTATCGTAAGCCACAGGCAGCAGAGTCACATGAAGGCTGCACAGAAAACATTACTATTTAGATATTTTGTAAAAATGAGAACATTTATTTAACCAACTGAAAGATTTCACTGCCCATTTAATCAGTTGTATACTATTAGTAATGGACTGAGGATTATTGGCTAACTCTCTCAACCCAGAGAAAACCAGTAACTAAATATGCTTTTTAGTATACAGACTATTCCACAATATAATAAGTCTTGTTTAAAGTAAAATTAACTCTTGGGAAAAATATGGCACATTATAGTTTGCTCTTTGGATTTACAAAGAAAAGATGCTGCTGCAAGTATTTTATCCAGAATATAAAATAGAGTGGGTACAGCTCCCAGAAGACAGTATTTAGAAGCAGAAAATACTTAAAGCATCAAAATCAAAAGTACATCAAAGGCAAACAGCAACGTATTTGTCACGGCAGCCCATCAATAACCTAATTTCATGACAGATTCATCCAGAGGAAACTTGAAGGATGCTAACAGAAATGTCTGATGGGAGTCTTTCGGGAGACAGATGCCACTTTTGGAAAAATAGACTTTATGGCTAAAAATGGGATTTGCTGTGATTATTGTCCAGAGATAAGATGGCTGAAAATACAGTTGGGTGTTGTACAAACACAACCCAATTTCTTCAGTAGTGGCAGCAATTTAACAATATGTTGACGGGGAGGATATGATGGCAATGTAAAGCCTCCCAGACTCTTTTTCAGAAAGAATCATAAAAGAACTTCGCTGAGTCATTTAATTTTAAGAGTACCATCTAGAACTTTTTGCCTTTTTTTATGAGTACAGTGAGGACAGTGCATGCAGTCTGTAAAGGGCTTTAGAATCCTCTAATCTAAAGACATAATGCATTATTACTAAGTAATTACACGTGTTCAATGAAATTATCTTACCTTAGACATTTGGTTATCTTCAAAGTTGTTTTGTTTTGGTTTATATTACACATACAGTTATTTCAGATGTTTTTCATTTAAATTCCAGCAGTTAGCCCATGGCCTCATCTTTATCACAAACATTTTTCCCAACAGGTGAATTCTCAGCATTCTCAGCTGCGTGATGAATCAGTGTTTGGAAAATTCTTAGTGTATCTTTTTTAAGCACAGTGAATACCATAAAAGTTTGTATGTGAAGATATGTCCCTGGCTGTTCATCAGAGCACTGGAAAGGTGTGGAAATTTGGTGTTTCATAGAATCATAGAATGGTTTAGGTTGGAAGGGACCTTAAAGACCTTCTAGTTCCAACCCCCCTGCCATGGGCAGGGACACCCTCCACTAGACCAGTTGCTAGGGAAGGGTTGCAAATGAAGTTTGCATTGTAGTTTACCAATTGTACCTTAAAAAAATCCACAAGGCACTGGATAGGTGGGTTTTGCCCTCCTCTTTTTCATAGCATAGGTATTAAGGAAAACCATACAATGGCATAGATTGACTCGAATGAATTAGTTTTGAAGATGCATATTCCGTCACCTTACACCACCTTCAAAGGCCTGAAAAAACCCCATATGTGGCTGTGAACTGAAATGAGAAAGTAAACTAGGAAAACATGGGGTAACTGAAAGCACTGGCTGCTTTTGCTCAGAATAAGTCTGGGGATGAGTGAGTTGGTCTGCAAGCTACACGTATTAATTCATCAACCGCTCACGTGTACATGTCAAGATGTAGCCAGATGCTGCTAAGTCCTGGAGGCTCTCACTGCATTGTATATGCCTTCTGTGTAGGATCTTCCACTCCAACCCTTTCAACTCATGGTTGAAACTCTTTGCATGAAGGGTAGAAGTACAGCCCTTAACCTGTGATCAGAAGAAGAGGAAATATTCCATGCCTACACAAGATGAGGATTCTTTCTACTCTTATAAGAGGAACCAAAGCTTGTCACTCGAATTTATGTGAAATCCACTTCATCCAACTTTTAAGCACTAGCATAAATTGTTTAAATTGGTTTCCACAGAGCCCACTGTATCCTGCTACAGTGTGCTTTCTGACAGCAGATTTAATTTGCTTGGAAATCGAAAGTACAATCCATATCCTTTCTGCAATGCAAAACATTGTGCATATTTAATGAGCTAACATTTTATAACCTTACTGTATAAACAGCACCTTTAGGGTTGATTGAAATATGATTTAAATGTAAATCTTCCATACCTCCCCCTCTTTTTTATCTTTTAAAATAGCATTAAATACACTTTACAGCTATTAAGCCTAGCACATACCCTAGTGCAGGTGAGATAATTAAATATATTTTTCCTGTTAAATTTCATAAGACTACCTCATTTTCTGAGCAGATGCATCAGTATATATATCACAAGTACGTCTGAAATTTTTCTCTTTGTTGCAATGTAAGACAAAACCCTGATGTGATATTTGATAGCAAGACTTGGTTGGGGTTGGTTTGCATGTATCTTGCTCTAATTTTGGAGTGCAAAATAACTGAAATAAGCACCGACCCTAGAGTAATTCTGAGTGAACAAAGTGAGGCTTTGGTATGTGTTTGTTCAGCAGTGGGTACAGTGCCATGCAGTTGTTGTTCTGAAAGGAATCTTCATGGGAGGTAGGGTACCATGTTTGCTTTCTTCCTCTGAAGTTTGTGCCTCATATTTAAGCTTTCTAAAGTCTTCCTTGGAGCTGGGGGAAGACAGACAATTACATATAAATGAAACTAAATTGCTCCCTGTGTGTTACTTAGGATATCGGTAACAACCCACACTTGGGATCTTAAGGTAGATTTGAATGCACTCAGTGACTTCTGTTAACAGACTGCCTGAAGGAGTGAATTTCATCCTTTCTGAAACCAATGAATCAGCCCTGTCATGAGTGAACCCCTGGAAATCCAACATCTGCAATGCAGAGCCTCTTTTCTTTTGTTACGACTCTACAGGTTGGTCTTACTGGGGAAGTCATGCCATTTCTTCAGAGGTAGTGAGCAATCTTCCCAGTGTGAAATAAAATAGACAACTTACAGGTAGTCTTGAAAACCCTTTGCTACTTCAGATATGGATATTTGAAGTTTTGGTATTTTTCTTCTGTTTAAATACTTCATATTAGAGTTGGCCTTAAAAATTTTCTTAAAGATAAATGAACATTACAAAAAAATTGATAACATATTTTATTGCTATCAAAGCTTTTAATAAAATGTAAGTTATAAAAGAAATTGTGTCCTAAATCCTAGTGGAATAAAATTCTTAATGATATTTTCAGAAGTTTTTTTTGATTCTGTCAGTTTCTCTGGAAACTTTCTTTTTGTAAAGCAAACAGAAGATATGTGTGGCTATAACATAGTTTCTCATTACTTTTGGGTGTGGAAGAGCATAAAATATCAGTCACAGACTTCACTAATGATTGCACACTGTATGTAAACATAAGGATTGCAGAAACAGATGCATTGCTGACTTTGGAACAGGTTGAATCATTTAAGAGAAGGAACAGATATCAAAACACACATCAGTGGCATGGACTTGCAATAAAATAATCAGAAGTAAATAACCCTCTTCAAAGGATATTTTTAAAAGATCCTTACTGTCAGTTGTCAGAGACAAACATAAAGAGCATCATCTGTTTTTCTCCTTCAGCTTGCTCCTTTTCAGCACAATCCTTTCAGGCTTTCCAGAAAATGTTCAGTATGCCTATAAGCATTCCCAGAATATTTTGTCTTGAACACTGTGCCCTCAGGCTTCTTTTGCCCGTCTCTACCAACAGTCAGCCAGAGATTCTGGGTGTCACTATGTTCCCACCTTCTTAGCAAAGGGTAATTTTCAACACTCAGTTTATTACTATCTTCAAGTTAATATACAATAGAGAGCAACAAAATTGTTCTCGTCATGCTAAATCTAATAAATATTATTTGATGACATAAACCAAGATATTCAATTAACAAATGTAGCAGAAATAGGATTTAAAAGTCCTTTGAAATAATGCTTCAAATCTCTAGATAAACATGTGTAGGAGTATTGAAGACACCTTAACTAGGCAAGTGCAAGTTAAAAGGTAGTTTTACTCTAGGCAAAAAACTACACAGCAATATAGGTGTTGATGCCCACCCTACCAGGAACATCTACGCAGCGAGGAGCCATGTGGCACATGTCATCTCCTGCGATAGTGAGCTCCACCTCTCACCGAGAGTTACCCAGTGCTCCGCACCGCAGTGGCAGGACCTGCTGCTCCTGCTTTGTGCTCTGCTCCCCAGCGGAGACCTGACATTCTCCCCTGAGAAGTGTCTCGTGCTGAGGAGTGAGTGCATCTTTAGGCCTCCCTGCAGCAAATGACCATCAAGCATAAGGTTTTTCCTGTTTACAGTCTAAAAGGCAAAATGCAATCAGCACAGGAGACAGGCATGTGACACCAAGACAAAAGTAAGTTGGGCATCAGTCTCTCTGCATGGAAAGAAGACAGAGATTTGCTTCTGGCTGCAGTGTTATTAGATGGACTTCTAGGTCCTCCAGGGGTACAAAGGATGCAGCTGCAGTGCACGCATAGTTCTGAGCAGGTCTCATTGAAACGCGGGCTGTGGGAGAGGCATGCACCCTCCCCGTAAAGCAACATTGCTATGGATACAGTCACCTTTCTCTGGAAGCACAAACATGCACTAAATTAAGAGAGTTGTGATAAGGTTGATGAAGACCCAGGTGCTCCTTCCAATTTGCAGTTCAGATCCCCAAGTTACGAGTTACAAACCAGATTTTTGTTTTAGGATTTTTGGACAAAATCATGAATGTTCTTCTCTCCCACTGCACACACACGCCATTTTCTGAGTCATATCCTTCCTCCAGGCTTAATTGGGTAGGATCCTGATGTAATACAAAGGAAAATTTATAGAGAAACTTAATCAAACGTTAGCATTTGATCATAAGAACCTCTCTACCAACTATTTGGATAGAGCTCTAGTACTGTGAATACTCATAGTCAATTATGAAAACCCACACAGCAGTTTAAGCTGTTGGGTGCAGAATTCATAGTTTTTTTAGGAATGTACCTAGACATTCTTCAATAACTCTTCTGCATAAAATTGTTCCTGTTTGATAAAAATGAATTATCTCAATAAGGGATTTTAAAATTTCCAAGTATTACAGACGATTTGAGCAGGAAAAAAATGAGACTTTATATGCCAGATCTGGTCTGGCTTTCTGGAAGATAACAAAAGGTCTTATTTTTCACTCTATTAAAAAATCGCTTAAAAATATCTTGCTGCATTATTTCAGAATGTGTATGATAATTACACACAGAATACCATCCTTCTTTTCCTAACTGAAAGTAAGGATCACAGTAGTACATTATTTGATGTCCAGATGCTTTCTAAATGAAGAAACATTTTTTTTCCTTGTTGAAAACCTGGGATTTATGCAGATAGCTATCAATACCATTAATAGACTTACCTGCATAAATCCTTTTATTTGAACAGGACTCCAGGATTTATATAGATTTAATGTAATTTTTGGCTCAGTATCTTATTTACCATATAAAGAATTTTTACAAAAAGGTCTTCACTCAGCTAAGAGAATTTAGTAAATTTTTTATGCTACATAAATGTGATATATCTATTTAAATAACTTCTCTAGCCTCCTCTTCTATTAACACTATTGCACAGCAGGCTGAAGAACAATGTTTAGGCAAAAAGTTGTATTTAAAGAGCTTGCAGTTGAGTGACTGTTAGCACAACAGATCCCACCCCAGTGAGAAAGCTTGCTTTTCACCTTGGGTGCTTCTCCGCTCCCCACCGCAGGGCCAAAGCTCTTGGAGGGTTGATTTTTCATCATAGCTGGAAACCATGAATAAGGTTTCTCTGTAGCAGCTTAAAAAGGTTCTACACAGATCAGGTCCTTTTGGTGTCACAGAAAGAAAACAAAGATGCGCTGCTTTATTCTGGCTCGGGGCACTGATTGATGTCCTGGGGAAGCAAAAGGAGTTAGACAGAGGAGAGGAGAGAGTCCTGTGTCTTGTGATCTGTTTTTTTTTACACTTGCTGCTGCTGCTTCTTTTAATCCAAGCAGCAACATAAAAAAATTAAGGCTGCCGTCAATGCAACAGTATGAGCACTAGGCACCTACCATCAATAAAATGAACTTTCATCTAACTCATCCTTAACTGACAATTATTTCAAATTGCTGATGGTATCACTGTGTTTTTCCCTGTAGACAGAAAAATGCAGGTGATGGGAGGAATGATTGAATTATCTGTCTTGTGTGCAGTAAGTGCAAAGACATATACCTTTTTTTTTCTCTGAGAAATCTGTAAGTCCAGATAATACTGTACAGTTTTTACATCAAAAATTAAATAAAGCACCAAAATCTGCTAAGAGCCAGTATCAGTCACAAATGAAACATTTCTGCTTTTTTTATATGAAATACAGTCTTGATCTGACACCAGTGAATCAATCTCTCCTTTTTATTTTTATTTTCTCTATTTCTTCTGCTTTCTTCCTTCTGATAGTGAGGGCTCTTCACACAAGGCCTGAGCACTGAAACAGGTTTTTCATGGATGTTGAATCAAGCTGAAAGAGGCATGTGCAGGAATTTTCAAGTGGACAGCCTGCAAATGGTGTTTTACCATTACTGTTTTACTAAATAAATCATTTCATGATAGTGCCTAAAGCCTAAGCTCTGGCTTTGAAGTATGTCATGCAATGTCATGTCCATTGGACAGGGTTTTAGTGGTTGGACAGCACATGACTGAATAAAAATCTGAGAAAACCTACTGAGTTTCCATAGTATTCTAATGTAATTGTGCTTCTTTCTCTGGAAGATTTGGGGAGATACAATTTAATATGGTCATGTCTTTCCCTGCAATATTATCAAAATGCAGCTGTTCTTATATCTCATGTGCCAAACAGATTTGATCTTTTATTGTCACCCAAAAAAAGGAAAAACAAATTATCACAAGATTCCACTCCCATCATTCAATATTCAACCTTACAGAAAATGGCTTTTTAGCCTTAGTGAATAAAACATCTGCCTTATACACTCAAATCCTGTCACTGGCATAGCCGCTCACAATGGGAGCATGGCATCCGCTCCCACTCTGTTGCACAACACTCAACCCTAGAAAGAGCTGCAAAAGGCAGAACAGGGACCAAACATATCATTAGACAGTAAGGAACGCATAACTAAATAACATCTCTTTTGTGTCTCTGTATTTGGCACAACCATGACATGATATTTGTTGTTAGTACAGCGGTTTGCTTCCATACTTTCTTTCACCAGAGTCATGGTTCTGCCTGTTTTAAACTATCTACACACGCTTGCAGAAAGTAAGGAAAAATACATTCCTATGCTGCCTAACCCAGCCGAGACTCTGGTCCTACTAGAAAGGCAAAAAATTGCTTCCCCATTACTGTTAACCTCCTACTTTTCCCTGGAGAGCGGAAAACTGCTCTGCAGAGCTGCTATTTTGCTTTTGTCTGTACACTTGTGACTAGAAGGGACATGAAGAAGCTGGGACAAGGAGGACATTAATTTCTGTCCTCCCTTGCTCATGCCTCTTTGCACTGTGCTGCTCTGTAAAAGGGGTCACGCTGCTTTGCGAAGGGCCCAAACCCAGCTCTTCCTTTCTCAGAGGCTGAGGGAATATAGGAGGAACATCCAGACTGCCAGGCCACGACTGCACTCTGCAATGGGGTGGTCTGCAGGGGCTTTTGGGGCAAAGCCAAGCAGGGGGCAGCTGGATGAAGGACCTGGATGTCAGCAGAGGGCTGGCCCAGGACATGCCCTGCCCTGTGAAGAAGAGAGGGTGCTTCGCCCATTGTGACCTGGGGGCTGACATCAATGTGGGTCTTTGGTGACCTGAGCCCGGTGCCGTATTGTGTAGATACAACATGGAGCCAACACAGGTGTTGATGCTGATAAATGAAAGAACTGTGTGTAGGAGAGGCAGGAGTTTCAAAACAAGACTGCCCTAACCAAACCCTGAAAACTTGCTGTAGCCACACGAGGTGTGGCGTAATTATTTTGGTCCTCGTGCCAGATGGTCACATCTATTTTGTGTGGGGATAGTTTGGCCGGCACAGGTAAATGTGCACATGGTTTATGGCACCAGGTCCCCACAGGCCGCTCCACGGGGAGCACAGCAACACACTGCTGTTCATCAGAAAGGACAGGGCACCCAGCCTAGCCCTCTATTAGGGTTTTCTCTTTGGAAGCGCTAATAAAGAAATATTATCTTTTGCTTGCTTCAGGTCTAATCAATATAGTTACAGAATGACAATACCTTATATAGTATAGATAAAGATTGAGTATGTTAGTCTACATATCATATTAAATCATTGTCTTTCCTTCAACATAGAGTGCAAGATAAAATGTGTATTTCTGGCACAGGGCACCTCAAAATGACAAATGCTATATTATAGTGGTGTACAAATGTACTAGAACCTATACAGAGAAGAAAGAAGAGAGTATTTTTTCCAAGGAATATAAAAGGAAGTGCAATCATAATAATGGAATACATCTTTTTTTTTGACTGAGTGCAATGTAAAAGACCTAATACACAATTTATGCCCAAGATACTTTTTTTTTTTAAGATTCAGCTGCCAAAACTTATGGGATCATAAAAACCTGAAACCTGTAATTCTGTAACTATTCACAGATAATTTTTATCCAGTTTGAAATTCGCATTCTAAAGATATAGGCACTCACGCACAAAGTCATGCGTGCAGAAAAGCTAGTTTTCAACTGGATGAATTTTCTTTTATTTATTTCTATCATATATACTTTGATGATTTTATTTCTATTGCATACATTTAAAATTTTTACAATGTTGTGATATTTCTGAAAAAGAAGGCATCTGAGTATTTCTGTAAAAAGAAAAAAAAAAGGAACAGAAAACACAGGATCAGCAGCTGTATTGCTTTGTGAGTCAGATCACGGTATACAGGACGGCATTTGCTTCCTGCCCCTCCCTCACCCTAAGGAGGTGCAATGGTGGGAGCCAAATGGATGGTGCAATGTTGTTCGTTAGTGAAACTCTCAGAGTCACATTCAGCTGTTGGAGAAGGTCAGCAGGGGTACGTGACATCCCCAAGAGCGCAGTGAGAGGCACCTTAGCATGACCTGTCTCAGAGCCACTACGCTGAGCAGGGCTCTGTGTAAGGATGTACCTGATGTCAGCAAACTGGAGCGGCACAGAGAAAATAATGTTTTCCTGGCATTTCTCAAAGGTCATGTGGTGCTTTTTTGGCTGAAAACAACATTAAAGAAAGGAGTAATGATCAAAGAGAGAAAAGGGGGTAGGAGAAGCCTGCTTTCCACAGTTTGTCCTTATCCTTTACAGAAAAGTGCCGTATCGACTGGCCATCAGGCTACTTTGTAAATACAAGAAGAAGGACTGATCTGGCTGTTTGTCCTAATCACAGTAAAATACAGATAACATAACAACTGACATGGGGTGTAGTGCTTGTTTATAGACTGCTGCTATAAATGAGTATTGCAGAGCTGTAACACATGAAGGCAATTAGGAGAATCTTAAAGAAATTTTCACAAGATTCCCATGGAGGCCATCTCGTCAGACACAAGGTGACTTGGTTTAATTCTTCTGGCAGTGTATTTAATTTACAAAACAAAATGATGTGTCTTTATTTAGTGTCTTGCACAATGTCCGACATGCTGTTTGCTCTTGGCATGCAGACTCTCACTCTGATGGTCTCTGTAATACTCGCTCATTAGAAAAGATTATTCCCTTTTGTTCAAATTTTCTCAGAGTATATTCTCCTTTACCGGGGTACAAAGAGGTAAGAAGAACTAAGCAAGCAAACATGATGATACCTGGATTTTGGGCCCAGACATGGTTAATGGGAGCACTGGCCCAAGATGCAAAAGATCTGTGCAGATTTCCAAGATTTGGTAAAACTATAGTAATAATTGGGGGTGTGTGGGATGGAATGGTCCTCTTTCTTACACTTGTCGGTTCCTAAACAGGAGATAGTACTTTCTTATCTCACAACAGCACAGAAAAGATAAAGTCTGTTTGTGAAGATGTGGTGTTCCAGAGAGGATGCTGCAGGTAGATAGCGGGAATCACTTCCTGACCTCTCGTCCCCCACAGGGAGCAGTGGGAAATGGATGAATGAGCAGAGGAACAAAGAAGACATTCATTTTGTGCTGATGTAGAGTATCTGCAAATCTTATTTCTAAAGGAAGTGAAATTCTCCAGGAGGCAGATGTTATCTTCTGGAAGGTTTGGTTGTGGTTTTTTTTTTGTTTGTATTTGGTTTTTGTTTTTGTTTTTGTTTTGTTTTGTTGTTGTTGTTGTTGTTGTTTTGTTTTTTTTTTAAGATAAGAATATTGGTCAGGCTGAGATGGGAAGGTGGTGATTTGATACATCTGGTCATTAGCACCTAACATTTATATCATTACACCCTGAAACACAAATTTTCACTAAAAAGTCCTCAAGTTTGCCTGTTTCTCACTTAATCTGTGCAGGAACACGACATTTAGTTGCATACATTGAACAAACACCTCAAAGTACTATTTAAGAACAGCATACCATGTTCTTTTCTGCAGTAGAGAACAGCATTTCTCAAAATGTCCTTATGTTTTCCTATTATGCTGCTTCATTCCCTGCTTATATTTGTAACAATACAGAAAAGAAGATTTTTTTTTCTTTAGTCCCTTATGGTTATTTTCTACCAGTGCCCACAGACTTATATTATGGAAACTACCAGAGAAAAGAGGAAGGAAGAAATATTTTGTGGAAGTTGTTATTAACATTTGATGCAGGGCAAGTGACTGGATCAGAACAGAGGATGAATTATGTCCCTGCTCTCCAGAGTCTGTACCTTCATAAAACCTGGGGGAGGAAATCTGTAGACTGGAGAGTAGATATTTTGCATTATTCTGTAGATTAGAAACATAGACATTCTCTGAGTGCTACACTCACTTTAATTAAAAGAGGCTGATAAAATAAGCAAACCTAAAAAAAATATAAGGTGGCATTAATTCCAATGAAAGAGCCAAACATTCAAATATTTTCAAGCAAAATATTGCATAAAATGGTCTCATCTTTAAAATGCAAAAAACTAGAACTAATGTAGTGTTAAATTTCTGAAGTTAAAGACTCAAAAATCATCCATCAAAAGCTAAGGCTTGGCAGTATCAAGTCCACTATATTGCATATTTTACAGCATCCATTAGTGCAATACACTAATACATTAAGATTCAAACTAACAAGGGGAGAAAAATAGAAAATCCTGCATGTATACAATGAAAACCACCCAAAGAGAGAGAAAACCTTTTGTGGTATATATACACTGTGATGTTTTTGCGAGCATGGTGTTATGAGCACTCTCTGGCTGTAACTTAACCTCTGCAGTAGGCTTGGTCTTGGTCTGTGTGAATGCTGTTCTCAGGCTCTCTAATAATGTAGCTCCCCTGGCTCATCTTTGAATGATCACTGAGACCACGGCAAAGGTTTGGTTTTCTTAGTGCCTCAAGCTCATATCTGTTACTTCAAAAGCTGTCTGCAAATGTCTGTTGAAGGCAATAATGAATCTACCGCTTCCTGAACACTCTCTGGGCACCAATACGTGACACTTCTCTAGCAGGAATTAAAAAAAAAAAAGGTGTGTAACTGAACCTGACTATCAGGTCACTGGGTTCCGAGAGAAAAGAAATCCACTCTTATTTGGAAACAAGAAAATTTCTCCCATGTCACCAAAAAGTGATTAGCATAACGGTAGCAACAAGCCATAAAGTGGGAGAGAATGTATTAAAGATGTACTGGGGAACATTTGCTGCTGAGTGCAGAATTATTCCTATTTGCTCCCCAGTTTTCCTACTAGGAGTGCAGGAACTGCTGGGATAGCTATGCGCACATCTGGCTAGACATGAGCAAGCTGAAAGGCGGAACAAAAAGTTTAGTGCATCTTTCAAGGCTGAAGGTTTGTTATTCACTTATTCACAAGAAGGTTAAGAGCATGCCAACTCTGAAAGATTTTCTGCTTCTGGATGTGGAAGGGGTGGGAGAATAGGAGGGAGGCAACATCTCAAGATCAGATTTTGGCATGTCATGCTTTTTAACTGGTGGGACTTGAAATTTCAGGGGTCAGCTGCACCTACTGTGAGGGAATGGAAATAAAAGGGTCTCGGCTCAGCACATTACAGCACTTGTGGTCCATCTGCTCCTCTTACTGAGAGGATTGGTCAATGCTGGACAAGCCAGCACTGTTCTGTGCTTGACACAAGATGAAGGGCTTGTGACATGTGGTCTGACACAGGACAGGCACTCTGCTTTCCCGTACCTTGGTTTTGTCCTCAACACCTTCCTGTACTGCAGATATTTTATTATAATATTACTCTTAAGCCTGTATTATCTTAAGATTTGGAACTGGTTAACCTAGTATTTTAAACTCTTTTTCTCTTAAACCTTGTGGTAATTTATTAATTAACTCTCTGCCCTCGTATGTCACTGTAACTATGCTAAGGCAGTAGATATGCCCTGCTTCAGGTTCAGTACTCAACTCCTCCCGTCATTCAGTGAGAATTTGAGACAGACCTGAGCAGCAATGATCTGTATTGATCTGGGTTATGAACTTTACATGGTAGATATTGAATTTTTAGACAGTCTTGCATTAAAAATAACCTCATGAAAATAACAGCATATGGATTATTTTGTCCTTAAAGCCTTTTTCCTAACATCTCTCTTGTTTGTACCACAGTGTCAGCCCCCATACTTTCTCCACTTTCCACAAACCCGTCCTCATCCCTCTGCCTCTATCCACTTTTAGTTGTCAGCTATTCACATGTGATCATCTGTGAGTTGGCATTTGCCTAGTACCAAGTAAGGCAAACACATACACACAGGCAGCCAGATGCTCTTGATTATTACTATTTACAAGGGAGACCAGAGCCGTGCATGTCGGAGTTTGGAAACCACTTTCTGTACACTGAATTCTGTGTATTTCTCTGTCATAACCTCTTTTTACTCTTTTTTCAAGGATGAGCAGTTGTATTTTCAGACCTTGTCATTCCTCAATCAACAGAATGTGCGAGGTGTGCTTGGAAAGGGCAAGTTCCCCTATAGGGAATCTCTGGCCACCTACTTTTTGTTGTTGCAGACCCAAAGGCTTGAATCTCAGTGTCTGGTGCTCTGTGACAATTTTGCTCTGCACCAACTACTTTCCCTGGGAGGGATTTATACTTCTTTTTTCGTTCTTTAACACAATCTTCACAGCAGATTGTGACATCTTCCAGAGGAAACAAAACAAAGCAAAACAAAGCAAAACAACAAACTATAGAGCAATACCAATACCAAAGCCTGTTTTCAACATGGAGTTAAGCTGTCACTTCTTGATTTCAAAATGCACATGATGTACAAATGTAAATGTCAGAATTGCCTGTAGCATAAGCCACAATAGGAAACAGTATGTTTGCTATAGCTGAACACAAAGATCAGCAGGAGAAAGATGAAAACAGATTTTTTTTTCCTTGATAAGCAGGACTGCAAAGTCAGTTATGTTGAAACGGAAGAGAGAGAAGTGGCTTGCTTGTACACATACATGCACACAGCTTTTATAGATTCTTAATTTAAAAGAGAGAGCTTAGACAAAGAGCACTCCAAAAGGAACCACTTTATCATGATCTCTGATCAATAAATAAAATTCATAACATTAGAAAAGGTCTCTCTGTGTTTGCAAATGAACCATATGCCATGACATGTATACATTTTTTTCTACCCATCATGCGAAATAATGGTTATCTGCAAGCATGATAGTTCCTAATTTATTTTTCTAATAATCTAGTCACTGAGTAGCTATAATACTTATTGATTGTGATTCTTCCAGATCAATAGCATATTGTCAAAACAATCCTTCAGTTGTTCCATAAAACAAAGCAAAATTTGATGAAGTAGTACTGCCTGTATGGGAACAGCACCAAATGCTTCTTAATATGCATTTGCTATGTAATGATACTAACAAAGATTGGAATGTAATCCACCTAATTTTAGTCATCCAAAGGACAGATTTCAGTCTATCATCTAAATACCCTTCTTAACCAGATAGCCTACAGAGTTAATGGACAGTAACCTTCTGAAGATGTCAATCACTCTTCAATGATGAGAGAAATCTTAATGTTTTGATGCTTGCTAGCAGGTCATAGTATCCCAGATAGCCCAAAAGGACCTTGACAGAACTACTAACCTATATATGACTAAGTATTTTGGGAAGAAGGTTGGAAAGACTTATTAGAGAACAAAAATAAAAATTGTTTGCTGGTAAGTTCCTCTGGCAGGATGGTAATCTCTTTCTCATATTGCTCACCCCTTCCACTGATGCAATCTAAACTTTCTCAGGAAGAAACACCTCTTGGCTTAAGAAAGACAGAATAATTGTGAGAGAAAGTGTCCAGCCCAATTTTCTCTCCACATACCTGGGTTGGCTTTCAATCTCAAACATGTAAAAATCTTGAACCTGTTTCTTAGAATCCTGAGATTAATTTTAAAAACATTAAGACTTTAAAAAAAAAAAAGAATTGTTTCCCTTTGTTTGCTTCTGAATCTTTCTGGGTACAAGTGTGTCAGATCTTCAATTGTTTCTTAACAAATGGGAGGATTGCTAATAAAACATTTTTAATTAATAATTTTTGCGATCTTCTGTTAGGATGTTCATATGATAGAATGGTGTCTGCATGGTGAATCTTGGCTCTGGAAACAGCGATTCAAGCAAAACAGGTATTGCAAGGATAACTGCTAAAACTGCTGGTTTTAGGAATCTGAGCCACCCTACATTGATAGCTGAAAGATGCAGAAGCTGTTGCTATGAAGCAGCAGCTTACTTATTTCAGTGTATCTGGGTGCTGAATTCCCTTACACTCACCCACGGAATCTTTCCATTCACCGGGTGTTTGGCCAGGACTGTGATGGAAAAAGCAGTCCACGCAGACTAATATCCAAAACATCTCTCATCTTCTTATGCAGGCTGCACAGAATATCAGCTTAAAAGGAATATATGTTCCTGAACACTGAATTAACAACAGAAACATATTTTAAACAATTACAATTAATATTTCATTCTGAGACAGACAACAGTGCCTGTTTGTGATTCAGGACAACTTTGTGTGCTGTCAGGAGAATATTCCAGGTAAGTAGGTTAGCAATAGGGTTTCTTGCAGCATCTAAAATTTTCATTTTCTTAAGACCAAGAATAATTGCACACTTCTATTCTCTGAGGTGTTGTGAGCAATAGCAAATAAAGCAAACCCAAATGTTTTCTGTCACCTAGACAGGTGTTACTGCAAGCTAAGAAAAGAAACACCAAAAGAAACCCATCCAGAGAATAAACACAAGCCTTGCTAACTAAATAGTCATTTGACATCCCTTTTCACAGGGCTTGCCCCTAGAGCAAGGTTCTCTGTGATAAAGATAAGCTTACATTGTAAATGCTTACTTTATAGCCAGCTACAGTGAACTGTGCTAAAGGCAATATTCATAGTTAACATTACTGTGCAAATTTCTTGCCAGTTTTGAGATAGCTAGAAAGGCTATATTGCTGATGTTTCTATCAGAATAATGCTTCTGTTTGATCTTCTGTCCATATTTTTCAAAGACACAAGAACTGGAAAAAATTTTATTAATGCTATAGTGAGAACAAAAAGGCAAAAACTCAAATAAGAGCTTGAATGCAAAGCTAACAAGTATTTGTTCCACTTTTCTAGAAAAATGATAACACTTAGAGAGGCCTGTGTTTTAATAGATTATATGTTTTGTAATGAAATACATGTATAACTTTTACATAACTTGATGTAAAAGTAATCCATATGTATAGATATATACAGATATATATAGTCCACTTATATTTTAGATCCATGTTTCTACTGGGTTCGGCTGGAATGGAGTTAATTTTCTTCATATTTTGCTTTGCTTGCATGTGCAGCTTTTGCTTTACTTATTAAATTGTCTTTATCTCAACCCACGATTTTTTTTCACTTTTGTCCTTCTGATTCTCTCTTGTATCCTGCCGTGGGGGGACTGAGTGAGTGGCTGTGCAGGGCTGAGCTGCCCACTGCGAATAACCCACAACACACTTGTTTTAGGATCAGCTAAGGTGTGGTGTAATGTCTTAAGTTCATCCTATCTTTGACTATGACTTAAAAGTGTAGTTATACGTAGGAAGTGAAGCTCAATACTGGATTCAGTCTGTTCTCCACTTTATGGTTTTAGAATACAAGAACATTCATGAAGATAGGATGACATTAATTTGCATTGTCATTTACACAAGCCAAGGTTATTCTTACAACTGGTTTCACTGAAATTATCTAATAAAAAAGCGTAAGTCATAGGCAAAATCATTCTTTATGATAACTGTAGATAAACAAAAATGAAGGAACCCTCACATTTGTGTCAGGGATAGTCCAACTTGGAAAGGCAAATGTTTTCTTTATGTAGAGCATTGGTGGCTTTTCTGTGGCATGTTACAGTTACTGACATGTGAAGAGGATCTTGTTTAAGTACAGCAAGGGTCAGTAAAATAATTGTTCACTACCCTCCTTCTAGCTTTGTAAATCAGATTTTAAGTTTCTGTTTAGCTGTTCCTGAGACACTTTTCTTTAAGAAATGCTTAAAATGATATGGCCAAAATTGCAAAAGAGGAATCTAAAGCCTACTACCAAATCTGAGCTGTCCACATTTTCAGAGATGATCACGTATTTATACCCACTTGTGAGCACAAACTGTTTAGGCATCTCATAATCCAATTTTGACTTACGAACACACAGCTTGCTTTCAGAAATATGCTTGCATGTGTAATTAAAAGATATGGGGTAATACTTACAGCTCCTGCCAAGGCATTCAGCAGAGAGGACCCAGGAGAAGGAGATGAAAGCAACCAGAGCAGGAGCCAGACAAATGTAATATGGGGCAGCAACAGCAGGAGCCAGGAGGAGATAAAAGGTTAATGCAACACTCGTGATAGCACGGTGGGTGCTGGGTCCCAGGCAGGGCTTAGAACAGGTCCTGAGATGCGCATGAAACAAACTGGTAAGTGTGAATTACCAAGATATAGTTCTGTCTTGGGACCGGTGGCAATTTCATAAATCACGTTTGCTTTTCTCTCATGGTTTATGATATCACCAGAAATTCGTGATGGAAATATAACCTCATAAGCAAGATACTGCTATTTATTCTCTACCTTGTGTATACAACCAACAAATATTTGTTTACAGCAAGAATGACTTACATCTAGTCACATTTGAATTCAAGGATCTTCAGAGATGAAAAGCATAACAATAATTTGCATTTTGCCAGAGCCACCAGGATACTCTGTCACAGTGGTGGAGGGTGGGAGGAAGGAGGAATGGAGGGAAGGAGGGAGTGCATTTCGGTTTGTGCATGTGTGCAAGGAAATGAAGGTGGTCAGGTGCAGGGTTAGGTTAGGCATGTTGGAAGAAATTAAAATCCATTTGCAAACACTTGCAGTCACACAACTCCTTAAACCCATTGGGAGATGTTTGGCTACATTCCATGCGTCACTGAAATTTGAGGGGAAAGTCTTTAGCCATTAACTCTGATATAATTTAGTTTGAAAGCTTAATGAGAGAAGGAAAATAGCATTTGGGGGGCAAGGCATTTGCATAGACCACTTCTTCTGCAGGTGTCTAATTGGTAGTGATACAGGTTTCATTAGAATAAGCAGCAGGTTGTGGAGCTATCTAAAATGCCACTGAAGATAAATGCATTTTGTTATCAGAAAATGTAACTTCTTGCACCAGGAACCAACACTGGAATATACAGTATGATACCCACACTGCATCCTTCCTTTCATCCAGCTCTATAGAAAAATTAGAACACACAAAGAATTGTTAACACTTGTATGTTGGAGACAAACTAGTTTAAAAGCCGCAAGTACGGAAATCTAAAGTTGGGGTGGATAAAAGCCATCAACTGCCATTATTAGTGTTGTGTTTACTGCAGTCCTTGCAGGAGCAAAGGAGGCAGGTGGTGCAACAGAACCACACTCTTAAATTAATGGGCTTCTGTACTTTCAAGACACCATGTGAGGAGGTAAAGAGGGTTTATATTAAATCCTGTATGCAGGAAATTAATTCCTAGATATGCTGTTCTCTTGCAAGTGTGCAGTATTTTTTCATGGAAGATACTAAGTTTTTCTGCCTGAGGAGAAAATGGTCCTTGGCTGGGAGTGGATAAGAATTACAAGTCACAAACCACAAGGAAATACTATTTTTGGACAACCCCTGTCTCCCAACTTTTCACTAAAATTGGGTGTGATTGTAAGTACGTATTTGTAAAACAAATGGAAACAAATACAAGAATACCACAGTCTTAAACCCACAAATATTAGTGAAACCAGATAAAAGCACCAGCTAACCAAAGCCAAATAGAAATATAGAAAAAAAGGGAAAGCGACGAGTTGTAGAGTTGAAGTATCCTAAATAATGTTAACTCAAACTATGTAACATAAGATTAGATTACCTTACTTTCCTAGCCTTTGTCTTATACTTTAAAAAAAGTGAGTACTTTTGCATAGGACTATCTTTTTGTCCAGCACATGTCTGAGCAAGTCTTGGTCAATGACTGATACTCCTAGGCAATGTGCTTACACAAAGAAGTGGTGTCATTAATAAAAAAGCATCTTGTTAACTTATTATTCATGCGAGGTGGAGTTCTTGGGTAATCTGGTGGTAACAGAAGAGGTGGTTATTCCGTTTTGTATTTTTATTCTTCTAACTGTAAGAAACTTGGAAATTATTACCACAGATGCAAGAAATTCTCTATTCTGTGCTTATATCTGAATGTTGGTAGGCATTTCCATCAGTTAGAAGGTGGTTTCTTGTAAGAAGCATGGAAGTTTACTTACATTTCCAGTAATATATTGGGGTTTTTTTTGGCTGTGAATTTGTTGTTTCTTTTTTTCCTTCAGGAAATGCCTAGACATTTATAATGGAGAGACAGGAAAGCATCTCACTGAGTGAGTCAAAGGATGCCTCAGCACAGAGATGGAGAACCTGACAGATGTATTGTGTCCACGTTTACAGTCAATAACCAGGGCTGCTCATGTCTCTCCTGGGCTTCCTGGCTGCCAAGCAGTGAAAAACCACCAAGGCTAAATGTGCCATCCACTTTGAGTTCCCACCAGTCCAAAGATTAAATGAGAGTTTCTTTGTCGACTACTACTAACATTTCTTCAGGCTTTTCATACTTCACACTAACCACCTGCCTGCTGAGACCTGCCACCAGTCTTACACAACATCATCTGTCTTTGGAAAACTGTTATTTTCAATTACAGCTAGCGTTTCACATAAACTGTGTGTGTGTCCTGAATCCTTTACCTTGTGTATTAATTAGCTTTTAAATAAATATTTAAAGCTCTGTACCTAACTATGTATTACAGGAACTTCTTTAAATCACTTTTCTGAGAGGAAAAAAAAAAAAAAATCTTCCAGCATCCTACTGCCTGTCTTATTTTTCTCTGTTTCTGTATAACTCCTGTCCCTTTCCAATGTAATTTTTGAGCCTGCTGGCAGATTTTAACCAAATCTGACAGAGACATCTAGATATTAAAATCATACAAATTTCATGAAGAGAAAAAACAGGGAAGAGGAGAGACAACCTATTACTATATCCACTGAGGGAAAGCTTAAAATGTGTCTACAATTCTTTCTGTGGGCTAGTTTGGTGGCTCACCAGACGGCATGTGTACCTGAACCGCAAAACCAGCACAAATGTAGCTTGGAGCTCAGCAAAACCAGTATTTCATGCCCAACCAGGCAAGTAGGAAACAAGGCAACAGGGTGCATTGTGTAAGCCCTTTTGTTGTTGTTTTTTTGTGTGTTTGGTTAGTTTTTGTTTTTTTCTTTTTTTTTTTTTTTTAGTTTTTGTTTTGTTTTGTTTTTTTGGTTTTTTTTGTTGGCAAAAACATGAAGTACTTGCCAGATGAGAAGTGAGGGTAGGGATGATTCCGGGAAGACTTGATGGTTATTCGTGGAGACCATTGAAGAGGAAAATGGGAAAAGAAGAGTATTCTGGAAAAATCAGTTTGTTGGTCAGAGGGCAGCCACAGATATAATGACCCTAAGTGATGAAAAATCATAAGAAATTAGGTCTTATGAGTGACTCTGCAACCATACAACAACTGTTTTGTATTTGCTCATTTATATTCCATCCTTTTGGGTTCTTCACTTTGCACAATGTTTTTCGATGTCTAAGATCATGTCCTAAATACTGGATCTATCCAAACCCCCCTTTTTAACTATCAGTATAAAATAAAACTTCCCAGCTTCATGGACGGCTGAGTATATGAACATACTTTGCATGTCCAAACACTGCAAAAGAGCATTAAGAAGTGAACATTTCTTGCTTTTACTAACTACGGAGAACAACTATTTGATGAATACAGTCATTCTGCAAATTATCTCTGAGCAAGCTGTTAATAAAATCTTTGTATTTGTTTATTTGTAGTTGTTTGTATGCACAGTTTTTAACCTCCTGCAGAATTTATTCATAACTGGTCAGTATGATTATATCCTATTTACTCTGTGCACTTTGATTAATCACCAAAATCAGATGGTATTATTTCTGCTCCAAGACTGGATGACCCATGTATTATAAACAGAAAAAATGTCTTGTTTGTTGACGAATTATACATGAATATCTACAGTTTTTGATGCCTCTTGTGATAAAGGAAAAAAGAGGCTTTAATAAAGAGTCATGATGCCTTCTACTAGCTATGAATACTCTATAAATCTAGTCTTTCTACTATTCATGATTCATTCCTTTTCTTGACTATTCTGATGAATAAAGACTTCTTTGTACAAATTTTTGCGAATAAAATCACTGTGAGTGGGACAGAAATAAATCAGCAGATATAGTCAAGGAACACCAGCAAATATCTTGTCACTTCGTCAAACTCCAATTAAAATAGGGTTGGAATTTAATTCTGCTTGTTATTTTAGACTAACTCAGGTTCCTAAAATTAGGAAGACAGAACCCCTATACAGTCAAGGAGAGAGATAATCAGAGTTTTTCACAGCTGACGTTACAGAGGAAGCCCAGGCCTGCATTCACCATAAACACATAGTTTGAATATCTTATAGTACACAGTGCAGTTGAAAAATGTACAATATGTAAGATACAAATTTTTACAGAAGCACAGATACTTCTTCTCCTGTTTTATGTATAGAGCAAGAGATAAACAAGAGCTTGAGGGGTATTTTTTCCTCCCAGAATGTATCTATATTAAATTCTGAGAAATAACACTGGATGCAACAGAGTATACACAAAGGAGTTACTTTGAAAAAAATATTAATTATACTTGTCGTGAGATATATGCTCTATGAGACTCAAGAGCAATACTGCTTTGAAGGAGAGCAATAAATTAGAGTAAAAATGCTTTAAAATGCATAATTATCATGCATTAAGCTGAAAAAACAGGGGATAGAAATATCCATGCTCTTCAAAATGTCAAGTTGAACACCTTGCTGTGAGCCAGACTGCTTAATGTATGGGTGGCTTTCAGTTCTGAAATTCTAATGCATAAAGGACAGCATGACAGGATGTTATAACTTTATAAAGATAACATGAAAACTGTAACATTTCATTAACATTAAATAATTTACTAACATTTCTGAAGAAAAACATTTTTGAAGACTGATACTTTTATCAAATGAACACAAGTTAAAATGTCACATGCCTAAGACCACTGCTGTGCTCAAGAAAAAGTGTGTCTTAGTTAAGGATGCAGAGTCAAGAGTCACTGCAGTCAAGAATATCAAAGCAAGCCTGTTTATTTTTTCTTAATAAAAATAAATAAACAAATTTTGGTAATCTGTGGTGTGTTTTAAAAATGAGTTTCTTTTGTTCTTTTTCTTGCAGCTCCTGAAGTCATGGTAAAATATGGAAAAAACCCCCAACCCTTTCATGATCCAAATTCTTGAATCGAATTAAGTTTTTTGACAATATAGTTGTCTGATAAAGTCTTATTCACCACTGGCTATGGGTAATTCACCTCGCTGACTCTACCGTTGAAAGGCATAATTGTGGCACTATTGCTTGTGATGAGTGATGCCTCACTTCATAAAAAGCATCCTCAAAGATAGTAGAAGCAATTAGAATCAGACTCCACAACCAACCATGTAAAACACACTCAAAATCTGAGATCCCTGCTTCTAAATATAGCACTGATTGAAGGGTTATGGAAGCCCAGGCAACTCTGCTCTCACTATCTCTCTTTTTTTTTTTTTTTCCCCCTCCTAGGGTAGTTTTATAAAAGTAATCAGTTTAATACAACGACCTTGCTCCCAACATCTAGGTTACTCAAGATGATTTCGTTTGCATATGTAAATGTAATTATTTCCTGTCTGAATGCAGATAGCTGCAGACCAGACCTCAATATGCAGACTGAACAATGATTCAGGGTAAGATCTTTAGGTAAGATTTCAAAACAGCTGTATATTCTAATTTGTCATACACACCCATAGAAAAATCTCCTTATAACTGTGCACATATTCAAGGCTTCTGTGGAATTTGGTTGCTATGTTATTCACTAGCCCACAGAATACAAGGGGAAGTCGGAGATGCAAAGTGCCACCAGGATTTCAGGAAGTTACAGAGTGTTGAGAACCTTGGAGAAAAAGTTCAAGATAATAAAAAATGTAGTTCTTAAAGTCTGGGGGCAGTGTTAATGTGATAACCCATTTTTTGCAGAGCAGGACAGAATTTGAGACAGTTTCACCAAGTAAAAAGATACTGTCCAGTGGCATTTTGTACAGAATTCAAAATAGTACACAATCTTGACTTAACTACTTTGAGTGACGAGGGCTACTCCGGTTCTTCAGGGAAGATTAATTATTTCTGTTTTATAAATAAGCCCTTTGAACTTATCTACCTAGAATGTTCAATCATTAGTTTTTACTACACCTTTGTTTTCTCCTAGATTATATAAATATATAAATATCTGCTAGTTCTCTGGCCATTATCCAAATTGTTTTTATTTTCTGTGAACAAGCTGAATAGACTGAGCTTCCTGTATTTCTTGTTACGTTTTAATAATCTTTCCCCACTCCTCTCTTGTCGTTTGTTATCGTTTTAAAAATGTTGACAGCAAAACTGCATTCAGGAGACTAACAGCCATTTACAAATGCAATGTTCTATATCCATAGGTCATGTTTATCCTCAGAGGTACAGTGTTTAACTGAGACTTCCCTTAATCTCTTGTGCCTCCAAATTCTTTTCAGCATCAATGCAATCCAAGGTATTTTCTCATCTCACAGGAATAACCTACATGTTTTTTTTCTAGATGCATGACCTTGGATTTGGTGGTGTTTGCATTTTTCAAATGAGCCTGCTTCACCAAGCAATCCAGATTAATCCATAAAGCTGACTTGACCCTGTCATTATTTATCAGTTGAGCTAGGCAAAACCCTTTTTTTCAGTTGCTGGGAATTTTATTTGTTTGCTTCTAATTTAGTTTCAGTCCTAATCAGATCCCAACTCGTGTCCAAATTAGACATGGAACTGGCAGGTCTGCTCCAGGGCACTGACCCCACAATGACCCCTTATGGCTTTTAAATAAAACAGACATTTTTTTCATATTACTGTTCACAGTAAAACTGTCAGAAGCAACATTTTCTTGAGCGTCCACCTATTTTTTATCCTTACAATTGAGAAAAATTGGCGTGGTTGCTTTATTAACTTCAGGAGGGGCTAACACAATTACATTTTTGAGAAGTCATATCTACATCCCAAAGACAAAAATTGTACAACCTTTCAGCATCTAAAATAGGAAGCATTGTCCAAAACTAAAGGGAAGAAATTTTGCATGAGTATTTGCCTTTGGCTTTCTGTACCATGCCTTCTGTGGAATAAGTGAACTTTCCTGAAAACAAATTCATGGGCAGCACTGGGCACTAACACTGTCCAGACATATTGCCAGAACTACACAATGGAGTTAAAAATGAAAAGCTAATCTGGAGATGTTGTTTGGAAACTGCCTTGGGGGATGAGGTGTTTCCAGGGGCTCGCAGGAGTGGTCAGGCACAACCTGTGATGTTCAGACTCCATGTTAGGGAGGGAAGAGAGGGAAGAGGTCACCAGAGCTGCCTGCTATTGGATCAGAACTGCTCAGTGGCTTGTCTAGGGTCTGTCTGGAAAGGTAGTCTCCTCCTAACTGCTCACATTGAAAATTAAGTTTCCCAAACCACAAGGTACGTGTATATGCACCTGTCTGACAGACAGGCACACAGCATAAGGGGGGTTGATTCACCCTGCGGCTTGCTAGCCTCCACTGCTCATGTTTTCTAGATCATCTATGTGAGCATCCAGCGTGTGCTGAAATATGCCAACAATATTGTGCAGTAGCAAGGTCTTGTGGTCATGCATATAGATTTTTTTGTTGTATAAATTAGTGATTTCAAATCAGTAATTTCAGATGCTATTGTCAGTGCAAAAGCAATGATATGGCTGACTGGAATAAATACTGTATATTAACCTTTAATTTACTCCTGGCATAATAGCTTTATCTAAGACATATAAAAGCAATCCAGGTCTGACTGCTACTATGAGGAAAATGTTTTATCTGGTCTTACCACCTAGAATGTATGTACCGAGTAAAAAATGAATGACTTTGTTTTCACCTTGACAATGACCAAATCATTTTCCTGGTGTCTTGGAAATGTTTTCTCTTTCCAGAGTTAGAACTAAAGCAAAATCTTTCCAAGCATACTTAACAATAGCATATGTGTATTGTACATGCACTGATGTGCATATTCTGGTCTGATTTTGGGGTGTGGCACTGCACAGTGTTTTAGATGATGTTGTGAATTACATGGTTCATAAGATTACCACAAAAATTGTCTGAGGGGGGTTTGGCTCTAAAGTTGTCTTTTCTTTTTTTTTTTCTGTCTAGCAGTTGACAGAAACTTGTTAACTTAAAAGGAGAAGCTGCATCTCACTGAATCCAGCTGTATAAATATTTTAACAACATCATAGATGTTTTCCCTAGTGCTGCAGCACACAGTAGTTTCAGCTTCTAAGCACATCTGTATAATTCTTATTTCAGCTGGGAAGGGAGGTAAGAGAAAGAGAACGAATATGTCTAGTGGTGAAAGGAGGATAGGTGAGGCTCAGGCAGATAAGAAAGTAAATGATTCTTTAACAAGCGACCAGCTTGGTGCTTCAGCAATTTTTTTATTCCTTTGTTTCAGCCCCACTGGGGTGCTTTTTGGGATTCACTTCTAAGGCGCATTAGCAGAACCTATTGTTAGTATCTGCAAGTATGCTTCATCCACAGTCACTTATATAATTAATGGTAATTCTTATTGAAAAGAATTTAGTCCAGACAGAAAATCTTGCTTTCAAAGTAAGAAATTGCTGCTAGGCACATTTAATTTCCAACAAGGCATTTAATCCAGCCTTCCTGTACAATCCAGTGTGCTTTAGAAACACGAAAGAGAAAACTTATTAAGATATTAACTTCTGTGTAAAGTATGGTAAGGAAGCGTGCTGCCCGAGTGTGCAGCAAGACAAAAATGTTTATTTTAAGACTGAAATTCTTTATAGCCAAATGTGAAGGGCCACTTGCAGGGCTGCTATACAAGAAGACAGAAATATCTTTTTATGTGACAAATGAGGATCTTTATACGGGCAAATCCTTGCTTCCATCTTTGCATAATACTCAGTTTCCCATTTGCTTGTTCCAGGAATGGTAACTGTACCACCCCATGACAGAATCCTTCCGTCTTCTTGGAAAGTCAGAGGCTTCCAGGGAGTCAAGACAAGCTCCACATACCCCCAAGAGGTCTCTGTGGCTGCATTTCCTGCCTATACAAATGAATGCATTTATGAAATGGAACATCTCTGATTTTCACTTCACTGATCTGGACCAACCATAAAACTATGCAGAACTATAAAATCTGTGATTTTTCACAATTTTCAGAGCATTTAAGGTCATTCTGTTATATTAAAATCTCACAGAACAGAAAACCCATGGTTTTAACTTTACAAACTATAGAATACACTGTGGACTCTTACACCATATGACTGATATCGTTACGCTTTATCAATAAGAACTTGATCTGGCCAGTTATAGAACAGTTCTTAAATATTAATAAAACACACTTTTCTCCTACTTTAGCCCAGGGAAAGCAAAGCTTTCTGATGCACTGTTGCAACGTTGGTCTTTTAATACCATATAATTTGTGATAAATTATTGACTACATTTTTCTAAATAATGTATTGTCATCAGTTCAAAAAGTTCAGTAAAGCATGGTAGGACCATCTGCCACTGGGTTCAAATCCTAAGTGTGTGGTTCTGTACATTTAGAAGACAGAGCACTGCTAGCACTGAATCAAACATTTCTGGAGAACATTGTCCTGTTGTAAAATACCTTAAGTTGCAAGAAACTGAATACACACTGGAGGCAGGGCAACCCACATCTAAGCTTTGGGCTTGCTGGATTACAAATTGGGTAGCCTCGTCTCCAGCCCTGACTCTGGCCTCGTCCTGCTGTTCACCTGGATGGACCCTGGACCTGACCCCGTAACCTCTTCTTGTCTGTCAACAAGTCCTAACACTGTCATGGCATGGACCCTGCTTGGAGATGTGGGACTGCACCCAGGTCCTTGAGGGCACTGCCTGTATTGTGGTCACCCTCACTCCCTCAGCTCATCCCCCCATGCCAGAGCAGCCCTGCTCTTGCTACTCCCTCTTCCAGCCTGTACCAGCTGACAGTTTGGACAAGCACAGATTGTCTGCGGGAAAGCAAGGGGTTGACAGAAGACCTGAATATTTTCTACTCTCATGTTTTTCAGGTATTCAGCTTTGTCTCAATGTTTGTTGCTTGTATTGTACAAGAATGTATTGTATAAGACTAAAGTACAGGTTTAATGCAACAAAACCTGCTTACAGGGACACTGCAATTGCCTACTACTACAGCTGTTTACAACACGTAGACTGTTTTCCAGTCACCTTCTTTAACCCTTTTTTCCTATCCGTTTCTCTTCACTCCTGAAAATGTGTTTTGCTCTGAAATTTCTTATCTAGCTTGCTGGGACCAGATATACAAGTATACAGCTAATTTAGCAAAATTATCTTCACTCTCAACCTTTTTTCCTTTAATAATCAAGATCATTCTTCAGCTATGCTGATCAAAACAATATCCCTTTTCTTGTCAGCTGTGTTATTGCCACTGAGGAGGTACTGCTCCCAATCTGACAGTTTTCCCTATTTTCATCCTTTAATGTGTGGTGTTGTCACATAAGCAGAAGCCCTTGAGGCTCAGCCTGATGCATTTCACTGGTTTTTTTCTGAATTGTGGCTGAACCAAACAGAACTCCTCAGTCTCAAATCCTCAGCTTCTTTGCTACTAAAGGGTGCCTGATTATCTTAACACCTTCTTGGTACCATATGTGATTTCTCTGATGGACATTGTACAACGTGCTTTGGCATGAGAAAAGGTTTTGCCCTTTTTGTCATTCCTGACAGACTTTGCTGAGCTTTTCCAATATCCCTTCTTCTGTGTTCATAGGGCATTCTCCTCCCTCTTGCAGCACCCTACCAACCCAGCTAACCTTATTTTTTCACATACCAAAAATACTTTTTACTGGATGGACCGGCAGATATGAAAATGATCACTGGACTCACAATGCCATCTTCTACATGTTTTGAGAAATCATTTAGGTGCAGTGCAGAACCACACTTTATGTGAGTTTCTCACTATATCCTAGAAGGTTGTGCAAGTTTCAGCATGGCCAATGCTGCCTTTTCTTTACTGATTTGCCATTCTCTTCCTTCTGAGCTTCATCAAAATCAATAAAGTACTCCATAATGTAGACTCCTGTGTTGCACTTCAGGATCTACTTCACATATTTCTCACTATCTTAGCGGTTGTTTCCTGGCACTATGCCTTTTCTATCTATGAGCAAGCTGTACCAGCCCCTTATAATTCTTCTCTTTCAGCTTGAGAATATTCTTGTGCTGCATCGAAATTAAATATATGGATTTCTCTGTCCAGCTTCCTAGCACTTGGTGCCACTGATGTTTGCAAACATTCAGAATGTTTCCTTTTTCTAAAACAGTAGCAATTAGTCATACTCCTTCAGTATAATCTGCGTTTCAGTGTGGCAGGGGTTACATTGCAGCTGCCTCCACAAGTTGGCTGGAATCAAATTTTTCACTGGTCTAGTAGCACAGTTGCAAAATGCAGCAGTAGAATGGCTATCACCTTCTGTAACAGATGAGATGTTTTGGAAGCATGCAATAATGAATATTCTATTGACATATAACAGATACTATGGGTACATGAAATATTCAAAACCTATTGCATTGCTGTGCTACAAGCTATATGTGCAATATATATTTCTGTGCATATACATGTGTTGCAGTATCTGGGTGTAACCTGTTCCTATAATGTAACCATAACTCCAACAGAGATTAACATAATGCATATTGCTTTGGTAGGACAGGGGACATCAACCCCCCCCCAAAAAAAGGCCAAACTAAAGAGAATTAATTCCTATAGATGCAATAGGCAGTGTTAGGAAAGCAAGGCATGACTGAAAACTGCTTATTGCTCTGTTATCTATTTCTCTGTTCTTCTGTTCTGAACAAACTATACTGTACTCTAACAGCCTGGCCATCCCTGGGCAACTTTGACAGTGTCTGAGAAGGAGCACAGCTGTTGAAGCTGGATTCACACAGGCCTGCCAGGATAGCCAGAATACAAGAAACCTTGAAGGGATGGCTAGTATTATTTCTCACCCCCCTTTCCACCACTGGATAGGGAGTGAGTATGATTTTAAGATCATGCTGATCTTAATGATATCTGCACTGGACTTTGCATGTCTAAGCATTTCTGTCTTGCTGCTTGAGCTCCTGACGCTTAGCCAGGTGCTTTTGTTCTCCAGCAGGGATTGTCACCTTTTAACTTTTACCTTGGGTAGCTCAGTCACCCTTGTGTTGAAGTCAATTCAGTGTGGGTAAACTTGTTTCTTTGAAATAAACCCTCCTGGAAATTGGTGTTACAAAATCTCAAAACTGAATTTGACTGTGGTACATCTCAAAAGCTAACTTTGTATTTTTCCAAAGAGACTGGTGCTGTGTAGTCTTACTAAGAGGGGAAGACTAGGGAGCAACGTTACAAAGATAGAAAGGCTGTAATGGCTTAGACAAAAAATGCATCCTGCCTTGTGTCCTGTCTCTGTCAATGGCCAGAAGCATCTGAGTAGGGAGGCAGATAAGAAGGGGCAAACATAATGCCTGTAATTCCTGAAAAACTCCTGCAGCATAGTGGATTATATGTGTTCAATAATCCTTTCAGAATTTGTATTCCATGATAACAGTCTTTTCATGTTAAAGGTAATGAAAATTGGGAGAAGTTATCTAAGACTGTGATAGTGCTTGAAAAACTAACAAATAGATTTGATAAACCCTGAAAAACTGACAGATTTGACAAACATTAGAAATCTCCTAAGTAAGGACTTGTGGCAGCTGTAGGGATAAATAAATTGCTAAGACCCATTTCTGGTTCCAAATTAAATGAAAAATAATTTTTAAATGGTATCAGTCTAGCCTTTTTTCTTTAGGATGTGTTCAGTTCCTAGAAGTTCTCTCTATTCATTAAGGAGGGAGTATGGAGTGATTTACGTTTAGACTGGGCACCTGATGTCAGATGCAGATCAATTTTCCCTAAAAGAAAGGTCATATCCAATCTATTCTCTCCTGTGTGGCAGTACTCAAGTGTTTGCCAGCCATTTGATATTTAGAATTATGTCTAGCCACTCTGTCTCACTGACTTCCTAATCTTTCCTTTAAAAGGGGTAGTAATGAACTTTATCTTCATACTCTAATTTTAAACCCTCATCCCCCAAACCGGCTAAAAACACAGACTTAATTCTTGTTACCACCACTTTCCTGTTTATGCAAGGTTGCTCTGTTTTCCTGGAAATAAGGATTACAGGTAGTCTGAGTTTTTCCATGCTTCCTGCTGCTCTGTTCCAATATGCTGCTTTCTTTTCCTATTAATCATTCCCTCTTCCTTGCTATGAGTGCTAGTAGGCAGATCCCTTCCACTTTGTTTCATGCATTGTGCACTAGCTAATTACGTTAGAGGACTTGTGCTTTGTAAGTCTGAATTATTTCTTTGTTTATAAGAGCTATTTACAAGAGTGGTAGAATTACAGGAAGAATCCTAGCCCTGTGCACACAGACTGGTGTTCTGCCTCCTCCTCCAAACCTCTTTCTTTCTTGCAACTGGTATTTCTTCACCCAAATTTCAAGCACGGTGCTCATGTCCAACATTAACAGGACGCTTGTGCATACACTCTGGACACTGGCCTAGGTGCTGGGAATAACAAAAAAAGGAATATTATATCTGTTTTGAAATACATTTTTTGAAGCTCATAAAACAAGAAGACAGATGTCCAGATGCAGTTGATTAAGCCACCTTAGCTAAATTACTGCTTGCACTAGAATAGGAAGTCCTGAGGAGGGGGCATTCTACTTAGGTAGAAATGGTTCAATGGAGACAGGGGAGCCTTTCTGCTCCAATGACTACTCTGCTTGTTATCAGTACAAGAACTCCAGTTTGGGCCTTGATTTTCACTACTAAAGACAAGTCAATGTATTTATTCTACTTGATACAACAGTTACATAAAAAAAAAGAAGCAGACATTCTCTGCTTATATGATTTCTAAATCAACCAACAGGAGACATCCATAACATTATAGTGCAGTTGAAAAGCTCAAAACCTTCCAGTGGTTCTATTTTTAGAAAACTAAGGTCTGAATAAAAAAATAAACATCAGTTCTAACTTTGCAGCAATGGTTCACTGCTACCTGAGGACTTGTTACTTCAAACACTTGGAAAGTTGCAATCACATAAGATTAAGTGCTGTAATTTGAGGATAATTATATTTTGCATATGTAGTTAAGAAAATGGATGAACAGAAACCTGATGAAGTTCAGCAAGGTGAAAGGCAAAGTCCTGTACCTGGGGAAGAATGACCCGGAGCACCAGTACAGGCTAGAGGATGACGACCTGGAAGGCATCTTTGCAGTGAAGGACCTGGGATCCTGTCATCAATGCACTGTCACGGCAAAGGCGGCCAATGGTATCCTGGGCTGCATCAAGCAGCGAGTTGCCAGCAGGTCAAGAGAGGTGATCCTTCCCATAGACTCAGCACTGGTGGAGCCACAACCAGAGTGCTGGTTCCAGTTCTGGGCTCCCCTGTACAAGGCAGACATGGACATACTGCCACTAAGATGATAAAGAGATTGGAGCATCTGGCATATGAGGAGAGAGAAGGAGCTGGGACTGGTCTGCCCAGAGAAGAGAAGGCTTGAGGGAAACATCAATGTGTACAAATACCTGAAGGAAAGGTGCAAAGAGGTTGGAGCCATGCTTTTTTCAGTGGTGTCCAGTCACAGGACCAGAGGCAGTGGGCACACACGGAAACACAGGAGGTTCCCTCTGAACATCAAGAACCATTTTTTTCTGTGAGGGTTACTGAGCACTGGCACACATTGCCCAGAGAGTTTATTTAGAGTCTCCATCCCTGGAGGTATTCAGAAGTCATCTACAAATAGTCCTGGACAACCTGCCATAGAGGATCCTACCATGAGATGGAGGAGTGGACTAGGTGACATCCAGAGGTCCCTTACAAACAGAGTTATTTTGTGATTAGGTCATTCAAACTGTTTCTACTTATGCACCTTTTAGATAAAACCTAAAGTGTGCTTAACCAAAGGATAGCTATCTTTGAAATACAGTATGAGTGGAGACCAAGTACAACATCAACACTGATGTCATGCCATCCTGCAATGCCAGTCTAATGAACAGTCAAATATTGTCTCTTCATTAAAAAAATAAAAGAAAAATTACTGAAAATAATTTTTTGTTTGTTTGTTTGAAAGTAGTGCATTTATCTTGCAGTGATTTAAATACCTTCTTTTTTCTCTGCAATAATCCTCTAGTGAATAATACATAACCCAGCCTGGGGACAAGAACTTGAACTGGGTCTTCCCCCCTCAAGGGGAGTAAGCTAACCTTTTACCTAAGAAGTTAGATGCTTTTGTGTTCTCTTTTTGGCCTCATAAATCTTGTATACTTCGCTGCACTGTGGCACAGCTTTGGTTTTCCTATTTTTTTCCAGCTGCTCTGTATTCCACTTACTGAAGAAATTTCCATGGAAGCAGCACATCAGGATTTGAAACCCTGAAATCTGATGTAGAGACCTGTAACTCAGATTTTACATCAACTGGGAAATTACTTCAATTATTACACTATTTGTAAAAGATAAGGACTATCACAATTACCCAAATATGTTTTTCCAGCAGATGACTTTTTTAAATGAATGAAGCATGGTCCATTGGGCATTCACCTAAATTCTATACACTTTGGCTTGAATAAACTGTGATGCTTAACGTTCAGCCCTGAATTAGAAACCTACATTCCCACAGAACATTTTTTTTTAACTTTCTACTATGTTAGTTTGAAAAAACCTTTTGTTGCCCAGGTTAGAAGAAACACATTACTTTGGACTGTAAAATAATTTAAACTATCTAGTCTTTTTATGTTGTGTTGTGTGTGGTTTTTTTTTTTTTTAATTTTTAAATTTTTAATTTTAGAATTGAAGGATATAATATGAAAAACATATTTCTAAAAGCTGGAGATTTTCCTTTTGAAAGTATGAAACTGGCCACTGTGAAACGTTCAGACTTGTTCTTTTTAAACACTCTTGTAACCAAAGTGATACATGAAAAACAGTAGTGTTGTAAATTTTGTCTCTTGCTTAAAAAATGTCGTAAGTGTTGAGATGAAAGGATTTACTCAGTCTCACTCAACATTTTTTTTCTTTATTATTTTTTCTTTTATTCATTTATTCATTAAAATATATCCCACAATAAGAATTAAAATGAGGAAAAAAAGTAAGCAAAACATTGGTCTTCCCAAGTATTGTGAAACTGTCATTTAAAAAAATGCAGACACCAAAAATAGCGTGACTTCAGTGGAAAAATAAGGAAATTTAGGAAGCCATACATGCTAAAATTTCTATCAAAATGCCTTTCAGCTGCATCCCACAGTTTCTTTTTGATGTGTGAGGATTTGCTGTACATGCAGCAATCTTACATCAGCAATTGTGGAGTGAGGGGCAAGTAGTGAAAAGGAGTCAGTTCCTCTCAAATAACTCCTCAGCAGAGGCTCTCCTAATTCATACCTGAGTCTCTAATTGAAATGCCTCTGTTGATCACAGTTATATATGGCAAAAATAGACTTCATCTCCTGGAGTCTAAAAGCACTCATTCTTTATTTTATCCATAGGGCAGTCTCATGAAAGTGCATGGGTCTACTCATGTTTGTTACATTAAACACCTAACTCCACAGAAGGGATCTCTAGTCAGCAGGTCTCTACACAGTGCATTCTAGGTTAAATAGAGCATCTTAAAGCATAAAACAGCTGGTGAATGCAAAACCTGCTTGTTTCAATACCTGACTAGCAGGTCTTCCCCAGTTCCAGTCCATGGTTTTGAAGAGCAGTTGCATTCAGACATTGTCCCTGTGTACAAGGTTTTGCTAGTACAAAGGTGTTGCACTCCAAATTGTTTCAGAATTTTCTTGGATTCCATATGATACAGCTTCTGCCTCACAGTAAAACTGTGTTTTCATTTTTAGCCTTTAGGCAGATGAGGAGTTCCCTTCTAGATAACTTAAAAAACAGTGCAAGAAACCTTTAAAAAGCCAGTGCTGTTAGATCAGTTCCACCAACATTTCCAGTGACCTTATATGCTTAGCACAGCCAAGTATTTTTTAACTCTCCATCTCTACCTTTTTCCCCTCTCAGTTATTGAATTCCAGAAAGAAGTGTGAGACATTAATATCTCAGCTGGAACAACCAAGATTGAATATTATTGAGTTTTCTTATTAAACGTGGCATTTTCATTAAAATCCCTTTCTTGCCCCTGAAAAATCATGATGCTGTATTATCTGTTTTGATACAAGAGTGTTGCAGCATGTGCCTAGGAGGTAATACAGTTTAGGAAAACAATTAAATATGATGGCTGGCCAAAGGCAGTTTATACATTTGTTTCCTTGTTGGCAGGTTATATTTTTAGAAACAAGTCCTGCACCTGAAGCATCAGTGCATTGCTTTCATGGTAACATAAGAGAGATAAAGGCTGTGTTGTGTAATATCTACAAGGATGTGTGAGTCTGTCAAGAACAACAGGAGTTAGATGTTTGTGTTAAATTCAATGGACTGTCATGTGAAAGTAAAATCCACTTCAGCAATAGGAACATGGAATAAGCAAAGTGAAGTGAGTGACAAACTGTAAATTTGGCTTATGATTTGGTGCAGAATTACAGATACAGATTTTTTTGCTCATATGAAAGCCGCGTGCTCTGTGCAGACACAATTAGTGATTAACACATGGCCAGCAGGTCAAGGGAAGTTATCCTCTCCCTGTATTCTGCGCTGGTGAGGCCTCACCTGCAGTACTGCGTCCAGTTCTGGGCTCCTCAGTTCCAGAAGGACAAGGAGCTACTGGAGAGGGCCCAGTGCAGGGCCGCTAAGATGATGAAGGGCCTGGAGCACCGTCCATGTGAGGAAAGGCTGAGAGAGCTGGGTCTGTTCAGCTTGGAGAAGAGGAGGCTGAGGGGGGATCTTATCGATGCTTATCAACATCTAAAGGGTGGGTGTCAGGAGGATGGGGCCAGGCTCTTCTCAGTGGTGTCCAGTGACAGGTTTGGGGGCAATGGCCATCAACTGGATAACAGGAGGTTCAACCTGAACGTGAGGGCAACCCTTCTTCCCTGTGAGGGTGCCAGAGCACTGGGACAGGCTGCCCAGAGACGTGGGGGAGTCTCCTTCCCTGGAGACTTTCAAAAGCTGCCTGGACTTGTTCCTGTGTGATCTGCTCTAGGGGATCCTGCTCTGGCAGGGGGGTTGGACTAGATGATCTCTAGAGGTCCCTTCCAACACCTACCACTCTGTGAATCTGTGAACACTTTTTTTAACCAGAGATTTTTACACTGAGCTTCCCTTCTTCTCTTGAATGTGTGCATACTTCAGGAAAAAAACCACTTTTAAAGAAAATTATTTTAATTTCCTTGTTTTCCCCTGGCTACAACACAATTTTTCACTTTATGAGAAAGCACCTATCCGGCCCTGTCCCCTAATGTCAGTGAGTGGTTCACAAGGAATCCCTTACTGTGGTAATGCTGTATGATGTGAGAGCTGGAAAGATGTTTCCAATGTCCTAACTCTGACAGCCAGACATCAACTCTGCAATTGTGAATGATGTTTTAAGCCACATTGTTTTCTCCATATACTGTGGCTGAGATACAGGTGCTTAATGCAGAGGCATGAATTCTGCAGTTCCAGGGCTTCTCTCTCTCCTATATCACAGAAGTGAACCTGCAATGTCCATTGCTGTTGTGCAATGGTGTATGATGGCCCAAAGTAGTAGAGACAGTGGCTGCTCAGGAGACAGTCTAGCAGTATCCTCCCAGACTTAACAGCCGTAGGATTTGAGCTGGTATGTACGTGCCCAGTTTGCATTGGAGATGAGGCTAGCTTGCAGTTACCTGCAGTCAGCTATGCAGACAGACATTAAGCTTCTGATTCTTCCAGTATTGAGACGTGTGCTTAACTTTGACCTTTTATTTGTGTGAGCTGCCCTGCAGGAATCGATGAGATTACTCTTGTACCCCGAGATGTTAATGCTGGCAGGGCTAGCGCCTAAGGTGGCCCCTATTCAGCAAAGCACTCAAGCCTGTGTCTGCCTGTCCCCATTCAACGAGTCCCATTAACGGAACTCAAGTGTGCACCTAAGTGCTTTCTTAAGCCTGAGCAGTGATAGCTTGTATAACTGGGGTCAATGAACAGAAACTGTGTTAGCAGCCACATAATGAATGACATTTTCTCCATGTCAAGCACAGATGAAGTGTTTGAAAGCAAGGAATGGTATTAGTCAGTCCTATTATACATGCAAAGTGCAAAAATGATACCTTGAAGTAATTACACTATGAAAAAGAAATGGATGTTTTTTTCAGTGAAACCATTCTATGGTTTATGTCTAGGTCAAAGAAGTATTAAAAACAGAGAGGTGTATTTTATACATGGATTTCAGTTACAAAAACAAATTGAAAAGTACTTCCCAAATTTGTGGACAAACAATAACATCAACAAAGTGTGCTAATATAGTTCAACTTGTACAAAAGTAATTTCTTTGATTTTTGTCACCAAAAATAGAATTAACAATCAAACCCTAATTATTACTATACCTTTAATATGATTTAAATCAAAAGCATTTGTTTTGTATTGAAAGGTTCATTATTCTGAACTTCAGAACTGCTTAAAGAAAAAAACTGTTTTCTTCAAAGTGAAAAGTCAAAACAACTACCTAAACAGTATTACTACAAAATGAAGTTTTCCTCTGTCTTGATGAAAACCATTTGTTACTTTTGATCCAAATTTTTGAATGTCTGGACCATGAAACTGCAGATTTCAACAAATTCATATGAATGTATAGAAAAACCCCAAATTGCTCAGCTATAATCTCAATACTAAAGCTTAATTTAGCTCTGAAAACAATTTTAATCTAAAGTTATCTCAGATAAAGATTTCTAGTTCATAATTTGTTAGAAATCAAACTCTGAAACTTCAGGAATAGAAAACAGGGAAGACCCTTTCCAAATCCTCTGCCAATTACATCAGCAGTGATGGGCTGCAGGTTGTGGTTTGCATAATATATAAAAGCAGAGAAAAAAAAAATAATGAGTTCCCTTTTCACTTACAACATTACTCTTTGTGTTAAAAATACAAACACCCTGATGGGACTGCAATAACTACTTCTCATTCTAGCATATACAGATTTTCCATAAAAATTGCGAGAGATTTCTGAGTATCAGACCACAGTACTATATCCAGGCTTGAGGGCAGCCAAAGCTTTTGAAAGAAATTCAGCCTTTATTCAAGTGTAAATGTAGTAGTTGAGGTAAAATTTATCCTTCACAGTTGTTATTTCCTGGTTTAAGGATTTTAATTGCTAAAAAGCTCCCTTCTTTCCCTCCCGCCCTCCCCGCCCCTCCCCAGTATAAGGGAAAAACTTGGAGTAGAAAGAAAGGGTACTTTTAACCATATTAAAAAAATCTCAAATGCAGGCACACAAACACATATATAAGTATGTTCTCTTCTTTCTCCCCTCTCCCATGAGTATATGGCCCACCCTTTATGAATGTCACTGCCAGGCAGTTACTGATGCAATTTTTCTCAAAAAAAAGAAAAAGAAAGTAAGGGTATTGTGGATTTGATTTTCTCCTATTAGCATACTACCATCTGTATTTTTACTTGTCTACCTCCTTTCCAAAAACTTTCAGCATTTTACCATCTTCATCACTTTAATCTCCAAAGCATTTCCTTTTTCTTTTTCTGAAACAGTTTTTCTTTTCAAATGCTACTCTTCTATATCAGCTACATTTTAAGAAACACTTTCATTCTGCAGTTAGCTTTCCAATAACATCATGTTGAAGTTCAATTCTCCCACAGTTAAGCTCAATCTTAAAACACAGATGTGCCTGCTTACCATCTTCCAGCCTTTCCCATTAATGCTCTAAAAGTTTTCTTTGCATTTTACACAGGTACTCTTGCCTCTGTAAAGCAGGGAGATCTCATCCTCCACTTGCCAGGATGGGTGATGTAGAAGAAGGAAGTAAAAGGAAGTGGGAGAGTGAAACAAGGGCTATAAAGCTAACACAAGTGATTTAAGTAGTGAAATGACCCCAGCCCCTCAGCTGTGAGGCACTGTTTGTGTCTGTTGCATGTAAAGAGGAACAATCTGTCCTTCAGCACATGGAGAAATGAATTACTGCTCTTCTGCAAGAGAGGAATGAACAGCAGCCAAACAGAGGGATAATTTGTCATTGGCTGCAAGATTTCCCTGAAAATCAATCATTTTCAAAAATCACTATCTTACTGAAATCCTGTAAAACTTAAAATCCTAAATTTACTCCATAATCATATTTATCCCAAAAATAAAAATGAATTTATGTTGTAAATGAAAAACTAACATAAGCATTAAGCACAAAGCATCAAGTAATCTAGTTCCACTGTGGAGAGAAGACAGCCTTTTGAGTCTATTCTGAGACATTGATATTCTCTTGCTGAAGTTACTTGCCCTTTCAAAACCTAGTCCTTCATAAAGGCTCAGCATTTATAAAGGTTCATACTGATCTGAATAATCCTAATGTGAATGATTTGAACGAGAATACTCTGCTGATGCTTACAAAGCTCTTTGGGAACTTCAGAATGGCCAAGTTCTGATATCAAGAAACAATCCAGTGCAAGATTAAGACACCCAGCTTCATGTCTCATACAGATACCTGCTTTTGTGATAAGTATCTACATCACCATTATATGGGCTTATAATATTCTGATGCAGTCAATGGAGATACAGTGAATATAGTCTTAGTAGTGATTCAGGTGACCAGATGATAGGTATCTACTTTCTGATTAAAAGACTTGCTCCAACTCCATTGTGTGCTCCACACAGTGTTGTGTGTCCATTCACAGTACCGATAGCATAGCTGCATAGCACACAAGACACCAGTGTAAAAAAGGTACTTAAATTCTGGTGCCTTAATATGGAACTAAAGGCCTTGCCAAGGGGATGGTAGGGTTTCTCTAATTTAGGTGCTGATCCAGCCTGGATTGTGCTGCCTGGTGTGCAGCTGCTGCTGCTGCTGCTGCTGCTGCTGCTGCTGCTGCTGCAGAGATAGATGCCCCTCACAGGGCGTGCCAGAGCTGCTGAGCCTGTAGGGGCACCTCAGGGCATTTATATGGCCACAAGATTTCTTGTAGCTGGCTCAAGCTTCAAGAGTCCTTTTAGACTTTGATTTGAACCCCCCCAATTTTCCAGGTGTTTCACATCACAAGGGTGAGACTAATTTAGTGGTTCAATTTGGGATCAAACTGCAAATCACCTCAGCTGCTGTGCCTCGGTTCACACAGCAGAGCAGTCCCAGAAACCCTGTATGGGAGCCCTTTTGGGCAAAATTAACCAGATGTAGTCTAGAAACCTCCCAGTGACTTCCCACTGCTGCAGGTACTAAGTCCACAGGCTCTCACCCTGAACCGTCCGGTGTGCAAGTCAGGTCCTCAGCACCAACAGCTTTGCTCTGCAGATCTCTCCTACTGGCCTGCACTTGTGGCTAACAGAGTGGTAGTGCCAAATTAATACTGATCTTGTGTTGCAACCCCTCGGTTTACAAACTGCATCCTTAACAACATGGACAAAGAGTTCTGCACAGGGTATTTTAGTAGTGGAACAGTTAACTGTATATGGATGATGGCATGGATTTTTAGACCAGATATAATGCCTGATTAACCATCTGGCATTACTATAGTTGTTGGCTTATGTAGTGATAGTGATAGGTCTAATGAACAAGTTAGGTGATTACAAGTTGGGTGTTGGAGCATTTAAATTTTAAGCCTGTTGATGCCCAATGAAATTTGGACCTAGTAGGCTAAGTACAAAAACTGTAACCTAAAAAATCTCACACAGTGAACAAGCTAGCAAGAAATGCTAGATCATATAAAAAAGGCCTTATATATATAAAACCCCTTATATCACTGTTATATTCACTGCTAATGTTAAGTAATATCTTTCTGTTTGGTATCCCACCCCCTCTGTCAGGTCTTGAATGTAAAAGTGAGAGGGAATTTAACCTAAAATTTGCATATCCAGAAAAAGTAACAGGTGTTATGATACTTGCTATTCAGGCTAGAGACACATTCGTGCTATCTTTCTGAAGTTATGTCACTGCAGGGAAGAATTTGGATACACAGGGCTTTAGGAAATACAGTAATACAATCCTTATCAGGAGACAAGACATCAGGGTTTGGATCTGCTCTCTAAGAGATGTCATTCAATATTTTAGCCAGCTAATTTGAAATGCAAAATACACAGAACAAACCCAGTATATTTTTCCCACAAAATGAATGTGCCGATCACAAGACTGTAGACCCATGCTCCCTCCTCTGTACTCCTCCCTTGAGTTCTTCATTGCAGAGTCTTTGCTTCAAAATGGTGAGGAGATTTTTACTCTGAAGTATTTCTGCTTAGCTTGTTGACTAAGTCATCTTTCTAGGAGTTGGGACATTTTACTTTTGTTTTTGAATGCTGTTATGGGAAGGAAAGAACTGAATCCATATGACATGCTTCCTATATAAGAAATCTTGCCACTAGGCTACCAGAAAAATTCACTTTATATTATGTTAGATATTAGGACTTTAGAGAATACAGGCATAAATTTGATAGATTTTAGGTAGGAATTGGGGTCACTGGGCACTAAAGAATTTTTAATTCGGTGATGTTTCTGATGAAACCTTCACCGTCAGATGAACCTGAATAATTTTTTTTTTTTTTTTTTAATCCACTGTTTCTACTTCTGTTGCTCAATACATGTTTTAGATGGTCACAACTTTCACAAGACCTAAAAGTTAGTTCTTCCTTTATCATTACCTATTTTTTTACTGCTTGCTAATTTCATTAGCAAATCGGTGAATGTAAGTCTTCCATTCACTATTTTTAATGCTGATTTTGTTGAATTCAAGGAAATTTTATTAATATAAAAGTAAATGTTAAAGTTTTGATTAAGTTGAAACTTTTGCCTTTTGGTTGTTTTTTATGTTGTACAGCACAGATTGATCTCTGCAGTGTTTTGGATGCTGGAAATAAATAGAACAGATGTTAAAATGCTGCTGAAAACTCTGGAGAAGAAATGTCAATTAACATTGTGACTACATTTCAATGAATGCGATGAAATTAAAATGTCACTTTTTCGGTATTATCTGACTCATCAATTTTCTGCTCATCACAAGACAAAATTTCAGTCAGTGGCACATTTGATCTTGAAGAATCTGAAGAAAACAATTTTCTGGGCTTTTTGAGTTCAACAGATATTCTTGCAGTTTCATGAAGGACCTACATTTCTTAGTACAGATCTCTTCAAAACAGGAATCCCTAGAATTTTTTCCTTTTTTTAAAACTCAGTGTGCTGGTATTAGCTGGGATAGAGTTAATTTTCCTCAAGTAGCTAGTATGAAGCTATGTTTTTGTTTTGCTGAGAATAATATTGGTAACACACTGTTGGTTTTTGTTGTTGCTAAGGAATGTTTATATCAAGTCAAGGACTTTTTCAGTTTCTCATGCTGCCCCTGTGTTCCCAGATTCTTCTCTACAGGAAGCTGGGAGGGGACACAGACAGGACAACTGACACAAACTGGCCAAAGAGACATTTCATGCCATCAAATATCATGCTTGGTATATAAGTAGGGGAAGTTGGCCAGGAGGAAAATCGCTGCTCAGAGACTGACTGGGACTCAGTAGGCTGGTGGTGAGTGGTTGTATCATTTTGTTTTCTTCCCTTTTTCCTTTTTTTTTTTAAATAATTACATATTATTATCATTATCATTAGTATTTTCATTACTTATTATGATTATTTTATTTCATTTACTTTCAATTATTAAACTGTCCTTATCTCAACCCACAAGTTCTCTTATCTTTTTCCTGAGATTCTCCCTGTCATCCCACTGGGGATAGGGGAGGTGAGCGAGCGGCTGTGTGGTGCTTGGCTGCTGGCTGGGGCTCAACCACAACACTCAGTCATGCAGAATTGGACAAATCACAAATTAATTTTTATGAAAATCTGTGAACAATAATCGCAGTTACAATATTATTTAAACAGTTACATTCCAACACCATAAAATCTGAATAGTGTAGCCTACATTATATACAAAAAAGTGGTGTGATATATACTGCTTACATTTCAGAGGACCTTTCTGATTTTACCAGATTTAATCCCGCAATATTTCACAAGCATCACCTCTCATTTTTCAGATTCTTCTCATAGTCAGGATAGCTACATACATTTTCTTAAACAAATATCAGTTTTGCAATTTCTTTCATAACAATAAAAATACTTTTCTCATTACTTTCATAATTTTAATTTCTGAAAGTTTTTTTTTATATATAGATTAAATTCTCTCTAAATCTTATATTTACATCTTCTGGGATGCCTGAGGACTGGAATATTTCTCCCCTACCACTCTGTTTCAGATTAATCTGGCTGGCTATATAAATATTTCTTTTATAAGGAACTATTCCTGAACAAAATGTATGTTTAATGCCAGCACATACCTCAAAAAAAACCAGAAAGAAGCTTGTGATTCAAGTTCCACAGAAGCATTTCCAAAATTTCTAGGAAAATCAACTTGATAAGTGAGTACTTTTGACTGTAGTTTAAAGAAATAATTTTCCCTCTAAAATGATACTTAAAACTAAAAATTCATATTCACCAGCACACTTGGAACCCATATTCAGTATCCTGAATGTCTATGATTTCAGATGCTGGTCGTGAGGAACCTGGTAAATAGGCTGAAGCCCAAAAAGTCTGTTTTCATTTTCTCTTTGTTATTTTAAACTTATTATTATTTTGACAGCAAGAAATAAACATAAATTGTTTTACTGAAGGGCAACAGACATCAGTTTTTGATGCTATTTCTATGTTCTAAACAATGCCTAAGTGGCCTGCACAGTGCAATTGATAGCTGTTGCCAAAAGCAAATCTACTCTTGGTGATCATAAAACTTGGAGGGCAGATATGTCAGAAAAGCATCCTAATGTTATTTTAAAGCGGGGTTTTATTTTTATATACACTTACGTCCTCCTAGAAAAAAGTATTGATAACAGGGGAAAGAAGGAAATAGCAGGTAAGGTAATTATGCTGCCATGGTTACTCTGAGAAGAGAAAGCTCACAGCTAATTTTAATACAATTCAAAAAGGATAAAACCAAAAACATTCAACGAAGATACAGAATGTTTCTATAGTTTTTTTACAAAAAAATTTACAAAGTCAGATTATCACATTATCTGCCTAAACTTGCAGGTGACAGGAATGAATCAGTAAAGCTGTGGCCTGGTGGGAAATGTCCCTAGAGAAAGAGAGGTGTCTTCACTGCCTTCATGTAGGTTCATCCTTGAACAGAAACCTTTCTAAACGCTGTGCTGACATGGGGGTAGCATCTAAGAGGTCACATCATCTAGGTGAGGCTCTCGCCCCTGGAGCTATCTGAATAAGCTTGGGATTTACTATATTTCAGGGTGGTGAAGGCACAAAAACCTTTTGAAGCTGCCTTTTCTGAAGCTGTATGGGAAAAACTGCATAGGTGAAGGGACAGCACCAAAACCTATGCAAAGACAGCCTAGTCTTTAGGGTAAGACAGAGAGAATCAAACTAAGGCTCCCTTTCTTAAAGTGTAAAACCAAAGAGTAACACTCTTCCCTTCTCCCTTTCTGCTTACATGGTGTTAGATTTGCAGAATTATTTTGTTAGAGGCACACTCAGGCAAGACAGGGACGGTCCCTTGGTTCTTTCACTGATACAGTTTGAACCCCTGTGTGTTTCTGGTAATGAAGGGGTCCCATCAATTCTTAGGGAAGTCTGCACTTCAGAGTTAGATTAAGATACTTTTATACACTCTGACAAATCAGAATATATTAAAATATTTCTGTGAAGGTGTACATGTCCACCCATTGTAAATAAAAAATGGGGGCATTTTAGAGTATGTAGCTCATTAAGTAACACAGCTTTTGGCTCACACATCATTTCCATTGATGAGATGCCTACATTACTCTTTGTTAAACTCAAGTAAGTTTCCTAGCAACCCAACCATTATCTCTGTGGGGGATAAAAACACACCAGCATTGTATAGAAGTTGAGAGTCTTAGACAGCAGCCTGGTTTTTGACCACCATTACCAAATATCCTGGCATCAGTCCGAAGTTCTCCACTTTAATAAGATAAGTATCAACAAATTACTTTGCTTAACGCTAATACATTTCATTTTCTCCTACATGATAAAATCAGATTTTGTGTGTCTAGTATACCATGCAAAGTGCAGAGGATCCTAAACAAAAACCTTCAAATTAACCTCTTGCTTGTGCATGTCCAATGTCAAGGATAGCAAATACGACATCATGAACGTGACTTTTTAAGATTTATTTTAAGAGGTAATTAATGGCCTAATTAGAAAACCTTTCTACAACAAACCTCTTCCTGCTTTTTCCTGTGGTTTTTTTGTTTGTTTTGCTTACTTGTTTGTTTGTTTTTAAAGTAATTTGTCCAATTCTGCAGTGCTAGACAATAGCCAACAATGTCAGCTAACTCAGGACTAGCAGCTAGCTCCCAGACTGGAGCAATAAAGAATATGATTTGCAACTGAAACACTAGAATAATTAATATATGTTTCCCTGCATGTATGGTTAAGCTATTAACAGATGAAAGAGATCTCAGAAAAACAAAAAGTGAACAAACACGGACAAGTGAAAAACAGATTTTCCATTATTATTTCAAATCCTGTGCTGAAATATCTCTATCTTTCTATGGTAATATACTATCTCTTGAATAATCTTACATGGGGCCCTGTAGCCTGACAGTCCTCAAGTTTATGGAATGTATAAAAGAATGATGAGATTAACATTTTGAGAGCCTTTTCTTTTATAGTGGATTATTTGTGGTTCAGCAAGCATGTTCTTGAATAAACCTATATCTCCTCTCTCTATAAAGTTTCACTAATAGTTCAAAATACCAGGATTTTGCAGTATCTGCTTTTCCTGCACATTAGAGATAGGTACAACCCCACCTGAAAGAACATGTCACTGCAGCTTATAGTAAAAGGGTGTATCCATTTCTTGGCAGTCTACCACTTTTCTCTTGTACTATTTTGGAAAAAAAAAAAAAATAAAGAAATAAGATGAGAGGTCTTTTTTTCAGCTCTATGTAGGGGACAGGAGAAGTAACTAATTCAAAACATCTTTTCTTCAGAAGCTATACTACTCCAGAAGGAAAAGAAAAATACCCACACCCTAAACCTTCAAAGAACAGGAATTATATTTGTAACCTGCTGTTTTACTTCAGTTACTAGAACCTGTATTCCCTTCACAAGTACTTGCTCAGAAACTGGGCAAGACTGTCATTTGAGAGGAATCTGTGACAGCAGTTCCTACAGTCAAACCCATCATTACTTCTCTTCTAAGCAGAAGGAAGGAACAATGCACCTTTGCTGACTCCTGAACTTTTAAAAAGGTAAACCGTCCTGTTAGTATTTGAGTTTCTGGGCTTGGCCATCTTTGAAGCTTTTTTTTTTTTTAAGGTTGCATCTATCCCCTATGGTAATAAGGATCACTCTCCTATAAGGCAGTCTATATTAGAGATGTTTTTTTCACCACAATAATTCCTGTAATATGAGGTAATATGATTACGAAACAAAATTGCAGACACCTCATGTCACCTCATTAAGGTTACGGACTAATGTGATGGCAATTTATAGCTCCGTTACACATTGTTGTTTAAAAGTATTTAAAACAAAGAAAGAAAAAGTACGAAGCACATGTAACACCAGCTTGTAGCTTGACACAAACTAGGACTACAATTTTTAACTAAATAACCTCATTAATTTTTAGGACTCTGTTGTTTCTTGCCTGATTATTATTCTAAATATAATACTACAGCTTCTGTGACTTGCGCATTGTACCTCAGCATAGATTTCTTTTTGATATACACTGCATTAGTCATACTTCTCTATGAACACAGATGATATATATTGCAACCTCTACACCTATTGCTGTATTCTAGAAAGAAAATATTAATATATTACTTGGTTATGTAATTAACACAGTTACATAAACCAATGAAAGTCCAAACTAGCTTTTAGGATTCAAAATTGGATGACAAAAAACTATTCTTCTCCTCAAAGTTGTTTCATTGATACTGTTAGAGGTAATTCATTATGGTAATAACAATTCCTCTAGTTCTTTCAAGAAGTATGATGTAAAAGAAGAAAAATATGAAAGCTGACGGAGAGTAATTTCTGCAAGACATGAAATTAGCAGCCATAGAGAAAGTTAATAGTCCTTATATGATAAGAATCGAAAGACCTTCAGATGTCAGCTTTCCCTGAAAAAACTAAAAGTCACACCAAACATTGATTCCTGACCAGCTCACAGACCTTGACTGCATCTTGTCCAGTCCAAATTGGCAGTATCCATGCAAGATTTGAATAAGTGTATGGTGCAGGACCAAACTTAAAGTGTAAATTGAGAAGAGGATGTCTATAAAAAGGAATGATCGGAAAAAAATGTATCTTCCCTTTAAAAACTGAACATCATTACCCTGAGCTCTTCATGGTTCAAAGAAGTGTGTGTGAAGTTCTGCACCTGGGGAAGGATAATTCTAGGCAACAGTATATATGCTGGAGGATGACTATCTGGAAGGCATTTTTGCAGAAAAGGACCTGGAAATCATGGTGGATCTCAAGTTGAATGTGAGCCAGCAGTGAATAAGAGCCCTTATGGCAAAGGCATCTAGGGGTACCCTGGGCTGCACTGGGAAAAGCACAGCCAGCAGGTCGAGGGAGGTGATCCTTCTCCTCTGCTCAGTACTGGTGAGGCCATACCTGGAGTGCTGGGTCCAGTTCTCAGTTCCCCACTACAAGAGGGACATGGACATATCAGGGAGGGTCCAGGGAAGGACCACAAAGATGTTTAAGTATGAGGAGTATCTCTCCTGAGGAGAGGCTGAGGGAGCTGGAACAGTCAGCCTGCGGAAGAGAAGGGTCAGAGGGATCTTATCAATGTATATAAATACGTGAAGGGAGGGTGCAAAGAGGACAGAGTCAGGCTCTTTTCAGTGATGCCCAGTGACAGGACCAGAGGCAATGAGCACACACGGGAGAGTCCCTCTGAATGGCAGGGAACGCTTTTTCACTGCAAGGGTGACCAAACACTGGCATGGATTACCCACAGAGATTGTGGAGTCTCCATCACTAGAGATATTTTAAAGCTGTCTAGACATGATTGCTACAGGTGGACCTGCTTGAGCAGGTGAGGTGAACCAAATGACTTCCAGGGATCCTTTTCAACCTAAGCCACCCTGTGATTCTGCAATTCTGTTCCAAGTCCTCTTAAAGAGACAACACGCTATCCCATTTTGTCACCTCTTGAGAAGTGGATTTATTAAGGGATTGAAATGGAACTACATTTTTTGAATATTACCAACCAAGCAGGATGTTCTAATATGGAAATAAGGTTATAAAATGTCAGAGTAGGGGAAATACAGTCACTACTCCTTCTCTTTCTAATTCCACACTGCAAAAATAAGAGCATGCTGGATCTTCTAAAAAGAGGAGAGCAACTTCCCAGTATTCAAAGTTCCTCTCTCCTGCTTGTCTCACTGGTATTCTTGTGAGATATTTGGCAGTTGGCTTTGTCTTACTGACCTTATTGCTGTGAATGTTTCAAGGTCATCCAGCTTTGGCAGCTGAAGGATGTTTGGGACTTATAAGGGAATGGCAGCATTTTTGCATACGATTGGCAGATGCCAGTCAGATGATTCTTTGGTTTGGAAACTGAACTGGCAAACTGAAAAAAAAATTGCAGATCAAAGTGAATACAATATTATGTGTAACACAGAAAATAAAGTGTTGCTGGGAATGAATGAAACATTTTAGTTCTCTTAGGCTTCTTTTACACAATCTCAGAATATCCGTGTGATACAACCAGAATGACCAGTATTAGAATACTCACCAGGTTTTGGAAGTTACCCTCCCTCCTCTGCTCAGGGAACCTTGACACATACTGCCCAACTTGCAGAGGACCACTAGGATTGTCATGCTACAGAGTCACTCAGTGCCTTTCTGCAGTTCATGCAGAAGAAATTTCTAGGAAGTGGGACAGCTTAACTAGCTGGAAATAGGAATAACACACCTCAAAAATTTCATAGTCATTATATCTATACATGGGTGACTGGGCCTTCCTCTTGGATATAAAAGACATAGTGTCAAATATCTATAAATAGAGGATAGAATGGAACCAGGGACTGAGATTTTTCTGAGCACTGTAACTAGGCTGTTAGGCAAAGCACCTCTTTCTTCTCAATTTTGTGATTCGAACTAAAGCATTTAAGATGAATGTCATGAGTGATTAATGTCAGAATTTGTAAACATCTGTGTCTAGACTGATTTTGTTCACTAACAGTCTTTCCTCACCTGACACAAAAGGTGTCATAAGGTGTTAAGAACTGGCTGCAGAGCACTTTGAGATATGTATACAAAAGCAACTCTTACAGCTATTACTGATTCAAAGAAGAGTGGTTTCTTAAAGCATCTTGATGGTGTGTTTGATCCAGTCAAGCTGCAGCATTGCTTTATGCACCCCTGGGATATTGTTTCTTATTGCATGCAGTTTTTCTGTAAGAAAAATATGGCTGTAAAGAAAAATATACCTAAAATCGCCCTTTACTTACTACCATTCAGCCACTTGTGATTACTCCTCTTTGAACCACCCTACCTGATTCCGCTCTCATCTACCCTCTTAAAACACTTGCAGATATTTAGCACGTCATTCATGAATCATTATTTAGACAGGCACTCTATATTTAGCTCTTCTACTTTTCCTCATAAATCAGTGCCTTCCAGACCCTCAATCATTTTTATTGCTCTTTCATAACTGCTGATAGTACACATAAATGAAATGTCTGTAATGGCACTAAGCAAGAAAAAGGGAACAAAAGACCAAGGCTGGAGTTAATAAAATAAAAATAAAACATAACCTAACTTGGGCATGTTCTTTATTTTGGCAATCAAGTAGACATAAATAATAGCACAACAAGGCAAATGAATTACCAAAAGCTAAAGTGAGGCCCAGGCATACCTGCTGACATATTTATAAGCCTGGTAGAGAGGGAAGTAGTAAACCAGCTAATGTGAACATCTATTTCTCTTTTTCAAATCGATATTCTAATATTCTGTGCACATGAGTGGTTACATTCAAAATTTAAAACATCTCAAAGCAGGACTCTAGTAAGCACAGCATGTCAGAACAATATCTGTTGCCATAGAAGAACTTTCTAAGCCTATTTACCTTAATTCTGCTAGGAGGTGGTTTCATGGGATCCTTTACAGTATTTAAGATACTTCAGGCTTCAGAAACAGTTATCATTTTAATCAAGACTAATTAAGGGTTTAGCAGGGAAATAATCAGGTTTTTTGACAGTCCGATATTTATAATACTGAATCCTAAGAGTTTAAGTTTAAAAGAAGGGCATCTCCTTTTCCCCTGTGAGGCTAACGAAAGCTGGGACCCTGGAGTTTGAAGTTTAAAAGATGGAATGTAAGTTTTAGTGAAACTATCCACAGGACTTACTTCAAGCTTTCTTAGGAAGAGGCAGCTTTTTAACAAAGGCCAATATGTATGATTTGTCATAGAAGAGAAATTGAAAGGCAGAAAGAGCAGAAAAGGTAGAAAAATTTATGGAAACTCAAATAAACTGCCTTTGGCCAGTGAGGCATAGCTGCTCTCTCTCTCTGTGGTGTGTGTAAAAATACACACGATAAATTTCTAAATGTATGGAAGAGACTTGGAGATGAATCCATCAACATCTATTTTTAGGTTGTATTACTGTGCATTTGAAAAATAAAGAAAATTAAACAAGTGGAATTTATAAAAGCAATTGTTTTCTGCAGGAAACTCAGGAATAATGTTGAAAATAATAATTCTCAATATACATTAAGTTATAGCAGCTTAGTGCTCAATGGCTTTCTAGCCTTTCTTAGGGATCCTTTATCAAACTCATCTTTAACTCTATTTTTAATTCCTTATAGCTTGACAGTTTTAGATTTGTTTTGCTGTTGAACAAAGCGTAAGATGTTAGCCCTTAAGATTCATTTTAAATAAAAAAAAAAAATTTAATGTACTGAAATCCTCTGTTTAAGCACTGCAAATATGTAAAACATAGATAACAGTTCTGAATGCAGTACTGATAATAAAACCCCCAGATATAAATAGACCAACAAGAAACAATTGGAATTCCTACCTTAAAGAAATGTTTTTTACTAGAACCTGTATGTCAAACCAGATCACTGCTTGTGAGCAGTTGATGATTTAAACACGTATGTTTTACGAGCAGTGGAACATCACATGAAGAAAAGAAGGATTAAAACATTATAGAAAATTATTTTCATAATAACAAAATATCTACTCACTTATATTTGAAAGATATAGGAGAACATTAGTGGTCATAGTAATTAGGCTGCTAATTCGTAGAGGGGTTGCTTATTTTACAAAGAACTCATTCCTCCTATATGCACACTCTCCTCTCCACCTTATCTGAATCATTCAGGCAAAAGGAAAGAAAATGTCTAGAAGTCTTACAAACCAAAATGTACTTTTTATTTAGGTGAAAAATAGGTCCAAAATAAGGCACTGTGATGCAAATGGAACATAAAACAGCCCTCAGCACTTCAGCCAGAGATCCTTCAAACTTTTAGCTGTCATCTGATCTAACACAATACTTTACCAGTTTGAAGATTCTCTAAACTTGTCTCATGAAACATTTATGACTGCAGTGCTTTAAGTTAAAATAGTAAAAGAGTCAATAAACTAGAGTAAGTATTAAAAGTGGAAGTTCTAATTATTACCTCTGATTAAGAAACTCCATTCATCAATCATTCTCTTTCAAAGTCCATGAATAAAGAAGGCATACCTATACACTGCAATAAAACATAGACATCTGATTAAGCTAGTCCAGATTGCTTAAAATAGATGATAGTCTTAGCACTCAGAAATCTTGGAGATGATTGGTAGGAAACAGTTATACTGCAAACATAAGAAATAGAATAAATAAAATCATTTTGTCTCTGCACATTTTCTGGAGAGCTTTTGTAATGGAATACCCCTGAAGAAAAACAGATTTAGGTTAGGGAAAATAAATCTATTTCCCAAGTAAATCTGGTATGATCTCTCTCATATGGAGGAGGGGAGGGCTGTGTTGGCTTCCTGTCAGCCCTATGCATTTACTTGATTTCATATAGGTTACATTTATTGTCTGTATATAATGTTTTACAAATCGCTCTACTAAGATTAACAAATGGGGACCTGAAGATGTAATCATTTAATTCACATTATAGGGTGTATTTTCTGAGGTTTTGATCTAGCCTTACTTGCTAGGAAAAAAGAGGCGACATGCACAGTGAGGAGCATGTGAAATGTGGAGATGAATATCTAATTGTGCGTTGATGTTGACAAGAATACTTTGACTGCTGTGACGCTGGGTTACAGTTCAATGAACTGGTAAGGGGGGAGAGTGGTCATGTCATGAAAAAAGAGGAAGAGCATCTTCACCTTCAAAATATCACACCACCTCGCAGATTTTAATGAAAACCAGTAGTGGCAGCCAGTGACAAAAGCCTACAGGTAAGTACAAACACTGGCTGTTGATGAGAAGGCTAAAGTCATGGTGGTGGTGGTGGTGAGATTACATTATTCTTCACAGGCTTGGATAGTGAGGAATTCATTGATGGATATTTATACCGTGAGGTCAGAGGTACAGGAAACAAGCAGGTGAACTGGAAATTGCATTGTATGGTCAAATGTATGATAACCAAGAATCAGCAGGACACTGACTGGAATAATTAATGCCAACAGTTACAGTTAACTTAGGAAGAACAGGTAGACAGAACTACAGGAAGCACTGACTTGTATGTTAATTACGTCTAACAGCTGTTTTGACATCCAGAATTTAGCAAGATGCTTCTCTTTAAAATATCTGGGCAATTTAAAGCAAGTGAAGAAAACAGATGCTACTTTTGCTGGAGGTCTCAGAACCATGAGGCCAATAGAAATAAGTTTATTCTCACATAACTGTAGAAGTAGCAAATACCATATTAAGAAGCAAAAGAGCTTTATCTTCTGTAAGACATGCAAAGCAATCTTTTTCTCATCTCCGCACTGGCAACAACTCAACTGGAGCACTTCACACAGTTGTTCTGGGCACCAGTCCCCAAAAAAACTGTAGGCTGGCAGAGATGCCTGTAGCAAAGCAGAGATGAAGAGCTGCAGCCATGAAAATCTGAGGAAACAGTTCAAGAATTTTGGCAACATAAAGGCAAATCTGAAGGGGGACAAAGTAACAATTGTTGCTGAGCAACTGGTCTATGAGAATAGGACAAAAGCAGAAGGTTTATGTAGAAGGAGAAGATTTTCCTTCAATGTAATAATGTGTTTTTTAATTCTAAAGCTAATCTATGCAGTCATGAACTAGAAGCTCTGTTCAAATGACTGTAAAAACATTGGACATTTAAGATTAGGCTGCACAAGTATCTGTCAGGAGTTTCATGTATAAAATTCATACTTATTTTCTATTTTTCTATTTCTAAAAATAGAAAAATTTTCTATTTTTCTCTTCCAGTCCTGTTTGCTATGACAATGCGTACAGTAGCAAATAAAAAAGATGAGGCCTTCTCTCTGGCCCAGAGGACAGATGAAATTGTGTAGCTTGTACACACATTGCCAGACTTGCTTGCTATATATTTTCTACCCTATAGCTGCATTTAAAAAGCCTCTTGACAGCTGTCTTTTCCGAACAGTGCTTGTCAATTGGCTAAGCAATGATTGGTTGGCACAAGGCAAAAAATATGCAGGGACCTGGCTAAACAACGCAAGGATATGGATTTGAGCCAGTAATGCAGTCCCTGCCTGAATTCTTTAAGGTCTAGTAATATAAACGTAGCCTGCATACCAGGACCAGTTACCTCTCTGGATAAATGAAATTCAGTGCCAACTACTGTAAACTAAAGCATACAAGGGGAAAAAAAATCTCTTAATTCTATAAATGCATCGATTCTGCATTAGATATTACCAGCCAGGAAAGAGATTTTGGAATGATTGCAGATCTGAAAACATCAATAATAATAAAACAACAAATAGAAAATTTGAACTATTTTCTAATAAAAGAAGTAGAAAACTAAACAAAAGACAAAAGGCAAAGTATCATTATGACACCATACAAATCTATAATGCATAGAAATCTCAAATACTGTGTACACACTTCAGGCCACTTATCTCAAACACAAGGTTTGATACTATTCACACTACACATAAAGTACAAGGACAGCTGATTGTATGGAACAGCTTTCTACTACTCAGGAAGTCTCTAATACACTAATTCACAGACACAGGAAGAGACATCAGGAAAAAACATCCTCCTCTTTGACGCAAACACTGTGACTATATCCTGTATTTTATATGAATATTCAGCCATACCTTCTAAAATAGCTCCATACTGCCCCGTTTCTAGTGGAAATACCTTACCTGACATAAGCCAGGGCTGCATCTGTCTTTTTTATGATCCCATAACATTCATCTTAATAGTCATTCCATGGTCAAATAATGAAAGCTACTGAATCAAGGAGAGCAGAAAATGCTTTATGACTTTGAAAATCAGGCTATTTTCATTTAGGTACATGTTAAAGAGTCTAACTGTCAGCCATCAATTAAACAAAAAAACCCAAGCCAAACCAAACCACAACCCACTGAAAAAAAAACCAGAACAAATATGAAATGTAAATAATTGGGGGGGGGTGGGGGGGTGGGGGGTGGGGGGTGGGAAAGGAAAGCAATGGACAAAAATCTTAAAGTATGTTTTCTCTTTTGTTTTCTTTATTCCTCCCATGACTAGTGATTCCATCTATTGAATTTGTAATTTAATATAAAATATCACTAACATACTGGTACACTAGAGTTCAAATTCTGATTTTAATTAAAATCAAATGTATGTGGTGATGTATTTGTTGTTCAAAGGAATAATTGCACACTTATGCTATTTTAAATGAGAACAGAATTTAGCTCGCTACATTTTTTACACACTTCACTGGTTGGGTACTGAGAATGTCTTACTGGATTGGTTGGAATTTTTCCCCGTAAGAAACAGACGTGATAATTTGTATTTGGCAGTTAAACACCTGGTCACTAAATATTTAAAATTCTGAAATGAAATGACTCTCAGTAAGCTATGGAGAATAATATGCAAATACTTACATATAGTCAATCGGCATATAACAAGGTATGAACAATGTGTGTGCATTGTAATGAAGTGATGTAAATGACCTCAAAAGCTGGAAGACACTGCAAAAGTTTGAATTGTATCCAAAATAAGAATGCCTGTTTTCCCTACAATCTGCTGAATACAGAATGCATTAGTATCTTGGCACTGCACAGCTGTGTTTTTCTATCGAAGGAGGATAATGCCTGCTTTCAGATTTGGAAAAAAAATTCCTTCCTAATTGAGTTGGGTACCTTTATCTGCATTCAAGCTGCTGCTTACTTATTTTTAAATAACTGAATTCTGGCAACATTTTATCCTCAGTGAAACACACAGTTTAAAAAGAGTTAGATGGTCCTTGTCAGCCTTCCGCTAAGGAAACACAGCACCTACTTGAGATGGATCTTGACCTTTTTTCTTTCTCCTCATGACTAATCAACTAAAATTTCATTGTGATCTTACCTATAGCCTCAGACTTGTTCCTCCCTATCGTCTGATACAGTCTTATAGGACAGTCACATACAGCCACAGTCATCCCTTTAATTGTCCTGGTGCAATCTCCACCTCCATGCCTCTTCAAGGACAGACTCCTCTCTTAAAGGGGAGATTCTCTTCTTGGGGAGAAGGTGTCCATCACTTTCTCCTCTGCACTTTGCTTGTGCAAACAGCATGCTTTAGCTCCAGAAGATACGGAGAGCTTAGCAAGACAATACCAAGGGTGGGTCTGCTCAAGTGAAGGCTTCAAGATAAATCTAAGTAATGAATAAATGGTGCCTGAACAACTCCATGGCTACAGACATGAAGAGTTTATGGTTTTGTCGTGGTTTAACCTCAGCTGGCGATGAAGTACCACACAGTCGCTTGCCCACCTCCCCCCCTTCTCCAGTGGAGGAGAAGAATCGGAGGAAGCTCGTGAATTGAGATAAGAACTATTTAATATCTGAATATAAATTAGTATTATAGTGATGCTAATAATCTTAACAGTACTACTAATAATAAGTAATTAAAATAATAAAAATTAAAACATATGATACAATTGCTCACCAACCACTGACTGATACACCGCCAGGTCCCCAGTAACAAGAGTCACAGCCAGAGAGCCTGAGAGCCAGGGCAATCGCAATTGAGTCTAAGCAAGCCCCACAAGTAGTATGGTAGAAGTAGATAATCTATAACTAAATCATCGCGGTTCCACTGTCTTCATTACAGCAAACGATCCAGCTCCTGAACCAAGATATTTGGCTCATTTTTTTTCTTACCGCTCCCTAATTCTACAAGCACTTGTTTTTCAGAGTTTTGATTCATTTATTTATATTTTTCTCACAATATTTTTTTAGTGTTTACACTTTGTGTTGTATTCTAACCAAAAGCAAGTTTTTGTCTCATACCTTTACTTTCTATCTGAGCATATTTCAGCAAAGTGCAGATGTGATCTGATTACCATGTGTCAAATACAACTCCTTTTACACTTTTCTATTAAGGCAAACAAACCTTATTTAACAGTCTCTTATCAGTTTTGTACAGGAAGAATAAAGTTCTGTTCACACATGAGATTTGTTGTTTATTAACTTAAGTTTTTTTATAAAGTGAATTAGTTAAACTCCATTGTGGATGTATAACTGTGTTTAAAAGCAGTTTATTTTAGTTTAGCTTAAACAGATTCCTATTTATGCTAAATTGAAAAATACCTCATTTAAACTGCAATAAAAGTAGCTGCCCCACTTTATTTACTGGTTTAGTTAAATTAGTTAGATTTATTACATTTGGTTGAACCAAGATAACAGTATCACATATTCAAGGCAGAAATGTTAAGCTAACATGTCGCCTGACAAGTTTATCAACTTTTGAAGCAGGTATCTGCCGGTATTGCTAATTATCTTGCTGCTTTGTGCAGTAACAAACAAAGCCGTATCTGAAAAGGGTTACTGTGCAAAGCAACTGCACTGTGCATGTGAGTGAGACTTAACAGCATGTTACAGTGATCTACAAACCACTTCATACCAAAAACAAGCTAAAAGACTGGTTTGGAACAGTCCTCAAATGCATCAAGATGTTTTAACGGAAAACTGATCCTTCTGCAGATCTTCTTTATGACAGGGAATTGGTTAGGGAGAAACGTCCTTGTTTTCTGAATCATTTTCCAGTGGTCTCAGTAAGCTCACACTGAGAAGGGCAAACATTACTGTGACTCCTCTAAGGACTCTCTAAAGTCGTGGCTATGTAGAACACTAGCCCAGGTGAAGAGAACTCACTTGTGTGACCTGTTCTTGCTTAGACTGCATTTTTAAACAGACTGTAAGCTTTCTGCAACTACGGGTGAAGATTCAGCTGAGCAAAACAGTGAGAAAACATAAGTCACTTGATGTGCAAACAGAAGAAAGGAGGAGCCCATGACCTTAGCCTTGGGCTCCCAGGAATCTGTCACCAGCTCTCCCTGAGGACAGAAATAGTTCCTTGATGGCAAAAATTAATTGAAACACACACTTAGGCAGCACTGTATTATTACTCTAATGTATTTGCAATGATATAAACTTCTGCAGAGGGACTTCAGATGGCAGAATCAAAGTGCTTCAAATTTTAGCCCCAACAGGCAAAATAAACAAACATTTACAGAAGTTGCAATTATTCAGACCCAATGAGTGGGTACATGCTCAATTACCACTGTTCTTTAGAATGTTTTTCCCAAGCAAATGCAATCCTTTGAAATGATAAATACATGTAGCTAGCATTTTTTTTCCAGCTATCTCAGCCTGGTAATTCAGATGTCATTCAAAATAAATCTATGGTTGGACTCAATGCATTTTTTTTGTTTTGTTTGTATTTTCAGTGTCATATGTTTGAAAACAGACTTTGCTTTTCATAAAATGAAACTTTCCATCACAAAGAAATGACAGGAAGCATAAGTTTCTATTTAATATCTCATTAATATGTATCTTCATTTAGCTGAATGGGGCTGTTACAGTTATTAACCCTTTCACAAATTATTCCTTATCCATTCAAGTTATGAACTATAGTCGAAGCACTATTTTACTTCACTTTCCCACTACATACAGTTAAATAACTGTAGAAAGTTTGAATATATGCAGTCATTTGCATATATCTGCATACATTCATATGCATAAACACACATAGCACAGAAGGTGAAACTCAAAGAATGTGAGTTAAGTAACTGAAATTCTCTTCAAGGGCTGAGCTAGCTTTGAAGGTAACTCACTGAGTTGTGAAGTAAAGCAAGTGCCACGTAAATTTATATACTTATTTCCTTCTTAAAAAGAAGAAACACTACCTTACAATCAGTTTTCAATTAATACACTACCTTGGTAGCTTGCAAGGTCTAAACTAAGCCCAGGATTCTTTTTGTTGTTCTTCATCAAGTTTGTGATCCTTTTTTCAGAAGAAGGGAATCTGCTATTTGGAAATTCCATTTACAAGCATTTTCATATCAAAATAGGTATCTTCATGTGAAAGTCAGAGGAGCCTTTTTTGAAATATGTTCTTTTTAAGTTTTTCAAAGAATTCTTTTTCAGAAAAGGTAAGCACCTCATCAGCTCTCATGCACACAAATCTTCAAATGCTGTTTTTGAAGAACTGCATTTAAAAGTATGTTCAGTCATATACTGAGCATGAGAAGCTGGGAAAAAAGTCTTTGAATCTGAAATACAGCTCATCATAATCTGGTTAAAATTATCTCCAACACCACCTGTCATTATTAATGCAGGAAGAGAGGCGGAAAAATACCTTCGGCTAAGCTACATTATTGCAAATAAGATCCATCTGCTTTTCACTGTTCTGTCATGTAATAATAGCAGCTATATTTATGACAGATTTAGGATTTTTCCTGTAGTAAATGAATGTGTAACTGCTTATATTAAAAATGCTTTTCTTTGAGGATGTTCTATCATCTTAGCAGAGTTTATACCTAATATTCAATGTGGAATGCTCAGTCTTTGATATATTTCATTGTTAGGTAAATTATTTTTTCCAATTATTTATACTTATTATATACATATTCAAATATATAACAATTACTTTATTTAGCATTTTGTGTTAAATTGTATAGCTGTGTAGAATCTGATTTAAGGCATAATGGCTATAAGAGTGATGCCATAATAGTATAGTAAAAGATTAATTATCTGCATCCTTGAAGGAAACACATTCAAAAAATAAAATCTGCAGAGTAATACTTGATTTCTAAGTAAAAAAAAAAAAAAAAAAAAAGAAAAAAGCAAGGATGTTTGTTAAAAACAAATGAAAAGGAAAAGCTTAAAAGATAAAATGCTTGCTGTTATCATGGGCAGTGTTCAAAACACAGCAAGAAGATTCAGAGTAAACAACAGGTGTTATTGCATTAGCTAGCAATGTGATGCATCGAGTGTGGGGGCTGTGGTGTGACGTGTTCTTGGCTTGCTGACTGTTGTCCAAGTCTACATAAATTCTAGTGACTCTGTGTGCCCCAAAGAGTACTCTGGTCAGACCAACAAACACTCATCAGTAAGATTTTAAGCAGACCAAATAAGGTAAAAGATACTATTAGCATTAAAAGATAACCTTCAGAAATTGTAATTTATGTGCAGAGTAGAACAGAAAGAATACAATATCTCTGAAGCTAAATGCAAAAGCATGACAATACAGGCCAAAAAAAAAAAGAGTGTGAGAAAGTACTTTGCAAATGCATTAAACTCAGAACTTTTTTTTATTCCTAGATTCATTAGAAGAGTTCAGTCGGCCAAAAAGTCCTCAGTGCCATAAGTGTTCTATGTGTTGTACAAGCACTCAAAGAAGACAAGACCATGGCAGAAATACTACATTAATTCTTTCTTTCTAATAATGCTCACTAAAAAGACTTCTCCCCCACCTTTTTTTTTCCTTTTTCTTTTTTTTTTTTTTCCTTTCCTTTGAGGCATGACTCTAAAGTGTCAGAGACTGGAAAGTCAGTAGAATAAATTTTAGAATAAAGTGATAAAGTAAATCAATACATGATAAACTGAATAAAACCAAATCCCCTGAACTGAATTACATTCACTAAAGAATGAATACGTGCAGTCCGTGAAAATTTCTGACACTTCAGAACTTTTCCTAATTTCTACATTAAAAATTTTTCAGGATAATTGGAACTGGAACAGAGATATGCAACAAAGTGTCAAGATACTGCAATGCTGAATAGCTGAGCAGCAAAATAACAGATGAAATTCAGTGCTGATACAACCTGAAGGTAGCTTCCAATCTGTGTATTTCTAGTCCTTCTCGTGTAGAAAGAACACTTGGGGGATAGTTCTGGAAATCTCAACTCAATACTCAAAGGTGCTTAAAATATTAGAAGGAAATAGAGAACAAACCAAAATGGCACCATGCCACTTTAAAGCCATGGTGTGGCCTCACTATGGATAATATGCACAGTTCTACTTACCTGATTTTCAAATATATGAAGCTGAAAGAAGAACTTGAAAAGATGCAGAAAACGTTATCATGCTGGCCAAACGAGTGGAATAGTTTCCATAAGAGAAGAAGCTGTAACTGTGGAGGGGAGAAATTGGCAGCCTATGACTCTACAGTCTGGAGAACACAGGGCTATAAATTTATATACAAAGACAGATATGATGAAAGAGTGAACAGGAGATTTTTTTTTCATTATTTCTCCTTCTAAGGATGCTAAATGAAATAAAGAACTAAAAAAAATTGGACTTTCTTTATGCTCCACACATTTCAGTTGTGGAATTCATTCAGGTTCTTTGAATGTCAGAATTTTAAATGGACTAAAAAAGTTACCACAGAAATTTACGGAAGAAAGATTTGTGATAGGCTACTAAACAAAATACACTTGATGCAAATTCTTGTTCAGAAAATATTGATTAACAGAAGCTGGAAGGATACACCAGGAGAAATAAGTCCATTTGTTCTGCTGTAATAGTCATTGCCAAACCAGACATGGTACCAGACAAAATGGATGTTTGCTGAGATTTTTGTTCTTATATCTTATAAATAAAAGTAAAAAAGTAAAATTTAATATCATCATTCAATTCACTATAGCTGATAAGAAGCTCAAATTTCGAAGATACAGAATGTCCTCATCTCTCAATTGTCTCCTACTTAAGCTATTGCAAATTATCAGACACACTGGTATCAGTATTATAACAGTGGTTGGTGTGAGCTTACTGATAATAAGTATTTCTCTCAAATTCCAGCAGTAATGGTTTCATATCATATCAAATCAAATATGCACATTTTTGTGCAAGAAAATTCTATTTTTTTCCCACTACCTGTATTGTGACTCACTCATTCTTTCTCCTTGGTTAGCATGCACAGAGAATTTTCCTCATAAACTTATACAGCAGCACAGATTGAATTTTAATTGTAATTATTAAGATGCACATTTGGAAAACTCCCATTCTATGATCTGGGATCCTTATAGGACTTATGAAGAAAATTACAAGAGGCATTTTCTCTGTGATAGGGAATACTTTACTGTGTGATCCCTTGAAGCAAGAGCACCAGGCCCTTGGAAGGATCATAGAATGGAAAAATAAATTGTTGGGAATCTAAATGGCAAGGGATGCAAAGTAGAAAACTTGAACATAGCTCACAGCTTATGTCATATTCTAAAAGTAGTCATACTTACACTTATCCTGCAAAGATCAATTCCAGAAACGTGAGCCCAGCACCAGAAATAGCACGTGACTTCTAACCTCACTACCCATGGGTACGGATAACTAAATAGAAGAAACATGACTACGCAGAGACTGAAAAGCTGTCTTGCAGCAAATGTTATGTTAAACGGTTAGGGTTATGTACCAACACCCTGAATTTCACCTTAAGGTTAATTGATAGTTGTTGGAAAACACACAGTACCCCTGCAACATATGGGTGACATTCTAGCTGACTGAGAATGCTAGCAATCTAGTTTATGTTATCTGTTGCTACCATGTGAATAACTCATTGCAGTAATCAGTTTCTTAAACTGACAAAGCAAGGTCAGCTCATGTGGAAGGAATGAAGAGGATCAGCATGCCTGATCAGTCTTTCTTTTTGGCCATTCTTCATCTTGAAGATCCTGCTAAAACCTGAAATATTTTTTGACTAGGGAAACAGCTTTGAAGGGATATTCTTTCATCAGTATTTTGTTTTTAACTAACAATTTGCATTTAATTACATTCAGGTGCACCAGATTTAAACTAGGAATATGCAACAGCCAGTTTGCTTTGGCTTTATGCCTGATATATGAATTTGCATTAGTAGGATTAACATTTTTCTGCTATACTTAAAAAGCTTTGTGTAAGGATGGATAAAGTCCTCTGGAATGATACAAACAATTTTAAATAGTGAAAATTTTCTCAAAAACCCACAAAATGCTAGAGAGCTTTCTTGATCACAACTTAATAAATTAAAAATAATCATATTTAATGAAATAAACTTACATCAAAGAATGCTGAGTTACTCACAAATTATTCCATGAAGAGTAAGAACTTACTAAAATCATATGGTACTGTTAGCTGATGTTATTTGAAAGAAAAACTCCTTCCTTCCTTCCAAAGCCGTGAATAATTATTGACTTAGATAACTTTTCATTGCCAACACAAAACACAGTCTTCACATTCTAACAGTTCAACAAGCATCTCCTTAAAGTTTCAGGCTTCCTTTTGGTTCACTTTCACATTTCTTTCTAGGATAAGGAATGAAATCTATATTCTATTTTATAACTTACTGAGAGACAAAAAGGATTCTGAATTAATTTAACTTCATGGATTTAAAATGATGCCAACTTAATTTAAGTAGTGTTGAAGGAAATAATTATTTTACCCTTAAACTTCAGTGAGCACTCTTTATCTGATTTCCACTACTATGCATACATGAGTGACAGAGCAGAGGTTTGCTTCGATGTGTTTCTGACAGTATAGCCAAGTCATTCTTTGTGGTATGCTTTAAACTGCAGGATTTACTTCACTGTAAGGAAGTTGAAAGATTTATTATAGCGTTTGGCTCAATCTCACTTAAAGCAATGTCAAACTCCTGACAAGCTTCCAATATTGGAGAATCTTTTAGGTTGTTTGGGCATTTTACACATACCTCATGTTTACAGGTTCTGGCCTGTCTTGAATAATATACTTAATAATGGTATTAAAATAAGATTTTTATGTCAAGAAGACTATCTTCATTGAAATTATGGCAGACCAAGTCAAACTTTTGAAATAACTTCTCTGAACTATCTATTGAAAATGGAGCAGTTTCTACACAAGTTGTTGGGAAGACCTACTCATAGCAACAAGTGGCTGTATACGTAGGAGGTGTGACTGAAATGTGGGAGACCCAGCTTAGGTATTCAGTTCTGAGTCAGGAACAAAGCTCCATATAAATGCCTCCTCCCTGGCAGTCATCTGGAATGTCCTGGGGGTCATGTCTCTGACTCTGACCAGTTCATCTGTCCTCAAGTTGTGAAATGCTAAAAAGATGAAGGTTTAATAAAAATTGCTGTCTTTTCACAAAAAACCAAACACCCTTAAGTTTCAACTACTGAACAAATTCTGAAATCTTTTCTGTCAAGAAAAAGGCCTAATTCTTTTCTAACACAATTAGCATGAAATACCAATATCAATTTGGATCAGGAGAGAGAAACCTGTGGTGTCTGCAAGGTTCAGATCCATCTTCAAATGAGGCCAAATGTCATGCACTGTTTCATGCAAACTGGATGAACTCAAGCTATAAGCTAGTGTCATATTTGGGAAGTTTATTCGTGTTGTAGATCTTATCTTATGAATGCCCTATCATATCAATGCCCTAACATATCAAGTGTTCAAGGCCAGGCTGGATGAGGCTTTGAGCAACCTGGTCTAGTGGAGGGTGTCCCTGCCCATGGCAGGGGGGTTGGAACTAGTTGGTCTTTAAGGTCCCTTCCAACTCAAAGCAGTCTGTGATTCTATGATTACCTATTCTGATTGGTAAATTGTACTTTAAACCAAGGTATTTTTGGGAAGAAACATACACAATATATATTTCTTCCCATGAGCCATCTAATATAATTCAGTTGAAGCAAAAAAAGAAGAAATCAGTTCCCTACTTCAGAGTCGTACTGAGTTACAAATGACAAACAACTTTTTATTGTGCTCATCTCCACCATAGCTTCAGTGAAGGTTTCAATTCACCTGAATAGTAACAGTCTTTAATCAATGCAGTGAAGATAGTGGATTCAATGCTGCTGTCTGTGGCTTCATATCATCACTCTACTAGCTGTTTTTCTTTTCTGGCAGGCTTCAGTTACTTCATTTTCTCACATTTCTGGCTCAACAGTTCAGCATAAAGCTATGCTCATGTTGCTGTAGGAACTGTTCAAGGTTTTCTCTATAAATTTCTTTTGCTTATGCTCTGCAGGCTTCATATTTACAAGCATCAATGGCTATTTTTCTCCCCAGTTTTCTGAAGTCATAGTATTAATACGTAGGATTTTGCTTTTGAGGATTCAAGGCAAGCATATTATAATGACTGCGACACAGTAAATATCACATCAATTTACACTGGATTTTCAGGTGTTTACAATTTAAACTAGCAGAAAGGTTTCTTTCAGAAAACTCAAAATTCTATATTGTAATTCAAATTCCTACTGTTCCCTTTTAATAGGTCATTTTTCAGTATCACATCCAAGTCCCAAAGGCCATTTTTTATTTACTATAGTAAGAACATACATAGATATCTCAATCATTCCTCCTTCTTTTAGGATTACTTAGCAGATCTCAATCAAATGGAAAAGCCAGAATGCTCTACTTGTTAGAAATCGGCATTTGGCCCAGATAGGGAAATGAAACATAATATATTTAATTAGGGTGCTATAATGACTGCCACTATTAATAGGTTTTTATTGTCTTGTCATATTTTATTACACGTTAAGCAATCATTGTACATTTCAACAGAATGACCTATTCAAAATGAAGCACTGATGTGACAGATCTCTCATTGAGAAGTAAACACGCTATTTGGAAAAGATACATTTTGTTCTAGCACTGTGCATGTTATCTCCAGCTAAAATCTCACAACATCCTAGCCATATATTACACTAAAATGTTTTAGTTATGTGTACAGGAATTAATAGAAAGTTAGTATATGTTTCTAGAAGGAAAATAAGATTAAATTATACAGATGCATCTATATATGCTGGTGATATTCAGGTGACAAACAGCAGAGGTATGTGTTAAATTCTGGTTGCCTTAGAGTTCATTATTGATTTTTTTTTTTATAACACCCATCACACTAAGTGTGAATTATACATGCAGCTTTGAACACTCCACCTGCACTCTGCCCACTACTTCAATTTCTTCCAAGATTACTTGTAACATATCACACCTCTACACAGTGTGAAGTGTTTGCCATTTTTATTTCTAAAACCTGTCTTCTAAGGATGTGTTTCTATCTTCACTGAAAAGTTACAGCCATTTAAGAGGCAAGACAGGCAACACAGAAAGCGAGAACAGGGAGGGGTTGTAGCTTTGCCACCTTGTGACGCAAGAGAAGCTATACACATTCCTGCAAGGCGAGTGAAATTGCTTCCAGTAGACAACCATCATTTCAGTTTGAGGGGCCTAAGGATTTTGTTTTTCTCAGATAGCTGCCTCTGCAGTAACATTTGGATTGCCCAATAGCTAGTAAGCACTGTTTGGCACATGCTGTCCAATAATTCCTAGTAAACAGCATGCTAGCTTCAAGGCCTTCCATGGAAACTGTACCTATGTTATAATATAAATTTCCAAATGTTATAATTCGCTTTATTTTTTATACAAAATAGTTTATTACTAATATAAAGACACACTACAATTGTACATTGTACAAAAGTACAATCACCTAAAGAACTCCTGTGTGTTGCAGGAGCTCTCAGTTGTTTAGATCAACTGTATACTGACACTTACAGAGCTCTGTTTTACCATCTGCTTTATGTGCCAAACATTAGCTATATACACATTGCATGCCCAGATTGAGGACTGAGGAAACATAGCTTTGACTTTGTAGATAGTACTTACCAGGTTTACACTGTAATGTTTGAAAACCTAGATCACTTCAGTGCATTTATCCTCACTACATATTAGGACAGGGTATAGTCTAATATTATGATCTGTTTTATTTAGACACAGGAAGATTTGGAATTCTTACCCAAATTTTTATAGAATTCCTGCAGTCAACATGAAACTGAAATGCATTGCTTAACTTTCAGGACCAAAAATTGATCCTTTCTGTCTTCTTAGCCTCAGAAAATAAATTATATTCTCATTAAATTCAATAGTCAATTTACTGCAGAATATAATTCTTTAACTTACATCATCCCTATGCACCATACATATCATAGAAGTTTATCTGTAAAGTGTGAACATTCATTTCAATGCTTTACTTAAGCCCACTTACTTTGCTTAGTAATAAATTTGGTTTTAATACCAATTAAGCTCATTCTTCTGCAGAGATGAGAACTTGAGTTTTGTTGTTCTACAGACTCAGACTAGACTCTCCAGTACTGTCTAAATGTCTTCATTATAGAGAATGGCATTTGGCAGTTAGTCACTTATTCATATGCAATCCTACTGGGAAAGAATTGATGCCATAAGTATGCAAGGGATCATTGCATCTACCTCCTGTCAACATCTTTCCCAAATGGCAAGGACACTTTGCTTTTATAGTTCCTGGCTGCAAAGATGAGTCAGTTGGCAGAAATGCAGCTGTTATAAAAGGGAAGTCGTTCAGACAGGGCAGGGAAGCATAAAAGAAGATGCTGTCTCCATCTTTTACTGGGAAGAGATTTAATTCCCCATTAATACTCTAGCTATTTGCAATGGCAATTTGGGATCTCACAGTGGCATCTGTGGCCAAATGTCAGTGTTTAAACCATGTGTACTTTGAAGTTCTTTTAAGAGTCTTTTCTTAAATATTACTTGACACAAGTTGTGCCAATGTGACGATGGCTGTGCTACTGCAAAGCCTTCTACCTTAAAAAAACCTAGAATAGCATTTTGGTGGCCGAATATGCAGTATTGCTTTGAATTTTCAGTTCCCAGGCAGTGAAAACGTATCCTCTCTATCCATCCAACACTCAACCATAAGAACATCTGGTGTCTTTTTTTAATGACATAGACCAGTTTTGGAAGCTTCAAAGGAGAATATGTGCAGGCATGTATTCAGTCATTCTTCGCTGGTGCATTCTTCCAGCTTTCAGCAGTTAGCAGCTTACAGACTGATCTGCTCTCATGCACCAGTCTCTGACACACTGCTGTGAAACTTTGGAAACTGTAGAAGAATGCAGGGCATTTTTATGCTCCAGGTCAGACAACATCTCTCCCATGGGGTGGGGGCAACAAGAAAACTGTCAGTGACTTGACAGTCTGTCATCCTTTGTATTCCCTAACTCACTTGGCTAGATGTTCTTCTCATTTAGGCACTGAACCTATATTCTATCCTTCCCCATCCCTTCCCCACGCAAACGCGGTCCAGTATCAGAATACCAGAAGAGAGTCCCAATGAAGTTACAAGGTTTTTCATTTCTTCATGTCAGGGATTTATGGCACAGAGGCTTTAGATATAATTTTATAAAAATCCTTCAAATAACATAGAATTGCACTACTATGACAGCTTGTATGAGGGAAGAAAAGAATCCATTTTTATAGGTATGTTTTAAAGTGATCTCATCTAAAAATTACTAGTAATTTACTATCAACTGCTTTACTTGGTTTAAATCTTACCCCTTATTCTGACTTTACCTTTTCATTTCTCATTTTAAAGTGTGCATACTTTCCAGTTAAAATGCTATAAAACAATTCTAATTTATTTCCCGCGGCTAACTATATTGCAGGTATTGAGATCATAGCATCATAGATTGTTTAGCTTGGAAAAGACCTTTAAGATCATCAAGTCCAACCATTAACCTGTTCCAATGTTTCACCACCCTTGAAAACAACTGGTCTTACTATTAAAGACAAAGGCACAGATGGCATTAAGTACCTCAGTCTTTTCTTCCTCCTTTGTCACTGTGTTTCCCCTTGCATCGAATAAAAGATGAAATTTCTCCTTAACCCTCCTTTTGTTGTTAATGTATTTATAGAAATGTTTTTTATTGACTTTTACAGCAGTAGGCAGAATAAGTTCTAGTTGGGCTTTGACCCTTCTAATTTTCTCCCTGCACAATGTCACAACATCCTTGTAGTCCTCCTGAGTAGCCTGCCCCTTCTTCCAGAGCTCATTAATTCCCCATTTTCTCCTGAGTTCCAGCTAAAGATCTCTGTTCAGCCAGGCCTATCTTCTTCCCCACCAGCTTGTCTTTTGGCACATGGGGATGACTTTGTCGTGCACCTTTAAGATTTCCTTCTTGAAGAATGTCCAGCCTTCCTCGACTCCTTTGCCCTTCAGGACTACCTCCCAAGGGACTCTGTCAACCAGGCTCCTAAACAGGCCAAAATTTGCCCTCCTGAAGTCCAAGGCACAGTTCTGCTATTCACCCTCCTTACTTCTCTGAGAATTGAAAACTGTCATTTCATGATCGCTATGTCCCAAACTGCTTCCAGACATAACATCACCCAAAAGTTGTTCTCTGTTCAGAAACAGCAGGTCCAGCGGGGCATCTTCCCTCATTGGCTCATTCACCAGCTGTGTCAGAATATTATCTTCCATAAACTCCAGGAACCTCCTAGACTGTTTCTGCTGTATTGTATTTCCAGTAGACATCTGGTAAGGTGAAGTTCCTCACAAGAACAAGGGCCACTGATTGTAATACTTCTCCTAGCTCCTTATAGGAGGAGCTACCTCTTCATCCTGGTTGGGTGGTCTATAACAGACTCCCACAGACTCCCAAGGCAAGATATGTACCTTGTTGACCTTCCCCCATGTGTTGACCCATAAACACTCAACCCTGTTGTCACCATCGTTAAGCTCTAGACAAACAAAACCCTCCTTGACATACAGGGCTATCCCACTGTCTCTTCTTCCTTGTCTGTCCCTTCTGAATAGTTCATAGCCATACATTGCAGCACTCCAGCTGTGCAAGTCATCCACCTTGCCTCCACGATGGAAACAGTATCATAGTTTTTGTGCTGTGCAATGGCCTCCAGCTTCTGCTGTTTGTTGCCCATGCTGTCTGCATTGGCACACAGCTTTTTGGTGGGAGAAGGCCTAATTCCTATGTGACCTTTCTAAGGCACTTCTGTGGTTTCTAACACAGAGAGTGCCAGCTTCCATGGCATGAGCTGTGGGATCCCAGTGGCTCCCTTGGCTCCCCTGAGGTTCCTCCAGTTTGGGAAACCCCTCCTGAGACTGAACCACTGAAAGAACTTTCAAACAGTTTTCAGCAGTAAAATGCATCCTGCAAACATTCCTCAACAGCAAAAGGCTACTAGGCCAATTTTGAGAGCCAAACAGCTGCTCTAGAAAGATATAGCAGGTCCTTTAATGGGAGAAAAAAAGATGTCTGTTAATTACAATTATACAATTATTTTGCATCAGACTTGTCACACTCATGTAAATATGGCAAAATTTGCTTCTGAAAGTAAACGGGAGAATACAGACAGGCAACTGAAAGAGGTCTGTTTTCTACTCAGACTACTTGCTAAAATGTCTACCTGTATCACATTTTAATTTGCAAACCAGCATATCAATTTATACAGCATATCTACTTATACATTCACATACAGTATTTAAGATGAAAAATAATTTGGTAAACCCATTTTATAAAGGCATATTTTAAATTTTATGGATTCTAGAATTAATAGATTTAAACCTTATTGGTGGTGGTGGTGGTGGGACATATTTTAAAAAGAGTGAATGAATAAAGAAGCAAAGTTAATTATTTTGCCTGCTAGAGAAAAGCAATATTAATCTGGAGGGAAATAATCATAAAATGCTTTTCTTAATTTGGGAGACTTTAAACATTAATTTTCATAGAACACTTCTTTTTTTTAAAAAAAAAAAAAAAAAGTTACTTTAGCATTATTTAATAGGCAGAGAGGAACCTCTGAATCAATTTCCACTGTTAAACTTCAACAATTCATGTTGAAATGTTATTTCTTCAGGATAAAATGCCATTGAAAAATTTTCTACATTTTTTAATTATTTAGATTATTTTGGTTGATTGCTTCCCTCCTTCACCAAAGAGCAGCCCTAGGAAAAAAAAAAGTTTAGGTAAATTTGGCTCAGCTAATTGGAATTTCCCCTGAAATCTGATTCATCTGAAAATCAGTTCATGCAGTTAGTTAATCCATGCTGTGTTGTTCAAATCAACCCTTCAAAACAATGCTTATATATGATAACATATATGCTAGAAATCACATAGAAATTGTTTCATAATTGTGGTTTTACAGATGTCATCATCAGTATATAGGAAGGCACTGCTGATTGGATGACTCCATTGTTACTTTGTGTGGTGAACATTCCCCTTTATGTAGCTTGTTACAAAAATTTCAGTCTAATTCATATTACCATGGTACCTGGGTTGGCAGCTGAGGGTAGCAGACATCTATTGGGGAAGTTAAGCTATGCATAGAGAAATACATGTCTAAAACCCAGGGAAAAGAATGCTTTGTTAAAAATAATATCTAAAGAACAACAAAGAAATGCATTACTACTTGTTGGTTTGTAGTATGCATTTGCCCATTTGGAAAATAGAATTTTCACATAGCAAACCACTGTTATAAGGAAGATCAATACACTAAAATTAATGGAATTAATTTTTCTATAAGGAAAGCAGAGAAGAAATATTCCTGTCTAGATATCTATCAAAAAGGTTTATTTGTCCATCTGAAGTAGCCCAGGCAAACGCCAGATACTCATGTTGTTTCACTCCCAAATTGAATACTAGATTTGAATCAAATATATACCTATTGCATAGTTTACTTTTGAAGCATAGACTGTTGTCTAGGAGACCTAAACTACATTCATTTTTCCTTTCACCACACTAGAAATTAGTCAGAGCCAGTATGCTTGACATGCTGAAAGATCACAGATAGGTCCCTTGTGACTCTTTTAGGGAAGATGCTATATAAATGTATTGTGTTGTTACTGCACTGAAGAGACTGTTTAAATTCTCCATTGCTCATAGGTCAAACCCAGCATACTTCAAGACACAGATATAGTATCTCAAGTGAAAGAGTAAAATATTGATTTTTCTTTAGATAAATTTCTTCAGATACTGTACTACTTTGCATTCATGTATCTGAGGCAGATTATTCCATTCTCATTCCACCACTTTACAAAACAATAAATTCTGGCATATAACATTTTATTCTTATAAAAATGTGTGGTTACATTCCCCACACTGCATCTGTTTTTACTTAAGTATTGACTGTGTTTTTCTGATGCTGAACAAGTGTACTTACAGAGGTTGGAAGAGATGGTGCTGATGTAATGGAAATGCGTTGTTAGGGGGAACAGAATCTGGAAGTGAATACTATGTTTAAAACCCAAGAAGAAATAGTAACTTCTCAATGTTTCCTTTCAGAACAAAGAGGGCCCCACAAACACTTCGATTCTGTCTGGTCATTCATTCATTGTGTTTGAAAGAAAAACCAAATTGTATAATTGGAACACAAAACTTATCCTGAGATGTAATACTGGTCTTGCTTAAGCATTCATTGAGGAAAGGCGGGGGGGAGGGGGGGGGGGGGGGGGGGAGGGGGCAGATTTTATTGTTCATACCATGTTGTCACTATCCATATGCATCTTTAATACCAAATTTCAGTAAGCAAGTCCTGTAAAGTCTCTTCATGTCAATTTTTACCGAAGAGAGTAATTACTACCTTTCAAGTAATACAAAGGTAATTATTTGTCTACATCTACTGTCATATTCTCAGGAATATGGTTGCCATTTAGATTAGTCCAATCTGAGCATGTCATAGGCGAGGCTTGGAGTTTACTTGTTTAAAAATTTTTGAAATAGAGCCATGCTTTCACACTAACAGTGATCTAGAACAACAGCATTTGGCAGGATTTTGAAACACAGACATTATATATATAAAAGGAATAAAACCTAAATTTGTTAGTTTTCCCACATTTTCCCTTGTTTCCACGGAGCAGCTGCACAAAAGACAATCAGATGTGTGCCAGAGATTTTTCTTTCCTGCGAATGTTTTGCATTTCTCAGTGTTGGGTCACAGAGATTGCGACAAAACCCCCTATTTTCGCTATAGTAGATAATCGGTGAAAGTTAAATGCACAAACAAATGCACTGAAGTCAGTTGAGCTGTTTGTGCATAAACTGCAGTTTTATAACACATTCAGCAGTGGTGGGATAGGATTTCAAACATTCCAGAACAGAGGAAAAAGCTTTAATGTCATTATAGCTTTTCCAGAAATACAGTCCAAGTGGTGGACAGACCACAAAATTCAAGATAGTGTTAACTATTGTTTATTCTCCCTAAACAAAGGCTTTCCATCATAGTGTTCAGCAGCTCTCATCAATATGTTATTCATGAGTGTAAGTACTGTAAAGCATATTTTTTCAATTTCTGCATATCTCATGTCATACACTTTGTGATATCTTCTGACTGAACTGTCCTGTCTGCTAACTGAATTGACTAGAATTCCTAACCTGGGGAAGAATGAAATGTGTGATAGCTACTGATGCAGAATTCATAATTTTGATTTCTTTTCTTTTAAATAAGTTCCTCATACTGTTTATCACTGAGCTTGAAAATCACCTGAGGAAATCACCTTTGGGGATGGAAGGAAGAAAGTGATTGTCCATGAAGTCTCAGTCCTGATATTCTGCGGAGCACAGACTGAGAATTGCCAATTAAGCCTAATTGTGATAAATTATATTTTCTTTATTAAAGATAATGGGGGACTATCGTCTAACAGGTAATAAGCCTAAAATATTTTCCTAATTGTGGCTAAAACCTCAGGTTACATTTAAAGGACCATAGATGTGACACACCAGTGCTCCATCTACTATACCATTATTACAGTATTCACATTTACATACACAATTTTGGCAGAGTGTAAAACATTATTTGCATAATTATGCCTAACTAGATTTTCTACTACACTGTTGGTTTTCACCAAATTATAACTGTTCTGATTCAGTTTTAAGAAAGACAGAGAGGCAAGGAATATTTTTATATTTTTGCATTATATCCTCCTTTTCTTGCCCTCAACCAGCACCTGTAGAGGACAGCATTCTGAAACACACAAGAATTTTGAAATTATCTAAGTATAAAGTGCACAGTCATAATGTTGATACTATTTGTATATTTCCTTCCATATGTGAGAAAAACCCAGCCAAGTGAGAGCAGTCATTGCTGTTGGACTGATCAAAGCACAGTGACATGGTTTAGCACCAGCCAGCAACCAGGTACCACACAGCCGTTTGCTCACCTCCACCCTCCCCCAGTGGGATGGGGAAGACAATTGGAGGAAAAGGAAATTTGTGGGTTGAGATAAGAATAATTTAATAAATTAAAGTAAATAAAATAATACTAATATTACTGTCCATACCAATAACACTAACAATACTAATATTAATACTAATAATACGGCATGAAAATAATACCACCACTAATAATAATGGTAAAAAATTCCCCAATCCCTTTTAATTGGAAAAATTGTTTCCACTAGGCAAACATATTCTTTAAATGTATCCATAAAAGTATTCTTTAGAAATCTCTTTAAGTTTTCAACCAAAACCAGTGTTTTGAAAAGTCCTATTTCCAGTTCTTCACTTGGAAGACAAAACACCCCTCTGTGAATTTTAGTAAACAGATTATGTCAAAATTTTCCATAGAGATAGAAATGATAACACAACAATGAGCTGTATACAATAGCTCCAAAAATATGTCACCAGCACTGATACATGTAGGAGCCAAACTTTAGAGATGCCTTCTTCAACATTTTCATGCAAAGTATGAAATTACTTTCCCGAAGTCAAGCAGCAGCAAAGTGGAAAATGAATAGAGGGCTTTGTTTCCCAATATCTTTAGGTTGCATAAGGTTGCATTCATATAAGGATATGTTAGCAGAAAGGAAGATACATAGCATAATGGAAAACTCGAAACATAAGAGCTTTACTTTTGAACATAATTGGATCTTATTTCAATGAATATACATATGTAGAGGGAACTTGCAAAATTCCAATAAAGTTACTACAAAGGGAAATTGAGATTACTGTGAGGGATATCATGCTTTTAACTAGCTTTCCCATTTCCAGTTTTGCTGACATGTATTTTAGATGTTTCCTGTATTTTCTCACTCTTGGTCTACTTCTAATTTTCATGCATCACTATGAACGGTTACGCTTTGTTCCTAAGTGGCATATTTCCAAGCCTTAAGCAATTTGAAATATATACACCTTAAGTTCGCAAACACCATAAGGCCATTAAGAACTACAGTGATTTTGGTAAAAAGTTAGATTAAATAAAAAATATTTTTGCTGTAAAAACCTTTACATTATGCAAAAGTCTGAATGAAACTCAAAAAAAAAAAAAAAAAAACAACAAAACAACCCAAAAAACAAAACCAGCTTTCACAATATGTCCTACAAAATAACTTTTAACATCTTTAAACAATTATATCTTTATCCCACTATGCTTCCCCCACTCCTTTTTATTTCTGTTAACAAAATCCCCATGTTTTCTCAGAAGCAATTTACATCGCAAAACCCATGTTTTATCGGTAATAATATTTCTCTCAGTTTATTCCATTATCTAGATGGATATTTTCTGATAATATGTTTTATCTTAAATATACATCAGAATACTCAGCATTTGAATTACTGGACTCAGTGATGTGAAATAAACTGATATATCTATGCAGCCTTTGGAATGAATACTTCCTTGACATTTGTGTGAAACTCCTAGAAGTCTGTGTGTGCACTGAGTGCAGAATATGATAGGGATTGAGTGATGAGTTTATCAAAGATTCATATATTTGTGCTGACAGTTGGGTTTTTATTTTTTTGTTTACTCAAACTTCAAGAGGTATTTTCAGTTACATAAAATTCAGCTTCAGGTTTCAGCTCTTGAAAGTCTGGAACAGTACATAATGAGTTTCTGATTTTCCTCTTCTGGTATGGATAGCACCATTTAATGATTCAGATCCTTTTTTTCTGTGACCTAATTTTAAGAGAAATTCCACTCTCTTAAGCTCAGGACATGTTTTTGAGTTTGCAATTTGAAACCAAATTGAAAGAACAGGAACTTACTACAGGTGGTTTTGAATGAGTGAAGTAAAAGCATACACTATCACAGTTTCTTTAAATCTCCTTTCTATTAATGTTTATCATTTCTGAGTTACAGAGCAGTGACACAGTGAGAATATTTATAGCCTGCTCAAATTTCAGATAGAAGGTTTCACGTGTTACTTTTTTCCTTCCAGTCTCCTTTTTTTTTTTTTTCCAAAAGGTTCTGCCTACGTTATGAGACTCGTGCTTCTTAGTTATCCATGATGCATTAACTGTTGCCTAAAGTCTGATTCACAGTGTTAGGTGAGCTTAGGCATTTATGAAGATCCTTCTTCCCCACAGCAGTACTGAGAAATGACGGGGAAAGGAGAGAATTCTCATGAACCAAAAAAGAAAAGGAGCTTACCTGGTTGAAAAGAATGAAGATGAGAGAACCAAACTCTTTTCTGTAGGGCCCAGTGAAAGAACAAGAGGCAATGAACATGAATTAAAATGCATGAAAATCCATTTGAATGCAAGGAACACTTTTTTACTGTGGGAAGGATGGTCTGGTACAGGAGGGCACAGAGAAGATTAAGAATCTCCATTCTTGGAGATACTCCAAAGTCAACTGGATGTAGTCCTAGACAACCTGCTATAGCTGACCCTGCTTGAGCAGGGGGATCGATTAGCAGACCTCTCTTCCAACCTTATCCATTCTGTGATTCCATAGTTCTATGGGTTGAAGTCACCCAACTCTAAAACCCAGGATGATGCAGATTCTGATTTCAAGGGCACTGAAGTAAATCTTGGAAATCTGCTAAATTTCCCTGAAGTCAGATCAAAATAAGACAAGAGGTTTCTCAGAGCATGATTCACAGCTTCACACAAGCTTAGGCAACCATGAAGGCTCTCATTTCCAAAGAGGAAAACAAAACAATTTTCTCACTTGAAGAACTGAACAATGATTCCATCCCAGTGAGAAAAAAGTAACATGAATTGGAAAGAAAAAAGGACGAGCTTTATTTGAGCTTCTTTTTCATTCCTCTCTCATAAAAAAATAACTTCTGGGTCTCCTCTGAGCAGACGTCCATTTTATACCACTGTTGATGAAAATCCATATAATTTCACTCAGCTGCTATGTGAGTCAGAGAACAGTATGCTGAGCAACTAGGACGTTTTGATAGCTGAAATCACACTAAGAGGAAAACCCCCAAACCCTCAAGCTTTAACATAGTCCAATAGCAAGTATTTCATGTTTTTTTCTTTCTCATATAAAGGACAGGGCAAGATACAGGTCATAAAAAAAGAAGTAAAATCTGACATTACACTGAAGATTTAATACTGATTTTTTCTATTACCAATGTAATCAGAAAAATAAAATTCCAACTACAACAAGTCAAGCATATTAAACAAGCACTGTTTATCTTCTCAAAAAACACTGCATTAACTGATCTGTCAAGTATTAGTAGTCAAGTTTTATCCTTTAATGAGGAAAGTGTCATGAATTAAGAGAAGTGAAATGTCTAGAATAATAATCATAGGGTTCAAGAAAATGAATGAATAACAGTAGGAGATATGTACAATTTTTTTAAAGTGTGATAACACAAGATAGAAAAGCAAAGCTAAGGAAGAAAGCAGTAACGGTAGTAAAGCATAGTAAAGATAGTGTGAAAATGCAAATAGAAGAACAAAAGACACATCATAAACAAGTATAAAGACCCCAATCATCAGCTGCAAAGACAGCTGGAAAATATCACTAGAGATTGCACAGAATTAACTCAGTTGAAATAGGAGTAATATTCTACCCTGCTCATTACTTCAAAGTGTAGGATAACAAAGTCTAAACAGAAAATGAAGTGATCATCAAAAACTCAGAATAAGGTGGAGGAATTTCACAAAATGCCACAACGCAGTCAGAAATGCACAAAGGCAATTAAAAACATACCAGGATTTTTGAAACATTTTCTGCTTCAAATGTTTTCAAAATGCTCATTTACTATGACAAAAACCTTCCATGAGAATGCTGACAGGTTCCAGGAACCTTGCTTTAGACACAAATCAAATATTTTAAATTTTACTTGTTTTGAAATGCGGTTGAAGTGTTGTATTGTAAACCAGTAACACAAAATTAACAAGTTGAAACAGGAAGCAAAATGTTCAGCTAAACATTTTTTTCACTATTTCCAATGAAACAAACTATTAATAATGTAGTACTTATGAAAGCACTGATATGCCATGTCATTCACAGTTACGGAAACATATTCTGCATAGCAAGTTTTCTAAGAAAGAATAGACAAAACTTTTAAAGAACCCGTGGCTCCATTGTTAAAGATCCAAAGCTTTTTTTAAATAGTTAAAAGCTACAAGCAAGAACATTTCTAAGTGTTTCAGGTAAGACCTTCAATAGACTTGACAGTATATATTAATATGGCAAGGCATGTGCAAAGGCACTATGCTATTGTTGAAATCAATTTGGTTAAGACAGCCTAAAAATTATTCTCAAAAGAATAGTTTGATTAGGGTTAAAAAATTATTTCTGGATGCAAGTGGGAAGGAAATAAGTCATGCTAAATACCAACAAGTCAGTGAGGAACTAGAAGATGTGGTGACTGTAATTTTGTGGGAAAATGGAGAGTCAATCTTTATTTTTAAACACATATCGTAGAAAAAAGAATGTAATGGAATGTGGTGTGCATCAATGCTTTCTGTATATATCTGTATGTTTAGGCAGATGAAGAAGCGTAGCATGTGTTATTTTTTCCAGCTTGTTGGAACTGGATTGTTGCAAATAATATGTGACAATCAAATCATTAGTCCTTGTTGCCAAAAGAACTGACAGACTTCCATTTACAAAAGAAAGTTGATGTGAATTTGGTCTCTTGTCAGATTTTTCTCAACACCTCACAGAGAAGGAGAGTTGGTTGCAAATTCACCAAATGAAATGTTTGCCACTGGCAAACAACACTTTGAAGAAATCAAGATATTTAATACAAACCTGCCAATTTCCACTGAGGCTTTTGAAGATAAGGAGGGAGACAAAGTTCTTCAGATCCCCTGATCTTCCTGTGGGCATCAGAGACTCTTGGCCATCAGGTTGGCAGATGAAAAGCTGAACATGAGCTGGTAGTGTGTGCTGGCAGCCCAGACAGCCAACCGTATCCTGGGCTGTATCAGAAGTGTGGGCAGCAGGTCAAGGGAGGGGATTCTCCCCCTCTACTCTGCTCTTGTAAGACCCCACCTGGAGTGCTGTGTCTGGCTGTGGAGCCCTCAGCTTAAGAAGGATATTGACCAGTTGGAGTGAGTCCAGAGGAGGCTACGAAGATAATCAGAGGGCTGGAGCACCTCTGCTATGATGAAAGGCTGAGAGAATTGGGCTTCTTCAGCCTGGAGAAGAGAAGACTTCGGGGAGACCTTATACCTGAAGGGAGCCTACAGGGAAGCTGGTGAGGGGCCTTTTTACAAGGGCCTATAGTGACAGGACAAGGGGTAATGGGTTTAAACTGAAAGCAGGGAGATTTAGATTGGATATCAGGAAGAAATTATTCCCAGAGAGGGTGGTGAGGCACTGGAACAGGTTGCCCAGAGAAGCTGTGGATGCCCCATCCCTGGACGTGTTCAAGGCCAGGCTGGATGAGGGTTGGAGCAACCTGGTCTAGTGGAGGGTGTCCCTGCCCATGGCAGGGGGGTTGGAACTCGATGATCTTTAAGGTCCCTTCCAACCCTAACCGTTTGGTGATTCCATGCTCTGAAGTACAGGGCCATACCTTCACTCTCTCAAGTCTAAATAATCTTGAATTCCAAGCACAGGTTGTTCTTGAAGGATAAAATATATTAATACCTCTAAAGAAGATTATTAATAGCTCTAAAGAGACTGTTGCTCCCAAATCACTTTCAAGTATGGTTGGAAGCTTAGGGTTCACTTTCCCAGGACAGGAAGAAAACGTGAACTCTCCCCCATGTCAGGTGACTGCCATGTTGCCCATGTAACCCCAGTGCTACTGTGCAAAACAAAGAGTCACTGTTCCTGTGGGCTGGCTCTCTCCCTGGCCCTGTGAGAGCTGCCGGGCGTAGCACATGCTCCACATCAGCAGGTGACAGCAAGGCAGTAGTGATGCGTGACCTCTCCTCTAGCCCATCATCAATATTACACTACTTACTCTCCTCACTTCTCCCCTCAGTGGTGTTTGAATCATTTTCTGAGCTCAGGCAGCAGAAATCTAGCAGGGATTTAGTCCTGATGCAGCCATGAGGTGTGACCAATGAGCAACATTTGCTGGGACACCTACTGAAATGGTTGGATTTGTACAGCAGGGTACTAAGGTTGAAGAGGAAAAGGCCTAGGTAGTTTGGGTGTACTGAATAGGTGTGAGACAGCGGCTATACGACTGAGGGAGTTGAGGGAGTGATGGATGAGCACAGGGAAGGAAGGTTAGGGATGGATGGGGGCCTACAGAAAGCAGACAGGCTGAGGACTGAGATCTTTAGGGGTGATTGACTGGGCCTTGCAACCAGTTTGGGGCAGTGGAAGCCAGATGTTGTGGGATACACCTTTGTGTGAGTTTGGAGACAGGAAGGGAGGGACGCATTGTTGTTACATCTGCACCTCTGAAACTAGCTACAAGAAACAGAGGGAAGTGTCCCTTGCCTCCTGGTGATGATATCAGCATCTGTTATTTTATCTACAGAAATATGTTAGCCTAAGCAGTAAACACAACTGAGGGATCTGTCTCCATTTTGGACCCTGACTCTTACTCATTAGATGTTATAGTGTGTATGGCATTGTAATGTTCAAGTCGATTACCTCTTGCAAATGGGTATTTCATAAAGCTTTGCACCCTTCTAGCTATTGCCAAAACCGTCTCAGACAAGTGGTGTATAGCTAGATTTCATATGATACAAATTCTGTAAATGTAGTCCTGTGTAATTTCCATGAGGTTTGTTTATTGGTGGATGGGGAAAAGACAGAGCAAAAATAATTGTTTCTCTGCTATAAGGATTAATATACCCTTATAAAAAACAGCTATGTCAAGATATATCTTGGACTTTAATGTGTGTCAGTTTCTAACTGTTGCCTAATTCTATTTTTTTCTTGAGGATTGAATGAAGTAAATTTTATAGTCTTCTGAGTTATCAGAACAAACATGGTATCATTAGACAGTGTTCAAGGCTTCTGCTGGCACCAGTCATAATTTAGTATGACCTAAGGAGTTAATGAATTAACATTATTAATACTTCAGTTCTTTCTCACTGTTGATTCTACTCTCATTCTTGAGCAAGACTAGAAAATTCAGAATATTAAGGCTCAAAGAAATAAAGCAACATCATGTCTACAGTGGTTGTCATTGAGCTATACCACATATTAGGTCCATCTTTTGTTCTTTATACACTTTCCATTATGATTTTACTTCAAGAAATGGAAGAGTTGACATTTGTTACACCTTGAATTGCTATAGAGAAACAGCACGGTATTACTGAAAAAAGGAGAATATAATAAATCTGAGGGGTGATTCAACTACTAGAAAGTAAATTATTTTATCCCTGAGCAAGATATACACTTTCTCATCCTGGAAAAAAATAGCATCCCTGTTAACCTATGTGAAAAAAAGTAGAGTGATGCAATTTGGCAAATAGCTGTATTTGCCTATCACTAGTCATATGACTGCATATAGTCTGAAAATGGTTCGGAAGCTGCATTCTTAGAAGCCCAGTTTTACAGCAGAATTTATATAATTCATCACTAAATAACGGTGACAGCAATTAATACCTTCTAGTAAGTTCTTTTTTTTTTTTTCTTCCCCCACAGGCTCTCTATCTTTAACAGCTCTTATATTTTTACTAGAAAATAAAATAATGTCATATATTCATGCACATATTCACCTGCAGAACTAAATGAGGGATTCACAAGACAGTTTCTTCTTCCTGAAGACAACTTTAATATGCAATATTTGTGCAGAAAGACTGCTGCAAGTACAGAAGACAGGGTACTGTTGCACTGACCCCAGATCTTTTGGTTCTCCAAAAGCTCTTGGCTCTTGGGAGAGCAAAATCAGAGGGAGAGAATAAGTCTCTCGTGCAACATGATGGCCAAAGAAATATAAGAACCAGTGACAGAAATTGTGGGAAGGCCAGCAATGTGGAAACTGCCTATGCGAAACTCTTCAGCCTGATTCGTTGTGCCTGATTATCTCAATTCTGGTTATCTTCTGCTGTTACTCTTGCCAGCATTTATTGTGATTTTGTGATACAAATAGATTTCAAACATGAAATATGGACTAAAACTGGAAATTCATTTGCTCTTGCATTGCAGGTCTTTCTTTGAAACCAGAAACAAAGAAAGGATACAGTTAATTTAGGAAATATGAAAATTGTACCAGGTGTCATCAGAGCTTTTTAAAGAATGTTTCAGAAAGGATAGTTATCTCTAACTTGTGATTTGTCTCACAGTCAGCTATAGCTAGGCAAGATGGGAGGGGAAACCATGAGAAAAATACCTAGCACTTTCAGTCAAGTTGGGCACCTCTTTAGTGAAGTGGAAAACAGCATAAAATTAGGCAAAATCTTGACTCAAATGAGAAATTTAAACCACCTAATATTTTTGGAAAATTTCATAAATCTGTGATATGTAGCTCATGCTTCAAACAAAACTCAGTTTAAAATTTGAGTGAAATTCAATTAGAACTAACTCCTGACCCATAACCCAAACTTGAGATAGAATTAAAGGGTCATAAAATGCAAGATTCTTCCAGGACCATCTGTTAATTGAGAAACCTCTACCACGTATGGTTTTCCCTGTCCATTTCCCTTTCCCCTTTTCCTCTGTGTTCCCCTTTTCTTGTATTTTTCCTTTTTCCCCTTCTTTGTTCATCCCTTTCTCCATTTTATTTAATAGAACCATAGAATGGTTTGGGTTGGAAGGGACGTTAAAGATCATCTAGTTCCAACCCCCCTGCCATGGGCAGGGACACCCTCAATTCCTTGCCTTGCCTTTCTGCCATAATATTCACTCGGAGAGCTACTGGATTCTCCAGCTTGTGAAAAAATATCTGACATTCTGAAAAAATGCAGTTTTTCCAGTTCATACTGAATGCTTCAGTCAGTGCAGAGAGCAGGGAACTGTGGCAGTGATAAGTATAATGGAGTCCTGCTATCCTAATTTGTTATCCCTTTTAATGGTCAGCTCTATGAACATAAAGAAGACAATAACTGAAGTGATGCAGGCATTCCTGTGAGTTCCTGCTCCCAATACAGAGAACTTTGAGGCCCTTCCATAACACCACTATCTCCTCATTTAGATAAATCAAGAAAAAAAGGAGTGGAAAGACATGTGGCAAGAGATGTTAGTATTTCTCAGACTATATTAATGTCTATTTTGCTATGTACTCTCAGAGTTTAACATGACAGATGACAAATATGACGACATGAGGACTGTATGACTGCAGTCATCCTGCATTTTCCTTACTCTGTTTACACAGTCCGATTCATTTATAACACAATTTTGGTTTTCATCAGTTTGCATCTCTAGCTCCACGAGAGAAAAATATGAATCAGAAAATACTTCTTTGTATTTATTATGCCTAGATGAAAAATGGTCCATGAAATGACAAACCCGTTAACCTGATCTGACTTTGAAATTTTTTTCTATTTTAGAATGTATATTTACTGAGATTCTCAAAGCTTAAGAGAAAAAGATTAAAGATAGAGCTGGTACACAACTTTCAGTCATTAAATCAAATGAAAGAAGAACAGTATTTGAAAAAAGAAATGGTACCTATTAGCAATGACGGGAAAGGCTCAAACACATGAAAAAAACCAAAAAACACCCAAAGTATATTTTGGAAACATATTTGGTTTCTAGGCAAAAAACCCCAAAACAGTCAACACTTCTTTAAAAATTCAGGTATGAAAACATCATTATAACATTAGCAATATACGTGGCAGCTGTACTTTTCCATAATTGTGGAAAGGTTTAAGGTTATTCTAAACCTTCACAGCAAGATAAAAGCATCTGTCTCAATAAAATGTGACATCATTAACACTTTTGGAGCTAGGTTAGTCATAGCTGCAATGCCTGGAAATCCCTATCACAGCCTTCTCAGCTTGTAAAGTGAAAGTAATAAATGAAGGGTCCTGTGGAAACACAGGAACACAATCACAAATGAAGAGTCTGTGGTTGTTCTGGGAATATAATTATTTTATTTATATATCTATTTATTAGCTAGGAAAAGAACTGCAGATCTGGAAGGAATGATTGTCTTGAATAGATGGCCTAGAGGATTCTGAGAAACTGTATAAATTACATTTTTTGTTGGGGATTTTTTTAATTTATTTTGCTTTTTTTTTTTTTTCTTTTAAATGGAAGCCATATTTTATAATAATTTGAATTCTTTTTTTGTGAACTTCAACTATTTTTCTGGGTGGGTGGGTGCTGGAAGGACTTTCTGTAACTGAATAGATATTTTAGAAATATTTTGTCTAAGCTACAGACACAGGCAAAGGCTTGGAGAATACCTCATTTCTGTAGGTAATTATGGGATAAACAGATAGTTGTGATGACTGATATAGGTGTAGTGGTGTTTGACTCACAACTTGAACTTGCACATAGAATTAGGTACGTAAGTGTGAGTGAGAAAATCACAGCCTTGTTTCTAACTGTCATATTAAATTCTCCTTTGGAACTATATACCTCTGTCTTAAAAAGCAAACAGGCAATAACACCTGCAGGTATTATCCCATCCTTGTAACATCAATCCAGACTAAGAGGAGGTTTAATACTGATATCTAGGGACCAAATCCATAACTGATCATTAAGATTTAAAAAAGCTAAATGTGTTAGCATCTGCATATCAGCAAGGCAAATTTGGATTTCTGTTAATAAATCCTGCTGTGCAACCATCCTCAAAAACATGCAGGTAGCATACATAGTAGCTCTTTGAACAGACACCAACAATTACCAGGAAAGTTTTGTGCAAGGGAAAGCTGGGATAACATAGAGACCATTTATGTTGATCTATTTTAACATGAATGTATATGGAGTAAGTTCTTCAATTTTGACCTGAATCTTCTTCAGCCTGGAAGTGGAACATACGTATTTCTAACAGTTTGTAACTCTGGCCGATCAAAGGCCTCTTTCCTCTAGGCATTCGCAAGTGGCTTTGAGGCTGTGTTTGTATTGCCATTTTGTGAGACCAATTGTGACAAATGCATTGTATATGAAATCCCAGTGGACTGAGGATTCTTTTGTTTTCTTCTCTGAGGGCTATAAATAAGCCATGGGGCACAAAACAGACTGCTGAATGAAACTAATGCACACACACAAAATAAATCAGAGAAACCTTAGCAGCTTACAACTGGACATTTTCAACAGCATCCAAACAGAGAAACAGAGAGGGTTTTTTACACAAATGAAAAAACAGCTTCACTGCTTTCTACTTTGGGCACTTCTGGGAAGAAAATTCTATCAGATATTCATGGTAACCTCTTGTCTACACAAGCCCAGTTGATGGAGTAATAGTGTCGACTCACCTGGCACCAAAACTCAGCCATTTTCCCTTTCACCATCCAGTAAATCTGTGGCTGTCAGTGATAGGAGCTGATGGGAAATGATAGCCTTATTGAGCTGCCTCATGAACTGTAACTCATTTGTTCTGAAGACCCAGACTGACAGCCTCTGCATTTCTCCCTTCCAGCTAAATTGAGTATAAATCACTTTATCATTTTTCCCCATGACAGTTTATCAGAATTCTGGAATTTTATATGAAGTCATAGAGTCTGGTGATAGAAATAAGACTCACAGTCGATCTTGTTGTTGGAGAGCACTGCATCTTGCAAAGCTTAAGATTCCCATAAAAAATTGCAATTTGACTTCCGCTAACCAGACTCTTGCATGCACGTGTACACACACAGTTTACATGGTGATAGAGAGGGGAAGCTGATCAGGTTCACTTCTGCTGGGCAAACAATCTAAGCTTATGACTCCTGTGAACTTACAATTTATAATTACTTTCAGTTCTTGTTAAGTTAATTTCTCATTTTGACCTCTAAATCTCCTAGTATATTCCCTGACCAAAATAATAACAATATCCTTCACTATACAGTTCTTCTTTGGTGACAAAGAAACCCTCTGCTCTTCTTCTTAATAAGGTGCAAAACAGAAAAATAGGGTGGGTATACTAAAAGTATTTATATAGATTGCTGGTCTAATAATGAAAATTTTCTATGAATTTCTTATTTAGAAAAATGAAAGACAATTATCAACAATCAGAATTATATAATGTTGAAGCTATTTAATTAGTACAGGATAGCCAGTAAACTTACTGATTCATCTTCTTTCAAAATCCTCTACGAGTTGATATGCACTATGTAAATATTGTGCATTAATTCCAGCACTGAAGAACCTGCTGTCCTTAAGCAAATAGCCATGTTCATTAAAAACATAAAAAATATCAAGCTTGGCCCACAAAGTCTGTATATGAAGCAACAAAGGACAGAGACACTTAGAAACATAAGTAAGTGTGTAAAATAAATGGAATTAAACTTCTGACTTTACTCATTATAACTTCAAGGACACTTAGGGATTTGATGACCACTGTCTAGGAATACAAATCACAATTCGGAGTCAGGACTTTTTGTTTGATTACATTGGACTGAAACATATCTCCTCAGGCACCTGGAAGTGAAGCACAGAAGATGACCTAAGCTGAAATGATTGGATTTTGGTTTCTTTTGTGTTCTAGGATGAATGAATTTCTCCAACTGATTTTTTTCTAGCTTTTGAAGTTATTACATTTTCTTGATCCCTGTGGGTAGGTAGCCAAGCATGTAAGCCCTTCAATATAGGTGACAGGAGAGGAGGTAATAATTTCTGTAGGTGGATGACATAACAAAGCAGTGTGATCCACCACGCTGCCTGTTCACTGCATTTGTTTCGGCAAGGTACAGCTCTATGGAGGTGGACCACACAGATCCCCCCACTCACCAGCCACACTGACCATGGCAAAATGTACAGTAGAACACATGCTATAACAAATAGTAAATTAAAGCCGCCACAGTAGATAACATGGCTCAAAACTGAAACCATTTAGTTGTTAGCATTCAGGCTAATGATATGTACAATGTAATGTATGCCTGAGCCTAGCTTAAAAGGGGTTCTTCAAGAGAAGATATTTCAGGCTACAACCCACCAACCTGTTCCCCTTAGAAGGTATATTAAAACCAGTAAGTTGCAAGTGAAAAGGTGTTGGAATCTGATACTTGTAACACAGCAGGCGATGAGCATGTGTCTTAATTATTTTAAATGGTTAAATGCTGACATCAGCTGACTGTTTTCTACTCCCTTAGCCCTGACCACTGTCATTCTTAACACTGACCTGGGTAGCAGAAACCTCCCGCACCTTTACGTATTAAACTCCATTAAATGTTATTTCATCTGCTTTTGTATGAGAGTGCATGTATCATTTGGCAATGGACACTTCCTTGCCCTATTAACTCTACTAATGTCATGGAATTTTTCACAGCTGATGGATTAGTAAGACAAAAGAATGTGCATACAACATGCAGAAAAAAGAAATCTGAGATAAAACTGAATTAAATGTAAACTAAAAATAAAATATGAAGATCCCTGGCAGATCAGCATTAAGGCCATAAATAGCACTTCATTAATTTTTTAAAAAGATTCTTATTGGATTGAACACTAAAGGCATTGAGAAGACATCCATGATATGAACCTAAACCAAGAGTGGATTAGTTCTGAATATATTTGAATCTTTAGTGGTGGTATTTGCAGAAGAAGAAGAAGAAGATGTATAAAAATACCTAGTTTTTGGGGGGTGTTTGTTTGTTTTACACTGTTAAAACTAAAATACATGGATCAATTGTGGTCAATGTTTTAATTTTCAGATCTTACTAATGAAACACAACTTGTTAAAATAACCCTGATTGAATTTCTCCTCTTAGACAAATGAATGTATAAACTTCACAGCCTTGTGCAGACTTCAGAGCTGTAGCAATAAACAATTTCAGAAAGGCAGATGAACAAATATTTGTAAGAAATACTATTGTGGGGCATGAAACAGGCCATACAATCTGAAATGGATTATCTTTTATATTCATAAAAATCCAGGCTATCCACAGAAGATACTACACCTATGCAAATGTAGTGCGCCTACACAGCTGTCTATTTTTTAAAAATATTTTAAGGCTCTTATGAAAAAATATTACAGTTTTGAAGTCTGTTTCTGTCTATAAATTTTTTCAAATATGCTGACATTGTACATTACCCTTAGGTTAAAAAAAAATCAAGTGAGCAATTGTCCAGAAGACACACTGTCCTGCAACTGTCAAAAGCTTATTGCTGTTTTCATGTGGAGAGTTTTAAGGGCTGTTGAGACGAAAAGGAATTATAGCCAAGTCACTTAAGTGTCATGAATTTTCCACTGTGCTTCAGGCATGCTTTTTGGGGGACTGTGTGTGTCTTGCTAATAGCCTGACCTTCATGGATTATTAAAATGGATTTTTACATGATGAAAATGCTGATAAATTTGAGCTAAACATCATGCTTTGAAAAAGCTATGTTTAAAGATGCTAATTGCAGTTTTGTAAAAGAAATGGTAAAATAATTGCAGAGAGGATTGAGATGATGGATATGACACAATGGTATGCAAGAAAGTCCATCTTAGCATTTTATGGGAGAGTTTTCTTCCTTTGAGTAGCTAATATTCTTCCCTGTACTTATTTATGGACTGGAGAACACACAAGAGAAACAAAAAACATCTTTGCTTCAGACACTCATCGGCTCCCACCCTAAAGTGAGTCAGATAAATAACATTTCTTAGTATATTAATCAGACTCATTTTCCTTTCGTCTACATTCCAGATAGAACTATGCACAGTATAAGCACAGTTTCAGTGCTGGTGAAACGATATCCCTGAAGGACAACAAAGGTACCAGAAAAAGAAGGCAGGCAAATGATGTCAAGGCAGACTCATCTTCGTTACTGTACACAAAATGTAGGTGGTCCTTGAGGGTCACAGTTTATGATCAATGAAAAGGACCGTAAAATTGCTGAGCCAAAGCACTTCAATTCAACTGTATGAAAAAGGCATCTTGATATGGAGGGAGAGAAGAATTCCAAAATTACTTCTGTGAAAGAAAAAATAGATCTTTTAAAAAACCAGGAAAATCTAGAGAGATTTTGGAAAGATTAACAGACTGCAAAGCAACAACTGTCAGAAAAGACGGGATTCAGAAATAACTGGAGTTCAAAACCAGAGAAAGCAGATGGTACAAATCCTTGATTTTTGGTGTATGTATTCTGGACAGTAACATTTCAGTTGTTGCATATTTTATTTCTTCAGTCTTGTTAATTTCTTTCATTTGTTGTATTTTATCTTTGCTGGAGAATCCATCTTTACAGAATACTAAATGAGAAGCATGTTTAAAAAACTGATTCCAGGATTCCCCCCCCCAGAAAAAAAGAAAGTTCTCTTATAGTACATCACTTGTAAAATTGAAGAGATTATTTTCTTTTGCCTCTTGTTCTGCATTTGATAGTATTAGACAATTTAAAATTAACGTGAGGGGTTTAAATCCCTATGGCCTGATTTAGGCTCTCACATCACTCAGATAAATAACATCTCATGTCAGCTATAAAGTGTTTTGAAACAGAAGTGTCTCAGCCTTGCCTGCTGAAATTTCAGGTAGATTTAGTGGCAGTACCTCCTTGTACATCCATATGTCAAAGTTATTTCCATTTGTAAAATTCTAAGGCATTCACTGAGTCAGAAATTAAAGTGGAAATGACTCCCATGACCCCCCTGTGATTAGGCTCCCCATATTATCATAGGGTGTACCTAATCTCATCTCTCCTGCCTTTTGAGTGGAACCATTGCCATGGGCTCTATTGTTACTTCTGCTGTCTCAGAGAGGAGATTTGAGTTAAAGTTTTTTTCTGATAATGACCCCTGGTTTTTTTCCCATGATTCTTACATTTTCATAGCCTTTGAATTCATATATACATATATATATGTATATATATATATGTATATATGTATGTATATAGAGGCCTCTTTACAGAATCTCTGAAAGCTACAGGGATTACAGGGAACTTCCCCTGTAATCAAGGTCTTTTTATTTTTCTTTTCTCCTTTGGTAGGACTCTTTGATTTTTCTTTTCCTGTAATTGATGGCCAAAAAAATAATGAGTTACAGAGTTCTCATCCATCTTTCTTTGGGACCCCTTTGCTGTGAACACATATTTCAGATGTTAGCACTGTCATATATGCATAACTGAGAAATATTCTCTATGCACTGCAAAAACACAGTTCCATATCTAGTCCTGGATTCAGACTCGCTTAACTTAATTATATCCATCAAACCTTAAGTCTTCTTGGAAGCAGATCTAAACAGAAAATAGTTCATTTGCCTGCGGATGCTGGTGATGATGGGAATGCCTTACCATCTGTGTCTCTTCAGGTTGCGATCTTGTCAGATCTCATAAGGTAAGCAGATTCTGACCTGCGTAATAATTGGTTGGGAACTTTCCAAAGAAAATCCCAGGTGCTAAGAAAAATAGCGCTGGTGATTCAGTATTTGGCATGCTTCCCTCTGTTCAGTATCAGACCAATGTGTCAGCATAATATTGAGAAACCATTTGGTAACGCAGTGTGCCAGCTTCCAGGGGAGACACAATCAGTGCAGACAAGACTTGCAGTGATGAAATATCTGGGGAACTTCTTGCAACGTGAAAAGGAAAAATAGCATTTTTGGATATAAACCCAAGATTTTGCTTGTGCAGTAAACTGCTGAGCTGTCTGGGAGATTTGGTACATGCCATCATAAAGAACATTTTAGAACACTGAATGAACAATATAAACACAAAACTTACATGAAGTGTTCTGGGACAATTCTTCATGGACTATTGTTACTACTGTTGGCATTCTTCTTAGAAAGATAGGCCAGAGTTTTTACATGCAGTGTAATTGCATTATTAGGCACCCTTAAAATATGTAATTTAGATAAAAGGAACAGCTCACATCAGATCAAGGAATAGCCAGGGAATTGAAATGCCTGATTTGTCTTCCTGTTCTGTTAATACTGTGCCTGTGGCAAGCCATTTGCAAAGAAAACTGGACTGCCTTATCAGGATGCAGTTTGCATAACTATTTCTAATCTATTCATGTGATGTTTCAGCAGAGTACCTCAGCATGCATTAGTTTCTGATATATAATGAGTTTTAATTTGTAATAACTATATTGCAACTATATCGAAATTTCATCAGGGAGAGAAAAAGCTTAGCCTTTGTTAAGGCTAAGTCTACATACTTATTTTTTGTGGAAGGGGTGACTTTTCTAGAGGAAAAATTATACTTATAAAGGCAGCCTTCAAGAGAACACTGCTCTTACTTAGAAACTGAAAAATGTGTAAGTAAGTCATGTCACAAACGGAAATACTGCGCTACTGTTTTAGACCATAACTGGCACACTGTGCACTTAATACAGCCATGGGTCTGATGTGAAAGTTGTGTACAACCATCTATTCACATTTTGTGTAATACTAGCTTCACAAAAGAAGAATAAGTTGAGACGTTCCTTTCCAAATTCCTGAATGCTAGTCTCTAAAATTCAATAGCATTCCTTCAAATATGGCAGGGTTGGCCCTGTGAGTTTCTGGAGATATGTGTAAATCTATATGGAACTGAATTATAATCAATATTTATATTCAAAAATGTATCCTGTATTTAACATCTGGTAGAACATTTATTTGATAGCAGCACAATGCACACAAATCTTAAGAGCAGACTGAAGCACAATAGGGAAGCATAGAGTACAAATGTTTTCTATGTACATGTACTAGAAGAACCTGTCCGTATGAAAAGGTGACATGTAGTTAAAGACAGGTATTTAAGATATGAATTATCATTTGCCTCATGAATCCATCATTTCTCTAGATTTCATTTTCTGAAGAGAAAATTACATGTATATATTATAGAAATAATTCTTGAGGGAGAAGCAAATTAAACATAATTTTAGCCTTTCCATACTTTTTGATTCTTATGCTGAGTATACTCTAAGCATTGTAGCTAACAGCTACCCCTTGTGTTTCCCTAATCACCTTGACCTAAAGAAGAGGTAAATGAGAGGTATATGTGCAGTAGAGTATCACATTTTGGCAGTATTATCGTTGCTATGTTTGGAAAGGATTGTTGTATGTGCATTTCTTCAAATTATATGTTGCTCTGAGTTTATATTAAAAAAGACTAAAGATGTACCGTCTTTGTAGAAAGAGTTACTGGGACTTGTGAGGATTCCCTAAGGAGTTCTTTCTAAAGCCTTCCACTTTCTCCCTTGTTAAAAATAGCGACATTGTTAGCTCTCACAGAAAAAGAGATTACAATTAAAAAGGTTTTTCATCTTATTAAAACCAAAGAAAAAATAGAAGAGAAGAATTAATTTCCTTGGTAGCAAAAGTGTCTGGAACTGTAACATTTTCAAGTCATTAAGTTGCATATGCATCATGGAATTTCATAGTTGACCAAGTACATCTCAAAAGCTGAAAAATAGGAAGTCACCCTGTAAAAAAAGTAGCCTGGCCCTGCCCTGAATGTTCTTTCCTTTTGCCCTTTGATTTCCACTGAACATAAAAAATTAATCCCTTGCCGCTATTCTACCCAAGACTCAGTAAAGAAACAAATCTCCATCCCTGTAACTGTCTTCAGAAACTAGATAGCAGAAAAGCACAGGAATAAAGACTTCTCATTCAAAATAAACACTGAGGGTATTTCACTTGCTCCTGCTTTCTTTGTGCTTCCCCTTTCCACCTCCCAGTAGTGGAATATAATATAATATAATATAATATAATATAATATAATATAATATAATATAATATAATATAATATAATATAATATAATATAATATAATATAATATAATATAATATAATATAATATAATATAATATAATATAATTCAGTCTATGATGCAAAAATATAGCAAAATATGATAAAACTTGTTGCAACAGCTAGAAACTGATCCCAAACACAATAAAAATGTGGTAAGGAATAAAAGTAAGGAAAAATTTCTTTAACTTTTTACCAGTGAAAAAACTGCCTGCTGATATACCAATTTTTCCCAGCTATTTGCAATGTCCTTTGTTTTTTTTTTTGGTTTTTTTTTTTTTCTGTGCCTTTACTCTCTTCTTCCCTCAAAACTGTCTGATATGTCTTCCTATCCTTAGATATGGAGTCCAGGGACATGATTAGCTTTCACCTTTACTCTGAAATGATTAAACAGATATTACTGGAATCAGAGTAAGGAGCAGCATACTATTTCAATTAATTAGGTTTCAATTCCTTCACACCTATTATATCATAATTCTGTCAAGTCTCTGAAATATCTTTTAAACACAGAATTTCTACAGAAAGGAAAATAGAGAGGAAAAACATTCCTAATTTTTACCTATAAAAAAAATCAAACTTGGTACAAGACTCTTTGCTCTTCAGATCTTTAAAGAATGACACAACTATAAAAACGACACTAATTTTTAAACACGAGCACTGTAACTTATGGAAATTACTCCTCTTTATAGGTCTTCTTTTTAAGCCTCGAGTATTAATTTTGTTAATGCAGCTTTTAATCCATTTTTTCCAACCACCACTAATGAAAATAGATTAGGCTTAAGAAAAACTAGTGTAATTAAGAGAAACTAGTCTCACATACAATAATCTAAAAAGTCCAAGAATCTTCTGTCTCTTTTCTGCATTGATACAGAACACTTTATCCATGGTGAATTTTCTCTTGCTTGCAACTAGCTCCAAGTCCCCACTTTTACTTACTTTTTATTACAGTAACAAAACATTTAAAGTTAGGATCTCAATATGTGTTTTCTATTTATGCTACATTGCTAATATTCCTGTTTGTTTAACTTTTGGAGATAAAAAGGGAAGGGAATAAAAGTATTCATAAAGAAACTTTTTTTTCACCTTCATTTGGGAAAAAGAAAGAGGACTGAGAGAGAGCACCCTTCCTTATTTACAAAGACTAACAGAATCTTTACCAGAAAAGTCCAAAACTGATGATGATGATTCCAAAGCTATCATCAAGACACTGGAATTAGATTCCAAACACAAGTAGTACATTAGCAATTTTCCAAGAGTTACCTCTAATTTTCAGAACCTAGTTTTAGATAGTGAAGTTGCTTTAGGTATGAACGGTAGTCAGAACTGGAACACTGTTTAAACCAAGACAGCTTTTCTGATTACATAACCCTGAAGTTTGCAGCACAATAAAAAAAAAAAAAGAAAATTAAAAGAGAGCTGAGTAAAATTAAAGAACAAAAATAAAAGGCTCCTAAAATTCATACATGACCTCATCACCATATGTACACATGGCTTTATGATGCTGATGTAAAAAACTGGCTGGATGGCTGGGCTCAGAGTTGTGGTGAATGGAGTTAAATCCAGTTGGTGGTGGGTCACAAGTGGTGTTCCTCAGAGCTCAGTACTGGGACCAATCACAAGGACAAGAGGAAATGGCCTCAAGTTGTGCCAGGGGAGGTTCAGAATGGATGTTAGGAAAAATTTCTTCACTAAAATAGCTGTCAGGCATTGGAACAGGCTGTCCAGGAAGGTGGTTGAGTCACCATCCCTGGAGATATTTAAAAGATGTGTGGATGAGGCACTTAAGGACATGGTTTAGTGGTGGACTTGGCAGTGTTAGGTTAATAGTTGGACTTGATGATCTTAAAGGTCTTTTCCAACCTAAACCATTCTATGATTCTAAAAGTGTGGATTAATTAGAACCTCTCCAATGACCAACCAGTATCATAAATTATGTTAAAAAGTTGGATTTCAAAGACTTCCAGACATTTTATAATTTAGAAATTGAATTTCTCCATCTTATATGTTAATGTGTGTTCTGGTTTCTGCTGGGATACAGTTAATTTTCATTCTAGTAGATGGTAGAGTTCTGTGTTTGGGATTTAGCATGAGAATAACATGATAACACAATGATGTTTTGATTGTTGCTAAGCAGTGCTTATACTAAGTCAAGGACTTTTCACCTTCCCAAGCTCTGCCAGCAAGGAGTTGCATAAGAAACTGGGAGAGACAGCTGATGCAAACTGGCCAAAGGGACATTCCATACTATATGACCACAGGTTCAGTATATAAACTAGGGGGTATTGGCGGGGGGGCAGAAATAACTCTTCAGGGACCAGCTGGGCATTGGTTGGTGGGTAATGAATCGGTGCATTACCCGTTTTTCCTGGGTTTTGTTTCTCTTTTTTTTCTGTTGTTTTCCTTTTCATTACAATTACATTTATGACTATTATTATAATTATTATTATTTTAATCATTAAACTATTCTTGTCTAAACCCAGGAGTTTTCTTAATTTGCCCTCCTGATTCTTGCCCACATCCCAGTGGGGGCAGGAGCGTGAGTGAGCAGCTCTGTGGTGCTTGTTTAACAACTGGGTTTAAACCACAACACTGTGTTTTATAATGAATAGACTAAAGAAAAATTGTGTATCAGGTTCAAAAAGATGAACCGGGTTCTTCAGCTGATAATCAAAATTTCCATAGCTTGGGAGGGGAATCATTATGATTCACACTCACCAATCTTGATTTATCAAGTTACATTGGCCAGATAACACATACGTTGTTCACAGATCACAGATAATTCAATGCTGTTCAAGACCAGAAGATTGCTTATACACAAAAATATGACAGATAAATAGAAAAATTACAAAATTAGTATTTATGGGATTCACTGAAAAAGAAAACACCTTAAACCTATTTCAAGGAATTTGCAAACCAATTACAATAACATTTTGAAAAGCACAACATCTGAACCTTTCCCAGGACATGTAATCAAACAGCAATATATTGCCTCTAGAATAGGTGGAGGCTTTTATAATTATTTTTCCTTCTTGATTCTAGCAAACCTACAGAAACATTTGATGAAAGCAACCTGCTCAATTCCTAACAGCAATAAGCATTAGAGATTTCCTAAGACAAAAATCTCCTTAGGAGAACTGTGGATCAGAAACAACTCAGATTCCATGTAGTGCAATGCAAACTACATAAAAATATAAGCTATTCTGTGTTCATCTGTATTCATATAATTCTAATAAATTATTTTAATTGACAGCATTTTTATCTCTAGGAATAATTTGATTAAGCTTTGTATATATACATGTGCATGAACATGTGTTAGCAGTTGCTCAATGTGACATCTGTTATAAATCCTTAATTATGGCATGATATGCAGATCACATTTTACCTTGTCTCAAATTTATTTATGCCTCTTATACATTTTAATCCACCTTTTATAAATCTGGATAATAAAATGTTTTGTTTATCCTTTTCTTCTTCCACACAGATACTAGGGTTATTCTACTGTGTTTTCAATCTCTTTAGAGAGTTTTGCCGATTTTCAATGGATTGCAGTGAAACCTCAAATAAAAGGACTTCCAATAGCACATTTTTTGCTGGCACATTTGAGGAACACTTTGTCCTCCAATTATTTTGTACAATCAAGATGGTAGCAAAATGTATATCTGATTAGCTGGTAAAATAACACTACAAATGTTAGCTACTCCTTTTATATATGTCAATACAATTTATTGAACAGGAGAAGAGTGGGTTTAAAAAAAACTACACCACTGAAGGGGCAAGAGCTTGCATGAAAATATTAGATTTTTTTTTTTTTCTAAAGTGTTTTATTCTGATTGTGCCAGTTTTCTGGTTTTTTGTTCTTCAGTATGACTACACAGGTCACCTCCTGATAAATTAATCTGAAAAAAATTGGAAACACTCCAATTGCATAGTAAATGCTTAAACTTAAGGACATCAGAGATGCTTTTGGCAATGCCATACAACTCTTGTAACTGTTCTGGTTGGGAATCTGGCCCTGAGATGATAATGGCATACTAGGAGATTGAGAACTAAAGATCCAGAACCAATAATTATTCCATGGTGCTTGTACTAAACACATTTAAGTCTGTCTGACCCTTCATCACTGAAAGAAACATATTCTGCATAGTCATCTTCATCCATCTTCATTGTCTCTCTGTGAATCACATATTCTGTGATTTCCTGCCATAACAGACAGGACAGAGATAACAATATTGAACTATGACAGAGGCTTTAAAAACATAGCACTGAAAGAGATTTTCTGAGATAAGATATGGGGCAACTTCATGGAACAGAGAAGTGTTTAAGGAGGTTGTAACCTTTTCAATAGTGTAATCAGTATGCACTCTATGTCATGTGATAAGTAAGCAGTATTCAGCCTCTACACATGTACTGGAGGTATTTTGTCCTGTGTGGGACCACCTGTTCTGTGGCCTCAAAATCTGAGTCCTTTTCAAGGACATCCTACACAAAACCGTACTTTCCATTCTGCATGAAGATCTAAGGCTTTTTTTATAAAACATAATGTAAAGGAAAAAACCCTGTAATTATCTATTGTAGCTTATTTGTAAAGGGTAGACATGATGACCCAAATAATTGTTGTGTGGTTAGCTGAACTTCTGTTCTGGGCAAAGTCACAGAAAAGCTGATGCACCATAAAGTACTAAAGAATTAAAGGATGGTAGCATAATTAGTGCCAATCAGCATAATTTTATGAATAACAGATCTTGTCAAAACTTCTGATGAGGTGACAAGTTCAGTTCACAGAGGAAAGTGTGTCGACATAATAAAACTTGTGTAAGGGCAGTTGTCTGCACAATATTCAGATTAAAACTTAGCACTATACAAAACTCCTTGTAGCCCATGTTAACCATCTGAAAAAATGAAATCTCTAAAAAAAGTTTTCAATTGGGAACCATTGTGCAAAGAGGAATTTCCAGTGGGCTAGTGCAAAGATCTTGCCCAATTACTATTTAATTTTCATTTATCCAGAAGTTGTACATTCATGTTAGCAAAAAAATGCAGTTGTTACAAAAATGGTGGAATGATGAACAGTAATGAGGAGAAGACAGTACTACACATTTACCTGGCTTACATGATAAGGTGGATTTTTCAAAACAACACATTTTACTATTTTACGACTAGGAACAAAGAACAGAGGTCACAGATGTTCTGACAAATGCCTGTATTTTGGAATCTCATTCTCAGACAGGATTTTGAGATCTATAGTGACTAATGAACTAGAGTTCCCAGAATAACATCATGGAGAAGAGAATAGATACAATCCCTGAACTTACATGCAGGATGTGCATATGTTAACGGCACTTTTTCTTTACCCTGTTCCTGACACTGTTGAGGTCATTACTGGGAAAGAGCTCTCATTTTTCCCTTTCAAATGGGTACCAAAAAGGTGAAGAGACTTCTGGGAAGAGCTCAAAAAGTTATTCTGGATCTGGGATACCTGAATTATGTGAGATATTTAAGTATCTCAATCTTTTTAATTTAAACTAGGAGTTTAATATTAGTAATTTTATAGTTTATTCTTGGTGAAGAAGATATAGGATGAGTGGTGCAAGAAAGAAGACAACAGAAATATGAACATAAAATTTCTGTTGATGGAAGATGCCAAATTTACCAGACAAAGGTATAACAAGATGTACAGCCTTGAAGTAGAAGTTAAATAAATTCAGATGAGATAGGGACAATTTTTTAACACTAGAGATTCCTACTCAGTAGAACAACTTATCTAGAACATTGGGTTTTCCATCCCTTTAAATATTTTAGACTAGAATGAGGTTTTTTTTTCTATAAGATATGAAGAAGCTCTATCTGAATTTGAAGAATAACGCAGTGAAATTCAAAGGACTGTGTTACTCAAAAGATCAAACTAGAGGATCATAATGGGCTCTCACAGTCTTAAAGCGGATTACTTACATCTCAGATCACAAGTATGTAATTTTCAACAGAAGAGTTCATAGCAAGTATAAAGGAGAAATTGCCACAACATTACAGGTAATACCTTTGACCTTTTTACTATCACCCAACAAAATATGGGCCTATTTTCTCCCTCAGCAGGAGTTACCGTTTTAATGACTTTTTGTGACAGACAACATATCTGATAAAGCAAAGTTGGACTGAATGAAAAGATTTTCTTATTAAAGCACCAGAAATTCATGAATATCACATTTCTGGTAAGAAAAGTCACATTATTTTTAAACTGGGTTACTTAACCATATTATCTTTAGAGTAACAATAAAAACCTACATACTTTTCATTTAAAAATATTTTATAGCTATTGTTGTACAGCATCCAACCTTTCTTGTAACCCTTCCAACACTTTTTTCCTTATGTTCCTTCCTTTTTATATGCTAAGATTTTCACAGGCAGGTGAATGCTCACAGTATTGGTACACTTTTTAGATATATATTAAAAGATGTGACAACATCCCTTATTAACATCATCATATTATAATCACTGACAATATTCTCAATTTAAATTCACTCCTGCAACCTTTGAAATATATAAAAAAAAATAAACCAGTATTATTTAATGACCATAAGTAATAATCATACTTTTCAACCTCAGAAGTGAACACTTGACCCCATATTCTGGTAAAAACTACATTGCTTTCTAAGATTCTCAAGGTAAAAGGAAGATGCTAGAGTATTTCAGCAAAATGGTTTACTACATCAGATATATATGCATCTACTGCAACCACAGCTCTTCAGATGTGATTCTAGATATATAGATGATTTTAAATACAAGGCTCCAATTTTGGTATTTCTGAATGTTTTTTAGATGAAAGAACAAAGAAGCACAAAATTCAGTATAGGATCCGAAGGCAAACAGCACCTTCTTCTATCATGCCACTACCCAGGCAAAGATTTGTTGAGATAACTTATGTCCTAAAGGACATAGCTCCCAGTTGTCAGTAAATGTGTCTTAAGAATGGTATCTAATAACCTTCAAAGGGGTTTAAAAGTTTTACTTACTAGGAAGCAAAGGGAAAGACTTAAAACCTGCCTATCTGTTCATATTTTTACCAACAGTGTAATGAGGCAATAAAAAGGAACAAACACCGATTTTGGCAATAAAACAGGAATTTCCCAAAGTATCAGATACATTGAGGAAAAATTTTTTACACTTTTTTTTTTTTTCCCTACAGCGTGCCACCTACACACTACTTGTGCTGGTGTGTGTACCGCACAAATGTCAGTCCCTCAGCATTCTCACACGCAGATACATTCCTTATGCAATCTCCAGACAACTTTATACAGTCAGCCCCGAAAAAAAAAACAAACAACCCACTACCTCACAAATCCTATATCTGTTATTTAAACTACTTAGAAATGTGTCATAAACAAAGAGATGGAACGTAAACCTCTTCATTAGAAGACTCTTAAGAAAAATTTGACTAATTCCACGGAACATGCCCCAGCTTTTGAGGCTGGTGATTAAGCTATAACTTTGGCTATGAGATATCATCCTATGTTAAAAATTCTATTACACTTTCAAGAGCACAAACCTGAAAGTAAAAAGTCACATAATATTTCATCTACATGGAAATATATTCAATAAACTTTCCAATACTGTGCATTTTTATTGCCACAAGTATTGTTTTTGTCTAAAGTGCTAAAAACTTACATTCCATGAAAGGGAAAAAAATTGGTGTTAACCATCAAATCAGTTCTCTGACAATGTTTAGATATTTTTAGTGTTGTGGCATTAGCGTAGAAATATTTTATTCTTCTATTTTGCATGTGTTGAGAAGACTTCTAGTGGCCCAACAAATTACTAACAATTACCACTAAGATGCAGACAGCTTTTCCAGATACTGCAGCATTTAAATCTTATAGCCTAAATCAGCAGAGGAGGCATCATTTTATCTTCTGCCATCGTAAGTGCATTTCATATTGGAAAGCCGGAACAAAGCCATGAAATAACCTATTCTAAAGCAAGCACTGTAAATACTGGTTTTGATGGCTTTTTATATATGATGGCTTTAAAAAAATAATACAATATTTTAGCATTAAAATCAAGTTCTAATTAGTCATCACTGGTACCTTTTTTATTCAGAAAAATGACACTTTCTTCAGAAAAACAGTCGTGTGAGTTATTAGGATTTTTCTTCTCCTAGTTTAATATTTATTTTAAATGCATTGCCTACCATCTAAGCTGTGCAATTCATGTCAAGGCACTGAAGACAGAAAATACTCTTACATCCAATGTTTTCTGAATTCTTCCTTCACTATTTCTTTTTTAAATGTTTCAGTGAGATTTCTCCTAAAGCAGCCTACAATATGTAATAGACTGAGCTTTTTGTACACTGTAAGTCATTAGAAACAAAACCTGCAAAAGCGACTGGTGAACGGGAGGTATCTGAATATTCAAGAGAAGGTATATCAGTAATCCCAGCAATCATTTCATATCCATGTTGAATGCTTTCTATCACTGGCCTATCATTCCTTCACCTTTTACACTCCTTTTTTCTCACATATCAACAAGTTTATGCTATGTGCATACATAAACTACATATTAAAGGGGAAATAAAAGATAATTATGCAAATTCACCTCCCCTATGATACTGAGATCAGGTATGTCAATAACCTGCACAATGACTACAAAGACAAGTAATCGTCAAGTGGGAGCAAGCACACCTCAGTCTGTTGGCATAATTTCAGTAGACATTACCTTGCAAAGGTGCTTCAAAGCAAATGTAATTGTGCTCAAAACATGGCTTTTTAAAAAAATAATATGTTCAATCTCTATCAGGGAAATGGAGGAAAAGCAGTATTTCCATCTTGAGTAGCTAGAATTCTGTCACAGATGAAGCACTCAGCTCCAGCACAAAGCTCACAGTTTAAAATCATCCATGTGATACTATGTGGTAGTAGAAATATCTAGTATTAGATGGGCTAGTGGGTTCTTTATTCCTGGTGTTCCACTACTGAATTCTGCCTGGGCATTAGGACATGATTATGAACAGTAGATGACAGGATAGGAAAAATAAAGTAAAATATGAAATATCCATAAACTAACATTTTCCATAAGACTTTTGATTACATTCTGTGATAAATATCAAGAAAGCAGAAAACAATTTCACTTTACGCTTTCCACACAGTCTTTTGAATCTCATATTGTTTGGATTCAATGTTAGAATAGGTTATTTGCCTTGTTACTCTATGTAGACTGAAGAAATTCTAAGAAACCACAGTTTTTTAAACTATAAATTTGACATATCTGGAAGAAAGGAGTTAAATCAGTTTGTAATTGTCAGATTGATTTCTCATTTTAAGCAATCTGTACTTATTACTTTATTTTCACTAAGGTAAGAAAGAAATCTGAATGATCTCAACAGTATTTGTAAATGCTTACGGATTTGTGGAGGAAATGTAAAATGTTCTTTCAGTTGCCTTTCTTGAAAATTCAGCATGTTTTTTTCAAGGAGTGGTTTTAATGAAATTGAAATGCTTAAAGAAATTATAGGAATCTACTAAAAGTAGAAATGCTTCACTTGCAATATTAAACACTTTGCATTTACTAGGATATATGTTTATTAAGATTTTATGGTGGTTGTAATGCTGATCATTACAAATGTATCATCTGGGTTAGAACATTAAGTTGCCTAAAACTGCTTTCCTTTCCCATGAAGACACAGCACATGTTGCTAACTCAGATCAGATTTAGCTGAAGTTCACAAATTAGTGTAAAGAAAAAAAAAACAACCAACAAAGACAACAATTAAATGTGTTCACATCACAGTAGCTGCAGTAGAATAATGTAATTTATTAAAAAAAAAAGTTACTAGTTAACTTCATGTGGCTGTTGTCCCTGAATTAGCTTTTCCCACAGAAACAGTATGGCTATTACTGTTGATCCAACAAGGTTCTGAATTGTTTAGTGTGCATGCAGAAACTCTCACTCCTTTAGTGAAGTTTCACTGTGCTAATCCCCTTGGAATGCAGCATTTATCACCTACGAAACAAGTGTAAAATATTTCAGTCCAAGAGGATTATCACCACTGCTGCCTTCTCTCCTCTCCTGGAGCAGAAGAGGGGACGGAGGGAAGGTAGGCAGGGTGATTCACAAGTTACAAAAGCAAAATCAAACAAAATTCTTAAATAATTTTGGCCAGTTGACTTTGTCCCTCAGTTTTTTATTGTGGATCTTTTTTTCATTGTTATTTTTAAGAAGGCAATGTTTACAAACAACAAATCAAAACATGTCATATTTCCTGAAAACTAAAAAGCAGGGGAACCATAGCCTAACCTGAAAATACAGCCTTGACACTGTAAGTTTAAAACAGATATTTGGAGCAAAATATTCTTTACTCCAAGAAGCTGTGACAGTCATTTACCCTTCATTCAACCATTCCAGAATCCCTGTTCATCCTTCTTGCACAATTTTAGTCATTATTTTTGATACAAATTAACAGAACTGAACAGAGTCGTTAATGCTGGGGTTCGCCATGGGTTTTGACAGTAGTATGATATTCCTTGCCTGGTGATCTGCCCCTTTCCTAGCAGGTCTTAACACTGATTTTTCAGTGTTGGGCTGATGTTTTCAGAGAAGTAGTTACATGGTAGATATTTTTCCTCAGTGGTAACAGCTAATTTATAGCCTATCACTGTATATTTATCGTCAGGGTCAAATTGTCCTATCAGTGCTACTTTGTAGAATAGAAAGATTGCAAGAGTGGTCTGCAATTCTACCCAGCCTCCTAACTTTGACTAACCTGAAATTCTCTGTATACTAAGCTATTTCTGTCACCTTACTTCATCACTTTTTCTTGACCAATGCTGAATACTATGCTGGAGCAAAGGTTCTAGCACAAATCCTGCTAGGATGCACTTCCCTTGTGAAAATTCTCTCTTTGTTTTGTATTTTTCTTTCCTATATGCTTACTGATTATCAAGTAATATTTCATTATATGTATATAAAAAAAATGAAGAAAAAGGAAATTATCAGCATTTATCTGACAGAACATTACAGCAAAATCCGTGGCTTTGTATCCAATTACATTTGCACCACTGGAAATGACTTTACTCTCAGTATCTTTTTCATTCCCACAGAAAGCCCGTAGGTCTCCTGGAGGGGTAATTGCAGCTGGAGACCATACTAACCTGAAAAATAATCATTTTTCTGATAGATTTCCTTTTAATGACGGTTCTGATGAATTGTCTAATGCTTAAGCATTTGTGATTCCTAAAGGTCCCACCATATGTTTGTTAGAGAGGTTTTAAGGTAGATGACCTAAAGGATTTAACCTCCTTCTGCATACCCAAATTCTTCCTTTTTGGGTAGGATATCCCTCTTCTCTTCTTCTCTGATCTAAAAATGGTTGTGATTGCTCCTACCTCCACCTTCAGTTACTGCTACAGTTCAGCTACGAATGATGTGACTCCTGTATCTATTGTTTACTAATTTATTTTGAATACCTCGAAATATACAGTGACACCTAAACATAAATCAGACTATTTTTTCCTCTGAGATTTTTATTAAAAAAAAAAGTCAGCTGTACTTCATTTCATGACATAGGAATGACTGTTAAAGTTTCTTTACTCAAAGTGATTTCCCACAGTTTTTGTCAGGGAAAATCACCTTTTCTATAGCAAGATATGACAGCTTAAATTATCACAAACAGAAACTTTCAGTGCATCAGTATTCATTTAAATGCATTGTAGTTAATCTTCATGATTTAGGCCAGAACATTTGTTTTAGGAACATAGAATATTGTACAAATATTTAGTCTGAATATCCCCAAAGAAAATATAATTTAAGAGATATAGCAATAACCTTTAAGCAATTGTCACTGAAATTCTAAAAGAAACATGTTCAGTTTATCATCATCCTATTCCCTATTTCCTCTGTACCACAAAAAATGAAACACCGATGTATGGATTCATTTAAACTGTCAGACTGCATTGTGACAAGTTTAAATCTTTAATTAAGTGGGTGAGTATATGATTTCCAGAAACATATTGTTCATATGGCTTCCATAACAGCAAACCCAAGGATAACTACTAAAAGAATTTAGTTACAACTGTGTTTAGTTAATATAGAATAGATTGAATTCTTGATCTGTTCTCCAGGTCTGTTTTCCAGATGTTTTCACCTAAAACCCAGACATAAGAAATAATTACAAGGATTCTGCCTCACATTTCCTACCACTGACTGCTGTGAATTAGTGAGCAAACCCCAAGAAAATACAATTTAAAAAAATGTAGAAATGCAACTTTCAGAAACCCTGAGATTCTTTAGTTTTTTTCAGTGATCTTTCAGGATAGCACTTTTTTTAATTTTATTTTATTTTTCAAATGATACAGAAAAAAGAAGCACAAGTGACTAATATTGCTTTTGATTTTCCTTATCTTTCAGATTACTCTCACCATCTTCTTAAAGAAAGTAGATTTCCCATAGCTTGGAAACTCAGTGTGCCAGACAGACTCATCTAATCCAATTATAGTCATCAAAACAGTAAAAAGAAAAATATCTGTGGACCAAACTGATTGTCAGTCATCAAGTGGTGAACAGTATCTAATAAGAGAATCTAGTTTTGTCCTATTAAATTATATACATAATTTGAATATACAAGTATAGTAACCATAGTCATCATAAAAGTTAGCAGAGGAAAGGTTAATGGTATTGATGACCTGTTGTCTTGCCAGCAATAGGCTGTAATTTCACTGAGAAAGAGGACAATTCATACATGCGAAAACTTAATGGGACCCATTTCTACAAGCAAGCTCTGCAAGCAACACTTCAAGTAATTCCATGATCTGAACAGGACCACACACGATGAGCCATCAGAGTAGGGTGTCTCCACTAGTACTCTGAGGCACCTGAGGAATATAGAGTTTAACCTCACTGTGGTGCTGTCCTTTTCATGCAGGCAGCTGCAATCATCTTTGTTTTACAGTGGCAAGGACCGAGAGCAGAAGTTGAGGCAGAAGCTCTGATTTACAGGAAATCTGGAAAAGACTTGAAAAACAGACTCGGATCTCTCAAGGTTCAGTCAAGTGATTTGAACTACAAAGCCCTGTTCCTTTTCTGTAGTTAAACAACTGGCTCATTCAGTTAGCAGATGATATTTAACAGATTAATAAATGTTTATTTCATCCTGTACAGATTCAGATCCCACTAACATTTCCACATCCTTTATATTCCAAGTTCACTGAAATATGGAAGCCAAAAAACGAAACAGAACTCACACCATTACTCATATGTTTATCTGTGTTTTGTGATGATAAATACCAGTGCGTCTTTTTTACTAAATCTAATTTAACAACATTTTGGTGAGGATGGAAATTATCTATGCGTGCCTTACACGGTGTCGGTTTAGACACTGAATGCTTCACGATGCATGCTCCATAACATGATTTCCATATCAATGGAACTAAAATCTTCTCTTCCATTATGAAATTGTTTTTGATGTGCAGAATTCTCAAGACATCATCATACTTTTAGGGATAAGACTTGACAGATTGAGAAGCCCTTGAAGACTCTATGTCAGTTCTTGACCTCATTTTAGTCAATGGGGGGGGGGGGGGGGGGGGGAAACAAAAGCAGCATTGACTTCAATAGGGGCAAAATTTCACCTGAAGTTTCTGCCTAAAAAGAAGAAAAAAAAAAAAAAGCAGAACTAATTAAAAAGCTGAAAGATCAACCACAGAGAATTGGAAAGACAGATAGACTTTTTTTATTCTTTAAGTTTTAAAATAGTGAGGCTGTACTCAATCCTGAGGTTCTGTAAGAAAATTGCTAATCCATCAATCCCTGTGTTTTTATGAAATTGTAAGATGAAAAAGATAATTTCCAGAGCATTTCATACAAAAATAACCTTCCTCTTTCAGCTATGACAGGTGAGAATGCTGTGGCGGTTTTGGGGAGGCAGAGCAGTAGACAGGACATACTTGGCTTTATTCTGGCATCTGACACTGGGCCACATGATGTCACTTAGATGCAAACTAAGAAAGTGCGTAATGGATGTAAATCACCATGCAACAATTGTACAGATGGTTTAAAAAATGTTCACACAAAAAGTGTTTATGTTTGGCTGTTAATCTGAGAAGCAGTTTGAAATGGAAGGTGAGTATCCCACTCCAGATTCAATTCAATTACCATTTTCATGAATGATTTGGGTGATAGAATTGAACACTGTTTATATCATGCAGAAGAAGGATAGCAAACACTGCGGATGACAGGACTGCAATCCAAAAGATCTCAGCAAATCGAAGAGATGACCCAAGAACAACAAGGTGAATTAGATAAAGAAAAGAACAAAGTACTTCCTGTAGGCAGAAGAAATCAGACAGATTGAAAGTAAGTAACATGTGGCAAGGTAGCAAAATATGGCGAAGAGAACTGCAGGGGATTGTAATAGTCACTCAGAAATGAGAATCAACACTGTAGCACTGTGCAAAACCCAGAAAATATGATTCAGTAAATCTTTAATGGCACCTTTATAGCTAAAATACTAGAGGTCCTATAGGTCTGCTTTACTTGGTGCTGGTGAGGTCTCAGATGGAATATCCTGGGTTTTTTTTCTTTGATACTGCATGCTAAAAAACCTGCAGAGTATATGGGAAGAGTCTAGAGGAGAACAATAAGAATAAGAGACCTAGAAAGTATAAGCAATAAGGAAACATGAAAGTAATGTTTCTACTTTGCCTAGAGAAGAGAAAAAATGAAGAATCAGCATTCTAAATGTCTTTCAACTTGTAGATGGCATAATAAAGACAATGGTTGTCATGCCTGTTCAGAAAAAGTCAAAGATATTCAGTAAAATCATCTTGGTTGGATCCTAGGAAAAACTTCCTGCATGCAGAAACAGGCTACTTGGTAATGATACACAATCCAACTTATTAGTTTATAATGAAGCACTTACCTAACAAAGTGTTAAAGAGAGATTAAATATTATTATTAATTTATATATGTGAGAACTATTTTTAAAAGATCTCTTTCATCTTTATATTTCTATAATTCTACTGTAAGTTATTTAGCACCACCTAAGTAGGGAAGGAAAAGAGGCAGGATATTCTGGACTCATGGGCATATATTTCTAAGTACATCAGCAGCATATGAATATGTAATTTGAGCTTTGTTTTTTCTTTTACATTCTAACATTGAATTAAATCATCATCCCAAGGGACTTCATACTTAACAGAGTACCATGTGTCTTGCTATGTATAAAGTACAGGAGTTCCATATTTCTACAGTTTAATATTTAATTCTTAAAAAGTAAAGTATTTATTTGCTCAATGACTTACATAGTCAACAGTTGGCCTTTTACCCCTTTTTACCTTATTTAACATATACCATGAAGCCCATCACAAAGAAAATACTAGAGAAAAGAAACAGCCATTAATAAAAATATACCCTTAAATTTTTAAGTAGGCTGCATATATATCCCTTGCTCAGTATCAGAAATCTTCAGATCAGATCTTTTGCTTTGAATTTTTCATGCAGTCTTTCCATTTTTCTTGTTATGACTGTCTTCGATAGTACCAATCAATATAGAGCCACAAATTCTTGACATTGCTCTTTGCTTTGAAGCGTGCACTTAGTTCATTTGCCCTTTAAAGGATATCAGGGTTTGAAATTCAACTATTCTATGCTCTGAACTGAAAACCCAAATGCTTATTATTCATTTGCATGTTGGTATCACTTTTTGTATAAGGTTTTCAAAACTGACTCCCATTGTTTCATGGACATGGTAGGCAGATTTTCAATTTATTTCATGTGCAGCATCACTGGCATACTGTGAAATAAAATGATAATCAATGAAGGAGGAGAGTCAAATAAACTATGCAACTCCAACTGAAAACAGGAAGCAGTTTCTCAGTGTGTTTATAAAGTAAAACTCTACCGTTGCCATTCTTTCACATTTTCTTGAAGGCAAACCAAATGCAGAATTTTAAAGACAGAATAAGGATTTTTTTGCTAGAATTCAAGCCTCATTTTCAGAAATTAATAAGACTAACCACTCAAATACCAATTTAAATTGCAATTTCGGCTCAATGGTACCAGATTTTTTCATATATTAGGAGCTTGGTGTTAAAGGCAGGCATCCTGTTGTGCTTAATTACCATGGGTGGTAGGCACTTGGGTTCCATTCAGCTCATTTTACTTTATCTGTCTAGAAATCAGGCATCTACTCTGAGCTATGTTGGCAATCTAGGCAGAGAAGCAAGGATTTTCAAAGAATGTTTCAGTCCATCACCAGTGCATTATGCAGGTGTCTAGGAAAACAGGGAACTGTAAAAAGAAGGAGAGAAACTGAAAAATTACACAAGGGAAGAGGCATGTCACGTGGGCATGGGAGGATGGTAGCAGACATTGGTATGTTCTCCTGAGAAGGAGCTGAAGACGCATCAGCCTCTGAACTCACAGTTGCTGGCTTCCTTCAGCCCACGTTTTCATGCCTATAACCCACCATCTTAGATAAATAGCAGATTATTTTAATATTATTTGAAAATAACTTTTAGAGTTTGGCTTATCAGCAATTTTCCACTTATGCTTCTAATATTTTGCTTTGCCTTCATATGAGACATAGAAGAGGTGGTATTTGTTACTTATCAACTTTGAAGCCATGCTTCTTTATGACAGGAAACAAAGGAGTACTGCCTTATATAGTACACGGTGATATTGGTGTAAAAAAATGATATTACTTTATATATATATTATTTTTAACTGACACATTTTTGCACTTGTGAAAACCAGCAGGAAACGCTGACTAAAGCTAAATGGAATGGGTACAGGAATCCAACAAATTTTCCATATAAACTCTCTCAGTAAACTAGTCTTCAGTGACTTTTCATATGGAGGCAACTGTCCTCTGCCGAATCTATCATTAATGCTACATAACATGACACAGACAAATATTCTTTAAGGAAAAGTTAGGAGTATTACAGTAATCTTCACTTTGAGACCCAAATCAGGATAAGCACTATTATCTCCTGGAGATGCTTTGGGAGAAACGTAACATCAAACTTAAGCCTCCATAGTCTGTTATGAACTCCTGCTTTCACTATGCAGAGAGAGACATTTCTTGAAACAATCCCAATTACTTCAGATTTGTACTTTACACTATTTTCAAGTGTGAAAACCCGAGAGTCTAGCAATTATCATTATATTCTCATTCCTGTAGCAGGTTGTATATGCTAATGAAGAGAAAAAAAACTAATTACATAGTATCATAGTCTGTTGTTACTAAGCACTCCTGTAACCTCTTCTTCCAAACAGCTGTCTGTGCTCATAAATTTTTCCTTTATTAAAAATTAAAATCACAGAATGCAGGAAGGCAAACACAACCACCAGAAGTTGTAGTTTTAGGAAACATCTCGTACTTTGAAGCCCATCATTGTTTGTCAGCCATGAACAATGCACAGTCAGAAGCTCAAAAGCTTTCTGATTCTACACAAATTATGCTATATTGTATATCCTTATGCTGAGTTTAAACTACTTATGTGACTGAAATACTTTAAACCATTCACAAAGGCACTGATATAATTTGGCAAGTAGAATAGGGACTACTCAAGACAGAAGAACTAAAAGAAGATGGGACATTTTTACACAGTGTAAACCAGAGCACTCATGACACAAGAAAACATCTGATGAAACTGAAAAACATAAAATAAACCACAGTTAAGAAGAGCATTTGATTTTTTTAGAATTCATGCCTATAAGAATAAATTAAAAAAAAAATCAGAAACAGAATGACTTTATGTGCTGTCAAATGAAATGGAAAATACTGATCATATACATATGTGTGTGTGTGTATGTCTCTTTCGCAATAAAAGTGACTGATTAGTTCCCTAGGCTTAAGGAAAATACTTTCAAATGAAGGCATTTCTTGAAACAATATTTCTTACATGGCCATTTGAACACCTAGGATTAACTGCAGTTGGGTAGACACTAATGTTCATGGATAACTTCTGCACAACCCACAGTATCAATTTTTACATTATTCTTATGTGAATACTTATGTAAATAGTTTTTATACTGTGTATTAACAAGGTTAATTCTGCAATATACGTAACAATGTTCCATTAACATTTATATTATCATGTGTTATGCAGCGTATGAAAGAACAAACACCACTACATAAACATGATGAACATTCTAATCAGGAAAAAATGTTTAAAAAATTTTCTTAAGTCAAACTTTAAGATAAACAAATATTTTCCAACTGCTCAACTTCTGCACCTAATATAAATCAATCCCTACCATTGCTGCTGCAGGACATATGTCTTGTACTTGGGTTTTAGAAACATCTGTGGGAACACTACAAATCAGGTCCATGTGGTTACAATGGATGGCAAAGTACAGAATTACAACATTCAGCGTGTTCTGTAAGTACCACTTAAACAGAAATACCTAAATGAAACTACAACCTAAAGCAGTGTCTCCCAATACTTCCAAAGCAGAATAAAACTTGCCAATTTAGCCAAAAGCAGCTAGAATACTTTCAGATGCGCTAAGCATCTGAGGAATGGGCCAGTGGTGAGCAAAGACAAGATTAAAAAAGTGTTCAGACTTAATAAGCTGTGGGGAGAAAAAGCGAGGAGTGCCAAACATAAAATTGCCAAGAAAAGAGAGAAAGAGGAAGAGGGAAACTGCTTTGCGCATTTGACTGGAAGTCATAGACAGGACCTTTGCATATATAGTGAGAGCTCTTCACTTTTAAGAAGAGGTCAAAAGCCTGACAAACTCAACACCTTTTTATTCATCTGAGTAATAAGGTATGTCTCAATTATCTGTAGAGGCGGAACTGTTTTTTTCACATAGTCTTGAGCACTCTGATCTTACTCTCCCTCTACATTGCAAACAGCAGTTTTTCTATGAAAGGGTTCATTGGCAGTTTAAAGACACCGGTGAGATACTCAGACACAGCAGGTTACTGATCACCTCATTATTGCTGAATTAGCCAACTCTTGTAGGGTGGAAGAAAAATAGCCTGAGTTACACTGAGGCCCGCTGCAGAACAGGCTTTTAGAATGAAACCCACAATAAACCATACTTTTGTTCAATTTGTAAGGTTCTTTAATCAATCAAATCCTACCCTCAAAACACAGAATTCAATTTCTACTCAAATAGGTGCTTGTGGTAGTCTGATAAGTGGGACATAATGCCATAGTATAGCAGTCTCCTCCTGAACAGATAGGATGCCCCTTAAAATTAATGTCATTGAAACAGCAGTAGCAAGTTTTGAAAACATCAATGCTAGAGTGAACTCATACTCTGGGGATAAATTCACAAAGGTAATCATCGAGTTTAGTGGGTTATTAGAGAAGGAGACCAAATGTTTTTCACAGATAGTCTTTCATTCTCAGCATATGGAATCAGCAAAACAAAACAAGCTGAAAGTGTGCTGACAGCTGCAGTGTGACAGCACTGAAGTCAATGAGGTTTTGCCAGAGAATAATTTTTCTGGTTTATTATGGACAATTAATAAAAATTCATCATCAAATCCTACAGAGTTATCAAAGTTGACATTAGTTAATTCACTTATCCATATACCACAGATCATTGCCTTTCAGTAGCAGTTTTGGAAACATTCCTGTTATTGGAATGAGAAAGGAAGAAGATGACAAGAAAAAATTACTAATATTTAAAACTAATTATACAGTTTTGAGGTAGCAATTTTACAGGTGGAAAAAATAATTTCTTTTCTATCATGAATAGTTACATTACAACATATTTCGAGAAATAGCTGTTTAAATGTTTAAGGTGATTTATCTAGTGAGTGTAAATTCTCTTGGGGTGCAGAAAGCATAGCATGGCTCTGTGACTAGGTCAGACATTCACATTGAAATATTTGTGACAGTTTAGACATATTACTGCATCCTCAGCTTTTATTAGTGTCTTCTCTAGGAGCTACTCACCTGCTTCAGTGCAAAGTTGGGGGTGTGTGCAAGGACGTATTTTATGTGGCTGCTAGGAGTGGCTTAAGATACACCTGTGCATTTTAGCCCAAAGACAGATCATGAATGTTCAAGTGCTCCAGTGCTCCGGCAGGGCCATGGGAATGGGAGTCACCAGCAGAAGGGCAACTGCAAATGGGGAGCGTTATAAGATGATGAACCGCTTATAAGAGTTGATCAGCCACCGCAGCCATTTTCAGTGCATGGCCTGATGGTCTGTGAGCTTGGTGCTGCCACTGCAGTGGTGAGAGAAGTATGGTAAAAATGACGCTGGACTGCTTGTTGGCTTTACTCACACTGTTCTGTGGGATGGGGACAATATTAAACTGGATCAAAAAAGGAGAGTGCTTCACAGCTCACGTTGCTTTCCCACGTTCAATAAATGCTTATTCATATGTGAAAAGATGCTGAAGGCAATACAGTTTTTTTATTTCTTACTGGATTAACACTGGCATAATTTTCAGTGACATAAGGATCAGAATGGTTTCTTTCAGAAATTCCAAGCAATACAAAGCTCCTGGGAAACTGTATGGGCTTAGCATTGCCTTGAAATTTCTGGTAGGTCCTTGGTTCACAAGATGGAGCTTATCTGAAAGATTGTAATTAGAGGGTTAATTATTTATTAATATTTAGAGGAAAATTAAATGTAGAGACAGTACATTCTAGCCATTGCACCTACATTTAGAACAACAAATTGTTAAGGACTATCTTAAAGCACCAAACCCTCCCCCCCTCTGCCCCGCAAAAACCCAAACCAAAGCCCCAAAAACCTCAAACCAATAAACTGACACCATGAGACAGTAACATTTACCCCAGTTTTAAAAAGCAAAACATATTTTCATATGTTTTCATACTTTCAGAAAAGTTGAGCAGGTGCTCTGGCACACTCCTCAGCTTTCCACTATGGTAAATAACGCTTCAACCCTTGCCCATAGCCGATTTCAGAGCCTGAACTATATACCCATAGGAGAGGTCCTGTATATGAGAGGCACAGACAACTCCCTGGAAGAGCTGTCACAGTAAACATTCATTCTGAAGCTATAATCTTCTGAACCTCTGTTTCACTGGAAATACATTTATCTTCTGATTTTTCATTTTAAGAAAAATCAACAGTTTTCCCCCCAGTGCCTTAAAGAATGGGTGCAGTGCTAGCAATGCTACACTACAGCATTCAAAAGTGATTTCCTTTCAGAGGGGGACAAGGAAATGACACCCAATCAAAAGTAGGGCTTTGGGTCACTTGTCTATCCATCCTCAAAGGGATAAGAAACATGGGGAAAACCTGGTAAGAAAGTTGTGAAAATCCAGACTTCATGAAGAATTTTGAAGATATAACACTGCTTTGCATTCTCCCTTTAGTCTCCTACTTGTTCATTCCCACTTCTTATTTTGTTTCATCACATACTAAGAGTATGCACCATATAGGACAGGCCTTATTTATACTATGTGTGTTTAGGGCTCATAGTATGACACCCTGATATAAAACTGGGGCCACTAGATGGTACTGCAATATAATTAATAAATATTCAAAAATAATCTCATAAATATATATTTGTTTTTCTCTACAATATCTTGGTTGTAGCATTTGGAAGACTTGCAAAAATATACATGGCACTGCCTTTATATATATACTAAAAACTCCATGTACCTATAATATACGTTGTTGTAAGGCACATACTAAAATGTGTGCTTACCAATCTTAACAGTACACCTAAGGTACTTAATACACATGTACACACATATATGATATTTATACAATATGTACATACATATGTGAATTAGCTGATCAGGCACTACACATTCGTTTTCATGTGTTCCTGTATTCAGAGCATAACTATTAGGTCATGGGAAAAATGTGCATATATAAATCAATATGCAGACGTATGTTTATTCATGAACTCAACATAAAATATATCCCAGAATTTTAAAAGATAAACTTTGTACAATAAGTAAAATCTCTACAACCATAATTCATATTTTTCTACACTTTGAATGATTTGCTATCACAATTTGCTTCACCATTAAAGAGATGAAAAATTCCACTTTTATCTAAATGTTTTCCACCATATGCTATGTCTACAGTAATAAACAGTTTAAATTTTATAATCAGTTCTGTTCTAGCTGGTAAAGATCTTGAGGTTTAAAAATTGCTGCAAAACTAAATTATCTGAATCCATAAGCACGCTTAATAGTATCTACCCATGAAACTACCCTCAGAATAACCTAACACTGCTGGTTGCCAGTACTATTTTCAATTTTCATCTGTTAGATATATGATCAAGCATGTCAAATCTGCCCTGAGTAATAGAAGTGAAAAAATAAAGTAATTTACTTAAAACATTCTGATAGCTATTTATCTGAAAACCCTGGTCAGATTTACCGCTCAAAGGCATTTACCTACAAAGTTAACCAGATGCTTTGAGTTGAAAACTAATTTAATTTCTCTGTTATCTTAACAGGACATCTGTTAAAACAACATCCAAGGAAGGTAATATGTTCAAAATTAAACATCCTGCAGGTTGTTTTATTAGAGTATGTGCAATACTGACATTTAACTGTTGATGACCACTGCATTACAAAAATAGTTAGTAAATGTGGAATTAAAGCAGTATAATGATTATACTAATGGACATGAAGTAATGTAGAATGAATGTGTAACTGGTAGTAAGTTCAATGTTGTTGCCAAGTTTATTCCTTCGTTACAACTGATTTACATTGAAGATGAATGACCCTTTTCTTTTGTTTCCTTTTTTCATCAGCTTCATCTAGGTTTCAAGCTGTCCCTTTAAAATCAGAGTATATTAGCTGCATAAAGTGTTCAGCACTCATAGACAGCATGTTTTTTAAGCATCATGAGTGACAAGCTATGCAAATCATATCCTGAAGTAATTTGCATTATTGCAGTTAATTTGCATAGGGATATAAACTGTGTTTTAGATCAACTAGGTATCTATCCAAGCAGTGGCATGTGAAAGTCAGACTCATGGGTGGATGTGTGCTTGCCAACACTGAGATATTCAAGTAGAAAAATATTAGCAGGTGGCTCTTGCTGGTTGATCCTTGTAACATTGCTGGATAAAATGGTGGGGACAAATGAGAATGATAGGGGAAACATGGGCTCCCTATTTCCTTCCACCCCTTCCATTTACCCCCATCATCAATGCAGGGCTGACATTAATTTGTCTGTTGGCAAGAAGTGCTATGACCATTGCTGAAAAGTTGTTAACGCATGAACATCAGCTGTGGGTGGATTTCTAAACTGCACATTTCCTCCTTAAGATCTTCTGCATCAGATGCTCTCCCATAATCCAGGTTGGTTGCTCAGCTTGGCTGGAGGAAGGATAACAGACTAGCCATACCCTGAAGTTCCTTCTGGCCTACACTTTAATATGAACCATGACTATGACTATGAAAACACTGATTATAATCATAATGTGCACTGGCAGTTGGGGAATCCCACTTACATGATTTCTTACATTTGTCTTTATTACTCTGATTTCATGATGTCGAACACAAACTTGCAGTTCAGCTACAGAGTGGGTAATATGTGCAGCAAACTCTCTCCCTAAACTTTCCCTTTTCCAGTAGTTCCACTACACTCCCAGAGCTGTCTCTCTCCCCAGAAATATTACCGAGCAATGTCATTATATTGCATTCCTCCCGTTCCCTTTCAGGTACTGGGGCACCTTTACCAAGTTTTGGTTAACCTTCCTGATTCACACTTACCTCAGCAGGAAAAGAGTTTGACTGTTAGACTTATATGTAATATTTTCAATTGTTCCCTAAATACACTATCAGGCAACTTAAATGTTGATAAAAATTGAATTGTCTTTGAACTAGAGGATTCTAATTATTACGGAACATGTTATTACTTCTTCCAGATAAAAAGGATAACCTTCATCTTTCTGCATTTTACTTATGATACTATATAGCTTTACATACACATGAAGACCCCTCATTTTTCTTCCATAATAAGGCACATAAAATTGTGAAAAGTGAAGGGATTATTTATTACATGATAACTAGCTTTTTTCTTCTGAGGTGCAACAAGCTGTGTGTGGTTGGAAATAGGAATTCAACTACAGAAAGGACAAAAAGAAAGCTGAAGTATTCAAAATAATGCATGTTAAAAGCCTAAAGGGGGTGTTAGAAAAGATGGAACATGACTCTTCTCAGAGGTACGCAGTGAAAGGACAAGAGGCAATGTCACAGATTTCAGCAATGGAAATTTCAACTACATATGAAGAGAAAAATTTTCACAATGAGACTGGTTAAGAATTAGGTGGTTAAATTTCCATCCTTGGATACTTTTAAAACCTGATGCTAAAACTCTGAGAAACCTGCTCTAACTTGGAAGTTGGTGCTGCTCTGAGAAGTCTGGATTAAGTGACCTTGAGAAGCCTCTTCCAGCATGAATTAGCCTGTGATTCTGTGCATTTAAGCTATCTTATATTTGCAGATTTTTGGGGTGGGTAGGAGAAAATGTGTTCAGAAACATTGATTTCCCTTAGAACTCTGGCAAAAACCAACCTGATCATATATTTTTGTTTAGTTTACTTTTAACTAGCTACAATACATTCAGTTATTTGTGTCACTTTTAATAATTTCAATTTTAAATAAGTGTATATTTTTAATCTTTCTTATTTTTCATGTTCCCCTTTTTGAAACTCAGGACAATATAGGAAAGGAAGTAACCTCATTTGATTGCAAAAAGCTACATTATTTTTAAAGAACAGTAGGTTGCAACTAAGATCTGTAGAATGACTGCTAAAATCATGAGGAACTGCACTTTAACCACACATGGTAAGCAATGTACATACTATGTACAGCTACGTACAGCTATATACATTGCCTCTGTGTGATATCACCTCTGTTCCTAGGTGCCACAGTTCTGTACATAAGCTTTCATAGAGTTACACTAAGTTTTCAGAGCAGAGTTGAAGCACAGGATCTACTCATATGAAGTAGGGAAATTCATTACATAATGACCAATGAGGAGAAAACAAAGTATATAATGGCTACACATGGTAAGAAAAGCACTTTTTTGTTTTCTTGCCCTTTAATTAAGCTTTCTCTGACTGCTGCAATACTGGAGTAAGATGCAGTATCAGATTGTGAAAAAGAAAAAAATACAGTTGCAACTGCATAATTAAAAGCTATATAAAAATGAATGTACAGAGAGTGTTAAATTGTGCTTATACAAGCAACCCTAATTCTGGCATTTCTTGGTTCCGGAGTGTTTGACTTTCAAACACCTAATTTTTGTGTCAAAAGACATATAAGTACAACCTTATGATTTAATATGTTAAATGTAACCTTTGTATGTTATTAGGTATAAACAAGGAGGATGTCAGAATGCCACACAAGTAGAAACTAAGTCAATTTTGACAGTTAAAATAAGCTTTTAAAAAGTGCCTTCTTGGTCACGTTCACCTAGTACTGTAGGGACTGCAGCAAAGCAACACCGGAGCTCAGCCAGGTGGCAGTGGTAGGAGAGCTCTTGTAGCTGGTCACACAAGTGGAGATGCATGCAAGGAGAACCTACAGTACTGGCATGAGGCTGGGACCATGTGCAGCAAGGGGTGCTTTGGACCCTGAACCCCAGCTTGTCCTCTTGTCCACCATCTAGCCTCCACCTTAATTCCCAGTTACTGACAGCAACAGCATCCCTGCACTCCCAACTTGTGATGGGACCAGTGCAACCTCAGCCATGCATTATTTTTAGCAAAACATTTTCTACTTATTTTTAAAGTAAGAATTGCTGGAGTTCAATAGATTTATTCTGCTTCTGTTGTGCTCATGGTATCCTTAGACATCATTAGGGGAAGTTTTTAAATGCCTTGAAGCAAGAGTGCTGTTTCTTCATTATGTGAGTATTTGCAGCACTCTACTAAGGGTCTTTATTCAGCTGAATCCCATAGAAGTAAATGGGAGTTTTGTCTGAAGAGGAAGGTGAAAAATGTTAAACTGACTGTTAACTTGTTGGGGTTTGGGGGCATGCCTTTTTTTTTTTCCCCGCTGAGATAGCTGAATCCAGTTCCTGTGTCCTTTCTTGATATATTTAAACAACTCATTAAAATATTACATTTTCTCAGAGATGTTATTATGTTTTCCTTTTTGTTTCACTAGTGTACTTCAGATGTGCCTCATTCAAGATACAAGTTTATGCTTTTCGCATGCTACATTTGTCTAGCCACAGGCCAAAATTAATATTACTACTCCTGAAACCTTGAAGTCCTACTTATACTGAGTATGGCACTCATCAGCAAGCAAAAAACACACAGACTAATTAAATATTATTGAAGGGTAATACTGAAAAGTAAGTCTGAGAAGTGGGCTTTCTAGGCTTTCATTCACAGATCCACATAACAATCAAGGTTAAGAATAAATGATTGCTTTTCTCCTGTGTTACAAAACTTCTAAGCCATAAATATCACAAATATTCTAGCTCGCAGTTAAAGAGTTCCAGCAAAGACAATCATGCCCCAAAGTCAAAAAATGTCATGCCATTTTCCAGAAGATATAGATGATTGTAATAGTGTATAATGCAAACAGATCTACATGGCTGTTCACTAATAATCTACTCAATCTCTTCAGAGATTATTACCTCATTCTTCTAAATATTTCTGAGTATTTGAATGCCTGTTTCAGTGTAATAAGGACAAGTTGTAAAAATGTCATGACCAGCCCCCCCCCCCCTCCCCCCCTCCCCAATAAAAAAGGATGAAGCTAGCAATCCTTTTGTAATAACGTATATTAACAACTGAAAGATGTCTTCTCCACTGTATCAGCAGGCGATGGTGGAAAAACTGATGTATGTACACATAGACTAAAAGCTATTATAAAAAAAATTAAACTTCCTTTCTTTTATTTTATTTGGAAGAAAGATATAAATTATACATATAAAAAATAAACTATACCCAGCTGAACTATTATGAGGCTGTAATTTTAACCTATCAATTTCTAAAGCCATGTTGTGCAGGATCCTCTAACATGGTTTACAACCTCAGAGGGATCCCTCTGATACTTACCTAAAGGTTATTTTTTATTCTCTGTTTAGAACCGATTCAGACCCAGAGCTTTTTCAAGGTTCTACATGCCATTCCAAACTCAAAAAAAAAAAAAAAAAAAAAAAAAAAAATACGCAGGAGTATCATTACAGATTTGAAGTTGCAGCTATTCCCAGATGAAAATATAAACAATAAAGAAGATTCAGTACAAGACATATGAATGTGACTGAGAGACATAAAACTTATAATGATCCATTTTGTAAGATACCTACAACTGTACAACAGTTGGAGCCTCTAAAGGATCTAGAACAGGAGGAAGATTTTTATGCATTCGAACAGTTGGGTATCTTTCCATCAGACATATATTTCTAGGCCCTAGATCTTGCAGAAGATATGATCATGTGGGGAAGTTTTGATATACCATGTGCAGTTGAAAGGGAAAGTACAGTGATGTCCCATGTATAAATTATAGCTTTTGTAGATAATGTGTCAATCTGAACCTATTTCTTAAATCCATTTTCTAGGAACTTTTCGGTTTGCCCCTCTCTCGACCAAGGTGTTGTTCTGAAAAACAACTGAAGTGGAAGGAATATATTCTATTGGGTATTTCAAGGCAGATCATATCGCTGGAACAAATAATACCTCTAAAGACCAAATAAAAAATTTAACTGCATTCAAATATAAGTCTGAACTATATGGTGGGTTACTAAACACTCTAGAGCTCAGAAAAAGTCAGTTCCATATTCTGATATTGGTTTTGGCCCATCTTTATTCCAAGTAGAACTAACTAGTGTTCTTAAACTGATTTTATACCCACTAAAACACAGTGCCTAAACAGCTGCTTCTCCTTTCTCCTTTCCTTCCCAGCCCTTTTCACTTCCCCAGTCATGACAAGGATCACAACATTTACAAGTTTAGGAATGCAGGTGGCTGAAATAAGCAGGTAGAAAGAGGGTGGATTGGGTTGAGTATAATTGTTCAACAGGTGCCAGGTTTGTTATATATATTTGTTCACTTAGCAATACAGAAAGCATTTTAAACAAATAAAAGATAATATATGCATGTTCTTTTATTTACTATGTCTTTGCCAAGCTTTTAATGAGACTGGGCATGTCTGAAGGAATAAAGCCTAGAAAGTGTAACATTTTACCTGCAGCAAATTACCTTACACCCTCAGGAAATGAAATTCTGATCCTTTTGAAGTCTGCATCTTTTGAAGAAACAGAATGCATGGGGATGAAATATCCCAGTCTTTGGTATTTTTTGTACTTTGGGGGTGATTTGTGAGAAAATACAGGTAAGGAAACATCTTTACCTCATTTATTCTTCCTATAATTGTGTTTAACTTTCTGGATCACAACATATCAGTAACCCACCAAGGAACAGAGAACTACGTCTGTAATTTACAGTTTGGCTAAACTCCCTTTAATCAGAAATGACAATTAAATGTTTGAGTCAAGAAGAGAATGTGATTTCTTTTACATGTGGGATTCTCCTTTGTGGTCATTTCATACACTGTGAGCATAACTCAGCATGGACAGCAATATTTAGACTCAGCTGAAGCTTATTACTTTAACAAAACATTTTTTTTTACTGCTGTTAATTTTTTATCCCACAGATTGTCAGCATTCTGGGAACGTCTTTGGAAGTAGGAGTTTTGGTTTGAGATGTTGATTTGAGCCCATTACCAAGTACCACTTTACGTGTTACCATTGATGGTGTCAATAAAGCCCCATAAACATGATTCTTAGGAAAATATGTTTTTCTTATGAATTTTGACTGTGTCTTCAATCATAACATTCTTACCAGAAGCACAAAGTTCAAAAACACGGCTGTTGCCAAATGGCAATCTATTCTGACACTTCAGTTTTCATTTTAATTTAATGAAAGACACCTTATTTTACAATTATTATGCTGTGGTTGAGACTCCTGAAATGAATCCAGCTAAGTAACAGCTAACTGGAATAAAAAGTATTTGTTTATCCTTGATATGGTAATCTTTTGTATTCATGCAATAACTAATAAATGTCTCTCACACAGGTGGAATTTGCATTGCAGAATTACTGAGGGGACAAAAAGAAGTAATTTTTGTTTAAAACATATATCATTATTGGTGTGGGCATCAGAAGGAACATGCTCATTAGCACCTACATTAAAAGTTTCTAAAATACCCAGAATACTCCAAATTTCCATCATACTACACTTATTCTAATAGCAGTAAGAGGAGGAGTAAAACAGAACACAGCCTTTTGACTTGGGCAAATTAACTCAGTGCTGATGGTTTAAATGTATCCCATGGTAAATTACCTTTGAAAGGTCCCCAGCCTCCAAATAGAAGCAGATAACAAACACGTTCCATGTAACCCAAAGGACCAGCCAGACAGCATACTGCAGGGAGGAGGAGAGAAACAATGCATTAATAACTTCACTATCAACTGAGTTCCACTTAGTTCATTAGATCATTAGTTCAATCCAAGACAAAAAGACTATAAATATGATGCATATGACTAAAAATGTTACATATAAGAGAGAATCAAGAATACATTCTTCCCTTTCACAGACATGACCTAGAGTGACCTAGTGAGTACTGAGTCACACCAGAAAATCTGTATCTGAGAAAAGTTGATAGATCTGACATTTGAATTTGAGACAAAGCCAGATCTCTTGTTATTGTTCAAATGGGAAATATCTCAATATCAAGAGAGTAATATAATATCAATTATAGGTAAGAAGTGCAGAGGTGTTTAATCAAAGGGTTATTCTAATTTAACTTGTTAAATAACAAAGTCTAACTGAAGTAGGCACTAGATTCTGCAACACTTTGGATTTAGTGTCAAAACACTAAACCTATATATAAAACCTCAAGAAACTAAACCTATATATATATAGCTTATCTTGCAGTATTTCTACAAAATATGGAAGGATTGGGTCATGACAGATACCGCTATTAATATATTTTGTGACATTTCACACAGCTTGGTGTCATCGGCAAACTTGCTGAAGCTGCACTCAATCCACCATCCATGTCACTTTCAAAGATGTTAAATTGCAGCAGTCCCAATATCAGCCCGTAAGGAACGTCACTCATCACTGATCTCCACTCAGTCATCGAGCCATTGACCACAACTGTTTTAGTGCGACCATCCAGCTAGTTCTTTATCTACTGAGTGGTCCACATGTCAAATTCATATCTCTCCAATTTAGAGACAAGGATGTTGTGTGGGACAGTGTCAAATGCTTAGCACAAGTCCAGTAGATGATATCAGCTGCTCTTCCCTTATCCATCCTTATCTATCTGTAACCCTGTTTTACAATGTCACCAAATTTGTTAGGCATGATTTGCCCTTAGTGAAAGCATGTTGGCTGTCACCAATCATGTTCTTAGTTTCCATGGGTCTTACCACAGTTTCTACATGGATCTGCTCCATGACCTTGCCTGGCACAGATGTGAGACTGACTGGCCTGTAGTCCTCACATTATCCTTATTTCCCTTTGTAAAGATAGGCGTTATGTTCCCCCTTTTCCAGTCAGTGCAAACTTCACTGGACTACCATGACTTCTCAGACATGATGGATAGTGGTTTGGCAACTTCCTCCATCACTTCCTTCAGGACCTGTGGATGCATCTCATCAGGTCCCATGGACTTGTGCACGTTCAGTTTTTTTAGATGGTCTTGAACTTGATCTTCTCCGACAGTGGGCAGTTCTTCATTTTCCCAGTCTCTGCCTTTGCCTTCTGTGACTTGAGTGGTGTGGCTTGACCAGTTCTGGGTGAAGATTGAGGCAAAAAGTTGTTGAGTACTTCAGCCTTCTCCATATCCCGCATAACCAGGTCTCCAGTTTCCTTCCAGAGAGGCCCCACATTTTCCCTAGCATTCCTTTTGTCACTGACATACCTATATAATCTCTTCTTGTTGCCCTTCATGTCCCTGGCCAGATGTAATTCTATCAGAGCTTTAGCTTTTCTGACCTGATCCCTGGCTGCTCAGACAATCTCTCTGTATTACTCCCAGGCTACCTGTCCTGGCCTCCACCCTGTGTAGAGTTCTTCTTTTGTGTTTGAGTTTGTCCAGGAGTCCCTTGTTCATCCCCACAGGCCTCCCAGTGTTTTAGGCTACTACTTCTTTGTTGGGAGACATTGCTCCTGAGCTTGGAGGAAGTGATCCATGATTATTAACCAGCTTTCTTGAGCCGCTCTTCCCTCCAGGGTTTTATCCCATGGTACTGTACAAGCAGAGTCCTGAAGATGTTGAGGTCAGCTCTTGTGAAGTCCAGGGCAGTGCACTTGCTATGCGATCTCCTCACTGCCCTAAGATCTGGAACTCCACCATTTCATGGTCACTGCAGCCAAGGTTGCCCTTGAGCAGTACATTCTCCCCCAGTCCTTCCTTGTTGGTATAAGCACAGCACCTCTCCTTGTTGGCTCCTCTATCACTTGGAGAAGAATAATCAAGGAAGTTCCTTGTTTACTTATGCCCTGCTGTATTCATGCTTAAGCCGTATCTGTTCATTGGTGGTTGCCAAACTTCTTATTCACACACCTTATGTGAGTAATGGAGTACATGTTTTCCGTCCACTACTTTGCTTCTTCTTTTGTATTCAGAAGACCTTATAAGTTAGGAACGGAAACTACATTTTCCCACCATAATGACAGAGGATCTTGTATAATAAAGTTTGAGCTGCTGTTGCTACACTTGTCTAATGCTTTTACATGAGAACTTCCCTTGACAAATTATTCTATCATCTAATAAACCTTAGGATCTACAACTGTTTTTCTAATGACTGTTGTAGCTATCCTCTATTTGTTCATAATTCAATTCTGCATGATTGCTAATTTCATTCCACAGACCCATGGCACTGCATATGTATGAAATAAATATCAGAGAGACATGACACTACTCGGTACCTGTTACAGCTGAGGCCTATTTTCTCTTTATATATCACCAATCCATTTCTCTCTAGTGTTCACAGAATTACTCTTCTTGTTTTGATGTCTTTTCTCCAAACTGTACTGATTAAACTTTGTTAAACTACTTTTCCAAACAGGAAACTGTTTTCTGCACAACTCTGTATTATATGACCTTCTGAATAAGCAGACAATATTTTAGACTGTACACTATCCATCCCTTAAAAAAATACATGACAAACCATTGTTAGTCATGAATGACAATCTCATTCTTTGAATTCAGTGACAATCTATGTAGGATTCTTCTTAAATTTCTCTTGGAAGTTATTTCACATCAGATTCTCTATTATACAACATGCTATTTTCCACTTAATCTTCTAGGTACTGTGAAAAAACCACAATACTGTCCTTTCTGAGGAGATCTAAGCTAAGACTATTTATACCTAGTCTTATTTCTTACTTTTATAGATAACCAAATAATTGCCAATCAGTCTTCCTATTAGGCAGAACACGTGCAGATTTTAAAGAATTATAATAAATATTGTCTTGATCTAATGGAAGCTAGCACAGTGTTAAAGGTTTGAATTGCTTTACACAGAAGTAATTTTAGGTAATTTAAAGCATACAGATTACACATACTTTATAGGACAGCTTTTTATGGCCCACAGATCTGGTCACAGATCATAGATTTATTTAGGTCAGAAGGGACCCTCTGGAGGTCACCTGGACCAATGTCTGCTCAAAGTATGACCTGAATAGATCAAATCGTCCAACTGATGTGTGAATGTCTCCAGAGATGGAGATTTCATGGATTTTCTAATGCAGATCTAGTCTTTGAGCATAGGCTGCTCATAAAACTTCAGAACATAGGAACTTAATTCAGATGCATGGTCTTAACACCCCTTTTTTTTTTTTTTTAATCCAACACTGAGGTATTAAGTATATTGAGCATTTCATTTTCCTGAAGCTTGCTCATGGCACACATAGTTTCATATGTAACATGCAGTGTTATGACTACCAGAACAAAAGAAGCAAACATTAGTTTAGATTTAATAACCTTAATTTGGCTTTTTTTTTTTTTAATCTTGCAGCATTTTAACTTGCTTCTTTTTGCCAATTATTTTCATACTTTAATGTTACATACAAGTATACATAAATTCTGATGGAATTAATACAAGTATTCCTTCTGACATCTGAAGACAATTGGATATCTTAGAGTGAAAATTCTAAATACTGCATTTAGAAAGGTTTCCCAAAGAAATGAGGCTTAAGCAGTAATGTGCAACCTTTGTTCCCTCAATGTGCAACCTTTGTTCCCTCAAAATAAATTCTGTGCTCCTGAACAATTTTAAGCAAACTGGATAAAAAGCTGGAAGATTCAAAGATATTTTTTTCACAGAAGTTTCAGGAAAACAGGCCTAAAAATGGGAAGACATACACTATGAAGTTCTCATACAGAGAAAGACTTACAAGATCATCTTTATCACTCAACATGAAGGGGAAGAAAAGTAGGAGAGCCACTGGAAACTAAGTTTCATTAGATCAGCTGTTCATGGCACAACTTGTCACATTGCATGTAAGCAACAGCTGATTAAAAAGCTCCCTGTGCACAGCACATCCAGAATAACACTCCAAAGAGCACTTTGGAGCTGCCTGTCCCAGCATAATCTTATGCTTACATGAAGTAGTGAAACTCTTTTCCACTGTCTAGTCTATCACAAAAAAAAAGACAAATGTATCTGACTTTTAGATATACTCTTTTAACAGTCATCTGCTCTTACTGGACTACAGATAGGGTTTCTAAATGTCTTTTACAATCATGTTTTAAACTGCTTCCTTTTGAAATGCTATATTGTTTGCTGCCTGAATCTGCAGATAAACACTGAGTATAATTATATTGAAATATAAGGATGCTGCTGCTTCCCACTGCTTCTTATATCAGATGCTTCAGATCTAGTACATCTCTTATCTAGGGATCACATGCAGTCATAAATGCCTCTTGTTGTATATATGCTTCAGCAAACTGTTGTGGAAATTTAGCTCTGAAGGTCTGTGACAATGAACAAATCCCTCTGGTGCTCTCTATTATACGTATCTAATTAGAAACACATTTTATAAGAGTTCTTCAAAGGGCTATAGCTGTATTTCTTCTCCTGTGTGGGAGTTCAAGCCAGCTGCATTATCTGACAGAAGCACCCACAATGCTACAGCAGTCACATAGCAACACGACAAGAACCTTGATGAACACACACTTGACAAAGCAGGAGATACTGACAGGAGGCATAGCAATGACAACACAGCATATTATTTTTTATGGAAATCCACACTGTGTAGAGGTATACCTGGAAGGCTAAATCTGAAGATTTAGATACATAATACTTTACAAAGTCGTAGCCAACCAGTAAAAGTTACACTTACCACTCTTTAGGTAAACATGAATTTATAATCCTTTACAAAGAATTATAAGAATTACCTACTTTATAATTTATTGATACTGTGTAGTTGCAGGTTTGAAAAATTACTATGAATGATCACAAATTCATACAGGATGTAATTTTTCTTGGAGAATATGAAACTGAGATATGAAAATGGTTGTAACAGTACTAAGAATACATACATCTTTCTTCAGACTTCTCTCAAAGTTGGCTAAGTTGCATTATCTCCATTTTACTAACAGGGAAACTGAAGGTCAAAAAAATTAAATTACTAGACTTAATTCCACAGCTCAATAGAAAAATGATCACAAGGGCACAAGAACCAAAGTTCCAGGTAGCCCACTACTGCCTTAGATATAAAGCTGGTCACCATAACTCACATCTAGGAATCTTGTCACTTTGCCTGAAGGAGAAATATGTCATATACCTTTCAAATATAAATAGGGAGCAACTGTGATAGCTATGGTCCTTTAAAATTCAAGTATTATTTTTTCTCACAACTTTACATGGCCTTTCTCTTATTCCCAAATTCTTATTGAATACATGAGACAATTTCAATCACATTTGACTGAGGGATACAAGGGCTCAGATCTACAAGATAGTACATTGTGCAATTCAAAGCACTTTAATTGTTGTTGTGATTAGGGATTTGCTATTTATTTTCTTTTTAGAAATGTACACAGTTTTAGTTTTAGATTCTTCCAAGTCTGAAAATATTGTGCCCCAAGACCCTTCCATGCTCCATTTAGGAAGAAAAACTAAGTGCATTTCTAAAATTATAATTACTGCATTTGCCATAGTAATAAAAAATGTGACTGTTTATTCTACCTGGGCCACAGTAATGGCATTGTTTTCTTGAGCCCAGCAAGTCTGGAAAGGAGCAGTTCTTTCAAATAATAAAGTAACAACTGTCCACAATAATCATTATCTTTGCTTCTAAAGTTGTTTCCCCTTATTTTCCTCTGTCTGTGAAAATACATCACTTAGAAATAAAATTTTCAAACCTATCTCTTCCCCATCAAATCTGATAAGAAGTGGAATTCTCAATACTTGGCATCCACATACTGTCTAAACTTACTGATAACATTCAGCTAATCTTTGAGGTGTCTATGGCTCTTCTTACCTTTGAAAAGCCCCTCTGAAATAGAAACAACTATTGGTGGAGGACAGGTGTTCGTGAACAGCAAAGCCCATTGTTTAGTTATCATAACCTTTTGTGGTGTTGCCTGCTCAAAGCTTTTCAGCACCAAACAGCAAAAATTCTGCCTCTCTTGTTAACAACTTCCTGGAACTAGTAAAAGACCTCACCTAGACTCCCCTAGGAGAAGTCCATTTGAAATGGGTATGACAGCAGTCTACAGGGTGATTTCATGTGGCCACTTAGTAGGCACCAATCTCTAATTTAATCCGCCCTGCGAATTTTGCTGTTTCCTTCCCGTTCCCATTGACCATTTCCCCGGAGAACTGATGAGGCTGTTGGTAGCACAGCATGGTGGAAATTCCAGCTCTAGAAGGCAGCAGGAGCCACACCTCATCAGGAAGCCTCCTGTGCAGAGCGGGATCAGAAACCACAGCCTCCAAAGAGGAATCAGGAGGCAAATTCATGCCTACAAGAGACTCAGTTATTGAATATGTGAGGACCAGCTGTTTTAAGCAGAACTGCTGCTCTCAGCAACCTGACACAAAGAGCAGCCATGCTCTGCTTTTAATGATCCAGATGAAAGTCTTCCATACCCAGTAGTTACCTACATGCCTCAATGGGCGAGAGCTCAGGACCAAAACCAGTAGCCTTGACAACAAACAGTAATGTTCAGGCAGCAGAGGGCTTTGTGCAACCAGTCTAGCTGCAATAAATGCCCATTCACTTTCTTGAATATACTGGGAAGCTCTTGCAGAATGACATAATCCTCCAGAAGTTTTCCATTGCTTGTTGGTTGCCACAGCATGCAGCTTTCACTAGTTTTGCCTGGGTGAATTCTTCATATCATTGGGACTTAGACCTTTCCTTGCTGTTTGTTTTTAATTTTTAACCAATCATGGCTATAGTGCCAAAGCAGTGTCCATATTTGTGAGTTTCTAAGCAAACATGAATAGATTTTGTACGATCTGTTTTTGAGTTCTTGGACTTCTCTGCCTCAAATTTCAATAGCAGTCTAGTTTTCCTGTTTGTGTTTATCAGGAAACTTTTAACCCTTTGCATTGTGAGTCCTTGGTTCTTCAGCCTTTCATCAGTTACAAATGTACGTATATTTTCTCCTTCCTTTTGCTCCCTCAGGTAAAAAAAAATCCCTCTGATATTTCACTTAATTTACATTACACTTTAATAATTAGTTTTCTCTGCCAAAACTGACTGAAAGCTACTGAACTGTCAAATGCATCAGAACTGGTCACCACCAAACAGAAAATTACTGTTGGATTGGTTTTTTGCTCCTGAGCCATCACTACTCACAGATATAGAGCAAGTGCTGCTTAAAATTTCTTCCCACAGCTTTCTATACACCCAGTGCCTATATATAAACTTTCAAGCTCCTTGGGCTCAGCTATTAGACCTGACTTTATATAGGAGTGTATTAACTCTATTTTCCCCTTGATTTGTGTGGGAAGGATTTATAAGCATAAAAGTCAAGAAGAAAGCTGAGGCACATTCTGGTCAGGCCACAAGTGGATGAAGGCACAGCTAAGAGCCAAGCACATTGTTACGATGTGCACTCACCCCTCAATCTACTCATAGGAAGATACAGTTTGGGTGGCACTTACTGGGCTTCTTTTTTCTTTTGTCTTCTTCTGTTTTGTTTCTGTTTTCTTGTGTGCCAGAATTATGCTGAGCCCAGAATGCACAGCAGACATTTACTTCTTTTCTGAAGACATAGTTCCAACTCCTGCATGAGAGAAGCTGGATTTCTACAGTGTACATTACTGCCGGAGTATCCATCTGCCCACGTTTAGATGTCTGCAATGCAGATGTCCTCCTCTGAGCAGTGTCTAGCTTCCCATTACAGTCAATTGAGAGGAAAAGTCACTTCCAGGGCTCGGTTCATTTCTCAGCATCTGACACAGATCACTCCACCCTTGCTGTTTGGACAGCTACACTCCTCCAAGGCATAATTCCCAATGTCACAGAGTCCATTAAAAATCTCATACCAGTAACATTAAAAATAAGATAGTAACACTGCACTATGCAGATATGCACTCCCTTTTTCTCACATCAACAAAAAGAACAAAGCAATTTAAACATCACCAGTGTAAAATATCCCCAAATGACTGAGGAAGAGACATCTTCTGAGAACTATTGTCTCTTGTATCCTACACACACTTACGGTCCATTAATGCTTAAGCTTGAATAATTCCTTTGTTCTTTTTCTGTTTCTTGGATTCACAGCTCTAGGATTTAGTGGAAAAGACTGTGAGAAGTGCTATGGTGGCAGCTACTTTTGGGTACTGCAACATTTTCATTTGTTATTTAGTTTCTGTTTCAGTGTCCAAGTGTACCATCTTAAAATATTACACTAAACACTAGATGACAAACCTCCATTACAAGAACCCATGAACAACTCAGGAGAGTTGTATGAACAACACTTATCAGCCCATCCATACAGTCTTCATAAGAAAGATACACAACATTTTCTCAGTGTAGTCTATTCTTAACACATAATTTCTTTCCATATGATCCTATAAGGGTGAATGGCTAAAATGTAAAAGCAGGCACACAGAAATACATAACAATTTAGCATTGTTCAGTCAATCTACTACATTGCACTAGGGTTTTACAAATATTCTAGGTCCCCAAATGAAAGTATTCTGTAACTAAAAAGTTACTTTAAAAAGAATTTTCTTTAAAAAGACAGTACTTCTGCCATTCTTACAGGTGGGGAGCAGAGAAATTTTCTTCTTGTCATCTCAAATTCTTTTCTTCTCGGGGTTTTGGAGGGGGTATTGTTTAGGTTTCTTCTGCATCTGTATGTTAAAGCTCATGACTTTTAACGAAAGTGCATTTTATGTACTAAAGAAAATAAGGTAAGCCAGAAATTTTAAAAGGACATGTTTATTTTATCTTTTTGACTTAGCAGTAGAGATTTAATTGGTTTGGCTTCACTCATCATTCAATTCCTATATTTCTTTTGATCACATCTTTGTTGTGAAACATTTACCAGCAGGAAGCAACTTCAAATATCTGAATACTCAATTTACTGCAACACAGTACATAGCCACCCAGCTGCAGACACATACATACTCACAGATGGATTGATATTTTTCCTCTTATCTTACTTTCCTATCTTTTTCAGCATTCTTTCTTTTGTTTGTGGAAGAGATTATAAAGGATCTCAAAATAGAAATGACTAATTAAATGTAAGTAACAGGAAAACGCTATACAGATAATTCTCACTTAAATAGAGCTCAAAATGCTTTCTTTATATTGGAATTCTAGTAATATCTCTATTTTTCAAGACATAACTTGAGCTGGTCAGGCAATAGTGAACCTTAAAATAGTGCTATTTGATCCCCTTCTACCCCTCTGCTTCAATTCCAACATGAACCTACCAAGGTCTATTTCAAGAGCTACTAGCACTAGAAATGAATGTTGTACAAGATCTAAAAACTTGAAATCATGGCTTTGAAATCACATTGTTTTTTGAGCAGTTCTTATCAGCTGTTGAATTCTTATTATAGGTGACACAGAAATAAAAGAAAAATCAAAATGATGTGATTTGCTGATACTGCTGCTGCATTCCCAGCTCTTGCTGTCTCGTTACAGGCAGTGTAGGGGACACAGGGTTGAGGCAGCTGACCCAAATTGATCAAGGAAGTATTTCATTCCATAGTATGTCATGCTTGGGGCTTAGGTGAGCAGGGGGTCCAGGAGCCATTATTCTCTCTCTCTTTCTTACTCTTGCTCGTTTACTTCTGTGCTATTGCTAAAACTCTCCCTGACTCCCGTGTTAGCTGCTTTACTAACTCCTGTGCTGGCTGGTTCGTGAGGTAGTTGGTGAGTTTGTTTAGTGTTCCTGGTTTTGCTATCGCTGATAGGGTTTGCTCAGAATCTGCTGTGATTGCTCTCGGACTCTGGCCCTCAAGCTGTGGCTGTTGGGCTGCGGCTATCAGGCTCTCTGGCTCTGAATCCCACTACTCAGCACCTGGTTGTGCATTGGTTGGTGGGTGGTGAGCAACTATATCACGTTGTATCATATGTTTTATTTTCTATTATTTTAATTAATTATTATTAGGAGTATTTGTATATATCAATTTAGATTCAATTAGTAAATAATTCTTATCTCAATTTTATAATCTTCCTAATTTCTTTTTTCTTCAATTTTTCCCCTCCACTGGAGGAGGGGAAGGGGATTTGTGTGAGCGGCTTTGTGGTATCTTACTAGCCAGAGTTAAACCACGACACTACTTTATCCAAGGCTACACCTGAGAGGGGCTTTTTCTATGGAATAAACCTGCACATTTAGCACAAAAGTGATTGGTGGAAAAATGGCTTTTTACGTAAAAGTCTCCCTCAAAAGTTACAAAATATTTGGAAAAATGCTCAAGTATAGATTGTGTAGTTGGTTTTCTGCAGAATATGTGAATAGCCCCTCAATGAAAAGTGGTGTTGCTCCCTCCCTGTTCTTACCAAATCTGGGGACCATCACCCTACCGAGAGGCTCTTCTGATGGTACCAGTTCTTGAGAACAGTCCAACAAGACTTACCTTACCTCTCTTCAGGGTAGCAGTGCTTTTTTATGTGGACCGTGTGCTGTGGTCACCCTGCCATATGCTTGCATTTCACCAGGGCAAACAAGTCTCACCAGCTGAAGACCGTTTCTCTAGGACCTTTTCAACATCAGATAGCTCTGAGAGGAACCTACCTATTCTGCTGAGTGACCAGCAGAATATTGTCTCTCCTGTCTGCTTGAACTGATCAATGTGCAGCCAGGAATGTGAGGTATTTTTGTCCAGACAAAAATATAAGAAATATATTGCTGTAATCTATGCAGAAGGGCTTCTCACTGCAAAGGTGGTATGTCATAATTTACTTCAAACATCAGCATATTGGTGGAGCTGCATGTATATTGATTGTTACCTTGGTGTCTCTGGCCTTTTCAGAAACACGCAAAACCAAAAAATCTTGATTATAATTCAGCCATTGAACAGTTTATTTTAATGGAATTTTTAGCAGCTGTGCCCATTTAAATTCCTTATTAAAAATACAAATCAGGGCACTCAGAATTCTTTCAGTGTTCATTTTTAACAGAATGCAAAAAATAAAATCAATAGATACCGTTGCTAGGAATAGAACTCTACTGACATTTATCTAGATTCTTTTATTGATGCCTCAGTGTTTGAGTGCCAAGTGCAACTATTTATAAAGGGAATCCATATCCCTCAGTGACTACATAAAAATTCTTGCTAAAACTAAGCAATTTATAAGATCTTTTTGATGAATTGAGAGGTTTGTATTCAGCTTCCCAGGTACTGTTTTCTTTCTTCCATTTTCTTTGGCTTAATGCCTTAACTATCAAAGCCATGAGGAGCATTGGCCATTGAGTTCACAGGGCTTTGAGTTTGGTCCTTGGTGTTCATATTCCAAAGGAGATTTAATTGAAGATAAAGATATGTTTGTCATAGGAAAAATAAGTGAGGATCATCAGGTGCTTTATTACCTCTCTCTGAACTGTTTTCTAAAGAACAAATATTCAAAAATTCCTAAGATCACTCCAAAATTTTGGAAAAACACTGTAAGGTGGCTAAGATGCTATAAGAGTTTGTGTTTAAGGGTTGGGGAACAGAGCACACAGACTTTCACTTCCTATTCTTTAGGGACAAGAAACATAAATAAATTAGATCCACAGAGTATTTGTCTTTAAAGGCACTCCAAAGACAGCTGGAGTGGATGGAGCCAAATTCTAGAGGAACAAAAACTAGCTTAATGAAACTGTATGGTGAGCACAGGGTTCAATGCAACTTCCTTGTGTAGGGGATGCATAACTGTGAGATTGTCATTGTGCTCACATAAGTGTGACTGACTCACTGGGTGACGCTAATTAGCCACAGGGAGGAGAGAGAGGAGGATAAAGAACATGCTTCCCCTTCCATTATTCCCTTCTAGTAGATCTGTAAGACTGCTTAATTTGGCAAGATCAATATGTTTTAAGAGAACATAGGTTTTCTTCAGTATTTCTCAGTTCTGAATGTATTCAATGAGATAAAAAAGAAATCTGAAGCTATAGCAATAAAGCAAAAATAGATACTCAAACATCACTCTTTCTAAGAGCATAAAATGCAAAACAGACTTAATTTTCTAAACTCTTCAGGGAAACTTAAGACTTGTATGTCTAAAAAACATTCATTTCACACTGAAACCAGACTGCATATATTCAGAGGAAGTACTATTCCAAAAATGTCTTCCTCATCAATCAATCAATCAATCAATCAATCAATCAATCACAAGTCTCCTTCTCTGGAGACTTTCAAAAGCTGCCTGGACTTGTTCCTGTGTGATCTGCTCTAGGTGATCCTACTCTGGCAGGGGAGTTGGACTAGATGATCTCTAGAGGTCTTTTCCAACCCCTACCACTCTGTGAATAAATCAATCAATATTTGCCATTACTTAAATCACCAGAACATCTTACACTTTGTTTATTGGATGAATTATGGCCTTCCTCAGGAAGGTTTAACCTGGTTCTGTGTGCATGTTTAGCTCTGTATTGTTCAGGAAACACAGAAAAACCTTCTCAGCATATCTGAGGAAAACTGTCTTTTCCTTCACTTTCAACTTCCATCAAAAGACTTTAGACAAAATTTTCTGGGCAATACGTTATTTCATTTCTGATAATAAACTGATGATATAATCAGGTAATTTTGGTGTCCAGCCCTCTTAATATACATAGACTGGCCAAATTCTATTTCCCTAAATGTGATATAAACAATCGCATGATGTTCTTGATTCATTCCTTGAGTTCCTTTCATTCATGAAGTAACCTCCAAATCCTTCTTTTTTTCTTTTTAATTATGGTAATTATGTTTCTCTGTATCTGATTTTCTTTCTCTGAAAGTACCTGTTGCTTCTCTCCACTGCACATCTTGAATACCCTAAATACTGCTTTCTCTCTCCTTCCTCTGGAACTGCAGTTTACATCTCAGTTTTGGGTGAGAGCATGGGCCAGTTTTGGACAGAGAAGGGTTATTTTTACTGTTTCCTTTACTGTTAACCTACTTATTAGGTCTCAAATATCTTCTAAATCAAGCACTCTCCAAAAATTCTTTATAAATTAAAAATAAAACAGGAGAGATTTTCATAGACCATCCAGGGATAAGACTGGCATCTCTGTAACTACAGATGCAAAAAACTCAGGACATTTAATCGTTAAGACATCACTGACTGGGAAGCCTGCCACCAACATCCACACTTGATGCACATACATTGTCTTTTGGCTCTCTACAGCTATGCCCATCTGCTTTAGTGGCATGGTGCCCACTTATCAGCTAGTTGGACAGTGTCAGTATGCAGAGGTGCCAAAGAAGGGTTTTACGTGGGTAGCCTGTGTAACCCTGAAAGTGCCATTTCTTTTGTAGGAAGAAATGTTAGTGCTGAGATACTAACAGACTACATCTTTGTGCTTTTTTTTTTTTTTTTTTTGCATTCACTGAAGACATGTTTTGCCAAAACCATTTTTACATCTTTTTTGCAAAGAAAGATATGGTACTGGCAGTCAAAGGGAAAGAAAGCAGTATCTACAAGTAAGACACTGATTATGAGATAAAATTCAGAGAATATGGCAGGTTAGGAGTATAGTTTAAATATTGTGCACTGTATATCACTAATTCAAAGGACAAAAAACCCCACCATAATACACCCCAACATCATTTAATACATTTTTAAACAAGGGATGCTTTGAAAATGCAGGTATTGGATCATATAGCTGAGATGTTCCAAATAGCCCTAGTTTGTCCTACAAAGAAGACACACCATTCCGACAGACTAAGTACATTTTTACTTTCAGTTTGTATCAGTAATTAAGTCAATCTTTTAATTAAGAAACATATTATTTTAAAAATGTTCTCCCCTCATTTCATGAGTCAGGGTCAGAAACTTACATGGAGACTCAACTACATCAGAACTAACAACTACAACAGAGTAAAATTAGATCGACATATAAAGGTAAAAGAAAATGTTGTAGCTATTTGGAAAGTTAAGCTTTAATCACAGAATAGTCCCTAGTAAAACCTTTACATTATTTCTATAGGCATAAACAAATTTTGCTATTTTCATCTTCTCAAGAGGAATTTAATGGAAAATGGTTCATGGAAATATTACTTATTGCCTGTGATGAAATACAAAAATAAAATTCTACAAATTACTGATTATGAGGTGAAAGCACCTAGTTAAAATAGTTCTGGCAAGAAACATCTACAACTTCAGAAGATTATTTTCTACAAAAAACTGGTGATTAATGAAAGACCCAAAGGCTGGGGATTTGTTGGAAAATATTTCAGAAAAAAAGCCCTCTGGAGTATAGTGTTTTAGAGTTCTTGTAAATTCATCATTAAAAACTGTGGTTAGTGTATAAAATCAAATTAAAGTATAACTAGAGTTCTGTTAGGACATATCACCTGAAAACAACCACTGTTCAGTGTAGATGTTATTTCAAGCTAAAGCTCTACATATGATTTTGTAACATATCAGTAATACAATCAATTACAGCATAATTTCTGATATAACAACATTAGGAGCTATAGCAAATACAGTCAAAAAACCCCAATGTTATGACTATAGTCTCCAAAAGCTATCTTGAAACATAAGATTGCATAACTTTTCTTTGCCCCGGGTGGGGTGTTGGGTGAAATGACTTTCAGAGGTTCCTACCAACCCAGCTTTTCCTCTGATTCTTACAGATCTTTCTTGTCATTATTCCCCTATGCACAGCTCAGATGGAATAGCATAACCATTATTTTGATAAACAGTGTTACACGGACCCTTTCCCAGCACTGTTACAAAAAACCCAGCCCAAAACAAACCAAAAACTCACCAAAAACCCCCAAGTTGTTGAAAGGATGATAGCTCAATAAATTATAAAGAGATAACAAAGGTCAGCAGTGAGGGACTAAACAGCTGATACTTCAAATGGGGTGGGAATATATCCAGATGTCAAGATGGTATTTGATGACTAGTAATGAAAGGCATGGTAGCTCCCACATTGTGGCAGAAGACCCATGTGAGTTTCATTGCAGCAATGTAGCTTGCCATGCAAAATCTGAGCAACACCAAGCCAAGAAGCTTCGCCAGTGCCCCCAGCATTGCCACATCAGAAAGACTGTGATGACAGTTTTATGACAGGAGACAACAACATGACAGACTGATAACTTTGCCTGGAAAAGCAATGGGTTTTTCAATAGACCAGACTGAATTATTTCAAATTCTCTAAGGTATAATGAAAACTGAACAGGTTTCTCCCCGTCTTCAATTCCATTTCAGAGTGCCAGATCAAGTGCGTAGTTTTCCTGGTACATGGAAATAAGTACTGTAACACCCAGTAGGAAAATACTATAATTCTTTAATTGCTGTTGCCTTAAGATCAACAGGATAACTTTGTGACCATTGAAAAAATTTGTTAACTATGCAAGTTAAAGTTCATGCTTATATTTCACGCTTAAATTAAATTAGAAATGCCACTGGTCAGATTGCTTGGATGCTTCAAAAATAATTTCCTGTCCAAGCACAATAATGTGTTTCATGCAAAGGAAAAAAAGATGCTTCCACACATCCAAAGAAAATTTAAGTAAAATACTGGGGAAAAAAAGAAAGAACAAGAAGATACCGAGTTAATTTGCATCAACATCCAATTCTTTTTCATGTACCGCTGCAGCGGTTCACTGGATGTTACTGTTTAATATTGCTTTTTACCTTCATTGCCCGGTCCAGCCTTGTGCTTTATTTACTGAATATCATCCACATTCAGTTGTTTGTTGTATTTTCTTAGCCTAGCTGACTTACTGCAGCTTCTGACTACATCTTAAGCATGGATTACCTTCCTAAAACCCTGGGTGGGCAGAGTAATAGTTATTAGTCCCATGTTAGAGATGAGAAATTTCTGCTGCAAATGAGTCTGGGGCGATGAAGGCAACCACATTATTCATTACTAGTGAGAGAAACCCATGTTGTGCACTAATAAGGAGATGCTCACTTTGATCACGCAATTAAAGACTGTAGCATAATTCAAAAACACAGGTGGCTAAATAAAGGTCACAGAGGCAGCTTCAGTTCTGGAACTTTCTCAGTCTCTGGTGCTGCATTTGCAACTTTAATAGACTCTTGTTCCAGTGCACGTAAAAGTGTGTGTGTAGGTATTTTCACAACTGTGCTTATGCTGTGGATAGTGGGTGTTACGCAGTCAGGTAGCCACAGTTAATCACGTGTGATGAGCAGTGTCCTCCACATGAACTGGTGATAGCAGGAAGATAATGCTCTTTTAGCTCCCAGATAAATCTTCTGTTAAAACAATAGGTATAAATACTTCTATCTTGTTTAAAGGAAACACTGAAAACAAAAAGAAACCCTAAAACCCTATTACAGGGAGATGTTGATATACACGAGGCATTAGAGACCCTCAGCCTCTCAGAACAGATCTGTGCCAGTTAAGGCAACAAAAATCACTGGAGGCAACAACCCACCAGCCACAATTATATGGGCTAAAGGTTTCTGCACTCTGCTCTCCTCCCTTTCCCTGCAGTGACCGATGGCTTCCTTCCTCTCCTTCACATGGCTGGTGCAAAGACAGGATGGTCAGTTTTGTTCTCCATCATGCACAGGTGCCAGCTGCCCAAGCCAGAAGAGGCATGGGCAGAGTGAGGGCCTGCACAGCCCCCAGGGTTTGTCCATCTGTTCAGCAGGAGCAGAGCCTGCTCCCTCAGCACTGTGGCTCAGTTGTAGGATGGACGGCTGCACACTGAATCGCTTGCCTACAGTCTGCTGCCATACCCTAATTTGAAATCACTGCGCATTCAATTCTATATGAATTTGCAATGGGGACAAATGATAGCCTGAAACAATGCCCAGTGGCATCTCTTCCCTCTTTCTTTCCATGTCAAATGTCACACTGAAATTGCAAAAAAGAACTATTAGAAGTCACTAGTGCAATGGCTGTAAAAAACCCCATAATCTGTTGGTTTGGTTTTTGGTTTGGGTTTTTTTTTTTAATTTGTTTGTTTGTTTGTTTGTTTGAATTCCATTATTCCATTGAACTGGATGATCAGAAAGGCTGAGTTGCTTTAACTCCGGTTAGGTTGTTAACATTCAACAAGACCAAGTTTTGAGTCCTACACTTGGGCCAAAACAACCCCTTGCAACACTACAGGCTTGAGAACAAGAGGCTGGAAAGCTGCCTGGTAGAAAAGGACCTGGGGGTATTGGACGACAGCAGCTGAATATGAGCCAGCAGTGTGTCCAGGTGGCCAAGAAGGCCAATGGCATTCTGGCCTGCATCAGGAACAGTGTGGCCAGCAGGACCAGGGAAGGGATTGTCCCCCTGTACTGGGCACTGGTGAGGCCACACCTTCAATCCTGTGTTCAGTTTTGGGGTCCTCACTACAAGAAAGACACTGAGGGCCTGGAACTTGTCCAAAGAAGGGCAACAGGGCCGGGAACACAAGTCTGGAGATCTGGAGCACAAGTCCTGTGAGGAACGGCTAAGGGAACTGGGGTTGTTTAGCCTGGGGAAGAGGAGGCCCAGGGGAGACCTTATCGCTCCCTACAACTTCCTGAAAGGAGGTTGCAGAGAGGTGGGGTTGGTCTCTTCTCGCAGGTGACAGGCAACAGACAAGAGGAAATGGTCTTAAGTTGCAGCAGGGGAGGTTTAGATTGGATATTAGGAAAAGATTCTTCACCAAAAGGGTTGTCAGGCATTGGAACAGGCTGTCCAGGAAGGTGGTTGAGTCACCATCCCTGGAGATATTTAAAAGATGTGTGGATGAGGTGCTTAAAGACATGGTTTAGTGGCGGACTTGGCTGTGTTAGGTTAACAGCTGGACTTAATGATCTTAAAGGTCTTTTCCAACCTAAAACATTCTATGATTCTATGAACTTTAAAATAATAAATAGACATTGGCAAAAGTTTGAAAGTTAGTTTGAAGGGCTTAGCTATAGCCCAATGGTTAAAGTCATAATATCAAGGTCCTCTAATGGAAGATGCTAGACAAATTTATGTCTAAACACTTATTGCCAAACCTGACTATCATTATATAAATCATTAAATACATCCATCCATTTCATTTTCCCCACCCTCCTTTAGAACTTCAGATGTTGAGTAAACACACTGCTGGGACTTCAGTAATATTCAGCAGATATGTCTCCATTCTTTGATAATATTTCAAAAGAAACAGAGTCCCACAGAAAAGTTCTGATATCTACAAGAAATTGCAGTGGATTGCTCAATTTGCTGCTTTTTGCTGGTCATCTTTCCTCATTGTCATAAATTCTTTTGCCCTCATTCTATATTTCCAAGGCACGGAGGGTAAGGAGGAAGATAGGAATACTAATACTTGAAAGAGTGTTAGAGAAAAAGTCTCAAAACAGAAAGTGAGTGAAAGGTTAAGTAAACAAGATCATGATCAAATACATAAGCCACAAGAGGTCATTGGAGAATATAGTCACACCTTTAAGGTATAAAAAAGGTGATTTCTCTGACAGAAGAAAACGATAATTCAAAACTGTAGACAGGATCTCTGCCTCACATAAGCACTTGGGAACAAAAGCTAGAAAGATAATTATAAAACTCCAAGAGGGGAAAAAAGAAAGGAAAAATGTCAGGGTATCATTATCAGGTCAGTAGTGGTCAGCAAGAAATTAGATTTGGAGGATTAAGAAAACTTCTATGGTAGTTGGATTCCATCCCAGAACACTAATGAAATGGCAAGAAAGATAAAAGAACAATTAGCTTATATTTGCAATCTCTTAGCTGCAGGACTGCACTTCCACTGAAAAGCAGTGGAAGGAACTGCAGAGCACTTTGGCATTAAAATGAAAAGATGGAAATCTAGAACATGCATAGACTTGTCATATAGATCTAGCTATAAAACCAGAAAAACAGACCTCCCTTACTGGACAGAATTGGTCCAGAGGAATCTGAAAGTCTTGGCTTAGCAGTGTCAACATAGATTCTACTTGTAGCTTATGAAACTACTCGCATTAACTGGACTGAGTAGCAGAAACCAGACCTAGAAAGAACCAAATCCTTAGAAATCTCTGTCCTTCCCATTAGTGAATACTTGTCTGTCTCACCCAACCTGAGACCGCATTTGCCACGCAGTGAGTGGATGGGGAGGAATGGATAGTGCACCTTGATCCTCTGCCCAGCTCCTACCTTTGAAGTGGCTTTGGCTGAATTAATTCTGTGGCAACCTTGTCAGCTCCCAGTTAAAGTGAGAACCTATTGTCATGATGACATTCCCATGGCACTCATTTTGAAATAAAATGCTTCAGAAAGCAGATGAAGCATTGTAAGGGGCTGCTGTGCGGCTGGGATATCTAACTCACATTGTCTATTTACCCCAGAGCTATTCTTGTGCATGCTGATGCTTTTGCCTACTGAAGGTGTATTAGGAAGCAATGAAGTGGATCTTTTTTCAGTTATCCCATGGGATATTCTTGCAGAAAATTCAAATAAATGGCAAGTCTTACAGCAGGTCTCAAGTGCAAATTGCAGATGTGATCCCCTAACTCTCACTGGAAAGAAGCCAGGGGCTGGTCTGTACAATTGTTTTGATTCATCAGGGATTTCTGTCTTAATGCCTTATTTTGTTGCAGAAACTGAAAGACTACTATATACAAACCTGCAGAAACGGAGCTTTAAAAAGCCTAGAGTGCAAAATTTTTATTGATGAAAGAAAGATAAGGTAACATCTGCCTAACTACAGGAAAGTCCTGAATCTTTGTCTTAAGAAACATGTTAGTCCCCTAAATTCTTGACTCGGTCATGGATTGCACTGTTCAGAATCCTTCCTCAAAATGATCTGTAGCCAGCATGTATAAATCACGGCTATGACAGATTGGGTGAGAATATCTGTTTGGTGTGGCAAGTCTGCAGCTCCTTCCCATATGCCTTTTGATATCCAACCTATTCCAAACCTTGTGGATTTGGCATAACAATAAAGAAATCACAGGAAGTCAAGGGAAAGAATCAATGTTCTGTCCAACAAATTCATAACCTTCTGTACAATTAGTTTGCTTCCTTCACCCTCTATATGTTAGAAAGCAAGTAAGAAATGGACTCTAAACTGGAAATGTAAAGTATACCATGTATGGGACGCAGAGATATAATTCACAGAATGCTGTAAGAGTTGGATTTCTTAGGAATTTGAAAGCAGAAAAGAATGTTTGGGTTCATTTTGTTTCACAACCAGAAAATACCAAGACTATTATCCACGTAGCTATATTTTTAAAAAATATAGCACAAGGGTTGTGCCAGACAAACATTTATTAGAGAACAATTCTATAAAAAACAGTCTTTATTTGGACATAGCTATGACATGCCTTGTACATACATTGTACTTCTAAATGGTAGTTTAAGAAGAAGATTGTTCAGGGAGGGGTAAAACTTTCCCAGACAATGCAGAGTAGACCTGCTCTAAAACTTTCAGTAATAGATACCTAACAGGAACCTATTATGTGATACAAATAATGCTTCTTTCTGATTCTTGAACTGGAGATCTGTTGTGAAAGATGTGTGTAACAGATCAGTTGTCAGAGTGTTTAAAAGGCCCTCTTTTCAGGTTAACTACCCTCTATCCGGACATCATTCTTATCACAGGATAAATGCTGAGGAAGACAGCTTATGGATGGATAAGAGTCATGCAGTAGCCCCTGTCATTCTGAAGACTTCAAATCAAGGATTAAAAGCCTAAGATAAAACAAAGAAAAAAATGTATTGCAGATAGAAAAATTATGAATAACTCCAAAGAACATTTTGGAGATTTGATCCCAGTGTAAAAAGGTACATTTTTATTCCTGCTTGTTACATATTATCCTCAAGTGGGAGAGCTGCACAAGCAATTTAGATGTCTCCAGAGAAAAAGGGATGCTTTTTTACTCAAAGAGCCCTCCTATGATGACAATTTAAGCTGTGATCAGCATTTTCTAGCCAGAAGAACAAACTTCAAAATGCTAATAAATTCTAAATGTGCATACAGCACTGCAAGAACAAAAGGAGAAAAACAGAGTTCTGTCATTCTAACAATAACAAAGAAGGATTTTAGCTCCACTGTTCAAATAAGGGCTCATTTTTGTTCTTAATGGAAATGTTTGAGGCCTAGAAGGGGAAAATATATCTAACTACATTAACATGACTGCTGTTAGATCATCAGTATAAATGCTACTTCATTATTATGTTATCCTTCTATTCAGTTAATATGATTAAAAACCAAACAAACAACAACAACAACAACAAAAACAAATAAACAACAACAACAAAAAAACCCTAAAACAAAACCCCACAAGAATTACAGCTACCACTATGAAGTTCCTATTCCAGTGTTATTTATAAGGATATTTTTGGTTTAGAGCAGATTTATTTTGAACAATGCAATGAAAACTGTGCAAATATACCCAGCAAGTAATCCAAACATCACCTGAGCAGGCAGTAAAATTCAAATATCAGCCTAACACCATTTCTGGCCAAGGTTGACTTTATAACTGAACTCATGTCTTTAATTTTTTGATTCTGTTGTCAAACATACTGTAGAAATATTTTTTTAGCTTGTTTGTAGCTTTGCTGTACTCCAAGAATAGCTTTATACTTGTCAGTTGCTTCTGGCATATTTAGAGATTTCCCAGTAGTATGAGATTGCGTGGCTTGTGTTGCTGTCTTAAGAAAGATCACGTAAGCAGTCTTTAATGTTTTCCCTGGCATGGAAACTGCCTTTTTTTTTTTTTTTTTTCCCCCCAAAAAGATCACCTGCTTATTTTCTTCTTGTATTTTCCTTACTAAAATAATCTCTAGTTTTATCTTTAAAATCCTGTTGCTTTTTGGCCAAGTGTCTGAGAAGCTTCAATGGCTTTATTGACTTATTTGCAAGCACAAGAATAAGAAAAAATGTTGTCATATTTTCCAACATCTCCCACAAATTAAAAAAACCCAACCCAAACACAGCTTCAGCACCATCTTATCATACTTCCTGGCAGAAATTTTTAGAAGCTCTTCTATAGCCAGCAAAGGTCTGAAACAATTTTTAAGGAGTATTAAAATGTTTGCAGTTATTTTAACTGCCATATTTGTTGCTGTAGTGTTAGCTCAGGACCCAAGAACTTCAGTTCATGGTGTCTGTTATTTTCCTAGAGTAAACAGCTTGACACAAAATCATGAGTTCATGAACTGCTGGGAATCATTGATGCAATAATTCTGCTATATTTACTCTTGAAAGTAAAACTGGATGGCTGTAGACTGTGAACTCCACCATGTTAGGGTTTTTTCTTCCCCCATATTTATCCTTTTCCTTCCACATTTAGCAATATTGTCACATATTGGCTGACTTACCATGGACGTTTTAACTGGCACCAGAATCAGCTTTCAGTGTATCTATAATGACTGTTTCTACCTTTGCAACAGAAACATTGCTGATTCTCACCACCCACACAAGCAGTCATTTGTTTTGTTTAATTTCTTATCCCTCAGTTTTTCCCCTTTGCCACCTAAATGTGTTAATAATTAAACTTGACTCACAGTTCACTTGTTTCAAGGGCTAAAAATTAGAGACACAATGCTACAATTTAGCGTGACTTCCCTGCAAAGTTCTCATTCTTAATGACCTATGCTGGAGTTGCTGAGGAACTTGTTTACTAATGTTTACACTCTCTCTGTGTGCACACCATACATTACTCCTGCATGTCCATTTGTGTTTCCCCTTTAGCAAGCTCCACACAGTGCAAAATTTGACACTACATTTGCTATGTGATAAGTAAAGTGGAAAAATATTGAATTGGTGCTGAAAACATTTACTCGGCACACTCAGAAAATTCACATTGGATTCTAAATCCAGGCCCAAATCTATGAAGATTTCAGAAGGACAAATCAAACATTTCTTAACCATTTATCTTCTGTGACAGAATCGATCAACTTCGATTGCAGCAATAAATGAAGGAATCTTGGGGTCATCAGCAGCTAATTTCTACTGCATGAGCAGAAATCTACAGTTCTTTGAGATCTAATGCTTTAATCTAGAATGATTAATTTAACCTTCATTCAGAAATACATGAACATACATGATCAACTTAAAGCAAAGTCCACTGGCATCAATGGAACTTAAGGAATCACTAAGCCTGAGATACCTGGCTGAACAAAATCCAGTGTTAAATGTAATCCCATTGAAGAATGAACTTCGGAGTTGGTTTTATTAAATGTAGTGGGTACCTGACAAACAGTGCCTGTCAAAACTGAATTCCCTTACCAATGTTTGCAATGATCTTCTCTATAAATGCAACAGATTAAGAAAAAGAAAAGAAATATAGAGGTTAAACCAACTTCCTAAAGCAGCAGATTATGCTGGAAGAGAGATATTATCTTTATCTATTTCTTTGTAGAAATATACCCCAATTCTCGCAGTTTTAAAATGCTAATAATATAAAATGTTTGTAAGGCACTCAAAAACTACAGTACTGAGCACTGTAAAAATACCTATTTTGATTACACTGTATGTGATGGATTGAATTATTTGGTCATGGAAGATTTACATAGATTAATATTGGAACTAAACTACTTTTTCACCTATTGGCTTAGGATGAGGTACACAGCAGGTTATAATGCAAATGCTAACACAGATGTCGACTACAGCATGCTTGTCTTTTAAGTGGATAAAAGACATGACTGAATTTTCTAATGCTATCAGGTTGTTTCTTTCCATGAAAATTAAATCCATGTAATAAAAACAAAAAGCAAGACCTCAACTAAGTTCTGCACTGCAATATCATGAGATTTCTGAATGGGAGGAAGATGATGATAAAGTAGATCTTGATTATTTTCAGGGTCTAATACAATTACTCTAACAGTTATGCTGCTGATTTGTTGTGGTTGCTATTTCTTTTCATTTACCATGGGGAAAAAAGCATCCTGTCAGTACTACTTTCAGACCTTAACACCAAATTCTCAGCTGGTACATTCAATGAAGTTCCACTGAAAGCAATGGCTTCCCATGCATTTACACCAGGGCTATAATCCAGACAAGGATTTTAAATCCTCACGTCTGCTGGCCTGTGATAACTGTGTCATCTTTTTTGACATCCCGTATCTGATACAGGCTAGACATTTAATAACTTGTATGGCATCTAATATGTCATCTTGTTAGAAAAGGAGACAAAGCTGAAAAGACACTTATCTGCAAGCTCTTATTTTAAGATAATCAATAAACACTTCCATAATAATTGTATCCTGGCAGCATTTAAACAGCAGACACCAGACGAACAGAGCCACAGTGATCCCTTTCCATTCCCCAGGCAAATAAGGTAAAACTTCAGGAGGACTCTCCTGCCTTAACGGTCACAGAAAGAAGCCAAACAATGAGCATCAGCCCCTGAGACCTTTGTGCAGTTATGTCTGAACTTCCCTGTGTTGCACCTCTGCATGGCTACGCTTTTCTGTGTTGCACCAGCAGTGTCATTCAGCATGCTGAGGGTGTGCATGGTGTGATGCTCCCATTCCAAGCCCCTCCAAGGAGTTTGACGCCCCCAGGAAACCATAACAAAACTCCAGTCTGAGTTAGTGCTTGGGCATTAGGTGCCAGGATGTAAATGGCGGATCCCTTTCAAAAGGAGAGCCTGGTGTATGGCCACTCTATGTCCTTGCCATAACACATAAGAAGTGTGTCCTCAGTTCAGCTCCACTGTTGCCTTTGTCACTGTCTGCTACATTCTTCTCTCCTTAGCTTTTAAGTTTTCTCTCCAAAACACTATCTTATCCCACCATTGCTGTGTTTGTACACTGTTTAGCACAACAGAGCACATTCTTGTTGGGCCTTAGAAACTACTGTAACAAAAGTGATTAATAATGATATTAACAATAGCAACCTTTCAGACCATGCATTTTACTGAGTGATAATTCAAATCCCAGCATTCTGCCAAGAAAGCTTAGTTAAACTAAAAGGTGTGAAATTAGTCTGCAATTTTCCAGAGAACATATAATTTATTACTTGCATAAGCAGGTGATAATGCTCATAAATGCACTTTCAAAATTGCAAATGAATAGAAATAAGATCTTGTAAACTGGATCTTTTTACTTCACAATTAATCAAAAGATAATAAAAAGTTTGACCCCAACATCATACAAGACAACTTATTGATACATTGGCTACTGGATACCAAGCTTCACAGTAATACCTTGATCTATTTAATTCTGGTGAAGATGGTATATATTTCTGTTGTTTAGGTAGTTTCATAAATCATATGAAATTATATGTGTGCATGGCTGGTTTACTTACCTGGATAATCATACAGTCAACTAAGAATATTATAAATTAATGGAGGATTTGCATTCAACTTTAACAAATATCCAAATGTACATGATTACAATCATTGTGGTTTTTTGTCCCTCAGCTTCTGAGAGACATCTTTGAGAATACACAAGAAGACATAGGGAGCAATATAAATTCATTTGATATGTTCTGTAACTATTTTCCAATGTGTTTTTGCAAGTTTGACCAGATATATTTATTTAGTAAGATATTTTCAAAATTCCTGTTGCAAGTGGACATCCTCCATAGATCTGAAATGCAAAATCATCATTCTGGTTTGAGGGTTAGAAAGCTCAGTAGGCAAGACACCTTTCACACTGCAGATTTACATTTAGATTTTTATTTAATTTAAAAAGAGAAGTTGTTTTTGCTGTTCTGTTTTAAATCTGTATCAAATTCCAGTGGGAATCCTTTTATCAGTCAGCCATATTTTGGATCAGAATTTATAGCCACAATTCCCCAAACATGTTCATACATTATACCTAATCAGGCCTGCTGACTTCATTTTTTTTACTGATATGTAAAAAGTTAAAACCTTCATGTGTGTTCATGTAGGTTTGGTTCCTTAGTTGTCTGAATACCTTTGTTCACTTCAGCAGCTGCTCATGACTCCACACAGCTGTCTATTCACAGAAAATCAAAGAATATGTAGATCAAGTACTTTAATGAATGAGTGAAATGAAAAACTTCTAATCAGATCTTGTGTTAGCATCAACATCAACTTCCTTTGCCCTTAAGAGTCTCAGTACCTTTTCAAAACATTTAATACTTGCTGAAGACTGTACAAAGTAATGAAATAGTGATATTCTGTATGCATTTTGCTTTCAAAGGGGTCCTTGAACTTTTAAAGAAAAAATTAACAATGAATATTCAGTTATGCCTTGCATTTTTGGGCTGAAATTTCTATTAGAATCAAATTGAGGTCATATGATTTAGTTACAGCAAAATTCTCCTCATTTTGTAAAAGCTGAGATATATTTTTGGACAAGGGTTTATTCTAGAAAGACTTATTGAATTACATAAATAATGAGCGAAAACTTCCAAACAATTGGAAAAGCATTTTAAAATGTGTAGCTAGACAAAATGCAGCTACTTATTGTTTAAAATACAGTTTATTCGCTGGATTACTTAAAGGAAAGAAAGAGCATTTCAATTACAACTGTTATCTGTTATGTATATTAAAAGCCTTCCATTTTCACTGGTGATAACCACAGCATGCACACAACTATTGACTAGAAGCCTTTCATGAGGAATGGATTAATAGCATTTCCCCCTCTGGTAGATATAAATATTTCCTCTGTAGCTCAGGAAAATTTCAAATAGTTAAACTGTAAACAATATAATTCTCCATTCTCCTACTATGCTACTCAGGAGTTTTACAGCAGTAAAGTCTTACAGGGGTGGAAATCAGTTTTCAGTGCAGTACAGCACATTCATTATAAGCCTTGACTTTCTAAATGCCCCCTTGTCATATGGTCTTCTTGCTGTTGGTGCATGTAATTAGAAGTATAATTGAAAGCAGTGCAGTCTAGCTTCAAAGGGAAGCATATTAAGACTGATTCAGCATGGCCATATTATTCAGATCTTTACCCATCCTGAAACAGTCCTGCCCTTGAAGCTATGGGAGTAACCCTCTTTTCACAAGAGATGGTGTAAATCTCAACCACCTATAACAGTTTGAAAAGGGGTTTTACTTTTTGTATAAAAAAAGAAAAACAACCTTGGAGGTTTTTGTGACCCAACTGGAGAAACCTGATATAAATTCAGTGTTGACCGTCCTTTGAGCAGGAGACTGGACTAGAGACCTCTTGAGGTCCCTTCTAACCATAAGGTCGGTATAATTCTGTGCTATACTGACCTTATTGTGGCATCATGAGGCTGTCTGTAAGTTTGAAGTTCACATGTTCATGTTCCTATTTCCTTCTACAGGTTTTCCATGGTAGGTGTGTTCTACACAACGTAGCCAGAATATTTTCTCCAATAAAAGTTTTTAACACACCTCTATTGAGCTGTAGGAAACCTCCAAATGCCTGTACTAGATGAAATTGGAGTTCAAAGGAAATGTTGACTGTGAACTAATTCTGTAACTCTGTCTAAAGTGGCACCCACTTGCTAAAATGATATTAGGCTTGAAATACACCTTTTCATTTTGTTTTCAAAATTTTATTGGGCCTTGAGTCATAACAATACAGCAATTAAGGAATTCAGCTATGGAAAAAAAAAAAAAGAAAAAGAAAGGAGATGAAGCCACGCTTCACTCCTAAGTTGCACTGAAGGGCCTTCTGAGTTTATCCAATTTTAAGGAAAAATTTGCTCATTTGGCTCAGAGAAATTAAAACAGCAATGCAATGATAGTATTGCATTACTATTTTATATACTGTTGGCTAAGAAAATAGCATGCATTGTCTATGCTAGACTGATAAACTAACTAGTCCTAATGGGCACTGGACCCTTGAAGAGTGACATAAACAAATAGTATTCTACTAAAATACTTATTCTTGAAAACCCCTTTGCTTTTCATATTTAACTTCTCAAGTAAATGTTCATAAGTGTAAATGTTTCCTAACAAGTAAGTAGTTACAAGTGTCAGATAAATGAAACAGAAAACTATGCACAGGCATATTAATGAATATTCCTGGCTGGCTTAACACAGCAGTCATCGACATTCTGCACTCACCACTCACCATGGAGTTTCAAATAGATTACATAAAATATACGGAGAGACAGATGATAGATTATTCATTGAGAGTCAACCCCTACAGGGAGAGGGCTTACATTTCTCTGATTTTTGTACTCCCTCATGATAAAGGTTACACTGTAAAGAAATGCAAACTGTCCTCCCATTCAAGTAATAGCAGGGTCTGACTGTGACTACTTTGATAGATTTAAATGAGATGGGAAGCATCAAATGTTATAGTTACCTAGTCTAAGACCTCACTAAAAAAAATCAAACCCAGAACAGCAAAAAATCCCCCACAGGATACTTAACAAAACTGTCTAGAAAAACCTTTCTCATTATGCAAAATTAAATTTGACATTTCAGATTTGTTTTCAAAGTTGTTGGAAAAAAACCCTAAACAACACATTGGATAGGAGCAATTCAAAGCCCATAGAATCTTAAATCTTTTTCACTCATATCACAGGTGAGCAGTCACTAATGTATGGAGTTACTCCACTTCCATCTACCATCGTCTCCATATAGCTAGATTTGAAATATCTTGGTAGAAAGCAATTAATTGTCAAAACAAACATATTTCCATGTCAAATTTAAATTTTAATAAAATCAGGTTTCTAGCAATAGGAACAAACCAACTGAAAAATGCTAGTGAATGTGAGCTACGTTGCTTTTATCTTGAGGTAAATTCACAGTTAACTTAGCAAACTCAACTTCAGCTTGAAGCATTCCTACCTCTACTTGGATTTCAAAGAGAGGCTAATGTAAGCAAATGTTAAACACTAACACTAATAAATGCCAGTTTCTGTGAAAATTTACATCACCGGTAGTCAAAACAAATTGTCAAATTGATTGGGCTAAACCTGTATAGTTGCTAGATATTAAAGTTGATATTGGACATCTGAGTTAGTGTTGTGCAAGTACACAAAATACTGAAATAGTCTGTCATTCAAATAATGGGAAAATATTTATGTACTTTTAGGCAACTAATTAAAAAATAGAGTCAGTCCAACATACTGTTCTTTAATGTACCCTTAACTCCCTGGGAGCCCGTGACTGGAGCAATCCAGATCTCTCATTATTAAGCCAATATTTTGCAGCTCATCTCATCAGCACAGTTTTAATGGTCCGAGAAATATGTATATCTAAAACTTAGGGAGTCTAGTGGTTTGTCTTAAATATATAAAAGACTATATTCAGATGTGAAACTGGAATCAGTCAAGTCCAACATGCACACCACGCTATCTAAACAGGGCTCAAAGCAAATTAGCAGGGTATAACCTGGCCTCAGGAAATAGTAATTATGCCAAGGAGACAGCCAAGCCAAACCAAAAATTAAAAAATTATCCCATTTTGCATGTAGAGACATGAATAAAAACTTGAATTTCCAAAACATAAAAAGATAATACATGGAAAGATTTTGGAAAATTGTTTTCCTTTATCCTGAGGAGTTGTTTTGCCTGGTAGATCTAGTAAGAAAGTCAGACAGAGGTATGAAAGCTGATAAGAGGAACTTAGAAAAGCTGAAAAGACACAAAAAGCTCTCAGAGTTGAACCTTGGAGGGATAATTTTTATAGATAGGTTAACTAGAGCAGGAGTCCATAAACAGCAGAACTGTGCAGACTTCATTTTTGGGAGGGGAAATGAGCAGAAAATTTGCACCACAGTTGAGCCCAGGGAGGGCAGAGTATTTAATTATTGCCCAGACACAGCATATGTTAAGGAACACAAGATCTAATATAGGGACTTAAGTTATATGAATGCAAGGAGAGAACATTCACCAAGGTTTGTAACTCTAACTGAAGGTTTTCTACAGAGAAGCAAGGCCAAGGATAATACAGTGTGATTAAGTCCATATTCCGTTTTGTTTGCTTTGAAGACAAGAAAATTTTACTGTAACATTTCTGTAAGTCTCCTTTTATTTTAGGAACAGTTCCTATTTTGAAATCGTGAGGCAAAAGTATAGATAGACTTCCTACAGAGAAAGAAATAACTGCTGATAACATTAAATAATTCAGGAAAATATTCATGTACCTTAGAGTAAATAACATACAAAAGTTGCTGAGCTTCTACTTCTTCATCTCTATGAAGATTTTTTAATTTATGATTTTATTTTTTTCTGTACTTGACAAAGTACTGCTTAAATATAAAACCTGTTATACAAGGTATGGTAACCCTACTAGTTATTTTAAAATTTTAATTTGCCTGAAGTGTAAATATATGAGTTTAACTACTTTATCTGAAAGATAAGATGAATACTTTTAAAGAACTTTTTAACTGTACACTGATCCCACAATTATTGTCTTCACAACTATTTTTCAGTTGGTTGCCTTTTGCTTTATATCACTGCAACATTTTGTCTGTCCCTTTTTACAGACAATAAAATCAGGTACAGAATAGCCATCTCTTTCTATCCAGATGAAGCAGGAATAGTGGAAAATCCCATGACACTGAGTATTTTAACCAACAAATCTCTGAAGAGACCCACAACCACTCAGTATAAACAAATTATATAGGATAATAATTAATTTTTAAAACACATAAATAAATATATTTCCCATGGGTAACTTTTGAAAAAGAATAATTTTGAAGACAGAACATTTCTAGTTTTTTAAACTACTCTTGTTTGATTGGTTGACTTATGTATACAGTTTCATTAAACAGTTCAGAGAATTGAAGTAATATCCTGTCCATATGAAGTTTTCACAAGGCATGCTAGTTCTCCTTGAGTAACTCTATAGCATCATTTTGGGTTGTTTTAAGTGTACTTCTTGTTAAGAAATACTAGTTGCTTTGCCGAAATAAGTAAATTTCAAATAGAATAATCCCTCAGAGTTGGCCATTTAGCATTAGGATGCAGGGGTTACAGCATAACATGGAGTGATCTGGTATACTGTTAGTTCCAGACTAACTTAGTGTGAGTAGCTAGATTTGCTGAAGCCTTAGGTCACAAGCTGTGAACTTTCACCTAGATATGCTTTCAACTGGAATAGAGTTAATTTTTCTTAAACCAAGTAGTATTTATCCTGTTTCGTCTGAAAGAGCAAGGAGGTGCACGAAGCACAAACCAGAAGATAAGGAGGCTACAACCATCAGAAGTTGCAACTCAACAAGACTAGTCAATAGCCTGCTGGAGACAGAGAAAGAACCCAATAAGGTTTTAGAAGACCCCAGACCAGAAATCACCAGTGGACCAAAAAGGCACATGAAGTGTGTGAGGATTGGCAGCATGGACACTAAGGGTATAATTGCCCAGAAATTCCTTTGTTCAGTGTTCCTCTCCAGAGGCACCCAGCCTGAACTGTTGTGTGGGGTTTGTTTTTTTTTTTCCCACTGTACCATCTGAATAAATCTTTTTTTTATATACAAGATTTGATACCTGAGACTCTGCTACAGGAAACCTAGGGCCAAACCCGAGGAAGGGAGAAGCACTCGAGAGTGAGAATGTGTGTGTGAAAGGTATCAAAAGGGGCACTTGTTGCCTTACTGGAGTCGCCCACTGTGAAGGGACTTCAGTCCTAGCAGGAAAGACTCAGGTGGTGAGCGTGGGATTCCCAGGATGGTGTATGTGTGCTTGAGTGTACTCTCTTTTAACGCTTCTTGCCTGATAGCCTATTTACTTTACAAAATGATTTTTCTTATTTTGAATGGTGCGATTCTGGGTACCCTTGTCTGAGTGTGGAAAGCAGCCTCTGGCTTGTCAGGAAGCCTGTGCAGCCCATGAGCAATGGCTGGGAGAATATGGACACCTGGCACCAGCAGAATATGGGTGTTAATGCCAGCTGGAGCTCAGCATCATTCTGGTGACACACAGAGAGAAAAACCTAGCTCCTCTGAAGACAATTAAAAAATCCTCATTGATCTCAATGTTGCCAACACTGACTTGGCACCTCTGTTTCCCAGATGGCAGAAAGGGATAAATCTCAGTGGCCCATCTTCTCTCCCACCAATAGAATAAAGACTAGTCTTATGGGGAAGGCGACATCGTATTTAAAATCTCCAGCCATTGTCCTGCATGAACATATACAATACTACCCAGACTTATATCAGACCTCTGTAGTTCCTACCGACTCTCAGGGACATGGTTGGTACAGGAATCCTACTAAGCAGTCAGTCTTTTAAAGTGCAATTGAGTCCAAATAACAGCATATAAGTATTGACTTCTTTACTTCATTTCATGACCATTTTGCTGGGTTTTGTCATCTAACATACAGACTCTATCTTCAAGTCTAAAAAGGATGTCAGTGGCTGTGCTTCAGACACTGCAGTTAGTTATTTATTATAACTCCCAGGTTACATTAATTACTATTTCTCACATCGGAAACAATTTTTTAAGAATCAAAAATTAAATATATGCACTTAATGTTCATATATTGACAATTTTTGTTAACCAGTAGTGTGGCTACTGCATTTTTATGGGTAAATTCTTCAAAGTTGAATTATTTACAGATGTATACAGTGTATGTCTTTTCTGAGTCAAGTCTTTTTTGAGGTTTTTTAGTCAACAACGTGTGAATTCTTTTTTTTATCCTGTAACCTTCTGTAAGTTCAGAGTAGACTATATTATTTTTCTATTTTGCATTTTATTTGACATTTTTGCACTTTGATTAGAGAATGAACCTTCCAAACTAAAATATTGATTTCTGAATTTCTGTGGTAAATCAAACTCTTGTGCAGTATCTTGAGTAAACCTAAATATCAGGTTTAGGTCTCTGAAAAATATATGAAGTTTTCTTTGGTCGTGGTCTTATGTGCATATGAGCTGAAATGTGTACTTTTAACCAGTGCCTTTTTTCAGAATTTTTGTGGCCACAAATAAAATTGTATATTTTTAATATCAGTCATGGTAGAACTCAGTTGTTAAATGGTAAAATGTCAGTGTCAATAACGTCATCTCAAAGAGACTTCTGACACAGAAAAGGTGATGTATCTTGGAAACAGACACATACCACAAAAGGCTGCTTATTCACACTGCATCTATACTTATGTGAATTCGACAATGACATCTTTATGAGGGAAAGCACTGTCAATCAACCTAAGACATGCAGGCAAAACCACTAATATTGCTAGTAATTAAATTTATTACAAGGGTAAGCCTCTCATGACAGAAATCCAATGTAAATTTTTCACAGAACAGAGCACATCAAGATGAAATCCAAAATTGTCTTAACTAGCGCAGTAAGCGGTATAGAACCCAGGACCTTTGTATCACTTATATCACCAAACCCATTCCAAATCTATGAATAGGTAGTTCAACAAGACTAAAAAGAATAGATTTCTTCTTGTTTCACAGAAAGTGGTAGTAGAGAGTAGGTAAAACCAAACTCATAAGTAAATCCAGTGACACACTTGTTCCAACGTTAGATTTCAAACAGGAATTGCTCTTCAGGCAGATGCATAATTAAGGTTAAATATGCAGAGTGCCCAGTGCCACAGCCAATGAGTAACTTCTTGGTTATTATACATGATAGAAAAGTTTTGAAGAAGACTACTTTAGACATAGACTAGAAATGCCAAACTGTTTAACAGACAACACCTAAAATAAATTATGCCACCTTAAAATTCATGGGTTTATTTTCAGATTTATCACTGATTCAAAATATTTAAGAAAGAAAACGTGGTTGCAATAACTGTGCTTGTTTATGTATTAGTTACAGAATGCTACCCTTTAACAAAAATTTTTATCCAAGGACAAACACCTAGGCTTGTCCCAAAACTGGTAATTTAATTAACTTGGAAAGCTCTGCAGTTATTTCTTATGAAAACTGTATTTTTCTGGATGGAGAGTAAACCCACCAGAGCTAAATTTTTTTTTTTTTGACCAATAAAGAAAAGCAAAACCACTCAATGGTCTCAGAGCAGAAGCACCACTGAATCTTTAAGTGGCTTATTGGATGAACAAAGCATCACAAAACCAAAAATTGGTTATGGCTGCACTCACCCAAAGCTGATATTGAAATCAATGAAAACAGCTGTAGAGCTTCATTAAACAAACAAACAAACAAATAAATAAATGATCTAACAAACAGTATGGTTATAAATAACTAAAAAACTGCAGCTAGGAACCAAACTGAGCAGCAGCAGCACTGGTAGCTCTAGCTGGTAGACAGGGAATCACAGTGCTTACTTGTAAAACTACAGTGTTACTTGTCTAGATTTGTTTAGAAGTAAAATTTATATTGACATGCAAAATTCTGTCCTTAGAGGCATTTATAATTCAAATCATACGTGCCGAGTTCACAGCACATAAAAAGCTGCTTCATTATGATATTTATTATTTTAATTTTTTTTATTATTTATACTTAAGTTTATCGAACATGAATGTATGTAGTATTTACATCTATGCCCAGATATACATTATAACCTATAAAACCCCCAAATAAATAAAAAGTGCAAATATAGAGTGTCCTTGACAGCTAAATTATAGAAATTGGGAGCAGTGGAAATTTTGGAACATGTTTAATGTGCATTTTACAGCTCTACTAATTGTTTATCTTGCCTTTCAGTGTCATTCAGAAAATGTATCTTCATTGGTAATGATACTCATAGCAACAGTCAAAGCTTGAAAAAAAGAAGCATCCCTTTTCTGTGGAGCTTCAGGAGTTGAAAATCATAATGAAAACATTAAAAATTGAAAAAGCTAAGTTCAGATGAGAAGTTAGAAATATCCCTGAAGTTCTGAAATAGAGATTTGTGACAAGGAGACTTACAGAATGATTTTTATATATGTTCTTGTTCAGAAGGAAAAAAAAAAAAAAAAAAGACCATATTCGGGATGTGACTGAAGAAAACCATCTCCATCCTCTCAAAACTGAAAATGGTGATTTGTAAATGAATAGCATAGCATAGCATAGCACTGAGTGATTCTCAATGTACCTTTCCTGAAGCATAACCTCAGGGTGACAATGAAACTCAACAAAAGAAGAGAATCAGTCACATTGCCTAGAAAAAGCTCTTGTGAAAAAAGGACAGACTCCAGGTTCTGGCAGGCCATCCTGTAGAGATATAAACCAACTATGACTGAAGTCAGCTTCACCTGAATGACAGATCACCTAAATCTAACCAGTTGGCCAAAACAAGAACTGGGTTCCAGGGCAACGTATTGGTAAGTACAGTTGTTCAGACTTCATTTAATTTAAAACAGCTTTGTTTTAGCTACCTGCAGTACAATGCCATTATAAATATAGGTGTAGAGGTTAGTGACTGAATGAAGGTGAAGAGAATAGAGGAAGACATAGACAGAAGTACAGGAGGAGCTGGAATAAAAAGAGAATCAGCAGCCAAGCTGTCCTTATGCGACTGTATTCCAGAACTCTGAACCTGCAGTCTGTTGCAAGGAGAGGCATCAGAGGACTGTGAGACTTGGAGAGGTAGTCTGGACTAGAGGCAATGTTTTCTGTTCTTTTCTAACACTTATCCCAGTGTGGTATAAACTCTTAATTAAAATATATTAATCTCTTCCCAGAAGGAGTGCAACTACGGATCCCAGCCACCATCGTAAGAGACACTGAGTCTGACAAAAGAGTTATCACAAAGACAGCTTGAGGCATCAGCAGACTTTTTCCTTGGTGAGGGAGACACTGTCCAAAGACTGTTTTATTATTCTTTTTTCTTACAGAAGTATTCCATGCTGTTAAGTAGCTGTGATCCCAATCTTTATTCCTAGACTTTACCAGAGAATTTGGGGCATCTCTATGTTTGCAGCATGCAGTGGATAAAGCACTGACTGTTAACTTTAGAAAAATGGATTCACATGTTGATCTGTGACAGCCTTTCCTCTGGTACTGAGAAGATGTCTCTGTCCTCTAGCGTTTCAGTTCTCACTTTGTAAAGCAGTGGGGGGAGTACTTCCCTGTTTCAGTAGTGTGACACAAGGGCAGAGACATTAAAAGCTCTGAGCTGGACATAAACTCCATGAATGCATGCTATAAAAACATACAAGATGAAAAGATAGAGCTATAACCCGTTAGACAAGCTAATGTCAACAGTAATTGATATGTGCCAGATAGAAAAAAAAAACTAAATAAGCAATGTGGAGATCCATAGTAACAGGTACAGGAGAACTGTGGGAATTCAAAGGAAATCTGATTACTCTAGACAAAGAGAAATATTTGGCACTGAACTACAGGGGTCATCTCAGAGTGGTGGAAACATTACCTTATTCTTGCTTGATTTGTAATTTTCTCTAGCTGACCAGAACTATTGGATGTTGAGAGAATTTTAATGCTTTCAACTGCAGTTTAGATAGTAGTAGCAAAACCCATGGATTTTCTCTCTAATCTCTTCCTCTGAGCATCTGTTAAACACATCATCAGCTAAGTCTTTCATTCTCTACGGTTTATAGTATTTCAACTACAAAGTGCCAATTAGACATTATTTTAACAAAAAGGGTTGCTGTCTCTTAAAAAAAAAAAAAAAAAACCCAAACACTAAAAACCTGTAAAACCAGGGACCCACCTGTCATTACAGTGACAAACCAGAGGATCTATTCTAAAGAAAGGGAAAACGAAATTTAGAGTAACTCAATGTTTTGGCACCTTTCCAGGGATTTGGTTGGTGAGCTTTCTAGTTTGAAAGAAAATACCTTTTTTTGTTATATGTTATTAGCAGTTCTAAACAGAACTGTACTCCTCAGTGCAGACTCCCTGGAAAACCATCTTCCTTTTCTGTAGAATGGATGAGGGAGAGACATTTTGAATGGCTACTTATTAAATGTGAATATGATTCATTGAAAGGGGATAAAAGCATTAAGAGAGGATGAATGTAGCTGAATTCTACACCAGTTAAGCCTGCTATGAAACTAATAATTAAGGATTTAAATTAAAAATATCTGCACTGAACAGGTTCTGCATAAAAGTTCTTGGAAATCAATGCTGTACTTCATTATATGATGCAAATCATTATCTTTCATCTTCCAACACTCAACATATGTATCACTTAAAAAATAGTACTAGCTAAGTATCTTTAAAAGGATTTTTTATAGTGGAAAATGTAAAAAAAAAAAAAACAAACACCAAACCACAAAACCTAAAAACACAACCACAAAGAAAACCAACCAAAAAGTAATGTCCTATACAAAACTTTGAGGAATCAGAGACTTAGGATCTCTTAAGTGGGATCGTTTCCTTTTTATGTCATGACCAGTTCGGTGATCAACAAGTCGTGGGTTTTTTTCAATTATGTTTCCCCAAAACTGGCAGACGGTCTGGGTACTCTTTAATCTGGAAAGAATATTTTACACTTTCTAAAGAAGAAGTTGGGTCAGGTTTTCAGAACAGAGAAAAAAATTCCTTTTCATGATTTCCTTTAGATTAATCCTTTGTACCTCAATCTTCACTCGTAAATATGTTTCCGTGAAGAGAAAAGATCAAAGTAGTCGAACTTTACTTGGACAATTTCTATGAAAAAAAAAAAAATTCATTGTGTAGTCTATCCTAAATAGTATGAAAATTTTAAAGTCAAGAGCTAAAAAAGGCAGAAAATGTCAGAGAAATTTACTGTAGGCGACCTTCTTTCATCTACATCCATACAGTCAAGTCAGATATACTCTGTATAATGTTACACTGGAAGTGATTCTCCGATATATTTGCCCAAGGCTTAGCTGAATCTCAAAGGCTGGAGAACTTGAGATCTCTTGAGATCTCTTGCAAGTTATCAAAATCAACAGCCCAGTGTGATTGAAGCCTAGACTAGCTTTCTGGTTTGATTATCAGATAGAAAAGCAGATCACTGTTTTTAAACCGCTTTTTAATACTTCACCAATAAACTAACCAGTAACTATAAAGAAAGAATGACTTTTTGACCACTGCAATACTTAAGCTTTTCTTTGTTCAAGTTCTGTAGGTGTGCAAGTTGTTAGACTAAAAATTTTGGTTAGTTAAACCCCTAAAGAAATGACACTGATCAGCTAGTTGTTCACTACCTTTTACTCCCTTCACATTCCCACCCCTACCATAAAGTAGGCTAGATTCAGTTTCAAAAGCAAACTGCTGAGCCTGTCCTTTTAACTATAAATGAAAGCACATTTAAATCCACAACATACTAAAATCTAATCTTTTAACACAACAGCAGCAAAAGCACTCTATTAAACAGCATACCTCCCTGTGAATTGAAATCCCTTTCAGCAAATGTTGTTTAAAGTCCAAAGGGCAGTGTTCTACTTACATCCCTACCGATTTCTCACAGCATCTGCCAGAAGTGAGCAAAACTCGCCAATACAATAGCAGTTACCAAAGTTTACAAAGGTCATTCTTATGGCGGGAGCATCCAGTAGTGAAAGGACAGACTATAAAAAAGAATCTCAAACTCTACTGTGTCACACAAATTGTTATCTGAAATCATTTATAAAACTTTTTAAGAGAAAAAAGTTATCATAACATGTTTTTGCTCCAGGTATTTCTGAACATGGAAATATTTCAGAAAACACTGACAAGATCTGAAAAAGGATTACTGAAAAGGTGACCAGGACAATGTATCTTTTAGGTAGGTGAGCTTCAACAAACAGCAAGCATCCCTCAACCAAACTATTTAGTATAAATTCTGTAATGAAAAGAATGTTAATGATATTGATACTTATCATGGAAAGTGCTAAGGAGAAATCATGTTGCTATTCATGGCACGGAAAACATTTCATGAAAGTGCCCCTATGCAGTAATTATTATACCATAAAATACCAGAGCTTCATTTAGTATCGATTTATCTGGCATAATGAAAATGAAACCATGAATGAAATTTGGGGTTAATTCAGGGTTGAGGTGGATTCTCCAACACTGTAATAATCTTAATTCCTGTTATGATTTGAAGCTTTACCGCAGTGTCCCAAAAATGCTTCTGCAATACTCATCTTGAAGGTTTACTAGTGCTCTTTTAAGTTTTCTATTTTTATTCTGTACATTTTTGTTTGTCCTCATACTCTTGGTCATGCACTTTGCTCTTCAAAGTTTTTCTTACTTCTATACCATGTCATATTATAATTTTAGTAATTTTCTTTTTAAACTTCTTTAATCAGACACAAACTCTGAGAGAGATGTTTATTTCAGTTAACTATCTCTACTAAGTAGCCATATGACTTTCCTGCTTCTCCTTTGTTTTGTCTCCTTTTTTAATTTGGGAGTCTCTGGGGATAATAAACTATGATCAAAATTTTATTCCCCATTTTTCACCAGAGGAGGATCAGTGATAAATGACTGTTTCTTGATATTTCCTGAGACAGTGACAACTAATATAGTAGTTGCTATTATTTGATGACTCAAATATAATTATTTTTTAACAAACTCATCTGACTTACTTTCAATAAAACGCAAATTTCTATATGACTGATTTTTATTCAACAGTGCCAAGAATAAAATGAGTAGGCATTGAGGTACTATTTTGTTAAAGTTTGTCCAGATGGAGCATTTGTTCTATCTAGGTGTAGACAGAACTTTCCATAATGACTACTTTTTGGGATGCCATCATCTCCTTGATCTTGTATAGTTATTTTCTGAATCTTTTTGATCTTTCTGATTGAAAATGTAATGGTAGTGTGTTTATACTACTGTGGCTTGAAACTACTGGAGGAGTACCTTCATTTATTGCTTTCCAAAGGTTAAGAACTTCATACACATGCAATTCCCAAATAATACAGCTACTCGCTCCTCTCTGTTTAAGGATGGATACAGTGCTTACTTGCTGGAATACTAGTTTGAGGAAATTACTATTCAGTCAACACTCTCTTTTATTGTTTGTCATTGAGATACCTCTCTTTTTTGTTCTAAATCTTCCAGTGGGTTGTTGTGGTTTCACTCTGGCTAGTAAAATACCATGAAGCTGCTCTCACAAATCCCCTTCCCCTCCTCCAGTGGAGGGGAAGAATCGGAGGAAAAAGAAATAAGGAAGCTCGTAAAATTGAGATAAGAACTATTTACTAATTGAATCTTAATTATTATATACAAACATTACTAATAATAAGTAATTAAAATAATAGAAAATAAAACATATGATACAATACGATACAGTTGCTCATCACCCACTGACTAGTGCACAACCAGGTGCTGAATAGTGGGAGTCAGAGCCAGAGAGCCTGATAGCCACAGCCCGAGAGCGATCGCAGCCTGAGGGACAGAGCCCAAGAGCAATCACAGCAGATTCTGAGCAAACCCTATCAGCGATAGCACGACCAGGAAAACTCAACAAACTGACCAACTCCCTCACGAACCAGCCAGCACAGGAGTTAGCAAAGCAGCTAATGCAGGAGTCAGGGAGAGTTTTAGCAATAGCACGGAAGTAAACGAGCAAGAGTAAGAGAGAGAGAGAGAGTAATGACTCCTGGACCCCCTCCTTGCCTATGCCCCAAGCATGACATACTATGGAATGAAATACTGCCTTGATCAGTTGGGGTCAGCTGTCTGAACCGTGTCCCCCCTACAGTGGCCTGTAGCGAGACAGCGAGAGCTGGGAATGCAGCTGCAGTATCACAAGCGGAGAAAGACCTTGAATTCAGTGCAGGCACTCCCCAGCGCCAGCTAACACCGCATGAGTACTTCTCTCAGCATTCAAGAACACAGCTCCCTAGCAGCCACTGTAAAGAGAGTTAACTCTTTCCTGACTGAACCCAGCACATAGGTATATATACATTTGTATTACCTCTGACTTTTAGCCATTATTAAAGTTTTTACTGACACACGTTTTTCTACTAACATGAAAATACAAGCTCTGTGATCACACACTTCCTGGTTTTGATATGGTCTGTAACTACTAAAATACAAATTGACTTGTATCACAATATTTTCAACCTGACTGAAACCAATAAATACTGGAAATTATACACTGAGAACCCCATGGATAACGAAAAATTATTCCTACAAGTATCATTTCCAATTTTAAGTGGATTTATTTCAGCCTTGTTCAGCTTGATTTCTGGTTGACATTCAGCAAAGATTTTAGTACATACAGTGACAGATCCTACAAAATAATAATTCTGTTGATGGTATTAGTGATATTCAGAAAAAAAGAAAATTTGTTATTTTCAAACACAATTGTGCCAGAAATGCGAGTTTAAGAGGCTGGTATTCTTTGAAAAATAAGCAGAGATAATATCTATTTATTTATATAGATAACTATTTTGTTGCTTAATTTACGATTGAAATTACAAGGAATATATGTTGAGTATTGACAATATCATATTGAGTACATTGAAAGAGCATAGATACAAACTACAGAATAAACATTTACATTAATTATTATCAATGGCAAACTACTGATTCAAAGAACAAACTGAGGAATATCATTACATGTATTTGAACGATATGTTAGCAAACAAAGGTCTTGCCAATGTTATAATTTTAAACTGAATCAGTATCCTGATTCAGTCTCCTGTGAGAGTCAGCAAAGCTGCTACTAAAATGTACAAGGTCTTTATTTACTGAACAGTACTTATAGTATTATTAGGCATTATCTCAAAATGTTAATTCAAAAGTTTATTGCTTATGCCCCCAAATTATCATTTGATCAGAAAAGTTGTGTATAGAAGTAGTTTGTGTGACTATGTGCCTACTTCTATAAATAAATATCTATGTTTTAGTTGCAACACAGTAAATCATCACATAAGTACAATTAGGGTGAAGCACTGAATGATTTGTCTCTTTATTAAATAGCTATATGTATATTTATCTTTCCCCAACAGCTCAAAAGAAAGCAGAAGTAAACTATATTTTTTAATAATTACTGTACTGATCATGAGTATATACTGTCACCTATTTTAAACAAAACAAGTATCTGGAAAATAAATCAGATTAGGTCAATAAGGTAAAATGGTCTCAGAAGAATTTAGTTATTAAAAATGTTAAGCATAAGAATCCTTTTCTTTTACTATAAATAACTTTCATCAGGAAAAAAGAACTGAAAATTGGTTCTCTTACAAGATTTTGCAAAACAGCCTCCTGAAATGTTTTCTCACCAAAAATTCCAGCCTAAATAATTTACTATACAAAGACGGTCTTTAAAATTCAAACAAGTAGCTCAAAGAGCAGGGGTCAGTTTTCTATGGCATGGTTAATGTTGTTTAATAGTACCTTGGTATGTACATGTGGAGGATGAACTGCTGCATAGCTTCATGTACTACTTTAAACATTTAAAAAAACATGGAAGATACTAAATTACAATATACAACCTAAGTACTCCAAAACAGGTCTAGTGGACTCAGGGCTACTTGTCACATAAGGCATTAAGTAGATGTCACTAGGGGTGTTGAAGGCATTGACAATGTCTAGTCTTTAAAAAGACATAGATTAACTCAGTTATACTCTCTGGGGCCTAATGCTTTGGCAGACTGATGATGCTGCAGGAAGCGGAGACATAAGGTAATTGCCTCTTTCTCTTTTTTAATATATATCAGCAATTATGTGTTAAGTAATGTACCAGTAATAATCTATCCTTTTCTCTCAGACTTAATGTGACCAGGTATTATCCTGTACAAGATTCTTTTAAAGGTTGCATATTTGCTTTGTGTCAAACTAAGATCCCTGTTCTCTTCTGCTAGTATACTGTGGTCTGTATGAGTCCCTATTATGTTCACTGTTATTAGGCGGTGTTACTACTATGTTTAAGAGGAGCAAATACTAGAACAGAATAAATTAATCCCTGGGAAAATGTTAGTAACGTTGTTGTCCACTGTATAATTTTGCTTCACACCCAACAGAAGTCCACTTGAACTGTGCAATAAATAGGTCATTACGAGAAAACAATTTGTACAATTTCCTACGATCACAGGTTTGAAACAAGGTAATTCCTTCTGCCTTAAAATTTTTCTCTCTTACTGGTATTGGATCTTCATTTTGTGCTCAAGGCAGAAAAATTTATAATTCAGTGCAAAAGTTTTTTCACTCTATCACTCTTATTTTGTCTGTAAGACTGCTCCATAAAACCTGCAAAATTGTATTAAAAAATATCTGTTTATTGGAACTAATTCCAGAAGAAGTAAATATAAGAGGTCTAAAAGGTACAAATAAGCAGTGGAAACTACAAAGGAATCTACTTCCCAGACATGATTTTCCTCAAATTATATTTCATAATTCACTTCAAAAATTTCTGTATCTGTTTATGCCACTGTCAAGCTCAAATAGACACTCCTGCCATCTTCCATGGCAATGAAGAAACACAGTATGTAATTTTACAGTGCTAACTCTGGAGAATCCTAAGGTGGGCTTCACCTGTTAGGTGGATTACTCTGTTTGGAGAAAAGAATGACAGTCAGCACGAATGGGACATTTTATCCTTCTTGTATATTCTGAGCATGCTTTCTAGAAATGTTAAGAGAACAGTAGAATGAAATTTCCAAGGATCTCCATAATGTAGGAACCAGAAAACATAATTTCATTCAGTGGCATTTCCTTACTCTTTTTCTTTCATAGAATCACAGGATAGTTTGGACAGAAGGGACCTTTAAAGATCATCTACTGCAAACCCCCTGTTATGGGCAAGGATATCTTTCACTAGACCAGGTTTCTCAAAGTTGCATCCAACCTGACCTTGAACACTTCCAAGGATGGGGCATGCACAACTTTTCTGGGCAATCTGTTTCAGTGTCTCACCGTCCTCACTGTAAAAAGTTTCTTTCTTATATTCAATCTAAACTTACCCTCTTTCAGTTTAAAACTATTGCCCCTTGACCTGTCACTACAGGACCTGGTAAAAAGTCTTTCTCCCTCATTCTCATAAGTCCTCTTTACATATGGAAAGACTAAAGGTCTCCCCAGAACCTTCTGTTCTCTATGCTGAACAACCCAACTCTCTCAGCCTGTTTTCATAGGAGATGTGTTCCAGATGTCTGACTCTTTATATGGCCCTCATCTGGAACTGGTCTAACAGGTCCATGTCTTTCTTTTACTGTGGGCCCCAGAGCTGGACATAGTACTTCAGGTGGTGTCTCAGAAGAGTAGAGTAGAAGGAGAAGAATCACCTCCCTTGTCCTGCTGGCCACGCTTCTTTTTATGTAGCCTAGAATACAATTGTCTTTTTGGGCTGCAAGAGCACATTGCCAGCTCATTTTTCATCCATTAGTACCCCCAAGTTCTTCTCTGCAGGGCTGCTTTCAATTCATTCATCCCTCAGTGTGTATTGATATTGGGGGTTGCCCCGAGCCAGATGCAGGACCTATACTTTGACTCATTGAACTTCATGAGATTCACATGGGCCAACTCTTCAAGACTGTAAAGGTCAGTCTGGATGACATCCCTTCCCTCCAGTAAATCAACTGTACCACTCAGCTTGGTGTCACCTGCAGACTTGCTGAGGGTGCACTCAATCCCACTGTTGATGTCACTGACATTAAATACTATTGGTCCCAGCACAGGCCTTTGAGGGATACCACTTGTTACTGGTTTCTACTTGGACATTGAGCCATTGGACATCCAACTCTTTGGGTGTGGCCATCCAGCCACTTCCTTATACTTCTAACAGCCCATCTGTCTAACACATATCTCTCCAATTCAGTGGTCAGAATGTCCACAGACCATAGCAAAGGCCTTACAGAAGTCTACATAGATAACATCCACAGCTCTTCTCTTTGCTACTGGTGCAGTTACTTCATTGTGGAAGGTCATTAGATTAGTCAAATCATTAATAATCCACAGCAGAGTAAGGAATAAGCGCTGAGCATATCAGCACAGCTGGAATTCCTCTATAGAAGGAATGAGGATAAATTGAGCCTGCAGGCAGGGTCCTACCCAGGTGAAGAGAATTGCTTCTTTCCCTTAATAATTTGAATTGGTATTACCTCTCAGGAATTTGCATTGATGGATCCTATGATAGCACTGCTAAAAAATGCATTTACATCTCAGTCATTATGCTGTCTGACCTTTGTTCCTACTGAAATCCCTATTCTCTGTTTCACATAGTACTGTTAAGCAGTCTTTTTATCATTATTGTTTTCATCAAAAAGTGGTTTAATTATTACCTTTTGAAAAGACATCTGAATAGACACTCATTCCCACCCTCAGAACAGATGTTTCACCTCCTGATTCAATTGTTCATTTATTGGTTAATGGTTTAGGTTTCCAAGCAAAAATGAATGTGTTATTCCTCAATTTATATTAAGATTAACCCATCAGATGGTATTAAACTTAAATTTCCTGTCCTCTTTGTCCACCACCACTCCTGTATCCCTTGTAGTCTCAACTATTTTCCGAGGGCTGAAACCAGACAATCACCTATTCCCCTCATCCACTTCTAAACTTCCCTATTACTCTAGCGGGTTCAAGGACACACTTTCACTTGCAGTGGCCCATCTGTCTAAAACTTATTTCCTCTTCTCTCTAAGCCACTGAATCATTTCTTTAAATCTCACCTTAAAACCTCCCTGCTCTCTTTAACCTATGATTCACAACCTCTGGAAAACATTTTTTGAGATACCCTTTACGAAGCATACACAGTAAAAAGGAAATTTATTGTAGTCTTGTTGAAGAAAGCTATACTTGAGGTACTAATGTGACTGTGGATTAAGAGTCCTATAGGGTCCACTCAAGATAGATTGACCCTTACAGAATCTATTGAAGTCTAATTTTTCACATCCACTCACCTGAAAACCTCATAGCTCCACCCTTACAGGCTTATAGGCTGGTGTCTTTCTTCTTGCCTTTGAACTCTGATGTCTGATGACACCACTGAGTTTTGCTCAGCTTCAACAATGCACCTATTCTGGGCCCAACAGAACTGAAGAAATGGATGCAGTTCCCTTATCTTTCCCTCAAATGACCAAGTGGCCAGTACTATTCCCGTCATCCTGACTTTAGATACACTCTAAATAGAGCAGCAGTAGAAATGGAAAGATCACAGAACCCATATGTTGATCTAGCTAAATGAAGGTTGGAATTTCCTCATTGTTTCCTTATCTGAGCAGTCTGTGACATGTGTCAGATTCAGGTGTCTATTATAAAACTAGTGCAAGAGAAACAATTTGAGCTTAGATTGATTCTGTCCAACTCAATGAGTGGGTGCAAGGAGGCAAACTCACAAGGTCAGATGGGCTACACAGTGAGGGTGAGCTCTAAGAAAAGATATATCTGAAAATTAGTAGGATGGCGTGACACAAACAGTATCATCCAGAAACCAATGTGAATGGTACCGATTTTTAAGACTCGTATTCCTCCCCATTCACAATACACTAATTGTTGTAGCAGGTAATTTTCTGTATTCCTGCTGAAAAGGCCATTTGAATCTATCTTTTTTGTTTATCTCAGCTATAACTTTTATGCTTGTGTCTGGAATAGTCTGGGCATGGAACTTTTTATTCTTTTTATTTAACTGACAATTGTTTAAATTTCTTCCCCCCGCCTCCCTCCAAGTTTTTTGTACTGGTCAAAGCACTAGAAATGGAAGAAGAAAACTCCAGGTCACATTCATGTGACCCCCAGACTTGGGACTTGAAGGAAACACTAAATATTTACAGCTTGCATAAATAGCAACAATATATAATGTTGATACTAAATGTTTTGGAATATATTAAATTGTGTGCATGCATAAAGATATTATACATGTGGACACACTTTTTCTGCATATAGGAAATCACAGAGATAGAAACACAGACAACAAATGTTAATGTATTACTGTTAGCATCCCACTACTGCAATATCGATGGTAGCACAGGGGTACAAGAAAAACCTTTCTATCACCTGAGTGATCAGTGGTACATGAGGGAACAGTATAAGAGGAAACAGACTTTGCAGAAGGAGGTATAGTCAGTGGAGTTATTTTCAATTGACATGAAAATATGGTTGTGTACAGGCAAATCTTCTTGACTGCTGTCTGCCTCTGAAAAGCATATAAGCTTTGACTGAATCAGTAGTCAGTTTTGATAGAAATATTGTTATGCAAATCTATTTCTAACAGAAGCTGTTCTGAACGACGGCTTTCAGATTTGTTATTCTGTCTTAATAGACCTACGAATGGATAAAAAAACAAACCCAGAGTATGAAATGAGGATTTTATTAAAACTGTATTCTACCAGAGAGTACAGCAGTATTGAGTCTGTGTATGAGAGGTAGCTGAATAAGGAAATGCAATAGATTAAAAATATAAAGGTCCAAATCCTTACTTCTATTCTGGAGCCCTCCGTTCATAACCATAAAACCTGCATTTCTTATTCTTAGGATGAGAATAATGTGATAACACTGATGTTTGGGTTGATGCTATATGGTGCTTATACTAAGTTAAGGACTTTTCAGCTTCCCATGCTCTGCAGTAAGGAAGTGCACAAGAAGCCGAGAGAGAGCACAGCTGCAACAGCTGACCCAAACTGGCCAAAGGAATATTCCATACCATATGACAGCATGCTGAGTATATAAAGTAGGGGGAGTTGCCCGGGGTGGGTGGGAGGTGGAGGACAGCTGATAGGTGTTCAGGGACTGGCTTGGCATTGGTTGGTGAGTGGTGAGCAATTGCATCACTTGTTTTTCCTGAGTATTGTTTCACTCTCTCTTTTTGTAGTTTTCCTTTTCATTACAAAATTTTACTTTATTTTATTTTAATCATTAAAGTGTTCTTGTCTCATCCCACAGATTTTCTTACTTTTACCCTGCTGATTCCCACCCCCATCCCACCACGGGTGGGAGGGTGAACGAACAGCGGTGTGGGGCTTCGTTACTGACTGGGATTAAACCACGACAAAAACACTACAGAATAAAGTTAAACCAAAATAAGGTTTCTATTTGATTTATAATTAATAGAGTTGGGATTTTTTTTTAACATGCACATCAAAATAAGTAAATAAAATTAAATACTCACTCCTGTTATGTAACGAGGTCTATACTGGATGGTTCCAAATAAGCCAAGTATGACTATAATAATGTGTATAAAATTTGCCAGGATGGGTGCCCACTGATAACCCAGGAAGTCAAATATCTGCCTCTCGAGCACAGAAACCTGTGATTAAAAAGAAAAAGTATAAATAGATTAGAACAGACCAGAAAACATCTATTAGGGCATTTCCCCTTCCCATACCCAAGATGATTGTCCCAAGATAAAAGTTAAAAAAATTACTTCAGTCGCCAGTAAAATGAAATTAGTTTGCAATGTTTCACCTTTTAGTTTTAATGAAAGCTACATTTCTCACTGACAGTTTACTGAGTTATATTTATTAGCTAAAATATTCATGTGGACAATTCTACCAAGATACTAAACTGTTCACTATGATGGTATGTTTTCAGGAGGAGAAACACAAATCATTTTGCTATATACACCAGCAAATGCTATAATGTTCAAGGGTATCGGTGCTGAAAATAAGTGGCAGGCTTATGTCATCTCAGCTACTTTGCTTCCATTCACAAACACCATCCTTCAGCCCAATTATGTTTCTTTGCTTCCATTATTTTCCTATCTTTTAATTTTTTTCTCTTCCCTCTATTGCCAGCTACGCTGCCAGTGAGCTTTTACCTGTAACCAAATGCATGCAACTGTTTGACCTGGTTCTACTGATAATGACTCCAGTTTACGTCCTCCCACTGTCACAAATATTGGCTAAAGTGTAAACTGTTACTCAAGACTCTAGATAATTATTTTTAAAACATGAATTAAGGGACAATCTGGTGATGTTGATGACGGTTTTTGAGTAATACCATTCCAAGAAGGTAGATAAGAAATTAGAAAACTACTTTCCTAACAGTATCAGTAGAAATAATTCCAGAATTCAATTCATAAGTGTCCCTTAGCTGGTGCTCCAACTATATATCAAAATACAGCACTGCATCCTAACCTATATGCAGAATGGCATGTTTTGATAAAAATAATATTGATGGATGTGAATATCAGAAGGCAATGCGAAGTGAATTTAGATAGAAGGGGTAAGGAGTTTCTTTGACACCATTCCAACGTTTCACTAAGTGGAACGGTGAATGGATGAGTTTCATGTGATTGTGAATAATAAAAATATTACTAATAATGATGCCAACACCACACACACACAAAATAATGAAAGAATCCCCAGGCTATTTCTTTATAAAGTTTCATTAAATGACAGGTGACTATTTACTGAGTTTATACTATGCTGTGGATTAATTGAATTAGGTGTATCTGCCACACACTTCATTAATTTAAAAAATAACACCTTTTGAGATCAGGTACTAAATGAATAATTAACTACTGTTCACCACTGTTCCTGCATGATATAGCTATGGGAGAGCTTTTCAGTTTTCATGCTGCAGTCCACCGCCACACCAACAATTTCTTTTTGAAATTAAGTAAGAAAACTTGCCATTAAAAAGACAGCCTACACTTACACCAGCATTGCAAATGTAAAGAGCGTTAATTATACAGTACTTACTGGCATATGTTAAACTTTAAGATAGGGATTCTCAAAATAACCCCGGGAAATTTTGTCAGACATATCATTTTGAATTTAAAAGTTCAGGGTTTCATGTCAACCACTGAATTCCTCTGTACAACAAAGATTCCCTTGCATCCAGCTTCCAGCCCATCTTGGTATTTTGCCTATATTTTTTATTTTACAGATTTATTGACAGAAAGAGATTATGATCCTACATCTAAGGACCATTCTAGTCCTACATCCAAGATTTAATGAACCAATTTGTGCTATCCCACAACTCTCAGCAGTAAAACAGCATCCCAAGATGCTGTACCCATTAGAGGTCCCAGAATCCCAAGACATAATATTCTAATGGTGATAAGGTGCTGAAGAAAGAAAAGGAAGGTCGATTTGTATTAGGAACTTCATGAAAGCTGCCTGTGCTTCTGTGTTTATAATTAAGAAATATTTTCTTGACTATTAACATAGTAATCTATATAAAAAAGACCAACATGTGGCATAAAGTAGTGTTATGTAGGTCTGTGTGAAGTCCATTAGGGGTATCAGCAAAAGACCTGCTACACCTTAAGTGTTGTTTAACTCCTAACATAGGGAAAACTCTCACTCTGAGCACAGAGCTCTTATTTTCATCAGCTGAACAAAGAGTAAATGACAATAGCAAAGCAGTAGCAAAAACAGTCTAGACTGTACGAGCCTCTAGTATAGTAACAGTAGGGATTCAGCAAGCAAAACAATACAAGGGATGACGCAAATCATTCAACCCGTAGGAAATAATAGTTAAGTATGCCAATTATAGAGGAAAATTGCAGCACGGTAGTTAATTGTATAAAAAAGTAGAAAACCTAATATTCCTGCTCCAACTTTAGGTTAAAAGTAAACTGCAGTATCGTGCATCAAGCATGCTTTGCTTTTTGTGTTTTGGGTTCTTGTTTTGGTGGTGAAAGATGCAGTAGTTCCACGAAAATGTGTTTATGGTGCTGTGTTGGATAAACAGCTACTCTGTATGAATCTTCACTTCTCACAGGACAATGTACTTATTTTTATTTTTGTTGACTAACAATTTCATCAGCACCACGCAACCACTCCCTCAGATTTTGTGGCCATGTTGAAATTTCCAGTGGGGGGACCTACCAGAAAACATGGCTTGCAAGGCAGTGGGTAAAGATTAGCTGTGCAGAACAAGAAGACGAGTCTGCACCATCTCTGTCCCTATGTATCCATCTCACATTTGCCATAGGCAGACTTGCTATTAGACTTTCTCCTGTCACTCCAAGGAATCAGCTGTATGTGTGGATTGTTGGATATGCAAAAGGACAGCGTTCTGGTAGGTTGTGCAGAGAAAATATGCTGCAAAAATGCAGATGATGTTCCTTAGAAGATCAGGCTACCATAGCAAGGTACATCAAAGATTTATCAAATGGAAAGTATAGGACAGAACTAGATCTTTATTCCCACTTCCTGAAGAGATGAAGGTGGAGAAAAAATAAAAACAACTCACAAACAAACAGAAAAGCTATATGGACTGACTACATGCAGTTACTCAAGAAATATCTCATTTGGTCTGTGTTTTCAAAAGGGGAAAAGTGAAAAGTAGGGCAAAGTACTGACACAATCTATTAAAAACAGTATCATGTAGCTTCCTCCTCTTCCACAGATGCCAGAATCATGAGATTTCCTTACATAGCAAGATAAAATATAGATCTGACTTTGAAAGATTTTTTTTTCCTTTACTTTAAAAACTTAAAATTTTTGGTTAAACAACTGCACTTTTTTCACCAGATTGTATCTGCTAGCTGTTTAATGACGTTTCAAGGACATTACAGAAAGGAAAAGACTGACAAAGACACGTTCATCTTTAAAGCCTAGGAAAAGATAATGAATTGCCCATTTTCTTCCTTCTACTGGAAACAAGAGTTTAAAATGAGAATAAGAAAGAGGAAAAATGGATATGTTGGTTAACAAAAAGTACGATCATCATAAGAAAAGAAAAAACTGGTTTAATTCAACTGAACTGAAAATGTAGGTTTATGTAGTCAGTTCTTAACATTAGAAAATAAATATCTACCATATCATCTTCTTAGGCTTCCAAATAATGAAATATCACAAATAGATTATCTTAGGTAACCATTGATAAAATTATAGGAGTATAATTACAGGGAACCATTTTTACCAATTCATTATCTTTTCCAGACTTCTGCTAGTTTAAAAATAAATGCCAAATAAAATCAGCCTGTATACTGTCAGGTTGGAATAGCTCAAACTATTTCCAGATTCTTGTCAGGGGCTGATTGTTCATAGGTTAACAGTGTTACTGACCTTGAGGGATCTAAGAATTGAATTTCCAGAGGATAAAGAAAACCATTTTGAGATGATTCTTAAAGTATATGATTGAACTAAAATTTCAGACAGGAACCACAAAGGAGAAACCAGTCAAAAGATGATTTATAACACAAATTCCAAAATGGAAAATGACAAAGTGCCTTTCCTCGGAAAGCTCCTTGAGAGGAGACTCAACCACAACTACTTCACAATGACACAGAATCAAAACTTTGCATTGATATAAATTAAAGTGCATACAGACACACACATAGGAGTGGGTACGTATGGCCCTTGCCACCCACAACAGCACACACAGCACAGGGGTGCCTAGTCCAATGGGCCCTGGGACAGGGTCACACTCAACTGATGGGCTCACCAGCCGAGTCATGGTAGAGGGCTCTCAGCTCACTCCCAAAGAAGAGAGTATTAGCTTAAATCACAGTGAAGGAGGATTAAGCAGCCGTGGTATATGTCATGACTGGTGCAAGCTAAGAATGAGCTACAGAAATTAAGCTCTAATCAGTAACTCATTAAGTCCCCTCAGCTTAATTGTGTTGCATCAGATGCCCACATCTTCTAATAATTTGCTTGTGTTTTTAAGTTAGAGAGTTTTTTAAGGAATTTTGGTTCTTGCTTCTATGGCACAGGAAATTAACAACAGCCCAAATATATACAAGTATTTTTGGACCATGGCTTATGAAAGAATTCTAATATTAAAGCCTACCTGCACCACATACAACATCACCAGCTAACCCTCCCACAGCACTTCCATCATTTTGAGACTGAATGCATATATTTTTGCTATTCCTTAGAGAGGTTCATTTAATTTTTCATCAAAATTTCAGACAGTATCCTGAGATAGCCCAGGTACTCAACAAACTCTCTACAGTTACCCAGCAGAAAAACAGAATAATATTTTGAAAGTCAAATCCATACAAAATACACCTAGACATCTGCAAGTGTGCATGGGAGTCAAGTCCTTTACTGCAAGATACCAGGGAAAGAAAAAAAAGATTTGTTTGGTAAGAAGAAAGGCAGAACCATGTCTTTCCATGAACAACTGTGGACACAATGGTGTTCTCAGCACATTTAATGAAAACTATCACAAGTACAGGTAATTCAGGTTGAAATCAAGGAGTTAGTTTTCAGTTGTCCATTGGTTCCTTAAAGGAATCATACATATAATGCTAAGCCTCTGTCCTTAATCCGTTTGATGCTGCTGAGAGAAGGAATAGGCCTTCACCGCACTTGATAAGAAGGTAATCACAGTTTTTAAAAATCCTGTGTAGGACCACATCCCTGAATCATATTGTGTACAAGTGGATTTCTGCTGTGACCTACTGAGAACAACAGGGCTCTCCATGGGTATAGAGTGTATTTTAAGTCTCAGCTGCTGCCTTCTCTAACTGAACATAATAATAATAAAAAACTGTTAAATAAGAGCTTTCTAGAGTAGGTTTTCTGTTATGTAGTAATAAGAAGCAGAACGGTTATCTAAATAACACTTCAGTTATTATTACTCATGACATGAAAATGAGAAAGATTCTAGCTAAAGCTGAGCTGGTGAAGCTGACAGTTTGTTTAAATAAAAATTATTTACTGTGCACTGAACATATCTTAAAGGTATTGTATTCATAATTTATAAACATTTAGACTCCACTATACATACATGGAGACCCAGTGACTCAAACAATAACAAAATCAAAAACCTGTCTTCTAAGTGCTTCCCTGAAAGAATCACCTCCTGTGTGAGCAGGCAGAAAAAAAGAGGAAATTACTGGCAAAATGCTTGATCAACAAGTTCTCTTCTTGCAAAATACATTCTCCACACAAGTTATGAAATAGCAATATCCATGAAAGAGAGAAATGATGGGGAAGAAAGGGGGAAGTTCTTAATTTAACACTGAATGATTTGGTATTTTTAATATTGCTTCCTAAAATTATTTGTAGAATAATCTTACAGAAACCATATTGCTAGAATTATGATTAAAAACTAATTAAATAAGTGCTGCACTTATGGCATGTAAAATTTTGAAACCTGAAGAAAATACCTGAATAAATGGTCAACATGTTACATAGCTACACAGAGCTGTAGAAATAATTGTGTCTCAGATGGCTATAGTGTTCTTTACTGCACAGGACCAAATTCAGCTTTGCTAATAACTTAAAACAACAATAAAAATTCAGAATTTCTGAGGTAGAGTATATTTCAATATTTTTGAAAACAAGAGTATTTCAGTTTATTCATTCTTCTTCACAGCAGTTTTATATACAACTGCACATGATCCCAATGGCTAGTTTAAATGGGTTGGGGTCTTAAATTCATGCTACAATTTAGATTCAAATCTTAACATCATGTTATAGAAAATTTTTGGGGTGTATCTGCATGTAGGTATGTTTTAAGACTACAGAATTTCTTGTTTCTGGCTGGGCAACAGTAGTAAGACCTAGATATGTATCAGAACCACATCCTTTCTCATACCTGAACGAAAATATGAAAAATCAATCTCACGTAGACTCTTCTACTCATGAGGCTAAATATCACGAAGTTAGTATTTCAGTTACAGCATGAACTTACTAACAACTGACAGGTGCTAAGAGTTTTAATGCCTGTAAAGTATTTTATTTTTTGTTCATGCACACTTGTAGTAACAATTTGTGCATTATTTTATTAAGACATATTTGCACCCCACCAAACCCAGGAAGGTATAGATTAAATGTGCACAAAAAGTGGTTCAGACTGAAACTGATAAATTGAGTCAAGTTATGAGGTTCATTTTTACCTTAAAAGCAAGACAATGTTATAACAGAAAATACACAGCTGTCAGATCCCAGCTAGGACTGCAATAAGCATTTAGTAAAACCTGCTCATGTGTTATCTGGGAACAATCAAAATCAGATGAGCTGCATGCACAAAAAATTATGTTAAAAAATACTTATTAGCAAAGCATTAATCAGTTTAATATACTTGGTTAGATGTGATTTTTACTTTTAGAAGGCCAGATTTACTGAGTGTAGACCTGTATCACAGGAGCAGAGATGTGAGGGCTGCCCTTTCCCACAGTGCTTCTGAAAAGAGAGAGTGCAGGGCACACATGACTGATACCTCTATGCGTGCTAGCTCAGGCCTGGGACCAATATAGCAATGTAGTGTCTGCCCCAGCTACAGTCCTCTGCTACAAAAACTGTGCCACTTTCCTGGTGCAAGCTTAAGATAGGGTCAAGGATTAACAAACCCAGTTATACTAGGAACACAGTGTTTACTGGAGGGAGTGCTCTGCACTGTTAGCTTCATATGACTACCTGGTAAAAGTCAGGAAGGTCATGAGCATAGTCTTGGGTTTGATGCCTATTTTGCTTACCTCAAAGCCGTCTGGAAACAGGCTAGTTGTGACTGTAGCCAAAGGAGGGATCATGACAGATGGGGTAGTGATCACTAGGGGGGAGAAGATTTAAACACTGCCAACATACTCAAACCTCATCTTCTCCCATTCTGCCCTGGACAATGGGAAGATGAAGACCGATCTCTCATGGGTTCCCTTCCACCTCTCTGCCTTATTTCTGTCTCTCTCTCCACCCCTCTTCAAATCCTTTTTCTATCAAGAGCATCAAAACCCTTACTTCCCCACCTCATCTTTAAGGTGGCAAAATTCAATTTTACTGAAACTACTGAGAAGCCTTGAGACAGTTCTGAACAAAAAAACCCCAACTTTTGAATTAAGCTTTAATAATATTTTATAATTACACAATCAGAATTTGCCTATGGTAAAGCCTGAAGGGAAAATCAAGCATTCAGAAAGCATTCAGGAAAGTTAGCCTTACCTAATACTTTCAAATTGTTTCTGTCTTTATGGAAATACTTAACAATAAAATAGGTCTCATTTTCATTCACAAAGATACAACTAGTTTCTATGCAGTGATTCAAATTACAGGATATGACATCTGTAAACTCAACAAAGATGTGATAATGTTGTTATGGAGTTGACAAGAGGATGTACGTAGGGCATCTTAACTTGAGGCAGTGAAACTATCTTCTGCGTAAGTTTCTTCAGCCAAAAACAGAATGCAGAAAGTAGAATAGAAATACCTGAAAAATAATTACCTCCTAACAACAACAAAAAATTAGTCTGTACTCCTCAGCAGGAAAGGCACATCTGTAACGAACCTCATTAGCCAAATAATTTTGAGTGTTATTGGCAGGGATTCCTTCTAATCTCATCAGGACTGAGCCTTGTGATAATAAAAACCTGGCATTTGATATCAGAGGACTATATGAACTGAAAATAGCCAAACTAGTCACTATGGTGATTTTACTTGTATTCAGACATGAGTGTCCACAACGCAAGAGAGAGAATGACAGCTAATCTATGTCAGAACTGTAAGGCACAGAGAACTCCTTGCTTTGTGGTCACTAATTCCACAACCAAGCCTGGATAAGCAGGATGCTGACTTTGTCTGATCTTGCAGAAATCTCTCTCTTAAGATGTTCCTGCTTGAATAGTCATTATTCTTATACAGAATATGTGAAGAACCTACTACATTTTCATACCTTGGCATAACCTGAAAACTGACATTTAAACTCTGCAGACCACGTTACGGAAGAGAGATAGCTGACATCAGTTATAGTCAGAAAAGCTGTAGCTGCTAAACTTTGCCTATTACCTGTATATAAAGCCATTAGTCCTTAGGGAACTCCAAGTAGTGCTGAAGGCAGTAATGCACCTTTGTAACATGGCGACATTAAGGATCAGACTTGACATCTGTTCTCTGCACCAGAGTCCCAGGGACAAGCACAAGGTCTCAGATCTCATCTTCCAGATGCCCAGTTACCCAGGTCCAACACCATTAAATTCAACTCCAGCTGAGGAACACCGACTGTTGTCCACAACCCAGTTCCACAAAGAGAAATTTCTATCCTAAGGGTGAAGCTTTTTATGTAAAGAAAATGGAGTATTCTCATAGGCTAGTTCAAGATTGTTGATTCATCTCAAGGATCATTGATTAGAACCAGCCAAATTAAAGCAATTTCCCATATTTCACTATTTGCATTCAACCTGCTTTGGAACATGTTTATGAAGACAAAAAGGCAGCATATGAAACACACTATGCTGTCATAGTCATTCCAGGAAAACCCTACATCGTTGGGCAATTGGCATAGGGGTTCCCATTCCAAATGCTGCGGACAGCTAGAGTCAGTCAGTCAGACATTTTGCTCAAATACATCACGTTAAACATTTCAAGGAAAACAGGAAGCATTTTTCTGGTTTTATGAAACAATATCTTTAAATGAGGGGGACCGTGAGCTTCCTGTTTTAAAGAAATACAAAACTCATCACCTGTCCCCGGAAAACACAGCTTCAGTAATACAAGCAAGTAGTACAGATCACAGTCTTGTTCTCCTGCCTTTTTCAATACTGAAGTTATAATAAAATTAAAAGGCAAACTGGCCATTCATTTCCCCTAGACCTGATGACAAATGTAATGAATAAAAAGCTAATCTTTATTGACAATTGTACTAATACTGTATGTTGACCTCTTTTTAGTATGCCAATTCATGTATGCATACAAATATCTCCTTAAGTACATTTTTTTCTGAAATATGTTTGCAGCCAACCCTTATTAACTTAGAAGGTAACAAAGAGTGAAAAATAGAGTTCTGACTTAAGATATCCCAAAGCTCTACTCCCAGTCTCTTAAGACCAAAATGTTAGAAACGTGAGGGACAAGGGAAAGCATAGATGCAAAGCTCTGATGAAAGAGTAAACACATGATAAATGCTTGCTATATTCCATAGAATTAATATGTGTCACTTTATCTCAGTGATGAGAATGGGATCAAAATATTCCACTTACATGCAAGTAGATTGTCCAGAAAATAAAACATAGCTGGATCAAAATTGAAATGTTCAAACAAAGGGAGAAACAGGAACGGAAACAGAGATACTAAAGAAGGATATAGTGGGCTTTCTTATTTACATATGTGTTTACTGCAGTCAATAACATTTTTCTGTTTTACATAGAGATAATTTACATCAACTTATTTGAGGCTAAACTCTGATTTTTACTGGGTGAGTATTTTGTGCAAAAGTTAGACTTGAGTGTCCTGTATTAAAACCATTTGTTTATCCAAAATACGCACTCAAGCACAGTAGCAGCCTCTCAGCAGTTATTTTGATGATGACAATATTTTTAAATATCTAAAATAAGATTTTTACTTTGCTTCTGTACTTCATATGGTAAAATACTGATAAATAATAGTATATTTCTCTATATTGGAACAAAAATGACACCAGTTTGCTGACAGCAATTGGTACCTTGATTATGTGATGAAGGCTGGAGATGGCTGCCTAACAAACCTGCATAGCTGATATTATGGTGTTTGGAAGTATTTTGGTTCATAAAAGAGTCAATTACATATAGTAAACCAAAAATTTCTTCATAGTCGCAAATCATCATCTCCCCTTCTACATTTGCCTTCAAATCTTCATTTTCCCCACCTTCCAATTTGCTTACTTTAATTCAGTGCCCAGAGCAATTCTCCATGGAAGCAGCAAAAGCTATAATCTAGAACTGCTGCAAGCTCTTCTCCAGCAGAGTCCTACCCCTGCCAATAGCTGCCATCATTCAAGTGGCACTTGCTGGCACGATAGCACAGAGTTCCAGCAATTTCTTTCCACTTTTCCATACCTCATACCCCCAGCTGTTCCAAGGGGGTGATCACCTTGCTGGTTTGATGAGGTCTAGAAAACTCAGCAATAATTATTGTGCTGGCAGTGCTGAAGGCAGCCAGCATCACTAAGGCAGGAATTGGAATGCAGCCCAACCAACATAGCAGTATCTACTAATTTGTTGCACTGAATATTTTGTTGTAAGAAATAATCACGAGCCTTGTGATAGACTATGAAAGGCAAATTAAATTGCCTGAGCCAGACTCTTCTACAGTGCCTAGCAATATAAAAAAAAAAAAAAAAAGGCAAGCTGACAATTTTAGGTTAGCTGCTTAAATCTAACCATTTTAAATGCTAGTAAATGACCTCTCCGAATTATACAAAAAACCATCATCTATCCAATCACAACCTGTCAAAAAAGAGGTGTTTATAATTGTTTTTGACCAGTTTAGTGTGGATTAGACTAGGAAAGGAAGACTAACAGTGTTTAATTTAATTTCATACTGTATGCTATCTTACACAAGTTGTAAAAAATCAAATAGTGGAGCTTTTTTCCTATAAGCATATTAGTCAATGTTTTAAATGATGCATGTCTACTGACTTTCTAACCCTTGCTAGACAGTTGCTTTTAATACAATTATTTGAGGGTAACTACAATGTCTTTTTTCAAAGCAGACTCCTATTACTAGTGTAACAATAATAAAAATCCCAATTACATAACATCAAATGTCTGTGTATTTCTTATTGGTATAGGTCACCTCTCTAGAGAGAGTATTTTTAAATCAAGGAAAGATAATTTGATAATACTGTGTGGTGCTTCTCTGCTAAAGCAAGAGCATAGCCTTATGCAATGAATGCTGCACCTGCTGGTTCCTGCTTTGGGTTGCATGGCACTGTTTTGACCCGGGGAATAGTTTACCCTGTGGTTTATCTCTAGTCCGACGACATACTGATTAGAACTCCATTTGCAATGAAGATGCAGGCAACTGACCTCCCTGGTAAATAGTATAGTTAGGTGGAAAAGGAAAGTATGTTAATGAGAACTGCATTCTTTCTGAGTAGTGAAAAATAACCAAAGCAGAGTTAACCTCTTTCACCCCTGCTGCTCTGTTAGTGCAGCCAAGGAAAGAAAGGATCAATTTCCATTCAAAATACCCTGTTATTGACAGGTAGTTCACATTGGAGAGAAGAAAGGAATAGATAAAGCTTGTGCACATCTGGGAAAATACAAAGGAAAACCAGGAGTCATCATATCTTCCCATATCCCTAAAACATGCCGAAAAGTAATACTCCGGGGTAAAGAGAGCTTTGTATTTTGGGCAACTAAGCAAAGTGCCAGCAGATTTCTGCTGAGAGCTGCCAGTGATTGTAGGTGTCTGATATTTTTGAAGTGATGTTCATGTTCTCGCTTTGTGAGAAGCTCAGGTAGGAACAACTGCTTTCTGCATAGCTGGCCTTGTCTAGGTGAAACTTCCTTCCCTGCTGTGGTCAATGTTGCTGAACTGCAATCAAATCTCTTCCTTCAGCCCTTCCCCAGGAATAGGTTTTGCCACATATGTGAATGTAAAACCCTTACAGCTGAGCAAATAAACTTTCCCCATGTAATGACACCACTTTCCTAGGAAAGAAGACACTGGCCCATTCCAGGCATAACTTCTAAGCAGACAGCAAGGGCAAGGTCCAATCTACCTAATTTAGGACCCTAACTTCTGTCTACGTTTTAGGTATTGAAGATCCACTAAATTTTTGATATACTCAATGAAAAAGTGTGTCCCTGAGGGCGTCCAGAGGGAGATCTGATCTAAGTGCCAGTACCCAAGTGAGACAAACTGAATCTGATCCATCCATTTAATCTAAAAGAGTTATAATTATTACTAAATCAATTGATAGAGATGATAGACCATGAATAAACTGTCAGACTGCCTGCTGTTCCAGGGACTGCCACAGATTCCCCATGAGATTCAGACAAAAATCTTTTAATCTTAGTGTAACATACCTGGGCAGTAGTTCAATCCTGATTTCAACAAGTAGTCACATGGAACAGTAGGTTTCATTGACTTTCTCTAATTATTAAGTTCTTATCTTATTTAAATGTTTCTGAATATTTTATTTTGTGCATCAGTTTAATCTGTAGGGTGAAAAAGTCTGTACACTGGGCCTTCTCTTCCATCCTTGTAAAAGGAGATCAGGAACCAGAAGTGATACCAGCTAAAGTCCTATAAGTCAGTGTGATGGAATACAAATTTGGTCAAATGCTATTCAACCAATTTCTTCTCTTTCTATATTGCAGGCTACAATTAGGTTAGATTGGGAAAACATTTTGATGAATATCATTTGTTGTGGGAGAATCAACACTACTTTCATTGAAAGTTAATAATCAGTGATCAAACCTTCTCAGTATGCCTGTTCTTCCATAAAGCTTTGGCAATACTGATTACTTGGAGAAAGGATGGTGTAAGAAGAGGTTATGTGTGGAAGCGTTGGTTTTCTGACTATCCACGTTTGCAAGATAGACAATATTAAAATTGGCAGCAAATTGTTGCAGAGGATATAAGAAGACTGAATGACTAGGGATCGAAATGATAGAGACAATAAGTTCCTGATAAATGCAAAATGTCGTAGCTCTCTGGGAAAGAATATTTAACATACACAGTGAATGGTTCTAAATTAACTACTGCTACCCAGGAAATTATAAAATTATTCTGGATAGTTAGCATAGCTAGCTTGAAGATAAACAAACCACAAATTTTAAAAATCATTAGGAAAGAGATCTGTACTATTGGATAGAGCATCACATTTGCAGTAGTAGACACAGTAAAACTCCAAAAGTATAAAGAAATATAACAGGGATGATCAGAATGGTGGAGGATATCTACTGAGGGCAGACTAAACTAAGTAGGACTCAAAGTCACTGAAGAATTGAAGTGGGATATAAAAAAGTCTTCAAAATAAAAAATGATACAAAGTAAATAAGTAAGAAACAAGAATTATTATTTCTCCTAGTACTAGCAATAGGGGCAGCAGGCTGCAATGATGTGAGGAAAAACATTAAAAAAAAAAATATCTTTTTTTTCATAGGGTGAATAATGAAATAATAAAAGTCACAGGTTTGTTTTACACACACAAATAATAATTTTTTTAAAAATAGAGAATTTTATGGAAAATTAGTCCACTGAGAGCCATTAGAAACAATGGTCTAGCCACAGCCTTTGGTTTAAGAAGTCTTATAAATTACCAACTGCTGAAGCCTGAGAGGGTAAATCGGAGGAATGGCCATACTGTACAGGGTCCTACCGTGTTAACTAGGCAACTACCATTGACTGCCACTTGAAGCAAGTTTCTGTGTTTAGGTCACCTTTTGTTCTCATCTAATATAGCATTTTAAGTTCCATTTGAAGCAGTTTACAGTTTTATTTAAATTTAAATTAAATAAATACAAAAATCACAAATCATATTAAATTATGCTCACTGACATCATACAAGAATATGTATACTTATGCTTAGGTAACAGAATATTATGACTTCACACTTTTGAAAGAGTTAAAATTTAAATTGTGTCAGGAACAAAACCAGTATGATCTAAAATCATAATGCCTTAACTTATTTGATGACTTTTAATCATGATTATTTCAGAGACATCCCCCCTTCAATTTTCAATTTTTTACTGCAGGACAGCAATTTCTTCTCAGATCCTGTAAAAAGTTGCTCTCTAGTGGTTAATGGGAAATACCAAGAATTGGGAGAGTATTAAATGAAATCACTTCCTTTATTTAAAACTCCTTATGAATTAATTTCAATTTTTATCACATTACTGTTACTGAATTACACTAGTTTAAAAATGTTGAAAAGTACTGTAAACAGCTCCACTTACTTATAGGTCAAGATACTGGGGGGCAAAGGTGGTGCAAAATTGAGGCACAAGTAAAGCATTTGTGGATAAAAAGAGACTATAAGTAACCTTGTGCCCAGTTTGGATATGTCCATCATTTGGAAGAGGTAACTTTTGTCTATCCTGAGACAGGGATTGATGCGCTAAACCTACTCAGCTATTCCTCTTCAATTGTTCTGCTCCTCTGCAGTCATTAGCAAGCCCAAACAAGCAACCAAACAAATGAAGAAATAAATAAATAAATAAATAAATAAATAAATAAATAAATGCTGAAGTCCGTTACCGTGCCTTTTATCCAAAAATTCTTGAAAAAGGACATGAAACACCACTATCTTCTTTTTAAAAATAAGGACCTGAAGAGTGAGAAGGATAGAGACCTACCAAAATTCACCCAAACAAAAGGTGAATACTCCAGAATGGAGAATAACTGACATTCTCAGTCATGTTGAGAGTCCTCAGCACTGAATTACACAGCATTTAATTACTCTGAAGACACCTGTTAGGTGGCACTTTCATTATCAAGAACCAGAAAAAGAGATCCACCTGTTTCTAATAGAAGTCTGTTACCTAGTTCTAATCATGTCTTCCATGAAAAAATGTAAGACATTGAGGTATGTTAATAATAAGGCAATGGTGTTCCTGATGCTTTAAAAGCATCCAGAATAGTAACACTTCCTTATTTTAATTAGCCTTTTAATTAGATGAACACTAACTGGCAGGGCACCAAGAAGTAACACATCTGCTAACTGTTACATGATAGACCCCCACTCAAAACTGTCCCTGCAATAAAAACAAACCACTAAGTGTATTTTGAAGTGAAAAAATATCACTCAGATATGGCAGATTAATGCTGCATCATGCAAGCTGGGGCACAAGACAGAAAAAGTATTTTTCAGGCTTGAAGTGTAATACTTGAGGAGAAAATACGTGTCCTATGAAATCTGGATAGGAAGAATGGAAGAGCAGATGGAAAACTCCACTGAGTGCTTCATCAGCCACCTGCCAACCACTGAAAGGTGCCCAGTAATAAAGCTACACCTTATTAAATTATAAGATAGAAGGTGAAGTTGGCACTAGGGGTAAAGTGTAGCAATTTCACATAGTGATGTATAGCTTATGCTAAGCATAAGAAATTGAAGTTCTGCTTTGAAAATAGCAGGGGTAACTGAAAGAATGAGTGGTGGGCAAGGCATACAAGACTGTTGCTAACTAGTCTTGTAAGTCTTCCTATAGACCTAATCTCCACCTTGAAGTTTTAAATACCTAAACTAGCAATGTATTTTGCTGTGGGCCACAAAACATGAATGAACAATTTACTTTTATGCCAATGATGCTGGCAAACAGGTTGGACAAGGGAGCCTTGCACAGGTTCCGTGAGATGCAGGTAGCTATAAGTTCTTGGCCCCTTGATTTTCTACATCATGCTGCTCAAGACATACTTTCTTAGAAGAATTAAAAATACAATTAAGAAAGATTATTTTTAAGAGACGTCCAAACCACAATTACAGGTCGCTCTTCTTGTGAATCTAAAAAAAGAAATTACTAGAGATAAAATGTAAGCAGTACACAGCCAGGTGGTATCAGAAGTCTATAGATAAAATGCATTACTGTAGCTATGATACGACAATTTCATTGCCTTGGAAAGCAACCGTGATACCAATAGTAAACAGGTAATGACTAAAAAAGACAGAGATCTGGACACAGAAAGTAATAAAGTAGGGAATAAACATTCTTTTCCTGTTATTTAAAGCCAGAAAACATGGATGCAAGCTGAACTAAATTGACACTTAGTACTTGCAAAAAAGTTTACTTATTTACACGTCTAATATGAGCTTACAAATCTGAGCTTAGTTCTGTTGCTTTTAACCATTTGGGTCGTTAATGTAGGCATCATGAAAAATAATTCTACTTGTATCTAGATATTATGACCACCATAGCAGGCAATACTGTCTGAGAGATAACATCATCAGATAACTCAGCATAGTCAAAATAATACAAACCAATATACACACTGTAGAAAAACATAATTAAATTTCTTGCACAAACATTTCAGATAGTGTAAAGAAATTGTTAAAAAGAAAGAGAGAGTTGTGGTGTTATGGTTATTTTTACGTGATATTTTTAATTCTTACAGTGTTTGTTAACCTGTGCTCTTTCTCCATGTCACTGCGCTCCCTCTCTGTCCATCACTGGTGGCAGTATGTACAGCTGAGGAACCCCATGTTGACCTTCCAGAGCCTGTTTTTAGGCTACTGCCTTACACAAGTTTGTGTGATGGTGCATTAACTTCTAGGGCAGCATTTGATTACTAAATCCAATTAAATTGTACTTCCATGCTTGTACATAGCAGAAATTGTCTCAAAAAACCAGAAGTCATATTAAATTGTTCTAGTCACTTTCCTCAACATTTGTCTCAGGAAGACTTTTATGAGAAATCACCTCAGGTTTTGGTGATCACCTATTTATTTATCTAATTCAACACTATAAATTAATAAATTTATTGTTAGTGAATAAAAGGAAAAACCCTGTAATTATTAGGAGTAGGAAGCCCAGCCATGAACAAAGCTCAGATGAAAGAAATTGTCTCTAACTCATACCATTTTCATTCTAGTAGTGTTAACTGAGTCACATTTTACTTGTAAACCTGTGCCGGATACAGGCGTCCAGGTAATGGTGGAGGGTTCCAGTCGGCTCCAACGCACCCAGTGTAGGGCACAGCTGAGACCTGCAGCCAAGATGGCAGTTCCTCAGGGAAAACATGTGTAAGGAAGGGCACGATAGTGCCCGTGAGAAATGAGTGAGGGAAAAATGTGTGAGAAACAGCCCTTTGAGCCCCAGGATGAGGCCAGGAGGGCAGGAGGAGCTGCTGCAGGTGCCTGAACAGAGATTTCCCTGCAGTCACAGAGAAGCCAGGCTGGAGAAGAGAAACAGCATAAGGAGGAAGGAGTAGTACAAAGGAGACATCATGGCCTGACCCTAGCGTGCACTTTCTCCACCCCTCTGTGCCACTTCCTCTGTGGGAAGGTAGAGGAGTTGGGAATGAAGGAGTGAAGTTGAGGCTGGGAAAATGGGTGTGGGGGTGAAGAGTTTAGTTTTGGTTTCTCACCAACCAAATTCATTTTAGTTGGCAATAAATTAATTCTTCCCCAAGCAGAGCTTGTTTTCTCCATGACAATAATTGGGAAGCGATATCCCTGCCTTTATCTTGACCCACAAATTTTCTGCCTCTGTGCTGTGAGGAAGAAAACAGCAGAGTGAGCATCTGGCAGATGGCCAAGATCAACACACGACAAAACTAAGAGAAACATAAACACATTAGACCTGAGGTACTATTACAGAAGCATTTATTGGACCAAAAATATTGCTCTTAATGATTATGGTTCTAATTAAAGATAACTTACTTAGGAGTTTTATAATTATTGACCATTTCTATGGAAGTCTATAAAAATTGCAGGTAGGTGGTGATTCACCACCTGTGAGGCTCTCAATTTTTAAAGTAAATTTTGTTCAGTATTGGTTTATACCAGTTACATGTACACTTAGCACAACAGCCTGAATTAGTACACAGTAATTGTATTGACCAAAATTTCTCTGAAAAGTAAGGTCTATGGCTTTTCAAAATCTGAGCTTTTTTACTAACCTACATGAGAAACATTTTGTTTTATCAGGAATTATACTGCTACTGCAGCTGTAGTGAATCTATTCTCTCCTGACTTACCTGACTTATTCTACGAAGCCTTCAATTATTTTGGTTGAGCTTGCCTTGTCTTGCTGGCCTTTATAGAAAACAGAAGGCGCAAAAGATAACTGATGTTTCCCCATCTGTTTCCTTAATAAATGCCCTCTGCTACAAAGGACTGGTGTGCGGACAAGAAAATAGGACTCACTTATCAAACCATACACCCAGTGCCACCAGAGATCCAAGCTGTGTTTTGATAAGGATTTCCTGGATGATGCGACAAAATTCTGCCTGAATCTCAGAGGTATCTTAGGCATCTGGCAAAAACACTTCATCCAGATCATGAAAACAAATCACTATTAATTAGTCAAGTCCTAAGCTCATCTCTTCCGTGCTCCCCCCAACAGCTAAAAAAAAAATACCTCTGGCTCTGACATTTGAAAACATGATGCCATATTATTTCCTAAAGGCCCCAAATGACAAGATTAAATAACAGAAAAAAAGCCAAAATCAAAATCTGACTTGTATGTAAACATAAAACAACCTTCAATTTGCAATCAGAAAAATCCATATGTGATTACTTTGTGTAATGCTCATGAATTATTAGTCTGGTTTTGGATATCTTTTGAAGTGCAGCTGTATAAAATCATGAAATATTTTCAAATATAGGCATGCTAACAGCATTTTTGATCTTGTCAGATATTTTATTACAGATAAAGCCTTGTATCTTTAAACATATCCCAAAGAAAGAGGGATCTGGATGAGCCCTTTCTTTAATCTGTCCTACCGCAAAGAATTTCAACATGGTAGTATGTACTGGTGATCTTTCCAATGTAATCGACCAAAAGCACTTTTCATACCAATGCTGTGTTTGCAAGGGACTCTGACAAGGATTCTCCGCTCCCTGCACCTTGCATGGAGGAAAGACTCTGTTTGAGTCTCGCCATGTATCTTGTATCTATCTGGCTTTCTCCAGACTACCCTGCATCACACATAATGTCAGCTCTTCATCTTTTCTATTTCAGACAAAGGAACTCCAGTCAAGGGACTCTCAGGCATGCTACAGTCATACAGCAGTTAAGAAAATAATTGAAAAAAATATTCACATTCAAGCTGAAAGAATCAATTCATCCTACTTCACTCAGAAGAACACGATTATTCAGGTGCCATGTTTGTGATCTCCTTTTTGGCATTGTGCATTATAAGCCACTGCCAGAGGCAGAACATTGAATGAGATAAATCAATGAGCATTCCCACATGCCAAACCAAGAAACTGTCAATAGGGTGAAGCACATTCCAGTTTAAATGCCTGCAGCACCTTCCACACGTCTTAGTAAGGAGTGGAGGTCCCTGACTGGATGAGTCCTGATGGCCTTGGAAGCAACTAATACATTTCCCAGAAACCTATCACTCTGGAGAAAGTAAGAGGGAGCAAAAAGGGCTTATAGACTACAGAGTTCTTTGGCAAAAGGGTCAAACTGTGGGTGAGTATTACTCTTCAAGAAGAAAGGACAAGAAGAGCTTGAAATTAGTACTGTTATAAAACAAAACAAAAATCAAAATCACAAACTGATGAAAGAGCTGAGATAAAAAGAAATCTGTGACATAACAATTAGACAATTTAGTGGTGCTTTTCTTTATGGACTGAAGTTTCTGGATTTGAAATAGCTCCTTTGGAAAAAGATTTTCTGAACAGGTTTTAGAGTTTATTTCTCTGGATACAGATAGCTCTAACAACTTGCAAAACTGCAAGAATGAGCATAATTGTAATTCTTATACTGTGGATGTTATTGTTTCTGCTCTTCCTGAAATTGGAGCAACAAAATTAACCTAACATCTGAAAAGGGAACAAAAGAAAGCCTGTTGTCTTGCTCTTCTTGTGAAGACAACAGATTTTAAAATCTTTTTCCCTTCATTGATGAAGAAAATATTTCACAGTGACAAAAAGGATTAATGGTTTAAAATGACACATCACAAAACCAGTTTTCAATTCTGAATTCCTCTTGTGATCAACAGATATAGGACTCAGGAAAAGAAAGGGAAGGCATATGTTGTGGGTTTTTTTTGTTTGGTTTTTTTTTTTCCTCTGGTATACTCTTTGCATAAAGTAAAATATCAACTTTTTAATAATCTTTGTTGATGTAAGGTTATTGTGTAATTGTACTTCAGTGTCAATGAGCCTTCGGTAAGCTCTCAGCCAAGCATTTCAGAAATAGTCTCCTAGTCCATAAGATCTATTTTGTTTTACTGCACAGGTTTGAAAAAGGATAGCCAAAACATCCCTATCTTGGAGTTTTCTAAATCAGGTATAACTCACTGTGTTAGCAAGCACAGAAGATGGATTGACACATCCTTGAGCCCATTGCTGCACTGACACTTACAGCCCAGGTTTCTCTGTGAAACACTGCTGCCCCAGTGAAACCCAAGTGTTTTATTGTGACTTCTCTGACCTGGAGCAAAAGGATTGATACACAGACATTAAATGTGACCAACTGTAGTGATGGGCAGGTCATCTAAACCACCATCGCTAAACCACCACTGGCACAATAACCTTGCTCCTTGTCCTGTCCTTTGTGACCTTCTGTGACCTTCTGATCGCCCAGCAATATGTCCAGATACTAATGATAATCCTTAATCTTCATATACACTCTATATATCCTCCCTCCCAAGGCTCCCAGCAACAACCTTAGGATAAGGCCATATTACATTGGGGCATTTCTGAGTCACATATGCACTGAGGGGTGCACGTGTCCTGTAGGCATCAAGGAGATCAGAAAAAAACAACAGCTATTGAATTCCCTTCCATTCTTGCAGACTCGCCCTTGATGCCACTAATTCAGCGTCTTTCTTCTTTTCCTAGACATCTCTTACTATATTATTTTAGGGGAAATAGTGTCTTAGGAAAAATAATGTAAGCAATTAAAAAATACAGGAAATGCATGTATGAAGTAAATGTGAGTTTTAAGTAGCACTGAACAAATCCAATACATCACATTATATTGTGTACATACAAGCTATTTATAGAAGCTCCATCAGATGAATGAAAGCACCTTATGTGTAAGCTTTCTTCTGTTTTTGAGATTGTAACTGTTGTGTGAGGGAGGATGATAAGGCTTTAAGAAATATTAAAAAATGTCAGCAGGCCTTCTAAACCTGTCATCTAGAGGCAAATACCTCTTGTTCAGAGTCCTGGAGGGACAGACTCTTGCCAAACTATATCACTCTAATTTCATCCCTCCTCCCCTTGCCACTCTATATAAACTATCCCTGTGCCAAGCTCATTTCCCTCCATCAGCCTTAGTTTCCACTGAGTTGTTCTTTGTTTTCTTTGTTTTTGTTTTTGGGGGTTTTTTAGTATGTTCTGTTGTTAAGATGGTAAAGTTTTCTGAGTGTCTTTTCTAGGACACATTATGGAGACACCTTTATGCTTCAGAAAGTTATAATTAGAAGATGAAGACAAGGTTTTCACCTCAGACAGAATTCAGAACTTAATGTACAATGTTAATTTATATCCCTTAAAAGATGCTCTGTTGTTTGAATGAGCTTGTACTAAGCCATTGGGATTATTAAATAGGTTTTGTATTGCTTGCCTTGCAGTTTCCCTCTTCTTACCTCCTCCATAACAATACATTCTGAATACAGTTCTGTCCTGTGAAAGGTCATTATTAAACTTCATTTTTACATCTACTTCAGAGTGAAACCTGAATCAGACCAGGCTTTCCTGAGCAGAATGGTAGCTTGTGTTGGTTGATAGGCCAATACTTAGTGATGAACAGTTTTCAAATAAAATATTCAGTCAAACATAACCAAAACAGCAAAAAGCATACTGATTTTAAAAAGTCATACTGGGTTGAATTTATGCTAGAACAGATGGCTGGAATAATGCCAGTGCCCTAAGTGAAAAACACTTATGCCTATAGACCATTCTGACAGCCAGACATCCCTGCTGCTTAAATAAGTGTACAAGAATGTCACACACAAGACAAAATGCAACATATCTTGTTTGGCAAATGGAGAAACAACTTTAAAAAAAAAAAAATAGAGCAGAGCAGCTTGAACATGAGACTGAGGATTTTGCCCAGATTTTCTAGATTTCTGAAATATTTAGCATATTACAGATTCATAAAATTGTAAATAATTTTCTTTTTTTGAATTCAGATGACCTTATTCTAAGGTCTAAGATGATCTAATTTTAAATCCTTATTCTAAGGATTTCAGAACAATAAAATTGGTATGTTTCCACTGTGTCTATAGTCAGTTAGCTGAAGACTGTAGAAGCCAATGAATCTTTCTCAAAATGGTAGAATAAGCCCTTGCACAGTTCTTGTGTTCTGTAACTGTGTAGTGAGAGACAGCAAAGTTTGTGGATTCAGAGATTTTTGAGGGGTTTCCTGGAAAAAAGCTTAGGATGCCACTTCGTTAGATTTTTATTGCCTAAAACCAAATGTGGTCAGCAAACCAAGTTCCAACAAATCTGCTTTCCGGCTGACTAATTCTGAAGTTGGTTACAGTAACCAGGTTGTCTTACCTTGTTTATTCCTCTGTTCATGCTTTAAATTGCCTCAAAGGGCAAGGGAGATGACATTTCTTACCAAAGGCCCTGTTATGATCCAGAATCAGGCAGACAGACCCGAAGTCTGTTTAAATTCCATTTAAAAAGTTGGATTTGGAGCTTATCACTCATTTAACAGCTTAGTGGTTAAGCACTGATCCAGAAAGCAGCCAGTGATGATTCTAAGATGCATACATCCTTCAGTGTTCTCCGAAAGCATAGTACATGGAGCAGGCCCATTTGGTGGTATCCTGAATGCAAGAAGTTTGTCTCCTGCTGAAGCTGTATGGCAAAGAAAAGGTGGCAATCCAAAGAGAGTAGCCAGGAAGAGGCTGAAATGCCTTACTGGGTTCATAAACATCATGCAAAACAGACAGACAATTAACTTAAGCAACCCATGCTGCCTTCTGCAGTTGGCTAAGTCAGTTGTATGACCAAAACAGAGAAAATACTCCTATTACTCAGGCTAAAACATCCATACCAACACTTCAGGTCTTCAGAGGCAACAGCCTGTTGCCACCTAGTTTGTAAGGAGTTTAGGTAGTCATTCTGACAGCTAGAGATGCTACTCAACTTCTGACTATACAAATACCTGAGATAGGCACCTAAAGTTTGGATAGGTGGTGGAAGATAGTATTAGGCATCTTAAAGATTAGATTAAGTTTTGCCCTAATTCTAAAAGCACAATACAAAAAACGTGAGTCTGAAAGATTGCAAGTGCTTATATCTTCTCGAATAAAATTAGTCTGACAGATGAATTTCTACTGTGAGGTATAGTGAGTGCCACTATATTGAATCCACGTCTCTCTCTTGGCACCGTCTATTTCAGCCTTGCAAACTGGGTGCCTAAATCCCATGAAGTGCCTGGTCCTACGGGAAAATTCAGCACAAACTACAGCAGCTCAGCCACTTCTAGGAAAAAGCATGGCAGGAAGATAAAGTAACTGTGGATGTGGTAGCAGCCCTTACCTCATTATATAACAGCATAATGATTATTATTCACTAATTGAGGAAATAAGACACCTGATGACAAGGTACAGAAAATGGGGGGAGAATGTGCCTCTGTCCCAGACATGCAGGAGATTTTATTTCTAATACAGAGAAAATACATAATCATATGACTGCCATAAAACCAATAAATTTTTAAGTCCTCACTGACAGAAGGGGTCTTCATAATTGTGTCTATTTTTCCTTGTTCACTCTTACTTCATAGATCATGTATTCTTGGCTCTTCAGTGTAAGGAGGACATGGAAAAACATGAGAAAATACGAAAAGGAGAAGGAAAAAAAAGGTTATTTAGTGAGCAGAATAAGAAAAATGAGCCAAGGATGAAAAACTTCAATTTATAGTCCAAAAAAAGAAAAATTATGATTGCAGTCTACAAATACATTCAAGATAACAATGTAAGAAAATGTATGTATGAACACAAGAAGGAGAAATGGGTATGAATGGAAAAATTTAAGCAGAATATTAAAAAAAAAAAAAAAAATACAAATAGCCAGAACACTTGGGAGAAGACATGGATTCCTCAAGGAAAACAAGCATGAAAAAAACGTTCTACACATTTGACAACAATTAGTGAAACTATTCACTAGTAAACTACTAGCAAAAAAAGGTCAAAGCAATAAAAGTGGTCCTTGAAGACTGACCATAACTAATTACTTATTTCTGTGATAAATGAACTAATGATCATACAGTTGTGAGGTTGAAAATTTAAGCACATGTTCATCAGAAAAACAATATTAAGGATTACAGCACCTTAAATTTAGCCACACTGTATGTGATAAAAATGCACGTGGAAAACAAAAAAAGACTTAAGGTATTCCAAAAAGGAAGAGAGAAGTTTTAAATAGAGAAAAATATATAAAATTTAAAAAATAAATACGTATTTCTTATTAATTAAATACATAACAAGGACCAGTTTCTAAATACCAACATTATATATTAAGGACATAGTGAAATCAATAAATAATCCACAATTAGTATTGTTTATTTTCTCCAAAACTATGCATTATAGTGTATTCTGATTCCAAAACTTGCACAACTAAGAGGTGTGGTCAACAACTCGATGGCTGAGTGGAGACGAGTGACAAGTGGCATTCTGTAGGGGTCAGTGTTGGGACTGGTGCCGTTCAACATCTTTGTTGGAGACAGGGACAGTGGGATTGAGTGCACCCTCAGCAAGTTTGCTGACAACAGCAAGCTGTGTGGTGTGCTTGACCCGCTGGAGGGAAGGGATGCCATCCAGAGGGACCTGGACAGGCTGGAGAGGTGGGCCTCTGCCAACCTCATGGAGTTCAACAAGGCCAAGGGCAAGGTCCTGCACCTGGGTCAGGGCAATCTCAAGCACAAGTACAGGCTGGGTGGAGAATGGATCAAGAGCAGCCCTGAGGAGAAGGACCTGGGGGTAACTGGTGGATGAGAAGCTGAACATGAGCCAGCAGTGTGCGCTGGCAGCCCAGAAAGCCAACCGGATCTTGGGCTGTATCAGAAGTGTGGCCAGCAGGTTGAGGGAGGAGATTCTCCCCCTCTACTCTGCTCTCGTGAGACCCCACCTGGAGTGCTGTGTCCAGCTGTGGAGCCCTCAACGTAAGAAGTGAGTCCAGAGCAGGGCCACGAAGATGCTCAGAGGGCTGGAGCACCTCTGCTGTGGGGACAGGCTGAGAGAATTGGGTTTCTTCAGCCTGGAGAAGAGAAGGCTCTGGGGAAACCTTATCACAGCCTTCCAGTACCTGAAGGGGGCCTACAAGGAAGTTAGGGGGGACTTTTTACAAGGGCCTGTAGTGACAGGACAGCCAGTAATGGCCTTAAATAAAAGCGAGGAGATTTAGATTAGATATCAGGAAGAAGTTCTTCACGGAGATGTTGGTGAGGCACCAGAACAGGTTGCCCAGAGAAGTTGTGGATGCCCCATCCCTGGCTGTCTTCAAGGACAGGCTGGATGAGGCTTTGAGCAACCTGGTCTAGTGGACGGTGTCCCTGCCCATGGCAGGGGAATGGAACTAGATGGTCTTTAAGGTCCCTTCCAACCCAAACCATCCTGTGATTCTATGACTATCACAATATTGATTGTAGAAAATCAATCTTAAATTATCTCTATAAAAGGAAAGACATGAATATACATAGACAGACAGATAGAAAAATACTGCAGTAAGCTTTATTAGAAATTTAATGTAGGGTTATAAATGCATATAATTTTTTTTATTATTTATGTTATGGATTAGTAAAACAAAAAACTTGAAGTCATGATACATGTACGATCATTCTGAATCTCAGTTATGGATATGTTTTCCAATTGTCTTAATTATGCAAGTCTAAACTTGGACCCAAACTGAAGCACTCAGAAATGTGATTTTCTTTTGGTTTACAAGTCACTTGTATTCTATTCCATTTAAAAAAAAAAAAAAAAAAGAAAATTTTGAAGTTAAATGGTATTTCAGACATACTCTATGAGAATAAGTTCCATGTTCTGTATGATTTATCTTTTAAGCACTAAAATGATAATTACATTTAAATTACCCTCCAATTCTATTGCATTAACATAATTGTGTGTCAACTAACAAGATATACTTATTAAATGGAGTATTTCTAGGCCATTTACTCATGCAATAATATGTTATTGTTAAATTTATAGTACACCTAACAATACCTTGCCTAGCAACTCAGTCTTACTGAAAATCATGCCATTAAATAACAGCAACTCTACTATTTCCTACTGACCTCAATGAACTCCTCAGTGCTCTATAAAGAACATTAAAATTAGCTTTGTTATATTACACATCTCTAAAGAAAAGCATAAACTTTAGACATGAGGCCAGAATAAGTGCTTTATTTAAACTGTAACACACTCCAAGGTAGGAAGGAGTATTGCTGTTGTAACAGGTGCAGTAAAAGCAAGAGTTAAGTTTTGCGTTCATTTTATGCCAGATTAGTAATTTACAAAGACATTTGAAGAACTAAACTGTGCAATTTCAGTGGTTTAGTGCTGAACCCAGGAAGCAAAATATTCTTTTTGCCCCACCTCCCCGCCAGTGTTAATAAAAGTTCACAAAGAAATTATTTTCTCTTTCAAAATTGGACCTTCAAAGTGAGAACTCGAACATCCTAGTGTAAATTGCTAACTTGGCTAATCTCTTCAAGTATAAAAAAAAGATATATTGTAAAATCTTGAGCCAACTGCATAAAAGTTTTGTATGAAATCAGGAAAAGAGGCTGATGATAAGAAATACTGTTGGGTTACAATTTGCTTTTCCATCCCAGCACAGAATTGCTCCCCACCATATAAATGTTTCTGAAAGCTAAAATGTACATATGGACATCTTGGCTTCTGATGAAACACCATTAAGTCTAAAGTCCTGTGAATGTTGAATGGTCTGCTTGCAGGTTGTAACTTGGGAAACTTTAGCTTTACCTAGAAGACAGTGACTCCGGAAATCTACAGTCATGGCATATTTTGTTGTTTAAATACTGTTTTCTCTGTGAGAGCAAAAGCAGATATTTCTGGTGTGACAGTCTAAGGATTTGTCTGCTCTATGCCGAAAGGAACACTGATTACATTCAGAAAAGCCTTAGAAGATCTTTTGTTTTTATTGGCAAGTAAAGTTTCTCACAGATAATTGAATGTACTTATTTTTCACAGACAAGTTTGTCCATGTTTTAGTTTCATAGTAAAACAAGAAAGAAAAGACAAGACTTCCATAATTCTATATAGTTCTTGGATGTATGCTGTTAGTTTTCAGATGCTGCTACTTTCTTTGAGTCAAATATTCAATCAGAATGAATATTCAACAGAATATTCAACCAGAAAATTAAATCTCCCCTTAACAATCAAAGGGTATGCACAATTTACGGGTGAATGCTTGTTGTAATTAAAAGAAAAAAGTGAAATAGAAAATTACTTGAATCTGAAAATAGCTACTGAACATTTGCGCAAACTACTTTGGTAATCTCTGTATTTAGTCGGGCAATAGCTCTGTGCACAAACCTGGAGATGCCACACTAGAGCAAAGAACAGCAGAAGGGCTGGCACTCCAGGAAGCAGGGAGAGGGAAAACTGCTTAATAAGCCTCTTTTCACTGTCACTTTGTTCCCTACAGTATTTTTCTTCAGTAGCATGTTGAGTCAGGTTTAAAAATTCCCAAGAGATGAAGCTATCACCACTTCTCTTAAAAAGTGATTTCAGAGCGAAAAGGAATAGAGGAATTTTATCCTTCTTGATATTATATTCCAATACTCTTACCATAGTATTATCACTATGTACCACATTGAAAACAATAATGGAAAGGAAAAATGAAAAATTTTTCAGACACTTGTATCATGTTTTCCTTTGGTTATGAAAGGAACATTGGATTGAAAAAGAGTTTATGGTTTACTGGCTTTAATACAGTGCTACTCTATGTAATTTATTTTGTGAAGTAAATATGTACTATCTTAAAAACAGTTGATTCTTATTTTTTTTTTTTTTGTTGCTGATGGAAAGCTTTAAATACAAAGTCATTATGGACAGAAATCATCTAACTTCCAGCTTAAAATAATTAACTGACAGTTTATATCCAATTAATTCTCTTGGTATAACTACTTTCTCACTTTGTAATTTTCTTCCCTCTTGTATTTATCCTTGTGGTGGATTTATAGGAAACAATCATATCTGCTCTCAGCTTTAGTTTTTTTCAGCTTCTTGGTATCTTCCGCTATGTTTTGGTTTTCCCCTGCTTGATCCTTTTGGGATGCTTTCATTCACCAGTACACTGTGAATTCATTTTTTTCTTAGATTTAGTAACCTCAGTTTTACAAAGCTTTTCAGAGGAGGCCTTAATACTTCCTCACATGACAACATTAGCATTTTTTCATTTTCAGAGCCAACCCCCCAACTGAGTTTGCTTTCTTCACGTCTGAATGATTTTGATGATTCAGTCATCTAATCCACCCAACTCTTTTTCCTCTTCACCTACTGAATATCTCCCAGTTTATTGTACAAATTCATAACAGTCCCTAAATCTATGACTATCCACTTCATTAATGAATTGAATTCCATATTCCCATTCTTAGCCTTCAATTTTTTTTTTTTTTCCTATGGCAGTTTTTCTTTGAATTGACAAAATCCATCTAAGCATGTACCATAGACAATTACCCATGATATCCTCCTACAGTTTGGACTAAAGCCATTAAGGAAAATATTAAATGAGAACCCTTATAAAAAAAAAAAAAATACTAACAATCTCCCAGAATAACCTCCTTCCCCTACAGTGTATCTTATCTCTTTTAATATCACACATGGTTTTCTCCCCTTTAGTCATTTCCTTGCAGCACATTAACATTCTTGTAGTAATACTATTTTTAATTTACTCTTTGGCACTGTATCAAACATTTAACTGAAGTCCAAGTAGTTGAGCTTTACTGCATGTCATTTGCCTAGAAAATTATTTATCAAAGAAAAATTGCAGTTAAAAACATGTTGTGTTTTGTCCCATTTCTAATTGCCTTCATACATTTCATTATAATTTCAACTAAATTTTGTCCTAAAACTTTGCATGATATTAAGGCCAGATGAACCCAGTATATTAAATCACTTAACATCTCCCTCTAAATTTTAAATGCAGGCTTTACTATTGTTCTCTGTGTATACCGTATCAGCTGGGATAGGTTGATCAAATAGACCTCTGGTTTTAAATATGGTCCTGTCAAAATTCAGGAATGCAGATTATCTAATCTTCCCCATCTGCACACAAAGAATTTTTTAAGATTTTTTTTTTTCCATCCTGTGAAGCAGTAAATCACATTTCCATGTCCTCATTTTCATAATTTTCTCCATATTCCATACCTTGCCTTTACTGGAAGCTTTGTGAAGACTTTCATTTAGAACTGGGAGCAAATAAGCCATTTTTAACATCTGCCTGTTCCTAGATTAAAGAGCCTTTTTCTTTCTTCCTTTTTTTTTTTTTCAATTTTGCGTGGTTAAAGACCTCTTCATCACTTTTTGTATGATGTATCTTGGCCTGATATTTGGCAATTCTCACACTCATAGTGTGTGCTGAAATCTAATAAGTAGCTTTCATACTGACTAGTTAAAGAAAAAAAAGAAAAAGTTATCTCCCTACTCTCTATTCCTTAAAAAAAAAAAAAAGCTGTTGAACTTGAACTATTCCTTATGAAATATCTTCCCTCAGCTCAAGTACCTTTTTCATTCATTATTTTTACTTCTGAAATTGTTTAGTCCATTTAGTTTCACTAGACAGTCTACATAATTATTCACATCTTACCTTCTAAAATTAAGAACCTACTATAGATTTTGCATGTTCTTTACATAATCCACCAAACTGATCCATTTTAGGAACACTCGCATCCAGGGCTGCTTTTAAGCAACAGATCTTATACAATGACTTGCTAATGTACAATATCAAGTACTCTTTTGTTGGTAAATTGAATATGTGGTATAAAAACATGTAAAAACTATTATAATTCATAGCAGTTGTTCTTAGGCAACTTCAAATTACAGGACATTTATTCCTGTAATACTAACAGTATTACACCAAACTTTTTATAACCTAACACTGGCAATCTGTAACAAACTCTCAAATTAGACTGTTGAATCTTTTCCACACTTCTGTCACATATCTTGACCTAAAGATATTCAATTTTTAATGATTGTGAGACTTTTTTTCCCTAATACCCCAGCACCTTGCACAGAATCCTGCTTGACTACATTTGTATTTATGTATTTTCTTACTAACCAGTTCTTCTAGTCTTTGGATACCTTCTCTCTCCTAAATATGTTTACATCTCCTGTCAACTTTTGTTATCTATGAGTCTCATTAACGTTGCATTTAGTTATTTGAAATCATTGCTATAGTAAATCAGAGAGTCTCCTGCAAACAGCTAAACACTCAGCTTCAACCTCGCAGATTCTCACTGCATAACATCTTACCTATTTTTTACCTTTCCACCTGTACATGCATATAAAAATTAGAAAAATGTCTGTCATCTGAAACCTCAATGACAATATAATCCATTTTTCTGACCTGGATGCATGTGATCTTGCTCGTTTATCTCTGTTCATTACACTGTTGCAAGGATCTTTGTTGCAGCGGCATCCATTTCACCCTATCCCACTCATTGCCTTTCCTTTGCTGTTCACTCAAGCATTAATCTTAAATACCAAGAGCATTTCTCTCTCATCAGCTGCAAAGACTGACTTTGGACACTCATTAGCCCATGATCCAAGCTTCCATCCATTTGCTGTGTTTAAAACCACCTATTTTTTTTTTCTCCTCCTATTTCACCTTTCAGATTTTGTAAGATTTCCCTGCAAAGACATGCAGACTACCTTATTTTTCTCCTTCATGTCCTTTCATGAAATTTTTTTTTGTTCTGAAGCTGTCACAAAATTCGGTATCGGTTAGATTGCTAACACACTATCATGTGCATTAGCCCTGCCTCTTCTTTCATCTCTGGTGGGGCAGTTTCCTGACATGCGATAGACTTCTAGGGCATGGATCATCACTTTGCTTGGTATTTGCATAGGGAGTCCTAAGCCATGACTGGGTCTTCTACAAAATATTTAAAAAAATAAATGACTAAACCAAGAAAAGTTACACACACAAAAATAGAAACCATGAGTTCCATTTATGCTGATTTAATATTAGGCACCTGCACGCTAACTCTCTATAGTGCTACAGGTAAAAGCAGAGATTACAGAAGAGCCTTTACCAAATCTGTTTATTGTCATTATATTTTTCAGTGATACAGCTACTAGTTAATCTACCTAATTTTATTCCTATCCAAGCCATTAAGAAGCATTCATATATATTTTTCCAGGGAAGAAACACTGTGTCCAAACTTTTGCTTTTATATAAATCTAAATTACAGAAAATTACCATATGACTTAGCATACTAATCACAGACTGCAAATAGCAAATACTGGAGGCACTTCTCACAGGAGAAGACCTCATAAGTGAGCTGTAGGCTGATATTTTGTAGTACATAACAAGTGTCAGAATGATTGGCAGCAAAATATGACTCCAGAACAGACGAGTTGAATTTGGAATCCCTCACAAACTGATAAACAGTGAAATCTTCTGTAGATAATTTGCCAAAAAGAAAAACTTTACCCTCACCATGTGAACCTTCTCACTGAGAATGTTTTTTTTCATGGCAATTCTGTGAACAGCACAGTTTGCCTTTAGAGTTGCAAGTTTGAGGTGAAAGAATGGAAAAATCCTGTACCCTGATAAAACATGAAGAATTTTAAGTTTCATAGCAATGACTGCTATGATGCAAGATCTACAGGCCAAATCTCACTAGGATGTTGTTGAAAAACGTGATTATATAGCTATCACTTTAAATATAAAGTAATTAAAAACTTAGGGTTCACACGGTGCATTTAGCTAACACAACATTTTATTGAGGGTGATGTTTCAAAATTGGGTATCTTGAAAACATACATACAACTCCTGGAAGATTAACTGGCAAGACTAGGTCTGGAAGATTGGTATTTACCATCAAATAACCCATTCAAATTGTGCTTGGTATAAATACAGAGAAAATAATGGACTTAAACTGACAATTTTCAGGAACAGAGATAATATTCTAGGACTAATGAAACAAAGCAAATGTCTTCTGAGTCATTCAGTCAACTTGTCTGCCTTCGTGTTTTTACTGCCCCCTTCCATTATGAGGATGCTGCAGCTTAGTCAATAAGCTATTATAAAAAGTCTGACTTCTTACTGGTTACTGGGTGTAATGAACTGATGTAAGCATCCCTATCCACATGGGTGTACAAGGGAATCTAGTGACCTAACAATCATAATTTCTGCCATTTCTTCTTCTTTTGTTATCTTTACCTCCCTATTCACCCAGTACAGAGTTTCAATGTAAAGTCAGTTGTAAAGTCTGGGAAAAGGACACTGAACCCCTAGCTTCGTAACCTCTCAAAAAAGGGCTTAAGAGCCTTCTATACATGAACAGTCTCCTAATCACTTCTAATCTTTTTCATAGCTGATATGCTATGCATGTACAGATGTACTTCATTCAACTTTTTCTAGGTATTACTCCGAGTTTAGAAGAAATATAGAAAAATATACATCATGAGAGAGTTAAAAAAAAAAAAAAAGTGTAACCTTCTTGATTTTAAAACTTTTTTCTTAAAATTGGCTCATTTATTTATTTTTTCTCAGAACATAAAAGATGAAACTGCAATAAAGAAATGAAAGATCAGTTATTGCTTTCTGACTAAATCACATGATTCTTGACTTTCACCTCTACACAGCAATACATTGCTGTGTGTCAAATGAAATACAGAGGTATAGTTATAGAATTAAAGTTTGAAAAGCTTTTTTCTCTATACTGTTTGACTTTTTTGCTTCAAACTGTCTCTTGACATCATTTTACCAAAGATGTTGGTATTTAAATAGGCATGGTTTTTTGTCTCTCTATGCACACAGGGATTGTCACTGATTCAGGCTGGATTATATTTTGTATTTTTGCAATCGATAGAATTTTACAGCTGTCAAAACTGTTCTAGAAAGGCAGAAAAGCTGGTACTTCTGCTTCAAACATGAAAAGACTTAGTAAGCCAAGAAAACTCCATAATACACAGAAGGACATATGCTGCAGAGGCCGAGTGATGGGTGAGTATGTGGTAGAAAGTTCTGATGAAAACACAAGGATGTAGGAGGATTTTGACAGTTGGGAGAAAGGGAAAGGATGCCAGCTCCTCTCTCCTGCTCCTGCCACAGCCACACAGCATGGCGAGGAGCGCCCAAGAAACTGTTTTACCATAAATGCTGTTTCTCTCAACCTTGCAGTCATCAATGGATCTTTTCTGAAAGACCGAAAAACTTTTCCCTGTATGTATCATTGCATGCCCTAAGTCACCAGACTGCTTAAGTCTAGGGGTTAATATGAACAAAATTGTTGCTCTTTGTGAGATCAAGAGACATACCCGTATAGATTCAAATATTCCAGAGGTCTTACAGCAACATAGAGAGCATTAACACCAGCCTCTCTGTAACTGACCACACCCAAAAAAGCAGAATAGATGATGGCAACCAAGTCTGTGGATTTTTGGCTCATACCCTGAATGCATTCTGAACCCCCCCAAATAGCTAGGTATATGTGTATGTGTGTATATATATATATATATATATATATATATATATATAAAAAAATTAATGTTCCACAACATTAGAATAAAGGCTCCTGTAAGTGTATCTCTGTTAAAACTGAATAAACATTGAGTATTCTTTTAGTCTAGAGAGCTATTAAAAATTCCTCAGTCCCCAGACACAATCGATGCTGCCAACTATAGGACTATTTTTTTTAAACATCAAGTGATGGAAGTACATCCCTACTAGGAAAGCAGAATGAATCAGAGCTTACAGTAGCTACTAGAGAGCCATCAGAACTACTAAGTCCCCAAACCTCTATCCTGGCCCACAGCCCTGCTATCAAAAAACCCAGAGTCAAAACATAATTTCACTCAAAGTTTGCTCTAATTAAGAGATGCCTAATCCATTTTTGCTGTATCCTCGAAGACGTTATTTCAAACAATAGGGTTTGGAAAGTGCAGGAACATATGCACGTTGTTTTATTCTGTTTTCAAACAGGAGATTGCTTTAAATACTTTAAAATATTCTGAGTGACAGAGATGCATGCAAATTTGAATAAACCTGTTGTTGTTTGCAAATCTCACCACATATCTGAGGTGAGATTTTCTAAAGCTGATGCCTGAGTGTTTTTCTTTTATATTTCTGTTCTATTCTTTATTAGCTGCTTCTGTCTTCCACTCTCTTTTTTTTTTTTTCCCCATATCTACTGTACAAATTTCCCTAGAATTGTTACCTTTTTCTTGCAAAATACACTTATACTTGATTATGGAAGCAACGAAGCTGACTGCAGTTTAAATCCTGTCCTGAATAGGTCTTACACACAGTGTTTTTAAGTAACATACAATTGCTTTTATAAATTATTAAGATTTTTGTGTCACAGTGAGCTTAATCCACACCTCAGAGACTCCCTAAAAAGGGGCTGGCAGAATGGAATTCAGTACATCCAGGAAAGGGATCTGGTTAAAGCTCAGGACTGTAAATCATACCAAGAGAACATATTTTAATAGAATGTAAGTGTTCTTTACTTTTAAAAGAATATATGCCATTTTTTATTTGGAGTTGCTGTAGAAAAAAGGTGTACATCAGCAAGCATAAATCTCCCATGGCCTCACTGAAACCACAGCATCTGGTCTCATCTCCTTTTCAGTTATTTATTCATCATGAATACTTTCTGAAGAGCTGAACTAGATGGATAGTCTATGTATTAGTGCATTTATTAAGGTACAAACCAAAAAAGCACAAGCTATAAAATGGTCCATAAGATGACATGCATAGTCAGAAAAGAATAGGCTGGAGGTCTGCACAGACCACCTGTTGAGTTCAGCAACGGGGAAGCAGCACAGGGGTTGATCAGTTCATGCCACAAAAGCAACTGCAACAGCGAAGCATGGGAAGTGACATGGATGATGCAAGGTGCTTAATTCCATTGGGTGGCATGCATAAGAACACTTTAAAACAAATTAACTGTGTTCCAGGCAATATATTTCATAACATTTCTTTATTAATCTGGGACATATTTTTTACCAAATAATATAAATAAACTGCCTATGTATGGAAAGGTCCTGTCTCAAGAAGAAACTATTGCCACTCTGATAAATAAGGTTGGGGTTTAAATGGTATCCACTTATGGCTACTTGTGCTACTATTCATCCAATGTTTATTAGAGTAAATTGTCAGTCCACTAAATAGCACTAAAAAGGAAAGATTTACTGCAAACACTAACCAAGCTTTGTTCTTAATGTTTACTATCAAAAAATAGTTCTTTTAAGAATATGAGTGGTTTTTTTTGGAAGATGTACATTGGCTTACTGCACAAAGTATTTCCAATATTTTTGAAGGACAGAGATCTTGAGAAACTTCAAGTAATAACAACTTTCCCATTCTTAGCTTACATAGTAATTTTACTGGCTATTTGTTTCTGACAGTTTGTCCCTTATCAAAAAAGTTAAAAAAAGGGTTGACCTCTTCTATTGGCTTGGCAATTGCATACATGCTTTGGAGCATAAAGACCATAAGCTGCCCTGACTAATCTGCAACAGCTCAGCTTCTTCTCCTGCCTCATCAACACCATGGCACAAAAATGGCATGTCCTATTAAGGAATTATTCAAGCTTGAAGTAAACAGGACCTTCCACTGTTTCTAATGGGTTTTGGATGACATCCCAGAGCTCCTGTTCTCAAACACAGAGGTGTTTAGGTGTTTTGGTAAAGAACCATCAGATCAATCTAGTGACTAAAGAACTGGCACAGATACAGTTAAGCATTGTTTGACCTATTGTAATCTATATCGTAAATCCAGGGGCACTTTTTAAGTGCACATACAAACAGAAAGTTACAAAAGTGATGATCATTGAGGCTGTAATAGGATGTTATATGCTGCCTAGAGCTGAACTGGGTTAAAGGGATAGAGGCCCAACTGCCCTTCATCACAAACATGGGGTAGCATGGATATGAGGATATATGTGGATTGGTCCTCAATTAGCTACTCTGGCCCAGTTCAGTGCAGCCTTAGGGTTAATGCAGTCTCAAATTGATAGAAGTGGGTCAGAGAGCAACACCCTATGTTGTTACAGTCACAGATCTAAAAGCATACAAGCCTCTGGGAAGTGGCGAGGAGTAGGGTCAAGAATTGCCCTGAAACCAGATACAGCTGCTAAAATCAGTCAAAACAGGACTGACTCAGACTTAACACCTTTCAGTAAGAATAACACTATGACTTGTGATACAGTGATAAAGAATTCTGGGGCAGATTTAACCTTCCACAGATTTGGGAATTTAATGGATGCCATCTGTCATGACTTTAACAGCAATTGTACAGAGATATGACCAACTCAGAAAGAGAAGATAAAATCAAGTAAATAAAAATCTACCCTGTAATATTTTTTATATTTGTAACCTTAGAGATGCAATAGAGAAAGAACATTAGAGGAACAATAATTAGAATAAAATTAAATTTAAGGGGGGGGGGGGGGGGGGGAAGAAGTAAACATTGACACTGCTTAGGAAGACAGAAGAAACAGATATAAGGTCCTCCCACATATGATCCTTATTTCCCATCCAGAATGGAAATGTTTAGCAGAATACTGCATCAAACACAGATGAAGACAAAAATCTCAAGAGCTTAACTGTGCTTAATATGACATGGGCACTTAATGATTAAAAGGAAAAGGTACATCAAGGCTTTAACAATTTGGAAGTATCAGGTCTTCAATCAAATCCCACTGTCTGTCATCTGACTAGTCAGGCCAAAACTAGTATCCTTCAGCTAAATGTTTCCAAGACATAAATTCCTTGTAGCCTAGGGGAAGCACACTGAGCTGTAAGCCAGAAGAATGTATTCTCTTCTTATCTCTCCTTTCAGTGGTTTATTACTCCTTGCAGAGGTTTGTTGAGGATAAGGTAGGGTTAAAAGAATGATCACTATGGCCCCACATTACTACTAGCTACTTGTGTCGTGTGGGCAAACTAATAAAACTAATACTAATTCTCTCTGAACTGAGAACTGAGAGATCTGTTCTCAACTCTGCTGAATGTGATCTCAAACATCCAGTAGTCTCATGCAGTGCCCCCCATACAGCAAATCTGTGAAGTGTATGGGGTTTCCATTCAGACCATTTGTTAAGACTTCTTACCTAGTTAGGAGTTACACCGTTACTATGATAGTACAGTAGCCCTTAGTTCGACTGACAGACATTTGCAATTCTAGCATTTAAATTATGGACCTATATATGGCTTTCTTCAGATTATACATAAAATAGTTCAGATTTCAGACTTTTTTTTTCTTTACAGTCTAGGTTAGTTTTCAAGCTAAGGATAAATTCTAAATAAAATACAATATAGTAAGAAACGTGTAAAAAAATACTAGTGTTAACTCTATGACCTATGACAGTAACTTCGGTCATTCTTACAAGCAACATTTCACTTTAGGGAGCAAGGGTGAAGGACATACCTGGGGAGAGCTCCTAGTAATAGCTGAATGAGAGTTTTGGGATGGTTGAGTGTCCCCAAAATTTTACCCAAGGTAATTTGAAATACTTATGCACGGTGAGGTGAAATGGGTGTAGATTTTCCCTACTCTCTTCCATTTTGTGGCTTAAGGTACAGACTGACAGCAGAAAAATCACCTGTTTGGGTGGCCAAACAGGGATTTAGTCTCAAGCAAAGATTTACTTCTAGAAGAGGGGGGTGAAAAGGGGAAAACAGCACACAGGTGATGTAGAAATTATGCCAATTCCCGTAGTATTTCCAGAACACCTTAGCTGCCATAAACACACCTTGGCTTAAGAGTCCTAAAGCCCTCCACTCTCTTTTTAAAATTAGTCTAATAAAATAAACAATACCCTAAAAAAATCTGGCAAACTTTGATAGAACTGGTATTAGACACATGATGCTTGTTTAGAATCATCTATTCATTATTCTTCAGATTTTGCTACTGATATGGCACATCTGTCAGCCTTTATTAGAGAAAAATGAAATGTATTATGCTCTTATAATAAGGGCATGGTCAGTGTTACACATCCTTCTGATAGGGAGCACTAGAAGGTTCATATTTTTGAGGAGACTACAGTTTGCAAATACACCTTACAACTGAAACATTATAGTATGTGTAAGATGTAACAGTTATGAGAGGCACTTCATGTAGGATGTCAAAGTTAATGTCACACAAGCTCTTCTACTATGGTTTCACATTTGTGTGTGTTCAATCTTTATGAAAAATACCCCTTACTATCCTAAGTGTTGTAGGGCAAAACACATAGTATGGGATTTTTGTGCATACAGTAAGCCAAAACCAAAATCTCTTTATTAAGATGTGCAATTTTAAGAAAAAAAAACTGTCATCCAGCGACTTTCACCAAAAATTAATATCATGTGGCAGCGTATATTAAGGTTTATTACACAGAGTGTGCACTAAAATTTAAACAGAATTAATAACATGGCTTAGATTATTTGTGAAACTTTTTCAACTCTAAACTTTTGAATACATCATTTAATAAACCTCTATGTTCACTTTAAAAGAACAGAAATAGTATATTCTTAGGAAGAGCAATTTGGCTTCTCTAAAAGTTCAGCAGTTTATTCACGGCAATGAAAGTTCTTTGGCATGATAATGATTCCTACTGTTGAGGCTTAGTGAACAGGGCTGTTGGTTTTCCGTCCTGCCGTACAAAGTGCTGATTAACTTGAAATAAAAAGCACAGAGACTTAATCCACTGAAAGTAACAGCATGAATGTTCTTAATCCATTCATTCTATTCAGTAATTTTATGAGCAGCTTTCTGTACAGCAGTGCATCTTGCAGGAACTGTAAGCCATTTTTACACTTCATTTACGTAACAGAGGAGATGCGATTTGAAGATACGACAATTTAGGGAATCTCTCTACATGCAAGTAGTATTCTAATTGAGGGTATGAAGTTGCTGCATCATTAAACGTCTCAGAGTATATGGTATCAAGGCCATGATCTCCTAGACCACGAATAATAACACCTTGAATGACATCATTTTAGGACAACAGACTCCTGAAGACTAGGAAAACTTCAACCAAGTCAGGGCAGGAATGGAGCTTGGAGGAGTAAAATTTCACCACAAGCAAAACACAGCACTAAGATATAATTTTACAGCAGTCCTCTAGAAACTATTCTACAATACTACAAAAACCCTTTTTCCCCCTGGAAGAACCATATTCATTTCTCTGAAGGACATATACTCCTAGTCATTAATGACCTCCTCTCAAAGCAAGTAAGGGCTTGGTTTGGTAAAGAGTACATAGGTTGTACATATTAAGGATGTGAATGAGTCAGAAGGACTTGTACAGTTCTAAATGAATAGCAATTTAGCAGGTATAAAAAAAAAAAGTGTGAACTAGTTTGCTTTCATTATAGTCATAGTTTTAGAGCAGATTAGTCCAACGTGCACGGACTCACAGCTTGACTAGTTGCTAATGCTAATGATTTGTGTATCCTACCGATTTGTGTATCCTGCTGCAACTTCACAATAAGCTGCCTATTTATATTTTACTTAGTAAAAGTTCATCTCTAGAAGGACTTTTGATCAGTTTTAAAGTAGATGGAAGTTAGTGCCTTTTAAAGAAAATTTCCAGTACATCAAAAATTTGAGATGTCTATGATACACCTCCCTGAAATGCAGTACCAGCTGTGCAGCCGACACCGTGCAGTGTCAGAATACAAGATTGTCAACCACAGTCAAATAGCAGGCCAGCAAAACATTTATTACTTACACAGCCATTATGCCCTGGGCAGCATATAATTTGCTTACAACAGCTAAACACTTCAGGCAAGGAGTACTAAAACATACCATCATAGAAAAGCAGAGGTGTTTCAGCTTTTGTGAAGCAGGTTTTCCAAGTTCTGCATTGTAGCATGTCAAAAATACAAGGGCACACAGACTAAAGTCTGCATCCCTGACTTCACTGAGATACGGAATTCTTATACGTATGGAGTTGCAGCTTGCAATCACAATCCCCTCTCGAAGGGTGGAGATTCCACAGCTTCCCTGAACACTTGCTCCACTGTCCAACCACTCAGCAAGACTCATTTTTTCTCATAACTCATCGTAATTTCCATTGGTGCAGTCTGCAACTGTTCTTTTTTGGCAATGACATAGAGTCTGTTCCTGTCTTTAATCTGCATTTATGTGTAAAGAATGGAGTTATATTCCCCTTCCACATCTCTTTTCCTCTTCAGGCTAAGCGAGCACTGCTCCTTCACCATTTTATGTGTATCCTCTGCTGCATTCACCTAACAGTCTTAGTGATCCTCCTGTGGACCTCTCTGTATGGCAGCCCTTCCCTCCACCAGTTCAGCTGTTCTCCCTGCTGTAGAGTCATCTGTAGACTTGCTGAGCATCCACACCATATAATCACTCCGGTTGTTGCTGATTGCTTTTTTACCTTATGTTTGATGCCTTCTTCCTCTGTACTCCTGATGTATATTTCTAGCTCCTATCAACAGTCCTCTTCATGTTGGGTTCACCTTCCTCCACCCTATGTGACTTTTCCTTTCCTATACACCTTGTCCACAATGCAAAAAACCCATAACCCCCTCCTTTCCTACTATCCACTTTTGTCTCCCCTGAAATGGTTTCTGATATTTACGTTACTAATAACACATCATAAATTGTGATTGGGTATTTGCACCTGAAAACTGGGAGGGAGGAAAGCAAGGGGGGAGGAAGGGGGGGAGGAAGGGAAGGAGGAAGGATGGTGGGTTCATGCAAACACATAGCAGCAAAGACCAGTGTCCCTGTGGAGACACTAGTAGCTTTTTCAAACAGGATGTACTCTCACAGACTTTGAGAAAAAGTGATAATTGGTTGACAGAACTTTAAATTGATTATCATTCATGAAACTAATTATGGAAAAACCTAGTATGGAAGATTATTCAAGCGTATTTTATTTCAGGTGCAATACTGTCAGGACCAAGATATATTTCAGCTAAGAGCAGCAGCAAAAATAAATTATTTGAATAATATTTATAGAAAATATGTTTCTCCTCTCTAGTTGCAGAAAAATGCATACTTCCAGTAGTTCATGAAGCTTCTGGCGGCTGTTGTTTCAAACAAGGTGCTTGTACGAGGCCAGACTCCCAATTGAAACACAGTATTGTAAAAGTTTTCTTCTGGAGGAAGGTTATATGAGGCAGAGAGGCTTTATCACGATAGAGAAGAGGGCAATTTGACTTTAAATCAGAACAATTTCACTTTAAATTAACCATGCACCCAAAGAGTAACTAAGAATAGAACAAAAAAATACTAAAGTAGGTTAAAGGAAATAAAACAAAACCCCAAATCTGGAACTCCAGGTGTTTTGTCAAAAGGACAACTGATATTATTTTTTTTCCTTTTTAAGGAAAATATTAAGTCACATTCCATATAAGACTCTATTTTCATGCAAAATTAATTTTCACTCATAAAAATCATAGATTCAAAAGTTAAATTTCAACTTTTGAAGTCATATCTCTTGTGCACATGAAATTTTAATGTACCTTTTAATTACATAATGATATACTACCCTTTAACTCAGGTCTCTCTTTATTAAGGGAGGGTTATTTTTAAACCAGTTCAATATTTTGAGCTGTCTCAAGATTATAATTACAATAGAAGAAAACTTTTTCCCTAAAAAGAACATCATAAAATAGGAATTCATAGAAGAAGTCCAAGAAGAGCTAGAACTTAGCAGAACGGCAGATATGCAGCTGCAGAAAAAATCCTGATGGCATTTTTCTCTCACAGTCATGCTGATTTTCAAAGTTATTTATTGAAAAAATGTCATACAGGAGATATAACTACACTTCATAGTTCATTTGTAAGGAGATCCCAAATGAAATTGTGTTGAAGAAAGTGCTAAATTTTGAAAAGTAGAAATATGGGTAGAAGATATTCTTAGTTCTTCTAGCTTCAGGCTGATTGATTTGCACTAATTGCATCATTTTGTTTTCTTCCATTATGACTGTTTCATAAAATCTAGATGTATTTTTTAGAAACCAATCTTCCTGAGTTTGTATCATATATTCACTCTTGATAGAAAGAAAGATGCTTCAAAGCACATAAATTCTATAAAAAGACAGATTGCCTTTTGGGTGATTCTTCAAATGGATAGGCTTCAACACAGAAACTATTTAATCTATTCCTATATTGAAATCTTGATTGATATTGAAAACTCTCCATTTCATTTGTGATATTCTAAGTTAATGGCAGTTTCCAAAACTGCCATCAATTACAGATGTGGACATGACAAATAGTGATATGAAGTTCACCCTTTTTTTAACTCAGAGTATTCAAAACCTTTTTCCATTAAATTTGCAAATATTAGGATTAAGAGGTGTGTTTATGCTGTCTGAACCCACTTGTGAGCTTCAGATACTGAAACGGGCTGGTATTTCACAATTCCAGTAGAAGAGAGATTTTGCAAAGAATGTCAGAGAAAGGGACAGCATACGAAGAGGCTGTAATTTGTCTTTCCCTCAAGAATTAACAATAAATGTCATCCTTGCCTTGGAAGTATGAGCAAAATATAAAAACGTCTTTACTTGAACAAGGCAATTACTGTAACTGAAAGGTATATGGAGAATATATGTTTTGTTCAGCAAGCACTAAGAGCCAAAGCATTCAACAGAAGTAGTTTTCATATCTGGTCCTTAATTCTTAGAAACCTGAACTTGGTCTATCTCTGCACAAAGACACCACAGGTTCTAATCAGCTCGTGCAGGAATTCCCTCGAGTTAAAGTTTCCAACAAAATGGTACTTTACTTCCAAAACAAAACCTTCATTATCCTCTGAGGTCATGGAAACATAAAACAAAGCCAAAAGCTCAACTTCATGAAACTCCTTTTCTCTCTTAGGGGCTAATTAGCTATTTTATTTAAATCCCAGAGTAGGATGGTTGCTAATCCTTGACTTCAAAGTTGTACAATTCTAAAATGTAATTAAAGAGAGCAACTGTTTTTTTCCAGTCTGGGAAGAGTTGACTTAACATTTCTGTTTCCTTTCTTTCCATTTTTCCAAAAGAGCCTCGATTTGCAGGAACCCCTCCCTAGCATTCAGCTCGTTGAACAGCGCTTGGGGAGGTAAGGCTACACTGGGTGCTAGTTTTCAGGTCTTATCTAGCTGTGTTGGATGTAGGTTTTAGGTACTGGTGCAAAACTACTGCCCAAGGAGGAAATACAACAACATCATGGAAGGATACCGCACTGTCAATGGTGGAAGGAGAACATGCAAATACATACAGCTAGAATTTTTATTAGAGTGTTATTAAAAGTGCCCTACACTAATATTTCCTAGATACTCATTAGGAGGGACCAAGACCTATATACTCTAACTTAACTTCATAAGTAGTATCATTGTGAGAAAATCTTTTGACTTACAACTAAAAACAAACATGTATTTAAATATTACAGATATTTGTATATTTTAATAAGTTTTTTGTAAATATTTTATGAATTTCAACAGTAGGTAGATATACAACACTTTTTCGTATGGATTCTTTATTAGAGATTCCATTATATTTCATGAAGTAAAAAGTAAATCAGTATTAGATTTTTTAAATTACAACAAATTATAGCAAGTCGGCTTTCTAGTTACCATGGTTACAGGTCCCAACAGGCCATTCTTTAAGAATTTTCTCCCCTGCCCAAGATAGCAACAGTCTTTAAAAAATGTTATCTAGACTACAGCAAAAGACGATTTATAGTACATTTATGCTGACATGCAAATTAGCAGAGCTTTTGTTAATGAGACTGCCACTTGGGCACAAGCACTGGCATCCTTATACTGAGAAAGACAGCTGCTGGAAATTATAGGTCTTAATTTTAAATAAACCATGAATACTCTAAAAATAAGCTCCACAGCATTTTAGTTTGACAAAGATGAAAAATATTTACTATAACTATCTGACTAACCTATGAATAAGAGTCCAAGACAGTGGCTTTTTCTCATGCTGTCATTTCTGAGTACAGTGTTCATTTCTGTCAGTTGCCTCTGTTCTATTTGCACTAATCTCTATAGTTCTTCTATAATAATTTTCACCATAATTAGTAAGCATCTTTACTCACTTACAGATGTATACTAAGCAATTTGACCTATGTGTTACATGGGATTATTCTGTACATTTTGCTTATCTTCTGGAGCTCTCATACAGGAAAGAAATTTAATACAATTGCTTAAAGGAAAAGAACTTGCAAACAATCTCCACCTCCCACCCTCAATCAAATTTAAAGGGAAGGTTGTTCATATGTATTTCTTTTCAAGATAATCACATAGAATAATTCATCAAATGGATTTCCAACAAATCTCATTCAATAGGCATGAAACTTCACCTACAATACGCAAATATACACACAGAATTGTCAGTTTCCACAAGTTCTCCTTTCAGCTGTAATCATCAGACATATACTGAGGGGAAACAATTTTCAGATTTCTAGAAACAATGGTTTGGAATTACTCTAATATAAATATTAATACCTAGACAAAGACTGATATTTGCTGTCCTTTTTCAACAAAATGATGGAAGTCTACTGCCAATTTTATCACATGCAACTTCACTGATGTCAAAGAAAATGGGCAGGTTTAAGATACCAATAGCTTTGTCTGGCCCACACTGAAAGCAAAGAGTATCTAAATACCTTTAAAAAACCTGGTCCTTTGGGTTTTCTTACACTTCACTGGTATTATTAATGGGGTCACATGTTTTGTTTCCTATTATGCTATTCTTGTTTTCCCTTGCTTATAGGGAAATAAGAACCAAAAACTTGTGCAACGATTATGCTATAATGTGGAAGAACATACATGAAAGTCTATGTGAGATTTGCAAGATTTACTATGCATGTTTCGTTACACAAAGGCCGTTTCATATATACAGATAATTTTAAAAATATGTAAAATGTTTCCCTGCATTGAAATATCTCCTATTGTTTTCTATTTTCCTTAATATCAACATTATTGTCTTTTTCCTTTAGAATCCTACAGTAAAAGGTTGTCATGTAATACAGCTGCTATAAATTCCTAATTATTTTCTATAAGCCAATTACTTTCCAGTAATAGATTATACTAACCTAATTATCTGTCAATATGTTTATTTTGTTGCTAGTACAGAACATTATATAAGATTTTGGGGAAGTTAGAAAAAACAAATAAATATTCAGGTAAATATTAATTCAGTAATCCATCAAGGCATTAGTCCATCTGCTAAGGACCCAAGAGTTCCTTATCATTGACAAATAAGGGAGAGTGGGCAGCAGCTGTAATCCTATGCAGGTAGATGCATTTCCAGGTGTGGGAAAGAAGTCATCATTCCGTGCTCATTTAACAAACCAGATCACCTTCTCCAAGTTGCTGTTTAATTACCGCAAATTGATCTGGGTCCACACCAATATAGTCCCCTTTCTAACTCAGGGTGAACGTCTTTTCCACCCTCCCACTTTCAGCTAGACTATGGGTAGTCAGGCAAGAAGCAGTCAAGAGCCAGATCAGAATAAGCAAAAGAAACAAAAATCTAGCCAAGTGTTTGCCAGGAAGGTGGCTCCTGCCTGCTGTCACAATGTTATTTGTTTGTCTAAAGCAGTTCTAAGTAGAATATTTTCCTGTTTGTGGGACTGCCCTGGAACCCAAATAATGCCTGTTCTCAGTTTCTTGAACATAAGGAAAGTGTCACTCCCCTCCAATGAGCTATCCACCATGACTTCTATGATTCCAGCTCACTATGACCTAAGTACAATGTGGAGGGAAGACCACATGCTCACTCTGAAAAGGGATTAGGACAGAAGATGGTGAATTCAACTTTTCTTGAAATGAATAGAGCCAAAACCCAGGTTGCCATTTCTTATATGCAGGGCTTCTCTCAGCCAGACAGTGAATGAGGTCAGAAATGGCAGTAGTGAAGTATCATAAAATCATAGAATAGTTTAAGTTGGAAGGGACCTTAAAGATCAGGTAGTCCCAAACCCCCTGCTATGGGCAGGGACACCCTCCACTAGACCAGGTTGCTCAAAGCCTCATCCAGCCTGGCCTTGAACACTGCCAGGGATGGGGCACCCACAGCTTCTCTGGGCAACCTGTTCCAGTGCCTCACCATCGTCTCCATGAAGAACTTCTTCCTGATATCTAATCTAAATCTCCCTGCTTTCAGTTTAAACTCATTACCCCTTGTCCTGTCGGTACATGCCCCTGTAAAAAGTCCCTCCCCCACACATATCTTGTAGGCCCCTTCAGGTGCTGGAAAGCTGCTATAAGGTCTCCCCGGAGCCTTCTCTTCTCCAGGCTGAACAGGCCCAATTCTTTCAGCCTTTCTTCATAGGAGAGGTGCTAACGTAGTAACTTTGGGTACAACCCACCACCCATTAGATGCACATCCATGGTAGAAGGTTATGCAAAATAAATTTCAAGGAGACATGCACCAAACACTGTCTACTGTCTTTCTATACTTGCAGTGGTGAGCTAGATATCTGACTTTAAAAGGACTGGAATGCCTCTTCTTGTTACCTAAATTGAATGAAAAGCATGCTTCCAGGAGTGGAAGGCTTTCTTCATTAAACTCATTAGACTCTTAGGCGGTTATTTTTCTCCCTTCTTCTCTTGGCTGTTTCTCAGAGGTTAAACAATATTTATGTGACATGTAACCTGCAACTGCAACACTTCTGTGCTTGCCTTTTTATAGTTTAACTATCTAGAAATCACATAAAAATTATAAAGTTTAGTAAAAGATAATAAGGGAGTGATTATGCTTCCACTGTAAATATTGCTGGAGATTTTTGATTATTGATTACCCTTAATTGCTAGGACCATTCTATAATGTTTGTTTTGAGAAGAACAAGTATTTGAAAAGGTAATGAATAATAAAAACAACAACAGGGTTAAGCCAAAATTCTCCAAGGCTCTATCTAGAATAAGATGCACCTGTATGCTCTCATCCTGGTCCCCTAATTGCAGAAGCTGGGGACCTATACTGACTACACTGTGGCTCTTTTATGGCTCATGAACTCAAGTTTTCTGCCTTTGGAAACTTGTGACTGATACTCATGTTGATCCCACTGTGGCTGGAAGTCAAGACAGGAAGGACACAGATACAGACCCTTTGGCTGGGATACATATTTACTAACCTCTCATACCAGCTGTACAAACCCAGGGCAGGGTAAAACAGAGGAATAGCTCAGGAGTAAATACTGATACAAGAAGCACTAAAACTCATTGTAAATGATAAAGATTGTGATGTTTAATTGTGATAGCAAAGGATGAGAGTTCTTAGGAAGTCTTCTCCTTATGCTTCTTAATCCTGCAGGCAAGGTTAGTTAGCAAATTTCCTACTGCCAAAAATTTTCCCTGTATTGCTACGCAAATAAAAATAATTAGCGTCTTTAGCCTAAGGGCATTTATTCTTTCCCAATGAAGTTCACAATATTACGCATCTTCTAAAGACTCTTTTTAAGCATTCCTTGAAAACCGTGCACAAATTCTGCTGAATAAATCCCATTAGCCTGGAAAGTGCTGCCTAGCAGTACATCCCTGTTGTCAGTGGAGAACTTCCCTGAGATGAGCAGAGCTTCACGTGGTATAACTGCTCTGTAAGGAGCTGTGAGCTTCTGAATGGGTGGCCCAGGCATTACACTGTCAATAACTGAATGATATATGTGGGTTAAAAAGACCTGGTTTATCCCTCATGAAAAAAAAAAAAGAAAAAAAAAGTATATACCTATCTTTGATAAAAGGTTCCATACTTACAAGAAAAACAAGTTCTAGGAATTATCAATACAATCTACATCTTCACCGCATAAAAGTATTATCCTTTCTAATACTTTGTGATGTGCAAAGCAGAATAATTATTTATATTTCTAAGAAGTAGAAGTGTATTTTATTATTTTGTTTTCAATTACTTGGCCTTATAACTGTTTCTATCCCAGACAGCTGATATGTACTGAGAGTCATAATACTGAGAACTGCAGCAATGCCGAATTGCAGCAATGCCAAATTACTGCCAACAACGACAGATAGCTAATTTCCTTTAACTGCTATGATTCCTATTAAAAGTTAATATAATACCTGGCTTCTTAAAATCTAAATCTTGCTTCACAGTACACTTCCAATATCAGTTATTTTAGTGTGACACCTCTGAAAAGCATGAGAACAGCAATTTCAATTATTTATTAAAAACAGGTGTTCACACACAAACATGGCATTAGCCCCAGTAAGGAACATGAAACTGGCTGGGAAAACTCTGTTACATTTGTCTGATTTTTCCAGTAAGGCTGTTCTAATAAAATAAACCAAAACAAAACAGAATTATTGCAAGTGATCATAAAACATTCATTTTCTAACAATTCCCTAACTTATTTTCACTGTTGCATATAAATATATGCATTTTAAGAGACGGCATAGGCAAAAGTTACTGCAAGTGTTGAAAGCATTAAATAAGATGTAGGAAGAATAGCAGAAAATTGATTATATATAATAAAACTAATGAACCTTGGCAGCACTGTCTGCTTAAGCTCTTCCTTTCTGCTTCAATTTTTCATTCTCCATTCAGTTAGGGTTACTAGTAAAAAACCTGTAAGACCAGTAACATTATAATGCCCAAACTGTTGATACAGAATGAAAAAGTGTCTTTGGAACCTAATACTCTTCTGTGAGCTGCTTTTCTTTTGATGCAGTGGCATCCACACTGTTTCTGTATTCATCTTTTGTCTAAGCAGCAAAAGCCTTTGCTTCCTAGTTGTACTGGAGGTGACTGTTCTCTCATGACAAGGCTATCTTCAGTGTTGGTTAATTAGTAAGCACATGGTAGCAGAGCCGTCCATCTTGCCCTTTACCATGCAAACCAGGCATTTATATGCAGCACATGCTGCAGACTTAATATTAAGACAAGCCTTGCAGTGGTAATCAAGTTCTTACACTTGATTTTTTTTTTTTTAATGATAATAATTTATTTCTGAAGTTCCACCTATCTATCCATTAAGTGATGAAGCACTAGGGCACAGAGGGGAGTAATCTGGTATGTTGTCTATGCATAATTTAGCTCTAAATTCAGAAGGGGGAAAATGTATCTAGTATTAAATAAAGCCAATTATTCTCCTGTGCATTAGTGTTTTCCTTATCTCCTCTACACTCTGTGCTTTTAGATATCTAGCAGTTTCCAATTTATACTCTTTCTATACCAAAATCTGTGACTGAGAAGTCTACAACATCAGCCTTCACACAGAGGAGTCCTAGAATACAGAAAGTGTGAAAACCCTGCAAGGAGCTATAGAAGAGCAGAGCCCTGAGTGTCTATTCTAAAATGATCCTAGGACACATCACCACACTTGCTATCACTTTTACATAAACTCTTTCTAAACCCTGGCATGGTGTATGTTAATAAAATCCTGTTTGTTGGTCAATAAGCAGTAATAAAAACATCCAAGACACTGCTTTTAAAAAAAATCCAAATACTGTGCTGCTCCTGCTGGGAAAGCAAGCTTCATAAATTTACTTATAGGATTAATATGATGAAGACTGCAGATTAAATAATATACAGTGGATCCTACGTGTATTTGTGAATATCCTGAAAACAGATAATGATCCTTTTAACCATTATAGAAATAAACATTATATTTTATCAGATAAGTTTAAATGTATATCTGAAATATCTTAAAGTTAAACTTTTAAGAAATAGGTTTATTTTTAAAATGTCTCCAGACAGAAGCTTTATGTTATTGTCTTGTCTTTCCCCGTTATCCCCCAAATAACTTTTGAGCCAGTGAGCAAATTTCAGGTAGACTGAGCATAGGACTAGAAGACTCAAAGAGAATTTGACTTCCTAAAAGATGTTATAAAATTGTAGGCTAGAAAAAGGGGAGGTAAAGAGAGAACTGTGGACCCAGCTACATCCTGAGGTACAATTTCCTGAGAGGAAGGGTAGTCAGAATGTAACAGCTACACACCCCATCTGAAGGCAGCTGGGCTAGGCAATCTGCACATATCTAGTTGCAGACTAATGACAAAATGCTTTATCTGCAGGGGTGTCACAGACAGACCCAGGAAGCAACAGATGTTATTGCCATGGAAGACAGATCTGAGAGATTAAAGGACAAAAGTCTGTAGGAAACCAGGCACTCTCATTAGCTCTACAGCTGACAACTAGTACTATACTTACATATATTCACTAGCATGCTTAAGACGTATCGCCTTCCTAGGTGGCTGAGTAGAAACTTTTGTTGTACAGGTGATGTGTATACATTGTCAGATCATCTTGATTAACAAGACACCTTTTTTTGCTGTATGACTGCCAGAGAAGGACACATGGTGTTCCTACGAACGGAGAGGTGCTCCTACAGTTCTCATTTGAAGACCACATTGGGCAACAGACTCAGAAAAGCGCCAGGGTCTATGTTGTACCTTGCAACAAAAATACTCATACTACTGTTACCTACAACTCTACTGACTCCATGGTTCAGATATTACAAAAGAAATGTCCTACAGATGACTGGTAACTAAATTTCATTTATCTTCAAAGCACTAACGTGAAGACGTACAGCTCTTACAATTTCACAGAATACTGAGGCCTGGTTTCACTGGAGACTCTGCCAAGGATAAATCCTGCTTCACATTTATATGTACTGAGAGTCACAATACAGAGAACTGCTGGGCTCACAAATCACTGCAACCAACAATAGACAGCTAATTTCCTTTCAGCACATCATACGAATATGTCTGCGGTGGGACAGGCAGGTAGCCCTTTTCAAGAAATTCTTGTCCTAGGACAGAAAGAATACTTGCATAATGATAGGTAAAGAAAACTTTTATAATTGGAATCGAAGATATTTTAAATTGCTTTCCCAGTGACCACAAGCCCAATTATGTTTGCTTAAATTATATTTGAAAGACTTTCCTAGGCACCAAGGTTTCCTTTTACAAAGGACAGCAAAGTGAATAGAATTACTAGGCAGACAGAAATTGAAATACTGTAGCACCTAATTGCTCAACAGCAACAGAATCAGTGAAAGTATGTGAACTATGGACATACATTCCCTTTCCAGTATATTTCTGATATAACTTGTTAAAAATACTAGTATATCTATGTGGTTATATGTTACTTTTCAACATAACTGCTTTAGGAACCACTGAATTGATTGGTACACAATATTATTGATCTCATCAGTGCTTATAAATATATAAAGAGTGGGTGTTAAGAGGATGGGTCTAGACACTTCAGTGTTGCCCAGTGACAGGACAAGGGGCAACGGGCAGAAACTGGAGCACAGGAAGTTACATCTGTGCTTGAGGAAAAACTTCTTTACTCTGAGGGTGACAGAGCACTAAAACAGGCTGCCCAGAGAGGCTGTGGAGTGTCCTTCTCTGGAAATATCCAGAACCCATCTGGATGCATTCCTGTGCAATTTGCTCTAGATGAACTTGCCTTGTCAGGGGGGTTGGACTAGATGATCTCCAGAGGTCCCTTCCAACCCTGACTATTCTGTGATTCTGTGATTATTATATTTAACAATGTCCTGACATCCTAACAGCTGATGTCCTTTCCTATTCTTGGTGGGGAATTGTAATTATTCAGAGTGTAGTTGTGCTACATTAGTATTATGAAAGTTAATTTCCAGCTTGTAGAAGAGGTTTTAGATCTTCTAACAGATACCCTAAGCAAGAACAAAAGTCTTTTTCACTGAAACTTTTCCACAACAGGTTTTCGGTCCCCTGCAGACTCTGGACTGGATTGACTGCTGACACTGAAGAATAGCTTTTGTTGACTGTGATGAGAAAAGTGCCTGATTTTACACAAGGCCTTAATTTGTTTCTTCATAATTTGCTAAAAATTTTTCAGAAGTTTCCCAGCTTTGGGGAACATTTGCCATATTTTGTAATTAGAGTTGCATAAAAGAAGATTGAGGCAAGCATTGGTCAGAATTTTCTCAATCTTACATTAATTATTGTCCACTTAAGAGACAAGCAGTAGTTGCCAGTTTAATCGTTTTATGAGACTCCATTTATCATTCATGCTAAAATGGCCCTGGGTAGGTTCTTTTTATCCATTATAAATCAAAATAAATAATGAATAATGATAAGTAATTGCAACTAATGAATCAGACATGGCATTCCTTAGTCCCACTGCATCAGCTCTACACATGTGCACTACTTAGAAGACACAGAACCATCTTCACAGAGAGCAAAAAATAGTGAAGAGGGTGATGCCGCTATTCCAAAGAGCTTTTGCAGCAACTCAGTATTCAGCACAAGAGAATAATTTGGAATTAATGTGGATGCTTTAAAAGCAGAGACAGAGGGCAGTGCTTATTTTATTGTTGCAGAGCTGTGAGGTGGACTTGCATCATGAGTGAAAAATGTTTTTCCATAGTTGTTATTATGTGGGCCACATATATGAAATAGTACTGAGGCTTACAGTGATTGGTGTTTTTTCATACCATTTACAAAACCCTTTAGTTCTATAAAAATGGATTTGTGGATCCTTGCCAGATTTTCTTAAATACAGTTCATGCTTACAAAAATAGTCCTGTGATAAATTTATACTTTTTCCATTGACAGTTTTGGCTAATAGGTATCCCATATGGTGAATTCAAGTTTAAAAACTACGAAGCACTCTTATTGTTGGGGATAGTGTAAGAGTTCTCATGATAGACAGGCAAGAAGATAAAAATAAATAGTTGATACACAAGTGCTTGTCATTGCTTTATATATATCTTCTAGGTCATCCAAAATCCAGTATATACATAATACCCATATGCTAAAGGAGCATATGAAAATTAGAGAACTATTATACTCATCTGCCCTATTATTATCCAAATTGTATTATCAAAAGATGTTTGATACAGTAGGAATCTAGGCAATATATATAGCAATTCTGCATGCAATTTAAATTTGAGCCACCATAACAGATCAACACTGTATTTCATAATAAATTTTGAAAGCAAAAAAGGCCTCACTACTAAAGCTGATGAACAAACGATACCAAAAAATGTTTAGAAATAATAATAATTAAAAAAATATCAGCAAATGTGCTTCAAGCCAAGCAAATATTTCATTTGATGTAATCTGAAACTCACTTTTTTGTTAAATGCCTGAGAAATAAAGACAATCTTAAGTATTTTGAGATGAGAAATTGGAATACTTTGTTCTAGAGATCTGGAGAAATTTTTATTTTGATGTTTTCACTTTTAAAAATCCTTTCAGTCAAAACAATATGCTAAATTCAATAAAAATTGCTTACCTCAATCACAGAATCATGCCTTAATGGAACGTGGTATGCCAGAAAACTACTTCTATAAAGTATGAGAAAAACAGCTCTACGAAGGTATTCATGATGATCTTGTAGGAATAGCTGAGTGATAATATAATCTCTGTTATCGCCTCAGTCATAATGGAATACAAATATGAGGGAAAAACCTAAATATATTACTTTGATATTTTTAACTAACATGGGAAAATAACTGATGTTACTGAATTTTGAATTTGAATTAAAGCAGAAATAAGAACAATTACTTGAACTGCACTTGTAAAAAAAAAAAAAAAAAGATTTCTTTCGTACATTTCACACATGATTTAGCAGAGACCCTTTTGACAACAATGAAGAGCTATCCAGCAAGGCACTAAAGTCTTGCTTTAACAAAGTCAATTGCATCCCATAAATATCTACTGGTTTTGCAAGGATCATATTTGCAGGGCACTGTGTTGATCGTACCACCAATATGCAGCCCATTTAAGCATAAACTTTAATTGACTTGTCTGCATTCAATTTTCAAAGCCCTATAAAAACTATTTCTTTCCCATATATTTTTTTCATTTGTCACAGTTTCTGTCCCTGAACAAATTATGACACTTGTATTGTTACTAGCTGTGTTCTCAAACAAAGTCTTCAAAGTTGCCCTTAATGTCTAACAGGCATTCTGTGGAAGCTTCCTCACTGAACTCTCTTCTACTTCCCCTAAATCCCTCCTTAAAACTTTACGCTGCCTGACAGTGATTAAGTCACTGGTAGGCTGATAGTGCTGCCTCTTCAGCTGAGCCGCTCTTTCTCTTCATTTCAACCCACTTCCCCATCTGTCAGTACAACCTGCCATGTCTTGTCTTCCAGCCTCTTTGAGCAAGGGCAATATTTTCCTCACGTGTTTATATAGTACCTGGTACAGTAGGATTCTCACACATGCAGAAGCATGTAAGTTTTGACCAAATACTGACAAAACATACATAAAAACCATATATAAATAAAAGTGTTTTTCTGTTTTGAGTTTAGTGTCTGTTTCCTAATTAGAGCAAAATGGTCAGCAGCCCAGCAGAAAATGAAAGAAAGTCTGCCTGTAAAATTATCACTGTCCAACAGGGGCTGCGGGCTTGGCATAAAGCTGTGATTAACCTGTGTACAAACCTGGGTAGAAGAGAGGAATTTTTTTCAGTTAGAGCTTACGCTACTTGCTGCCAATACGCTTACAAAAACTGTAGAGGTCTTAGCTATTATAGCCCCAGCCCTATTAACACTCTCTCCTCAAGAAATGCTAACCAGGACTTGCACGAGTCCTGTAGCACGGAACTGAAAGTGTTCTCCATTGCTCCTGTCGTGAGGATCTTTCTTAGTTTGGGGGGAAACGGTACCATGGCCACTCTGTGTGTCACACAGACATCAAGTAATGCTACATATGCATGAGGATCTATCTATCCTTCAAAATGCAAAGAGAAACAAATATTTGTCAATCCTGCTTCTTCAAGAGAAGTGATTTAGAAGGGAACATGTAAATCCCTTTGTAACAAGTAAGTGGCAAAGACAGGAAGGCTGCAAATGTCTTGTTCCCAGGCTCTACTCTTGTAATTCAGCATTAAAAAGCACAGGTGAATCAAAAGAAGATGCTCAAAATAATTAATTTATACTGGATCGAAAATTAGACAGAAGCACTGATTTTTTTTTTTTTTACACTGTCCCAGGATGAAAAATTATTTTGCAACAGGAATGTAATCATTGAAACATAACGAACAAAAGGCACGCATCTGAAAAGACATCTGTATTTTCAGGACTGAAGCCAAAACTTCCAACTCATGGATTATACATACTGTTATGGTTTAACTCTGGCCAGCAAAATACCATGCACATATATGAATTACTTAATCATTATGTTTACAGAGATTTACCCGAGTACCTTTTTTTTTTTTTCCCCAGTCTGTAATGAGAAACAGCACAGGCACTTTTGTGAACCAGACCTGAACTCCACACGCAACATTTCTTGCAATGCAAACCACGGAAGCCTGAGAGGATTTTAACCAATTAAAAACCATTTTGACTGTGTAAAAATGCCTGAGGAGAGGAAGGACTAGGAATCTTTCAGGTAGGGAACATTTTTAGGGATGACTGAGAATGCAGAATACTAGAACACAGTATGTCACATCCTTGTCTGTATGAAAGAACGTGACGTGGGAATTCTTGGTCCATAACTAAACAGTAATTTTAGACAGGTAGCTATTTCTACCTACGTACAGGACAAAAGAGAAAATTTAATTTTTGTTATCTCTAATTTAGTAATTATAATCCAGTAAGGGAATAGGAACTGAAGAATATTTGCAGAATCCACAGTAGCTAATGGAGATGACACGTATTTCAGGGAGGGATTTCAAGAAGGTTTCCTGTTTAGAGGCACCCATCTGTAAAACAAATTTCAGTCAAAGTTTGCGATGACCTCTGACACAATTATACTACATCTAGAGAAGGTCTGCCTGCCTTGTTAATCCCTGTGTAGACAGTGGCCTGTGGCTGGTGTTGAGAGAACAGTCTAAGAACAGGCAGTGTGCAGAGACCCTTCCACCTGTATACCCTCCCTGCTTCCAGAATACTACAGCTCAGGGTCTAGGCATTTTGTGTGGTATTATTATTCCATTACTCATTCTATATTCACCACGATAATGCATCTATATATTCACCATGATAAGTTGCAATTGCTTTTTGAAACAAACAAAAAAATTTGTTAACAAAAAAAAAAAGCCACGTTATGATCTGTTCTGGATTTTCACTCAAAGGAAGACTTCATGTGACAAATAATTTTTTGGTGGGCTATAAAAAGTATTTTAAAATCAGTGATTTTCCATACCTAACAGATAAAACCAGTTATTCACAATAACCTAATGAATACCTTAAATGCCAGTGACGTGTTATATGGAGGTATTTAAACACATACACTCACTGCTTCAACTGGCAAAAGGACACAATAAATAGCTCAGCTCAGTTCAGTATTTACCATGCATTTACCAATTGAAAGGGAGGGGGGACTCACTAAAAAGAGGGCTTCTCTTTGCCAGTCACTAGGTATAAAGGATGGTATAGAACATTAATACCAGAAAAAGTGAAGATGTTTGCAAACTTATGAACAAAATCAGCAGGTTTTGGTTGTCACCAACTACAGCTATTAATTCTAACCCAATGGTTATCATTTGCTGTTTTTGCTTTGAAGAGTGACTTATATTTATATGCAATACTTCAAAAAAAATGTAATACCTCAGGAACAGTTTAAAGTAATTATTTAACTGTTACAAAAAATCATCACTGACATTCAGTTTTCCCTTTCTGCACACTGGTCCATAAAAAATATTTCTTATGACTACTTGCCACACAAGCATTTGCAATGATTCAGAGAAACAATTTAACTAAAAATCAAAACTTTCAGTAGTTACTGATTGCTCATGAGTCTACGTCATTATTGTTGCTGACAACATAGACAGGTTTCTGACATCTTAGGTAGTCTTACTGAATTTACAAAGCTATTGAATAATCTTGCATTAATCTACCAAAACATATGCACATACCAAAAGGTATAACTGCTTTCCCCTCTTTTTTACTCAAAGCTCTGGAAAGAGGAATTGAATGATTTGCTAGCCTTAAATTATTTAAAATAATACTAATTCTTCAGGAGGTCATTATCAGTCTTAATAAAGCCCTTACTATACAAGTGAATCTTCTTTATGGAGCATCTACATATTGTCCAATGATTATACATGACCTGTATAGCAAAAATGAACTATACAAGATGGAAACAGTTCAGTCCCACTCCTTAAATGCTTAAATTGCCCCTTTAATAAAACTGCTGAAAACGAAACAACTTATTAAATGTCAAATTAACCTGGGACAGATAATATTACTGGATTTTAGCCATTAAATATTTCCTTTTTTCTTAATTGGCTATTAGTCTCTATGAACACAAAATGCTGAGGAGAAAAAAGCTTTTATCTTTGTTTTGCTCTTGAAGATTTGGTCATGCAGAGTCTACAAAGCTGAGCACCTCACACACTGTACATGAGGTTCTTTGTAGAGCCCAAGAATTTGAGGTTTTATTCCTTTTCTGAACACGAAGCATCAGAATACAAAGAATGGCGTGGCTAAGAAACACTTTCTTGTGTTACCCATGTGAGCTGTATACTTTCATTTCCAAGTCATTATCTTTTATAACCCGCAGTTAGCTCAAGTAAAGAAGCTCAAACATGATGATACAAAAATGATTGTTATAGTGTCTAATCAGATGCCCAGATGGTTAGTAAACAATGTAAAACTGTTATTAAACAGGACCTAACAATAAACATGTTAATTCACAGCTTTTGTAAAATAACTCTCAGAAATTTACATCACCTACAGTTAATAACTGCCCATGAAGTTAAAGTCAATAGAGATTTTCACTTTAAACAATAAATGTTGTGAACCCCTGCCCTTCACTCAGTATCTATTTTTTACAAACTTATTTATGAGGAGGGCTTACATAATTGCTGTGTTCTTCAAGTTTATGCTGCTGTCACTGCATAAAATTACAGTTGTAAAACCAGAAACTATTAAGCTTTTAGCATTTGAATTTCTGTAACAAACACTACAATATTATGCAGTTTAGAGCAGCTTCAGAGCTGCTTTAATACAGGATCAGGTACAAGAACAACAAGCACATTCAAACTAATACACCTGCATGCCATGATGGACAGAAAAAGAGATGGAATAAAATTTCTTGCCTTCTGTTAGCTGAAGGCTCCCCAGCTATGATGAAATGTCTGGTCAGTAAGAGTTTAACAAGGTAAAAATTACTAGTAAAAAAGAACAGGATAATGGAATCGCCCTTTACTGTCTTAAATTTAGTTTCTACTAGTTAGCTGATACTTTTAAATCAACAAGACCAGCAAAATAATAACCCCCCCCCCCCAATCCTTTAATTGTTTGACAATTATTAAGTGCTCTATCATGTTAACGTGCATTTTTAATTTAAAGCCATATAGAACTTATTCTTTTTTTTAAATAATACTTTTGCATGTGAAAGAATTAATTACAACTGCAAGTGTGCCTATATGAATAATTATAGAAACTGTATTCCATTGTTTAGTTACAACAGAAATGAGCGCATACAGCATAAAAACAGGCACTAAATAACACACTACCCCCATGAGTTAACTTCTTACAAAGCATATATTTTCTGACATTGGACTAGCTTCTGTATCATTTGTGAGTGTGATTTTGAAACTTGCTTCCTTTTGGACCTTTAAGAGCATATCTAATTCTGTCAAAATAATATTAATCATTTCACTATACATTTGAGTACTACAAGACAGAGTTTTACAGAAGATTTCCTGCATAGCAATGAAGAAATCAAATGGAGCATGTTTAGCAAAAAATTTAATGAGACTAAAGCCTGCTACTTTCATATTGCCATTTCCATTAGATTTTATGGTCTTCACATCCTAGATAGTCCTAACAGACAGCCTATCATTCAATATAGTCTCAATTCACTAAGGTACTTACACATGTACCATGTCCCTCTGAAGTCAATTACTCATGTGCCTGAAAACTAGGCCTGTTCTTAATCACCTTGCTGAAGAGTAGCCTCATTTAATTTCCATTAGAGTCAGTGGAAGGACTCCCATTGAATTTTGAGAGGTAACATGCAAGACCCCACATAATCTTGTGAATTCTGCATGGGTGGATGTCTGTATCCAGTTCATACTGGTCTGCCATAATATCATGGTATGGCATCTTTACATATTTCTTACACAGTGGAGAACTTGCACTGCCGTTTGATTTTGTCTCAAGCCTCTTCTTTCCCTTCTCCACTGTTCTACCACCCTCTGCCATGGTCCCACAGCTTATGCTAGTGCAAGGTATCAACCAAATATAATGACATTTCAACACTTATATTTATTCTCTTGGACAGCCTCATGAGATGTTAAAGAGGACATTATCTGCCTTGTTGGTCTTTGTTTAACTTAAAGAAAATTAGGGGTCTCCAGGTAAGAAATAAGCCAGAACCAGCATGTTGACAAATGAGCTACCCGCAGCGACCAGTAACAAATGCTAAGGGCCTGGCTACAGCAGAACCCATGCTCAGTGCCATTCAATGAATGTACTTTCCATCTTATCATGCCTTCCTAAAGAAAAATCTCTGAATTATATTTCAAAACAAGTACTTTGAAGGCTTTAACACCTTTTTCTTTTTGATAAAAGGAATTTACAGGGCCCTATCATATAAGCAATGATAGGGCAGAATTCCCTATTGCAGTGACAATTTCAGCTTAAACCTCAGTGGGACAACTTGTATCTTTCTTTCCAGAACTACACATTGGTCTGCCCCTTTCAGAGTAAAGCAAGAGTAAGATGTTTAATTTGCCTTATGTTGTAATGCAGTAGAAACTCATTCACCACCTTATCAAATACAAGAACTAGGGGGTATCAAATAAAACCTAGGAGGTAACAAGCCAAGGGAAATGTTGATGCAATGTGTAGTTAAGCTGCAGGAAAACATACATTTCAGGAGTATATGGATGATAAAAAGTTTAGACGAATATAAGGGGAGACTGGACAAGTTAAAGAAAGGACTATCAGAGCTACTAAATACAAAAGTAAGACCTCAAATTCAGTGGCTGGAAAAATGATATGACAGCCTTATTCTTACTTTATATCTTTTGAGCCGGCTATCACTAGAAATGAGAGTCTAATAGGTTAGAGCATGTCTCTATTTTGATCCCACTGAAGTGACCAATAAAACTGTCATTAACTAATTTCAGGAAGAGAGGTGTTCATTCCATATTTTATTTACTATATCTTGTATTGAAACAATGTATAAGCTGTATTTTCCTGAGCATGGACATGTAAGAGGAAAGACTACTGCTGTGAGAGGCCTAAATCCACAGCAGTTTATGCACTTGTGTAGCTGTCCACATGAGCAACTTGAGCATTCCATGTGTAAAGCGTAGCAAGCTTGTAAATCTTTGATTTCACATCCTGAAAGGGCAAACAACATCAAAAAAAAACCCAAGGGTTCATAAAAACTATTAATTAAACACACTTCAAATATTTCTGACTGCTCCTTAGTCTCTCATTAATAGATTGTCTAATTATCATAAGTATCTTAAATGCTTGATGATGTTTTTGAATGTTTTGGCTGCCTTGATGTTTCAGGTGAATAATATTTTTATTTCCTCAACCTAATTTTAAAGAAAAAGAAGTGCTAAACCAACAACCTTTTAACAATTACTTTTTCATTTAAGAAACATTTAAGAGCCTTTGTTAGAGCTCAAATTTAATTTTGAATTGGAGAAGATTCATAATGGGAAGGACTATAAAGTCAAACTAGTCATAGTATTGCATATTTAGTCATATTTCCTTCAGCTGATACACTTCTTTCCTGTATTGTTTCTTGTGTGTATTCTCTGTTATTTCTATCACTGATATACAAAGAATGAGCTAGAACAGAAAGTCATCTTTGACAGGAGGCATGGAAAGAGTTTATAGGAATGCCTGTATGTTTCTCAAAGCTTAAGTCAGAGTCTCTGAAAAGTGCTTAAACATAGCCGGGCATAATATCATTAAAATCACTGCATTCAAAATACTGCACAGTGTACTTTTATTAACAAGTTGTAACACTGGTTTATTCCACTAGCCTGTCTCAAACAGAGAGCATGACAACATGCCTTAAGTACTGAACAGTTATGGAATAATCCGTCTATCGGCAATATTTCTTCTTAACTCTTAAGCCTGAAAGGCGTATTGCTTACAAAATCTTTATTGAATACAATGCAAAGTCAAAAGAAGCACGCAAATGACTAATTCATCTAAAAACTGTATTAAGGTTTTGGCCTCAATTCTATCCCACCTGTGAAAATGAGATTCACACATAGTCTGTGCTTAAAAAAAATCTGCATCTTTCAAAAGTACATTTTTGTTCTTTATTTTCTTTCAGTTATCCATTTTTTTCTTATAAAATAACAAAAGGTAAGTATAAGAGCTTGCTTTGTCTTCCCCATGTGTGTCTACTTACAGGTTTCTATCATTTCTTGTCTTTAATCCTCTCTAAACTAAAATAATATGTTGAGTCTCTGAATGGATGTCTTTCTACTCAACCTCCCATCATATGCCTACTCTGTTTTCGGAATTATCTTTGACTGAACTGAATGTCGTATTCCAGCTGAGTGGTTATAATTGACTTATATGTAACATAGCACTATTTTCTATCTGTCTGTTTAAACACATCCCAACACCGTATTTGCTTTTCCAATTCCTGCTGCAGTCATTGAACAATCTCCAACAATGTCAGGCCTTTACTGCTCAGTTAGAACCCGGCAATGTCTATGGTTAGCTCAAATTACACCTCCCAGTGAGCCCTAACTTTCACTTGTCACCTATGACATATGTCAATCACAAAGCTAATCACTCCTCCATCTCTGGCATACCTCTCTGAAGGTCTTTGTCAGTCATCATTGGTTTTCAGTACTATGCATTCTGAAAATGGTCCTATTTTTTCTACTCAGACACATCTGACACAGTCAAGGAGATAAAGTTGGAGCACTGAGACATTTGGCTAGTTGTAGCTCTTCTGATGCAAAAAAAGGCCTTCAGCAGACAGCTTTGCCAGAACAGCTGTGCCACAGAAGAAATGTATTGCTGGAGGTTCTATGATCTATGTTCTTCAGTAGGAAAACACTGCTATGCTGAAACTGTGTTCATAGGGATTATTCAATTTATGTCAATTTACAGGAGAATGCATGTTTTCCAACTCCACTGCAGGCTTCAGATATTCATCTGAATAGCTTGAGCTTCTAGGCTTTACACTGTAGTAGGCAGAAAAGAAGACAAGAGCTGAGATGCTTAGAGCCATCTCAAAAGCTCTCACTTATCCTACCGTATTGCTAAAAAGCCAAGGAGGATATCTGGGGAATAGGGAAGCCCTTATTCCCCAAATAATGGGAATAAGGAAGACTGTAAGGCTGGGTGGAGCCAATCACTTTCAGATTCTTCCTGTCCTGAGAATCTGAAATATGGAAGTGTGCTTCTGCTCTCAGGCATCAAGAATTTCTCTCTCTTTTTTGTTTTTAGTTTTCATTTCAGTTCTGAAAGAACTCAAAAATATGATCCTTTCTGTATATTTTTACTTCCTTAGAGTCCATCCATTTTACAAGAAAATTGAACATTTCTCTCTAAAACAGGACTTCATATATATTTTTATCTTATAATCTTGTCATACAATTTGATAGGACTGAGAAAACTGTGCTCAAGTACATCAACATGCACAACTGCTAAATTCACATAGCTTTTAATGAAAGCATTATATGCTCGGAAAAAGACTACATATTCCTAGATAGAAATGAATTTCCATATCAAAGAAATACACTTATTCTTATGGTTTAGATAAAAGGATGGTACAACCTGTACAGATTAGAAAATTTTTCACAGAACAATTTACCACCAGAAAGTATCTTCGATTTTGGAAAATCAACACAGAAAGGCACCTTGACAATATTGCAATTTATTACTGTTATCTACACTTTTTGACCAAATTTCATTTTAGGAATGGAACATTTATTTTTAATTTCAGAACAAACTTCTTGTTTCAGAAGAGTATTTCTGTGTTACAGCATTTTTTTTTTTAAGCTAGACATATCTTTAAATTTTTTTAATTGAATTTTAATTTCAAATTTTGTGACTGTGAAGCTTGTCAATTGGAGGGAGTGTCACCCTCTATGTCACTGACCAGCTGGAGTGCATGAAGTTCTGTCTGGGGATGGATGGGGAGCCAACTGAGAGCTTACGGGCCAGGATTATAGGGAGGGCAGGGACAGGTGACATTATAGTGGGTGTCTGCTATAAGCCCCATGACCAGGAAGACCATGCAGATGAGGCCCTCTATAGACAGGCAGAAGCAGCCTCCCAGTCACAAACCCCGGTGATAAAGGGAGAGTTCAACCACCCTGATATCCAATGGAGGGACAATACAGCAGGGCAAAAGCAAGTCAGGAGGTTTCTGGAATGCACTGATGATAACTTCCTTCTCCAAGTGACAGAAGAGCCAATGAAGAGAGGTGCTGTGCTGGATCTTGTTCTCACCACCTAGGAGGTACTGGTGGGGAATACAAAGCTCAAGGGAAGCCTTGGCTTCAGTGACCATGAAACGGTGGAGTTCAAGATCCTTAAGACAGCCAGCTCACTAGCCTGGACTTCAGGAGAGCAGACTTCAACCTCTTCAGGGATCTGCCTGGTAGACTAGCACAGGATAAAGCCCTGGAGGGAAGAGGGGCCCAAGAAATCTGGTTGATATTGAAGGATCACCTCCTCCAAGCTCAGGAGAAATGCATCCCAACAAAGAGGAAGTCAGGCAAAAACACCAGGAGGCCTGCATGGCTGAACAATGATCCCCTGGACAAACTCAAACACAAAAAAGAAGTCTAGAGAGGGTGGAAGCCAGGACAGGTAGCCTGGGAGGAATACAGACAATTTGTCATAGCAGCCAGGGATCAGGTTAGGAAAACTAAAGCCCTGATAGAATTACACCTGGCCAGGGACATGAAGGGCAACAAGAAAAACTTCTGTAGGTATGTCAGTGATGAAAGGAAGGCTAAGGAAAATATGAGGCCTCTCTGGAAGGAAACGGGAGACCTGATCACTCATGATATGGAGAAGACTGAGATACTCAAGAAACACTTTGCCTCAGTCTTCACCAGCCAGTTCTCAAGACTAACTGCCTAAGTCACAGAAGGGAAAGTCAGAGACTTGAAGAATAAAGAACTGCCCACTGTAGAAGACCAGGTTTGAAACCATCTCAGGAACCTGAAGGTGCACAAGTCCATGGGACCTGATGAGATGCATCCACAGGTTCTGAAGGAATTGGTGGATGAAGTTGCTAAGTCACTATCCATCATATCTGAGGAGTCATGGCAGTCCAGTGAAATTCCCACTGACTAGAAAAGGGGGAACATAACCGCCATTTTTAAAAAAGGAAATAAGGGCAACGTGGGGATCTAAAAGCCAGTCAGTCTCACCTCTGTGCTCAGCAAGATCATAAAGCAGATCTTCCTGGAAATGATGATAAGGCACATGGAAAATAAGAAGGTGATTGCTGACAGCCAACATGGGCCAACAAGGGCAAATTGAACATGACAAATTTGGTGGCCTTCTACAACGGCATTACAGTGTTGGTGGATAAGCATTTGACACTATCCTGCACTACATCCTTGTCTCTAAATTGGAGGTATGGATTTGATGGAAGTACTGCTGACTGGGTAAGGAATTGGCTGGATGACTGTACTCCACTCCACTGAGTTGTGGTCAATGCTGTCCAACTGGAAAACAGTGACAAGTGGCATTTCTCACGGGTTGGTATTGGGACTGCAGCATTCAACATCTTTGTCGGTGACATGGACAGTGGGATTGAGTGCACCCTCAGCAAGTTTGCCAATGGCACCAAGATGTGTGGTGCAGTCAACACTCTGAAGGGAAGGAATGGAATGCAGAGGGACCTTGACAGGCTTGAGAGGTGGGCCCGTGAGAACCTAATGAAGTTGAGTGAGGCCAAGTACAAGGTCCTGAACATGTCTCAGGGCAATACCAAGCAGAAATGCAGGCTGGTCAGAGAATGGATTGAGAGCAGCACTGCCCAGGAGGACTTTGGGGTGTTGGTTAATAAGAAGCTCAACATGAGCCAGCAATATGCACTGGCAGCACTGAAAGCCAACCACATCCTGGGCTGCATCAAAAGAATTGTAACCAGCAGGTCAAGGGAGGGGATTTTCTCCATCTACTCTGTTCTCATGAAACCCCCATCTGGAGTATTGCATTCAGCTCTGAGCTCTTCAATATAAGGACATGTGCCTGTTGGAGCAAGTCCAAAGGATGGCCACAGAGATGATCAGAGGGCTGGAGAACCTTTCCTATGAAGACAGACTGATAGAGAGAGCCTGGAGAAGAGAAGGCTCTGGGGACCCTTATAGCAACCTTCTAGTACATGAAGGGGGCCTACAAGAAAGCTGGAGGGGGAGCTTTTACAGGGTCCTGTGGTGACAGGACAAGGGGTAATGGGTTTAAATTAAAAGTGGGTAGATTTAGATTGGGTATCAGGAAGAAATTTTTCATTGAGAAGGTGGTGAGGCAGTGGAACAGGTTGCCCAGAGAAGTTGTGGATGCCCCATCCCTAGAAGTGATCAAGGCCAGGCTGGATGAGACTTTAAGGTCCAGTGGAAGGTGTCCCTGCCCATGGCAGTGGGGTTGGAACTAGATGATCTTCAAGGTCCCTTCGAACCCAAACCATTTTATGATTTGATGATTAAGCTAAACTTTGCCAAATACTATGCAAAACAGAAATTTCAGTTAGTTAAAATTCTAGACAGAGTAGGTTTTCCAGGTTCTTCATAACCTGTGTTAAGAGGAGATTATAGTCACTGTAAGGGATTTTGTCAAAACATTGTACTGCTACTATCTTTTTATAAGATGTACTGGTTGGCAGTCCTCTACAATGGGAATAAGAATGTATGGAAACACCGATTGCTAACCTTTCACTGACTTAGATGGGAAGTCTACATGCATTTCTGGCAGGCTGTGCAATAACTGGCAGTTATTACTAGTTGGCAAAAGATGGGATTGAGATGTTTTCAAAATAAGGACAGGAAGCTTCTTTCTCTAGGTAAGTCTTCCTCCTGCAGCAGCAATTTAAAGATTTCTTTTCTTCAGTTCTAAATTACTTTTTGTAACAGTAGTGCCCACACTTTCCTCTGCATCAACTGCACAAATCAAGCTCTTCCTATCGCTATTTCACTTTGAAAAGTAAAAGACACACTAAAGCGCCCGAGACACACACAAAAGAGAATGACTTTTTTCCTTTGTTTGACACTATTTCAAACTGAAGACAGCTGCCTTTCCACTGCAAGACAATCTATATTCAAATCCTTTGTGAGCCTTCAGTGTGGCTTTTAGAATCATCCTGTACTCCACATGAATCACTTTCTTGGCAGAATCTGCAGACAAACGTGGCCACAGAACTGAATGTAGGTTTATCTTGACATCGCTCAGCATATTTTCTTAACATGTACAAGTTGAGTGAGGGTGGGGGATAACAACAACCTATAGACTAGAGACTTCAAAATGTCCAAGAAAGGTCATCTGGTATACAACAATGTTGTCACCACCACCTTAACTGTCTGAACACTATGAAAATTGAATTATTTCATTAAGAAACTTAGTACCAAACATATTGAGCAGTAACCTAAAAAAATTTATAACAGTATTAACACTTGTGGTGAAAAGACTTTTATAATCATGCTTGAATAAGTAAAATTCAAGCCTGGATTAGGCCTCTAGGGTCTACTAAAACTAAAGCTTGAATAGGAAAAACCTAGTTTGTTACAGAAACAGAATGTAATCACCCAATTAGAATCTGTGTAATAAACATTTGTGCAGAAATATACATAGATTTATGTGCACATGAGTTTTTATGAAACAAAATTCTAATCAAAGAACATTAAAATGGTTGCAGGGTTGAGTACTCAAATGTGAGGCAATTCCAGAGGCTGACTGTGCAACTTTTACTTATCGTCTTTTGCATATACAGTATGATTATGTCTTTGACTGCATGCTGGTTTATTTTCTGCATAATCTCCACTTTATTCAGGGCTCCTGATGGACAGAACCTACTTAATTAGGTAATAATTCAATATTTTGTTTTCTCTTTGTTGTTCAACATGTGAGTTGATGCATTACCTACAGCATACTATTCACAACCTGCTCTAAAGACCGAGTTAGTAATCTCTTCCCAGTTATTAATATTCTCAGAGCTACTTTGCTGGTGCTTCTTTCCATGCTTCCTACGATTTTCCAAAAGTTTCACTAATTTATTTTCACAACAGCCTTTATATTTCTGGCTATTACAACTGTAGCACAGAGGGATTAATGTCAAGGCATTAATTATTTCCTGAGTATCAGGGTGAGACACTTCAGACATGATTTCAGAGGTTCTGAGCACATGCAGCAATTCATACATAGGAGCCTTTTTTAAAAAAAAAAAAAAAAAAGGACAAGATTCACTGTGGATCTTAGGTTAGGACTCTTAAAAATGAGGAACATAAAATCACAACTAAGAGAAGTCTGCTTTAATCACCTGTCAGGCATAAGATAGGAACTCGATGCCAGTGGTGGGTTTAGAATACAATTTATCTGAGCAAGATGGCAACTATTTCTGTCCTGAAATGATCCCTTTTCTTCTGCAGTCCTTTGTCTATTTAAAGAGTACACTTTCCAACTTTTGCAACAAGTGAGGCAGAAGTCAGATTAAAAAAATACTTTCATTACCCACTATTGGTGGATTCCCAGAGTAGGCCCATCCTGCTCTTTGTTTGAAGTGTAAACAAAACAAAAACAAACAAAAAACCCCCAAACAACCCTTGCAAGTATGATAGAAGGGGAAGGAGCTGAAGTTGCAGAAACATCCAGAGCAACGTTATTTCCAAACATTAAGCTCTGCTTTCATCACTTTAGTTATGTCCTTTTAAGCAAATTTTAGATATCAAATTTGATTTTAAAAGCAGAGAGAAAAAAAAAAAAAGGTTATTTGATGGTTTACTCACATTGGTGTTCCAATATCAGCTATCTGGGGAGACACCACAGCTTTTCTGCTTGAGGTAGCAGAGTAAGTAGGAGCAGTAGCAGGCAGGTGACCGTTGGATCACCACCCATTGAAACATCCGTCCAGAATTTGCTTGAGGTTTTTAGAAACATTTACAGCTAGCAGAAGAACTGCATTCAGGAACACTGGAGGCCATCCCAAGGCACTGACTGCCTGGGGAACAGACTTTTCTGCCTGATCTTCACAGGCCTGACCTTTCCTCTCTTCTTCCAATCTGTTCTTCTCCCACTGCTATTTCTTTCTAATCTTTGCTGATTTTCTCAGTCCAGTTCTTGATTAAACTGGACCTGTTTGAGTCTATCAATTCATTTTTAAGCTTCTTCACTCAACCAACTTCAGCATTCCCCTTCAGACACTGAATTCCATATTATCTATACAACATAAGGTACTGAGGAATAGAGCAAGTTGAAAGAGCCAACTTAATAGAGGAAGCATACTGAATGCTCTGTAGTGGGTATTTTTTCTTACTGAGAAGCCTTTACCATAGAAGTGTTATTTTTAATACCTAAACTAATTCATATAAGCTTGCTTAATTGTCTCTGACCTATGTTGGACACTTACAAATTTTGCAATTAGATCTAAAATTTAGTGATGCGATGCACCGTGAGGGCCTGACGTTTTTCAAGAACTTCTTACAGTATGAAGGATACCCTCAAAAGAGCTTAAGTATTTATTGTCAATAGCAGAGATGTGCAAGTAATCCTGTTGTAAAAAGCATTAATAAATGGAGAGAAACCATACACATTTTTTGAATAAACCACCTCAAAATAAATGTCTTTCTACAGTACATTTATTAACCTATACTGACAAAATTAAAACCTTATGCTTCAATTCCATTGTATCACACCCTAGACTGATAAAATAATAAAACTGTACGTTAGCCACCAGACACTATACTGGAAAAGATATTTTTACTACTTGCAAAGCGTGTATCATTAGTAATTAGAAAAGAAATAGGATATGAGCTTCTCATGACCTCTAACAAAACATGCCAATAACAGCCCTTCCCCTTAAATAGGTTACAACTGAGTATCATAAATCTAAATCAAACCTTCCTAAAAGTGCATTATTATTATTTCAGTGGTAAATTATATCTGTGACCAAAGTAATTTCTTCTACAAAATTTGAAGTGAGTTGAAGAAGAGGTTTCTGAAAATATTATTTTATTTTACTGCAGAGTGTTAAGTAGATAGAGAATAAGAGTAAATAAAGTAAGTTAAAATGGCAGATTAACTACATTCATCTATACAAAATCTAATGCATAGAAGAGATTATGTCAAAAAGCATTAATTATGAAATTAAGTATACTAAAAAGGATTGTCACTGTTAGAATGTGTTAAACACTAGAAACCTGAACTTGTATTTGCTAAGAATTAAAATTATTCTTTTCATCTCCAAAGATATATTAAGTCCACAAACTCAAATAGTCAATATGAGGTACAGGTCATCAAACTGGTTAGACAGTACAGGTCCACAACATAAAGTCCTACTGGAACAAAGTAAACCAATAGGTTGCCATCTTCTTCTATTCTCTCAGAGAAAGATGAAAATTCTGTCAATATTTCACAATTATTTGTTACCATAAAGTATGCGAGATAACATGTGCTCCATTTAGCCCTTTCTAATCTCTTTCTCTCTTTTGAGTTCCAGCATCCTTCTCTGGGACCTTCACTTCCAAATTTCAGCCAGGCTCCCACTGTTATTCCCTCTCCTGTGTGCACAGATGCAGCATTAGGCTCCCTAATCTGAATTCATTATTTCAAAGAAGGTTTATAACCCCAATCTGGCATATCCATTAATAGCATACTAAAGTTGTTTCTTCATACAAGCTGTCTGGAAGCTTGCAAAGCATGCTGGGGAGCACAAATTCCAGTGCTTCAGTACCTGTGTCCCTAGCACTCCTACACAGGATGAGAGCTGCAGTTGTAAGGAATGCACAGCTGTTGCAGACCTTGGTGGAGGTGCCCTCAACACCTATGAAAATGCTGAAGAATTTACCACATGCAAATTCAAATTTCTGAAAACTTGATCACTTGCTTTTAGTCTTAGCTCTTAAACCTGCTTCTCGGTCTTCCTTCTTCCTCTCATGGCCTTTATCCTCACACAGCCAGTTGGCATTGATCTCTTTCTCCTTGCCTCCTTGTCTCCAAACCTACTCCCATTAGAGGATGGAAGAGGTACCCAGAGTAGATCATGGTATGGCAAGGAAAAGAAAGATAGAGGAGACAGGGTTCCTGAGCTTTCCACCCTTGTCAGCTTGCCAGGTTGCCAGACTCTGCTTAGTGACAAAGCAAGCTATGTAGAAATGTTAACAGTTCCCAGGTGTCTACTTTCTAAATCTTTCTTCAAGGTTTGCATTTACAGCATTAGTTCATTGTGATGAAGGTATTCTTGGAAGAAATGTGTTTTATATCTGCATTTCTGAACATTCATTACATATACATAGATATATGCTATATACTCCTATCCATACATACAGAAAGCTTTTTTTTTCTTAGTCTTTGAATTCAGCTGGTTGTTTTTAGGCTTTTTTCCCCACTATCTCGACTATTAGGGAGAGGAAAGTCAGAATCACAAGGCTGAAAATTAAATGAAGCAGATCATCCATCACAAATTGCATGTTTATGTGATCTGACCACTTGTTTATTTTAGGTCAAAAATTTCATGTGATTTCAAAGATTGATCCTCCACATATATACCAGGATGAACAAAACCAGCAGCTTCAGCTGTTTTATTCTAATGTGAGAAGTGGATCTCATTAATAAAATCCCTTGAAGCTTCTCAAGGCATTCCTGCCTTGGAATTTCCAATGGCAGGGAGAGCAATAATTCCCAATCTACATTTCTTAAAAGCAGTTAAAGGTCATGAATAAATTACTGAGAATTTCAGCATGGAAAGAAAATGGACTAGTGCTAAAATGAAAACATAGAGATTTATTATAATTAAAATCCTTCTCTCAAAGAAACATTTCTTTACAATATTTAACATTTTGATACTAAGGAGGCCAAGGTTATAATGCCATTAGCAAAAGATGACCTTTACGTGTCTCTGTGAACAATAAATAAGCAGCCAAAATGTAAAACAGCACTTCCTGTTTTTACATATATTAGGCATTTAATTAGTGTGGCTTTTTTCTTATGCCTTCAAATTCTTTGTATTCCCAGGTATCTGTAAAGAATGCACTTACTAAAGTTTCTGAAACCAAGCTATCTTTATTAGGCAGGAAGCAAAAAGTCAAAAGACAATATTAAGTCATTTTTTAAAAAAAAGACCCTCCCAAATGACTTTACACCAATTCTCAAAGGTATTTAAAAGATGGTTTCAGGTAGTCATTTATATTTGCATTATTACAATTTATTTTATTCCAGAAATAGATTATTTCTATCATCAGGGACCTCCCTGAAGTCCCCCAATTACCATTCAGGTTCTTTGTTTCTACTCTTTGCCTCTGCAGATATTCCTAAGCAAACAACAAAAAAGATTGAGCATGAAGGCTCTAGAATTTGTGAGGTTTTATTCTCACAGCTTTGTAAGATAAAGTTACATCTTCTTTAGAAAACAAAAATTATGTCTGGTGTAGTAACATTCCATCCTGTTTTGTGTTTCTAAGACAATATTTTAAAAAATTTCTCTTGCAACTTAACTTAGGCCTGTGAAAATCTCAAACCATCTGGAGACTGACATCTAATTTCAGTCAGACATAATTCTAAAGGAAGACAAAAGATATTTAGCTGCTATAATTATACAGAAGAAAATAAAAGTGTAATAGCAGAGGATGAACTGAGTAAAGATGAGATTCTCACCACAAGTGGAGAACTGAGCCTAACTCCTTGAGTTTCAGCACTGAACAGTTCCTGGAAAAGACCCCGTGTAAGCAGTGCAGGTGCTGTGACAGTCTTCTCTCATCTTCCTTCTGCTGCCCACATGCCTAAATCTTTCCCGAGGCATTTAATGAAAACATGGTCTAAATCAGAGTTAATGTTACAGACCAGATATAATCAGATATTATATTAAATATTACCTTGGTTCAGGTTTTTTTCTTAACTCTGAAGTCCTCTTGGGTGCCTCTAAGAAAGCCAGGAGTTTGCCTCACCATACTGTGGAGAAGCAACTAATAGGAGGTAGAGGAGACAGTAGTTTGCTTCTTCATTCCAAGCAAGTGTTACGCTACGTGTACACCTATCCTCAGGACTTGGTTAGGGTCCCATTCATGCTAGATCCTTTTCAGGCTGCTGAATCTCAGCTCCCTGTTGCTCTTCTCTTCCTTGCATTTTGCTTACTACAGTCCCAGCTGCATGGTGCCCAATTCCAGCCAGGGGTGGACCATGCTCCCCCACCCCCGCCCGCAATGGCATGGTCACAGAGCGCGCTGCGGCAATTAGGTACACTACAGATTCAAGCCCATGAGAGCTGAAGAAAGCCCAGAACTGAGTTCTCCATCCAAGACAGAAACCTCCATTATTTTACCAGATGCAGCTGTGGCTCCTATTCTTCACTGCCAAACTGCACTTCTTTGGGGGGCACGAATACTATGGCCACTGATAAGTCAGGATGTATTTCTTGCCTATGACTTTGTAGGTAGCTCTGAATTCATACTAAATTATCTCTGGAGTTTAGGTTTCAGGTGTTTAAATCTCATGCATATTGGCTTGAACTTGGAAATGTACCTTATCCCCAAGCTTTTGCAGATATGAAGTATATTTACAGGTCTAAATCAAGGAAAAAGCAGGAACACCCTGCCTCACCCTCAGTAACAATAAAAGTCCAGTGAATACAGAAAGTATTTCTACACTTGAAATTTTTGTGTTCCATTTTCTCAGTAGCATATTGTTAATAGAAATGTTTTCTATGTGAACAAATATTCTTTGTGAAGCATTTAGAAAACAGTAAATAAGACTCTGTCTTAGGTATTCTTTCAGAATCCAAAGTCAACATGTATTAACAAAGCCCAGTTCCAGACATCCCTGGGACCTATAAAGACACATATTAAAGGATGACTATATATCACCTGCTGCTTAACCAAAATCCCAATATATAGAAGGTCAGCAGTGTTGACACCACCCAGCACCTACACTGCTGTAAACCACTGTGTTGTGCCACTGCTAAAAGCACTTTCTATTGATTGTTTCTTCTAAGAAAAGGACATGAGAGTAGTAAGACAAATATAGGCAACAGAAATCTGAAGGAAGTAGTCTGACAAAAAAAGGTAATTCACGATGGAGCACCAACAAAGATAAAACACAAGGTGTATAATACATCACCAGCCCTGAAATAAACAAGGCGGCTTTCTGCCATTTTTTCAAGTTTTCAGGCAACCACAACTAATTGCTGAAAGAAAAGTCATAAACCTTCAACGAAACAAATATAATAATAGACAGAAATGATGCACTATCCTAAACTGGCTTTATTAGTAAGAAACTTGGAGCCCTATTATGCTTACTGCTCCTGCTGAGTTCTGAGTGATGATTATTTGTACAGGAGCATATTTGGTCCATACCGTTCATAAGAGAGGGCAGGGAGACAGAATTGCTAAACTAAGACCTGGTATAGTCTATTAATGTGATTCTAAATCTGGTGTGAATTAAAGCACTGGAATTGCTCAAGCTTCACCTTCTAGACACATCAACCTTCAACATCCCCACAAGCAAGGATGTGGACGTTGCTGTATGTGTCAGCGTTGGAGGGTGCAACAACATTAAAAAGCTAACTTTGTGCTAGCAAATGGTGCTAGATTTATGGCTTTGGAGGATGCTTTAAAATGGGTAAATAACTTGACGTTTATGCAGTGCCTTTCATCCTGAAGATTTGCTACAACATGTTTATCAAACTGTACACATTCGGCAGCACTGAAATGCAGCCAATTTGGTGTGCAGCCAGTGCACAACAAAGCAAGATGAGAAGGAAGGTACTTAACTAGGTACACCAGGGAAAACTTACTCTTGTAAGGAAATGTAGTGTCCATATTGACCACAGAGAACAGTGCATTTCAAAGTTTCAACCCCAAGGCTGACACAGAGATAACTGCAAAACAGGCTCACATCTTCCCTCTCAATCCACCAGATATAACTGTGTGAATACAAAGACTCTGTTTCCTAACTCTAGGTCCAGCTGTCTAGGCCCTCTAGTTATGCTAAGATGGTGTCTGAACTATAAAACAGCCATTACATGCCCTGTTGCTGCCAATCAGCTCACATTCATTTACCAGTACAAAAGATTTCTAATTTTAAATGGATATCTCCAGTGGGCACAGGTGATTCCTGCTCTGTAGCTCACTCAATACCCAATTTCTCAGATGAAACTACAAAGAAAAATGCTATGAAAAAGCATGAGCTTTGTGACTCTGGGCGTGAACTAATAAAATTACAAAGATCAGATACTTTAATGTCAAACAACAGATTTAACATCACTTTCAACCTGCTGTGATCTCTCCAAAGTTCCCAATTTTTTATATTTGCACAGAAATGTGAATTCACACACAAGCACATATATTTAATATGCTTAGTTACATTTTCAAGAAAGTATGAACACATGTATATATACAAAAAAAAAAAAAGGATGTAAATCACAGACTGCCATGAACATGATAAGAACAAAGGCATCATCTAAACAGGACCAGACTGCAGTCTGTCAGCATGAACCAAGATAAACAATACAGAAACCAGGAGTGAAACTAGTTGATTGTTTAAAACGTGGAGAACCTAGGATCAAATGATTCCTGCTCCTTGGCAGCTTTCAGAATGGCTTTTTGTCATTATTTTGGACAACTTAATCAACTTCTTGGTGTCAAATTCACACTTTCAAAATGGAAACTATAACTACAGCTGTTTACATTAACATTTACCTAGTTTCTTGCTGAAAAACCAAACCAGAGTACTGATGTATTTTAAAGAAGAGGAAGAGACGGGAACTGATGTAGAGCACCTGATAGACATTCTCAGCAACATTCAGTTGCAGAAAGTCCCCCAGGCCACACACCTCTGATTCACTTTTGCATTGTGCCACGTTTTATTGCATTCCCCTTGAAGTCTCAGATTTTTATGAAAGTTTCTCTACTTTTGCTGTACGGACTGCATGGAGCAATGACACATCAGGCCTCTGTGCAATGGCACACACTTTTCTCACCTCATTCTTCCATGACTGATGCCTAAGTGTGAGCGTGAATGCCAGTCTATGCCAGTTTAAATACTATGAGTTTTCGTTGCCAGATCTACACAGAGCAAATATTTGGCATCCTACACACTACTTACAACTTCTGCTGAAAGCGTATTTGTTGTGGTGGGAGAATTTATGTTCAGGACCATTCCCAACAGTTGAAAGCAAACCTCTGCAGGTGTCAGTTATTTAAAACCTTGGATAACGATGACAGACTTTCAAAGGTTATTTAGAGAAATTTGATAAGACAGTGAAACTTCAGATGCTACTTTACCTCTCTCCATCCAGTAAACCTCCCATTCATTAAAATTAATACACATTTAAAAAAAGTATTTAAATTACAAGGTTGTATTTCAGATGTTAAGAATGAATCCAATCACATATTTTGCATGTAAAAGATATCAATTTGGCTTTCAGTAGCTCAAGAAAGAATGTATTTATCTAATATTACCAAGAAAATTCGGTTTTTACCTGCAAACTTATGTGTTACAAGCTTGAGAAACTTCAGAAGTGTCATTACTTGGCAGCTGACTATTTGACATTCACGTAAAATATTCTCAGCTTGAAAATTCTCTTAGCTACTTGAGAGAAGAGAGGTCCAGCCGCACTCCTCTCAAGAAATACGTTGTACTAATGTGAAAGCACACCCAAACAGGATATCAAGTCTATTTATCACTAATGCAGCTGTTGATGAAACCATCTGCGAACATAACAAACTCTAGAAATCTTTCGACACAGACTAGTTAAAAAGCTATACAAGTTAAAATTCCTCAAACTGAATTCTGTTTGAAGCTTCAGTGGGTGCATCCTATGGGGAGTGTAGAGTCACCAGCATTTTCAGACTCTCACAGTCATGAGAGGATTTTAAAGGGAAAATAAGCATGTCAGCTGCTGACCTCTGAAAAATTTGGTTATCCATGTCACCATGAGATAGGCTTTTGATAAACTAAAAATAAGAGTAACTTTTTCAAGTTTGGTCACACAGAAATAGATTTTGAGAGTTTAGAAATCTGGCCCTGAACTGTTTTGAATGTATAATTTCAAGTGTCAATGAAAATAATTATCTTTTGGCCAGAGCTGAGTCAAGAAGAGAAAACATTTCCACAAGTATTTGCTTGAATTTGGAAGTCCATTGAACTTCACTGTGTCCTTTTGCTTCTCCTAAATATATGAGACTACCAGATGAACAGAAAGTGTCCTCATAATCTGGAAATTCTTTGTTTCAATTCATAGACTGTGTGATCGGCTAGTTGCATCAAACGTTGCAGAAATCAGCAGTCAGCCAGATATACAAATAAAGGGCACGTGATTTCAGTTATCTAGTTGATGTATAGATCGTACGATGGGGCTGACTCTAGCAGGGTCCACCTTCCAATGGCATGGTGAGGACAGTGCTTTTGCTGGCACACCTGGAGGCAGTTAGGGCACTGGCACTGCTTGTGATCACTTCTCTCTCTGTGGAAAACTATTGTTTTCTTGTTTTGATCTTCAGTCCTGTAAGTGTTGGAATTGATATAAGATACTGGAAAATGCTCTGTGGCCTGTTTGTACAGTGCAGGTGTTTTGTGGACTTTCATGAACAGTAATGTCTTGATGTGTATCCGCTGTACTAAAATGCTGAACTTAAAGACTTACTTAATTATCTCCAATGGCCTCTTTTCCTACCAATTTTTTTTCATTTTATTACTATTGATCAAGTGTATTCTTAGATGTCAACATTTCTTCCAAGAACATCCTTACTATTCTAGCAATGTTGGTTTGATTAGTCAGCTTAAAAAGAGGAATTTTTTTTTACATCAGTTTGAAAGAGATGTTCTTGTTCAAGCAACCAGTTCATATCAAACAAAAATTGACTACTTAGTTAAAAATTGAACATTTTATTTAAAGAGTGGATTTTAGTGAGTAATGGTGATAATCTTTTTAAACTGCATTTAGAAATGAAAAGTTTTGAGATGAAAACTTGAAATTTTTCTTTCATTAAATGTAAGCTTTTCACTTCCTTAATCAAATATTTTGAATGAAAAATTCAGTATAAGTTCGTAAATAGTTTTAGGCAAGTTGTGTTCACTTCAACAGAAACAAAGTGATGCAATACAGCACTCTTTTCATGTTTTCACATGTGATAATTGTGACAACACTTTATTAAAACCTTTCATGAAACCTGTTTCAAGTAATTAGCTCTCTAGATATTTTGTCAGTCAGTCTGCCAGTACAGAGTTTATGAAACCAGCATAGATAGCAATAATAAGCAAAATTGAGAAAGATGTACTTTGATCTTCTGCACTGTTATTAAAAAATGTAAATGTTCAATTTGCACAAAGAATATAAGCAGCAATAGATGATAATTAGATTTTGCCTCAAACTGTTCACCTTTTATTCAAATGTAATGACAACTAATTTGGCATCAAGGCAGCATAAACACTTTCCTTTTTGGAGAGCACCATATGGATTTTGTATTCTCAGAAGACAAGGCAATGGCTAGAAGTGTATCTCCAAGGTCACATGCACTTTCATAAACATAACATTGCAGTGTTTCAGGGGAATGAGTACAAGAGCCCAGTTAATTGAATAAAACAAATGAATCCATAAATGAAACATTAAGTGCATACAAGTGGATCGACTTTGCCAGATGCTGAATGATTTTCATCATCAACAACATGATCAGCTTAAAATATGATATCAGTTTGCAACTAAGATTTTAAAATTAGAATCCAGAATACTAAGACTAGAATTTTCTCTGCACTCTTAATCTGACTTGGTCTTATGGCAATAAAAATATTTATTACATTAAGAAACTATCCTATATTCGATTAGGCACCATCAAAAGAGCTCTCTGGATGGCAGAAGCCATCCCTCACACCCTTTCCATCAAAATGTAGGCACCAACTTGGAAAATAAAGGGCTGAGAATATCTGGAGTCCCCTGCACACAGACTCTCAAGTAAATTTACAGAATGTGATCATCTTGATTAAAGATTTATTAACAGAGACATTCATGTTTCTTGCAACTAGAGCTATTTTCAACCTCTTACTCTACTTATTTGAAGAAGGACCACTAACATCTTCAAACTTAGTAGAAATTGAAAATAATGATTCTGGCAAATTGATAAACAGTATCAACCTGCATAGACTTCAGTGTAAGTATCTCTTCCTTTGAGAGACATCTCCATGGTTCGGATAGTACATAACTGACTCCTCAAAGACACTGCTTTTATAGGCTTCATTGGTAATGAACTAGAAGTCTTCAATGAAACGAATCATCTTGTGATGCCATATACTGCCAAACACAGGAAGCAGCAGCAAAGATGAGGTCAAGAATAAATTCTAAACTATTCACAAAGCAGAACAAAACAGAAACCCTGATTGGAAGGACATATAAACTAAATAAATCCATACAGAGTAATTGCAACCAGCATTTACTATCTTTTAACTTAAGGAAGGTTACTGTGCATTGAGGAGAAAGCCATCAAAATTCTTTTGAATGAACACGTACGTAGAAGGAGCAGAATGCCCTTTAAAATTTACATTCAGGAAAAATATACGTGACTGAAAAGAACACTGGACACCTTAGTACAACTATCTTATTCAGAATTACACTGAGATTTCCAGTGGTAGCTAATGACATTAAAATATTTAAGAACTCTAATCCTGTGAGATTTGAAGCAATAACTAAAATGCATTCATTAAACAAATCACTGATGGTGGATAGACACCCTAGGGAAAAATAAACCTGATACAAATGAACTTGCTCCCCAAATTAAATATGTATACGCCTATGAGATTCTCCCTCTGCCCAGTGCTACTTTCAAAATGTGAATTATACCCTGGAAAAGGTTTATGTGGAACAGACACCATAAACACACATACTTTAAAAGACTTCATCCACAAAGTGAACGAGAATAGTTACATACTTAGATCTTTGGTAAAATTGTGCTGCTTTTTTTGAAAACTATGTCACGCCATAGACAGAAGTGATCACAGATAAGATGCTTATATGTCAAGTTGCCATTCATAGCTATACCGATCTAAATATTATATATGCCAAAGAGGACCAACCTCTTATCCACATATCTCTGTAGACACAATCTGATTTAGCATACCAAGAACAGATCTGTCCTTCATCTTATGCTGACACTTCACTGAAGAAACTTTTATGGTAAAACGTAGAAAAGCTGGAATACAGCATATTACAGATAAACCATGTAAAACAGAATTAGCCTGCCAGAAGAATAAAAATTTCCATTATATGGGCAATCATAATATTTTCTAAGACCAGAAGTTAAGCAGAGGAGTTTCTAATTATCTGTCTGACCAGACTGGCAAAAACACAAAGGAAGCAGTAGTGCAGGAGGAATGCATGTTGCACAGGGTAAATCTACATAACCCCTTAGTACACTGAAACCATCCTGTCCACTTGCACAGTGACAAACACATTGCATTGCATCTGTATTTGAGTCATGTGGTCTGAATTCAACTGTACCTTGAAATAATTTCTCTTCAGGTGGATCCAAGGCTAAATATATGTGGGTAGAGGGCCCTCCATATGGTATGTAGACACAGGATATCTTCTTCAGGATGAAAAAACATCCTCTCTGAGGTCCTCCTACAGTGTACTCACTACATATGCATGAATTTCTATTAGTAGCAGCATGTGCAATGGGGACGGTCATCTAGGATGGGTGTACAGAAATCTACTTCATGTCACCTGTCAGATACAAATTCATCTTACATATTTAAGACTAGCAACTAGCATCAAATTCATTACCAGGAAACATGAAATACAGATATATACCCCTAGAGCAGTAACAGAGCATGACAAATCAAAATGAGGTCCTCCTTTCTTCATGCTGCACCAGTCACTACTGTAGACGCAACTTATGGACATTGGCACGATGGGATATAGGGCCTACAGGGATCCATCAACTAGCAAGAGACGTGACACACATTACGTCAATGATTTCCTAAAGGTTACTTTTTCTAACCATTATTTTCATCACCAACCATAACTGTTTTGAGATTTGCTGCTGTGATAAATCAGATCTCAACACAGTGTTTTAATTATCACTAAACTTTCTGAGTGATGGGTGATCGATTTCATTCACTCTTCTTCATTTGCTCTTGTACTCTACTTCATCCAGGCATCCTTGAATGATTTTTTCTCTCATCTTATCACAAATCCCAATTTGCCAACTCGATTTCCAGCTGATAAGATTTTCTGTCACACAGTTCTCCTTATGAAACTAACCCAGCTATTAGACTTCTTTACTGGCCATACAACTGTAAATAATTCTCTGTAAGACCTAGGTTCAAGTGTCTTTTTAAAAAATAAAGTGCAATTAAAAAAAAAAATCTGGTGTCGTTGCAGTCTGCCTCCTAAAGATAGATTTCTATAATAAAGTTGTACTCTTCTTGATGAATTTACCAAGGATTTCTTTACTGTTCTGGGCAATAACCAAGCCTATATTCCAAACTTTCAACCTAAATGAAACACTATTCCTTTCCATTAGAACATTCTTATTCCTTTTTGGTTTACTGCTTTGTTTTAGATATTAACTGCAAACCATTTTCCTATGATATCCATCCCTTTGATTAACTACAATCTTTCATTCAACAACATATGAAGCAAGGAATTTATTATCCATGTACCTTAAATTACTGAAAAATCTACCATTCATCTTGAAAGCTTTTCTAAATCCTTCCATCACCTTTCTAATAGCTATATCTGTGTTGAAAAAATGAGGTGGTATTGTGCATCCTCACTTTAGCCTTTTACTGACTACAACCCCTTGGATAACATTGATTCCATTTTTAGACTTATACTAAGGTTTGTATGATTTTTTTAAGGACTCATTTTAAGGATTAAGTACATTTATGAATCCATATGAAAAAAATTCTCCTGGATAGAACTTTTTTTAAAATGCTATTTTTTCCTCATAACTATGGATTTGTCTTAAAACATTAAAGATGGTGTTGTTTTTGCTGCAAAGAAAATAACTCAAAGCATGGTTGAGTGGAAGAAGAACAAGTATTTAGCTTACCAGAAAGAAAATTATTTTATTATTATGTACGAAAGACTCCATGACACAAGGACATATAAGTGATTTAGTAAATAATGTTGATTGTGCAATTGGTTCTAACTCTAAAGGATACTGAGAGTTACAAACATCAGAAAACCTTGTAAAGGAACTTTGAAGGCCTTGATCTTACCATCATACAAGTGACCAACATGGACTTTACAAAATCAGCTAAAGATAGAGAGCTTTCAAATGCCATCTTTTATTCAGGAATTTTCCTGCCCTGTAGACAGAGTATTGGTGGATAATATTAGATTCATTCAGGTTTGTTAAAGATAATTTTAAAAAGAAAAAGACAACACTCCCTTTCGGGGTGGGACTATCAGTACTGGAAAAAAAGCATTTTAAAACAACATTTTTAAAACTTGCCTGCATGGATAGATTCAGGTACCTTACAGATTGAACAGATTGGCAAGTGAGGTTAAGTTCATTAACAAGATAGATATTGTTTAGAGGTTAAGATGTTTATGAAAACAGAGAGAAACAGCAATTCACATGATTAAACTGATGCTGAACTCTTAGAAAGGAATTTTCCTTTACTCTGAAACCTTTGACATCTGACTATATTTACTTTTCATTTTCTACTCAGCTGTAAACTTCGAGTGGTCCTTCCTGTGTCAATCCACTCAACTCTGGACACTATCATCCCTTCCAGAAAAAAACTTTTAAACCCCAAACCAACAACAGCAGGATTGGCATCAGTATAAATGTAGTTTAACATAACTCTTTTCCTTCTATACATGAACAGTGTATTCCTCTCAGGATATTTTTTCTTCTCCATCATAAAGGTAGAAAATATATCAAGGATTGAAGATACCAGCTATTCCCATAAGAAAGGCAACCTGTAGACACTGGACTGTAACATCTGATCTAGGAGGTGACACCAGATGAAAATAATGGTAGTCTGATTTGCTTTGTTGCCTACTGATTTCATCCTTGGAGGGAAAAGCATGCGGTGGTTTTCAGGCGGGCTATACACCACTCTCCAAACCCAAAACTGATTTCTTGCTTTAGTCTCTAAGACTATGTAACATAATGCAGGTCCAAGATAAACAGAGGCAACTATTGCATCTTAATGGGCCACCTCTGGTCCAACACTGATGTTTGTGTGCAAATGAAATAACTTACAATTAATATAAGAATCATGTGAAATTAATGTTATCATTTGTCTAGTGGAAAGCTGACCTGAAAGATCACATACTTCAGCATTCTTTTGACAGAGTAGCTACACTGATGTAACTAGACAGCTGGTGTCAGCCAAGGGAAAAGATCACCATCAACACATTTAATTTTTCATAACTCTACTTAAATCTCCCACAGGAATCAATATATCTGAGGCAAAGTGGCCTGTTTTTCAAAATGTTTTGGTCTAACCAGTACTTTGCCCACTGCTTTTGATCTGGGTGCTCTCTGAGTAGAATGCAAATAAAGTAATATTCAAGTTTAAGCATGGTAGCTCTTTTCAATACAGAGTAGCTGAGATGGTTTTAAACTATACAAAACTCAGCAAGAATAGAAAGTGCTAACAGCTTTTTGCCAAGGTTTTTTTTTGTAGCAGAATTATTTTGGTCTTTTTATTTAAGTCTGAAGGGTTTTTTTTTAATTCCTGCCAAAATACATATACCATTTCCCAGCTTACGGTGTCTCTGAATTGCTACAGGAAGATACAGTTTCAAACGGTGACAGAATGTCTTTGCTAACAGAACTATAGCTCTCTTTGTGGTATTATACAACTCTCTCAATGGTTTGTAGTTGGAGAGAGCTCAAGAGGATCGTATGACCCCGTGCACGTCTGCAGGTTTGGACCAGGACACACTGCCACTATTAAAGCTCAGTGTGTGGGAGGTGAAGTTTTGTGTATGCAACTAAAACGTAGGTTCTTTCTGGCTTTCCCTTCTGAAACTTGCATTGAAGCTATATTTTCCCAGTTTTAACTCAATCGCTATTCAGCAAATGCAACCTTACTAGTTTTGCAGCATGTGGGAGTCAGCATGTGTACCTTATCTTGTCTTTCTATCACATACAAGGAGAATATTTTTAGCCTTCAGCACCTAATTAAAAAAGGTGAGGCTGACATCTTCTTCCATGCCTGTGCTAGTGACACAGAGCATTGCAAATGACTCTGCTGGGCAGAGGGAAGGTGAGCTTTGTCTAGCTTTGTGCTTCAATTACAGTCCCATGCTGGCAGCCAATTTATTCCAGTCGCCAAAGCCCTTGTTTTCCTACATCCAGCCCCTGGTTACAGAAACCATAAGCTCTGCTGATCTGTGGCAATGAGCAGCATGAAGGAGAATCTTAGCCCTCTCTGGAAAGAAAGGGGAATTAATGGTTAGACCTTGGGGGGATGGAAAGGGACATTAATTACCATCCCAATCCCCATGGAGTTTAAGAGATGGTTTCAACTCTAACACTGCTGTATAATTCTAACATTCAGCCACATCAAAGTTTTGAGATTAACCAACATTGCTTTTATTCCATACACATAGCTTTAAATAGGAAGCATATGTTTACATGTATTTCCACTCCCAATTGCACAAGAAGATAACTTTTGCTTGATAATTTCTAGAAACTGTACTCTATAACTCTGACTTATTTTTGTCACTATTTTTAATTAAGTCTATTTTTTATTTGGTTTTATCTCTCACTTTCTTGGTATGCCCAAAGTTGGATTTTAACTAATGGAAATAATAGATTAATAATAATTACACTTATTACAGTATTTTGGAAATTATTTGAAATGTTTTAGATCTAAATTTAGGTATAGAAAATTGTACTACATTGACTTTAATGATGGGATTAGATTTCCATTGTTAACAGCAACATAAGAATACCATACTAAAAAATGTAGATGTTCAGTATATTATAATTTGAAAGTACTTTCTACTTGCTCATCAGCACCATGTTGCTACATAACCTGAAGCATATAATTTGCTTGCTTTAGAAAAAGTGCCCTTGTTCTTCTAGGTCAAGGAGGTATAATACCAATTAAAGCACTAAGAGAAGTCAACATAGTCTATTAGACAGCTGTATTTAGCTTTAAAAAGTAAAAAGAAAATAATACCTTAAAAGAACCACAGAATCAAGTGAAAAAAAGTAAGCTTAAGCAAGAGAAGGAAGATATTCCAACTTTTTCTTTTATTTTATTACATTCTGGTTTAAGACTAATATTACAGGGAATTATATGGAAATGCATTTTAAAAGAAAAAAATAAATGAATAAGCACTGTGAATGTTTTTAAAGAGATGTAAGCAAACAGGAAATGGAAAAGGCAAGTTAGGATGAGGAAAGAGAGCCTTTTTTCACAAATAAGAGAGGCATGTCATTAACAGCTAAACGTTAAAAGGAACTGGAGTGATGTGACAGCAGTAATCATAGTTGGGAACCATGGCTAAAACAACAATTAAATGTCTGCTATTAACAAAAATACAGGTAAGTGCAAAAGACACCATCTACATGGAAGGATGGGGTGCTGGAGGTCCTGTGGTCACTGAGCCAGCATTGACACGAGTCCCTCACACTCTATACAACTTTTTTACATTTGACAAACAACCGCCTTATTAAGAAAGCTTGAATCCAGAAGAGGAGCCTGATTCCTAAAAACATCTCCATTAAAAAAACCCAAACTGCTCTTACCCCTATGTTCAGTGTTGTACACTTAGTCATATTCATCACTAAAGAAAGAAACCTGAAGAAAAATAGGAGATTGATCTTAAATCCAGCCCTCCTAGGCAGGCATCTGTTCTGACCTAGACCTCTGGGCTCTCTCTGTGGCCAAGAAAAAGCAACAGGGACCTCTAGGGGGGCATTCATTCAACCAAAAAACCTGACATCTAAAATACGTACCCTCTGGAATCTCTGATCTTGACAAGAAGTTGCTTCCTAGAGAACTAGGTTGGAGTACTTGGTAATGAGTGAATTCTGTCTGTGAGGCTGTCAGGCAAGACCCAAGGCAGTGACTGTGGTTCAGTATGGGCCTGTTTGCTGAATCACCTTGAAGGAACCAAGTTCCAAGACTTGAACTTTAACAGAACAAACACTGCTATAAAGAATGCTGCTTTTCATATAAATTCCAAATTTTGTATTGTGCCTTCCTTCCCTCATAAAACTAAGGCAAACTATATTAAAATACAAAATTCTTGCTCTAATATGAAATGCTGCATGGAAAAAAAAAATTAAAAAAGGAGGAGGTACATTGACAATTATCTAGAAAACAGTGGACACTGGGAATAGGGCTAATCAGATGAGGCAGTTGAATTTTAGTATTAAATAAGAGGCTCCAAACTATTATAATCCCAGAGCTAATTGAACAGAAAAATAAAAAAGAGAACTTGTTACAATGCAGACAGCAGCAATATGGCAGAATATGCGAACTAAGAAACTGATCCTTTTATTGATGTCAGAGGTTCAGTGATCACTTATTCTGTTGCACAATAATTTCTCATAAATCCTTTCTGAAACTTGTATGGAAAATAACTTTCTCTGAAGGGTTATTTATTCCCCACATTAACAAACAAGTCCTTTTGCTACTTTGATGAGGAAGAAATTATTGCTTTCTTAAAATAGGTTCTAACTGTACCAGCTACTAATTTTTCAATTCTTACGTTTAGCAAATGAGTTTAAGTTGATACTAAGTAAATTCCCTAAAGCTAACAGAAAAGAAGATTCAAGGAGACTTCATACGAGGCAATAGCAGAAAAACGTTTTGGACAGATGTGGCTAGCAGTAGTAAGGATTTTCCAAAAAAACTAACTCAAAGTTAATTTTGAATGTATCCATGGCTTTTCCCCAGGCTGTCCACTGAGCACTCGGAACTAGTAGTCGCCAATCACTGCAAAGGGATACTAAGGCTGATTGATACTTCATGCTCCCGTAATTAGTATGCTGTTCACTCATTTTTCCAGTACTAATTATGAGTAATCCATGCTGAGACTTACTGCACTGTCCCTGATGCATCTTATTCCTCTATAGGCACCCTACCCCACAGCGTCACTTGGGCTGGTTTAAACTGTAGTGTTCCATTTGCAATGCCGTGATCTGAAGCAACCCAGCTGTTCGCACACATGTACAATAGGCTGGATTCTGTCTTTGATGTTACAGCCTGCACCAGGGATACTGCAGAGACTGTTCTGGAGATGTCTGCTAGTGCCTCATGGAGGACTGGGTTAAATGAGAACAAGACGGGAGGACTCCTAGCTGAATGTCCTACGAAGACCCTGATGTCCCAAGTGGAGAAGGGAGCACTTTGCTTCCTAAAGTAAGAGTTAGTGGAAGGGCAAAATGGGAACCTCTGGGGTTGCCCCACCATTGATACCACTCTGAGAACAGCACTCCCAGGAGCTGCCAAGCTGGCTGTTTGGTGGGTACCTGCCCCCAGCTTCTCTGATGTCCTCTTTGCAGTTGGTGGCACCTTCAGGAGAAAGGTACGAGGGATTGCTAAGTTGTACTACAGTTCAAACTCAACACAAATAACATTAAAATTACTCCTCCTCAGTAAACTCTTCTGGAGGGTGAGAATTCAGCCACGGGCATCCCTGGTGCTAATCTCATTTACAAGATATAATAGACATGAAACAAAAGAAAAATTCACCCCACCCCCCAAACAAACCCAAACCAAAATGAAAACCCCCAAACCCTCCAAACACAGTGTAGCTGCTTCATTTTGTAGTCATTATAGCAAAAAGGAACATAACTCTGTTTAGATCACTAGAAGCAAAAAAATCAAACCATGAGTTTTTTTCCAAACACTTCTCAAGTACCAAGGAGAGAAATTTTGTGTGCTAGGCATGGTTATCGCTGAAAGGATTATAAAATAAGTTGCAGTTCCCATTAGTTCAAGATTGTTTGATCTGAAAGCATTTATAGGAACTATATTTAAGTTGAATTTTCAGTGCACTACCAGAACCCTAAGTAGTCAGAACACCCACAAGAACATAATTGCTTTCCTCAGCTTTTCCAGATCCACTTTTTTTTTATATTCTGAAAAACCTTTACAAACTCAATGTTTAAATTGTTCATAAATGGCTTTCTATACTACTTTAGAACGGGAGAACCATGTATTTAGTTCCTTTTAATTTTATTTGTGACTACACTTTGAAACATTCATCTGATTTCAATTTAAGCGTCCAGAGATCATCTCCCACTCAGTCCTGAATATTTGCATTTAGGGCATATTAAGGCAAGAAAAATTTAAGCAGCCTTTCTTTACAATATGAACTTTGCTACCACTGCAGGCGTAAGAGATCATGGTGAATATAGATTTTAAAAACAACATGTTCAGGACTTTTCAGGGAATATATCTGTTGTTTCTATTTATGTAATTCTAGGCTACTTTTCTATGTTCACCTTGTAATTAGACAAGTCACGTTCACCTCCATATCATGTATTCCTTTCTGATTCAGAAAATAATACATTTAAAAACATTGTTTATTCAGAGGTTTATCTTTCACTAGAAGTGCCTGATTCACTGCTCTTTGGAAAACACTGATATACATTATACCTCTATTGCAGTTCATTTACTTGTTCGAATATTTATTTATGGGGACCATACTTCTTTCAAGATAACCAGATATAAGACACACTAAATGTCATGAATATTCATAAGTTTTCAACCCCACTATAAATAGCAATCCAGCAACCTGCCTTCATGAAGTAAAAGAAATCTTAAATACAGATTATAAAGAAAAATGTATGTATGCTTAATTATTTATTTGGATTTACAGATACACCTATTTAGCACAACCCATAGAGATATGAACTTAAAAACCTAGTATCATCAAAAAAAAGGAACCTGTCTACCTGAGCATTTAACCAATATAACAGGCCACATTATAAAAAGAATATCTACAGAACTAGGATCCTGTACAGGACCACTAAACAGGGTTCTATACAACACATTCAGCATAAAAATATTTTAATATATCCTAGTCAAATACAGTACTGTGATCACTGGTCTGAAAAAATTCCTGTATCATTGAAAAATCTACTCCTTTACTTAAATGAGCTCTTTCTTTGTATTATTTATTAAAACTAAGGAAACTAAAAAACAACATTAAGCATCTTTCTCAGAGACTACTACAAATAAAACCAAAGCACAGTGAGCTCAAGGAGGTATAGATTTTTACCCCAGTGAACCTCATTCTACCCATCTGTGCACAGAACCACCACTATAGCAGTCTTAAGACTGATTTGCTCTACTGGTTTGCCTATGACCTATTTGTCCTCAGACTTTGTAATAAACTAGCAAAACAAATTTGGCATTACCAGTTCTCTGAAATATTTCAGCTATAAAAAAATTTATGGCTTCTTTCCCCTTTCCTTTTTCTTTTGCTTTGATAAAAACAAAACAAAACAAAACAAAACAAAACAACCACCCTATTGCTTTTCTTTTTCTGTAAAATAACAACCTAGAAGCAGAAACAGCTCTGCTAGTGAGATACCATGAATTTGATGACTTTCCCTTGATTCTGTTTATTATGGATCTCGGAAACATACCAGCTTAGTTTCAAGGAAAATTTAAATCTCCTAACAGGAGAGTTATCTCAAACAATAGCAGTCTCCGCAACGTATTTTCATTCTTTGCTATATAGGTACCAGGGTCTGTAGAATACCTATTTTGCTTGTCATCTTTTAAAAGACAACATCTCTCTTAAAAAATCAGGCAGAAAATATTCTGAAAAGTATTAAAACCAGAAATATCTTTGATGTGATATATATCAGAAATTTTTCAAATTTTTTTGATGTGTTTTCAACTGTCTTTGGTAAAGACATACAGAAAACACCCTGATAGTACTCAAGAGCTCCACCTTGTTCCAAAAATTCTTCTATTGATTAGATGAAATCTCAGCAAGTACTTCTATCACATTCAGGGTCTGATGTGCAATATACTGATTTAGACATTTCATTAATTCTAAGACTGCAGGACCTGGCTTATATTTAAAAACTGATCTCAAAAGAATTTACATGTTTGATTTATGTAATCCCCATTAATATTAGTGAAAATTATCACATTATATATAAACTTAAAACAGTGGGCAGGCCATTTCTGTGTTTCTATGAAAATGGTAACAGGAATGCCTGAGAACAGTGCCTGGGAATTTGGTGATTCTCCTAAGAAAATGTTGCCAATAACTGTAATATTAGTTGCTATTTCTCCAAAACAGGAACAATAGATTTGAAAATGCATACACAATTCAACACTTTGTACACTATTCTTAACTGTATAAAGCCCCTTTTATAAAATATGTTCTTGTTATTTCTGCAAAAAGACTTAATGCCAGTACCTGAAATGTCATGACAACAATAAAGCAAAGAGCATTTTAGGACATGGTGGTCTTGGGAAACAAGCCGAAGAACCTATTTAAAATATGAATTAGTTGAAGGGTAAATTCAAGATTCCACCAGAAGAAAAATTAAGAACTTGAGTTTAAGTTAATGTTTGACTATATCAAACATTGTAACCCCCTTTTAAAAGAGATAAATGGGAGAAAAATGGATGCCCCATGCCTTTTTAATTGATTTCTTGTGGTTGACTCAGCTGAAGTATTTCAGATTCTTCATTCTCATAGCACAATCTAGAGTGAATTAGTTTTGAGGTTCTTACTGAATTGAATTTCAAAGGTGCAACTATATCAACTCACTAAGAATTCAGTAAATGTGGAACAGGCTTTTTGTAGGTAGCACACTTACTGTAGAAAGCCATAATAAACTTTAGCTGAACTAGAAGAATACCAGTTTTTTGATTGTGACAGGAGGCAAAAATAGATATTGTCTTTTAATTTCATTTTCTTAGTTTCTTTCCTTAATATGTAGTAATCATACGGTGATTCTTAACCAGCTTTTAAATAAAACTTCCATTACTGAGTAGGTGAAAAATTTTTGTACATGTGATACGTTTCAGGAGATATAAGTAATTCAGCTACCTCAGATAGGGCCAAACCTCAAAGGCACTTCCATGCAAGTGACCATAAGCAAGGAGCCTAAGCACATGGCTGCAGGGCAATTTGTCCCCCCTTACTTACACTATCACTAATAAGACTGTGGGAGGTGGTAACTAACTAGGAACAGCATTCCTCTGACCACACAGAGTCTTGAGTGGGAATATGGCATTGGACATAGATACAGGGATAATATAATATTTGGAAGAACTGAGGGCAGTCAGAACAACCTGTGGAAAAAGAGCATTCCTTATTGTTGCTCTTGGTTTGGGGCATCTGGATATGCCCTCTAATTATTAGAGGGACTGTAATAATAGATGGAGTCTTATTCAAGAAACAAAAAGATTTAATCTGGAAGGTAGAATCCACAGAAATGTTCTTTCTGGAAACAAACAAACCAACCAACCAACCAACACCAGGCAAAGAAGAGGGCAGACTGTATCCAGCACAAAGGGCTATATCCAAAGAGGTTTTAATTCAGTGTTTGGTTGGTATTTTATGGATATAGTAAACAGAGATGACCCAGTCCTTGACAAAATAATGCAGAATGTCTTGAAGATGGTATATTTATTTTGGAGGTCAGGTTGGCATTTATATGAAAAAGAATTCAAGTTTAGTTATCTCCAAGGATGTGCAAAAAGCCAACTGCAAGTGAGTTCTCATATAAAATTAGAAACCATGAGAATGGTAAGAATTTTCCTAACTGCAAGAATTTTATTTCTGATAATATTTTCTTGCCTCTTCTATTAGAGGAATTCCAGTAATAAATTGACATGTAGATAGTCCTTGACATGCCAAACATTGAGAACAGATGGGCATCAAAATCTAGACTGTGATTTAACTTCAACTTTCTTGTGTGAAAGCGTCAGCAAAATCTCTGACATGTCAAACAGCTAAATTTTCTATTCATAGATAGGGTTAGTTCTCACTCATTCTGGATAAACCAAAGTGAACATATATGTTCACAGTAAATTCCCCCTGTAAATGTTCCAGTAAACAGCGCTAAATAATTTCAATCATCTCATGCTTGTTTAGTATCAATACTACTGTTTATAGCACTGAACAAACACTAACTAATTAATCTTGACAATACTGTAGATGCATCAGTTAAGCATTTTCCCACTGCAGAGGTAAGAAAAAAAAAAAGAGAGAGAGGTCTAATTGCCCAACATCTTTGTTAATTTCTAATAATGGAAGTGTGGACAAACTAGGTGCACTTACATCACTTATGAATTAGTTGCTCATATTGTGTTCTTATTTCTTCTGATTTGGTACCTCTGAAGCTACTTGGGAGTCACTTGGGTAGTGACTTCACTAGGACTAAGATGCTATCTGGAGAGGTCAGAATTATACCTGAGTTACATTGATATAAGTGAGATTGAAAATCAGGAGATCTAGTCCTGTTTCAATGCATGTTGATCTTTCTAAGTGCTCAAACAGATACGGAGAAGGTACCAGCTAGAATACCTGCAGAAACACGTGAAAGAAATTGTACAAGTGCATAAGGATTTTTTTTTTCCCCGACATCATTTGGATAAGACAAGTTAAGAAATAAATTATGGAAAGACTGACAAGGTCTTTTATACTTTGAACTTCTTCAAAACTTGAAATATATTCGTACAAGTTAGAGAAATTAATTTTAAAGATATAAACACTTCAGCAAAGACATATGGCATATTTTGTAGTCTCTGAACTGCAGTCCTGAAAGACAGAACAAACATATGCAGCAAAAAGCATTCGTGTGCCTGAACACTTGCCTGTCTCAATCCTCCAACTATATCAGTTGCTCTAATAAAATATATAGTCTATACAGGCATTTCCTCACTTACATCCTTAAACAATCACAGCAACACAGTAATTAATCGCTCCATAAAAAGCAAACACATGCAATACATATTCTCCTTTTAAATGTTTGTTAGATGTTTATTTATCATGTTCCTTATTAATGATAACATTTCTAGAAAAAGAAAATACTATTTTTTTAATTCTTATGATAAAATATAAAAAGAAAGTATGCCACAACAGCAAAATTTTTAGGGCAAGATCTGGAGTAAGTATAATTCATATAATTTGGTGGTGAGTTCTTTAATTTTAACTAAATTCCTACATCAAAAACTAGTTAATTTCATATTGGTTTTGGCTTTGACAAAACGACCGCTTTATATTTGTTAGCAGCTTCAGTATTTACGACTTATCATACTGCTAGATGCACATCCATAATTTACTAACAGTGCAGCTTAAGGATTATGAAACTTCAGGAAGTATCTAGATTATCCACAAAATATGTAATAAAAACACCACACACAGTTACACATGGTTGCCTTGAAGCAAAATACAGATGTATTCTGTCATCAGGCTATGTCCTGCTGTGTTAGCATTGGTACAGATATAGGACTGGGAGCTCTGACTGTGCAAGGAAAGGGGTATTGTGCACATACTAAGAAAATACCCTTCTATTGCACCAGCAACTGGGAAATGAAATGATTACATCTGTATCAATCAAGCAGTGTCACAGAAATAAAATCATGGTAATGGGACTGTTATCATAGGATCAATGCTGCCTGTTTTGAAATGTCTTCTGCTTCACCTTGTGGCCTCAGCATTTATGTGGCAGCAAAAAGCCATTATCTGTTCTATTTCAGTGACATTTACTCTTTCTCCTCATCTGTTCAGATGTCCATTCTTTGATGACTTTAGTATATCATGCTTTTCATACTCTGGCAGTTATGTACGCTACCACTTGAGGCCACTTGGATGCTTTGGGTGAGAAAGGCCTTTTCTCCCTTTTCTCAAAACCACCACAGCTGAAATTCTGTTGCTGTAATTACATAATTGCATTTTCTTCTCCAATTGGAGGTTCCATGAAATCATATTAGTACAGCTTCTGATCAGGTGTAAAAGCTTTCTCGGCACTAAAACACTGAAATTCCCCAAAGTAAGCTAGGAAACATAATTTAAATAAATGACAAAAGCAGTAGCTTGGATCAAGAGCAGTTGCTGAAAGGTACAGAGGATCTCAGAACTGCCACTAGTTCACAGATTTCAGTGTATCTCAGTTACTTCACTGCAATCATATGCTAGTGCTATGAAAAAAACCAAAAGCAAAGTACAATTATCACAGACAGGGAGCAACTCTGCAGAAATCAGGGAGTATACATGCAATACTTCAGAAGGATGTAGGACATCTGAGAAAAATTGCATAGACCAGCTGAAAATTAGCCTTTTACTGTAATCTTCAAGGATAATGTAAAGATTAAGTATAGGTTTGGAGTTTCTTAGACTTCTTTATTTGTTTGGGTTTTTTTTCTTGTCAAAACAGAAGGAGCATAGATTTTTCATTGAAGCTTGTTAAACTACAGTAACACCTTCTTCCAACCTAATCTCTGAAATCCCAGAGAAGTCAGATATAAATCTATAGTTATAGAATAGTTAAATAAAGAATATTAAATCATTACATATGCCAAAGAGTTAACTTGAAAGACAACATAACCCTCAAATTTTCAGAATAGTAATTCAACTATAGTAAAATGACTGTTTTACTAGAATAACTACTGAATAGCACTCATTTTAATTTATGCAATTACAGGTGGTTTATAGTGAATGTAGATATTTTGTAGACTCTACAATTTTTTTCTGACACTGGCAAATTGGTTCTATGATTTTTATTATTTAAATTCAAAAGGTTAAACCTTTGGGGGGGAAAAAAAAGGGGAAAAAAGAAGTGTAGGACAAAAAAGGTTGCAATTTACTCAGTGGAAATCTAAACCAGCAGGTGCAGAAGTGAGACAAACAGCTTTCAGATGTTTTTGCGCATTTTCTTTGCAAAAACAGGCCTTCAATCAGAGCAAAAAACCTGCCCCCTCATAGAGGATGACAGCCGCAGTGTAATTGTTGCTCCAGAGAAAGAACTGAGCAAGGCAAGCTGTCAGGGACTCTTAGAGCCATCTCAACCAGCAGTAACACCTCAAAGATAACCCTATCTCTAGAAAACAAAAAGTCCCCTAAATGATACAATGTTTATAATTTCAAATCACTGATTATACTAATCAGACAGTTGCCATATCAAACTTGAGAGAGACGAAGATGTGCAGCACGGAATATGTATTCTGGGACTGGAGTTATAGGCAGAGATCCTTGGTCTGCTCACTGTTTGTATGCCTTACAATACAGCCCCTGATAGCACAATCCCAACATGAAGCAAGGTAATGCCAAATCAGCACAACTGAGAGGATGGATTATGAAATGCTACTATACCTCAACTGGAGCTTGTACAGATTAAGACAAGCAACACTGTGTTTTACTTTCTTTAAGAAAAACATTAATTTTCTTCTTCTTCAATTGTGGCCCTTATGAATTATATCTGGAAAAAGCAAGGATGAAAACTTCACATACTTTGACAAACAAATCAACTACAGGTTAACCTTTCAGATTTGATTACAAGAAGATAATGATGTGTTTGTAAATCATCCAAAGGTAAACAAGTTCAACTGCAGATAGGAAAACTAAAATGACAAATTAGGCAGGATATTAAATATTAAGTGGTCATTAAATAGGAAATAAGGCCAAAACCACTGCCTGCTGCCAAAAACCTCGCACCACATAGTGGACTCTAATGACTGCGATGGTGACTATGAACATACGGGGCAATGTAGCTGAAGATAAGGCATGACATAGAAATAGGCAAGATCATGTCACCAGTGTAAAAACTCTGGTTATCAGAACACAGGAGGCCAAGGAAGGCATCACTAGTTTTTGAAAACCAGCACTAGGAACAGTAGATGTATGATACAGATGACCAGGTACGAAGTCTAGAGCTCCAGACAGGAAACAATAACACAGTCACTGCATCTAACAAAATATGGGTGTAATGTAAATTTGTTTGGTTTCCAGTTCACAATTTACAAGTGCTTGATAAGCTACATATCATTTAAAACAATGCAATAAGACAGTGGCAGCCATCTTTTTACCTTGTTCCCATCTCTCTTGGTTAGGCAGGCATTCCAAATGGAAGAGAGAAAGTACCTCCTTTCTGAGGGCAACTGAGCATGTCCAGCTAGGAAAAACTTCTGTAGAGCAGATGGGGCTGTCAAGGAGAAGGGAAAGCAAGCAGGTAACCTGCTGTGTCAGGTCAGCTGGGACACTGCTCTGAGGAGAAAGAGAAGGAAGGCAGCCCTGAGAAGGGACAGAAAGCAAAGGGTCCCGGATCAACTGGAAAATGAGACACAAGCAGAAAGGTCTGTAAGGCTTTTGTTTTCAATAGGTCTCAACCAGCAGATGGGAAGTTTGGTTTTCTATTATGGAACAGTTTTAAAGCCTTGGGAACCTTTTGGTATCTTTTGGCTTGCTCTCTGTGAAATTAAGGCAGGCACTTCCATTCTGAGGCTGTGGCCAACTCAAGAGTTCTTTGCAAAATTCAAAAGAATTCTTTATACCTGGGCAAAGTTGAGTTAATATGATAAATTTTCTAGGAACAACTTTGGTTTTCTAAACATTCAGAAGAGACACTCATCTTGCACATATAAATGGATTTATACCCTTTCATTTTGTACTAAAACAACTATGTAAATTCACCTTTAGTTGCAATACAAGCCTTATGATGCACTTCACACACTGCCGGACAGTATGCACTCATTAGAAGGTCATACTTTTTTGTTCATTGAAAGGATTTACATAAGCACAAAAAACCACATATACAGTGGAAATCAGGAAGGAAATCTATCCTTATCCTACATAAACGGAGCTATGGTTTACACATGTTCTCAATTCTTTCTTCATAGAATCACAGAATGCTTTGGGTTGGAAGGGACCTTAAAGATCATCTAGTTCCACCCCCCCTGCCATGGGCAGGGACACCCTCCACTAGACCAGGTTGCTCAAAGCACCATCGAGCCTGGCCTTGAACACTGCCAGGGATGGGGCATCCACGGCTTCGCAGGGCAACCTGTGCCAGTGCCTCACCACCCTCTCCAGGAAGAACTTCTTCCTGATATCTAATCTAAATCTTCCTGCTTTCACTTTAAAGCCATTACCCCTTGTCCTGTCACTACAAGCCCTTGTAAAAAGCACACCCACCAGCTTCCCTGTAGGCCCCCTTCAGGTACTGGAAGGCTGCAACAAGGTCTCCCCAAAGCCTTCTCTTCTCTAGGCTGAACAAGACAAATTCTCTCAGCCTGTCCCCATAGCAGAGGTGCTCCAGCCCTCTGAGCATCTTCGTGGCCTCCTCTGGACTCACTCCAACTGGTCGATATCCTTCTTAAGCTGAGGGCTCCACAGCTGGACACAGCACTCCAGGTGGGGTCTCATGAGAGCAGAGTAGAGGGGGAGAATCCCCTCCCTCGACCTGCTGGCTACACTGCTCCTGATACAGCCCAGGATGCGATTGGCTTTCTGGGCTGCCAGCGCACACTGCCGGCTCATGTTCTTCTCATTTCTCTACTTCAAGGAAACATTTGAAGGTAAAAAGTTAGCCTCTGTCCACATCAGAAAATATCCACACGTACTGCTTAGGGAAAGTACTTATGTGGATCTTAAGTATGGGCTAGTTTTATTAGTTTAAAACCTCAGAAAAAAATGTCAAGTACTGGTGGGACATTCTTCCTGATTCAGTGGTCCAATTATGAATATTAAACAAAACTTACATGTAAGTTCATAAAACAAGACACATCATGTTCTACAGTAAAAACAGACAAATGGCTTGACCTCTTTTACACCAAGACAATTAGCATGAAGCAAGTTTCCATTAAAAAATATTGTGAATGTAGGCTATTGCAAGCTGTTGCCTAGTCATCAGTAGGGTTTGGGTTTTTTTAAAAATCAAATAAAAAGGCAGGTGTGGCTACACAGTTGTTTATCACTTTCTGTATCCCAATTTGTGTAATTAAGTCATGACAACAACTTGAGCAACTTTGCAAGGAACGCAGAGCTTGCAGACTACACTACGAGCCATTATGATCTAATGTAAGGCAGAGTACTGTAAGATATTAGAGGCAGGAGGAATGCTGCAACTCTAGCATACTGCTTTAATTTTGTTCTGTCAATTTAACAGACAAAGCAATGACTTATTCATGCAAACATCATTGTTTACTTCATTACATAAATGCTTACTTACTCAGTTTGGGGGTTTGGGTATTTTTTGAGGGGGCGTGAGGGCGCATTCTTTTTCATTTGTGTTTTTCAAACCAAGCCTTTCCAGCTCCTATGAATGACCTTCTCTGGCTCTTAAGCTACTCATGAAAGTAATACAATCAAAGAATGAACAGAGATTTGAAAAACGTTCATGCATGGGTATGAACGTGCACAAGCTCACACAAACAGGAACATTCATATTACTACGTACACACTCTAGCTTCACCAACTGCTATTTCAAAGAGTACAGCAGCCATTACAATAGTACATCTAATAGCACCCGTGGGAACTACCGAATTTGATGTTTAGTACAAAGCAGCTTATTGAAAAATATGATCACTTCCTACTCTTCTTCCAAAAGAAAGAAAATAAAATTGGAGCCCTTAAGAGCTGTTTCCTGTATACAGAGAGTGAATGCTTATTAAAGCTGATACCACTCTTACAAAAGAAGGAATTTTCAGTAAAATATGTAAGTATTCTCACATAATATAGTTCAAATTCACAAGAAGAGGCACTAACTAGGTAGTAGTTGCTTGAGGATATAGGTGTATTGAGAAAAAATTAACCACATCTGAACAATTTTTGTCTCCTACCTGCCTAATCAAATCAACTGCTCATTCATACATTCCCATGAGAAATGTTTTAACATTTCAAATCACTAAACAGCTTCATACCACCTTTTGCATCCAGAAAAGCTTCCACATGTTAAACATGTTCTTCAAGAGAGTAAACAGAAACCACATATTCTTTCTCCTGGGAGCACAGCAAGATTTTTTTAAAATATTATCTCAAAAGAAGGGGAAAAAAACGAAAAAAGAAAAAACAAAACAAAACAGAACAAAAAACCCCACCACAACCAAAACCACAAAACAAAACATCACCAAAGCCTCCAAACAAACAAAATTTAAGTGGTGTGATCCTACAGTCTTTTAGAACTAGATTACATTGAATGAAGTATGAAACTCCAAAGAAATCAGAATTTTCTATTTTGTAATCAAAATAGAAACTATATTTTAGCCCTGCAAAAACACAAGTTTCTCAACTTTAAAGTAGGGGATTTTTCTTTGCTACAGTAATTAATCTTGCTAAATGTTGTAGAATAATGTGTATATTTTCATGTTTTATACTGCTCAGATCAAGAACAACTAAGATATGTGAGTTTTGAGTCATTATGACAAACAGTTCAAATTGGACTAAAAAAGCAGTAACCTTTGTAATAATCAAAATTAAGTTCTAAAACTTTTGAAGCTGTGAGAGTTTTAATACTGGGGGGAAAAAAAAAAACAAAACACAAAACCAAATGGAACACAAATTGAGCATTAAGGATGTTTTGAAGATCTAATATGAGAACCCAATTATACTGGTGCAAGGATAAAGCACATTATTTATATTGGGAACTTTTAGCATTGGAACAATGAGCAAAACAGTACTACATCAAAGACTGTCTCAGTCATCCTCAATTCTTCACAATCCTCATTTCTAAAACTTCTGAAGCTATATCCCTTTCAAGAGTCTTTGTTTATGGTGATATTGATTCATCTTTCCATATTTTCAAATATTTCACTATAAAAATGTAACAAATATGCTTTTTTTTCAGAGAAGAGTGGTTGCTAGTGAGTTTTCATTGGTTTTGTATCAAAACACAAGAATTCAAGGAAGCCTTCCTGTAACTCAGTCCTAAAAAGAAAAAATTTAAAAAAAAAAATCCTTATTTTCTGGGACCCCACCTTGCGTCTCCATCCATGTCCTCTGCAGACATGGGTGCATCTAACATGTGAAGGCTAAATATAGTCCCAGCATTCTGCTATGCCTCTGCCTCCACATCACACATGGTGCAGTATCGTTCCAGCATTACTACTTACATTAACATTTATCAGGAGATTTCCACAATCCTTTAAGAGAGGAAAGTTTGGATGTGCATCTTTCTCTTTTGGCCATTATAAATTCTGCTAACGACAATATGAATCTGTGTACATTATCTGGCCAAGCTGCTACAAAGAGCTTTAAATTAGAGTTGCCAGGGGAGGGGAACCTCAATCCATCCCACTTCTAACAGTTTGACTCCAGTGCCGGCAACAGACGCCCAGAGCCTGGATAAGGATCACAGGTCAGCAGAAGAACACCTGAAGAGCAGCACAGAGGAATTCCAGCCACTCCAGCCAGTAAGTCAGCTTCATTGAGGGCCGACTTAAATGCCTCTATAAAAATGCAAATAGCATCGGAAATAAACAAGAGGAATTAGAAGCGTGTTCATGCAGGCAGGGCTATGATCTTATTGACATGACAGGAACATGGTGGGATGGCTCTGATAACTGCAGCATTAGAATACAAAGACAGACAGGGGAGATAAGAAGGGAACATCAACCTCCATGTCAATAACCAGCTGGAGGGCATGGAGCTCTGCTTGGGGATAGAAGAGGAGCCAACTGATTAATCCTCACTCATAAGTTAAGGGAGGGCAGGGACAGGTGACATTATAGCGGGGGTCTGACATAAGGCACCTGACCAAGTTTGCTGATGTCACCAAGCTGTGTGGTGAGGTCGACATGCTGGAAGGAAGGGATGCCATCCAGAGGGACCTTGACAGGCTGGAGAGGTGGGCCACTGCCAACCTCACGAAGTTCAACAAGGCCAAGTGCAAGGTCCTGCATCTGGGTCAGGGCAATCCCAAATACAAGTACAGGCTGGGTGGAGAGTGGATCAAGAGCAGCCCTGAGGAGAAGGACCTGGGTGTGTTGGTTGAGCCAGCAATATGAACTTGCAGACCAGAAAGCCAACTGTATCCTGGGCTACAACAAAAGAACCAATTCTCCCCCTCTGTTTTGCTCTTGTGAGACACCGCCCCCCCCCCCCCCCCCGCAGTACTATGTTCAGCTCTAGGGCCCTCAAGATATGGAGGATAGCTCTATTCCAAGGAAAAAAGATAAAGACTGAAATATGCTTGATACTTCTATTTCAATAACCCACTTTTCTGAAACAAAACAAAATTTTTACTTGAATACTGTACTAGTACTATTTTTCCTTAGAAAGCATATTTATTTGTTCATTATTCCAGCTTCTTGAGAGTTCTTAATGAATGGGTAAGACAGAAACAGGTGTCTAGGAAGTACATTGCAAACATACCACTTCTGGTTGCTGTGTAAAGCTGACTCTCACTTTGCATGTGTTCAAGCCTCTGGTCTCTTCTTTGCAGCTGAGATGTCACAAGTAGTTCCAAAACGATTATTTACTCTTCAATTAGACACATAACTTATTTTCATGGTCTTAACTCCATTTGTACCTTTTAGTCAGTATGTCACATAAAAGTAGATAATTTACCAAACACAATCCTTCCCATTCCTGTGCTATGAGGAAGTTTTACCGGTCTCATATGTTTTCTTGATTATCTAAAGAAGTATCTACAATTATGTATTGTGATCTGATTTGCAGCGAAACATTTTTACAACAGGTTGATTTTCTTTTTGATATTATTCAGCTACCTTCTTGTGTAATAGGCTTGATGGCAGCTTTAATGTCCACAGAGAAGCTTTTTACTGCTGATGGTTGGTAGCAATAGCTATTAACCAAGATACCTTGGCACTTTATGGTATGCCCAAGGAAGTTAAGCAACATTAAGAGATCTGTTACTCATTTCTCTGTCATATATAATTTTTCTCATATCAAAAGGAGAATAATGAATAAAGTGCAGTATTAGATTTCCCTTTGCTCTCAAAGTTGCAGTCAGGTAATTCTTCTACCCACCAGTGCACTGTAACATTCAGCCTTGCAGAAGTGAAAACATAGGTTAGCAGATTGTTATGGTTATAAAGTGTGAAGAAACGTGGAGGTAGGGGTGACGTTTATCAGTTACAGACAAGCTTAAAGGCAGAAACTTCAGCCTTCCTAAATGACATTAATAATACTTTTTAGCTGCAGTTAGCATTGTGACACAGTTAGATACTCTTGGTTTAGGGGGAGGGTACAGTAGGTAAACCACAATAGTGGAAGAATGTAGCAGTTACTAGTATCAAGTGAGCAGTTAGTTTTTCTCTTGTTCAGACTGCAGCAGGCTCTGTAGATGGTATATAAAATAATGCAATGGAGACATGAATATGGGGAACACAAAGCAGATTAGGAAAACCACTCTTCCTGTAGGGCCACTTCTAACTTCCCTTTTCCTTAAGGCAGTTTTGAATATCTATCTACTTCCTTTCACGTGTACTGTGTACAACAAATGATCAGACTGTGATTGTTTTTAAATGAAAGAGGACTTTAGTCCATTACTTATAATATGTGCTCTAACAAGAATTCTCAAAAAATCCTCAGGAAATTTCCACTTTATCAATCACTTGAGACCGTGCCTATCTACAATTTACTTCTTATTCAACAGCCAAAGACATATTACTCCTTATATGTTAAATGCATTCTCAGTTTTGTCCCTCTACCCAGCAATTTTCTTTGCAAGGCTCTGAGCCTTTCAGGTCCAAAGACTTTGTCATTTCCCTTCAAAGCAGTTCTTGGAGGTCCTACTTCCATAGCACCTGACAGTCATGTCCTTTTTCCTCACTCTAAGAGGATTTCATAAACATCTCCATAAAATATATATACCATGATCCTTGGATAGACTCTTCTTCCCAGGTGTGCTCCTTGGTTTTGGACAACTAACTACAGTATTTTCATTTCTGCATTTATGACCTAATTTCATTAACTGTGGCCCTTATTTTATTTATATAATTCATAAAAGAAATTACATTGAGACCTTTTTCATAAAATCATAGAATGGTTAGAGTTTTGAAAGATCATCTAGTTCCAACCCCCCTGCCATGAGAAGGGACACCCTCCATTAGACCAGGTTACTCCACGCCTCATCCAGCTTGGCCTTGAACACTGCCAGGGATGGGGCACCCACAGCTTCTCTGGGCAACCTGTGCCAGTGCCTCACCACCCTCTCCAGGAAGAACTTCTTCCTGATATCTAATCTAAATCTCCCTGATTTCAGTTTAAACCTGTTACTCCTTGTCCTGTCATTATAGACCCTTGTAAAAGTTCCCCACCAGCTTGTCGGCCCCCTTCAGGTACTAGAAGGCTGCAAAGAGGTCTCCCCAGAGCCTTCTCTTCTCCAGGCTGAACAAGACAAATTCTCTCAGCCTGTCCCCCTAGCAGAGGTGTTTCAGCCCTCTGAGCATCTTCGTGGCCTCCTCTGAACTCACTCCAACTGGTTGATATCCTTCTTAAGCTGAGGGCTCCACACCTGGACACAGCACTCCAGGTGGGGTCTCACGAGAGCACAGTAGAGGGGGAGAATCCCCTCTCTCGACCTGCTGGCCACACTTCTGATACAGCTCAGGATATGGTTGGCCCTTTGGGCTGCCAGCACACACTGCCGGCTCATGTTCAGCTTCTCATCCACCAGTACCCCCAAGTTCCTCTCCTCAGGGCTGCTCTTGATCCATTCTCCGCCCAGCCTGTACTTGTGTCTGGGATTACCCCAATTCAGGTGCAGGACCTTGCCCTTGGCCTTGTTGAACTTCATGAGGCTGGCACAGGCCCACCTCTCCAGCCTGTCAAGGTCCCTCTGGATGGCATCCCTTCCTTCCAGCGTGTCTACCACACCGCTCAGCTTGGTATCATCAGCAAACCTGATGAGTGTTCACTCAATGCCATCGTCCATGTCACTAACGAAGATGTTAAACAGGACTGGTCACAACACCGACCCCTGGGGACCTGTCACTGGTCTCCACTCAGACATTGAGCCATTGACCACAACTCTCTGAGTGCGACCAGACAGCCAGTTCTTTATCCATTGGGTGATCCATCTGTCAAATCCATGTCTCTCTAGTTTAGAGACAAGGATGTTGTGTGGGATGGTATCGAAGGCTTTGCACAAGTCCATGTAGATGATGTCAGTTGCCCGTCCTCTATCCACCAAGGTCGTGACCCCATCATAGAAGGCCACCATATTCATCAGGCATGATCTGCCCTTGGTGAAGCCATGTTGGCTGTCACCAATCACCTCCTCATTCTCCATGTGCCTTAGCATGGTTTCCAGGAGGATCTGCTCCATGATCTTGCCAGGCACAGAGTTGAGACTGACTGGCCTGTAGTTTCCCAGGTCTTCTTTTTTTCCATATTTTAAAGAGGGGGTTTATCTTTCCCCTTTTCCAGTTAGTGGGAATTTCACCAGTCTGCCACAACTTTTTGAATATGATGGATAGATGGATAGTTTTTCCCTTTGAGAAAACCTCACACTGCTTCAGTTACTGATATGACTTCAGCATACAATGATTTCAAATGTCACCACTTTCCTGCCTCCACTTTGTTCTCCATCTTCTGTTATTATTCTGCTTTGTGTCTTTCAAACATGTTAACACCAAGTTGCTTACATTATTTTTCATCTATGAATTAATACTATATTTTTATAATCCCAACAGCACCAAACAAAACATAGTTGATAGAAGCAGAGGAACACACATGAGGTGAGAATATATTTCTGAAATAAATTGCATTTACTGTTCCCATTATGGACTTCTAACTAATAAATACTGAGGTGGTTCTTTTGGCTCTTGTTCTATTCTTGATAGCTGCCTGTGAAGTTCATTATCAAGAAAAAATGCAAATGAGACCTCAAGATATGCATAATTTTTGGCAGACTGAGTTCAGTTTTCTCTTTCAAGTTACTCCCAAGACTCAATTCTGGGCAAAATGCTGTGATTGAAACTTCCATGATCTCTTCCTCAGTGTACCTTTTTCAAATACAATATTCAATTTGATGAGCTAAACTGATAATGTTTACTCCATCCTCTTGAGGGGTAATGCCAATCTGTGCAGCAGTATGGTGGTTTTTGGTTTTTTAAATGAATTTTTTTTTTACATGTAAACTTTCCACAATGATAATGCCATGTTTTCAGAGGGGCTGGGCTACCTCCTTTGTTTCAATGCTGCACTAAAAGCAGGTTTAAATGTTTTCAGTTTACCATTTCTAAGTAGCTCCAAGCTATTACAATGACTTCCTCTGTCTATTCTTCTTTGCACTGGTGAAAATACCATGCATAATTTGGTCTTCTAACCCCTGCAACGTAAACTATTCCCGATCTTCCAGCTTTTATCAGTGTTCATTGTTTAAGTAGATTGATTGCATATTTAATGTTTTTGCTGCTGCTTTTGCTGCAATCTGTTCTTGAAACATCCAGACTCACTGGCATGTCTTGAGCACTGATCGCTTAGCCTGAACGTCCTCCAGTTACCACATGAAATACCTCTTGCCTATCTCCCTTGCAGTAACTGTACTTGTACAACAGATTTCCCTGTCTTGGACAGCATACAGTAGCTGCTGGAGAGAGAGGTAAGATCGTCAAAACCCATTCTTGCCCCCGACTTATTTCTAATTATTTTAAAACCAAGATCAAAATTAAACCAAAACTGCACAGAGCTTACCTAGGCTCAGCACAGACTAACCTTCTTACAAGGGGCACCACAATGTTTCTGCTGAACTGCTGTCACCCTTTACCTGTGCTGAAGGTCCTTAAACAGATAAAATTAAAAAAAGTCAAAAACATCCTTGTCTATAATACTTGAAGGGTGGCTGGAGGAAAAGTGGCACTAAGCCTGTTAACTTAGGATGCCTGCCTCACATGAAGTGGAAGGAAACTTTATGAGCCTCTGGCATCATCCAATTCTACCATGAAGGAGCTTGTGTTCCCTCCTCCTTAAATCCTGTACCTCAGGGAGCCACTGATTCTCATAATTCCCTCGCTATAATATTTATATTCTTGCCTCTATGTGAAATGATGAATCTGGTCTTCCATTGACACTGCCTTCCTCCCAGACAGGCAGAGACTCCCACAACAGCAGCGAGCTTGCACAGGGCAAGCCTTTGCCCCTGTGAGAAGGTTCTGCATGAAGCCACAAGTCCCAACCTTTCAAGAAACAGGAGCTATTGCCTCACAGAGACAAGACAGCACTAATCAGATAATCAATAGCACAACAAACAGTGGCTGCTATCCCCCGCTGTGCACTAGTTCCTGTTAAGTTAAAGTTATCAGGAGCCAGGAGTCATTGATCACACAGGTGCAGAGTAACTTAGAGTCCTGGCACACTCCTGCTTTCGTGCCAGGTGACAGCTCCTAAGCCAGCCTGTCCCTCTGCCACAATATGTCACTACTCACAAAATAAAAAAAACCAGCAGCATAGCATCTTCCCCAGTCTGAACACTGGGTAGATACCACCCAGCAGTCAATTACAAATATTACACACATGGTTAGTCTAAGCTCTTTCTTGATGAAATGCTGAACTCCACTGAAGCCCAGGAAATAGGTGTGTTCCAGAAGAATAGCAGTTAAGAAACAATTTGGATGAATATCTCAAAGTGCCACACCAGCCTTACAAACACAAAATAACAGCACAGACTCGAAGAAAATATTTTGCCCCATACCGCACAAAGCCGCTTTCCGCTTTCAGCCTTAGGACTGTTCAGTGAGGAAACTAAAGACGCAGCAATGCAATTTGCAGTCTGAGGAAGACAGGAATGTGGAAGAGGAGATGCATAAAGAGGTTAACTTTAAAAGCTTAATACATTAAAGAATATAAGTCCCTCTCAAGAAAACTGTTTGCAATAATTATATTTGGAACATATCCAGCCTTGAAACATCAGCAATATCAGGTCTCTGGTATTTCAACCGGGGAAATAGAATTAAAAAAAAAAAATTATTTTTAGAAAATTATTAATGTTTCTGTTCATACAAAATTTTACCTCATTCTTTGCATCTTGTATTTCATATTAGTTGATTTAGGTCTTCATCCAATTTAAGTGACAGAGAATTTGAGGCTGTGTCAATATGGCAAACATATTGAGCTTTTTTCCTCAAGGAGGAAGTGTGGAAAATATGAAGTGATTAACTGATTATTGATGCTAAAGGAAAACGCAGTAAAGAGTTAATTCTGCAGGAAGCAGGGATTGCATTGCTACCCTAGTGAGTCTACCTAAATTATGTTTGCCAATTACCAACACAAGATGTGTCCCAAAGCCTCTAGTCTCTCCTTAATATGGCAGATATGCCAGCGCACAGCCTGATCACAGCAGTGAATCAGAATAAATGGAGGTGGCATTCTTTTCCTTAAGCAAGGCAGTGATGGGGCACAAAGACAATTCTAACTCCACTAAAATATTAATGCCGACCCTAGTTAAAAAGGTTATTGTTACAATTCCATTGTTACCACTAAAACTGAAGTTCTCAGTGAAAAAAAAAAAAAAGTTATGATCTAACACAGTTATTATATTTATAAACACAGAAATTCCTTTGTTCTTATTCCTATCTCTTATGCTTTCTGTAAAGGTTTTATTTACAAAAAATAAAACAGAAACCCAACCATTTGAAAGCTCAGAAAATAATGTCCCAATGGGAAAATTAATATAGTATCGAGGAATTAAGTAGCAATTCTTTCTAGACCTCACAGAGATTAGGGAACAAAAGGTGCAGTAGGAAATGGGACTTTGTAAGACCTATAATATCAAACACATAGAAGAGAAGCTTCTCCCTAAAGTGGCTAAGGTACACTATATACCATTATAGCAAGACAGCATTAACTGACAGTGTTAAAAATAACTATTTAAAATCAACATACATTCACAGATAGATTTCTATGGAAATAATTCTCTGTGGTAGTCTTTGAATTAAGGTAGCATTACCTGGTTCATAACACACAGAAGCCATTAAAAAGCACCACACATTACTTTTGCTATTGCATTCATGTGTCATCATCAGGGGGATATTGACAGCCCACTGCAACATACATTTTCCACCAACACGTTCTGCATGTCAGCTGAGATTCATCCAGTAACACTAACATTCACACACATTTCCACATAAAATACAAATTGTGATTCAACACAATTGAATAAATCTGTATTTATTTTTTCTAAAATCTCTATATAATTTGTGCATCATGCAGAAATAACCATAACTAAATTTACACCTATTTAAAGTGCAGACAGGATAGTGTGTCCAACCAATGTACGTTTCTTGTTGGTAATCTAGATGCTTGCAAAAAGGTAGCATTGTTACTTCTTGCAGCGTTGCTACACTGCCACCAGACACAGATATTATTGTTTCAGCATATTGCTTTGCTTATTTAATATTTGTACTTCAAGGTTCTTAATTCATACATTTATAAAATTATTTCATGGTGACTAAGTTATCCATATCTAGAAGACGTTTGTTTTTCAAGAGATGTATTTCTTTCTATAAAAACCCTGAAAAGCTAATTCCCAAGAAAGGCACAGAATTACAAATTTAAATCCAAGTCATCTACTGCAGTAGATATACTGTACAATTTGTCCTTCAGCATATTTTAAACATAAAAATTCTAGGTTTACTTCCTTTCAGCATTCCACAAATTACAGTTCTGAAACCTCAAAAAAAAAAAAACAACCAAAAAAAAAAACCCCCACTTCCATAGAAGTGACTCATGGCCAGAAAAATGTATAGATTTTCAATTCAAAGCCAACATAAAAAAATTCCCCATGGTAACACGATTGTGAATGCTAATTGCATTCCAGTAAATTGCTTTACATTCATCAAACAGCAATCAATGGGAGACATTGCTATCTTCTTTTATTGTAGTGATGCTGTTCTCAGCTATATAGATAAGGTAGTGTCAGACAGTTATAATCTTCCCCCTTGCTATTTTCAGGGGCTTATGACTTCAGAATAAAAATTTATGCTGAAATTTAGCAACTCAGCCCAAGAGTCTTTGGTTTTAATTGAAAAATGTGCTGACGTATATATCTTGGAAAGATAAAGGAAGACTAAGACAAATATTCCAATTCAAATACCTAAAGTAAACTAATTCAATCTATCATTAGACAAGACAAGTTATTCCAGACTCTAAATTTCAGAGGTGCTGCTCATCTAGACCTCCTGTGAAAACAGTAGCCTCCTATTGTAAATGTGCTTTTCTCTGGTTTACTTGAAGAGCAGGATCATAAAAGTAAGCAATAGTGATTTGGAGGTTATATTTAGAGCTGCTGACCATGTCAGGTCATTCAGTTGTGTTACAATTTAGCAGCCCTGTGTGTACATCTATGTTTTTTATGTGTATATTTTTAAATTTGTGTGTATTGACATAAGTACATGCACATACATAAACACACAAATAAAAATATTTCAAACTGTATTTGTTTCTGGACATGGTCTTAATTTCAAGGGCCTCTGCTGCAAATATTTCAGTCTCCAAATTTCATAAGATCTTGTGCTATGTTGTCTCCCAAGATAGAACAACTGACGTGATTCACTAGAATGGCCACTCTTTCAAATAAAAAAAAAAAAATCCCCAAAACAATGGGATAGCACAGCCCACACAAAACTTAGCTGCATGAGAGAGCTTGAAACACTAGATAATCACAATAATTTTTTTAAAAAGGAGGTAAAAAATAAAAGAGTTAAAAGGGATGGCAAATGAGCACACAAATACAGTTCTTCACATTTTAACCAAAATAAGTTCCAGTAGTTACTGCAATATACAGAGGAGATAACAGTCTAAGGGAATGGCTTTTTACTGCTGGAGGTACATGATCTACACAGACAGCATTGTAAAGACATGACAAGTGAGGCACGAAGAGGGAGACTGGGGAGTCTGGGTGACTGCAGCCCCTCACAAAAATGAAATTCTAATTGCCTCAGAGTTGTAAACATGCAGGAAATATTTAAGGATATTTCTGCTATTTCTTGAATCTTTAAGCCTCTCTCTTCCCCCCGAAGAGTGAGCATGCTACTCAGCAAAGCACTGGTTTGGAGATGCAAGAGCACTGGACTATATTTTCAGCTGTAGCATCTCCTGCAGTTGAGATAATGGCTTTATATAATGGAAAGCCACTGTGCCTGGTTCCTACCTACTCTTCTCCTTCTAATACCTCAACAAATTTTGTGGCTTATTAAGACATTTTTATTAAAAATAATAATTTTATTAATGGCTTGAACTCTATTTATCTCTTCACCCTCAAAATTTGCCATGTTTCCTTGAGTAGATTTCTGCTGCTTTCCCTTTGGAGAAAGGAGAGGGAAGAACAACTTCTTCCTTCTGGTGGTAGCTAGGCATCCACTCAGCTGAGCAATGCATGAGCTAGTACCAGATTGGTGTCTCATGAAACCCTCTCCTGAGAGGGAGTATTATGCAGACATTGTGTTCCTCAGGAACGAGTCTCAAAACCCAGAGATGCTCTTCCAAATGCTATTTATACTCAACAGATTAAAATACAGCAGCTCAAGTGACAAAACAGCAACAGTAGCTTAAGCAAGCCTATGGAGGGAATATAGGTTGCTACCTCAAAATTCAGGGATGCTCCAGAATACCAAGAAATTGTACTGCAGATGGCAACATTTACAGTTATACACTTATGTATAAGTAGCAGAGAAGGGGTAGAAGAATGCTAGAGGGAAGAGAAAAAAAAAATCAAAAAGATCAGGTTCTAAAATTTCAGAATATCGTAGAATCACAGAATAGTTTAGGTGGAAGAAAACTTTAAAGATCATCTAGTTCCAAATGCCCTGCCATGGGTAGGAGCACCTTCCGCTAGGATGAGGTTGCTCAAAGCCCCATCCAACCTGACCTTGAACATTTCCAGTGATGCAGCATCCACAGCTTCTCTGGGCAATGTATTCCTGTGTCTCACCACCATTATTGTAAAAAAAAAAAAAAAAAAAAAAAATCTCCATTATGTCCAATCTCAATCTACCTTCTTTCAGTTTAAAACTATTGGCCCTTGTTCTGTCACTACAGACTTTGGTCAAAAGTCTCTCTCCATCTTTCTTACAACCGCCCCCATTATGTTACTTACATGTTGTTTGACACATTCTTTAACTAGATTCTAAAATGAAAAAGACCATTGCAAATATCTAGAGTTTAAGGACTATATCATGCAGATTGAGAACCCGTTCTGCTCAATATGATATTGTACATCCTATTTTGAGGCACTGTGATCTTCTAAAAGGAAGTGGTCTTGCTCATGCTATTTTTACACTTTCAATTGTTAGCACACTGTGTCACTTTTTGTCCCAGTCTGATTCATGCTGCTAAATTAGAAATAATAATAGTGATTTGGAAAACTCAAGCATATATATTTTATTTATTTATTTACGCAAAGTCAGTAAGCTGAACTAGCCCAGCAAGGGCCAGTAGTATGCAAGGGGAAAGACCACCAGGTGTAGGACTGAGGCAGTGAGACAGAGAATAATCACCTCCCCCTTAAGTAGTTTTGAACTGTTAGATTAAATGAGTCTTAATGTGCAACATCCACTCAGGAGTAGATTCATTGGGTTTAACTGCTCACATAATCAAAATGATAAGTCAGTGTCCCGATTTAGCAAAACTCTGAAAAGCAGGCATTTATTTGACTTGCATATGTGATTAAAAATATGGCCTTTAAAAATGCAGTTTCCTTCTAATAATTTCTTTTAAAACTGGGATACATTTGGATGGTGAAAATTTACTACTTGCATTTATTTATGGTTAGTTTGTGGAAGTTTAATTTAAAATTGATAAGAAACTAGCATTAATGGGCAACACTTGTAAGACACACTCTCTGTATTACTCCCTAGAGTAAGAAATTTGAGTTCTGCATATATAAATTTTTCTTCAGAATTTATGGTCCAACATTTTAAAACTAAAGCTTCCACTGTTGGCTGTCAATTAGCTGTTCACGCTGAATTTCATGAATTTTTAAATTTTATAATATGCTTTCTATTAGCACAGACAATTAAGGATTCCCATCATTACACTTGAAGTTATGAAACATAATCTTCATATTTCCATATGTCATAATCTCAGGTTTTGAAATATATAAAACCATAGGGAGTCCATTCCTTTACAATGTAAATGCATATACCAGCTTTGCTCCTGAGGTTCCTGCCAGTGGGCATCCTGCATACTTCTAAGACCAATTGTGTGTTGGCATAAATAACTTCCAGATCTAGGTGAAATAGCTAAAATCAAGAGTAGCACAGTAACATTTAAGCCACCTGTGCATACCAAAAGACTAGCCTCCCACTCTTCCACTGTCTCTGATGGTGACTATAGCTGACATCTAGTTATATTCAAAGATTACCACCTAACAGAAATAAAATAGTAATAATAGTTGGAGAATTAGTCTAGTAGTAGTGTATCTATGAGATGACCAGAAATAGCAACTTAGTTCAATTTACAAAATAAGATGGTGCAATAGCACAGCTGAATTCACCCTCTAAATACACATTTCTCTATGGAAATTTTAATCCTGTCATCTGAGAATTAGCTGTTTTCTAACTACACATTTGCACCATAAACTCTCACTTTAATTAAGAAAATAAAATATTCTGACTCCCCCATCATTTATTTACTCATTTGGAAATGAGTCGTTTTGCACCTCAGCATTCACATTATTAAAACAAATGCACAATTCCCAAAACACAGGACTTAAACGACTTCCTGTGCGTATCCTTGCAAAGAAATAGTCTGGAACTGAAAACACTGAAGCCAAACAAAAGGATTTGTATAACCTTAGCATTAATCCAATATTTGAGATTACTAGATGGTGAGTGTACTACCCCTTTACTCCAACAAAATATTTAACAGTATGCTGCTCTTAAAGCATGCAAGTCCTCTCACTGAGGTTAATAGCATTCTAAAAATACCACTAGTTATGGGCTGCAGTACTTCAACCTCATGCAAAACCCCTGCTGTCTGCTGCAGGTCATTCATTTACTACTACAACACCATAGGGACCCATTTACAAAAGCGTGGGGCACAGTTTAAGCTGCAAAGCTCCCTTTCTGCATCAGGGGTTCTGTATCAGCATTATTCTTTACAGATTTTGCTCTTGTTGATAGAAAGAGAGAAGAGTTGTTGAAGTGCAGCTACAAAGGAGGTTCTTGTAATGAACGTACAACAGAAATTTGTTTTCATGTAACCGATTCAGTGAGAGTGGTACCATTAAGCCTCAGCATTGCTTGTTCATGAACCCCATTTTACACTGCTTTTCCCAAGTGCTTCCACATGCATTCTAGGCAGTACAAAAAGGACCAGTTTCAGAACCATATGGGATAAATGTATATCATCCCTCAGTTATGTAACAAGGAGAATTCCCCAATTATAGAGTGACAAATCTGAGTGGCACACCATAGTTGCGCATGGACTGAGGTGGAAGAAGGATTCATGCATGTTTATCACCTTCTGTTTAGAGGTCCTATCCCTAGCTTAGAACTCTGCAGGGAGAAATCTCCCCAGCACACATCATTTATTTCATCAGCAGACACAGATGAACCCACTCAGCTAATTCTAAACTGTAGAGCTCAGTTGGGTAGCACTGTCTGCAATGAACTCAGCTGAATCTGGAAGACAGCACCTGTCCCTGCATTAATTTCAAAGGCTCTTTAGAGGTGAAATGTGACAGATCCAGGTAATTTAACAGATAGCTTTAACTGCTACAGAGCATGGCCCCGTCCATTCCCCACCATCACCCACATTAAAGGCTGGGAACAGGAAAGACTCATTTAAAATAAAAATGAACTTAAAGATGACTGTTAGTTTCTTTAAAAACCAGGTAGAGATTGGCAGCGTAATGTGGGCACTGTGCCATCAAAGAGACTTCCCCAAGGCAGATACAAGGAGTTTAAACTTGTTACCACATAGATGTGGAGGTGTGAAGGAGGAGCAAGAGTGTCACAGTGATCACCAGCATGAGTAATGCCAGAGCTGCTGTCATGCATTTTGTGTTTTGAGGTTCTGATCTGACTGCACATCATGTGCCCATGCAGGGGTGGTGGGCTGGCAGACTTCCCCTGCTACTGCTGCCAGAACCAGGACCTAGTCTAAGAAAGCTGCTGTCAGGGTGTGCGCCTTTACAGGGTATCACAACACCTGGCTCCTGGCATTTTCTCTGGATGTCATATGAATCATCAATCCTTTGCACAAGCCCACATAAGCATCTAGATATAAACATACTGTGTATTGCCAGCACTGATGAACATTTATGATATTTTCTGTGACGTCTTTTGGGGTTTGTGTGAAGTCCAAATGGATAACAGCTATCTACATCAATCTACCTATGCTCCTCACACAAGAGATACTTTGCGAGCTGTACACTCCTCATTTTCTGCTCCGAGTTACAGGATATTTGTCCACTTATAACTTCTCTTTCAACAGACATTAACAAATATTTTTGGTAGCCATTCCTACTGCTGTGCTGCTTGGTTCATACCTTGAGAAGAGCCTTGATAGTACTCACATGTTCTTCCTTCTACACGTTCTTCACATGCCGCTTATCTCAGCAAATTACTCATCAAGTCTTATGTACTTTTATGGCACAAAGTTCAAGAACATGTGTCGAGATAATGTCTTTTTTTATGCCCACAATTACAGTTGAAAGACCACCGTCAACCTCAATATCCTGTACAGAATACTCTGATATCTGTCTCCCAGTCACTACTCCCTGGATTACTCCGAAAGCCACTCTGAAGCAGTTCTCTGATCTAGGCAAAACAAGCCAACAGTCAAAACTCAGTCCCTTAGCAGGAAAAAAAGTCTCAGCATTAGAACCAGACAGGATATTGACTTTTCCAGCAGCAAAGCTGTGAAGTGTGCAGGGTCAGGGAAAGGCGGAACTCTCATCTTTCAGGTAGTCCCTGCAGAATGAGGCTGCTGTAGGAGAGAGGAATAGCTGGCACTACTTCTGACTAAACAGATCTGTTGTTTTCTGGCTAAGCTGAGTGGATAGAGGCCAGAGCTCTCCATGCACCACCTTTTATGAATAGTAAATTTAAAATGATTTATAAATTAATGCACTCACTCCCTCCCTCCCTCCTCCTCATGTACTGTAAATAATTGCTGCTTTTGACTTATCTGCGTGAGAGATGAATTAAAGCTACAGAGAGTTCGATGCTAGAGGAAAATAAGCCAAGTGGATGATGATAAAAGCAAAAAGGGGAGAATATAATATCAGGTCTGTTGATTAGCAGAAGAAAGGCAAGCCTCTGAAGAATAATTCTTCATGCAGTGAAAGGATTTCATCTGGGAGGAGGTGGGTGCTGAGGTGAATGAACACAGCAGTGATGCGTGTTCTCTTTCTTCACCTCAGATGCAGCTACCCAGCCCCACTGATACCCCCCTTCCCTTATGCCCTGGGCTGGCAGCTCTGATCCTGGGAATGAGGAATTCAGTGCAGTCCAGGAGGAGCGGGGTTGCTGCAAATACACTCTGAAATCCCACGTCCAGAAAGTACCTGGTGCCTTGTCTGCTGCATCAGCTGAAGACTGCCTGGGACTTGATTGCTAACTTTTGGAGAAAGGGGCAAATAGGTTATGCTTCTGTCACTTCAGTCACATTAAATGACCAACTCAATATGAAAATGAAGCATTATACAACATATTGTATGTAAGTGTGTATGTATAAATAACCGACTAACATAATTATCCTCTGGGCTGAAGTTCTAACTTTTGCAAATATAATTACAACAACCAACTCAAGTATAATCTCTTTAAAAAAAAAAAACACGAGTTTTGATCAATAAGATTAACCTGTATATTGTTACTTCTAAAAATCAAATTTTACAATCAGCTTCTCAGTGTTTTATAGTAAATTATTATAAAGTAGCACTGCTTTTAGCAGAACAGTACTAACAATTTAGAATGTGAAGATGTATCTGAGATTATATAATCAACACCTAATCACCTTGTTTCCTAGCAAAGCTGTGTTATTTCAGAGAAATTAAAATACAAGCCTCCATTTTGAGGTCTGTCCACAAAAGCACAATATATGTGGCCCTTCATTTTCAATGAAGCAGTAGTTAATTAAAAATAGTCCCCAAAGCTGCACAGAGTAATTGCTGGTAACAGAAATAACATGCAGCAAAGAGATGAGAAAAAGAAGAAAAAAAAAAAAACCCACAAAAAAGGCAGCACACTTTGAGGATTGATGTGTTTTGTTGGTTTTTTTTGTTTGTTTGGGGTTTTTTTTGTTTGTTTGTTTTTAAAGGACAAAACAATAAAATAAAAATCTCACTAACATAGAATTGGAAACTTAAAACTCTATTATACTCAGGTACTTCCATCTTTGTGAGGAAAGATACACAGGAGCGCTTGGCCAGTTCATAAGACATCAATTAGAGATATAACAACAGATTAAAACATGTAAAAGGCTGCTCCAAACAAAAGAATTAATTGTTCTGAGTCCACTGTGGACAGGACAAGTAGCAAGGGTCATTAATTGCTGTGAGGAAGTTTTAATTTGCTTGAACGTATGATCAAACTCATATATATAGGTTTGTGCATGTATGTGTACATGCTACTAGTAAACACACTGAAGTACAGTAACAGGTAGCTTGCAAATCTTATATAGTCTCTGTCATCAGAGGATTTTAAGATCTTGCAAGTAAGATGGATGAAGATATGATGCTTTCCAGGAACAGAATTATTGACTAGATAAGCCTTACTGCCCTTTTCCTACAACTTTACACCACTAAAAAACGTCTTCCATTTAGAATGGTACAGCTTTCCCATTTGCAGTGATGAAAAAAATGCAGAAGAGAACAACGCAATGGAAAATCAAGACCTATTACAAAGCGTAGAGAGATGCAGATAGCTCAAACAGTTCTCAGTTCTCAGCATCTCTCAGTGAACAGAAGCAGTTAATGACATAACAGCTTAGCTTAGAAGACAAAGGAAGCCCTGGCTTTATTTCTGGAGCAGCACAAAGTGTGTCAGGAGGCAGGCTCTCAGCTAAACCTGGTACATAAAGAAAGGAAGGAATGGAGTAAGGGAAAAGAAGGAGGTGGGAGAGAATCAACACACCAGCCATTCATAAAACTAATGTAAGCAAATGGAAAAGTTAATATGGAAATGACTTAATGTCACTTGGATAATACATAATCAAGTGAGAGGCTGCTGCTTCTGAGCAAGCACATGAATGATTAAAGACCTAGAAACACATTCAGACAAAAGCTCTTTTACACAATTAACATGAATAAAAAATATAGTGGAAAAATTCTTTGGAAGACTAACTCCCATGTCCAAATTGATAGCACTACTTTAAATAAGAATATAGTTTTTGATAGTTAAAGTATCAAATGATCAACAGAAAACACCACAAAGAATTACAATGACTTTATCACTAGGGTGTGACTAGTGATTAACTGATTAGGGTTCCCATAAGTTTAGCACTAAAATCTGAGATGTCTCAGGCAATGCCAAGAGCTTCTCCATGATTTGTTTTTATACGACTGCTACATTCCTCACTTGCCTAATAAAAACAGCTTCTTCAGTGTACTGGCAGCAAAGCCAGAGAATCTTCACAATGGGAAAAAAAATATCGCCATATGATTTCCCTTTTTCCTTTAGTAGAGTTTGGAACTGATATAAAAAACCTCACACACTTATAAATGACTGAAAGCACACTATGCTGGAGAATTGGAAAGCAATAAACTTTAGTTCCTATTGCAATTACTACCACAGACTATACACATAAAAACTGTCTATTCCATGAAACAAAGACACAAAATGCACCTTGGAACATTATTGCTAAATAGAAGCTTAATATGAATTTTGCATAAAGACTTTTTGATTCAAACAGAATCTCTACAACTTTTACCATATTTCATAGCCTTAGTCTTCTCTGTTAGAATAAAGAGACCCTCAGTTTATAACTCTGCAATTCTGACAGAGTAAAGCCCATTAATCAAAATGGTATTTTGATGGGCTGTGCAAATAAACAGAAGTACAGCTATGGTGCATGAAAACCTGCTCCCAGAACAGCTGGAATGCAGCATTATTCATTTACAGTTTCTAATCACATTCAGCATCTAGAATGGAAATCTGATGTTTGTTAATTGCTTTGAGAATCTTATTTCATTTTTCAAAGCCCTGTAACACGGCATTGAAATTATTGGCACCATTTCACATATATAGAATTCTTTCAAAGTGAAATTTTTATTACCACTTGCTTTGTACAGGAAAAATATACCTCAGAAAAAGGGTACAAGGGTAACTTTAAAATATGCTCAGTAACAAGTTTTCATCTTATTTTCTAAAAAGTAAAAAGGCAAACCCTATGGGCAAAGTTCGCCCTATTTCTCATGCATAAAACCTGACAGGCAAGAGAAGCAGTGTGGTTCCTCCACGTAGGAAGGGAGGATTAGTCTCCCGGGGCTCCTGCAGATCAACACGTACAATGATTTGGGGGTAAGCTCAGGTCTGGATCACCAGGTCTCAACAGGGATGTTGCAAGGATAAATTCATTTATGTGTCTGAGGCCTCAGATGTAAACTTGAGAAACTAATTACTTTAGGATGTAAATAGCAGGAACCCGAGTCCAGGTGGGAATACCTGGGGCATGGGGTTCCATTGACCAAACGGGGAAGCTTAACGCCTCCAAAGGAAAAATCTGATTTTTAAATTCTTTCATGAACACAAGTATTATGCATGTAAACCAAGCAATGTGTATTTCAACATCTGGGGACAACAGCTGCAGAAACTAGTTCTGATCTCCCTTACAGGAAGTTACGCATTTGTGTTTGGAACTTTAAGTACAGAAATGTTTCATTTCTGCTCTGCTTGCCAGAAATTATTGCAGAAAGTATCGATCATACTAATTTTATACTTTCTTTTTTTTTGTGAACCTTGTATAAATATATTTGCCTTAATCTGAACAGTATAAAGGTTTTTTTTAACCCTCCTATTAAGATATTTGTTTGTTGGTGTGTCGTTCCCACCCCCACCCCCACCCCCCCCCCCCCCGCCAGCTCTTTAGAAATACTGAAGTAAGGTTTAAACAGTAACTCCTAGATTAACTGTATTGGGGGTTTTGGTTTGTTTTTCTTTTTTTTTTTTTTTCGGTTTTTGTTTTCTTTTTTTAAGAAAGAGATTATGTGTAACATGTGGCATCTTCTGACCATTTTAGCAGGGGCTGATTTTTATAGCATCTAACCCACTTCATTCCTCTTGACCAGTTCCTTTGAAACACTGCTGAATCACCACCAGTAAACTACAACCATAAACTGAACTGTTTAACATTGTCTGTTTCTAAGACTTCAGTGTCTGTACTTCACTTCTACTAGCTGAAACACATAATGGCAAGCGTGCCTTTCTTCACCATCCTATATGGTGGGCTGAGACAGATCAATCAATTGGCTACTCCAAAGTATAATGAGCAAGTAAGAAAAGTAAGGACACTGCAGAGCTGTTCACCAGCACTTCTTACCTTCCTGCTTCTAAGGTCCTTAAAGAAATAAATGTTCTTTTGTTTGTGCACTTATGCCCTCTTCCTCCTTTCCATTTGTCTGCTAATCATGATTTCTCCCGTGACTTTTACTTAGAATGAGCTAACCATTCTATAGCAGTTTGGACTGATCAGAAAATAACCTCGGCTGCTTAAATGGTGGTGAAATTACAGCTACAAAACATGTCTCACCGTGTGATTTTAGCATCTACTATAAAGTTAACCAGGGGCTTGTCTGCATGACAAGCTGTATTAGCAAAGTGTGAATTTCAGGATCTGTAACATATCTATGCAGTTCCTTTTGTAAACTCTTCCACATTATGATTTTCTTTTTGGTTTAAAAAAGATTTAAGATGTAAAAACATACGTATGCCAATCCAGGCTTGTAACAACACTTACTGCCATTGCTGATCTGATTCATTAAGTCATATTCAAAGTAACAGGGTAATAGACTTAAAGTAAATTTCTTTGTCTTTACAAGTACTGTCTACTTCGAATTTTGGTTCCCAGAAATATTTGTATGTACCTACACAGAAAATCAAAACACTGTAAAAGGATACACAAACTTGGCACATCTTCCTATTAATTTAATGATTTTTTTCCATCTTGCAACACTGCCTTGTGCCACCTTATCTGATGCCTGAACTCCTCATTCCCATATCCTAATAGTCATAATTTCTCCACATCTACACCTTCTTACAGAATACTGCAAACTTTTCTCCACTGACTAAAACTTTTCACCTAATCATTTTGTTCTTTTCTGGATTTCCTGAACTTTCTGCTAATAAGCTGTGGGCCATGGCTGTCCAGCATCTCTTGACAGTCTTCATTTTAAGTGAAACATTGCAATTACCATCATTAAAAAGGAGATCGGAATCAGATTCCATCTTCATAGAAAAATTCAATTTTTTCAATGAAATTATTTCTCAGATTAATATTTTCTATTTGCAAGAAACGAACTTCAAAAGAAACAGTAACTCAAGATGGCTGCACTTTTATTTTTTCCATAATATACCATGATATCTGAAACAGATTTGAATATGCTCTTCTTCACAGTTTTAGTATTCAAAGGCTCTCTTCTCTTTTGACAATTCAGTCTACCACACACTGGACACCACATCATCTAGTTTAGAGATATATTAATCATGCAGCAATGGATAGATATTGCTTAAGGACCACTCATGCCACATTTTTAATAGACCCTTTAGAACTAATGAAAATCAGACAAGCATCAAACCAAAAAAAGAACAGGTGTATCTATTTTTCAGTTTTTGATCTGTCTTTCCTACAGAACTTCTTCCTGTAGTTTCCACTTCATTCGGGAGATAAAGTGATCCAAGATGTGGTCGCATCTTCCTCCCACAGTATAGAACCCTCTCCCTAAAAAAACTTTTTAGGGCTTAGTTCCTTAAACTTGTCCCAATCTAGCAAAAAACTTAAGTATGTTAAGTAATTTGGGTACCCAAGCAGTCTCCCTGAAGCAGATGATTTGACACCTAAAATGTGAGATAGTAGGACTGCTTGGTGTTTAAAGCTGTATACATATTTAAGTGGTTTACTGGACTGAGACCAGGAAGCTTATCTTCTACAGAGCTTGAAGGGTCTGTGTTCTGCTTGGAAACCTGCCTTTCACACATTTACAGGTAGAAGTTTATCAGTCGTATTATTCAATTATGAAATATTTGAAACACTTGGAAAAAACCCACACTACATAATATTACAGTACCTGGAGACACCAAGCTATTCCATTCTATCATAATCAGCCTTCTTTCGGAAAGTACATGGCACATTAAAAATCTCTGCAAAGCCTTTATGTAATAATGTTACAGAAACAAGCCTACATTACTCAGAACTCCTCTCAGACAACCCTTACACAAATACTGTGCTTTTTACACACTGTCTCTAGGCAGTGGTACAGCACTTCTGCCCTATATAGCATTATTTCTTTATATTATCTTGAATTTGAAAAAAACACAAAATAATCCTTTCTTTGTGACAACACAAGCCTAGTGTTATCAGTCTTACATCTCAACAGTAGACGCATGCAAATTTAGTCAGCCTCTTGAGTAGTGGATATAAGACGTCATGAGTAAAATTTCATGAAGTGCCAAAAAAACCTTTAATAGCTTGGCAACCAAAGTCAGTTCAGAGTTACTCAGGAAAAACTGCTTGTCATTACTTTATGGCCTATGGTCTGAAGTGAACTATAAATAGAGAGAGAATCAGATTGTTAACCACCTTAGCTTTAAGGAGTCTGACCATACGAAACCGACTGATCTTATAGAAATATCTTAAGATGAATTCTTCTCATTCCACCATGTCATATCCTAAGCCTTTATAAAACGTAGGCCATATTCCAGGAAAGTATATATTACTGAAGTGTACAGAAGATGCATGAAAGTTTTTCAGTTATTTCAGCTGACAACCACCAGGTCTTATAGTCCTTTTCTTTTGAAAAAGAATTTCAGCAAGATTTACATAAATTATCTGTAGTTCCCTACACAGGCAAAGTGTCTCATCAACATTTACTTTGTCTTCATTTTATGAGAACTTACATCTCAAATAAAATGTATACAAGTAAATTCAGTGAATTACATTCTCCCATTTTATACTGAAACATAAGGACTGGAGTACTTGGAACTTCCAAACCTGTTAATTGAAAACACATTGTTCCACAGCAGTCTTGTTGAGCTTAATAGCCTTTTGCCAATAGTAGTGAAGTGGCATGTGTATGTCAACATTGTCAAACAATTCCAGCCCTACTGAAATAAACGTGATCCTACTGGAAAGCACTTTGGATGGATGGCTTTTAAAGGAATTGTGTTGAAATTCAGACTAAATTAACTACACTGAGGTCCAGGGCTGTGCAGCAGCTTTGTATACATAGGTGGTGCTGTTTCAGAGACAAAGGTAGGGTAGCAGCAATGAACAATGCATCAAGTAGTAAAGGATAGAAGTTAAAAGCACAGTCAGATGGGAGGACAAAAGCCAAAAATGCAGAGAAGTGCAGAAGAACTTTTCATAATGCTTAATAAGAAATTTATGACTAATAAATGCTCTGTGCTGGTGGGGTTATTTTTTAGTTTGGGTGGTGTATTTTGGTGGTGGTTTTGTTTGCTAGGCTTTTTTTTTTTTTTTTTTTTTAAGGTATATCATTAGCTAAGCATTAAATGGAGTGGAGTTGTGCCAATTTATCCTAGCTGAGTATCTGGCAGCCCAGTATCAAGTCAGAAATAATAGGAGAGCCAATATTCCTTCCTTTAAAACTTACCAATTCCTATGGCTGAGGCCAGGACCAATCAAACACACGATCTGTTAGCAATCCTGGGCTTATTTGTGAATTATCATCACGCTGATGACGGCTTGTGGCACAAAGAATGATCCTGATCAATGTAGCTAATTCTGAACACATCCATTTTTAAGAAAGAAGAAACTGGAAGTCTTCCCAGGTTATACATCTGCGTCTCTAATTCACACTTACTTAGAATGTACAGACTTCCCTCCATGACATATTTGTGGGTGAGTTCAGAGCAGCTTCCTAAAAAATACTAGTTAAAATGCTGACTGCGTGTTGGATATTATATATACAACTATAACTGGGAACACATTGATTCATCTACATAAAATTGTACCAATTGTTTCACTTTGGGCAGCTAGAAATTTATTTGATTTAAAGAGAAACACATAGGAAGATGTTTTCTACTTGGCTTTCTTTCTCATCTTCTTTTCCTTTTGTCACACACTGGTAATGAAGCCTTTTAACCTTTTCTTCACAACAGTTTCCTCTCCTTTTAAAAAGCAAGCAAGATCTTCCCCAATGGAATTTCACTATATTTCAGAGGAGCTAATGGCAATGATACAGTACTTGAGACATTCATACAACTTCACTCTCAGTCAGCTAGCCAGATTTCCAAGTTCTAAAGCATCACACTCCTTTTCTAGCACTAGGCACTTCCCCAGACATATTCTGAGAAGGCTGACTACACTGTTTTGAATTATTTACAGTGTTCAAGCCTTTTGGGCATTAAAAGCTAATGAAATATTAGGAACAAGTTGATTCCTAGGATCTAATTGATTCTTGGGATCTATTTTCTGCCTTTTTTTTTTTTTCTCCCTGGTGTGGGGGGATTGGGGGTGGTAGTAGTGCATGTGGCATGTGTGTTTGTGTGTGTGGTGGTAGACAGACAGATTTTTAATGTTTCTGTCTAGTTGCCTTCTCAGGGTTTTTTTCTTCATACACCATCTGTGTCCTGAAAAATTGAACTCACATGTTTTACACATGGAAACAGCACACAAACCTGTTCAAGTAGATGAATAATACCTGGATTCAAGTGTTTCTTAATTATGTAAGTGGCAAGACCATAGACATAAAAGCAAAACCCCATAACAGACCAATGTTCTGAAAAACAACTGACCCAAAAAAAAAACCAGAACAACCAACCCAAAACACTTTCCTGTTACCATATCAATAGAAAAAGTGACTAGATATCTTGGTCAGCATCTGGTATGGCCATTTCCACATTCTTTGAAAATCCCTGTGCAAGAACAGTGGGGAAAAAAAAAACTAAGAAAGGCAAGTGCAGCTGGAAAAAAGAAATAAATTATTGTAATGTGATGAGAAGCCACTTGAGCTTCAAGTAGCAACTCAATGCATTTTCTGAGGGAGCTCTATATGCAATATAGACATAGTACATCCTGAAAATGAATCATTACAGCAGATTTTGGGGAAGACCGAAAGGCCTTTTTTTGTTGTTCCATTACAAGCTATTTTTTGTGGACTACAACTTCTTAACAAATCAGAGACCACAGACTTTAGATTGGATGGCATGATTTTACAGCACAGTGTATGTTGTTAGATTCTGGCACTTCAAAAGGATTGATTTTTTTTCCAAGTCGCCTGTTCAGCTGGAGGGCATGCAGATATATTTTGCCAGCAAAAGGGTTAATAGATTCAACCTTTTGAAAAATGTACTTCTTTACATGCATATAATATGATGGATAGTTAACTGCATGCACATTGGTAAACAGAGGTAAAAAACAAATTAATTGGAAGGTATAGAGTTTATTGTTTGTTCTCTGTTTGATAGATGGATCTCATTATTTTCCTTGGGCAGACAAAGCCATAACAGTTTCCAGAGAAAGGAGAAGTGGCAGCTCCAGGAAACTGCTTACAGATGGACACCCAGCAGGCTAAAAATATTACTTCTGTCCACCTCATCAATAAACTGGCTCCACGCAGAATGGCAATTATTCTTTTCCTGCTTGTGTCACCCTTTGTGAGGCCTGAGGCCTGTTATTGATAACAGGGTATGGAGTGCAAAATACATACAGTAACTCAAACTCATTTACTATGGTAAATCCATACTAGGTAGCAATGATGCCTTTTATGGCATTATTTAAAGTGGCAGTGTGCACTCGTCAATGTCCAAAAGGATTAAGTGGATCCTGTATTTTGCTACTAGCCTATTAATGATTAATGATACACAGTTATTATTTGCTTATTTTAGAAATAGCACATTCTACACAGAAATAAAAAGGGGAAAGCCATCTCTGCACTGTGTATTTTGTCTTTGATAGATCAAAATGTTGCAAGCAGTGGGATCCTTCTGATATTTCTTGCACTCCAACACACATAGGGACAGATCCTAGCTGTAATGTTACAATACCTGGAGAAGACAGGTTCCCTAAGATTGAAGGCAGGGGACTACAAACGTGCTTTACTAGGGTGTCAGTAGCACTGTCACCCAGCCCTGACCTTGGGGTAGAACAAGCCTCACACAATGCAATAAGCCAAGGGACTCTGGGAACAAAAGCCACCCAAGAAAGTGACCACAAATGCTTTCTCTGAATTGGTAACATGCACAAATGACCTATTCTACATTTACAGTCCCTCTGCCTTTTCTCCCCAAAACACTTTACAAATGCATAGCAAACTGAACTTATTCTATATGAAGAAGTACTATCCGTGCTTTTTGTAAGAATCCATATATAGAGCTGCTGACTACACAACTGCACATAGAATGAGAGGCTACATAAGGTTTTCAATACTTAAATGTAAACTTCTACATGGCATCTGCATTCATAATCTGAGAAACACTAAAGACACTTTGCTTTAATATACCATACTCACACAAAGGGAAATAATTAAGGTTCAGAAATATTTTAAGAGTTGCATGTGTCTGAGGATAGGTGATTTCTGCCCATGAAGTAGGTTAGATGGACACTTGGTCTTATTCATACTAAAAGATCTTTCAGCAAGCAAGCTATGTGACAAGGAATGTTAATTTGATCCATAACAAAACCATTTATTCATGAGATCCAAGGTGAACTGTTTTTGTGAAATGAATAAAATATAATGAGAAAAATCAGAAATTATTCCAACATAGAGTGTAAGGCAGATGTAGAAGGCTGAATGCAGAAACCACTGAAGCCAGTGGAAGTAGTGCCATTGACTAAAGTACAGTCAAGCATAAACTCACTGTTTCAGGTAGAAGTCGCTTAGACTTACAGCTGTGTTGCTGCTACTGTTATTCTTATTGACATCTACCCCCTACAAAGACTCTTTCAACAGAGGAGTTTATAGAAATTTGCAAGTGGAACATAAATATCCTCTATTTCAGGTTTTAAAGGCATTGAAATTACCTGTTCCTATTTCTGATCACAGCAGCCCTGTCACTTCATGCAGACCTCTGCACCCAGTCAGGGTTCCTACACCTTCACTAGATTACTTAAAATTGTTTATCTGTGTTAATACCCAAGAAGCCCACCTCACCAGCTGTTCCACATACTTACACAAACCTCCTTTATCAATCCATTGAAGTGTGGAATTAACTTAAAATAGATTAAAAAAAAAAGTTAAAAAAATGTTTGGCTGCAAAGTATCATCTGAATGTTACAAATGTGCAGAGTGCAAAGACTGACAGCAGCTACACTTGTGGAACAACCTAGGTGATGCCACTCAAAAGTGATCTGCTTGGAAAGTGAGGACAGAACAGCATATATTTGTTATGCCTTTAGTACTTATGTTATGCCTTTACTTAATGGCCTGGAAGTCATTGCTGTCCATGTAGTTCAGCAGATTCAATGTATTAATAAAATGTAAACCCTGTAGTTCCACTACATATACATGTGAAAATAAAACCTCTGCATTTTAGAACTTCCATATTTCTAGCCAGCATCATCCCTTCTGAACTTGATGTAAACACGGAAAAGACATCTTAAATGCCTTTGACAGAAATAACTTTTTTTATTTTCTCCTTCTGATGAGTTAATATTTAAATGATTCCTTCCTAAAAAGTAACCTCATATACACAGAAGAGGTAACTGCCATAAAGAACCACTTTATATTGTCTTTTTCTAGACCCAAACAGATTTACAATTACACAAAGCATAATTGTCACTGCTGTTGCCCCAGTTTCCAAAGAATTGGTAAATTCACAAATACTTACCAAAGTCCCACATAATCATGAAACAGACATTAACAAAAAACCTGAACCACCACCAGAACACCTCAAAAGTTCATGTTCCTTCTCTTTGCCAAAACTTGTTTTGGACTTAGAGGTCTGAAGGACCTGGAAAGTATCCCTGCTGCTTCTCCTCTTTATATAATCTCATAGTTGGTCTTACTTAATTCCAAAAATATTTTTTATGCCCAGGATGATATTAAACCTACAGTGAAGTTAGATGTCTAATTTGTATTAAAGAATCACAAGATAATTTCCAGTAAAAAAGGAAACCTTTTTTTTTTTTAGGATACGCAGTTTGCCTGACAGTATAACAGAGATAAGATTGGTAAAGCCTAAAATTAATTGAAAGTTTACTAGCCTTGTATAATATAGATACTCAAATTTGTTTTTTATCTTGTAGAACTATTGTTATATCACTAGGACCATCTAGTTGTAATTCACATTACTATGGTTCAGCATTGGATTATGTTACCAAAATCTTGTTTCATCAAGATTTCACAGTCTTGCTCTAGCAAGAGAAAAGGCCAAGTAGATTCTTAAGGGTTTTTACTCTCCATAAATGAAACATCACACTGCTTTACACTGAATACCTCTAGTGTCCATGCACTTATGCTCTGCTAGGTTTTATGACACTACTTGTCTCAAGTAAAATCAGGTTACTAGTCTTAGCATTCTTACTGCTCTCCACATATGGTTATCCTCTTTATGAACTACAGTAGATAAATTACATTTGCTCCTTATCTTCAGCGTGCTAGTGAATGTCTTTGTTTAATTTTATTCACTTTCACAGCAGCTTGTATTATTCATTCAAGCCTAAAAAAGCAAGTTATATACCTATGAGCAGAGACTTTTCCCAGCAAGTTTATAAGCATGCATATAAATTAGAACTATTATTTTGACTGTGCTATAAAGTTTCCTTAGAAATCTAATCACTTTTAGAATTATATTATAATGAAAATCTATTAATCTTGTAGTGCTTTCCACACTGCAAAAGTAACATTTCTAATGTAACTAACATATCAGGGTAGAAGGGAAAGGAGAGGTAATGTTTCAGCATTTCTAAATAAGATAGATAATTCATGAGTGGCAAAAATGTGCCCTAAAGAAAAAATTATTTTATAAATTTATGAAGTAGTTCTTCCATTTATCTGTCAGGAAGTAACCCTTGATCTCTACTTGTAGGTCTTCACTCATAAATAAAACAGGCATCAACTCCAAAGTGGAAATAATGAGCTGCTATATTTTAACAAATTAATCCTTCTATTCATACTATTAATCAGTAGACGATGCTCAATCATTTATTAATTTAAATTAAAAAAAAAATCTTTACAAAGAAAATCTGATCTAACAAGCAATAGGCAGAGTGGAAAAAACCCAAACTCAAGCATTCAAATGAGTTTTTCTATTCTAACATTCTCTTCATGTCTCTCAGCAGCTCTTCGAACATGACACAACAAAATGGGTAGGTGTAGGGGATTGCTGGAAGATTTAAAATCTCTTTCCCTTTAAACAGATGTTTTATCAAAAAAACCCATGTTAAGACGTATTTTGTTCTAATTATGTTTCTTAAGAACATTGCCTTACTGTAGGACTACGTCTTTGGCAGAATGTTTTTGGTAGATAAGGAGCAGCCAGAACTTGTAGTTTAAGCTTTTGTATTGAAAATTTTGTTAGCAATCAAAGCTAGATACTCTTCCAAAAGGTAATACTGATGAAAGATTGTGTAGCTATTGAAACCCATTAAACTCATCCTGTTGCCTGGAATGAAATTTAGCTAAGACTGACTCCAAGCTCTGCATAAACACTTCCAAGAAAACCGTGAATTACTTGTACAAGTAAAAGGATTAAATATCTGAGGAACTAGAAACTTTAGTATTCCATGTTCTCTGTCTACATCTAGATATCTATAGAAACAAGAGCACTCATTGGCTGGATTTTGTCATCCATCGCATCTGCAATGAGATGGACAGGCAAAACATAAGCACACACTGTATTTGTATGACAATGTTCACGTTATTTTTATATACTACTTAGATGGAGGGGGTGGGAACAGGTGAAAGTGAAGGATTTAGCTGTAGTAACCCTGATCTTGGTTTAGTACTCTTGAAAAATGCATTATATCAATTCCATTTTTTAAGAGTGAGTTAAATGTAATTTAAAAAGAATAAGCTGAAACACTATAATCACTGCCACCATGAAAGAACCACTTAGCCTCATTTTTAAGCCTCTGAACAAGACAAAGGTTACTAGGTTACCAACCCTGTTTTCTATCAGTAAAGAATTAAGCTCTTGTGCCTGAGGTTTGCAGGGATTGTTCAGACAAGGGCAAACATGTATGATAAAAGTGGAAATTGATTCATTTCATAAGTGTTCAAACAGACACAACTCAAAGAATGAATATTATTTAATCTTTCTGACAAGCTTGCAATAAACCATTAATACTGTAGTATATTTCCCATGAGTCCATCTCTCTCCTACACCAACCAGCATCACAAACCAACCTTGGCTTTCTGTTGAACAGAGAAGGCCCACAGGCTAGTGCCTTGTCATTTAAAACGTGTGGCCACAAAATCTGGCCTTAAGCTATAAAAGAGTATTTTAACTGCCAATCACATGGGAAAACAAGTATGTTACTTTTTTACTTCACTTCATCATTATTTAGCTAATTATGGATATTAGAGAGTTCCTGAAGGGGCATCTATGGAGGAAAAAGCAGATATGGAAGAATACCATTATCCTACAGAAGTGGTTTCATATATCCTGGGGCTGCCCCTCTCAAATACTGCAGAGATTGCCCATATGCAGTGGGGCCAAATTGAAGGCAAACAGAAGCTTTTCTAAGGATGTTAGAATGTAAATATGAATGTCACACTCCAGGGGGACACACCCCTCCACAAACTATTTGAATTTAAAAGCAAGTACAACTGCTTACTAGGATATAGCTTCAACAGCTGAATATTGCTGAGCTCTCACGGAACTTGAAAGAGAAAATTTAAAAAATGGAAGCACATGAAGTATCAGAAAAGAAGTCACTTAAATCAAAAGCAGAAATCCTCTCTCTCAATGGAAGTCAAAAAGCTTTCTCAAAGGCTTTAACAAACACACTATAGTATTTTCTATAGAAGAAAGAGAGAAAACCCCCAAAGTGCTAAAAAGTCAAATTAAATTACAGGTCACAGTCCAAAAGTTTCCTACTGTTGGCCTAGAAGTACATAGCAACTAAGGTAATCTTGTAGATAAAGACAGACTTCCAAAGTTTGATAGAAACAAGGAACAAGTCACTTTCATAGGGATCTCTATTGAAAACTATGAGAACAAAATTCTTTTCACTTATATAACCTTAAACAAATGATGGCAGCGATCCTGATCCCTTCAACCCTCCAAATTAGTTCCAGAAAGAACAGCAGTCCTTCAGTGAATGCCAAGGATCAAGTGGAATATGGACTACAAACAGGGATGCCTACTAACGGTACAAAAAGAGCTGCAAAAAACCAGTGCCACATGTTATTAATATAATATAATATGTAATTTGAAAGAATTATAAAAGGAAGAAACAGCCTACTCAACTACACATATTAGTGATAAATGACCGTTTTACCATAATGCCACTTCCTTGAATAAAACTGAAATACGTTAATATTGTCGTCTTGCTAATTAGGCATAAGAAAGATGTTAAACATGTCAAGTGTGAATGTTTTACAATGCTAGGCAGACAAAATTAATTACTATAGATGATATAAATACCTAATTATTGAGTTTAATCTATAAATATGGAAATTATATAACTTGTAAAATTTCTTTTTCTCTATTTTGCCTAGACAGTATGAAATAGAAATAGAAGTATTTTCAGTGGGTTTATATGCACTTTAAAAGCTCCAGAGCCTTTTCTGCAGTAAGCACACACAGATCAAGGCACCAATGGTCCCTCTATTCCAAATATTTGCCATACACCATTGCTTTGCTTTAAAATCTACCAGCTGTTGATGATTCAGTTTTTGAGATGTGAACTAACAGTACCATTCCATTTTTCAGAATTAGAAAAGTGATACTGCCCATTCTAAGAAAGTTTGGTGAATTGCAAGCACTCAATCATTTATTAAATGCTAGAACAGAAAACATTCCTTTCTGTTGTTATCCCTCTTCATCTATGAAATATCTTGATCTTTGTGACCCAAAATTCAGACTTAGTATTTGATCTTTATGCTTCACACAAAGCATCCTTCTGCTAATGATACCTCAGGCTTCTAATGCTGACCTTGCAAGACCTCCAACCATCAATTTGTACTTCATAGCTTCTTTTCCTTGTTTTGCAGCAAATGTCTAGATAGAAAGAAATGTGAAAATTCTTCCAGAAGCATCATCCAACCAGGTCTAATAATGCATATAAAAAAGATTTTTAAAAATCATTAAAGATTTTATTTAAAGATTTTTTTCTATTAACCATTACTCTTAAATAGCTGATATTACCTGACAAAACAACCTTTTTATTAAGGGATACAGACTACCTTCAATGGACAGTAAGCAACTTTGTCAGAAAGAGGTAGAAATTATCATTGCTTTGGAACCTACATCCCAACCAACCAAAACCACCAAGTGGCTCAGAGATATTAGTAATTGACACAAGAGCACTAATACTTGACTTCTTTCCAAATGACTATATTTACAAGGGCCTGTAGTGACAGGACAAGAGGTAATGGCTTTAAACTGAAAGCAGGTAGATTTAGATGGGATGTAAGGAAGAAATTCTTCACGGAGAAGGTGGTGAGACACCGGAACAGGTTACCCAGAGGAGTTGTGGATGTCCTATCCCTAGAGGTGTTCAAGGCCAGGCTGGATGAGGCTTTGAGCAACCTGGTCTACTGGAAGGTGTCCCTGTCCATGGCAGGGAGGTTGGAACTAGATGATCTTCAAGGTCCCTTCCAAACCAAACCATTCTATGATTAATGGCATTAAGTTAGCTAGATATGTCTGAAGTTCCAAATCCTTGGTAGGTGTTTATCTCCTTTTGAAAAATACTAATTCTTATTAGTTACCGACTCCTGCATTTTTCTCTTTTTATTCACGTAATTGTTTAGGTTGTAAAAGACCTTTAAAATCAAATCCAACTAGTACTGCCAAATCTACCACTAAACCATGTCCCTAAATGCCTCATCCACACCTCTCAAATACCTTCAGAGATCATCATGACTCAACTGCTTCCCTGGGCAGCTTGTTCCAATCCTTGAAAATCATTTTGGTGAAGAATTTTCTCCTAACATTCAATCTAAACCATCCCTGGTGCAACTTGAGGCCATTTGTTCTTGTGCTATCACTTGTTACTTGGGAGAAGAGATCAACAACCATCTCTGCAATCTGCTTTCAGGTAGTTGTAGAGAGCAGTATTTCCCTCAGATGACCTGCTATCTTTACTAACAGAGTTTGTGTATTAGAAACAAAATATGAAGGACACTGAAGGCATGGAAGTTGTTAATTTCCATAAAACAAAAGCATTTTACCATTGAGATACTACTGGAGACAAGCTGAAATATCATATGGTATTTAGATTGGACATCAGGAACAAGTTGTTCCTGGAGAGGGTGGTGAGGCACTGGAACAGGTTGCCCAGAGAAGCTGTGGATGCCCCATCCCTGGCAGTGTTCAAGGCCAGGCTGGATGAGGCTTTGAGCAACCTGGTCTAGTGGAGGGTGTCCCTGCCCATGGCAGGGGGGTTGGAACTAGATGGGCTTTAAGGTCCCTTCCAACCTAAACCACTTTATGATTGTGTGGATATTAGAGAAGCAAGTAGAGGTATACTAGTTGCTGAGGAACAACTCTGCACAGCACAGAAAAATTGAGGAGGTAAACAACAAGGATACTAGAATAACACAGGAAGTTGATGACCTCATTGTTCTCAAATGCACACATAATCTAACTCCTTTTCTCTTTAAACCAGATTTTGTCACAAAGGTCCACAAGCGTTAAGGTCTGGTACTGGTGGCAAGTATTATATTTCAGTGATAGTACAACTGAGAAAACAAAATGCTAATTTCATTTGATAATCTGATCTTCATTTACCATAACAGTTCTCATTAAAATCCACTAATAAATATATTTGCATTGTTCTGTGAGTCTCTATTGTACGCAATGCTTTTATAGCTTTCTCTAACTGTATTTGATATTAAAGCAACTCTTCAGCTGTGAAAGCTTCAGTGCCCCCAGTTTAAGTTATCACTATAGAGAATAACAAATTGAGGCTTTTGACTAGATGGTAAGAGGGAAAACAATCAACCTACAGCAAAATAATATTTTAATACATTGTAGGAGGGGAAAACAGATAATCACCTACAAGCAGAAACTATGGGTAATTTCATCTGCAGTTTCTTGGCTCGATATTTTCAAGTGATCCATGAAATGCCAGCAGATCAGTATTCTCACTTCAATACCATATTCTAGGGCAAGAATGAGACTCTGATAATTTGAATGCACTTTGATAGTGCATCAAATGAATGCAGTCCTGAAGAGCAAAATGGTTGTCTCTCTGAACCATAACCTGATGGCAGAGAGAATATGAGAAGGAAAAGAAAATGAAAGATTTTTTCCTCTTTCAGAAGCCGATCTTTATAATGCTTTCATTAGCAGTTAAAAAAACACTACTTTGAAATAGAGAAAAAATGGATTTGATGATGCTGAATACTATGGAGTATAGTTTTGCTTCTCCATTTTACTAACAGGCAGGGTAAAGAGTTATTTTACTGTTGTTATGCTTGCAATAGGTTTGTTGTAAAAGAACTACACAAAAATATAAACAAGAGAAGCTGGAGAATTTTTTTATCTTGAAAGCCCAGGTAAAAAGAAAGTTATTCCTACATTTAAGTAAGAAAAGAGAGGAAATATTTTTTTCTAGAAGAGCAAGTTCTGTAGTCTAGGCAATAAATTGACTTTTTTTCTTGTGAATGTGCATAGAATAACTTCATTAAAAAAAAAAAAAAAGCTGGAACTAGATCTAGTGGTGTACATATCCCAACACCTACTGAAGGAAAATTTCTGTCATGCAAACCACTAGATTGTTATCTGGGTAATAATTTTTTATTCAAGCCACCTAACCAGCAGGAAAATACTTTAGGATCTGAGAAAGCCTTATTGAGAAATGGTTTCTTTTCATATCCATACACAAGCTATAATTTTACCTACCCTTTGTCAATTTGGTACATTTCATCTGCCCAGACATAGACTTAAACACATGAGATAACTGAGCTGATTGTCCAGGCTGTACAGTGGACTCACACCAAAGGCAGGTATTTACATCACAGAAGCAGTTTGCTCCATTTTCAAAGTGCTGGTTTCTCTCCACTAAGTATAAAGTGTGTCTAGACAACTAGCTGAGTTAAATGAGGTGAGTTATTCTCCATTGTTAAGGCAGCATTCAGACCTAGGAATATAGCAGGATTATGCTGATGGCAAGCTATGCCATTTCAAGCACCATAAAGGGATGGGAGACTGCAAAGGTCTGGAAAAAAAGAGAAGGGATGACCTGGAATAGTCAAGCCAGTAATATCCAATTTTCTCTACTACACATTTGAGTGGTAAAGAGCTTTCATCTATCTACCCTGAGAATATCAGATTGGTACAACACTTCATAAAAGAATAAGGAAGACAAAAATTATTTCAATACTAATTCTAACTACACTGATGACATTTCAATCCTGAAGATAACTAATAAAGACTCATCTTTGATGTTTTTGGGGTTAAATATTATTGCATGCCTTTTGATTCCAGGCTTCCCATCTGTTGTTATTCTTGCAGATTGCCCCAATAAATCTAGACCACTCAGACTTGATAATTTTATCTTTCTTCCCAGTAAATATTTAGTGGCACAATTGCTCCCATTTAGCACAAAACCTTCAAAAGACCAATTGCTGAATAATTGATCCTTTAATATTTGGTGAATACAGGCTGTAGTCATTGATGATTACATACTGTCTACAATTTAAATGTCTAAGCAGGGGTCAAATGAATTTGATGCTACCAACAGTATCCAGGTATTCTTACTTCTATGATTCAGTGAATGAAAACATGTTGACTATTTTGGCTGACCAGTGCTAGCCTACACAGTAAGAACTAGGAAACAAGCAGATGAAGAGGGAACAGTTCTTTAAGGAGACAAAGTTTTGGAATAAGGAGATCCTTGTTAAAACCGTTTTCCCTCCTTTCCAGGAGAATGCTTTCCAGATGAGCAAGCAATCAGGAGAACAGGCATGTCCCATGGACTAGCAGTCAATTCTTAGAGCTTGCCACAGAAAGTTGAGAGTTTCAGAGCCACAGACTCCATTTCAAAACTTACTACAGCCTAACTACAGGAAAGTTATCCTGCCAAAAAGCAATGCCTTCCATCTCATAAAGTCATAGACTGCGTTAAGAAATACTAGACATTTACCTTAAATAAATCTTAAATAGAATTAATTGCTAAGAATCAACCATTTAGCATTAGGACACAAGGCTTACAGCATAACATTGAATAATTTGGTACACTGCTCATTACTAACTTAGCATGAGTAGCTAGATTTGCTAAAGCCTTAGGTTGCAAGCTGTGAACTTTCACCTAGATGTGTTTTTGGCTGGAACAGAGTTAATTATCTTCTTAGTAGCTGGTACAGTGCTGTGCTTTGGGTTTAGTATGAAAATAATCTGATAACACTCATGCTTTGGTTGTTGCCAAGTAGTGGTTATCTCAAGTTTCATCTGACAGAGGGAGCAGGTACACAAGAAGCACAAACCGCAAGATAGGGAGGCTACAAGCATTGGCAGAAGCTGCAGCTCAGCAAGGTAAGACCGGTCAATGGCTTGCCTGCAGATAGAAGAATCTGATAAGGTGTTCAAAGACTCCAGATCAGAAGCCACCAGTGGACCAAAAAGGCACGTGAAGAGTGGGTGAGGAATGGGTGCATGGACTGTCAGGGTATAATTGCCCAGGAATTCCTCTGTTCAGTATCCGTCTCCAGAGACACCCAGCTCAAGCTGGTTTCCCCCTCAGTGTACTATCTGAATAAGTGTTTTGAGGTTTTTTTTAGTGTGTTTGGTTTTGGTGTGGGGTTTGGTTTTGGGTTGGTTTTTTTTTTTGTTTTTTTTTTTTTAATACAAGATTCAATACCCAAGACTCTGCTACAGGAAACCTAGGGCCAAACCTGAGGAAGGGAGAAGCATTCAAGAGTGAGAATGTGTGTGTGAAAGGCATCAAAAGGGGCACTTGTCAATTCACTGGAGTCACCCACTGCGACAGGACTTCAGTCCTAGCAGGACAGACTCAGGTGGTGAGTGTGCAATTCCTAGGATGGCATATGTGTGCTTGAGTAATCTCCTTTAACAACTGAATCTTATTTTAACTCCCAGTCAAACACAGCTTTTCTCCTGCCTATGATTTTCAACTTGCCCTTCCAAGCATTTGTTTTATCTAGAACAAAGGGCTACTGCCTCAGCCATTGCAAGTACCAATTGCTGATTATGAAGGGCATATGGTTGGCAAAGAAAGCAGGCTCAAAATAAAATGTTAAGCAGAAATGGTGGCATCTAAACCACATGGAATTTTAAGCTCATATTTGGGAAATTAATCTAAAGCAAGCTTCAGAGCACTATGTAATTGTTTGCAATTTGCAAAGACATCAAATCTTCATACATGGTACTAATGAATGGATAGAGCAGGGAAAATGTGAGGGAGTGGGAAAATGAGAGACCCCAAGGACTCACTCATGAATCAAACAAACCCATATATCAAGATTAATTGAAACCTAACTTGTCTGTATTGAATCAACAGCATTACTGTGATTTCCATTTCAGCAACTGTTTGCAAATGCAGCTTAGCTATTAGCCACCAAAAATATGTAAAAAGGTTTTATCTTTCAAAAAACTAAGCAGTTTTCTGTTATTCCTGTAAGTTATTCCTGTTTCCTTGACAACCTGCCAGCATTCATGACCCAATGAAATTCCCAAGCGAGTTGCTGATCAGGCAGTTAATAATTTAGAGGATTCTTTCTTTCCTTGACTGGTGTTTGTCATTAATGATAGAGCCACCAGCAAACAGCTCTTCATCTACTCCCTAAACAGGACAAGTGTGAAGTAACACCACATTTGTTAAATTACCCAAATAGTTTCAGATGTCTTTGCCTGGAACCACAGTAAAAACAAAAAACAAGAGCTCTGTCCTCATTGAGACTATGCTTTGAATCCATCTAGAGTTATCATTACTTGTTCTATTCTTTTTAAGTGCTGTTTTATTTCAAACTAGGATGTTTAAATACTTAGCACAGAGGTATCAGCTAATTGCCATTGCTACCAGGCTTTCCAACAAAGAAATGTCACTTCACTGGCACAGAACTTATTACAACCAGCATAATGCTTCACTTGCACAATCTCTCCATTGAGCACAGGAGATGAAATAACACATAGGTAGACAGTACTCTTAAACAAAACCTTGAGCAAGGAAGCCACTGTGCATCAGACTCTTCAAGATTTTTCTACTTATTTTCCTTGTATTCCTGAGATGCCCTTTCTAACTGTTTTGGGTAAGGGCAGAACCTGGTGTAAAGAGATATTTGCCACAGTGATGCTTATTCCTGCATGCCCAAACCCAAATACCAGCACAGCTGTGTGTGGGAGTCAAGGCTATGCAATAACTAAAATGTCTTCTGCTCATGGAAAAAAAATTTTACCCAATAGGATGAAATGTGTTTCACCACAATATGAATAAGTGGCAATTTCCTGGGTGCTCTTTGAGTTCTGCAGCTTTTTCATAACTGAGTCCTTCATTAGCACTTTTTAAGCATCCCTTCTCATTTTCATTGCTTCACTGAAAGAAAATTGTACTTCAGCCCTACTTTATTTCCAACATTAATACAAGTGGATATTCATTCCCCCACTGCTCCCCCCTTCATGATGAGGATCATGTGTAAGGAAAAAGAGATCTGAAAACGGGTTTTATACAGAAAAAAATGCTTTTACAAGTTTAAGAAAATTAAACTTGACATTTCAAAGTATCTATATCCTGGTTCTATCAGGAAATTATAGTTCAGCAGTACAGAAACCAGAAAATTAAATTCTCTATGAATGGTTTTATTTTACTTCAAGCTGAAGGAAGTATAGAGACAACAACAAAATAAGGAAAGCTTAAGTGTACATGTGTATTTTAGTAACCATTTTTCTACCTCAGCAGTGCAGGACCACAGCATATTCAGAAACAATTACTGTTTTTAAAAGTTTTTCTTCCATATTTTATAGAAAAAGTGGGCTCTTTGCAGCCACCTATTTCTTCCCTTTCACCATATTTACCCAAGTATTTATTGTGATTTTCAGAAGACCTGACCATGTACAGATACACATTCTAGCAACTTTATATATTGCTATTAGAAGTGACACTACAAGTATGACCATTAAAATCAGTGAATTAAAAAAAAAATCAAGTACATTATGCAGTTAAAAAAGAGAAAGTACAGTCTTCAAAATAACAATTTCTGTCAGAGCAATAGTTCTGGGTAGTGATTTTGGAGCCTCAAAACAGGCATCTAGCACTTTAAAGTATCCTGTATGTTCTCCAGATGTTACTCCAGAAGTGTCTCCCATTAATCACACATCCTACCCCATCCAGCCTCTACTGAGGTCTTAGATATCATGTTTTTATTCTTCTGATGCCCCTGTTTAGGCACCTGGGTTGCTCCCTTTCCATCTAGTTTGCCTGTATAAAAACAGACAGCTTTACAGAGCAGCAGACCTCGCTGCCTAAGGAGAGGTTTCAAGAGTCACTGATCAGTCTAAAAAATGTGAAGAGGTGGCCAAAATTGGTTTCAGTAATTTGGTACATTAGGAAAGTAGGGGATTTATTCAGGAAGGCATAATACTGTTCTAGTGATGAATGGGAATCAACCTGCATCACTGAACCAGAATACACAGCCCAAGTAGAAATGAAGTGTTGAAACACCTCAGGTGGTGTGGTGCCATTAGGAGAGGAGTTAATGAGAAAAATCATGATATGGAGAAACATTAGGAAAAATTAAGTTGAAAAAATTCTAAGAAATGAGGTCTGGCTACGGTCTATCAGAAACTGACTCTAAGCCTAAGGAAATGTACTTTATCTCCTAGGCAGGTAGCTCTAGCTGAGCTCTAGAAGAAAACCTCTTAAGTGCAGATAGACTATTCTAAGAGTATGTGACAAGACAGAATAACCCCAGGAACAGCTTTAAATTTTCTGTATTGACAGTGAACTATAAGGTGCATTTTAATGAATCATGGTGGCACCCTAAAAACCTATGTTTGTTACTGTTCAATTCAGTAATAAAAATCAGATGAATTAAAGCAGGAGTAGCACACCACATAAAAAAATGGGCCACAGGAGCAATTCTTGGATTTTTTTTTTTTTTATTTTACTACAATAGATGTATGCTAAAGCCTGCTTAATAGCACAGCAAAAAAACCTACACAGCTAAAACCTGAGAGGCTTAAACAAGAAATTTAATTCTGAAATACATAGGGAAAGCTTTTATTTTTTTTCTCTTATTAGAAAGTGCAGATATTTGATTGCTTTTATAGATATTTTTCCAAGTTTATTCACCATGAGCCTAATTCAATATACACTGAAGTCAGTGGGAATTCCATCACACCTGCAGTCTATGAAAAGGTGTCAAGAGATGATGTTTCATACTCTGTCACAAAATCTGCATATTTCAATACAGATAATTTAAAAACATAACCATGAACAGAGTCTATAATGCTGGCATATTCAGAAATCTAGGTAATTATATCAGCACTGTTCCATGATACTTTTAAAACATTTTCATGTCTAATTTGAAAAAAACCAAGTTTATTATAATGCAATAGTAGGAAGAAACAAAAAATGGTCCAAAAATGTTTAAGAAACATGTATTACTAATTTGACCACTATTTGACCATCATTACCATTGCAGCTTACAGAGGGATTCCCATCTCCACAAGATCTTCATTTGTCTTATTTTCTTTCCTAAGAAATAGAAGTTACAGCAGCTCACCATTTTATTTTTCTCCTATGATGTCCTGGTTGGATACTGGCTTCCTTCTGTCTTCTCTTTCAGATCTCACCAGAGCACCATGGTCTTGCTAATACCACAAGCACCCAGATGCCAAACCTGCCAGGCTGGGGCTTGCACTTTATAGACAACTTTTTCATCTTAAAAGCACTACAGGAACAAAGCACACACCTCTGTATGCAGACTTAACACACTTAGTAGAGTTCTCCTTGCCACAATTTGTTCCTAGCACTGTAAACTCAGATGAAAAATAAAGCTGAAGTTACCCTACTGTTAACATAACAAATCTTCTGTAGCAGTCTACATGTTTCAGTGTCTCATTCCTACTTTTACATCCAACCATTTAGGAAATGTGCTTCAACTCCCACCTTAAGCCAATCCCTGCTGAAATTATTTCACTTCCCCCCCCCCCCCCGAAAATATGAGGGACTATTCAGGAGATCAACCTGCTATACAGCATATTGTGAAGTGTTTCCCTAAAAAGATGTTACTGTGATAAGCAATATCTGCTGTTTCCTTCCGTATTTCCAAGCTTTCTAACAGGCTCAATTTCAAAACCTAGTATATCCAGGTGGATTTTTTGTTCACTTGTTTTTTGTTTGGGGTGGAGACACAGGGGGATTGCTGCTGCTTTTTCTGTTAAGTCACTAGCATCATTTTATTCTCCTCCCAAAAGTTTATCACTTACATGCTTTTACCAAACTTTAGTTTTGTGTGAAAAGGAAAACTTCAGAAAGGATCATAACCCTAGGACACAACAAATTCCTTCCCCAAGAATATGTAAAGAAATCCAAACTTCACTGGAGTCAGAGCCATGTTATAACTTGCATACTCAGTACAACCTCTAGGGACAGTCAAAAGCTTGTTCTTGAAAATGGTCACAGGGATGCTTCATATTTGCAGAAGTTTCCAAAACTGTTGGGACACTGTAGACTTAGACTGCAACAGCAGAGTCCCTGGCAAAAAAACTCTAACCACGCTCTCAGTTAACCTTTTATAAGCACTATATGGAGAAGTAGAATTAACAAAAGACAAGGAAAAAGAAATCTAATTCTATAATTTTAAACCAGCAGCACTTGTTTTTACAATCTCTGCAAAACAAGTCGTAAAATGGTTTCCAAGGAAGGAAACAAAAAGTAAACCCAAACCCCTGTATTCCTACTCAGAAACAAAGCTAAATGCCTACTTCAGATTGTTACTTGCATTTTCAGTCTTTTTCTATTGGCTGCTTATAATTTACGTCTTGAAGACAACATTTTGCCTACACCGTTTCAGTTTGCCCCTAAACACTTCCAGGCAAAAGGAGGAAAGGATGTTTACTGCATAACAAACACATTACTTAGATGAAAATGTATTTTAAAGAGGTTCGTCAAGGAAGTACTGAGGAAAAAAAAAGGAAAAAAACTAGCTTTAACACTATATCACTTAATTGATTCATATATTATCAAAATATATTTAAAATGAAGTTTCATTGTACCTACTAAAATTAAATAGAATTTCAAGTCTGAACAGTGTTGATGGAATATGGTAGGAAATTCTAAGGTATCTAAATCTATTTCAAGATAAAAATACTAGCAACACTTCTTGAAATGTGTGGTAAATTGCTATGTTAATCAAGGCAAATCAAGCCTTGCATAAGAATGCATTTTGGAAATAAGTGATTAATCCAGCTTTATTTTCTGTCTATATTTTGAGGACATAATTGTTTGAAGACAAGGTATCAGAGATTTTTATAAGGAAATTAGTTAAATCCACTCCTTTTTTTCCTAGGGAAAAAAAATTACAATAGTATCAAATAACATGCATACAAAAAATGCAGTTGAATCCAAGGAGGCTAACATGGATATGAGATGAATAAGATGTTATTAACAACAACAACGCTGTCACAGTTAATGATTTTACCACTTACTAGAGGCATGGCCAGTTAGGCTAGAATTACTTAGTAGCATAGTCTCTGCAACACAGTGGTATTGTCATTTGCCACTCAGCTGTCAGAGGAAAATGCAAGGCTTTTAATGAACTATGAAATCAACCAGTAACACACTTCAGCTTATGAGACAGACTGACTAGTATCAAGGTGACATGTCATATGCAAGATGCTGTTCAGTCTACTCTGGTACGCTGAACTCAGCCTGCAAAACTACAGTACCAGCCAGTGGATACTCACCAATAAAAGCTTTGTGAGGGAAATGAGGGTGTCTGAGGACAGGACTAAAATGCGTTATTGCTCTTAACTTCCGAGAAAGCACAGTGGTGGTTTAGAGAGAAGGAAAGGGTCTGCATTACTCTTTAGTGAATCCACACAAAATTTGGTTCCCAGCATAAATCAGATCCTCTTTAACTACCAGCCTTTTCTGGCTCAGACATGTAGGGAAGTCCAGCTTGGCTCTTACTGGCAGCATCATCCATATTTCTGGGCTAATTGCAATGACATGTAGGTGGAGAGAGTGACTCAGGCCCTAAGTCCTGGACTTTAACCCAGTAAGTACCCTGACTTAGTGATTATGCCCAATTTAGTACACAGGTGGGTGTATTTCTCAAGTCTGTGACTGAGTACAGAAGGAAATTAATGTTGTATGGGCCACTTCACAAATGAGACAGAGCACAGTCTTTTGGAACGAAGACTCCACAGCAACTACTAAGAGGACATCTGAAAACCTGTTCTAGAGGCTTTTTACCACATATCTACTCAGGATTTCTTAGGTTTAGCAGTACTTTAGACACCTCGGACTGAGCTGCTTACATGCCATCCCCTTTATGCCAAAATCTCCATTTTGCTAAAACTGACAAGTGACCTTCAGAATATGTTAGTTATTTTGAATTAAAATGTGCCCCACATTCTACCCACACAAAGCATAATGATCCAGCTCATAAGTTTTACAAATGAGTTCCTTAGATCAACAAGCATATTTTCCAACAACTAGGGCAGGGATAATTAACGGGTTACATAATTTCAGAATTATATTTTTCTAATGTTGATACTGGTCCTCATTTTTCCTGTTTGTGTATGTTACTTTAAAATATAAAGAACAATCCTGAACACATCCTTAATGCTTCGGTCAGGCATTCCATATACAATCACTGAGTTATCTGAAACTATAATATAAGCATTATAGGTTTAAAATATCAAAATTGTTTTTTAATAACTAGAATCAGGTTATTTTTACATTAATAAAATCATCCTCTGATACAAGACCACAAGCAAGAGCTAGTGAACAGATTGAACCACCTAGCTTCTTCCTCACATGAATCTTACCAGATAAAACACAAAGCAAGCAAGGGAAGTTAATTTCTCCAGTCCCTTTACAAACTCATAAACCATGTAAAAGAAATCAGGGGAAGACACACTTTCCTGGGCTAGTCACAGCAATAATAGGAATCATAATAGGTTCTGAGGCAAAGAGTGAAAACTAACAAGAAACAGTATAAAATGGACTAATTACAGAAATAGCCTTCTTGAAAGGAAATCTCACTTTAAGCAACTTAGATGTTTAAAGACAAGCATGCTCATGAGTACATAAGCACATGAGTGCTTAAGAATTGTTATCATCAGGGACTTTGGGAGGGCTTCATCTTTATGCTGAAGCAGTTACACTTCGTCTAGGCTAAAGAAAGAATAAACAACATTCTGGAAGGAATGTTTGGGTTAATGACATGAGAAGAGGGGGAAAAAACCCATCTAAACAGATTAAAGCCCTTATATGAAAGGCAGCTGATAATACCTAGACTACCCAATGGATGACTCTGTCAAATTATGAAACATGACCATACAAAATGTAGTGCAGTGTAACTATGTGTTTTTCCTTCTTGACCAACAGCTTAACCTTTATCTACATATCAGTTTTCCATCTTTAAAAGAGGAAAAACAGGACAGAAAAGGATCTATAACCCAAGAGGAATTCATAAGAGCTTTAGGTATTTCACTTGGGTGGAGGCTAGGTGAAGTTTATTTTCTACTTCTGTTCACAAGAACAAAAACTTCTTCCAAAAGATGTACCTTTCAGTTTTAAATATAGATATTTTTAGAGTTAACACCTCTAAAACTAAAGTGCTGTAGTTTACCTAAGAAATATACATATATACACACACAGACAAATAATACACAATAGATGCTAAGTTAAGTCATAGCATCTATAAGCCAATCTTAAGTTTAAAACAAGTTACTCCATGCTTACAGTTTTGGACTACTTTTTAGTTTTACAGACTCTTTCCTGAAGTTTCTCTACACATTTTATGAACAAATCTTTGTTAGAAAAAGGTAAAATCATCACTAGATTAAGTGAAGTCAACTATTGTCTTCGTCTTTACAAGCCAAAAAGGAAATACATGCAGGAGGAAGAAATCTATGGGATGTGTAAAATATTGTTCATCAACCACACACTGAAAAGAGAAATACTACAAGTAGTCAGAGAAATTGTATTTTACACCATCCAGTATTTGGATGATATGACAAGTGTCTAAGGTTCACGAGTGTGAGCCCCAAGATTCTAGTAAGAAGTATCACTACCAGAATTGTTAACTCAACATCCCACCTTGGACATCTGCCTCCTTTCCTATATCTTGTTGTGCATTCTAACAAAGAAAGGTTCCCAAAAAAAAGAGGATTTTTTCCTAGGAAAACATATTTTGACAGAGAAAATATCTATCATCATTGCATGTTAGCTATTGCAATGTACCTATATGGATTCAGCACTTGCTTTGAGCGGCAGCTCAGAGCTCCTTGCAAACTGCAAAACAAACTCTTTGATGCCCACTGCAATTAAATTGTTGCAAAAGCTGAAAGCAAAATCTTAAAGCTTCAGTTCTCCTGTAGAATTATTATATTTGTTCATGAAATAAGAGTCTTAGGTCCTTGATTTCAAAAAACACTTTGCATGTGACATTATGGAAGCTCCTTCAGCAGCTAACATTTATTTCCAGCATTAGAACAAAGGGGTCAAAAAGATGAAGTGTACTTGTACTGTGAAATGTGGCTATAAAAGTGGTATCATTATGCTCTATGCTTGTAGCTCAAAGGACCAAGTGTGCTTAATTTACATATAAGAATTTTTGTCTAACTTCCAGCAAAGTAAACTCAACAAGGGAGGCTGTTATGTAAGTGTGCATTACACTCAGCAGTGGCACAATGGCATTAGAACAGTCACACTGGAAAAAAAAGTGTATGTAAAAGAAAGTGGTTATTAATTTTGGAAAATAATCACAAGAAGCATACTCTCAAGATAATGTGACCTTGTGTACAGACTGGCAGAATATTTTGCAACAACAGTATGCTTTTGTTCTCAGTGTTTTGTGATAAGAAAACAAATATTCTTGTTTCACCATGAGAGTTGATATTGCCTTATAACATTTCATCAACTACAATGACTGCAGTTGCTTTAAAAAACTCACAGCACTGGTATCTGTTATGAGACAGGTAGCAAGACAAGCAACCAAACAGATTGATAAAACACCCAGAGACAATGGAGAATTCTTTTCAGAAAAAAAACGGTACCTAGAATCTTAGAAACAATAACAAAAGTGCTCAGAATGCATCAAGAAATGAAAGAAATCATTATTTGCTAGGTTTTGTTAAGTATTAGATTTGTAATGTGTCATGCTAGTTTGCTTCTAAGAAGTCTAATAATTAGATTCATATAGTCATGTGAGATTTTATGACCCAGAGAACTGCAAATTTTGCAGTTTGTTTTGGACAAACAAAAAAAGAATCTATGAACACAAAGTAATTTATGATAGTGCCAAAAGCAATCCAATACTACAGAATTCTGTTTCAATTACAATGCTGGTTTTATTTAATTGCTATCACATTGTTCAGACACTTACTACAAAAGTTACTATACACAAAACCAACAAAAGTCATCTGTTGAATGTAGCTCAAACTGTAGGATGAACATTTAGATATCAGGGAAAAAAAAATCTAAAATCAGGAAATTTAGATTAGATATCAGGAAGAAATACTTCACAGAGAGGGTGGTGAGGCACTGGAACAGGTTGCCCAGAGAAGCTGTGGGTACCCCATCTCTGGCTGTCTTCAAGGCCAGGCTGGATGAGGCTCTGAGCAACCTGGTCTAGTGGAGGGTGTCCCTGCCCATGGCAGGGGGGTTGGAACTAGATGATCTTTAAGGTCTCTTCCAACCCAAACCACTCCATGATTTCTGCTGGAGTGGCAGCCATATACATGATGATAATTCCTTGATTAGGGACACTTAAACAGGGACCATTGGAATTTTCTGCCCTGCTAAATCCTAAATATTCTATCCTGTCTGGACAGTCTTAGTGACCTAACACGCCTTATAAGTTATAACACCACCATCACAAGCAGTACTGGCTTTGGAAGTGCCTGATTCACTTTCTAGCAAGGAGATACACAGATCAAGCTCAAGAGAAGGTAGAGGGCAGTCATCTCTCATGAAAAAAATACAGGCCATAAAAAGACTGGCAGGCTCAGTCCTAGAATGTCTTATCAAGTAGGGTTGATAAGTGAAAGATGCCAAAACAAGCTTTTAATCAGGATCTTAGGAATTTTGGAATTCTCATAGTGCTGTATTCATGCCAGCTTTTGGGTTTAAAGAGAATTTCAAAAAATACTAAAGATGACTGCAAAATTCATGTTTTTGCAGCAAATTAAAGTTAATCTAGTTATTTTATGATGGAAACCCTGTAGCAGCACTGAAACTATAATAAAGGATCTTATCAAGGGGTGAATATCTCTCCTGGCCTCTGTTATACAGCATTGAAATTCTTAGGAGGAACAGCACTAGTGTCTACTTTAATCTGTGAAAAGATGGACCTGCTTTCTCTTTATGCCTACATGACTACATCAGCATTGCAGAAGAACCAGGAGTTCGCCAGGCAGTGTCAACCTAGGAATACACCAGCTCACCTACTGCCTAGAAGTCCTCCAGAGTACCTGAAGGATTTACAGCAGTCACCACATTTGCACAAGCTGGAACAGAGAATCATTAGCAAGCTGTCTGCAATGTCCAACTGTATATTGTGTTCATTTTCTCTTATATGTGCAAAGATACCCCAGAGTGTACAAGCACACATATGGCTGTTGAGGAAACGCATCATAGCTCCTGTGTAGAAAATAAGTTATGCAAAGAGGTATGCTGAAGACCTCTGCTCTCCATGTAAAGGCAATAATTGCACTACCTTTCACCCTTATGCCCCCTCTAAGAATAGCTTGTGCTTAGACAGAGTTCAAAACTGATGACAATTAAGAGACCAACATGCTCCTGATGCAGGCTGAAGACTCTCGGCTGTCAGCTGGTTTATTATTGCCATCTGTCTCCTGATGCAACATCAAATTACATGGAGAATCTACCAGGCTGTACTTTGATTTTGTTTAGCAGCAAAACATACACATTACCCTTTCTAACATTTGGTGATGGGGCAAAGATTGCCTGTTTCAGTCACATTCTGAAAAGCTAAAAATGACCATCCAAATTCAAGACACCCCACAAGTGAGAGGTGCATTAGAAGAACATTTTCTCCATCCAATCAGTATAATATATACTTTAAAAGAATCTTGAGAAATGTAGCTCTGCCTCAGGTGGTAACCAGGGGAAATGCACAAAGAGTTATTCCTTAATATGCATAGAGTAACATGCTTGCTGTTACATACCCTGCTGCATGATACACTGCTGCTGCTCCACCTAGGACAGGGCTACACTGTGCAAAAAATAGTCTACTCCACAGATACTCTAGTAAAACAGAGACCTGCCAGAACTGGATCCAACTCATTCTAATCACTCTCTACAAGACTAAACTTATTAATTCAGGCCGGGCAGGCACCTAGCACTGCCTTTACTGCTGGCATCATGAAAAGCCCTGTGCTCAAGTGAGTACCAACTTGTAGGTCTGTATCTTCTGATCTACTGACAAAAACATAGTTCTTGCCATTCCATCCCCATTAGACTGCAAGAGGAAAAACAACACCTGAGTCTTCTGGAGCACCCATGGGATTACTGCATTTGAGCATAGGAAAGAACACAGTGAAGAAAAGGGTTCAAGAACCATACACATTCCCAGTCACACAGACCATGTTTCTCATGGAACAATGACTTGGTTTTTTGAGAACAGAAAGTTTTTATCTTCTACTTCACTGCTTGTAGGAAAAAAAAAAAAAAATCACCACACAACCACAACAATGCATGGATTTCTTTTTCTTCCACAGCTGTCAGAAGACTTCAAATAAAACCCTTGTCATTTTCTCTCTATTACCAACTTTACAGCTCTCACTGGATCTGCAGACCTTTGCTGGAAGCTCAGAATAAAATGGATGCATTTCAAAGCTAACTACAGTCTATTTATAATCCAACTGAATGCATCTTCTCATCTGCAGTGGGCTTGTGAATTCATATTCAGTATAAACCTGCAGAGGCTGTCAACTCTTTCCAACAGAGATCCTCAACATTATTCTTCTGTTCCCTCACAACTACTGTGCTTCTTGCAAAAACAAACCTAAAGAAATAACAAAAGTTTCAACACCAGACATCCAATTCATTGTATCCCAATACACTTTATACTGTGGAAGTCTTCACAGTTACTGACATCTCCAAAATGGAAGACCCTATTTGGAACAGGAGCTTCAAGCCCTGACTTTATTGGTTCGAGTATGATGATGCTTTGTGAAGATGGTATGTGATGTGACTGAATATAAGTCCATAGTTACTTTGAGAGGACCAAAGGCAAGAAAGAAAGTGACTTTTCACCTAAAATCCATTTAAGAGAAGCTGAATAAAACATCTAGATATTTTTAGAGCTCTCGTGATGCTGAAACTCATGGTTCATTAATATTTTAACCTTCCAGCCTGGAATATTTTATGTTCTCCTTTTCATTTAGCACCTGAGTAACCACCCGTGTCATTTCAGTGACTATACAGGTATCCATATATATCCAGGTTTCATTGATTCCACATTTTAAAAATCAGCATTCAGTTTCCTGAAAAAATGGTATTGGAATAGATCAAAAGTAATTTTATATTTTGTCTTTCAGACAAGTTTGATTTGTCCTTCTCTTTTACATTCAAATAAATAAAAACATTTTTTTTAAAAAAATAAAGCAAACATTTAAATAAAACCATTTGCTTTTCAGAAAGCACAAGCTTAAGACCTAAAGCAAAAAAAATCCATTTTCCTACAATACATTTAATAGATTCCCTTTCACTTTATCGGGGTGGGATTTAATGCCTCTTGACTTTATCAAAATAAGAATATTAAACTGAATGCCATACACTGCAAATGTTCTCACTTGTGAAGAATCTTTCAGCATTTTTGAGATTAACTTCATCTGGAAAAAGATTATTTAAGTAAAAGCATTTAATTGGGTAGTATAGATATTTTTGTTTCCTACTGAACGTTCATTTAATTAGTTCCAAAGATCATTCATCTCATTTGGTAGTTTTCTCACCTATATAATTCACAAGACCGTTTACAATTCAAATCCAACCCAGGCCAAGATTCTCTGATACATTCAGCTCCATTTCAACACCAAATATTAACATGATGATCACACTGAATTTTGATCCCTTTTAAAGATCTGACTTGGTAGCATAAGTGAAGTCTTTGGCAACACTGGTTAGCTTCTTTAAAACAAATCACCACACATCAGCTGCTCTAGAGAACTCTTCTAGCTATAACTGAACGAAGACTGTCAAGATGGCAAACGATTACTCATCTATGCTGGGAGAGCATGGTGTGAACATACTGTAAGTACTGATAATTAAAAGTCAAATCCTGATACTATTGTAATCTTGTAAATTTTTCTTACTTCAGCAGGGTCAGGATTTTGTCATACTACTATGAAAGTATTTGGAGATTGTTATTTTTCTCATTTTTTACTATCTCTGAACATCATTAGAAAAAAAGGGATGCACTTCTTCCCACCCTCCCACCGTTGCAAAGTATACTAAAATAACATTATGTGAATGACAAAAGCATTCAGCAAAAACAAATACATTGTACAAACACAGCTGCAAACCGAGTCATGAAAGACTTTTTTTTTTTTTTTTCCAAGACAAGACTCATGCAGTGTTATCTGCATACTTTTTGATGTTCCTGCTTTGGACTTCTTCCATTACCTCCACCCTTTTAAAAAGTCCTGAACAATGTTCTGATCTATTCAGAAGCTTCTCTCCAAGCAGAAATGATGTTCTTCAACAAAATGCCATAATAGCTTCATAAACTATTTTCAGGGAAGCAGAGATGCTGGCCAGGATGTGAAGGACCCAAATGAAGCACATTAAAAATGCATGTGTTCATCCTTTCCACTAATAGCTTGCTAGAGTTTGGACATACTAGCTGGCCCTCAAAAGCTGTTGCAGCTATTGTGTTCAGAGGGTACTTATGTTCCCATCTCAATTAGGTCTTTTTGTGGGTCTGTCCCTTAATGACACTTAGAAACTGTTTATTCTGCTGTTTTCCCCCAGTATACATTCCTATTTGATTTCTTAGGGTGTATATTATTGAACTTCATGACATTTGGAGAGGAAAACAAATGCCAGCATCAATTCTATTGTTTTCTAGGAAGTCTATTGTTGATTTTGCAAAGGATTATAGCTATGTATGATTGTTTTGCTTTTTTTAGCAGATCGAATTACACTTCAAATTCTACCCAACCATGAATAAAAGGATAAAAAACAAACTAGCAAGTTGCTACTTCCTAAATGAGAATAAAGTGAATGCAGATGTAGTACTATTTTGCTAATGAATTATACTACTATTAGGAAAAGGTTACTCTTTTGGTTTGCATGCCTTCAAATTATGTGACTACTCCAAATTTTCTCAAGCATTTCAAACTGGATTTCTACAGAATGCAGGTTTTGGATCTGGTTAAGTGTTAATGACTTAGCCTAACAGCTAGCAATTGCTATGGTCTTCCAGCCTCATGTTAATTAAATGGGGTTTTTTACTTCTTTGAAGTCTCATTTCATTCATGATGTTAAAGTGCTAGAAATACAACTCATCCTGATCTTCACCTCTGACCTCAGGTTTTGTCAGTGCACTACCTCACAGGAGCTACTAAATCCTATGACTACAAGATTTAGTTTAACATATACAAAAACCCCTCAAAATCCATGTTTTCTTTCTTGCGGGAACAAAACTCTGTACAGACTTCCCTGGAGATGCAGAATCAGATGTTAGAAACATAATTTATGACAGAACTGAAAATAAAAATCTCATTTTATGTGAAGCCTCAATATGAAATGCCATAGTAGCTGCAGTTTTGATGGTAGTGGTTGTTAAACCTATTTAAAGAGTGGGAGTGAAAACACTAACGTTATTTACATCTCAGAAACTGAAATGCTTTCAAGTCTTAGAAGTGACTAAACTGAATCCTCAGCAGTAAAACACATACAAGAAACTCCTCTTACTATGGAGAATTTATTTTAAAATTGTGATGTAAATCTAGAACCCTAAATTAAATCTTTCCCCCACCCTTAAAGAAAAAAAAAGATTAAAAGCAGCACTGTTAGGCTTTTTTTTTTTTTTAAATAATAGTTTGTGAAGACCACTCAGGAAAACAGAGTTGTCTCTCTCTACTTGTCTATTATTACTTCATTGTACTCAGAACACACATTATGAGCAAAGCTATAAAAATAAACACAAACCTGTTCAGATAAATACTTAAAATTATTTTAAACTTCTAATACAGTCAGGTGTCACACTGTATAAATTGGAGAGAAATAATGGAGACTGGGTTTTACCTAAAAGGTCAAGAAAAACTCCCACAGAGCTGGCCATATGCTGTATTGCATTTCATGGTTTGGTTGAAATATTTTAGGCAGCTCTCAGTATATGCATTAATTCACATTCATTGTAAGGAAGTGTGTTTTTTCTACATTGGAGATTCTGTTCCTGTACCCTGACTACTGAATACAAAGCAAGTAGGACCTCCATCCTCCCAAATCAGTGTGTGTTACAATAGCATGGTCTTCCTTTCTTTTTGACTTAACTAGGCTTCTTGCCCAGTTACCTGCAAAGCAGCAGCTTTGCAGTGGCAATCATTGACATTAATGCCAGTAAAGTAAGAAAGGGAGCTCCAGGGCATCATGAAGAAATAACTGTTTCTGAAGGAAAAGTGTTTGTTACCCATTGTCCTGTTGAAAATCCTTAACGAGTTTTGATGACCTAAGTAGCAGTATTGGAGGCTGCCCATGTTAATGAAGTCTACTAGTTATCCCCTCTCAGTTTCAGCATGTTACCTTTTGAGAGACTTCCCAGAGGAGACAAAGGAAGATATTAATCACAGAGGGCAAACTTCGGCCTACTGAAACAAGTATTTCTAAACTCCTTTTCTTCTACTTGCATCAGTCAAATGGTAATCCTGGGAGATTCAACTCAATAGGCTAAGTTTACTCTGTGACCATTCCTCCAAGAGTCTCCATCATGATGTCTCCATGCACAGAGGTGCAACAATCCTTTGACAGCTTCACTAGATAATCTGCTGTCACCTCTCATCCTGGCTACAAGCAATCAAGACATTTTGAGCAAACTCAAAATGAAAGTGAACACTGTTATTCAGGTAATAAAAGGAGTCCCTAGTCAGTATGCTAGCTAACTGACACCAAAATTTTGGAATTGATCGTCTTGTGTTTCAAGGGCATAAGTAAAAATAAATCAGATGAGAAAGACCTATTTCTGTTCTGCTATGCTTTCCCCATTATTTCCTGAAGAAAACATTTATTTCTGTGATTACATGGAAACATCACTCCCTTCTCCAGTCCAGAGAGGCAAATCAAACACACCTCAGCTGTATTTTTTTCCTTGAGCCTCTACAGAGAGGAGATCAAGACCACCAAGATTTTTGTTTTATCATTGCTGATCTTGAGCTAATGAGCTACTAACTAATATCACAGAAGAGATGATTAGATTCTTACTAGATATATCCATATTAGTTAAGTGCAACACACCACTTGTTCCTGGACACCAAGGCCTGCTGACACAGAGCAATCTACCCAATAAACCCTGGGCTGACCAGGGCAGGGTGACAGCATGCAAACTGCACATTGGGAATGTTCATCCAGACTTCCCATCTCCTGAACTGTGCCAACACACACATGCATACCCAAAAAACCCACATCCACACACCACAAACTTCAGCATGTTAGACATTACAGGCAAAAACAGCACCGGAAAATTTGTGAACACTTACGTGAGATATGTGTTCTCATCCCAGACTGGGAAACTGATTTTAATATATACATAATCATAGCATACATTCTACAAAAATAGCTTTGGCAACCACAAACAAGTTTGGTATAGCTTTGGAGTTTTTACCAAGTTAGTGTTTTCTACCACTGAAGCATAAATGAGTCATCCTAAGTCACAGATAAACCAGCATTTCAGCCCATGACTGTGTTTTAGCAAGATGGTTGCAGCAGGAAGAGGAGAAATCTTATGCCAGAATACAACATACAGGTCTTCCATGATGCCTGTGAACTCATGAATACAGCACCAGGAGAGTCACCTGCACTTCCACCCTCTTCTTCATGGGTTATGGGTTTCCTGCTATATATACACACTCTACACCTCACTTGTGTGTTCAGCAAATGTGTAATAAAGCTAAATTAATGAATTTACTTCATCATGCAACTTTTTGAAGGCTGTTTTTGCCAATTTGATGTTTTATAGGTAATTAACTAGTACAAAAGCATCCAATTCTTTTTACTGTACACTAATGCTTAGTAAATGTAGATCATTTCAAAGAGCCAACATGAATGAAATAGTTCTTAATGATAATCAACTTAAAAGCTAAAGACTGAAAATGCTGCCATGTCCATTATAATATCTAACATCACTACATCAGTAGAAGAAGATATACTAAATTTTTATTGCAAGAATGGTTCCAAGAACTCCAATCTTCTGTTCACACATTTATTTGTAGAAGTACAAGAACTTGCAGAGAGACAATGGGCTGAATATACCTTGAAGCTGACAATTTTGTTTGTGAATTATTTATTTGAAAAAAAGGTCCTTAAGAGTATGTGTTACACAGGCACAGACCCATATCTGACAGTCATAGAAAAAAGCAGGACAAATTTCAACCAGTTTATTATTTTTGAGAGATCTGATGTAGTGGAAGGTTAGAACTAGGTGATCTTTAAGGTTCCTACCAACCCAAAACTATTTTATGATTTTTCAGGGAAGTTTTGTTTTTTGTTTTTTGTTTTTTTTTTTTTTTTTGTAGTAAAGTTTCACTAGATTTAGCAAAAAGACTTTGGATTTGCACAATTAATGTTACAGCTCAAAGTAGTAATTGAGGGATAACAATAGTTAACAGTGTACATAGGTGTGGCAAAGGGTATCTAGTGGCAAAGACAAATGAACAGAAGGCATCGCTCTGCAGTGGACTTTCCAGCATAGGAGCAATGAATGATATTCAGCTGCATGATTGCAACCTGAATTGGCATTTTGATCATTATTCGAGAAAACAGGGTGTAACCATGTCACTGCAGACAAAGTTAAGCGTGGGTGGCAGAAGATAGTTTGTGCTATCATACATACCAAAACACAATTTAGAGAAAAAGGATACTACATTAAAGCAAATCAACAAATACTTCTTTATTTTGTGACTAAGCTTAGGGAATTTTCTGAGATGAAAGTAAATTAGCATTTCATTATGTCTTTAAATTAGAAACAGCTAATGAATTGTAATTAATGTTATTTTACAGAAATCACTGAAGTGAAAGTGTCAATAAAAAAAACTGTCATTATATAAAATTAAAGTAGTCTTGTAGCAACGCAAGAGTGAGACAATGTTTATATCACTTTCAACTGCAATTTTCTGCCTCTAATGTGTTGAGCATTCCTGTAAACAGAGTAACTTTCTTCATTTGGAAGAACAGCTTTTCCCCTTAATGCCGAAGCATTCTTGGACACATGCCAGAACACGAAGACCTTTTTGCTTGTACTTTACCTTATAGATTCCAATTTCAAACCCAATGCAGAACGAAGATGTTCTGCTAACAAAACTTCTTGGGTTTGCATCTGCATTGACTAAACATACCCATGATTAGTGATGTCAGCTGTGTAACCTGTCGGGTGTCCCCAACCATTAAAATGCCACTAGAGGGCAAGCGAAGCACTAAGAGCTCCCCATGCTCATGTCTCCAGCAGCAGCCTTGGCACAAACACCCTGGACAACTCTGAGGGATAGAAGGAATAAGAAGAGGGATCCAAATGTAAGTAAGGATACTTCAACACTGCTTTAGAAGAAATATACGTTAGTATAGCTTCTGCTTATAGAATTATTGCAGTAAAAGTGTAATAATAACAAAAAAGTAGACCTCATACAGTGCAGACAAAGACATTAGAGAATCTAAAAAAGTAACTATTTAAGCTTTGAAAAAAGGGGTCATCATCCACAGGAAAAAGTACCTATATATTATTAATAGCTACACTGAAGACAAAGGACATGAGGGGACATTTACCTTTTAAATAAATCACACCCTGATCACCTCTGTTACACAGATACAAGCTTGAGTAGATGTTAGCACAAGTATCAGGTTGAGAGGTTTGATTTCTGGGACAAGTCTAATCTTACTTGTAGCACCTCAGGTGCCCTGAGGGAAGTTGTGAGGCAACTTGTAAAATGCTGCTTTTGCTGCTCTGTCTCACCATAATGTGGGGCTACAGAAATTTAACAGTGATATTTTGGCACCTCCTTTGCAAAGGTGAGAATTAGACTACTTTTTGAAATGCTATTAAATAGCATGGCCTGGTTTAATCACGAGGACCTCATAAAATACAGCACAAGTAAAGGCAAAAGGAAAAAAAAAAAAAAAAAGGAAAAGAGCATTACAATTTGGAATTTTCAGTCATCTTCATTAAGCATTTAAACCAGACCATTCTTGCATAAGACACAATGAGGAAGAGGCTTGTTTTCTCTTCCTCATCTTTGTTTCTTTATTTATGCTGGGAATCTTCAAGTTTTCACTCTGGCAATTGCAATTTAAAGTTTCACCTTGCAGAAGTTGACCTATAACCCTGCTTGCTGGTGTTGTTTTTCTTGTTCTCTTCTTCAGAACCAAAAAAAGCAACAAGGGAGGGATAGACTTGGGCAGTGTTAATCTAGGTATTTCCTAGCTTTCCTTCCGTGAAGAGCTTTGTCACATAAACAGGAATGAGCTGACAGATGCTAAAACACTGTTGGCATTTCAATGTAATCAGAGTTGTCACATACTATAGCTACCCTTGTGAAGCAATAGTAGCACATCCAAAAGGGAGAATTTGTTTTGGGTCTTTGACACAGTTATGACAATTTGTGCTGGGCCTGCTTTTTTGTTGTTGCTGCTGTTCTCAGCTGGCCTGTAATTCCTAATTTTATCAGCTTCTTTATCTGCTTTAGCTTGAATAAGAAGTAGTGCTGAGCTTCCTTTTTTATTGTGAATTCTTTTAATCACTCTGTAATTAGTGGCTACACAGATACTTTCCCATCCTTCTTTGGAAAGATGAAAAGGGATGAGAAATAGTTTGTACAGAGAATATAGAACTCCATTGAACTTCAAACGTCTCAGATAAGTAGATGTTTAAAGTGGAGGAGAATCATCTTGGCTGTGTATCCAAACATTTGAGAACACCTTTAAATGGCGATGGAAGGTAGGTCACACCAGGAAAAGTGTAGTGGCATTCCTGCATGATATGATTGAGTAGAAGGGTGCTGTAGTCCTGGCCAGTACATGCTTACCTTGCTGAGTACAGTCTAATCTCTGAAAAGTATTCTTTGCAGCCTTTGCACAAGTAGAAGCTAATGTGAAGAAGTGCTGAGTGATGCTTTTCTACATAAAAGAGATGCTGAATGCAAGCTCAGTAATTTTTACATGCACACCTCACTTCAGCACAACAGCTCCCACAGGTAAAGGCCATACCAATTTGTATGATATTTAATAAAGTGTTTGGTGTACATACATAACACTCCTCCAACATGGTTGCACTGACCCTGATCTAAACTTGGTGTTCTCAGATATCCAGACATTCATCTCATTTTCTGTACCAAACTGGATTCTATAACCTGGGTTTCAAGAGTGGAGTTAAAAGCACCCAACATCTATGGGCCCTGAAGAAAGGGCTTATATGTTGGGTAGCTGAATAAATATTAAGTTTAAAAAAATAATAAAAAAAAAGAAGCCTCCAGTTTTCACTCCGGTGAATCAGATTAGAGAAAATATCAAAGTAAGAATAAAAAAAGTACATAGTCCTTCTCAGGCAATGAGAATAATCAACATGGCAAGTTTGCCACGCAATTTCTGAAAGCAATTATTTCCCATGTTACTCTATCAGCCTTTTCTGTAGCCACAGAGCAGACTCTGTAAGCCCAGTAAAAAGGCTTACAGTAACAATAACAAGCTAAATATATTTTCACTTAATTTTTCAGCACCTTTTTTCCTTCCAGGGAATTGTATGTGTCTGTTATATCTCTATATAAGACATCCTCCTTCCCACTCAGGCTGCGATAAAGGACTTTGTATGTAGCCTAGCATCACTGCAGATCAACACTAACAGCAGTGCTACTGTTTCTGCTAGGACTGGGATTCCTGCAGAACCTCATAGATTCCTTGCTGCTTTAGTTAGAGGAATTTACAGAAAGACAGTGTGCCTAGCACTGGTGAAACATTAATCAGGATTCATTTCCCCAAACACTTTTGGGTTTGATGAATGCAGATTTCCTGCCTCCCTCCCCTTAGTTTTTTCACCCATTTCTGGGTTTGGGGACAAAACCAGTTTTGTCAACTCCTAATGGATGAACATATGGGGTTTTTTTGCATACACATGTATAATAAAGTGATGACCATAGGTAAGAACACTCCCAAATATGACAAAAGTGAAGGTATTCTTACCTTGGGTTACCCAGCATACAGCTTCCTGTTATTTGGTCGATCCTATTGTGAAATATTATTTAGAAAATATTTTTTCAATTTGACCATATCCTTGAACTAGTAAAGAACAAAAGTAACTTGACACTACTTTCAAAAGTACTCTGACTGGTCAGGATGCTCAGGGGTCTCGAAAAAATGTGATAGAGCTGGATATCAGAACTGAGAGAAACATGCTGTTTCAGTATTTCTCCTGTTCCAGAAAAGCCCTTCAGGTTGCCTAAGAAATCAGAGGCTGGAGCAACAACCACCCAGATCAGGGGAATTCAATCCTAGTGCATGACTTGGATGACAAAAAAATCAGACTGACTGGATAGCAAAAAACCAAACCTGAAGCATCTGCTGACACCCAGGAGGATGGAATTCATCCAGATAACCAATATGTTGTGAAAAGGAAAAACTTGCTCAAGAAGACCTAAATCACCACTCCATTGAAAAGTTTACACTTGTTTGATGGAGGTTTGGATCATATACTGTAAAAGTGTCAGGAAGGATTCATGTATTTGGAGAAAATGGTCTTTCATACCAGATAAAGACAGATTGAAGGTATTTACCTATAGTTACCCCTTTTTTAATGTAGTAGTTATCCATGATACAGCTTACACATCCAAAGAAATGAGGAGCATGACAGAAAAAGAAGAGTAAAGTCTATTTACGCTCTTTGGGACATTCCCTTCAAATGGGTAGAAAATTTCTAGAAGGGTCTGACCACATGCAGAGAACTGTTATCTACAGATAACTCCCAAATGAACTGAATCTGAGCCTAATTGACCCACAACCCTTTCATTTCCTTTCCAGCATATCTAAGAAATATGACTACATCATTTGAATCTTGGGGATGATGAAGGTGCTCTTAGCACAAACCCAAGCTAAAACTAGCTGTGCTTCACTGGTCCCCAAGCTATTTTCTATGCTATAAATTTAACACTTGCAGGACTCTAGGGGCTTCAGTGACACATATAAACTGGTTGTATTTAAGCAGTATTTAACAGCAATGTCAATAAATCAAAAGTGGAATTTCAGCAGAGCTGAATGCAGAAGCATCCACATCCCCAGACATGTGTCTTAACTAATAGTAATGTTCATTGAAATCTTAATTCCCCCAGACTGAGGTAGAGTGAAGCTTACACAGAAAACAAGAATGCTATCTGACATGTATGACCTTTCTTATTAAAGCAACTCATCTTTCTTAGAGAAGGCAGCCACTACAGCTCATTAACAGCTTTGCACTCTATTCTTCAAAATACTGTATCAACCCATTCATATTTTTTATTTCTTGTGGCATTTGGAAACGTCTCAATTTCCACTTGAAGTTAATGAGAGACAATGGGTATTCAATTGTAGGTCAGCAAAGAAGGATGTTGCCTTATAACACACCCATTTATTTCTACGTAATATTTTGTGCCAGTTCCACTCCCATTCCCTGTGCCTCCTCCTACTACCCCGGAACAAAAATGCTTGTTATCAAAAGGGCCAGCTAATACATAAACAAGTATTTCATCATTTGATCCTTTTTTTTTAATTGAACACATTAATATGATACATAGAAAGTTATTGCATTTTTGAAAGGTTACTGTCATAAGTATTATCAGAAACCCCTGAAGAGAATCAGAACCTCCAGGACAGAGATAAAACTTCTTTCACTAATTCAGTTCTCATGTCTGTTAAAAAAAATAAAAAAACCACCAACAAAAACCTAACCCTTTTCATAACAAGGATTAAGTACATAAATAATACATTTTATCAATGCACTGCACAAAATAAAAGACCAGCTTTCAGAACACTGGTGTGTATCTTCTAACATCAGTATACTTGTCCCAACAATTTACTAACATACCCACTACAACTCCCTTGATATCACAGAGCTAAAATATTAACATCATTACCACAGGGATTGAATTTGCATCAGTCACATGAAGTGATTTTCTACAACCTTGTTACCATCAACTTTAGATGCCATTCAGGAAGATTGAGATACTGTACAACCAAAGGCTGCAGTATTTTTCAGGGGGTGGTGGTGGGGGCGTGAATCTAACAAAAAGTTGCATTTGAAGCCTACAAAGATTAAATAAAGCTTGTTTTCTAGCTCAGAATATGCTACATACATGCAAACTCATGTGAAAATTAGATAGGATGTAATGCATATTAGTTTTCCCTCTCATACAAAATTTAGTTGCTTGATTACATTGACAGTTACTGTGGGACAGCTACATATTGAAAACAGTGATCTATTTGACACTGATAAAAAGAACTTTGGAAATGCTGCAAGCAAACAGCTATTGCTCAGTATTTAAGTGCACTATTTTTGATATAAAACTGACAGCTTTTCCATTGCTAAATCCTTGGTTAACAGCCACAGTTATTTGAGCATATTTTGTGATAAAAATCACATTAAAATGGTTATTTAAAATATACACATGCAGTTTTTCTGTATTTTCACAGTTTCCTTCACGTTTGCTCAAACTAAAACTGGTTTTTACCAAAACACTGAAATCTGCTTTTCTGTAGTAGGGGCTATTTCCACTTTGTATCTCCTGCCTCGATGGCTAGTGAAATGCTTTAAGCCTAGATCCAAAGAGTCACTGAAGTGGAAAGCTTTTTTCCCCTAGTTTTCATACACTTAAAAATGGTAGAACAGCTATTGTTGCTAAAAATCCCCAATAAAACACCACCAGAACCACTTTCAGGCAGGAAGGATGACTGGAGTAAGCCAGCACGAAGAAGAAAGTGTCACAGAAGTTTGAGCTGCAAACCACAGGTTTGGAATGAAATCCTTGTTCACACAAGCTTAACTCCAACTACTAAATCTAAAGGCTAATTACCACAGTGCTTTAAGCTTTCAAAATCACTTTTAGGAAAAATTATAAATGATGCAATCACTGTTTCCTATAACTTCTAGGATGCAAAAATGTATTGTACACACCAACATCAGGCATGGACCCTGAATCAGAGACTGCAAGTGCCAACTAATGCAGTATTATTGTTACTGAGGATTTAATACAGTATCTTGAAACAGTATTTCAGTACCTTTAAATATTGACTCATTTCCTACCACAATAACACACTTATACCCAATAATCTGTGAAGTGATTTGATAATAAATTTAAATCAGCATTTCCAGCATACAAACACGTGCTCAAGAAACATGTGGCCATGATATCAAGAGGCCAGCAAAAGCATTGTTATTATACATGTCTCAGAATGAAACGGGCTCAGAAAATACAATAGTACATTCTGTAAATGGAAACATAAGTGTTATGGAGATTCAGCTTAAGTAACTCGGGAAAGTAAGTTCTTAAGGATATTTTGCTGACTAAACAAAGTAAAACATCTATTTAATCCTGAAAACATAATACACCAAGCTGGGCATGCAGTATAATACAGCAGTCCTATAAATGCAAGTAATCTGGGACATGGATTTTGAATTCTGCCCATGGTGGACCATGAATGTCTGTCCTTGTAGTGCCCAAATTGAAAGCTTATATCCCCAAAACAAACTTTGGAGCAGCTACCTTTTACTCTGCATCAGTAAGGAACATTACTGACTTCAATCTCAGAAGCACATCAATCTAAAGAAACCTATTTAGTAGGACACTGTAGCTGACTATTTAAGCTGCTCACCCAAGGTTTTGTGTTGTTGTTTTTTTTGTTTGTTTGGGTTTTTGTTGTTGTTGTTTGTTTTAAAGTCAGAGAAAGAATTACTACTTGGGAACAATCTATTTCATCCTAGAATGGGCATCTAAACTAGATCTAATTGCACCCCAATGAGTTAATTTACTTCCACTGCCCAATCTTTCAATAAATCAGCTGTTGAAGATAAATCTTCACATTGTGGATGTCCAGAATTAGTTGAGATGAATCCTATTCTGAGTCCTCTGGGCACCTACATGTGTGCCCCTATGTGTTGATCTAGAAATTTCACTGCCAGATCTAATTTGAGATGCTGCCCTAAGAGCAAGAGATAGTAAAATTTTCCTTGGGGTCTAGGTGAATTGTCCCACTTTATGGTTTTCCAAGGGTTAGGGTCCTGAATTCCAATGACAGCACTGGCAAAATTTACTACAACTACTTTAATAAATTATTCAGTCCAATAGGAGCAGATTTATACAGTGGAACATATTGTGTTATGTGGACTTCTTTCAAAGCAGCTACAGCATGGTCCCATATACTAGGTGCCCAGCTATAACACATTAGTTGTTGTGACAGTGCCCATCTCTTAGATCTGCTTAATCCAAAATTAAATCAGTTTGTACCATGTTAACCAAATAATGTAAGTGGATATAATCAAGTTAACTTTAAAGAGTACTGTGTTCACCTGACTAAATCACTACTGTAAGTAGAACTACTGACCAGCTTTAGAAATATTGACAGCTGTTTCCCTAGTAATGCCTGTCTTGAACAATTGCTCAGATCCCAGAATATGTATAACCAAGCTCTCCCACAGTCCAAAAGCCATGTTTTTCATTTAGGTGTAGTTATACATAACCAGTTCAGAGTGAGAATGAGAAGATGGTCACAGGTAGTAAAAACAGATACCTTGCTTTTATAGATCCCACTTACAGACATTTACCCTTTTTCATAAGTTGTACAGAAACTATGCGATAATCAGTGTTTTGATACACTGCACAATTGATTGTTCTTCACATGAATCTTCACCTGAACTTTCAACAGAAGCAATTTACAAAACAAGGACATCTATGTTCTTAGATAATTAACACAAAGGCAGTACTACTATATCTTCAGATTTTCATATTTTTAAATGCACAACACAGGCCAGTATGTGAAACTCTGATCTTAAGTGACATATAGTAATGATTTGTCATTTTATAACTTCAGATACATAAATATTATTACTCCTGAAAGCAAAGCTGCCAGCAAGCATTCTTCCAGTTTCTACAAGAACATAGGCATAACAGAAGATTATTCCTGAGTGCATATTTATGCTTGCAGAGGTGAGGTAGCAGACCTATATTTCTTCCTAAGCTAGCATCACTTACCTGTAGTTTGCTCTACATGAAAACAACAGGAATAATGCTGCATCACTGCATAATTACCTCTTAATCTGGCGCCTAAACGTCATACACTCTGGCTTGTAGGTCAGTGCCAAATTGTAATCTCAAATTCAATTCCTCTATTAGAGCCTCTCTCATTCTTCATCTCTCTCCTGTTCCACCATGGTCAAACTTGTAATTAAATGCAACATATCTATTTTCCTTTATCAAGTTCTATGAGGCAATAATCAAGAGATTCAAACTTTAAGCTTCTGTGAATAGGAAAGTGCATATTATACATGCAGTATAGTAGGTCTTTTGGGTTTCAATATAACAGTAGTTCCTAAAACTGAAGAAAAAATATCAAAACTTAAAGATGAAAACATGAATGGTATGGCAAAAATAACATTGCAAAAGTCCCATTGTTACATAATGAGTGTTGCCCCCGATCAGGATTTTTCAACTTGAGAACTGTAATGGGATCTGTGCAGTTCAGAAGAATCCAAAAGTAGTAAGTGATTGCATACAGAAACTCAGCTGAAAGAAAAAAATACAGTGGATAGAAGGCCTTAATATTAAAAGGCCCAAACCAAACTTTTGAGTATCTACATCAGCTTGCTATTAAAGCATGCATGTTGAAGTAGAACATCTGCATTAGCCTTGAGGAAGGAAAGTAGCTTCATTGCCTCTTGCCATCAGCAGGATTGTATGGCAACTTAATGCAGCATCACCACAACTCAACCATAAACAACCAAGGGTAACCACACAGGGAAACAGAGGGGGTTATTGTGACTTAGGTATAGGAAATTCCTGCTCAGGCCCTGGGTGGCCCAAAAACTTCTTTCCAACAGTATGAAGAGAAAAACTGTAGTTTCAAAGTCTTCAAAGGATGTCAGCATTGAAGAGAGTTGTAGCAGTGAAAAACCCAGATTCTTAAATACTCAAGATACTGGGGCCACTCAAGAAGGTTTTATCATTGAACACAATAGCGTATTTTGCCATTTTTTCCTCTAAAACAAGGAAGTCTTTTGTTCCATTAAAAAATCAATCTAATAAAAATCATCTAAGCAGGTCAATTTTATTCTTAAGTCTTTTCAAGTGGTATTGAGTAGTCTGGCAAGCAGGAAAACACTGTGTGCAACAATATCTGACAACAAGGAACGTAGATGCATGAGACCAGCACCCCACGTAACTCAGTTTTAAAGAGTGTCCTCCCCTGAGCTGCAGGAAATACCCAGGAACCGGCAATGCAAAATCTGTATCACCTTGCATCAGCAGGTGAACCCCATGCCACACATCTGGATGGTAGGAAAAATGCCTGACTTTGCATCCTTAACAGTGCACACTAACAAGATCAGCCAATGCAAGGGAAGATTTCCTGGGAAGATGAAGGAATGACGGCAAGTCCCCAAAAACCTCTGATGAAATAATCGGAAGATAAGGGAGTAGAAGTGCATAGTGCTCATGCACCTAGGTTGGCCCAACAACCAAATATATACACATCAGTTTCAGAGACTGTCACCAAACACTGTCCTGCTTTAGCTCTCTTCCACCAGGCTTACTCTTTGCCTTGTCTCTAAGCTCGTTTTTTGATCTATGGAAAATAATTTAATTATCCAGTCTTCTTTCACTATTCAACGTGGCATTTCTTTCAGAAACATTTGTCAGAATTGTTTCCATATCTGCTACAAGCAAAACATGTAGCTACATGCAAAAACTGGCCTGCCTGCACCAGTGTGTTGGTCCCAAATGAGGTCCTGAATCCTGCAAGATACCAACACTGCATTATGGTCCACATTGGGACCGAAATCAGCATAGCAGTCATGTCCCACAAAGCCTCCTGAAACTTGTTGGTTTTTTCCTAGCTTTAGTACTTCTTCTTAATGAAATAATATTGTATTTTCCAGAAGCACACAAGCAGCCCTAAGGTTTTGAGAGATATCAGGAAAACCACCAGCCCCACTAAAGGCAATCATTTCACTAACAGATGTCTCCTTTGCATGTCTTTTAAGAAAGGTCATTAATTTATGCATAGGCCATCTCACCCTACTTCAGCCATGCTTTCCTTCTGCTGAGTGACAAGTACACCCTATGTTGACCAAAAGCATGGCAGTTTCTCCTCCTGGGGAGTTTCTCTGTGAAACACAAAAGGGGAAAAAAGATGTCTCAGTATCCCAGTCTGTCCCCTTGGGGTGAATACCTTCCTGGTATATTGGTAATCATTCATTGCATGGTTGGGCTGAAACAAAGAAAAGAACACATTTTAGATATTCTTACATTGTTATGTTGTACTTTGTTTTCCTTTTAACAGATGTATTTTCCAATGGACCTTAGCATTCTAGGGCTACGGGAGCTGCACGACTGAGGGCAGGGTTAATATTCCACTGTCAAGGCCACTGCTGACGTCTTACTTCCAGAAGAATATCAAGTGGGGAGTTACTGCTAGGGAGAGATTTAATATAGTTTCAATTATAAAATGAGAACTTAATTTGCTTTTTAATACACCACACCAGAAGGGTAATGCTTTAGTAAAATCAGTGGATGTTTGGGTGTTGTTTTCTAATAGCACATTGCTGACATTGCAGAGCTTTCCTTCAAACATGTCTGAATTTATCTATAAGTCTTGTCCTAAGGGGAAAGAATCAGACTCTTTTTTACTATTAGTATCTCTTTTTTTCAGCTTACTTTCTTTCCTCTTTGCCAGCTGCAGCTCTGAAATTTTTATGACTATTTGACCACAGTATCAAAGAAATCCTTTGGGAACAATCTGTCCTGAGTTTCTTCTTTAAAGTCCTGCGGGTCAAGTGCCAATGCCTCAGCCTCCAAGGGAAAAAGCCTTTGAGGAGGAAGAGGAATAGATGAGTTCTTAAGACTTAGTGTGTTTCTTAATTTTTTTTTTCTTTTCCTTCTCTTTCTTATGACTTCAATTTCTTTTCTATTCCTAGTTCTGGAGAGGAAAGGCTATCCTCCTGCATTAATCACTTTTTCAGGGTCTCTGTGTGAAGTCTGAGCCAGATTCTGCATTGCTAGTGCATTAAGCTTTTTCTTGCTCAGAAAACACTAAGTGATGCTGTACTAGAAAGGAACCCTGTGTCTTTTGTAAGGTCACAGTGTTGTGCCTCAACATTTTTGGTGGAAACAATTCAAAAACTGTCTGTGTATTTGTTAACTGTAAGGTATGTGCCGAGTAAGAAAGGACAGCAAAGCTTCTTGTGTATCAGTCTTCCAATTTTCACATTCTCTACCCAGCTTGAAGAACTAGGGCGGAGGTTTAAATGTCTTGACTCACATTTTGTGTTCTCACTCAGAGGATTTTTTTTCAGTTTCAGTCCCGTACTCTTTTCTCTATCAGTCTTGTTTGCAGAGAAAACAAAACTGATGATCCAGAGACATACCCACAATGAGCTCTACAAACTAAGGGCTCCCTTTGTGTCATTTTGGCCTCCTGTGTGCTGTCCATCTGCTCAAGTGCAAATTTTGTAAAAGCTCAAGATTCTCCTGTTGAGTCAAAGGGCTGGCAAACAGTCCTGCTCTTGATGAGAGACAATACCCTCTTCTTAGTCAGCAAGAGTCTTACAAGCAGCAAATATGAGAAATTAAAGTGGATGTTAGGGCTGTTGAGGAAGCTTCAAAGTTTTTTCCACAGTTCTCTCAAACTATGGTATGTGCTGTAGTTGGTGCCCATTACTGGTAGTAACTTCCTCCAAACCGTGACAGAGAATTCCTGTCTAAGCCAAGCAATTGGTTGACTATAGTGTAATACCAGCAAAAGAAAGTGAGCTTTGTGTTTCTAATCTACCAAGTAGGAACCAGGACAAAGGTTTTCTAAAGATCCCGCAGAGCAGTTTCACACACTTCAGAACTCCCTAAACCTCTCAGCCACCCTCACGACCAGACATATTGGCACAGTGTCCAGCTAATCTGAGTCTAAGATGATAATGAAGGAGGCAGACTGGTGGATTTTTCAATGCCTAATCTAGGCTCCTCCAGCAGACAATTTCTGTCCTAACTATGACGGGAGTCAGGATTTGACAGAGATGGATTTCAAGAGATCTCATTCCAAGATTCCTCTGCAAGCATCTCTCCAAGAAAGGACAGCAAGAACAGCACAGAATTAATTCTTTGGTAAACAGAAATAGCCCAAGCAAATGCAAAAGTTATGGCTGAAAACATTTGTAGTTCCCCAAAACCTTAATCATACATTGACATTCCTATTTATCTTCTTGATTACCTGTTCTCAACACTTTCTAAAAAGTCAGGTAAGGTAGGAACTCTAAAAGACAGGATGGAGCTTTAGATAATTTGAGAAATAAAGCAGCACTAAAAGCTGTAGAATTTTCTGGTTTGCAATTTCATTAATTTAAATGAAACAGTCTACACTGGTCTTAATTTTCCATCCCAAGAGCTAATTTTCTTTTGGGTCCCTCTCCCTCAGCAATTAACTGGAGGAATGAGTTGGAGTAAGACAATGCAGAGAACTCCAGCAGATCACAAGTTCACATCAAACATTAGAGTACACACCTTTGTTTTCCTGCTCTCTGCTCCTGCCAGCTGCCACCCCCCCTAACACTACATCCATTCAATTCACCATGTTGTTATCAGAGACCTTCATTCTGTCAGTTTCCCCATCCATCTCAGGGAGAATGTTTTATCCTCCCCTTTGGTGACACACACATGGGTGTCAAACACAAAGACCAGATTTTCAAATGGGGCTTAAGCAGTTGTAAACATATCAATGAGGATTTGACTTCCTAAATAGATCTGAGTATCCTTTCTTCAGTATTTCTGGTGCCTTTGATCAGCCCTAAAAAACATCAGGGTGTTCTCATTTCAGCCACAAGAAATCACATCAGACTGCACCAAAGCATTGACAGCAGTCAAACCTTCAGCTGGTCCTACTGGGGAAGCAAAGAGTAAAAAGTTGTAAGAATATTACCTGTTTCCCTCTTTCTGTGTATAATCACTATCATTATAAAAAAGTACAATAATTGGAGTAAAGAGCATGATCAAGCAATTGTATGGAAAACAGAAAGCCACAACATCCACAGTGTTATGGAAACCACCTGCACTGCTATCAAGCTTGGTCCAGTACAGAAGGGTAGATGCTTTTCCCTTCATTTGAAAGGAGTCACCACTAAGATAAACAGTTCTCAGATACAGCTAATCTTTCATTGTAAGATTATAAATGCTAACGTATATGATTATGGGCTGAATAATACCATAAAAGTATGTATCCTAAGGCTGATTAGAGACTATACGTATACGAAGAAGTATAGTTCTGTTAATCATCCTCATTTTCCAAGCACTTTACTCTTACTGCGTCTTATAGTGCTTTAGCTCCCATATTAATCTGGGGAGTTAGGCATTTCCCACTTAGGGAATTTAGCTACAGAAATACATTTTATCTCAGAACATGTATTGCTGTAAAGCCTTTAGAAGCTTTGGTCTCCAGTTGTGAAAAAAAAAAAAAAAAAAAGTTTTTCTTTTGCATTGTAAACACTGTTGCAAATACAAATGGCACTACTGTCATTTACTTCCCCAAAATAGAGCCTTTTAATCCCAAATGTTTCTTATGTGTAATACAACTTTTAAATTGAACACTGACTCCAGATCCATGCAAAGTGTTTTACAGCCTTAGTCAGAACATGCCCTCAAAAAAAGTAACATTTCAATTATACATGAAGCAAAACAAAAAAAGCAGTCATCCCCCAATCTGGCAAGTCAACACAGCAGACTAATCTACAGTAGTTGATTTCAGCTGAGCTACATGAGTGACTAACAAACAAGCCACCTTATATTGAAGGCTTTTAGCATTTTAACTTTGTGTTCTAGCATACAAAGTAAACTTCTGAAGTATGTCACTCTCCATTTAACCATAGATCACACTGCAAAAAGCAGGTCTGCGAAAAAAAAGTTATTTCGCAAGGGTAAGTAAGATTGAGTGTTCTTAACCAAGATGATCTTTCCAACAATTCTTGCCCATATGTCTTTTGTTCTACATCTTCTCCTCAATGGCTGACACTATCTTGCACTTTTGAGAAACCGTAATATTTCCTTTATCAATGAGGGGCTAATTTAACAAAAAAAGATTTACTCACTTTTACTGGAAAGTATTAATAGTGGGAATATGTATACAGGATCAACAATTTTCTATTAATCTTTCCTGCTGTCAAATGAAGAAATCCAATTGTTTTGAAAACACTGATAAGAAGCATTTCTTCCCCCCTTCCCTCCTCCTTTTCTAGCTTTGTAAAACTTGGAAATTTTTACCTTATCTAGTTTTCCACCTGAAGACTTCTTTATATCATTTCCTAGACTACCAGTAATGCAGCTATTAAGTCAATAGAATTCAATAATGCAAAATGAAGTGCTCCCATTTCTCTGCTCAATATAAAAACTATAATAAATCTGTACGCAAGTGCTCACTTTCTAAATTCTCAGCAAGGATAATTTTACTTGCCTGAACCCAGGGAAGGGAGAATGTCTTCAGCTTTGCAGACTTTAAGTGTGATTAACTAGCTACCCACTGCAGAACACTGGCCAAGGAAATTCATCCAGTGATTCCTTACTAAGAGAGCTTTTATTACAATAGCCTTTGGGCAATTTCTTAAAAAAAAAAAAAAAAAAAAATCTTATCACCTTACATCAAATAACTGACATCATGGTCACATCTTTCACAGACTAGAATTCCCTAGGTGGATTTCTATATTGATCTCTCGCTCCCAAGTGAAATCTTAGGTCCAACTATATGTGTTTCTTCTCTTCCCCAGCACTTAAACCTGATCCATGATTTCAGCTCAGCCTTGAAGATATAAGCAATAATAACCTAGAACAAAATTGCTTCTGATGAAAGTAAGGTCTTGCACCATTCACTTGCAGAAAATAAACATCATGGAAAGGATGCTTTCCATGTGAACTTGTAAGTAAGAAACATCAACAAAACATACCTTATTGTTAAAGCACACCTAAACCAGTGGATGTTAAAACAGGTAAACCAATTTTCCTCACATAGAAATAGCTAGGATCACCAAACATAATCTGGCCTATACTTAGCCAAAGCCTAGCCTGACTTCTCACAATAGGTAAACTCTGACCATTATAGTCATGCTGCTTGCAAAAACAAGCCAACTACTTAATCTGCTAATGTGCTGTTTTAAATGTGCAACAAATTATTTGAAAGCAGACCTGTCCTTCAAAATATGTCAGGTCTGTCAAAAAAATTACACAGAAGACAATGTAATTAAGACTTAATGTAGTTATCTTCAAAGACCATACAATATGACAGTTTTAATCCTACTAGTCAGGGAAACTTCTTCCCATCGGCTTCAGGAGAGACAGGTTTTAAGCCTATACAGGTAAAAGAAGAACCTCACCCTTATGCTATGTATACATACATAAAGACACATATACAGAAACACTACATTTCCAGTGGAACAGATCTTTAATCTTGGATATTTGCATATATTGTTAATTTTCTTTATTGCCTAAGAGCCTAGAGATTTAGTATTGAACATAAGGACATAACACTTCATTGACACTTCTTGTCATGTATTTATCTGTTTCCTACCACTAGGCTGAGGATCAAACTTCTTGCAATCAAAACTCTAAGGACCGTTACATTACCTCTTTCAGGATTTCCCAATACATGAGTCACTACATCTCCACACCTCAAGAGGACAGAGGACTAGTCCAACTGAACTCTTTATCACTAAAGAATAAACAAACAAAATAACTTCCAAGACAAGCTAAGACTTTGGTAGCTGTTATTATTCAAGATCTTAATTCACATCCTGGCTTTCTCACCCCAGGATAGCATTTATTTTAACACAATCTCCCTGGAAAATAACACCTACCAAAATCCTTAATCCTTTATTTACCTTAAGATTCAACAAGTTTCTTTCCATGCATCAACCTTCTACCACAGAAAAGACTCATAAAATAATCACATCCAGTGGTAAACCTCCCACCGGAGAGATAGAAAATGCAATCTTACTTCAGCCATGTTCCCACACACTCTGAGTAACAGACCTGAGATGATAACAGAAAGCTGCAGAAGGATAGAAGAATAACTCATAATGGAATTTAACTTAATCCACCCACCTATACAAAGCACTCACCTTTAACAGAAATTAATAAATACCTGCAACTTTTTTAAACCTTTGGCCACTGAGACATTATACATAATGTGATGGCATTACCACCACTTCAAAGCTAGCATTAGATATACAGAATCTCACTCTTCTCATGCTCACATAAAAAAAAAATACTTTTAAAAAAAATCACTAACCTGAGCATGCTGGAGTTTTTAACTACATCCATCTGGAAGTATAGCATAATCTTCAGGTCCTGTTTTCATTCAGGCTGCTAACCAGTCTGGTTTCTTTCAGGATGAAATGGATGAAATTAAATCACTGAAGGACTGAAAGCATTTGAATACCCCCTCACAATAATTTTTCCTCCAAGCTTAGGAGAAAAAACAAGCTCTTCTACAATCATCTATCAGGAGACATTCAAAACACCTGTGGTAACAGCTGTACAAAATACCCCAAGCAACAATAACACCCACCCCCCCCCCCCCACCCCCCCCCCGGCAGTTCATCAACCACACAGCAGCAACAGAGTAACTGTTATAACCTCAGCTGGCACTCAACTAAGACCCATTAACACTTTCACTCTCTACCACAAATTACTTAGGCTAAAATGGCGTGAAGACACACCAAAACTAACCAAAGAAAATTAATCCTAAATCTAAGTAGGAGAAAAGCTTTTTAATCACTTACTTTCTTCACGTATTGTAATCATATGTCCTTCCTGTTAGACAGACAAAGTGAAGAGCTGTAAGGTTGCAATTTATATTTATGGGGGCTTACTGACTCAAAGAATAATGTCTTTTTCTGGGCTCTTAATCTCTTCATAGCACAGCAACCATTGCACAAATAACTTCTGCAAAAAAGGCTTTGTGCTCCTGACCAATCCTATGTTACTTCTGATTCCTGCTCCTGATTAATGCCATTCAGCTACATCTCCTTCTGAAGAGTGTGGAAAGGCCTAGCACACACAAAACAGGTGCTTACTCAACAGTACCATTTACCCACGTTGTTTCTGTAATTTGGGAAATGTACAGCCTTCAATTTCCAAAGTGCAACTTTCCAAGCTAGTTAGAGCAGAAGTGCTTAAATTATTTGACTTCACCCCTTTGCTTTTCATGAGAATTTGAGGTAAGATTACAGAGACCTGCCAGGTCCCAGGCTAGGAGGCCCTGTTCCTCTGCTGCTGCTGGGCCTTCATGTGTAACTAGTTTAAGGGCTCCTAAGTTTGGTGTCACAGAGGCCTGGCAATGCCCTGATGGTTCTGGCCCAGAACAGTGTTGTTGCTAGGCTACCAAAAATTCTGGCCTGTTGCCCCATTGCAGCACAGATATCTTCCGAGTGACCATCCAAGTATGAATACCCATTTGTTCGCACAACGTGGGGGTTGTTCCAGCAAATATTGAACATGCTTTTGCATTAAACCAAGGCCCAGCTCACACAATTCTGCCAGACCTGCCTACATGCAATTAGTTTTTTTCTGTTTTCTCTCATTGTTATCCTGTCTGTGATGCCGTACATAGATGAAGTACTGCTTATGAACGTGTAAGTTATACTATGGAAACTTCATACTCCTGTACAAGTCCCACAGTGCTTATTAATGGCAATAACAATGCACAAGCAATTGTGCTTTTATTTTTCCACATTTGTTCTATCGCCATTTTCCCACAAGTTTGATTACAGCAAGAAAGTGTTTAATGAATCAGGAATAATAGCAATATATGGCAGGAGAGCTTTATGTACAGTTTTAAGACTTATTTCCTTTTGTTGCTGAAAATGGGACACTGGAGGCAAGTCAGTGCATTTATAGCACCATGTTTTTACAGTTTTGTCTTTCCTTACTAGAATGTCACATACAGATTTACAGTTGCCAACATGCATTTTCAATTGCCGAAAGTAATAGCTGCAATCTAAGGCAACAGAACCGTGCAAGTGGAGATGTGCATGCATCTGGCTTTACATTTCTTCAGACATCAGACCCATGCCTTTAACACAACTGCATTGCTCAAAAAAAGCTTTTCAACAAGGTTATAGCCCTCCACACAGCCTTTTTCCCCTCTTATTTTTGAAATATGAACCTCTCTTGAAAACTGATACATTTCTGACTCTGGTCCAATCGGTCTTGTCCTTACATCCCTGTAGAAGCAGGTATTTTATCCCACTTGTCTTGAATTATCACTTCCAGAACAACAGCTGCTGAATGTGATACTGAGCTGCACTGTCCTTCCTTCCTAAGGAAAATGTTGGAATGAGCTCTCCTGTTCTCAGGGGCTGGAGTTCCTGGTTAGCTGGGTCCACCCTTAAAGAGTTTTCAGTCTCCAGTGACCTCTCTGGTTTACCTTTCCTGGTATGACTATAAGCTCTGAAATGCATTAGAATAAGATAGGAAAATGATGACATGAACCAGTAACATGATGATTTATGGAGGCATAACTTTTCATTATTTTTTTGAAGTGTTTGAATGTTTCTCCACTGTGATACTTAATTTGCATAGAGTAAATCACCTATCAGTTGAAAATGAGTAATAGCTCTTATTCTGTTTATTGCATTGTATCTTAACTCAAATTTAATATGAAGGTTTAATTTCTTTAAAATTCTGGCTAGCGTACTGGCTCATAATTTAAGTTCCTTACACCTTGACAATGACTGCTATAATCACCAGGCTCATCTTCTAAAATATTTTGTGTTGAAGAGCACTCCTGAAATTACCATTTCTTTAGAAAGATGTTTTATTAAGAAATGTTTTTTAAGAAGTTCAGATAATGGATGTATTGAATTTGGTCTATGGGATTAAATACTCCCTCGCAACCTTACCACTTTTTGTCAGTTTGGTGGGGTGAAGATACTGGACACTAAATCTGACCAGTTGAGCCTATCTCTCATATAAATGAACTGCAAGCAGAAAGATAACTCCTACATCTAACACCTGCCTTTCTCCTCTAGCAGCACAGAAATAGCCAGTAGCTCCTCTTAGTAAAGGTGCAATACACCCGGCTATAGGCACAATTCAATGGACTGCTTCAACCTCAGCTAATGTTGGTGCTTGTAAGGAGGAGCAGTGTATCTTCTCTGCCACACTGTGCAGGAACTTGGTGCAGTTGTTCCACATATTCTCATTGTGATACTTCCATTGGTATGAATGATAGTGGCAGAGCTGGATGCAAAGAAACCAGATCCTGCTATTCTACAAGGCTGAAGGCAGCCTCAGTGAATCAAACCCCAAAGCATGAGCAACTGGACATGTGTGGCCCTGGCTGCTGAAAATGGCTTGACAAGCTAGCTCCATGGATCAACAGCCTTAAGGAGACATTTAAACTTTGCTATTAACAATGGGAAAACAGGATCTAGCCAGACACAGCCACATATTTGCTTGAGGTACTTCAGAGAGACTTTCATACAGATGTTCCATACAGCCTATTTAAAAAAAAAGCTGTAAAGATTTTCTGAAAAACTGTAGAAGGTGCAGTTTCGGATTTCTCCTAATGTGGTAGCTAGTGTTTTGCTCACCTGTTCAGTCAGTACCATATATTATGTTCAGAGGGGTAGAATTCTCCAGATATGCATACATTAACCAATCAAAACTCCTTTATCTTCGCAAGATCTTTGGCAGCCACTGATTGATGACACAAAATGTTCATTCCTTGCCCTGAGCTTTTGATGAGTACTGAAGATTATATCATTCAACTCTCCCAACTAGTGCAGCGGAACACTAAGCAGAATTAGAATACTTAGAATTATATTTCATCTAAAAATAATTTCTTTGGGGTAAAACAAGCAGTTAATTTACATATTGTCAGTTATGCTTACTCCTCTGTATGTGAAACTACAAATGATTCACAGGGCTGAGAAAACAATCATACTTTCCTCAAAATCAAGCAAAGTATAAACACATTCAAAAGAATAACAAAAGTAACTGAGCTGGTAAGCACCACACACTTGCTCAGAGATGAGAGCAAAATAGATTTTAGTGATTAACAGAAAAGCTGAATACAGTTTTTTGACATGTCTGCTCTTCATCCCAAGGATGATGAACATCCATGCCATATTCTCAGGCTTCATAGTGTCGACAAAGGAATATGTTGCAGTACCTGGTAGAAGTTTCAGTGTCATCTCTGTGTCAGGAAGAGGAGAGTTGAAGTTACATTCAGCTCCTTCTCCACTGCAGAACACAAACTTCATCATGTTTTTTAATAGGGAAAGGAAAGCCAGCTGCAGAATAGTATGTACTATTATAAAGTTATGGACAACAAATGCCTGAGAACTTCTGGTGCTATGCAAATTTACTCAGTTTCTAATGCTTGCTTAATAACTTAAATGCATAGACTTGATCTAAACACTATGGGGATTTGGAGCTACCCTAAAAATAGACTTCAAAATACTACTCTTACAAAACGAGTTCATATCGTGGAATTAATTAATAGTCCATGAAACTTTAAATAAATGTGCCAGTGAGTGCAATGCTTCTCAGATTGATAGGAAAAGCTGTCTACATCTAGTTTGATGGAACTATATATCACCCAGAGATTCTAATGCAGTTATCTTAATAACATAGCTTTAAAATCTTTGAAAACCTTTCAGATAATCTTTAAGTTAAAAAAAGGTATTTCTTTGGATAAGGAACAAAGAAGTCTGATAAAAACTGTAGAAGTGTTTAATTTTTTTTATGTAAAAAGACTGAAACATCTAAACACTGAGATTTGGGCCACCATAATCAGAGGGTGACTTGTGAAATTATGCAGAAAAGTGAGATCTTTAGGGAAGCTTGACGGCAATTTTAGCAAGAATTTAAGGCATAGTTAAGAAAACCAGGATGAATGATTGAAGATCCAGGAGTTCCATGAAAGACTGCATCAGTTCAAGAAATCCATTTAGCTATAAAGATGTCATTTCTGACTACTAACTCCTGGAGGCTGAGAACATCCTGGGGAAGTATCACTGCATGGTTGATCTATAATTGTATTGTTCCCAAGATATGGGCTGGAAAGGTGTTGGAAACAGCATGCTAGACCACTTGGAGTCTAGGTCCTTCCTTACATGGCCAGTAAATTCTTATATCAATTATACAAAGAGGGTATGTCATGAGGGCTTATATCTCCTAAGGTCAAAAATATATTTTTCTTTGTGTTTACTTCGCCAGGTTCTTTATATCAGAAGTCTATAAGGACAAACCTGTTAGATATATGTCCAAATTGTGCCTTGTGTGAAGTTTTCAGGTAATGCTCTTATCTAGCATAGACACAGCTAGGAGGGCTGCTAGACAAATGTAAAATGCAAGAAGTTGATTTGTAGGTGTTGTCAAGTTCTGACTGTTATCTGGGAATGCAACAGATCTTTCTGGATGTTATCAGGGGGATGAAGGTAGGGAAGGCCCTCAAGCCCTTCTTTGTCAGGAGAAATCATGAAATAGTGTGAATAGAAATTCTTCATTCTTATTCATGAAGAACTTCTTCCCTGCTGCAAAACACAGAGAAGATTCACTTCCTCTGGCAATAAAATTTGCCAAAAGAGGATTCTAAGTGGAAGATAAAACAGCTGGGGACAGGTATGAGGCAACATATAATGTTCTCTGACCTTGTAGTCCATGTTGTTGAGTATCTCAATACCAAGAATGAGAAAAGGTAGTTTACAAAGCAACAATCCCTAAGTATGGCAAAATGGTAACTCAAAACAGTCTTTTCAGAAGAAATTGGTATGAAACTGAGTACTTCAAAATACCTTGAGTAGGCACTAGAGTGTTCTGCCATCTCAAAGAAGAAATTTTTCTATGTTGTCCTACCCTCTACCAGCTATCAGAAAATTCTGTTGTCTTTTTCTGCAGTCATATACACATTGAAAGAAAAAAATGTAGCAAGTGTGAAGGGCATTGCCCTTTTTCATGCAGAACTAATTCCCATCATCCAAACATAAGATCCTCCTCTGTTGACTACACTGCTCCTGGGATCTCAGAATACCAGAGCCAAGAAGAGATTGGCTCATTACCACACACATTACATTTGACTATATCATGGTAACTGCAGCATCTAGACCTCTTTGTAAAGGTGCTCTTGCTGCTAACTGTCCCTCAGCAATTAGGGATTTAAATTCTTTTCTATGCTCCTGTGGTGACCTCATCAACAAAATCTGTAAACTTATTATAATTAAGAAAATCGTAACATGCCAGAAGGACCTAATAATTTGACATTCTAAACAGCAAGCTTGTCGGTGAAAAACTTTTATGACCGAGCAGATCTGATCGTCTTGGCTCCCTCTCAGCAGGAGTTCGCATCAGTCTGTTCTGTCCTCACAAATGGCACAGAGTATATGTATATTTTGTCTGCTGCCTTTCAATCTGCAATGACAATTCAAGGTCCTTGCCAAATATTTTTCAGGTCCAATGAAGCCTCAGTAATGGAAGTGTTTTTCTCCACAGCATAGAAGTACAAAGCATGTCCAACAATTTACAGGTTCCATGCCTATTCTTATGCAGAATTTGGAGTTATTTGCCTCTCTTTCTCAAAAATTTCTAGAAACTTTAATTATTTGATACAAAGGTACCAGAAGGATCAGCTTGTGCACTACGACAAGGACTGAACCTTTTTCTTTTAATTTATTTTCCTAAGTCCTAAGGAAACAACAAAATTCTTCAAGGCTATTTGTTTCAGCTCTGTGGAGTTTTGCACCTAAGTGTTTACAGAGGTCCTGGTGATGTCTTGGAGGTCAATTCTACATGGACATGAGGCAGAAATCAAGAAAAAGTTTACTAAAAGTATCCTAAGTCTCACCTTTTTAGCTTTTCATATCCTTTTTATAAAAGTAATTAAGCTGGAATACAGTATATCCTTTAAGAACAAACAAAATCAACACTGATTATATCCTAACAGGACTGCTTGATTTGGGAAAAAAAGGCCAATGTTTAAAACTAGAAGACATGAAACTTACATTCTTCATTATTGGGAAAACTGGTGAAGAATTTTTTTACAGATAAGAAAATACAAAAAATTGCCAAAGGCCTCCGTGTAACCCAACGAAGAAAAGCTTCCTGTGGATCATATCTGCTTGTCTCTGATGCATCACTCAATATTTTACAAGGCGTATTAGTTTTGCCACTACTATTGAAACTAGGAAAAGAGTAAAAAACAGGAAAAATATTATATTTGCCATTGTTGCTTTTACAGTTTATTATTTGTATTACCATATCATCTAGAAGCCCAGGTTATAGACCAGAAATCATTGGGATATCAGTCTGAAATTTGGGAGAAGATTAAGGTTTGTTTTCCTGAAAAGGTCACGAGCTGCTGATCTGAAATACGTCACCCATCCTGTACTGTACATTATCTGCTACCTGAACTTTCATTAGCTTGAGCAGAACACTGGATCATGTTTCTTTTAAAAAGGTACAAGGTATTAATTAATTTTTCTCCTATAAAAACAGGCTGATCAGTTTGCTATTTTGCATTTTAAAATTGTGCGCTCTAAAATCATGACAATGTGTAAGTGTGTTATCACAGATTGTTTCTCAGTCTAACGCCTTCATGTTAGAAGTGCACTTATTGGTAAGATACCAGCAGAAATGATGATTTCCTCACAATGGCAGATACAGCCATTGTCATAGTGATTCAGACCAATTAATCTAGTCCGATATTTCTTTCTGACAGTGACCAGCATCAGATACTTCAGAGGAAAGGGCAAGAAACCATGAAATTGGCAATTATGGAATAACCTTTCAATAAGTAAAGTTGTTTCTTAGGTCTGAATTTAGAAGTTAGTTTATGCCCTGAAGGTTGAGTGTTCATAGAAATTGTGCTGAACTTCTGACGCATGGTATCTTCTGACAGCAAGTTCTATACTGCTCAAAAGTATTAGTGTACTATTATGATGTATGTTTAATTTTAAAGATATTTCCTTGTGGTTTTGCTTTTGCTGGACTTTTGCTCTTGAAATGAAGAGGTAATAAGAAGTTATTGTAGCTGCAGTTTAAGCAGCCCCTGCATGCATCCTAAAGGTAAACACAAATCACGTTTCTGCACTCCTAGAAGGCAAAGCAAAGTGAACCATGTGACACAGAAGCTTAAAACAAAACACTTCACATCTAGCTACATTCTTTTTCTACTATATCACAATTATGATTTAAGCTTATATATATGTATGTATGTATACATGCATTCATGCATAAGTGAATATGTATTTCCAATAATCATCCAGTACCAAAACCACACATAAACACACACAGACATAAGCACTAAAACTTCTCTTTTGCTGAATACATTTTAAACACTGAAAACCACTTCATTTAGCCTTTAAAGAGAACAATGAAGGAGAAAAAAGAAAAATTTAAAAATTAAATGTATATTGCCCAAACAGCCTACGGAGTTTAGCCATATATTTATCCATTAAAACTAACTGAAGAAAGGTGTACCCTAGTGCTTTGAAAATACCAGCTCCATTGTTTAGATAATCTTTAACAGAGGATCAAATCATTGCAGAGCAAAACAGATACAAAACCTCCAAGATGATCAGAAAGTCATATATGCAGAGCAGGTGTCTAAATGACCTCTGAAAATCAAAACCTAACCAAGCACATGGGAAAACAATGAGAAACTCTGAAAGGAATGATCCCTCTATATGATGCAGTATTGAACGGATTTTCTACAAAGCGTGTTGCACTGGGTGGAAGTATCTTAATATATATGCATATCTAGCTACCCTTGCTGAAAACATATCTACAACTACTGAAATCAGTGCACATGAATTATAGGAAAGATGATACAAATTATATGGATACAACTTCTATAATACTCTCTGTAACATAATAATGATGTGCAGTAAATACTGTGTCTTACAAGAAGGAAAAAAAAGTAGCTATAACAGCTAGTGATACCTAACAACAATTTAGTAACAGAACCCTACTCAATTACTACAGAAATCTGTAAATTTTAGCATCAAGAGTTCAGCTGTTCTTACCAGACACTTTCAAACAAAAAGAAATGTTTCTGAGGGCCTGATCAAACACTGGCCAAAATTCCAGGAAAGACTCTCATTGACTTGAGTGACTTTGGATGGAGGCCAGAAATTGTTAGATCTGCTTGCTTTGAAGAGACTGCAAAACTTCATACTTGTGTTTAGTCCTATGAAGCAACAGTGTTTAAGAAACCAGTCCTCCTTAAAGACAAATCACACCTCCAAATTGCTTTCACAGTGGTGATACCCTGGAGCTATCCAAGACCCTGAGCTGTCCTTCAGATTTGCCACCAAAAATATTGCCAATAAGTACTGTTCTGTTTCCACCTGCAGCATACTCTAAATGAAGGTAAATAAGGCATTCATGCAAGAAATTAACACATGGCATAAAATAATACTGAGCTTCAGGGTGAAAGCTAGCATCGTGTCAGAGGAAAAATCAGAGTGTAACTGTGAGTGCAGTCCCAGGCAGGGGCTTAGTAAGACAGCTTAAAGCCCTAATAGATGGATTGATAGAACAAACACACAAATCCAAACTAAAAGTTGTCACTTGTGCTACATTCTGGAAACACATCAAGTTGATTTTTTTTTTTAACTTTCCTTGATCTTTGTAATATTCCTGTGTTCTTCCATATCATATACTTTATTAAATTGTTGGCAAAATTCACATTCAAGCTACTTAACAAAACTGGCTTAATATATACTTTGCAATCTATGTAGTTTTATAAATAATTGGATGAAATTTCTACTTTTAGTATAGTTCTCTCTGTGTTATTTTATTCTGGAGAAGGTGGAGAACCAATGTTAATCAAAAATTCTATGGGAGTCTCTCTTACAAGTGAGGCATGAGAAACTAACTAAAGAGTAAAATTCTGTGCCCAGTATCCTGAAGGTCTAGCAAAAGGGTCACAACGCAAGTGAACCTTCTTAGTTTCAGGTTCCATCAGATGCCAAAATATACTCTAACATAATTTTAAATTTTGGTTGATTCCATAAATTACCAAGATCTATTTGAGATGGATTAAATGGGATCCCACCATGAGAATGCTTGAGCTGTTTCCTACTTCGTTCCATTTCCTACTTCCAGATTCCATTCTGGTATATTGTCAGCACTGGTACTTCATAGGATGGCAACTTCTTACCAACTGTATTGACTTCAAACTTGCCTGTGCAAGTGGCACTACAACCTGGTCACCCATGGATACCCATGACACCCACACATTGTTATTGTAATATCCAGGGACTGTAACAGCTGCAAGAATTAGTCCTCAAACTACAGGGAGTCACATGGAAGTCAGATGAGTTATTGTACCAACAGTCACAAAAACCTTAGAAACAATTTGAGAACTAATTCAGAGTTTAACAAAAAAAAAAAAAAAAAAAAAAGTGCCTCTGTGAACAGGTTCCAGACATGAACACAATTGGGAAAAGACATGTTGTGAGAGCAGAACTCATCTAGATATGTTGCAAAGTACTTGCCAGTTCACAAAGGTGAAAATTTCGTGTAAAATACTTAGGAATGGAAGAAACAGAGCTGCAGTGACTGAATTTTCTATTCTTGCCACAAGAAGAGGAAGCAAAGCCCAGGGTGAATGGAGGGTCATTTAGCCAAGCTGAAACACAGAGTAGGTGTTTTAGACAATGTAACATCGTGAACCATCCACCAGTCACGGAAGGGGACACAAAGAACCTTGTGTTTGCTGATACAGATGTGCAAGGGCCAAAAGCAACAGAAAGCAAGGGAAAGAACATTTCTTCTCCACAGGTGGTTTGAATTGCAGAGAAGATACATAGGGCCTGGAATAAGGGGAACGCCACATCCCCCCAGGCAACTGAGCTCTCCAGTATGCTGCATAACAGAACTTGGGAGAAAGTCTGGGGCTAGGCCACAGCATCATTGCACAAAATGGTTTTGCTGTTCCAAACTCTCCATAGAACAGCTGGTCATATTTGCTGCATCCCCATACTGTGAAGCAGAAAATATGAGTCTGCTGCCTGCTGTCTTCTAAGGAAACCTCTCTGTAGGCTGTTGACACTGTGTTTGGGCTTTGCTCTATCAATTTGCTTAGGTTTTCAGCAGGATAAAAAGGGGCAAAGCAAAATAAGACAAAGGTCTTGAAAAGTAAGAGAAAGATGTGTGAGATGAAGAGCTGGGGGAGGAGAAGGATTGAAAGGGGGAAGAGGTAAAAGAGAAACCTTTTGTGTAATCTGATTCATCAGGCCCCTTTCCAGTTAAGGGTATTATAATCTCCTTTGTTTTCATATATTCATCTGGGTAGGGAATGACTTAATTTCAGTCATGATTGTTCCAGGCAGAAACAACCACTGGAAAAAAAATGGAAGACTGAAAAACTCAGCTGTTCTCTCTGACCATATTATATGTATTTCTAAGGGAAGGTAGAAAATCACCTGGATGTCGAGAGTCATTACTGCCTTGTCGCCAAGCAGTCACTTGCCAGAATGCAACACCAAAACATCCCCCAGCTCTGCCTGTCCTCCAGGAGCAACAGTTTTTCGGATCTGAGAAACTAATTGCTCTGTGGGCCCAGTCTGCTAATTCTCTGTTTTAAACTGATGAGTTATGGCCTTTGCACTCTGCTACCACACTCCTTTAGCATTTGCCTTCATAAAATATTCTAATAAATGAGTTTATTAGTGAGATTTTCACAAGAAAAGCAGGAGAAATGCAGTATTTTTCAAGGAAGAGAAAAATCTTGTGTTTTGGGGGATCTCTGATAATAAAGACTAGAGACATAATTTTCCACCTGGGAAAGCTGACACTGTTTCTAGAAATAGTGCCCATCCTGGGACAGAAAGGTGGAGTGGACTCAACAGAGCTGTTTCTATTCTCCCAATAAAGCAATTCTGAAAAAAAGATAATATAAATTTTCCTAGAGGATATGAACAAAATGCTCACCTAACAGACATCACTTCTTTGCTCTTGTACCTTACCTTTTCTTCATCTTAGCCCTTTTGTGTTGTGTCTAAACTCAGCCAAACACAGGACAGTGTTCCACTGCACTAAATTCAAAATTACATATACAACAAACAAAAATTACATATAAACTATTTTGCCATCAATCTGTGCTAAAGTAGACATTCTTAAAGCATAAAACTTAAGGTAGATAGATAAAAATATTCAGATGGAAGATTCAGTAAGATATGGAGGTATTTATTTGAGGCATATATTTTTGATATTATCTTTAAAAGCCACAATGTTATTTTAAGGCCTTGTTGTAATAAGTTTTTTGTCTTGCAGACAGTCTTGTGGCTACAAATGCTACAACACACTAGATATGTTATGCAATTTTTGTTTGCACTAATGCCACTTTGTATTAGCTCTTGAAGCAACAGAGACTGTACTTTAAAAACCACAATTTCTGTAGATATCTGAGAGACCAGAAAAGGCAAATAAATAGTTTAAGTTGAAAATTAAGTTGACACAACAACATGTTGACTAAGTGTTTGTGCCTCACACCATTAGCTCACAGCAAATCGTAATTTCACAACATCAAAAATTCCTCCTTTAGACAGGCTGCTAGATGCAGCTCTTAAATTCAACACAAACATATATAGCTGGCACACAGCCCTGTCTTTTGCTATCTATAGCTCCCTACAGTCACCCATACCAATGTTTATCAATATCATTTTATTTTGAGATGATCCTGATAATCTTTCTCAAATGTTTCAGCATACTTTGATTTGTTTTACATTATTTTATTAACTAACCATATTAGTATTGCAGTTTGCGTAATTCATAAAAGCATTGCCATCCTCCAGTGTACCTTTCCTCACACAAACCAGACGTTTTACATTTTAAATACAGCAACTGTATGGCTTTTTTGTTGTTTGGGGTTTTTTTCCCCCCGCTCTCCCTTTGGCTTAATACCCAAGATGTGTGGGTTGTTGGGGATTTTTTCTCTTTCATCTCAATATATAAATGTAATAATAGAAGTAATTAATGTTTAGCTGTTTAACTTCCATTTTATGCAGAGTAGACATCTGATGATCAAATCCACCCAATGTCGGCAATTAGACCAACTTGTGCAGCTGCGCTTCCTCTTGCTAGCTGGAATGCACTTCCCTTTCGCTCTAAGCTGCTTTGTGATGCACTTGATGTACAATGCTCCACGCACAGCTTTGAAATAAATGTGGGATATTATTCTATCTTCAAGGCCAAAATAGTGAAGGGCTGTATTAGGCATTTGGGTGGGAGAAGGAGGGAGGGAGCGAGAGAAAAATAAAATGAAAAGGCAATGACTGCAGATGCCCAGGCTGTACGTGGCACTGGAAAATCATTGTCAGCTTTGCTGTCACTGTCACACTAAACTTCCCAGATGTTCATATCTGGAAATGTCACAAAATGTCATGGCATAAGTTGCTGTATTTTGCTTTCTGCAGAAAGGGTGAACAATAATAAAACAGCCTCAGGAGTGTATGGCTAGCCAACAGCAGCTTGTAAAGGTCTCAGTAAAACAGCATGTGTTCACGTTCTGGAAAAGAAGCAAACATCAGCTTTTTTTTTTTTTAATTTTATTTTATTTAATTAATAACATAGTGCTTGAGCTGATAGGAATTTAACATTTGAATTAAACACCAAAAAAAGACCTTTTGTCATTTTATCTGAATTTCAAATCTCCCTTTGTCCAAGAGCTAAAATTCTAACGTCTGATTAGTTATTGACAGAGACAGTACAAATTTGTTCCATGTTAATTTATCTTCTGGAATTTGGTGTAGTGCCCTACAATTAAAAGCAGAAATCTATGCAAAATAAGCTCTTCATCAGTGGCATCAATGTGGGAGAAAGCATTTTCAAGCAAGATTTTTAAAAGCACAGATTTTGTCTTCTTCACAAGGTTTGTGTATTTGAGTAAAGTCCAGGCCAGGTTCTCTCTGTGACACCTTCTTTCTCTCAAATTACTTCCATTTGCTTTTCAGAAAGTAAAGTGGCAGCAAAACCAACTATATGGGCATACACTTAACAAAACACCCTCCACAAACATTAAGACAAAGCATTATAAAATGATATCTGTAGTCTATACATCCAAATAAAAAAGGCTTTGAATAAAACGATTTTGGCTCCTTTACAAAAGAAACAAGAAAGGAAATCAATCATCTGCTTTTCTCTCCTTATAGAACTCGATGCAGATCCAGAGGCTACAGTTAAAATCTTTTCCTTACAATCTGGCTGTTGCAGGTAATTAAGTTCATTGTAATACGTTAGTATTACAATGCTGTGACCTAGTTACAAAGCCAGAACTGTCAAATGGCCAAAAGTGACCCATTCACTTTCATAGTGGTTTTGACTAAGTCACTGAGTCCTTTTGCTGTTGAATGAATTGTGTGCCTCCACTTAGTGGGGCACATACACTCATGACTTTTCATAGTGTGTGGCTACACAATTGGTACTGCAACTGCAGAACAGAGGCGGGGACAAGGAACTGATCAAGAATAAATGCTGAGCCAGGATCATTTATTTTCAAAGAGATGCTTGCTCCGGGACAGTGATTTATTTCAATGTCTGTTTCATATATGCCAAATGACTCAGATGTCATCATTTAGTCTTGTAGTCCTTGGTACATTAGTCTAATGTAACATCATTGAGCAGCTGCATTCTCATTTATTTGAAGGACAGATGGCAGCTATGCTTTGGTCAATTGTAAATTTGTTCACTCAAAATTTCTTTTTCATCGTGCTATACTTTATTCTCTGATGGTTGGCTCTACTCCTTTTCAGGGCTTTTTCTCCTCCCCAGCTTTTATCAGTGTGAATGAGCTAGATAATCAGCAATCAAGCTCAGAAACATTTTATTTTTATTCTTTTCAGTTATTTTATTATATGCTACATTTGAAAAGATAGGAGAATTACTCTGTTTATTCAATAAAATCATATCACCAAGTGACAGACTCTACACATCATTCTGGTCCTTTCTTATTGTCATCTGAGGAAGAATTTACCTGGAAGCAGTCATTCATCACTCACCATTACTTGGAACAGGAGGCTTGGCATCTCACAGTCAATAAATTTGCAGGGAATGAAAGCCAAAACCCTTTAACACAAACAATTGATACTATATTCATGTATTATGAAACAAAACAGACTTTCAGCTATGTCTCCTTAACTTCTTGTTATTATTATCTCTGTCTCTGCACCTCTTCCTAAATGTTGGGCACAACAGCAGGCTATAACTCCAGTTGAGAGGAGTTGTCCTCGTAACCACTCTGACTCCTGGTACTACCAAGCTCCTCCAATTCATCGTGCAGCTACCTCTCTCACAGTGTTGCCATGTTAACCCGTCTCTCAGCTGGCTTATGGGAGGCTGGTGAAAGGCATCCATTCTGGGTTATGCATTTGCCAGTTGCAGCATATATACCGCAGAGGCTCTGCTGAGAATGGGTGTGGAGCATCCTGGATGGGAGCGGATGCTTGCCTTGGAATGTATGTGTTTGCAGGATGGAGCACACAGAATGATCAAGTAACAGAGCAAGGTAGGAGCCTCCAGCAAAAGCAGAGAATGAGACAGCTTAGACAAGCAGGGAACAAGCTCAAAGCCAAACCTCAGAGCTGATGATAAAAAAGATGCTTTCGCAGAGGTTTAAGAGACAATGCAGAATTCTTTGTGGCTCAGAAAGCTGATGAAAGTTGCTGGACTGATAGGACAGAATCCACTCAACAAACAGGGAGCTGGGAGCGGTAAAAAGGATCTGCTGTCAAACCCTTTATTTCAAGCCATCTTGACAAAAAAAATCCCAGATTTTCTGTTTCAAGAGCTACTCACCTTTAGTGGTTTGGGGTTGCTCATTTGAAGAAACGCATGTGGCCAGTTCTCCATGAAAGCTTAGGCCATCCCTGTTCAGTACATACATCAGAATCCACTGAGACTAAGTTGTCACACAATACGGGAAAGCTCTGTATCAGTTTCATACTGTTCATTATAAACAACTTCTTCTTGACCTCAGCTACTTTCCCATTTTGAAACTTTCACAAACACACTTCTTGTGGAAAATTTGGTAGCAGCTATATAGCCACCACCAAATCTATATAATGGGGTGGCAAACTCTCCTCTTTCCACATAGGCACCTCTCTGGAGTATTTGCCTCTGACTGTTTTATCATGACTATTTAAAGGACCTAAAGAGCTAACTTTGCAGGAGGGGGATTAGCATACATCTTCTACAGCTAAACACTACACAGTGAGGCTCCATGAGTATATGAGCATGAGTACTTCATACCACTGGAAGAAAAAACAAATTGATGAAAGAAAAGGGTAAAATAAAGCAAGCAGAAACACTGGTAAGAAATAGTTTTGTGTTAATCTACCCCATGTGGCAATAAGCATTGACACTAGCATGAGACTTCTAAGTCAACTTCTCATTTTGTTTCAGTTTCTACTATGCTATTTAGTCCTTATCCTGTGTAATAATTAAGCTGTTATTTCTACTTTCTGTATGAATGGATGCATAGGCAATAGCTTATTTCATGATATGAATAATGGAAGTCCAGTGCCTGGAATTTCTCAGCATTTGAAGGTATTAAAAAAAACTACATTTTTTTCTTCTTTCTTGTCAATATCTTATTTAGGGGGGAAAGGGGAATGACTTCCAGGCTTTCATCATACTGGAATACAATTGTCTCTAGTTATTAATATCAATACTATTGAAGCTGTCGCTGTCTATATTAATTAAACAGAAAAAGCCCAAAGATATAAAATTTCTAGTACAAGAATTCTTATCTCTCTAATTAGTTTCCTGGACTCATTTACTGGTATCCAGTATTTACTCCTCTGCATCTCAGATTCTCTGCCTGAGTTGTTACCTGTTCTCTTAATCTTTCTAACAAATGAAAGAATTGTATCAACACCTGAGGCAGAGTTTTCTGATGAAGTCAGGCTAATGCGTCATTTAAGATGAAGGTAGGCCAGATTCATCTCAGAACACTGAAATTTGCAAATCTAGCTAGGGTGCTACATAGAGTTTACATAAAACATTTTATTTTAAAAGAAAAGGCCAGTTTTTCAAAGACAGCTTTTGACATTCAAAACTCCAGAAAGAAAGCTAGAAGTTTATTTCTTATTTATTAGATTGAAAAAATCAGTCTTTGATTTAAAATAATATTTGGAGGGTAGGAGAATTAATCTATCTATCTATAGCAATGCAAATGTATGCGAAGCTTAAATGACATTATAGAATCACTTCATTTTATTTCAAATGAAGAACCAAAAGTAAAAGTTTTGACTTTTTATCCTGATTGGGAACAGCATTATTCTTAATGTTCTATTGTTTTATAGAAAGCCAAATAATTGTTTCTCCCTCAGATCTTTCTGTAATTATAGAATCCTTGAAGGGATCAAAACTACCCATGTCTGTCCCTTATCAGACTCCTCTATTCTGAGTGGTCAGTAAAGGCAAGATAGTCTCTTTTAGTTTTATGGTTTATTGTTTTCAATACTTAGTAATAGATCTTTCTTTTCTGCCATGTCTACACAACCTTATTTACTCCTTCAGCTCATAGTGGCATGCACTGGCTGGGGGGAAAAAAAAAAAAAAAAAAGAGGGGAAAAAACCCCCCCAAAAGCAAAATAATAGTAACATCAAACCCAAGGAGGTTTAGGGAAAATTCTCAAAATTATTCTGGAAAGAAAGTGGGTTTAGATACAAGGCTTGTGGCTAGAGAGCAGGGCAGTATGCAGATATGTCAGCACAGGATCTGAAGAGGCTTAGTATGAATGTGATAGAGCAATACTGGACAACTTATATGTCATTTGAGTTTTTGTCTTTGTGTTCATTTCTAACAAAACACTCCTGGCAACATGACAGTCCAATGGGAACTATTAGCAGTATCATTTTAGAGGTATCAGTTACTGCCATTTCAATGAACTTGTAGGTATCATGCTGGAATTTCAATATCCTTTTGTGTTTGTGCATGCATGTAGGGTAGATAGAATCATACAGTAGGAACCAATCACCTGTAATGGAGCCTCAAGTCAGGAAATCCCCACAGAAAAAAAAACCTAAGGATCTCTGACAGGCACTTCTTTCTTCCAGTCACTGCTTACTTGCAAGAGCTTGTAAACTGAAGATAGCTTGCACTGTTTCCTCCTCCTTGAAAGGGCTAAATAGGAATACATTCTTGAAAGCCTGTAAAACTTTGAATTAAAAACACACTTTCAAGAAACCTAAATGAAAGGGATTCCTTTCTGTTAAGGACAACAGCTATGCTGTAGGATCCTGTGACCTAAAAATTTCTCAATAAAATAAGTGCATAATACTAGAGTCTGTTTTTCTTTTTCCTTCTTTAATTGTAAGGCTGTTTATTTTTCTATACAGACTGGTTAGAAACACTGAACCAGATGTCAGCCTTCCACATGTATGCATATTTATCTGTACTCTTGGGGTCACTGTGACACACCATGTGCTTAGCTCAGTTATTCAGCATGACCCATCTGCTTCAGCCTTGACCTGTTCCTAAAAGTTGTCAGCACCTGGGATTCCACACACATAGAGACAGCAGGCCTGGGAAGGCTCCATTGCCTGTGAGATTCGCCTACGGATTCCTCACTTTTCAGATGAAAAGCCTCTACAGGTAGTCCTGGTAACACCAATATTTTTGTCTTCAATGCACAGCAGAAGTTCAGTTACGTTCCTTGCCAGAGAATTTTTAATAAAATTTACTCAGTTTCTCTCCCCACTAAATAAGATTTCTTATTTAGTGATCACTGATTCCTAGAATTCAGACTTGTGATCTGAAGTGAATATGGGGCTGCCAGTTTTCTACACTTCTGGGTCACTGTTTCAAGCTGTGACTTAAAGTAGTGTTACCCATGTTTTTCTCCTTTAAAATGATAATTGAGGAGATACCATAGTCCACTTTATCCCCTCAGATGGGTGCAGGAAGCAAACAGGAGAAGTACATTTTCACTTTTGTTAGCAGTGTTTCCTTTTCAGAAACAGGCCTAAATCTCAGTGTTTATTTATCAATAATAAAGCCATTAAATGGTGGGAAAAAAAATGGAGGCAACAGAGAATATATAGATCTACAGAGAATCATACTGAGACTTTCATCACTTTTTTTTTTTTTTTCAAACAGCCATTCATCTAAGTAAGATGACTTGAACAGAGGTTGTGGAAGCAGTAAAACTGGTCTCAAGCATCCATCAATTTAACTGCACTTCACAGTCTCTTCATAATGAATCAAATAAAGAAATATATTTAAGTGACCCATATTTTCTTAACTGAGTATTGTGACACTGCATTTGTTTGAGCTATCCTTAAGGCAAGGGTAAGGATATTCTTTGCAACTCTCTGATGGGGATCAGCTCCTAAGCTCTCATAGATCACATTAGGTCTCATTTTCATGAGATATTATAACAGCCATAGGATGCATTGCAGGCTGACAAGTTCCTGCCACACACCTCTTCACATTTCTGTGGCACTGTTCTGAAAGAGAGTGAAATAATATCTGTCTCTGTTGGTCCCACATCCACATAGTAAAATTTGTCCAATTTCTGGTTTCTTTGCCCTGGCAGATCTACTCAGAGACGAGAACATGACCTTTCCATTTCATTCTTTCTCACTGTCATATAGTAGCCAAGCTGTCCTATCCATCAGCACATTTAAGTGTGTACCTAAAGTTATGTACATGCTTTCTGAGTCCTAAGCTGTATAATTATGGAAAGAATCAACAATTGCTTAGAGTACGGCTGTATTTTCGATAAATGTCAAAGGCATTTCCAATCCTGGATGGGTGCTTTTTAATGTGTCAAATAAATCTAAAATAAATACACACTGCTAGAATCTACTAAAAATCAAATACATTTGTCTTTGACTAGAGCAGTTACTCCCATAAAATCAACATTCCAGTCCTCTCACTTGTCCTCAGAAAGTAAAGTTTTTCATCTGACTAAACTTGCTAAATTAACAGAATAGAAACAGTTCTTATGTAAATCTTATCTTATATTGTATCTTCTTTCTTCACATTCTTAGTCCATGCACGTAACACCAAATATGTCACTAAATGGGCACTAAGTGCTATGCAGGAAAGGGGAAGAGCTCTGCTTCATAAAATAATTAGTAGGCTCTTAAGTCTATTACCTATTGCTACAGGGAAAACAAACAAAAAAAACCCCACAACAATCAAAAAACCTCCAAACCCTACAACCATAAACCCCAAAACCACCTAAAACCCAAACCAAAAAAATCCATGAAACCCGAAAATGAATTAGTGAAGGGATTTTATTGCCATCTCAAAAAAAAAAAAAAAAAAACCCCAAAACAAACCACCAACAAAACGCACCCAAACCCAAAAAAACCCAAAACAAAAACAGTTAATTGTGCTTTTGAGGCCTTAAATGTACTCTGTGTGTAGTCACTATGGCCAATTTTGCACTGCAGTTTTGCTGAGGTAGTGGAAATTTATGCTTTTAGATTCAAAATATCTTTCATTTCCATATTATCATTTTTCTACCCAATGATACTGCATTACACAGAACATGCAAAGCATCTCATTGTTTTCAACAACAGTTTGAAACTCAGAAAAACAAAGCAGTCGGTTACACTCATCCATTGGTGTTAAGATGTCAAATTGTGGCTATCCATTTCTTGTCATTTAGGAGACAGCAGCACTCCAGCAACATAATACTCATTAGATTCATAACCAGATTTTTTTACTAGTATGAGCACTGTATTCCTTCTACAGTTCAAAAAATTGCTCCAGTATACAAACAACACTTTCAAATTTTTTAAATTATATCTGACTTTCAGAGGATGTCAAATGAATCAATACGTTCTAGAAGTATGTAAAGTGCTGAAAGTCCTATAGGCAAAAATAATTAATAGAGAAGCTAACTTATATAAATTACAGTATTTTTCATATATCTCACAGAAATAGCCTTTAGGCAAAAATAATCTTGTGTTATTCCATGGAGAGTACTTAAACTAAAGGTAGGAATCATTAGGTGACAACTAAAAATAATTTTTTCTTAAAGTAATATTTCATTATGCTTAGCCACAGTAATATATTATGCCTGTAACTCTACTTTCACAGAAACTTCTTGAAAAGGAAAAATGTGTAATACTATCACATTAATAAAGGCCATTCACTTCCCCTCCATAAAGATAAATTTAGGGAACTAAGGGAAGTCTTACTTTCCCTTAGACGTACAACCACAACTGGAATTAATGGTAACTATGTAGAAAGACATAGACTACACTTCCTTTAGTTTATTCCACACAACAGTAAATGATCCTAGCAGTACCACAAACCAGTGGCTCAAGAAATCCTAGCAGGTGCAGAGCAAGTGAAATAGATTCACTCTGCTGTGAAAGCTCATTGATGGAAAAAGTCTCCAGAGTTTGTCAGTAAAAATATCAAACCTTGTTGCAGTAGAGTCAAATACTGCAGTGCAAATCAGCTGAGATTAGGCAGTAACCAACAAGTATTTCCCCCTGATAAGAGTGGGAAGAAATGGTTTACAGCCGAGGTAAGCTGAGTAACTGAGCAGACTTTCAAGTACACCAAAGAGACAGGCAACAAACATACACAGCAGGGTTACTTCAAGGGCCAGGTTTTACCTGAAGCACATTAAACAAGAAGGCAGGTCCCTCAATCCTGCACAAAAGCAATGAGGTAACCAGAAGTCAAGCTCCTATACAAGCCCAAAATGTATCAGGCTCTGACCTAACAGGAGAATCAGCTGCAGGCTGTTGCTGGTCTGTTAGAAACTGATGGGAACTGGGGAACCAGCTGCAAAACTGGGCATAATCGTTACACACCCTGAGAAGACCTGGGTGTCTGAATTTTACTCATTTCTGGTCATTCTGTGGAATTAGCCACTAGTCTGGTCATTAGCCACTAGTGCCTGAGAAATCCACAGTAAAAGAAAAACTCCAAAGGAAACAATTTCCTTAGACCCTCAATCAAGAGCTTGGGAGGAGTCTATGTCCCATCAAGAACATACGAATGACAGTTTTGCCTTCATGCTTTGATGTAACTCCCATTAGCGAAAGTGACTTGGGTTAAAAAAAAAACGGGAACAAGGGTAATAATAGTCATCCAACAAGCTAAATCTAGATGCACCAGCTTGGAAATTAAAAGCGCTTGCTTATCATGTCATCAGCAATGACAAGGCTATTTGCACTGCAGAAATGATGGCAGTGGGTTGGTGGGTAAACAGAAGGAAGCTAACCAGAGGCAGTTGCTCTCGATTTAACTCAGCAGCCTTCTCAGTTATAGTTTTTGGGTTTTGGATCTTTATTTTGTTGCTATATATTAGAAAGTGCTTGTTTGCCCTTCTGAATGTAGCAACATGTGCAGCAAATAATCTGTAGATGAATCAGAAGAAACAACTACTGTAGTACCTGGTGGCTGAGATGCTTAAAACCAGCCTGTAATCCAATGCAGAAAGAATAATCTGTGTAATCAATCTGATATAATTAGCAGTATCAACTATCAGAACCAGAAGAGTTCAGTGAAGACTTTCCCTTTGACCAGAAGATGCTCCAGAATCACTTAGGTATGGGCATGTGGTACACTAATGGACTGATTACCACTTGTGGTTTTGTTTTTTTACTGAGCAATTGTAATATGTTGTTCCTTTTGATCACAAAATAATACAAAATTAGAAAATCAAACAGAAGGTTATTTCCAAAACATGGTAACTGTATGTTTAAGACAATGTGAAACAAGTTACTACTGTTCTGAAGAGCACTCTAATTAGCAAAAGATAAAAATGTGATTTATAAATGTTTTCACAAGAAAATATATGCTAGGACATGACACAGCTATTTTTTTCCCTGTAAGACCAGCATCCATTGCCTCACCCACCAACGTTTTTGTATCAATTTCAGAAAGAGCATACAAATTTTCAGAATACAGATTTGAAGAGATTCTAAAACCTGGTGGTTTCATACGTCTCAAAAAAACCTTTTGTTCAGTATGACAGAAGAAAGTTATTTCCAGGAAGGTTTGGAGACTGTTTTCTGGAAGGCACATTGAATTACTAACTAATTGCATTCACACTATTTGCCATATCATCAATGGGGAGCATTTTATGGCTGGATGCAGCTAGATTAAAATCAATTAAAAAGATGAGTTTGTTTTATCATGTATTTTTATTTAGTCTGACAGCTGCTTTCTCAATGGCACAGAAGAGTGCCTATGAACCAGTTATATCCCCTCTGAATAAACCAATTGTTGTGTTCTTTAGCTCTTTTATGGGTGACGCATTTTGTAAAAGAGGCAGTTCAAAGGGAGAGTTCAAATTCTGCCTGTTGTCATGCCTGAAGTCCTCTCCCCAAACTGAGCAATCTGTACTGTCTGTACTGCAACAGGGAACATTAAAAGCAAAGATCTAGGGCTAAAACAAAGACATAATTAAATAGATGTAGAAATTACATAGGTATGAGTATGAAGGTATCACTGGAAAGCTGAAGAGAGGTTTAAAAAGAGAAAGAAATAAAGAACTGAAAGGAAGTGTAGGAAATACAGGAGGAAGGCTGACATTGTCTTTAGCCTTTTTCCTCTAACATTCTCCTTTTGCTTGCTTTCCAGTGATTGCTGTACCTTTTGAGCTCTTTGGGTTAAATGATAGCCACTTACACAGCTTCTTTGTGTGTCCTGTAAGTAAATAAATATTTAAACAACTTCAAATTTGTCATAAAGCATTAACATTGCTTTTATGATTAGAGTTGCACTTCAAAACTCTTTTACTGAGATGCTGAAGCACAGCAGCACTGACACTGATTCCACTGCCCAAACAAGAAATACTTCAGCATTGCATGAAGCTTCATCCCAACCCATGGCATGCAGAGGTTGCCAATATGCTTATGCTGGATTTCTTTTCTATGAAGAAATTAGTAGGTTTTTGTTCTCAAATTTTTCTGTTGAACTCTCAATTAGGGTTGACCTTGCTACTGACTCCAACATTACAACGTTGTCAAGACAGGAAAGAAGAAAAAAGTATTTGTACATTTGACAACAAGGGAAGTTGTAGCATTCCCTAAGCTTGCACAGAGATCTTCTATATCAACTCCTTTAAAATACATATGAAGCTGAGAAGATTGATTCTTTGGTTGCTGATTAAAATTTTGGTTGGGGTGGGTGCCTACTGAAATCCCCTGTAGAACATGTCAGTCTCTTGACAAGCAATCCAAAAGTTAAAATATGTAAAACTTGTATGTCTGTCTTTGTTTTTACTCAATTACTGTTTTGAGGTTTGTTTTTTGGGGGGTTGTCTTGGTTTTGGTGTGGTGTGGGTTTTTTTGGTTTGTTTGAGTTCTTTTGTTTGGGATTTTTTTTAGAGGGGGGAGCTGTGGGGATAGTGAAGTTCTATCTTTTTTTTAACTGAAGGTGAGGTCATTCTTCCAGTTGGTTTCTGGCAGTATTAAAAGTATATTCCTTTAATTAAGACTAGAAGGATAATCTTCCAGTATAGGTCAAATAGCAAACATGATGATGACTTCTCAAACCATAAAGAAACAAAGATTTCATTGTCCATATAACTAAGCAATGTGTGCAATTACTGCAAGAAAAGAGATATGGAATGTGGAAAAATAAGTGATTGCAAAACTTCGGTGCTGCTAGTACCATATTTTAATGTTACTTTGCTTGTCTGTTTATAAAAAGCAACTGTGAAAATGCACTACCCGTTTACCAATATGCAGATTGTTTCATGAGTCCTGAGTAGAACATCTTAAACTTAGTCAGTGAAGAAATACGCAAGCCTAGATTTCTTAGTGTCTAGCAATTTTAACTGTCAGAATACATTAGGAAAGGAAAGGCACTGAGGCTTCCATAGTTCTCATAGCTCTACCTTTTCAAAAATATGTACAAGTGTACATCAAGCTGCTTCATTTCTTCTTCAATACAGACTTCATCTTTAGAAAGTAGCTTTAGTACTACTACCCTTAACTGATTGTATCCGTTGCTTTATTAATTAAAAACATTCCTTTTAAAACTGGAGGTCATCACATGAGCAAAACTTTTGTTGGGTGCAAAACTATTTTGTAAAGCTTTGCCAATTACCACTCTAAACTGAAAGAATAAAAGAACTACAGACAAATTCTCTTCCAGACTCTTTTATTAAAGTGTCATTAATAAGCAAGATATGCCATTGTGACTGCACTGATTGTTTCTGTGTTTCCTTTTTATTGTGTGTGTATCTCCAGCCTACAAGGGCTCCTATATCCCGTTTGAATCTAACTGACCCAACAGCTAACGCACATTAAGTTTTCAGGTCTGCCTTTACCCCTTCCTTTCAGTTCTTCCCTTCAGTAACATGTTCTTACAGTAATATGGTGCAGCTCTGACAATTCAAGAACATCATTTGTTAAAGACTTCTTCCAGAGCCCAGAGCTTAATCATAAATTTTTAAGGAAGAGTTCAAACGGGGGACATGCCTAACCTCCAGCTAAGAAGGTGCTTTTCAATTCCTGGTTGAATGGTTTTTAGTATTTTTAACAGACATTGCTGCAATTTGGTTGCATGGTTCAGCTCTTCTGAGAAGATTCAGTGACAAATTATTAACTTGGAAGTAAGGATCAAGAGTACAATCATTTTGCCAAAGACTAGCTGTGATCTAGACTAGGATTTTCTACAATCTATGGAGAGAAATAGGCTTCTCTGAAGAGTGCCTCATTTCATTGTAAGGATGTGAGATATTTGCCCCTGCTTGATGTAGCTGTTTCTGTCCATGGGGTAAAAGGAATGAGTCACTTTGGGTGAGATGACTAGCTTTTAGAACTGACTGTGTGAAACGCACCTCAGTTTAGAATTCTGGAAAGGAGGCAAATGTGACCCCAGCTGATAGGAATATGTTCCAGGAAAACCTGAATCTAAAATATGAGCTTCTTTCTCAATGCAGTTCCACACTATCAGGTGTGAGAGCTTGCAACAAAAAAGATGTTGATTACATAAATGAATTTATATCCTGTAACTGTGTAGATCAAGTTGACCTTTTTAAACACCAAAGAATTACTGAACAAAAATTCCTAATGTCATTTGTTCTACTGGCACATCTAAGTCTGCTATATATGAACTCCACGTTGGACAAGCATTCCTAAGCTGTAATGCAGACCAATAAATTCAGTGGTTTCTCTTGCCAGTTAGCTCTCTCCCATGAATTTGCCATTAATTTAGCTCTACTCCAGAAGTGCTATGGCATGGTACAAATGTATTACTAAGTCTTCTAAAAGACAGTAATAAATAACATAGAGCAATTAACTGAAATCTGGGATCCAAACACTGAAAAAGGCAATGATTACTTTTGGCAACATACCATAGTGTGCTAAAAATCTAACATTTGGTAATGACACTGATCTACTGAAAAACAGGCAACAGCTAGAATATTTCTCCAGCAGATTTTGAACATTGGAGAAAATAAAAACAATGTGAAACAAACAGGGACACAGTATATCATGTATGAGAAGACAAATCAAAATCACAACTGCTCATTTTCAAATAGTATTAATTCTCCCTTCTTTGTGTTTTCAGGAAGCTGCATAATCTAAGAGGAAAAACTTTTCAGATGAAAAGCTTTATAAAGGTGTAACCTCATGGATGTAATTATGGCCACAAAAATCTACACCTGTTAAGAACAAACCTATTACCTTAAGGTCTGCAATTTAGATTTTGTTCTTCCTGTAATCCTTTTGAACTTCCTTTCAATCAGTGTTCAGTAACCCATACTGAAATACTACTAATTTAACAATGTTGAAAGGCTTTCAGACTTGCACCTGGTCTGGCATCTCCCCTCCCTCCCTTTAGAAATCCACGAATTATGCAAAATCTCCATATTATTACAAAGCAACACACATTCACCTGAAGTTCTGGCACAATATGGGGGTACACTTCAGCAACGTTTTTAGTATAAGAAACCATGCCAAAATTATAAAAGGTATAATTTTGACAGGAGCTGACTGAAATTGGCTACTTAAGGTTGTAGGATGATTTGAACTGCCTGCATCATATTTCATATACATTAGTTTATTTGACACAAGATAGCAGACTCAGTCCAAAACCCAATTAAGAAAATGCCACAGGAAAAATCCCACCTCTATAACTTTGTACCATCACAACAGGCACCAAAAAAAAAAAAAAAAGACCAAAATTAAACACATTTCTGAAAAAATACTATTCTTCATGATTAAGGAGGGCTCCTTGAGACAGAGGGTGAACATCCTGACAGAGTAATGTTAGGGAAGGAAAGCAGATGCTCAAGTCATATCTCTTCTGCAATAGAGACGCACAGCCTAAACAGCTATTCTTCTACGAGGGCTAAATTCAATCACAGCAAGAATATACAGATACAAAGAGAGCCTGATCAAGAGTACTAGATCAAGCTAGAGAATAAAATCACAACACACTCCTTCACTTTAGTTGGAAAGTCTTTCAGGGAAAGAAATGGTAAAATAATATTTTCAAAGCCAGATCTAATGTGAAACAGAATCTGACAGATCTGATACGATACATCAAGGCAAAGCAGAAACTGAAAGCAGTTTCTTTGAAAAGTGATGAAAATCTACAGTAGTTTTTAGTACTGGTGTTGTGATCCTCAAAGGTATCACCACTAGCTACTGAGTAATGCTGATCTTATTCCACTCCCTAGTCCCAGCTCTCATATATGCAATTTTTGCAACAGAGGAAAGGGCTGAGGAGACAAGATGAGCGTTGAATCACCAATATTTTGTACTCCAGCACTCTGACATTGGCTGAGACTGTGAGGGTCTGGGCTGCTCTGCCTGAAGCTGGGCTCCCTGTGGTCCTCCTCAACAACCTACTTCTCCTTGTCAGAGGTTGCAAAAGTGGCACCCAGTACAATCCTAGGTTCATCCTCTCTTTAATTGCCTCCCCTTCCTTAGCTCAGTCTTTGATGTATCTCACACTTCAGGGGCTGTAAGCAGATGCACACAGTACTGCACTCTCTGCTCTAGCTGTAGGCTACTCGTTGCATGCAAGGATTGTTTCTGTGACCATCAGGTTGCTTCATGCTAGTAGTGCAATCTAAAGAGACCTTAATGTAACTGAATCGCACTTCTTGCTACTGGCCTTCAGCAGAAGTAGATTTATTCAGCTATTTGTTCCTCAGCTCCCCAAAACAGCACATTAGCCACTGTACATGTTCACACAGAACTTTTTGTGAATCGTCATGGAAATTGGAACGGGCTGCACTGCCATGGGCTTCAGCTGGAAGGACATGAATGAGAGAGTGCAGCATCAAAGTGGGAAAAAAACTTTATTTTGCATGACACAGACTGGTCAGATTAACTCTGAGAAGTTTGCTATCACATTTAATACTTTCAAATGTCACAGTGGATAATTTGAGAGGATAATTCTAGCAGCCTCATCTATACACCTTTCTGTTATGGTTTCTCCTATTCCTGCTCACATCCTTTGAGGATCTGGGATACCGTAATCTGCCAAAGGTGAAACTGATAAAGTTAGGACCTTTTTAAAAAGCAACAACAAGGAATGTTCTTACAGCCTTGGTAATTGCAGGGAACCATAATGTGGAAGATTTGAATTTAGATCTTGGGAAAGGGTATCTTGCCTCTACCTGAGATAACATCTCTTAATCTTTGAAAAGAACCACATGAATAATATTCTACTTTACAGCAAAAATAAAGGCACAGCGCAGCACTGCTCTTTTAAAAAAAAATATCCATTGGCACTACTGCAAATCGTATGAATACAGTTGGTTAATAATTTATTGAGCTTTCAGAAAGAAGTCTGAAAACCTCCTGCTAATAACATTCTGATCTCAAGTTTTTGGTAAGAGAAACATTGTACCAACTACCCTGCTGCTTGCCACCATAATTCAAAGAGATTTAGTACCTGTGCTCACTTGGGGGAAACTCTAGTTTCAATCTGAAACTTGCAGCAAATCAATATAATCTACATTACAATACATGGTCTGATTCAAGTGACAGGATACTTTTTAATGATCTCCCACTGTGTATCACTTTTATGTTTTATTGTTGAAATGTTATTTCAGTACTAGTAATTTCTCATGGAAAAAAAGACTGCTTTTGTTTCTGCCAGTGTCAGCTGCTTTATTTCAGCATTGCCTAAGTTATGTAACATTTTCAGTCAGCTCCACCTTCAACATAGAAATATAGGCAAGGATTTATGTTAAATGATGCCATTAACAAAACATCCCAAAAAAAGCAAGAACACCACAAAAAGCCCCACCCAAAACAACCCACAGGAAATACATAGATGACAAGGTTTCTATCATGTTTCTACTTACATATTTCTCTTTCTCCCTTGGAGCCAATAGAGAAATGGAAAGCCTACTGACCAACAAGCATATACTTCTATTTCTTTCAGCAAAGCAGCAATCCTCTTCCAGACAATTTTATTATATGATACTAATGTCTGATTCTATTCTTGGAAGCCTTATCAGAACTGCTCTCTGACTATATAATATTTTTAATCCAACCTTAGAGGAGAGGAAAAAAAGAAATTAGAGGAGGGAGATAAACACAACAATGCTTTAAGTTGCCTATATTTCCTGATTTTTTTTAAATAGCATGTATTTGCTCAGATTACTATAAAACATCATCTTACATTTTAAGAGAATGTGCCCAGAAACAAGGTGGCTGAAAGTCACTAGTAATTAGGACACCAAGGTTTTGTCTGCACTTTAATTTATGCATCTTTAGAAATTTAGCCAAAAATTTTTCTCAGAGAATGAGAAACAGCCATACAGGGAGTAAATGATATGGCCAAGGTCATCCATGAGGCCCATGGTACGGCATTGACCTAGAGCGCAAGTTTCTTGAGCCTTAGTTCTAGCCTACAGTAGGGATGTTAAGAATATTAATGAAAGACAAATGAGAAAAAAGCTTATAATGTCTTAAAGAAGGGGAAAAGCAATACTGCCTGTAGTTCCTTGACAACATCATGATACAGCCCTGCAATCGTCTTTCTTACAAATAATGCATCTATAATACAATGGAGATATACAACATTCACAGAAAAAGAAAATCTTGGTAAGAATACAGAGAAGAAAGCAAATGTACTTATAAGGTTGACAAATTAACTAAAAGAACATTTTATATAAGTAAAATTGTGATATTCAGAAGTCCAGACACAACTATCCAAGGTGTAATCTCTAAGAACAAAACCTTCTGCGTAAGACTTCATTAGGTGTAGTGTGACTGGAATCAGGGTTAAAAGCCTCCATCAACACTAGCATTTAGTGAAAATTAACAGGAGCAGATTTGCTGACCCAAGCCGTTAGTGCTGAGGACCTGATGCCCACACATTTGAGAGGGTTTTGCTTTCAACTAGCCCTAATTGTGTCCCAAGGCCAGAGTTTGTTTTCATAAGAACAGCATATGAGGTTTGCTCCTGGCAAATATATTTTAGGTTGATATAAATGGGATCCAGTATAAATCCTCATAATAAACCATAGCCCTGAAGCTGGGAGTGAACAGGATATTCATTTCAAAAGCAAACCCCTGCTGCAAACTTAAACACTATTACAAACGCATTCAATACACCTTGTAGAAAAAACCAAGTACACAGGCTGAGTACACTGACTAGTTCTGACAAAGGATGCTTAATAAGGAAGAAGAACATGAAATTAGGCAAAGGAAAAGGTTAGCTATAAGGATATAACAGACCTTAGAAGGGAAGATCATTAGCCTATGGTACACCTGAAGGTAGATCATAAAATCATAGAATCATAGAATGGTTTGGATTGGAAGAGACCTTAAAGATCATCTAGTTCCAATCTCCTGCCATGGGCAGGGACACCCTCCACTAGACCAGGTTGCTCAAAGCCTCATCCAGCCTGGCCTTGAAGACAGCCAGGGATGGGGCATCCACAGCTTCTCTGGGCAACTTGTTCCAGTGTAGATGTTTTCCATCCATTGCCTGTGAACTCCTTGCTACTGAACCATTTTATGTAACTTGACAAAAGTGAAGCAATGACTGAGAATGAAAAGGAAAAAAATTCCAAATCTTTTGAAAGACTGGTAAATCCTTGTCTCAGATGAAATTCTTGATTCACCTGCAAACATCAAAACTTACTTGTCTACTGACTATGGCAGAATAACTATGTTGCTAGAGAGTTAATCTGGAGTGGCTGACTTCTTACCAAATAACACCTTTCATTTCATGAAAATTTATGATTCTAAAACAAATAATTCTGGAATCAAAGAATGAAACCTCTATAGCATCCTGTGGGAAAACAGCATGTGTAGTCGGTGATCCTGATTTTTTCAATGATCATGCTCATTTTAGTCCTATTTTCCAGCTGGTCGATAGGAAAGCTATACAGATCAGGAAAGCACTCATCTCTCTGAATTTCTCCTTTTCTGCCTTTCACAAGCAAATAATTTTTCCATTTTAGTTTCCACAAGGGTGCTAATGGAAACCCATTTTGGGCTAAACAAATGATTAAGGCTAATGGATTGCTAATGCATATTACGAGCAAAATTTCACAAAAGTCAAACTCTCAAATTCACATATCCCCAAACAGGTGGAAGTAGATGTGGAAAGAACATTAACAGTAGAGATTGATTTCTGTGCATGAATCTAAGTGAAGGTACTGCACTGATATATAGAGAAGAAAAGGAAGAGGCACTAACAGTGACAAAAACAGTCAAACAGGGAATAGCAAAAATGCAGCTTTTTTACACATTTATAATGATGTTTTGTTGCAGAGTGGCTTTCGTTTCTAAATCTGCATTTATCTACTTTCAGTGTAATGCTGACCAAAAACTTAGTTATGTCCTGTTGTAAGTATTACAAAACTGTGGGAAGGTCTCAGGCGTCTGCATGGAGCTACAGAGATATATTCTGCTGATTTGTCTTAGAAGTCAGAATATATGGTGCCTATTTGCTTCACTTCAGTAGGATGAAAGCTAAAAAACCTGTAGGGATTCAAGCACCGTATTTTGCACAGAAAACATGAACTCACAGATATCTCTGGGAGGTTTGAATTTAACCAGCTCTGCTTGGTACTTAAAGTTCTCTCCAAATCACTGCTGAAAAAGGATTGCCAGAAATTAAAAGAAGGGACATTTACGGAAAGGCCACAGGCTGTATTTATCACAGTAGCTTTTAAAAGACAGCTATTGCTCTGCCACTGAAAAATTATATTTATTGCAAAATCATCTCTCTGGTTTAAGCACAAAGATGTTTTATGCTCATCACCTGCCCAATCTGAAGCATTAATTACCAAGAAACATAACTGAGACCCTGTGTTAGTATCATTGACTGAATAATTGAACAAAAAACTTAAGAGACTTTAAAACCAAGCTGCACTCCAAAACTGGAAAAAATAATGAGCATTTCTGCATCATTTTTTCCTGACAGGAAATTAACAGGCACAGTTATTGGCTACACAGAAGCCCTTTAACACTTTGGTTCTACGCTTAATACTTTATGCCCTTTTAGTCAGCTCCTACTGAAATATCAACCAGAAACCCATTTTTTTTTTTTTTTAATGTAACAAAATTCCCAGTGAAAAGTACACGCAGTAAAGTTTGCAATCTGGCAAAGGTGTGTTGGAACTTTTCCAGCTGGTTCAACAGCATGTCTTAAAATATATACACCACAAACTGTGAAGTGTACGTGCTCTTTGGCATACACATGCAAATCCTTTGAAGATTCCATGTTTAGCACATCTTAACTTTATCTCTCACTTCACTGCTGTGTTTAGACAATACGATGGCAGACATTAAAAAGATGAGGTTTCTATTATTTTATTGCTTGTGTCATAGTTTTTATGTTATTAATGTTGGGGGGGGGGGGGGCTCTCAAAAACCTCTATTCCAAGTAATTACTTCAAATATGTGAAACAGAAATGTAGTCTTAATAACATTGCTGATTTAGTGCTCTCAGGATGGATCCTGGATTTCACCCTTTTTGAAGTCCTCGGTATAAAATCGTTCTGCAAATGCAATGAGGTACTATCTTTTAACAGAGGACCACTCTTATTGGGAATGAGAAGCAACTCATTGTATTTGTCAAATTCACTTTTCTTGTCTGCATAAGGTGAGAAGTTTCACTGTCTAGTTTTCCTACTGCAAATGCCTTCATAGCCTGGTTTTTATTTAATCTCTCATTCTGGTTATAGTGTTACCCAAAAATGACATTTAGTCCCTCTCATGCTTAGAGCAATGCACAACTACTAGCTGGAGCTTATCCAGAATAGACAAAAATCTCTGGAGTGTGATCTGGAAAGGCATGCCTTTGTCTACTTAGGTACAACTGTTCTAAGTATACGCCATATAACCTCTACACTGCAATAGTCTATTAAGATATGGGGCACTGTTCCTCGACATATCCTGGGTTTTTCTTTTGTTGTTGTTGTTGTTGTTGTTGTTGTTGTTGTTGTTGTTGTTGGTTTGGTTTGGTTTTTTTTAATAACTATTAGAGGATAAACTTTCCTTCCATTTGGGAAAAAAAATCCTCTTGCCACGTTACACAAATTGTTATCAGATTTTTATTAAATTCCTTGCATAATATATATGATATCTCATTAGCTCATTTTAGCTCTGAGTAATACAGCAGTTTAAAGTGTTTGCTTCTATCTCTTTTTTAAGAGAGCAGCATTTTCTTATAGGATATTCAATATCAGTAATAAGGTACAGGCTTTGTCCCTGCTGTGTCTTCTATAATGGTTGTCAGCTGTTTGGACATTTAATCCTATGCATTCTTCAGAAGTCCATATTTGTTCCAGAGAGATCCTTTTCTTACAGATCCCTTTGCCTCCTGACCCAGAGTCTGCCACAGTAGTGTTCATCTGACCTTCTTGATGAGGTTTGTGCCATAATTCCCACAACAGCATTCAGCTCAGCAATCACCAAACATGATTTTATGAGGCTCAAGAATTTCATCCGACTCTCACTTTGATTAGTCTAACCAGCATTTTGTTGTCTGTCTACTATTTTTGAGACAATGTTTCTTGGCAGGATAAAATTATTTTACCTTATTTCTCCTGGGATTTGACACAAATGCCAAAGTCAAGCATTTCGTTTTCAAACCCAGTCCTAATTACAGAGATGGAGAGTTAAGGAAGAGTGGCAAAACCCTTCTAGGACTGCTGGCAGTTTGTTTAGACCAAAAGATTTTAAAACATAATGCTTTTCTTTCAACAGAAAATACCTAACGACTGGTACAATAACCTTCCTAAAAGCAGAAGATGGTGTTTCCAGACACTGGGCACACTAATGTCTTTTGGATAGGGTGGATCAACTGCAACCTATTAAAGAAGAGCTTGGCTCAGTTTAATTGAACCTTTCTGTTAAGTTTCATGTCATCTAAGGAGCTGAAGTCTTGGCAGTTTGGATTTTTTCCTTTCCCTGTAGATAAATATTTTTATTGTCAGAATCTGAAACACTTGAAAGGATCAGAGATGTACAAACTAAAAGGAACATGAACTTTAATATTGAAGATGAGGATGGAAATTTTCATCTTGCACTGGAATCATATGATGCCCTGTTTTTATTTTAGTTGGATTCCTGAGATTCATGATTGATGTGACAGAAATACAAGAAAGGGGGAAAAAAAGGCAAGGTGTTGACATCTTCATAGATTTTATTGTAGATATTTTGGAACAAAGGGAAAAGAAAGAGGAGATGAAATTGAATAAAGGGTCTTAAAGAAATACATTCTAACATGATCGACCATCTGTTTCTCACAGGAGCTACCCATTTCCTTCTCTAGCTGTCTTGTGCATATGATAATCTGCACCTCTGCCAACCTGGAGACTAAGAACCCAACTTAAAACTTACAGAATAGTGTTTCCATCTGCTCCTGTTTAGGTCATCTAGCCATCTAACTTTTGCTTGATTCTCTGCTGGAGCTGAAATCAAGTCATGCACGAAATCAGTACAAAGCCTATGAGTCACCCAAATCCCACCTGAAATAGAGCAAGAGGCAATCTCATCTCAACTTCATGAATTTTGGTAAGAAATGCAGATCAGAATACACACTAATAGTAAATCTATGTGCCTAATTATAATGGTTCCACTTCTGCACATTGTTAGTGAAAGATTAAGCCTATACTATTTAACGTCTCTCTTGCTTTCAAAAATGGCTTTAAAAAATAGATATAAAACCAAAATGATGCTGCATCAGAATGTTTACAAAATTTCACAGGTGCCAATGCCAGAAGATTGGTTTCTGTGTGCTGCTCACCAATGTCGCACAGGGTTTTATGTCTAAAGTTCACTCTTCTGCAATGTCTTCCCACTCTGAGCTTGGGAGTTCCTTGAAAGCTTTTGAAAATATACCAATAAATAAAGCAGCATTGTCAATTGCTCCTACGCTCCAATACTCCAGATGTAGAACTGAACTGCAACCTTCCTGAGTCAGGATGTGACAACCATCCTAGGTATGTTGCTCAACACACTGTTCCCTTGTCAAATTCAATGATGACATCATCACTTCTTTTACTTTTTATTTGTCTTCTTTCCCTCAGTAGTGCTTACAAGTCTTTCTAGTCCACACAATCTCAAAACATAGTTAACAAACTGCATGTCTTTTCAAGAGCATTAACAACAGTGTTGGCAGATATCTTGTGCCGTTCTCAGGTTCCAGGTGGCACAGGAGAAGGGAAGGACTGATGAAGTCTGTAATGGCTCTTCAACTGGCAAGCTGCATGTACAGCTTTGGGACCCCTCTGCCGTACACCAGTTAGGAAACACAGAGTGGGGAGAGAAGCAGAGCTTTACTCCCACAAAAATCCCAAGGTTTCAAAATTTTTCTGCATTCAGCACTGGAATTAAAATAAGGCAATAATACTGAACAGTGAATAGTTCAGATCTAAACGCTTTCTTGAGACCTGGAAAACCAAACTTTAAATTAAGCATAGCAGAGACACTAACCTGAGTTTCAACACCACCTACCCTAGGAAGATGTATCTGGGTGAGACACTGTGGGTGCTTATATAGGGTCCACTTTCTGAATTGCACCCAAACTGGAATTTTGATGAAGCACTGTCTTTTCTGAAAAGCCATTCTGACAGAAAATGTCTGTGCAGATTTATTGCTGGCACTCCCAAACCACAGCTTATTGCCTAGTCAGTGCTGCTGGGCACATTGCTGGAAATTCACAACTGACTTGGATGATACTGTTTCCTAGATCTTTCTGTCATCAGAGCTAAAATGTCCCAAAGGATCTGGACCACTAAATTAAACTCAGAGTGACAAAAGTGCCATAAGAACCCACTGGATACCAATCTACCTTTAAATAAACTGAGACACATAACTGCCAGTCTGGATGATGTTCATTCAGATAGCCTGGTTTATTTAAAAAAATACAAATCTCTCTCTTTTTCATACCTGTCCTAATATTCAGACAAGGGAATAACTCTTTCTACAATGTCTTCATCCCTACTTTTTTTTCCCCCAATGCAGCAAACTGCATTGTTTGTTTTGCAGCTGATCATGAGACCCGTTAATACCATTAATGGCAGTTCCTAAACACCTTCCAAATGTGACTGGAAGCCCAATGTTTTCTCTTTTTTAACCAATCCATACTGTATGTCCTGTCCCTCCAGACTCTTAAGTTACCTGAAGGGGCTGATTACAATTTTTTGTTATTTATTGGGGACTGGGTTTAATCCCACTATTGAGTGAACAGGTTCAGATTTCTTTGTCATGGGTTTTTAGTAAGTTCATGAAAAGTCCAGTATGCACTGATGAGAATTATAACCCTGAAGGAAAAGATGACTTGATACAACTATTTTCTTGGCAACCCTGGACAAGTCACAGACCTGTAAGTCAAAACCAGAAAGAAATATATCTGATGTATAGCTTGAGCTCAGTATCATGCTGCCATTTTCAAAATCAGTAGGCCTGGAAAGGCAAGGATTAATCAGAGAAAGAATAAAATAGTGTCCAGTAGTGCTTAAACTAAAAGAAGAATAAACACAAACAACTTTGTATAACTAAGTCCACAAGTTTGAACATAACACAGAAATCAATCTCCATGCATAGTCCAGGAAAGAAAAGCTCTCCAGACTTCAGCGGAATAAAACGTACTGACTGCACTGAAATGCTGAATTTCAACTCTCTGTGAACTGACTGCCTATCCCTAACTACTTCCTCCAATCCATCCTCCACTCCTTTCTAGTAGGAGGGGAAAGAATGAAGGAAAACAGGGAGGAGGCAGGAGGGAGTACGAACAAGAACAAATCTCAATACATGTGCCCGCCTTACATGTCACTGACTGTTGGGCATGCTTAATGACAACACCGCCACCACTCCACACACACACACACCCCGAGCCCCGTCAGTCTGTCTGAGTCGCTCTCAACACGTGCAGCCCTACCTCCACACCTTTAGCTTTCTCCTGTGCTCCCCCGGGTCTGGGCCCACCACCGCTCCCCGCAGAGCGCCAGCCCGGCCCGCCTTCGGGCGCTGTCCAATGTCCTGCCGCCTTCCCGGCCACCGGCATTTCCCGGTGGCTGCACTTTCCCCATGCCCCTGGCTGTATTGTTACGAATTGCACTGCAGAGGATGCTTTCACCTGTCTACATCTGGGCGGTGGCATATTAAAGATTTCACACGTAAGAGAATTCTTCTCCCTCTCTGAAAAAAATACACGTTAGCAAAATCATAGAATCATGGAATCATTTAGGTTGGAAAAGACCTTCAAGATCATCAAATCCAATCATAAACCTGGCACCGCCAAGTCCCACTAAACCATGTCCCTCAGTGACACATCAGCACATCTTTTAAGTACTTCCAGGAATTGTGACTCAACCATTTCCCTGGACAGCCTGTTACAATGCTTGACCACCCTTTGGGTGAATAACTTTTTCTTAAAATCCAATCTAACCTTCCTCTGAGGGAACTGGAGGCCATTTCCTCTTGTCCTATTGCTTTTTTCTTGGGAGAAGAGACTGACACCCACCTCTCTGTAACCTCTGTTCAACTAGTCTTAGAGAGTGATAAGGTCTCCCCTGAGCCTCCTCTTCTCCAGGCTGAACAACCCCTGTTCCCCCAGTCATTCCTCATAAGCCTTGCTCTCTAGACCCTTTATGAACACAGAACTTCATAGCTGAAGAATTCAGAGATGCTTTTGGTGTTTATATATGCTACAAACAAGAGTATTTTGAAACTAGGCACAGCCTGAGAACTTTGAATGTGATCTTCCTGTAAATGTTATTTTTTGTTGTATTTTTAAGTAGGAAATCCCCAAACAGTAATTCTCAACCCTGATTGATTTCAGTGATATTGGAAATACAAACCTATCTCTTTTATTGGAGCTGCTTACAAAAGAAAAGGGGATTCACAGAGCTGGAAGATGGGGAACAGAGTATGATTTTATCCATGTAGTTGAAGGAATAATCAGTATGGGAATAAACAACAGATTAGCAAAATATTCGTTGCTAGGATGAAAGGCTTTCCATGCAGTTTCTACTGATGCGTGTTCTAATGAGAGGCATTTTGAAATGTTGCTTACATTGTCACGGCAGACTTTATACTGAACACGCAATGATTTTCTTTGTTTGCCTTACAAACAGCAACAGTATTCCTTTCTAAAAGTTGCTGTTCACAAGACTACGGAGATTTCTGAGCAATACATTCAGTAAAGAATGCACTGAAAGTGGTGCACAAGGGCTTTCATAGGTAACAGAGTCATGGTGAAATGTGCGTCATCTGATTTGAAATCTCTATAAATAATTTGGTTGTACCTAAACTAGAAACTCTATGCTGCCTGCGGTGAGTGGAAATGAATGGGTTTCTCCTGTGGACAATTAATCTCAGCCTAAGACAGATGTCTGCACTGGACAGACACTTCCAAAGAACAACTCCTTTTTCCTCCTACATTGCAGCTGTAAGTAGTCTTATTTTGACGGGTCATCTTTAAATATGTAGCTCCATTTCACAGGCCACTTCCTAGGGAATGGGAGATTTTGTTTTTTCTCGGTCCTCTCTCCACAGAATCTTTGTAACAGGGCTCTTCAGAATGCAGACATCATCTTGAAAGACATGAGATCATCAACCCACCTGTCCCTATTAGATATAGACTTAGAAGTCTGATGATTAAAATGTCATTGTTTTTACCTCTTTCATGTTCAATCCTAGCAATTTTCAGTTTAAGGGGAGAAAAAGAAGCTGAGTAAAGGAGTTGCCTTCTTTTATCTATTTTCTTTATATTTTACTTGCATATAAGATTGTGATACATATTTTTAAAGGGTACAGTTCTGAAAATCTCTAGACTGTAAGGGCCTGTCTTATCAGTGCAATAGTTTCAATAAAAGATAAAAGCAGTGCAACCTGTATGCTGATTTGATGGCTCTGGAAAAGCCAGTTCAAGGGCTAAGCAGAGAGAGAGAACATTATTCATCTCTACTAAGTCAATGCCAATTAGTGTCACTAGTAACAAACTACAAACTGGATTAGGAAACAATCAGATATTCACAATGTTACCTTTTAATAAACTCTTCTGTGAATGACTGATAGAAAATGTTTTTATGTTGGTGCATCTAAGAGTCCTTTTGTATACTGTAGACATCAACAAATTAGTCAGCTAAGGAAACATCATTATACTGCATCATAAAAACAAAATGAAAGACATACATACATAAAATTTGACAGTGTTGTTATTCCCAGTTCATGGTACTGTATCTAACTTTGACATGCATGTTGACATTACGGCAAACTCTTAATTCACAGTACACTCATCTCAAATACCTTAACAGATTGCTGCAGTTTAAGAACTCTTATCTTAATTAAATTCTCTAACTTGAATGCTAGCATTCATATTTAGGCACAGTTATTTTTCAGAGTCATCTATTTCTTATTTGTGAGCAATGTTTTATTTAAACTTGCACATGAAATTAAGATATTTACAATACACTTATTGAAATGACCCATCTTTTTTCCCTTTCAAAACATTTTGTTTTAAGGTAGAGTTTGATTTTGCTTTGAGGCACTTGATAGACACAAGCTCTTCTGAAAGAAGAACAATACCCTCTTCTCAGTCATCAGAATACATGCTGTTTTGTGGCTCATTAGTCTTGTCAGACTCAGAATTAATATCACTTTTACTCTTCAGACGTAATTTCTTGGACATCTGGATATAGCTAATTACATATCAGAGAAGTTAAATGAAATTATGAAAATGGAAGCTTTGATCTTCAGTTCCCATATTGCTCAGGAACACTACACAGGTCTTCACAATACTGTGTATTTTCTCCCCTTTTTACTGCAGAAATAGCTTCTTTAAACTAACATATTTGCTGACAGCTCTTAGAACACAGAATCAACCATACTATGGTTTCTGAGGAACTAACAAGGCATTTGATTCCTCCCACCCTTGTCTCCATATCACCTGCAGGATGCTTTTCTCCCCTGCCACAGACTGACAGATAGATTCACCCTCCAGTTTGGCAAGTGCTTCAAACATGGTCCTTCTTCCCTGATATCCTGCTGCTTCTATGTATCTCTGCAGCACTTCTCTCCCCCATTAATGCAGAATTATTGCTCCTGCCTTCTCCCTGGTTACCTCTGGCTTGGAAAAAGACTTATTTAGGTTTATTATGGGCATGGCCCCAAAGACTCGGTGGTCTGCATATCAGGCACTTCAGTGACCAGCTCCAGGACCAAAATTCAGACGTTGAACAGGAGAAAAACACTGTTGACTACTACCAGTAACAACAGGCAGAAGACATATACTCTCAATACCATTCCTCCCCTTCCTGATCCCGAGCTTGGCAACATTCCCATACCAGCACTTGAAAACCTAATGGCGTCAGATTCCATTTGTTCACGTCCCAAATGTTAAATTATTATCTTTTATGAAGCTCTAGATTGTTAGCCACTACTTAGCTGCAAAAGTGTCAATCTGGGTCATTCAGCCTAAAAATAAAAGTCACAAGATACCTAACAAAATCTAAACCCTATCTCCCTAAATCAGTGAGGGTTTCTGTTCTTCAAAACAACATTTGAAGTCTCCCATAGAGTGGAACAACTGCTTTTTCTATTAAGAGAAGATCATTTTACTATTCTGTCTTTAAAATGGGATGTCGGCATGTGGACTCCACACAGCACCCACATTAAAATAGTGCATGTTGGCTTCAAAGGAGCTATTATGTAGTCTGTAAGTTCAATGATCTGCAAAGCAATAAAGAGCTCCTTCTGTAGCCCTCACGGCCTATTGAGTAAATAGTAAGCATTTAAGAAAACTCCATAATTACATGTTTACACACTGGAGCCATTATGGGTGATCTAAAAAAAAGTACATGTATTTTTCTAAAAAAATTCCTTAATTACAATTTTTACATGATTATAACTCCTTTATAGCCACTAAGGACTAGCAGCTACAGAACATACAGGCTGAAAAGCTTACAGTTATATGTTGTATTTATATGCAGTGTTGACAAAATAAGATGTCAGCTGAATATTTTAGATATTTAATACTAATACTTTAAATTAAATACATCTAAATTAAAAAATAAATAGAAAAAGGTAATTCTGAAATTTTCTGCCATAAGTGATCAAGAAAGGTAAGATGAATACCTGCATCTACCATTCCTGAATTCAGGTGTTTGTCAAGTACTGAAGCTTTAGGCCTAAGTTTGGTAAAGAATTCAATAGCTTGATGCTTTTAGCTAGGTCAACAGGGAACTCCAATGGTTGTATCCTTAGAGATCTGTGCCTTGGACTCACTTGCCTATCTGTGAAGTACATTTCCCTTCCCACAGCTACAGCTGCTCTACTCTGGTCACACAACAATCACAAACTTTGGCTGTAAAAATAGCTTGTTTAATTCCTTCCTTATGTAGAAGTTTAAATATGAATTTTAAGAGACTATATCATATAGGTGGAACATGGTCTTAAACTGAACTTGTATTAGCTTGGCACAGTGTTCCATGGATAAAACTTGCAGTAAAAAAAAGAACAGCATCCATTAAGGATGGGACCAACCATGCATTTTTCATAGGTGAGAGCCATATAGGACAGATCGTCAATTTAGATTTGATTGCCATCACTCACGTGCCTTCAGAGAACCATTTGCAAAGAACTTGCAGCAGACAAAATGCTTCTTCTACATGCTTGTACAATGCATGCTGTTAAAGTGGCAGAACATTCAGTGTTAAGAATACTTTAAAGTAGCATTTCAGTTCCCTTCCTCATATTTTGTATTCTAATTAAACCACAACATTGTTTCTATTCTTAAAATAACAACAAAAGTCTGTCTACTCACTGAAGTGAACACTTCATGTTTTCTAGGAACTCAGAAAAATCCTTAAGAAAACACCAGGGAAATGCTACTAGAAGAACAACCGTGGTTTGGGATCAAAGATTTCCTTTTAACTTGCAAGTACCACCACACAGAGTGAGGAGAATGCAATTTATTGAAGAATTCAGCTTAATCTTTATGTGAATACAAAAAAAAATATTTCCCCCTTTTTTTTCTCGCAATAACTGTCAAATTATGGGCCATTTGGCTTTACAGTAGTTCAGGTACTTGGAAGGATTTCAGTATACTCTACCTAAACTCCCAGAACGGTGTATCTTTTGTAATTGCTTTGGAATGCGTTCACAGTCAGAGGTTACAAGGAGTGTATTCAACCTACTGCTCCTCTGCAACATTACAATATCCTTAATAATTCTGCCACAAGACTATGCAGACCAATTAATGTAATGACATTCAAATGAACACCTACTTAGTATAGCTGCACATTAATTTAAAGCGTTGACCAATAACATTTGCATGCCAGATGCTGAGAGAACTAAACTGTCAGACAGTAGTGATGTTTAATGCACAACACAAATGCATGTGTCTACTGTCATATCAGATATTTTCTCATATCTACCACATACCATTAAGTAACAGAAACACTGTAACAACCATGGATAATCTATAATAACCTGACATGAAAGACTGATGGAAAATGTAGCATTCTAGCCAGGACACTGAAGCTTAACAACAAAATTATCTGCCATTGAGTAGTACTGTCAGTTGTACATCATTGCTTGATAAATACACAGAAGAAGAAATAAAATGACATTGGTATTAAAAGGCAATTTAACCAGGATTTCTGTTGAAATTGGTGTCTAGCATGGGTGTAGTAGGTCATATTACCTTGACAGCAATTTTTTTAATACATCATGTATTTTCCAAAGGTCATTTTTATAATGAATGAGGATATTCTCTTTCAGTGTATCTTTATTTGCACAGCACTTCCTACCATTTAGATGCCTATGCAGATAATAGTACCACACAATACAGCAAAGACGTCAATGGGTGTCAGATGTGTTATTTAAGCATTTAACGCTTAGTGACTAGGTCAGCACCTAAATACCTTTAAAAAGTCTGATTTTCTGTGGGAAAGTTCTTATTCCACAGGTCCATTCTGTTTAAGTACTTAGCATCATGACTGCTCTCTCTAGCAACAAACTGTACTCTGTACCACAGTTCAACTCCATGAATCCTAGAAAACATCTCTTTACCCTGTCTTTTGTGTCTTCCTACCATTTCCTGTGGTCTCTTTACTACACTCCTCCAACACTCATCCTACCAGCAGCTTCATGCCAATCGATGCTTTTTGCAGTTAGGAATTGGCTCCAACCAGCCCATCCCAGTTCCTGGCTGCTAACTGGCCACAAGGCAGGACACAGCTTTCCACAGGGAAATGTTGAAGAAATACCACTGCAGCACTGGGATGCAGCTTCGTGTTGCATTTCAAATGCACTAAAGCAATATAAAATCAACTAAGATGAAAAGGAAAACCTCCTGAGCTAACACAGACAGTACACACTGGAGCTTTTCACTCCTGAGTCAATAGAACTGCTTGCGAATTCTGATCTGTTACAAACATTAAAAGATGAAGGTACTGAACACATGATTCAACTTGAAGACCTTTTGGCACTATTAACAACAGTTCATGGTGAGAATCTCGGTCCTCAGTCCAATTCATGCTGATGGCTGGATAAAAGAAAAAATTAAAAAAAAAAAAAATAATACTGCCTTACTTTTAAAACATGCACTTCTGAGAGGCAAAAAGGTGATAGAAAATGGAACTTTCCTATGTCATTTTCAGAGAATTCTTTTTCAAATCAGAACTGCACAAAATTCAATACTTCTAGCACAGGAAGGCTAGAAGTAACACATAGGAGAGGTTTTTACTTTGTTTTATTAAAGTTATTTCAGAAGGTGGTTTGACTGTCAATAAGGTGGCATTCTTGATCAATTCATGTTACTACACAATGAGTTCTGTGGACCTTCTTCCACCATCAGATACATTGTGTGTCTAGATGATTTACATGAAACGAACACAGTGGACACATTTACACACTCATTACCTGAAGAATCACACTTGTAGATGGCTACCACAGCCTGTTGCCATCACCATGTGCTGGATTCAAAGGTCAGTGAAGACTCAAACATACTGTTTGACAAGTATACACACACCCACAAACAAACCATTGCCTTAGTTTGGCTTCAAGTGTTTATGCTCTTCATACTAGATTGAACTAGAATTCCTGTGGGCTGCTTGCAAGAGACTATGGTCTTTTCAGAAAATTGGCTTTTCACTGTTATCCACCTTAGCAGAGTTGCTTTCCTCTTGCAAAGAAAATTATTCCTCTCACAAAAAGATTTTATGTTTCCTTTTTCTCTCTGGAACATCAAGACAAAGGAAACATACACGTATAGTATTTATATAAACTGTAAATATATGAATAGAGAAGGTGACAAAGCAAAACTGAAGAGTATGTAATTTCAGGATATTAAACCTTGTCCTTGCTTTCTTATTCTACATAATTTATGATGATTATCGAGTGTTCACAATTAGTCCCCAAAAAGCAAGCTGACATTAAAATAGCCTGGAGTTAAATTATTTTCACAGATGTTAGGAGCAGCTAGTAACTACATTAGTTAAATTAGGTTTAGCTGTATTTTAGATAAACTCATTTGCTTTTCATGCATTTCCTATAAGTGGTACTACAGAGAAGCAAGAAAATACCATCCATCCATCCAAGTTTAATTGAAGAGGAATATTCTTCTTAGTGGATTATCCTCACACATTATCACGCAGAGAATGAATTATAAATGGCCACAATTAAAAGTTGAAAACAAAACATAACAAAAGCTTCACTAAACTTAAACCATAAGAGTTTGATACAGAATTCCCTGTGATAGCCATTTACTTTGGAATGTACAAATAAGTTGAGCATGGAAACTAGCATAAAAATATACCTGATGTTCTTATTACACTTTATAGGTGCTTTCTAAAACACAAATGGAAAATGTAACACTGAGAAACCCCCAAAGTTTGCATTTTCATATCCCAACTTTATTATGGGTCAAAATGTATAAAAGTACAGATTTTAATTAATGTATCACACATTATATTGAGAAGCTACCATTTCGAAACTTTCCAAAATTACCTTTCTCCTAGATCTTGATCATAAAAGCCGCACCTTTGGAGAAGAGGTGATTATGGGAATGTGATGGGATCGCATGGCACTAGCTATGATAGACACTTGAGAAAGGGCGGCCAAGCCACCTACCTTCAAGATTCATATCAAAATAGTTATCCAGGCAAGACAGAAGACTCAAACCTTACACCTCAGGGAGCCAAAGGAAATAGTTTATAAGATGGGGATAACTCTTACTGTCCCTGCCACATCTCTGTTTCTTTGTGAGATATGAATGGCACACTGGGGCAAGTCAGCTCTTCTTTGTGCAGCTATGCTTTCGGGTGATGAGGTCACACAGAGGGGTCTGAACCAGGGCACAAGCAGCTCACAAGCCCCTGTAGATCACAAGTCACCCGAGTCGCGCGCTCCTGTGCCATAGCACTGAAGGGCTGTACAATCAAGAAAAAAGGGAAACACGCTATCAGTGGAATACTAAATTGCAGAGCAACTTCCTAAACCAAAAGGTTCACATTAGAAGAAAAATCCTTTCTCTTTGGTCTTCTTCATGGGGAAGCTCTCCAAAAACTGAACAGCTACCTAACAACACCAGTCACTGGAGTTTACTGTTCTTGTGCTCAGCCACCACTCTCCATTTTATGTTCTTTCCCAGTAATAGTGTATATGAGATAGTCATTAGTTGGAGTAGGTAGACTAGCCTCCCTCCTTTCCCTTAATCTTCTTACAAAACAATGAGGAAATTGATATTATCCTAACATAATCCTGTGTTCCAGTATATCTTTGCATGTTACTACCAAAAAGAGCAAATCATAATATCTGTTCCTGTCTGTCGTACATGACGAGAGAGAACAACAAAATGCTTCCATTGTAAGCCTGCTCAGTGGTTCTATTTTAGTCTTTCTTTTAGTCTAGTAATGGGTATATCACCACAGTGATAACAGTACAAGAACCAATGATCAAACATGCTCCAGAAAAAAAACCAAAACAAACCACCAACAAAAAAACCCAACCAAACAAGCAAACAAAAACAACCCACAATCCATTCAGCCTTCAGGCAAGAAAAAATGAACTTCTACTGGAAATTGTGTTTAAGCAACTATCCAGAAAAGACAATGTGGAAGAACAGTTTTAAAATCATTTCAAAGGACAAGCACAGAAGATATGAGCCTGAAAAATACATGAAAATGAAATATTAGCACACAAGAATCAGGAAACAAAGGAAGAAAGTATTAAAGAATACAAGAGACTGAAAATCAGAAGCCTTCGCAGTTAATTTACCAAAAGCAAAAAAAAAAAAAAAAAACCCAACCCAACAGGTGACATTCTATACAGCTAAAAGCTTCCAGGAAAAACAAACAAACAAACAAAGAACTGCAATGGAACAAAAAAGAACTGTTCAGCAGTATCAGCTTCTCGCTTTAGATATTTCACAAAATGCCCCTGAAATCGTAAACATCTAAGTAGAACAGATGTTTCTATGGAACTGTACAGGTCAGCCCGAAAGTTCTAAGTGTATTAATAGATTACCAACTTTCTAAGGAAGTCACATGATCCTTGTTTAAGTTTCCATTCTAAGAAAAACAGTAAACAAATCTGCAAAAGGTTGATGCCCAGGAGGATGATACCATGTTTCCCAGGATTGTGCATTGACCAGATTTCTGAAATCATTAAGACCTCAGTAATTCACAGACAACAGAGAATTAACTTAAAGGGGCAATGAAGGGCAGGATTATTTTTTTTTCCAGCAAGCCTGTCTGTCCCACAAACAAAGATTGGGAAGGGGCTAGGGTGGGATGGAAGGAAGGAAGCAAAAGGCCATGAAGGTAAATCTTTTCAGTAAAACTGAAAGCTTGAGCTTGATATACTGTTAATCCAGTTTGTACAGAGAAGTTCTGCATAATTTTGATGGCATCTTTCTTGGCAGATAACCTAGCAGAACCAATCTGCTAGGATCAAGCCAGCTAGGCTTGTCAGAGGAGGTAATTTAAAAAAAAAAAAAAAAAAAAAAAAAGACAAAAAGGGGGCAAGAACATCTATTCTTATAGCACCAAAACAAACTCTCAATGTGAAAATACTCAAATGTCAAATTTAAAAAAAAATATTACAGCCTCGCTGATATCCAGAATCGTAAGGGTGGGTGGGGAAAGAGGAAATACCATCATGAGCTGATCAAAGAGCTTGGGTTGAAGGCCTGATGCAGGCGATTGGCATGGAGGTATCACTAATCAGTCAGAGCAGAAATCACGAGCCAGGTTCTGCAAAACCAACTAAAGAAGTACACAACGAATTCATGTCAAAGTTTTTTCTGCCCCTTTGGTTTGCCTTTGCTATTGGAACTTCCCAGCTCCTTACGTGTCCACAGGTATGTATGTGTTTCTATGCATCTACACCTCTATATGTATGAATTACATAATTGTTACACTCTTTCTTTACAGAGCAAAGTGAGTTTTGCTGGAGAGTGCTCTTAATATATAAGTGCTACCATGTATGCCCATTAAATCCATCAGAGAGAATTCCAACTCACTCTATACTATTGGTACTATATCTCCAAAACATTCTGGCAATGTGTATGCCATATCTACCACTAGTGGTCGATCTGCACTTACAATATCACCCTTCTCCTGCTATTATTTATGAGCTTTTTCAATAGTACTGATTAACATGAGGGTCTCGTTATGTTTCTTAATTACGAACTTTCTGGAGGCAGGTGAAGAAATCTGGAAAATGAGACACAGAAAAATTACATTAAATGAATTCTCAGATTAGACGCATTATGAAGCTAGGAGATGCATGTGTAAAGAAAATTCAACATCTTGTTCTTTACTCATCATGATATTCCTTTTAGTTAATTAATTGCATTATAATCCTTCCAAGGGGTCTCTGGAGTACTCAAGATAAACCATGCCTACTACTCAAACCAGGGCAGTAGAAAATAGTGTGCCAGAGCACTCATGTGTCTTTGAACATAATAATTTCTTTTTTTTTTTAATGCATGCGTTCAGAAGGCTGTGGGCGCCACTGAGATCCTAAGAGCACCAGACGGTAGACAGCGAGCAAAGCAGGCCCCAATTCCTAAATCATCATGGGATTTTGACTGGTAGTATTTAACTTTTGTGAAAAGCGTGGTCTCTCTCCTGCTGGATTTTGCCACCATGTCTGAATTCCTGAAGGACCTAAGAATTGCTGTTGTGCTTAGAAATCAACGTAAGTGGTAAGCTAGAAGAATCCCTATCTTACCAAAGATAGCTGGAATAATTTCTTTCCCGTTTTTATCACTAGCAGTGCTTTGGGATAAATGATTATATGAGGTAGGAGCTGGTGGTGTCCACATTCCAATTAGCCTAATTTCAAAGCATTAAATATTACAGTGTCGCTTTAGAAATGAAGCCTTAAACAGAGAGACGATTACAACAGCTCCTATACAAGGAAGAGTATAGTAATAGTGGTACTCTTGTAGAGTGTAAAATCCAAGTCAGATCTCAGGACTTGGCATAATGCAAACTACAGAATACGTTAACAAATGAGCCAAGGAGCATATGGCACGTATGGAAGACAGCAGAAAGGTACAGACAGTCAAGACACTTGAACGTGAATCAGATAGCTATAACCCTGGTCAGCCCAGCAGACTGCAGTCTCAGCCTACCTGCTGGTAAACCAGCAACAACCTCGATTCTTTTATGGAAAGATATGAACGAGACTGACAAATAAAAATTGTGTCAGTGAAATAACTCCTTCCCTGTTCATGTGAGCTGTAAGAGCTTGTGTTGTTTATTAGCAGAGGCGGGGCAAGTGCAGAAATCTGTTCGCAGCAGGGCAGCACATAGCCACTGACCATTAACTTGAGATACTTTATTGCCTGAGAAGAAGGCTGACTCGTAGATAAAGCACTCATCTTTCTAGGTCGCTTGGCTGAAGTGTGCTGTGCCATGTATCTGAAAGTCTCTGAGAACAGCTGACAGCCTAATAACAGAGTTTCTTCAGGTACTGATTCACGGATTATTTTTTTTCCACCGACTCACTGTATATCTACCTTAGTCTGCACATCTAATGAATACATACAGCATCGTAAATAAATTGTAAAGCATTCAGCTGATGCTCAGTCAGAGCACTGAAATGAAGGTAACTAAGAAAGAAAAGCAAGATCCAGTAAAGGGCTCCTTTGCCCCCTCCTCCGGATCATGCTCAGTAAGGCATGAAGACAGATAAGCTGGAGCTGTGGCACTGCTGGGCTTGGGGATCCACAGACTTCTGGCTGTGGCTCCTTGCAGAGATTCTGCTCAGCAAATTTTCAGGTCAGAAGCAGCGAAATTCTGCTCTGTGGCCCTCCCGCCCTTAGCAGCAGCAGCAGTCAACCCCAATTTTGCTTTGAGCGCTTAGGCTCGCAGCAAGAATTGGGTACTTTAAACAGATATATGGAGATTGACAAAGCAAAGCTGCAGTAAATGCATGTTACCATAAAATTATTACCAAATCCTTACCAGGATTGCCATATGCTGCAATTAAAATTCAGTGTAATTGATGAGAATGGTATTTGGAGAACAGCAGCAAAACAGAGTCCCAAAGGAATGGTAATCTCTTTGTGCTAGAAACTTAGCTAGTTTAAATCCATGAACTTCAGTATTTGATCCCTTATCTAATCTATCTGTCTACTAAGTACCTACCTTTTAGATAGAAACTCATCAACAGGCTTGTTCTTTGAATGCTTTCTGATTGTTACCCTAAGGCCCATTCTACACTCACTTTGTATTTTTAACATTTTAATTCAATACATCCTGTGCCACCCTTTGCCTTCCCCTTTATCCCTGCTGAGAGAGAAAAAAGTCTGAATTAGTCATCAGCATTCAGTTAAGACTAAATTTCTACCCTCTTTATTATCAATGATTCTCGATGAAAACTGCAAAGCTGTAGTTCTTAACTTACTTCATAAGCTACAAAATGCTTTTTAACTTCTGTAAACTACAGTCCCATACTCAGAACTTGTAGCTCCACTGGAACAAATTCTGATGTTGCAAATTACCATCATATGCTCTTCTTCTGGTATAATACTTCTTTTACTTTCTTTCAGAGTTGAATAAAATGCACAGATTTCACTGAGAATCTAGTAGGTTTTTTCCTAATATCGTCATATGGGGACTGGAAAATTACTTTGGGCGAGTATTTTTGCAAGGGAACAACTATTTAATGGATCTCATCCAAAATAAATTTGTAGATTAAACCCCACAAACGTTGTATCCAAAATTCAAAGTAGAGTGGACAGGAGCTGTGGCTACAAACCCCTATGAAATTATGTCCTGACATATTTCAGGTTATACATTTAAAATTAAACTATCCAAAAGCAGTGGCTACTTCTGAAAACATGGTGTCCCATCCTTCTAAAACATTTTCCTAGCACTTAGAAACATATCTATGAAAAAAAGGTACCAGAAAGCTAAAGAGGTAAGTGTTTTTAAATATGCAGAATATGTTACAGTGCATCAGCTGATACCATAACTTACTTGTTTTTCTGAGCCATAGAGATCCCCAGCTGCTCTCAGCTACAAGTGAAGGACCTGTGCTAACCACCTCCACCAGCCCCAAATGCTGTCTCCATCCTACACCCCTTTGCCCTTTCCCCCACGCTAAGGTGCCTCACTGCTCTATTTCCCCTACATCCTCCCTGCTCCCACTGTTCTCTTTTCTTCCTCCCTACCTGAGAAGCCCTTCAAAGGATGAATGATATTTAATTATGCTAGGAACACTGAGAAGGAGAGCACTGCCCTGAGGGGCTGCCAGAAAACCAGCATCAAACTTAATGCCAGGGCTTGTTCTATTCAGCCATTTAACTTTTCAATTAATTATACAGTAAATAAGGACTATTTCCATGGGGAGTCAAAGTGCGATCCTGACAATCTTGCTGGTAACCACACATCCCCAGATCAGGGACAATCACATTATGACAAACTTTGTGATTAATGAATTCATGATATTCAGATAGTGTGACAGCTGCAGTATTGCCTGTGGCCATTGCTCTGTAATTCCATCGCTGCTTAAACCCCTGCATGACTCATGGAGGGGCCTGCAACTACAGACCTTGTGCCTGTTGATGAAATTTTTGACTTGGGATCTTCTTTGGCCAGAATCCAAACCAATCACTTCAACAGGGATACTCAACAACCTTTGTGTGGCTACTACACTACCAGGTGGGTACCTCATGCAATGTCAGAGCTCTTCCAAAAACAACACCCCCAGGGACCAGGTAAACTGCTTCACCACCCAACCTTAATCCTACCCATATCAGTGCAGAGCCAGACACGTGGGGACCCCACAGCCTATGCCTCACCACCACCAGACACATCCACTGTGACTTCCCTTTGCCTAGACAGCATTAAAGCACTTCTTCCCTGTGACTCAAACTGCCAGAGAGAATAACAAATATTTGCCACATCTCTCCCTCCAATCCATTAGGAGAGCTTGGTGGCCTGACTGCCAGTATTTTATAGAAACCAGTGTTCTTCCCATTTCTTTAGTGCAACCAGTGTTTTTTGCAGTCAAGACTGGACAGAAGAAACCATGTGAAGTTCTCTGATAAGGTGTACAATAAGTCACACAGAGGTATTTTCAATCTGAGCAGGAATTGCTCAGATTGAAAGAACAACATTCTTTCAAAAGTTGTTATCCAAGAGCGGATGATATAAAATCACATAGTGATTTTATTAATCACACTGTCAGGATAATCAGCGGAGGAACTACCAGAATACATTACAAGCTTTTTCCAGTTTTACATTTGACTTATTTGGAAAGTGGCAAAGGAAACTTAATTTCAAAATGTGGGGCTGGAAGGTTCTCTAACAGGGTTTTTTTTAAGTCAAATGAAAATACATGCCAGAAGTTACATTTTTGTCCACACATTAATCATACAATTCAAAGTTTCACAGCTTAAGTTCACATGCTTGTTTTGTATTTTAAATAAACACATCTCATGTATTGAAGTAAATCACATGTCAGAGACTACAAGTACATATCAGAAATTACTCCTCTTACTTCCAAATCACCATTTCTCTCACCAATCAAGTCCAGAGGAGGCCACGAAGATGATCAGAGGGCTGGAGCACCTCTCCTGTGAAGAAAGGCTGAAAGAATCGGGCTTGTTCAGCCTGGAGAACAAAAGGTTCCGGGGAAACCTTACAGCACCTTCCAGTACCTGAAGGGGACCTACAGGGAAGCTGGGCGGGCACTTCTTACAAGGGCCTGTAGTGACAGGACAAAGGGTAACGGGTTTAAATCGAAAGCAGGGAGATTTAGATTGGATATCAGGAAGAAATTCTTCCCGGAGAGGGTAGTGAGGCACTGGGACAGGTTGCCCAGAGAAGCTGTGGGTGCCCCATCCCTGGCAGTGTTCAAGGCCAGGCTGGATGAGGCTGTGAGCAACCTGGTCTAGTGGAGGGTGTCCCTGCCCATGGCAGGGGGGTTGGAACTAGATGATATTTAAGATTCCTTCCAACCTAAACCATTCCACGAACAATGCCTATTAGTATTTCATAGCACTCTGGACTGTGTTCCTGTCAGCCACCTGATTCAGTTTGAAGATAATGCAGAAAATACTGAATGCCTAAAAAGCAGAAAATAAGAACAAATTAAGTTCTATGAAGATGGACTCCTGACATTATTTCTGCTCCACTAGACACATCTTTCTTCCGTCCATTAGGTGGTGACCTAGTGAGTATTTCAGACCTCACTTGAAACATACCAGCATCTTTACAACATCCAGCCCACCTAATATGCCTATACATATTAAGTTCAGGAACTGCTTCAAACATGTCTCTCAGGTTGAGCAATATCCAGAAAAGGTTGACAGATGAGAGCACCACCTGACTTCAATACACTTGGGTTTTTTTCTGTGTCAGTGAAACAAAATTTTGGTTTTACTTGCTTTCAGTCATGTCAAATGATACCAAATGAAGGAAGAGGGAGTCTGACTCCCACAAAGCAGAACAAGGAACAGGGAAGAAAACAGGTTGTACCATGAAAAACGACGGAGGACTGAAATAAAGATATTGGCCTGGGGGAATGGGAAGGATCATGGTGGGAGGGAATGGGAAAAGCCGGAAAAGCAGAACAAGTATATAGAGGCACCGAACAAGGCTTAGATGATGTGGTTCAGGTAGAGCAACCTGATACTGGGAGAGAGACAGCATAGTTTATAGCTTCTAATATTGAACCATATACTGGAGCAGAGCTCTTTGCCTTTTTATTTTAAGAGGGCCAAATTAGGAAAGTGAGTGAAGAGTAGGTGTGTTGCAAGGATACAACAGATGGGATGTGGACAAACCTAGTACAGAAGTGGGAAGAGAAAAATGACACCCTGTGCAGCACAGAGATATGAAGGAGGGAGACATTTGGTGCAGTATGAGACAGGATCCATGGTTGGATACCGTAGGTCTCATGACGTCACAGGAGAGGCTGGTGTTGAGGTTCAGCTGTCCTCCAGGGTGTTGTCAATACACTGGGCATCTCTCCAAATCCTAAAGATGCTGAAGACTCAGGAAACTGGAATCATAATTAATACGAAAGCCTACCCAGGAGATGGAAGCTTTACTTCTCATCCCAAGTTTTTGCTTGATCCCTAGGTTCATAAAAGAAGTTAAAGGTCATTAACAGCATATCATATGACAGACAGAAGAATGAACACAGCAGTGGCAAAATCTTGCCAGTTTGAGCAACTGTTTCTGGAGATGAGACATTTTGACAAAAGGCTTAACTGCTTGGTGAGAGCAGATTAATGGTAAAGACTTACAGGTCTAGAGTCAAGTTCCAGGTTCAGCAGGAAGCATTCTTCAGCTTTGTATGGACACCTCTGCATGACCCAGAGTCAAAGGAACCTTACATCTTGCATGTCTCAATGCTCCACTGCTGTCAACACCCAGCTGTGAAACCCACCCACAAAGCATTCTGCAGGCACTAGACACTGTTAATGACTGACATAAGGGAGGACAAGCAGCCTACAGTAGCTATCAGTGCCTCTACAGACTTAACTAGCAGCTAGTAGGGTTTGAAATGGAGGAATTCAGTGTCTTGCCTTTGTAAACAGATGTGTAGCGTGTGCTTCCTAATAAGAAAAATTGCAGAGACTTTGATAAGAAAGTTTGGACAGTAGGCACGTGTAAATTTGAGAAAAATGTCAAGAGGCAGCCTCTGCAGATTTAATCTTCTCACCTTATGATACACCATTAAGAAACGCATTATGATACTGTCTTTAATCATATGATCCCACAGCACTCTCAGCACATTTTTCAGAAATATTAAAGGCTAAAGGTACGTGGAAAAAATTGCACTTAAAAAAAACTAAGAGAAGAAATAATCAGACAGAATTCTGTTTTGTTGCTTCAGAAGTCTGTTATCATTGTATCCTCGTGTATCAAAAGCTCCAGCTACTTTTTCAAGTCAGAATCTCATCGGGGAAAAAAATAATTAAATAAAACTTTGCATCTTTAGAGGAATTAAAATGAGACAGTGGAACCCTGCATTAGCCTCTACAGCAAGCCAACAGTACTTGAGTCCTCACTGACAGCAGTGAAGTGCAGAGACCTGCACAACATTAGGAGCCACAAAAGAAGGAAGGAGAGCTTAAACAAGACATTTGTCCTGTAGTGTAAATCAGTGTAGGAACTGGGCCTGACATTCTGCTTGTCCTTCCTAGTGATAAAGAACTAGGATTCTCTACAACGTAGGCAGGAGTATAAAAACATATTTATTGGGGTATAACTGATTTCATACTATATAAATAAGCAGAAGCTATCGAAAACAATCAAAATTCTACAGTGATCATAACCTCAAAAAATAAGTCAGTTTGTAGAATAAACATCCACTCTTCAGTTTCAAAGTCTAAGGATTTTTGCAAAGTTGAGCACTTGCCAATGACAAATTTTAAAGACACCTTTGATAGAAGAGCAAACCTGGGAAATCACTTTTTTTCCTCTTTTTGTCCTGTGTGTCCTGCCATTTCTCAAGCTAGAGATGTAATTTATATGTAAATTTTTCCAGAATACCACTTCAAACATGGAAAAAAGTAAATATTTTAAGAACAGTATATAATCATTTGGTAAGAATATCTAAGTGGTATTTAAAGTACAATGGTAATTAAAAATAATACAATATTAATCAATTACAACCTTTACAGTTTGTGCTACATTTTCTAGTACAAAGTCAGGGAATAAATGAAAAACTGAAAATATTTGAAGCTAAACATACATGGCATTAGGTGAAGCAAAATGAAGTACATAATAAAAGTCATTCTACCAATTTCAATTTTTATGTTTAATTAAAACCTGAACATAATCCTCTAAGAGATTCCTTGAAAAAGATGGACTGAATACAGCTCAAAATAAAGCTGTTAATGCAGACTGAGTTTTGCTACCAGTATAACTACTGGTTTGATTGTTGCTTTTGACTAAACATGCCTATATAAAATATTTTTCAAAAAATATTAATTTTTAAAATTAATACACTAAATTCATGCATAGGTTAATGATAGGATTTCCAAATATTTGTTTGAATTGGAAAACATGGGTGATTCACTGTGCTCATTCTAAAAATATTTATTTCTGAACCTGTCTGGAAAACAACATTATATTAATATTGAAGAAAAAACTTCTCAGAATAAAGTTTTGTATTTTGAAATCAGTTGAGCTGAATATGAAGCTGACACCATACAATTGTACCATCAGTACAATTATTTATTATGGCTTAATCAATGACAATTCTGCAATCTCAGCTTTTCAGTTTGTGTGAAATGCAGAGAGAGCATTGTCCTCGAAATATTACTATGAGTTAGCTGAGCATTGTAAAAGAGTCTGAAGATGCAAGGCACTGTAAGAGTATTCATGTATAACAAGAGCCAGAGTGTTTGTGAACAACAGAAATCTATACTTTTCTGGACTGACCCTGAGAGGTTAAATGCTACAAGTCAGTAAAAACATTACATAGACAATAGTAAAACAAAGCCATTTTACACTACCATAGAGCTTAGCGATAACAAGCTGGGACCCTTCCAACAGATTTCTAAAATGAACAGGCGTGATGGCTTGTTCACTGCACCTTTACTTAAAGGATCACCACTTTAAAGCCAAAACACCTTCTCAACTCTGTTTTCAATACCGCTAGCATCTGAACTTCCATCTCAGCAGGCATTATCACTGGCAGCGAACGGTGCTCCTTAAGAAAATTTTCAAATACATAAAGGCAGATCTTTAGTACTTTATTGTTTGCCACAGATCTTTCATATTCTACTCTGCAAAAGATGAGGCAACACAAATGGCAAAATAACAGGATCCTTCTGCTTTCCAACCAATTCTTGCAAGAGCTTTCAGAATTAAGGAGGAGATTCTCAACAGCCACCTAAGGAGACAGCGCCAGTGATAACCACTTCCAGCCTATATTTATATTCCTCCAGGTGACTAGGAACACTGGAAATATTGTAACCTTTGATAATTTACATGAACCTGTATACTATCATAACCACTCTGACAACTTGGTCAGATGGGGACCAATGTTACCTGATATTTTTATATGGTGACTAGCAGAACCCAGTCAGTTGTAGTCTAACTTCATTACTGCTATACAAATTATCAGGTCAGACATCCCCAAATACCAAAGATATTCCATGTCTTTTTTTCACCATAACTATTTTTGGTTTCATTAGACCCAGTGATAATCACTGTCTACATTTTTTGATATAATGCCACGCCAGAGCAGGGGGATGACCAAAGGAGGCTGTGACCCAATAGGAAGCCACTGCAGAAGCTGTGGACCCATGGGAGCACACTGGAGCAGGAGCAGAGTGTGAGGAGTCCTCCCCCTGAGAAGGAAGGAGCGGTAGAGACAGTGTGTGATGGACTGACCCCAACCCCCATTCCCCAGCCCCCTGTGCCACTGGGGCGGAAGGAGTAAGAGAAATCGGAAGTGAAGCCCGGGAAGAAGGGAGGGGTGGGGGAAAGGTGCTTTAAGATTTAGTTTTTATTTCTCATTATCCTACTATGATTTGATTGTAAATAAACTAATTTTCTCCAAGTCAAATTTGTTTTACCTGTGATGGTAGTTGGTGAGTGTTCTCTTCCCGTCCTTATCTCAACCCACAAGTCTTTCATTGTATTTTCTCTCCCCTGTCCAGTTGGGGGGGGGAGTGATAGAGCTGCTTTGGTAGGCACACGGCATCCAGGTGGGTCAGCCCACCACACAGTATTACTTATCAGTATTCCTTTAAGAGAGGGCAACTTGTACATGGGTAAACATTCATATAAGGATATATTTTAATGATACTGAGATAGCATCTGATAACATACATATAATTGCCCATCTGTTTCTATAAATTACATTTAACATAACATTTAATCACTTCCTATAGAAAAGGAAGTCAGATACATATGCTTTAAAACTTTATTGAAAGATGGTATTAAAGAAAGAAAGGGAGAAATTAAAAAGTAGTCAGGAAATTGATTTCTACTTTTTTTTTTTTTTTACAATGTTTATAATTACAAATATAGGTGAGTAATGGGAGGGGGGGAAGGTAAAAGCTAGAAGGCATTACATTCAAAAGTAATCAAACCTAGAAAAGATCCCTGATTGAGCTTTGTATTGCCAAATATAAGGAGCAGTCTAAGCTTTACAAATGCCAAACATTATCATCTGATTAATTTTTATGCATATAATATGAGAAATAAAAATAAGACGAGGAAAATACAACAGAGAAAATTCCAGGACTTATAGTGAGCAGCACATTTCCAATGAAGCAATCATACCTTTTATTACTGGCAAGACTGGATGAAAAAGTGAGGCAAGATAGCAAAGCTCCTACATTAATGTTTTTGCCAATGAAAACAAAACCATAATGGTGGCTACCAATAATTTCCTTGAATCACTTGGCTGATATACAGGTTTCATGGACTGTTAGTCTGGCAATTGTAACAGAGCTCCCACAAGCTAAGAATTTCAAAGCTGCCAGAAAGGCATTTGGATGTCCATTTTATATTTAAATTTTAACAGATCTGGGTGACTGAAAACAGGAACAGCTTACAAAAACTTGAGTCTTGCTTTCACAGACTCAGAACTGGTCTGTTGAAAGCACACAAGCTTGAACTGAAAGACACTGCAAACATGAAGAAACATCACTGACCTTTGATAAGCCCAGAAAGCACACCATCCATCTGACAATACCAGAACCACGCTTACAAAGACTGTAGGTCATAAAGAAATATATTTTAACTGTAAAGGGTTTTTTGGTGGTGATATTTTTTCTTGTCTGGCAGATGGCAGTAAATTCATAGCAATCAGCTGGATATGCAACAAATTAACCACAACATCTTTTTTTTCCCCAGATTCAAAGGACAATGCAGCCAAATAGAAGGACAGATTAGAAAAAGAACAGCTGAGTTCTGCCTGTGGGATACCAGGGATGTAAAAAAACACAGGACAACAGTCAGCAAAAACTCCATTCTGTGCAAAACATGGTCCAGACACCCTTGAAAAGAGCACCCAGGAGAGATGACTCCAAAAAAATAATCTCAATTCAAACATCAGAGTGTCTTCAGCTGTTCTGGAAATTGCTGTAAGGAGCTATTCAGAGAAATAAAAGAGCCATAGAGGCATACTCAAAAGCAAAAGACCACAATGCGGTGAAGTCTGCCAGCACTCTGTGTGCTGCCCTTGGCCCCTCAGTCATGGCATCCTGCATCTAAAGTGGACTCTCGCACACATGGCACTGCTCTGTGGAGAGGGTGGAGGGCTAAGAGAATGAACAGAAAAGAGCAATGTTATGACAATTACCAGGCTGTCCAGATTTAGATTCACTCAGTATTTCTCCTAGGCACAGAGAACTCCAAGTATACTCATTTTTTGGTTTTGTTGAAACTGGTTTTAAAGTCCCACTGAATAAAATCAGACCATGACCAGTAACTTAGCAGAAGAAAGCAAGCTTAAGAAATTCCCCTGTGCAAGGCTTTTTTAAATAACTACTTATGATGACAGAAAAACCGTATCTTATAGTGCAAGAAAAAAAATACAAAATGTAATAGTTATGTTTGATCCTTCTACCTTAATCCTGCTTTTCCTGACAAAGCAACTTGGTGTTGTAATAAAAGTAGCTTTTATAAGGAGCCATCTCAGGAGTTTAGTTAATGTTTTTAATAAGAACTTTTGTTTCATAAAAAGGCATTTGTCCTAGAGTCTGAATCTACTTTTTAAGTGACAGCAATGATTAGCATAACTAATCTTTGAACCACCTTACTAAAGAAGAAATTAAAGAAGAACACTCCTTAAAGGGAAAGCATCAAGGGTTAAGACTTCAAATCTGGTTCCCACTGATTGATGTCATGACTCATTACCACACTAAACAAATTTCCAGTAAAGATCTGCTCTTAATACTGCTTACGCATCTTATAACTCTATTACAGAAAATGAGTAGAGTGGTCCGAGGAGCTGAGACCAGGTAAATTTCTTTAGAGAACTCTTCTATTTCACATGTGTGATGCCTAGACCTCTTTTTCCTTTTTCTGTCCCATTCTTGTCCCAGTCTGAATAAAAGATGGATTGGTGTTCCCATTGCACCTGGGCTGCTGGCAAGGGTACTCTCTCTCAAGATGGCTGAGAAAGGAAGACGTCAGCCCCAGTCAGCTCAAAAGGGCAAGGAACAGATGCTTTTTTCTTGTGTGTGCAAACCAACAGTTCACCTACCACCTGAAAAATGGGCAGCATTACAGCTACCACCACTCCTTGTCCAAACGCACCAAGACAGAAAGGACCGAGCCTCCCCTCGGTACCAAAAGAGCGATCTCAGGGTCTGACTCCAGCACAGGTTGCCAGTGTGGATCCTAACCCCACACAGGGATCTAATGTGGGCAGTAGGTGGCCACTTAAACCCAGCCAGGAAGGGGAATGAGACACCTTCCCCACCCTCAGCATGACCCCAGGAGTACTTCTGCCTGACCTGCTCACCCTGTTCACTGCAGAGAAACCAAGTGACTAGCCTATGTTAGGACCTAAGGCAAGTCCATGGAATTAATTTAAACAGCTTTCATTATATTGACTATTTCTTAGCTTCCCAAGTAGCTAAACCAGCAAAAGTATGTAGTCTTCAGGCCTAACTAGCAGCTAAGATAAGCTAGACGAGTAAGTAACAAAGAGCTAACTAAGGGAAAATGATTTAGCCTAGACATGTCAATATCATACCAGTAAAGCTTCTGGGGAATTTAGTAAATACCTAAATTTTTAACAGATTTTTCTTTTTTTTTTTTTTTTTGTGGTGATTGATAAACTCCAGGAAACAAACACAGGGATTTTTAAGGGAATAGTAAAATCAAGTTAGGAAAAAGCAAAGTTAAAAGCTCACATCAGCAAGAGTTAACCCTCCACAAAATCAAAATAACACAAATTTTATACATTCAGCAACTACAAATCATGTACTGCTTGACAAAAAAAATGAAAAGAAAAATAGAAAAGGAAAATTATTTGATGTTTTTAATCTGAGTGAGTGAAAAAGCACAAAAGAACAGGTTTCAGAAGTAGGAGAAACATGTAGACTACCACCTTCCCTTAGCCAAAAGGTCTCTCACTGTAGGTAGTCTTAAAAATATGATGGTTCCCAATTGTAATTTATTCTTTCCTTTATCGAGTGTCTTGTTAGTGTGGGTTTAGTTCTGCTTTAAAGATCAACATTTATATAATTTATGAACAAAAGCTTGTCTTATGTACATTATGCAAGGTCCTCAATTTATGTTGATTCCTTTATCATAAAATCTAAGTTGAACCTTTGATTTTAGTAGACTTTCTAAATATATTCAATATAAACTACAGGCTATGTTACAACTTTTACATTACTGGGCTAAGCATATTTTTAATTTTTTTTACAAAGTGAACATTAAGTGCATGTGATTGCTGCTAGAGCACATAAGCTAAAAGTATGGGGGTTTTCCACCCACACCACTCAGATGGCTGAATTGATTTCTCTCTTAGGTGAGAAAGCCACAAGTGATGGGAGCAAACAGAAATGCAGTCTATTTCTCCACCAAAGGAATACTCAGGAATATTGGTTACTGGCATAAGAAAGACTTCAATGTGTACGTTGGACAGTTTATCCATCCCTGTGGTCTCTACAGACCTCTCCGTTCCCCGAGCTCCTGTGCTAATGCTCCTAAAGAGTGGCCAGAACCAATTTGATCCCTGATCAGCAAGGTCCAGCTGTGGATGCTTTCTGTCTGTATTCGCTTCTGAAGTTTGTACCAGCTGTGAAGAGGAGTTCAGTTTTCCTGTGTTCGCAGCAGGGTCCTGAGTCTTGCCACCTCCACTCATTACCCAGGTTACTTTTTCTTTTCTTCTGCTTTCCTTCCTTTTCTCCCAAATTAGCAGTCCAGCATTGATAATAAGAGTAGGAAGTGGCAGAATGAATGGCCTTTCCCATTTAATTTAATGGCATAAATATGAAACATTTATCATTTATTCAGCTCATAGGACTGCTAAAGACAAATTCACCTGTGACACACGCATCAAGATAAATTCATATCTCTTTCTACTATACTTCCATTATTATCAAATTTATCATCCAAGTCTTGAGTACCACCCATGCAGTGTAGGAGAAGATGACTCTATTCAATTCAACAGGATTCTATTTTAAAAACTCACAGCACACACATTCAGAGATATGACTTCATTCAGGCATATTTGCTTAAGCTGCTGTCTCCTTTGTTGCAACACTGAGCTGAAAATGGATACGTAGTGCATGGCATACCCTTTATTCAACATGTTGTTTAAGACTCTGCCTATGCCTAAGTTACATCTACTAATCTTTTGCCCAAGAAGCCCAGTTTCACATCTCAAGCTCTAGATGTGTGAGCTTTTATCTCAAAGTCACCAATTCTATGATATATTGAGCGTCATCACGTATGCACTGCAGTACACCTGCATTACCTGACACATCACTGCTTTAAATACGAATTTGATGTCAAATATGACATCTTTACACAGCACTGAGACATATCCATTTTTTCCTGTTAAACACACACACATTTCCTGTATATGTATACATATATCGAATAAATATTTCAAACTGGCACGCTTTCTTCAACCTCTATCTCATCTTAATCATAAATCCCTTAAAAACCGTTATTCATTTTGACCTTTTGGAATTCAAAGCTGTATAAAAAGAGGTTGGTCTAGAGGAAAGACATCCCTGTGAAATTAAATTCCCAAAATTCAAAATCAGTCTCATCTGTGATATATTTTCTTTCCTTTCTCTTCCCTCCATCTCTTCTCCCCATTCCTTTATCCCCACATCTCATGGTGGTTCTGTTGCTAGATTAGAGACTAGTTCTTGTTTTCCTAACTGCACTTCTTGAATTCAAGAAGCCGCACTGTCATCCCACTCAGTTATTGTCAATGGATTTTCATTCGCTAAAGATGCATTTCACCATGACGCGCAGTATTTTAGAGGAACATCTCTGACTCTTTTTCTCCTCTTTTGCTGCAACACAACAGATATTCCTTCAGACTTTTAACCAAGGTTACGATGGGAATAAAGATGTTAGTCCAGTGAAATGTAGGTGGATTTGTTTGGCTAGACATTGCCTGTCACAAAACGCATCACTCACTAAATGCAACAAAGACGATTCACGAAGCCTCAATGACATATGAAAGAACCAGAAAGACTGATTTTGTCCAGAAACAATTCATGTTTATTAGTAGCTACTCAGTAAGGAATTCTTGCCACTTATAAGCAATATTCGTCATAGCAGCAGCAGAAGGCAAACGAATATAATAAATATTCACTAAGCAGTGGCCCTAGCTACCTTTTCTTACTACCAAGACATTTCAAGGAAGTAATACAAGTAGGACTAGAGTAGTGAAAAGATACGAACAGTGAAAACAAGAAGGTACAAAAGAAAACCACCCTTGCATACTCCATTAGTGCCTGTCAACTCCTGAAAAGCAGAGATTCAGTCACTATTATGAGGATAGTCTTTATAAGGGTGAATTTTATTAAATATATTTTACAGCTTTTCTGTTTACAGTTATATCCAGGGGGTCTCCTACAGCCTAGCTAACCAGGAAGACAGAGCAGATGAGGCCCTCTATAGACAGGTAGCAGCAGCCTCACATTCACAAACCCTGGTCATCAAGGGGGACTTCAACCACCCCGATATCTGATGGAGGGACAACACAGCAGGGCACAAGCAAGCCAGGAGGTTCCTGGAATGCATTGATGACAACTTCCTTCTCCAAGTGATAGAGGAGTCGACAAGGAGGGGTGCCTTGCTGGACCTTGTTCTCACCAAAAGAGAGGGATTGGTGGAGAATGTGATGTTCAGGGGCAGCCTTGGCTGCAGCAACCATGAAATGGTGGCATTTGAGATCCTTACGGAGGCAAGGAGGGTGCGCAGCAAGCTCATTACCCTGGCCTTCAGGAGAGCAGAATATGGGCTCTTCAGGGATCTGCTTGGTAGACGACCACGGGATAAAGCCCTGGAGGGAAGAGGGGCTCAAGAAAGCTGGTTAATATTCAAGGATCACCTACTCCAAGCTCAGGAGCAATGCATCCCAAAGAGGAGGTCGGGCAAAAATGCCAGGAGGTATACTACTTACAGTGTGGAGTATCCAGTAAAACCACTGAGGTGTAAAACATTCTTCTTCATAAAACTAGTAAGCTAATAATGTCCAAGCAACTATTTATATTCTTACACTGTAGGAACATTAACTGAAAGACAGAATTTTCTAAACTACTTTAATAAAAAATGAGGATGGTCAAACATTCCTGAAACATTAATGTGGAGACAAACTGAAACAAAAATCTAGGCAGAACAATGTAACAAGAAGAAGTGTGAATGATAAATATTTATGTAAATTTGTAAAACTACTTTTCAGCTCACCGTCAGCTCCTGCTGAGACAATTATTGATCAATATTCTGTCAAGTATAACATAATTCTAGAGATTTATTTTCTTTGTCCCTCACCTTAACCTTAAGACCTGATGAATTTCAATTGAATATATCATCTTTACTTTTTCTGACCTTTTAAAAAATATTCACTAAGCACATTTTACCTCTATCAAATTTGATGTTCTAAAGGGATTCAGGTGGCTGCGTTAGCATACTGACCTTATACAAGTTCTAAGATGGCTATGATGTAGAGCATGATACTTTTAGTAGAACTGCAGTTACCCACCATCACACACTGATCATTTGGGTCTAGGTTGAACCTTATTTAAGAGACAGCGCAAACCTGTGCCGCTCTAGGATAGATCTGCACATTTAAGAAGACAGAAGTGGCAGGGACCACATCATTCTTCAAAACAGGTTCCTCACAAACACAAGTTGATCCTTTATATAGAAGTGCTCCTGGAAGATTACACATCCCTTCCCTCAACAAGAACGCCTCACCACACTCCTCTCAACAAATTTCACGTCTTCAGAATGAATGGGATAAAAGCTCTACCCTACAGTGCTCCACTAAAGACCAGAGACAACACAGTGCCAGACTCTCAGGTCTCTGCATAAGCACAAACCTTCTCCTCCACCTGCCTACTGGATTATGTGGGTGAGAAATTGATGCAATTCACTGTGAAATCATTTAACACTGTGGAAGAATGTGGCCAACTCAGCAGGCACCTCTGCGCTGGGGTAAGAACGGTGTCAGCATGGCTCAGCCCCCTGGTTGCCACCCTTCACAGCTTACACGGAAGACACTAAGTATGTGCTCCTCAGTCTCTCCCAGATCCCAGCCGCAGCTGGGTACTACCAATCCAGGGGAACATCTGTGAGAGCTGACAAAATCTTGTCCTAAATTGTGCAGGTGGGCCTAGGGTGCAGAGATTTGAACCAAGTTCTCATGAAATCTGGAGAGGTCCAAATACAAGGTTTGCATCTCCCATATATTCCAGTTATACCTTTCAAACTGCCTAAGAGAAGGCTGTCCTAAAGTACTCTTGTGGCACTTCTTGGTATCACCAGTTTTCACTTTTACAGAGATATAAATTTCTCTCTCAATCACCTGACCAGTCCAGCTGTGAGGGCAAATGAATGTCCCCACCTCCCTAAGCCATCTTTATCAAATGTGTCCATACTTGCACCAAACACCAGAGCAGCTAGGATCTTCAGTACAGTCATTCTCCAGAGACCTCAGACTGAAAGGTAATGGGGAACTTACTATAAATCTAGGTTTTCTAACTCATATAAAAACAGACCTGCAGCGTGTCAAAAGCCAGCTATTTTTAAATGGTATAATCATAACATGAAATGTCAAATATTAACTGTTCAATCCATTCATCACTGTAGCTTTGTATAACTGTCTCATCTTAAATTAGTAAGGAAACTGTCTGGAATAGATGCTGCAGTTTTAAGACTAATAGTTTTCACCTTCCAAAAGTACAGGGTTTACACTCGCCCAGAAACCTAATTAGTTACCCTAAATACTGCAGAACTTCTAATTTACTCAAATTTTTAAAAGCAAACAAAAAACAGCAACAAAAGAGAAACCTGCATGAAGAGAGGCATGGGTTTACATTCCCTAAGCTAGTCTGAGCTGGCCACTGTGCACATCTGAGCTGGGAGAAGCAAGTGCTTAAGGATGTATACACGCAACTCGTTACAATAGCTAAAATGCCACGAGGTGGTTCTTGAGAATATATTCTGGGGTTTCGCATCGCCAACAAACCTTGTTGGTGATTGCAAATGGTTTTCTCTGGCTGAGTTTACATGCACTGTTAACAGCATTATTATGGCACTGTGCCATTTCTGCATTCTTCTTTATTCCAAATCAGTCCAGTTCTCAGCAGAAGTGACAGCAAACAAAGCACCATTACAATACCTGAAGAGGTTTGGAGAAATCTGCTGGTTGCCCCTTTCTTAATTCTGATGGACTTAGACAGCAACTGAGGAGTTACCATCAAACATTTACAACTTGGATATATCCTCTGCGCACCAATCTTCCTTGTCACTGCTTGAGGCTGATGGGGACCTGAATCTGAGAGACCGTGACCTGAGACACTCAGATGTTGTGCATTAGGACAGTGCCTTTTTACTCACCTGTTACAAGGACCAAGCGATAATTGCTGGGAAAGCCTCCTTACATGCACTGCACTCTGAACAAGCATGTGAACAGTCCCAGATCCATCACTGCTTCATTCCTGGTTTTATACCCGAGTTAATTAACTGAAACCGTGAGAGCTCTGGCATACCCCACCGGTGTAACACAGGGGAGAGCTACATTCGTAACTTCATCATCGGTGGCAGTTATGTGTATGTGCTGGGCAGAGAAGAGCAGCTGTCCTCTAATAAGGCGCTAGTCATGAGGAATACAATAGTGATGTGAGACCCACATAATTGTCTTTATAAGCACACTGCAGAGCAAGAATAATTGCAAATGCCAGGAACCAGAAAAAAACCCACAACATTCTTCCCCCAGTTTTTTTATTTCAATTCGCAAGAACAGCACATTTCTGCAGCAAATAGAGCTTACTAAACCAGATGCCTTTTGTTATTGTCCTTATGCCTATCTGCGATATTATACAACAGATACCACTTTATTGGTGTCCATAAATAACTTTTATTATGCATCTGAAAAAGCACAGTTTAGCACGACGCAGAACAGCCACCATCTCCTCCAGCGGCTGAGACCAACAACTTTCTTCTGTACCGGCTGTTATGACCTTACCCCTGGGTGATGGCTTTCATCTAAAACAACAGAAAGGAAAAAATAAAAATTGTACCAAACAGCAGCCCCTCTAAATATTCTGAGAGGTTGTCAGAACCAGAAACAAGGCATTACTAGGTATATTGCTGAATACTGCATCCAGCTCCCATTTGTTGTGGTTTACCCTCTGCAAGTACCAAATTTACTGCCATCTCCAAACTCAAAAAGCCAGTCTGATAAAATCCAGGAAAATGAACTCTGTTTGCAGGATAGTCTGAAGCCCATGTCTTATGTTAACACTACCAGTGCCATCATCTGGCTTGTTACCAGCTGCTTTCACTGCCTGTGACTGCTACCAGTGCCAAAGAAGAAAAAAGCTAACTGGATTTGAGAGCATGAGACGGGCATGGCTAAGTACTTAAATTAAAAAAAAGAGAAAGAGGAAGAGAAAATCAACTTTATAGCTAACGGCAAAAATAACATCAATATTTTCTTTTTTTCCTTTTCCAGACAAGCCTCTTCTTTCGCATTCCTTTAGCTGCTAATGTTTTCATTTGTTTTACTGCCATTTGCTCTGCCAATTTGAACAGTGATGTAATGACATATGACTCCCTGATATTCAGTGGTGCTCACAGCACCTTTGTCACTGGTGGCTCAAGTGCACAATGAACAGTATCTTGAGTTAAATGTATTTGTGGCTTTGTGAAAGTAGCAATGGCACACAACGGGCTTTTTTCTCCTTTTGTTCCTGTGCTCTGTAATAGAACAGCCTGCCACAGAGACTGTGACCAGAGGATAATGAAAAATGCTGGGCCACTGTTGGTCACGGCAAAAATTTGCAAACTCCACATTTTGTTTAATTATTGAAGAATGCCTTTTTAATGATCCATGCATTGTTCTGAAGGGACATCGTTGCATCTATCTTCCTTTCCTCACAAAAGCTTTTTATCTTCAAACAAGAATAATTTACTTGTTGAGAGCCAATTAGTAGTTTGTCTATGAAGTTTAAAGGAATTTTTAATTAGTAAATTGACCCATGGTGTGAGTCACCTGGAAAGGAATTACATCATTTCCTAAGACAGTTGAGCTTTCTTACACAAATATTAGTCAGTAACTTAGATTCAAGACCCCCTATCTTTTAATACTATCTTGTTCTTGTAGATCAATTTCATTTACTACTGTGGGATCACTCAAAGAGGCAGTAAATGTTATTGAAAGTGAACAAAGACAGTGCTCTGACTCTTGTTCTAGGCCTCTAGCGTGAATTCCAGTTATCCAGAAGAAATATTATGCATCAATCAATTATATTCTGCCAAAGTTCTACAAAAAATAAAAATAAAGCTTCACAGTCTACTTTATCTTCTTTGGTACAAAGATAGCATCAAAGATAAGTATAACTATATAATGAAGTAAATAGAGATGCATACAGAAGAGAGGCTAGAGTTTCATTCCCAACTGGACAGCAACTCAAAGATCCCTATATAGTCGATGGAAAGTGGCAGCCACCCCCAGAGGGTGCTTTAGAGCCCATTTGTTACACATTTAAAGGAGAGAGCATGAATCTCTCTCCCACCTTCTGCAAATGGTCCTGCATTTTTGCCTTCTGGAAGGTGATGTGACATATAAACATGACAGGCATCATCATTTCAACATACTTCTCAGAAATAATACAATTAACCTCATAGGCTGCCTTCTGTACAAAACTCTACTAATGAGAATTCCTACATAAGAAGGGTAAGGAAACTAGACCTCAATCTGTTATGGTATGAATATAGGATACAACAGACTTCCTATTCCCATCCATGTAACTGGTAACTTGCCAGTTGCACGTAATTGGTGACTTGCCACTAGAGATGTAGCCTAACAATCCAACAGAGAAAAAAAAAAAAAAAAACCCACACCAGAAAAAAGACCTACCAAACCCTGATTTTCCTTTCTAAGCTATTACTTCAAACAGCATAGGAAAATCTAAGCTTCATTTATGTCATATAAATGGTACTTTTACTGATTTTAGCAATCAGTGTAATAATCAGCATTTCTTACATATATTACACAGGCAGCAGAGGAGCAAGTTTGTGTGTAAAAGGTAAATCTAAGCCTCAAATGAAAGACATTTTCAAGGTATCAAGATATATGTAAAAATTTAAGTGGGAATCAGCAGAGCCCTAAAGTGATAAACATTTCTCCTAAGTTATGTATGAATTAAAATCAACTTCCTATTAAAAATGCATAAGTATGATCTGTGGTGAATAGAACTGTTAGCTATGCATGTTTACTTTTTAGTGAACACAGAAATCAGTAATTTTTCTTCCAAATGTCACTTCTATCAGAGGGTTATGGAATGATAAAACGCTGAAACAATTCTCAGATGCCATCCAGCTGGTACATAACATCTGGGGAGAGGGGACAAAACAACAAACCGAAATGTTTATTTGCCACAGGGGCAAAGAAATGCCATTTCAAATAATGTGTCCATTCTACTTTATAAGTCAGGTAGCATTCAACAGCCCTTCTCTTTCACTCGTCATAATAAAAAGATAAATGAAGATTAATTTTTATGACAATAAATTATTTGATGCTTTAAAATTACTGTGTTATCAGCATACTCTTTATAATCACACATTATTTACAATGGTCCCTGTCTTCCACACTCCTGCTGGAAGCTACAAAAAATCACCTAAAAATCAAAGTGAGCATAAATTGGTTTTATCCATTTGATTTTAGCACTTGTGGGGGAGGGGGATCTCAAGTACCTATGAACAAAAACTGCCATTGCTCTGGTGAAACCAGGCTCCTTCATTTCCTTCTGCGGTCAATAAAGAGACAAATACTTTTCCAAAACAGCATTTCTCAATCTGTAGATCAGAGTCATCCTTAAAATCAAAAAGTCCTCAGTAAAATGACTAGTGAAAGTGCAAAAGAGAGGAAAATGTAAAAAATAAGTACTGTGGATGGCAAAACAATGTACACTGGTCTGTGATTTCTTCCCTCCCTGCCCCAACGAAAAAGACTACTTAAGCTGAAGAACGACTTTACTTAGGGCAGAACTCTAAAGGGCAGTTTAGGGCAAGAGAAATTAGGCACTCTGACCTGCCCCATGAAGGAGTCCCTCTTATGACCGTGGAGGAAACTAGAGAGATTATTCTGATTTAGTCGGACCATCAATACCCTTGTCCCCACCCTAGTATGAAAATACTCACTATTGTTATTCCCCACTAAATGTCACTTAAATTACGACCCATAAATAAATCCTATAGAAATTCAAGATTTCTGACACATTTTTTCTTATAAAGTGTCATTGGGAAGAGCTGCCTGTTTCAGCATTGTACACCTGGGATAATCTCTTGAGCTCAGTGGAACCATGAGAAGAAAAAGGGAGTTTGGAGTGTATGGCAGTGCCCAGGTAGCTCAGTGGGAACTACCATCAGCCTCCACAGCGGACACTGGCCGAAGCTCATCAGTCCCTAAGTCCAGGGAAGTTTCTCAACACTTTACGCTAACTGAAACTAGATGTTGAGACCCATGTCATCAGATGCACCAGGACATTCAGACGACCTCAAATGGATTCGACGTCCTCAAATGGATTTTATTTCCTGGAATAAGTTACCAAGTACTTTTTTACAAATCTTATCTGCTGCACTTGCACTGTATACATTCCCACAGCTCAGCCTGGGACAGTAAAGTCACTACCAACTAAAAACACCGTGTTTCCGCTTTGAACCATTCTGCAATGCAACCAGTTCCTTTCTGTTGACTACAGAATGAGGGATTTCTCTCTGCTGTCTACAGTCTGACTACAGAGAGTTTTTAGTGTCTTTTAAAAATGCTTACCTAGTGCTTTTTGCAAAGAAACAGAAAAAGAAAGGAATCACCCTGCTGCTCATCATTCAAGGTGCTAGCTCAAATCTCTGTCAATATGAAATTAATTCCTACCATCAAAGATTTGCCTCATGGCTATACAAGGAGAGTAACTTCGCTAGATATTCTAGATCCCTATATTCAGGTAGTTTATTCAACTCCTCTCAATCTATTTAAACCTTTCCCTCGTACCCATCATCACAGTATCTGAATGTTGAGTCTGCTCACTGAACTCTAAAGTTCAGCTTCAAAAAGCAGTGAATTAAACTTGCTATTCAGCTGGTCTGAAATCTTTTAACCCTGTAACTTAAAACAACATACTCTGCTTTTCTTGACATGGTTATTCACAATTATTCTTCATTCACACTCCTATGAAAAATAATACTTTACCATTCATAGTGAACATCAAGCCACTAAAATTAAACTACAAAATGGACCGTTACCTCTGACATCATTCTTATTTTTTTTTCATGAAACATTATTTTTTACCTCAAGTTATCAGAAAAAACCTGTTTTGTTATGAATCTTCGGTATTTTAACTCAAAAACCAAATAGGAAAAGAGTATTTACTTTTCTACCAAGGTATTAATCCTAAAAAGGTTGCTACATATTTCTTTCATAGCAACAAAAGATGTTAGCTCTCTGAATTCATGAGCAAGTCCTTGTTTTATATATTCCCAGCAACACCTCAAAATCTACTCAGTGTTACACAATAGCTTTCAAATACACATCTGCTGAAAGCCTGCTATTCAGAGGACCGTTTCCTTTTCATTGCTAGAAGGATCTCAATGTTTTTGGATACAATGAAACCAAGACTTTCACTTTCTTTCCTATCAAAACTGAAAGAAAGCAAGAAGCAGAACTTTAAAGAAGGCACCGGCACAAGTTCTTGAAGCAGTCACAATTTCAAAGGTAGTACTTAAATTTAAGTACATATACCCAAAACACAGAAACTCTTTCTGCTCTCTTTCTAGACAGATAAACCTACAGCAACAACATCACTTTTCATTCCACATGGAAATCTGATATCTTAATTCCCCTTCTGCTAGCAGAAAATGTAGGAACATGTACATGTCTGTGGGTAGTTAGGATCTGGCGGCCGGAAGATTACGTGCTGTACGGAAAGACAGGGACCCTCCCCTGATAGCCAGTAGCGTGTAGTTTGCAATGTAAACAGACGGAAGTGACGTGACAAACCTAAGCCATATAATGCGGTGTTACACATCAATAAACGCCATTTGCCGTCCACCACATTGGTGTCTGTGAGCAGATGGCCCGAGCGGCCCGGGGGGGGTCGCCGTGCCGTTCCTGAACCAGGTCGCCACGCCTTGCGAAGGCAACAAGTGGTGCCGAAACCCGGGAAAACTCGCCTGGATTCGGGTGAACGGCGGCCGGAGCGGCTGGACCAGCCCGGCGGGGAGGACGCTCCCGGACCAACAAGGAGGATGGAAGCCCTTGTGAAGGTCGTATTGTTATTATATGAGCAGTGGGGTATTGATTGTAAACCCAAAGATTTTACTCTCGCAGTTGCGAGGCCTTTTAAAACTGGGGTCATTGACCAGCCAGTGGATATTTTCCACCCTGAGGTGTGGGATAAATACACTAAAGCGTTAGCCGAGGAGACTATGTCCTCGGGCTGTGGGAAAAACCTTAAGTCGTGGGGGAGAGTCGTACAGGCACTGCAGAAGACTTTAAAAGAACAGGAGACCTGGAGGGTGGCAAAGGACCGTTTGTTGGCCGCCCTGAAAACGGCAGTCGGGGCAGCCACACAGACTTTGCACCCCCCAGACGGTAATGATTCTGCTGAGCCTAAAGACCGGCAAGAGGGCGACACGCCCCCTCAACTCCCGAACCCCGACCCGCCTACGGAAGCGCAGAAACAAGCTAAATCTTTCTGGGGTGGGCTAGCCGAGGAAGCCAGGGGCGCGGCGGAGAGACCAGAGTCGGAGGAGGGTTGGGTTAAACCGCCGCCCTATACGCCCCAAAATGGCGCCGGACAGAAAGAAGAAGGGCGGGGCGAAGATGCCAGTGGTGGAGATAAGGAGGAAGCGTCAGCACTAACAAACGCGCGAGAACAAGAAAGGGACGAGAACGGGAAAGAGAAAGAGGGCGGGGGCGATAGGGGGAAGGAGGGGAGCGTGATCAAAGGGCAGAAAGCCAATCACAGCGGCCATCTGGAGAAACGCCCCAGTAGGGCGAACACCCCGCCGCGCAGAGGGCGGGGCGACACAGGAAGGAGGGCCGAGTCAAGAGGGAGGGAACGACCCGCCCACAGAAGAAGCGGGCGGGGCCGGGTCCCAACAAAAAGGTACGGAAAACCGGAAGTACCCGGTCAGTCGAGCTCCGGCTCTGAGTCAGACACTAGCTGGGACGAGCGGCTCGCAACCGATTCAAACTCAGAGGAGGAGGAAATGAGACTAGATACATTCAAAAGCCAAAATACTCCCATCCAAAATAAAAAGGGACCCCGAGAGGAAAATATTCCTCTCACTGATTGGAGGAAAATAAAAATTGCGTGTGCCGATTGGGCCCCATCAGCCACGCTAGCGTTCCCGGTCCGGGTGACAGACAGGGGACAGAGGGTCCACTCGCCAATAAACCCTAAGGATATACAAGCGATTGCTAAGGCAATTGCAGATAAAGGGCTTAATTCTGCCATGGTCTGCACCCTCATAGATGGTATTTTCGGGGGAGACGATCTGCTCCCGTTTGATATAAAACAAATGTGTAGATTGATCTTTGATGGGGCAGGAATGATTGTTTTTAAACAAGAATGGGAGGACAACTGTATGAGGCAACTAGCCCAAGTAACTGGGGCGGATCACCCGTTATATGGGTCCGGCGTGCAGCGACTGATAGGTACAGACCCAACAATGATTACCCCCCAGGCGCAGGCCCAGGGCCTGGGGGCCTATGAAATTGTGACAACTACTCGCGCGGCTAGAGAAGCTATTCGCACCGCTTCTAGAGTTATTGTCAAGCCATCACCATGGTCCACAATTAAGCAAAATGAAAGCGAGAGCTTTACGCAGTTTGTGGATCGCCTTCAAGCAGCGGTCGACTCCTCGACCCTGCCCGCGGAAGCGAAAGGCCCGGTCGTTGCAGATTGTTTACGCCAGCAGTGTAATTCGGCAACCAAAGAAATCCTGCGATCACTGCCAGCAGGGTCAAGTATCGCAGCCATGATCAAGCATGTCGCAAAGGAAGAGCATTTAGCCCCAATTCAGGTAGCTGTTCGCACCGCAATAGCTAATGTGATGGTATGTTTTAAATGTGGTCAGGCAGGCCACATAGTGGCAAACTGCCCTTACTTTGGGGACCCACCCACAGCGCCCCCCCCCGCATCAAAATCGACCGAGGGGACCGTGTTGGGCCTGTGGAAAGACAGGACATTTCGCTAAAGAATGCAAATTTAAAAACCAGGGAAACGTATGGGGGAGAGGGCACCCGGGCCGCGCACAGCCCTCTCCCGCTTGGGACATAAGGCGGCCCAGTTATGCCAACCCCAGATGGAACCTACTGCCCCCTCGAGAACCAACCAATTTTATGACTCCACCAACGAACCATCCAAACCAGTCCCTACCTCAGGAGCAGCAACAACCAGCTCCTGGGGACGAGACCTTAGGGTGGCCCTGGCAGTAAAATGCGATAGTCCACCAGTTGTATGGGGGATTTGTTCCCTCTATAATACCTTAAATGACACTACTATTAGTATCCCCTTTTTGATTGACACCGGAGCAGATGTTACAGTTATCCCTGAAACGAATTGGCCCCCCCATTGGAAACTGGAAAACGCCCCCATGGTAGGCGGAGTCGGAGGACTAACCCGAGCTCGGAAGAGTACTCAATTGGTAGCAATAATGCTTCACACTGAAAAGGGACCAGAAAAAACCATTACCCTCTTTCCATATGTCATGTCAGGAACCCCACCCCTATTGGGAAGGGACGCTCTATCCCTTTTGAAAGCCAGGGTGACAAATTTATCATGAGGGCCACTGCCGCACACCCACTTCCACCTATTAAACTCACGTGGAAATCGTCCGACCCGGTATGGGTCGAGCAGTGGCCCCTATCAAAGCCTTGAATGGACGCTCTTCTTGAGCTAGTCGACCGTGAACTACAGCGAGGTCATATAGAGCCTTCCACTAGCCCGTGGAACACACCAGTTTTTGTAATACCCAAACGAACCAACGAAGGGTTTCGTCTCCTTCATGACCTGCGTGAAGTAAATAAGATAATTCAACCAATGGGTCCCGTTCAAACACTGCTGCCCATAAACTCCATGATACCAGAAGGGCAACCGTGTGCCGTCCTTGATATTAAAGACTGTTTCTTTTCAATACCATTACATGAGGAAGACAAGGAGCGGTTTGCTTTTTCTGTCGTGTTCACAAACAGCCACAACCCAATCAAAGGGTTTTTCCAAACCAGCAACGACAAGGCAGACGCCGCTGCAAAAGGACTGTGGACGTTAAGAGATGCTCGTCAGCTACATGAGTCTCTCCACATCGGAGCTAAAGCGCTAGCAAAAAAAAAAAAAAAAAGAAATACGAGATCTCAATTACTGACGCAAAACACATAGTAGCCACGTGTCCCCACTGTCAGAAAACACCATTGTGGTCTAGCGGAGTCAACCCCAGAGGTCTTAAGGCCTCCGAGGTGTGGCAAACAGATTTCACGCTCTGTCAATTGCTGAAACCTCGAGCGTGGCTAGCGGTGACCGTAGACACATACAGTGGAGTGATCGTAGCCACACAACACCTTAAGGCCGACTCGAAAGCGACCATCCAACATTGGCTGACGGCCATGGCGTGGCTTGGCGTCCCCAATCAGATTAAAACAGATAATGGCCCAAGTTTCGTCTCTAGATCTGTCCAGGCATTTACATTGAAATGGGGTATCACCCTAACACACGGCATCCCGTATAATAGCACTGGACAAGCTATAGTCGAACGGGCGAACCAAACCCTGAAAGCTAAATTAGAGGTGTTAGCAAAAACAGAAGGTTTTACCAATGCTGTTCCCCCAAAAGACCAAGCACGCCTGCTAGCGACTGCTCTGTTAGCACTGAATCAATTCCCTAGGGGGGAAGAGGTGAATAGCCCCACCCAGAAACATTGGGCTACTCGAGCGCTAGAAGAAGGCCCGCTGGTCATAATTAGAAACAAGCTAGGGGAATGGGAACAAGGGTGGAGGCTAGTTCTTACAGGACGAGGGTATGCTGCGGTTAAAAAAGATGGAAAAGTTAAGTGGTGTCCGCTTAAATCGATCAAACCAAATCTTCAGAATGAAACTAACAAAAATTGTGAGTTTTTATCCACAGAACCGGTTTATCAGACGCCCTTATAACCCGTACGCACTGGTAGCAGGAGAAGACTGCAAGTCAACAAGCATCCTGTCCACACCTGAAAGTGCGAGAAGGATTGGAGAAGCGAAAAAAGAAGAACGAGAAGCACAACAAAACTGGTTTGCATCATGGTTTAACCATTCACCATGGCTGACCTCCCTGATATCTACCCTGATAGGGCCAATTATAATAATTGTAATAGCACTGATTTTTGGACCCCGTGTATTGAATAAGTTCATGTCATTTGTTAAAAGCCGGCTAGAAACAGTTAATATCATGATGATAGAATACCGACAATTGCTATAAAAATGTTCTTGTTCAGAATTGTTTAGCTATCTCCAGTCATACCCTGTTATTCCCAGTAACACCCCTGTTGCCTCTCACCTAGCGTGCCTTATATTTTTTATTCAAGTTCATGATATGTGTCAAAATTGTTGTAAAGCATAGCTTAAGAACGGGATACAATTCCAAGATTGCGATATACGTATTTTCGAGATTGTTACATTTTAGTCAATTTACTTACGCATAGGGAGGGGGGAAATGTGGGTAGTTAGGATCTGGCGGCCGGAAGATTACGTGCTGTACGGAAAGACAGGGACCCTCCCCTGATAGCCAGTAGCGTGTAGTTTGCAATGTAAACAGACGGAAGTGACGTGACAAACCTAAGCCATATAATGCGGTGTTACACATCAATAAACGCCATTTGCCGTCCACCACATTGGTGTCTGTGAGCAGATGGCCCGAGCGGCCCGGGGGGGGTCGCCGTGCCGTTCCTGAACCAGGTCGCCACGCCTTGCGAAGGCAACACATGTCATCAGAATTTTCCATTGCAGACACCTCTCTCCTAAAGCTGCTATTGAAAATCATTGGCAACAACAACAATGAAATACAATTAAAACACACACAGAAAGAACAACGCTCCCCAAAACCCAGCAATTGAAAGCAAACACCAAAAATTTCACTACCACTTCCCTATAGCAAAAATGAAAAAAATAAACATGCTATATACACTAATTATGCGGTTTAGTGTGCTGCTAGAAAGTAACCTGATGATATGTGTGATATAAGAGTCTATATTAATAAAAATATGTTCTGTTTTACAAAAAACTGCAAAGTAGCTAATCCTAGGGAGTACCTGGTGTGAATGCCTTTGCTTTGCTCTCAAACCTCAGCTCTAATCTGGCAAACTTCACTCCCTGAAAGTGCAGAGACAAGTCAATCTGCAAGCTGTTAAAACATGACTTTTTTTCCCCAAGTGAGGATATTCATTGTATTAAACTGTGCTAAATCCTGTAGATTTGTGATATAGACTACAAGTTGCCATGATCACCAATCTTGAGGTGTTTGAACGAGCATAAGAATGTTTGCTGTTCATGTTTTTAAAATGCAAACCAAAACTTTACAGGACTGATCACTAAGGCAGACTTTTCCCTCTAAAACTCAAGCTTTGTTGTCTGTAGTTACATGTATCATTGTTTTATAACACATGTGAGAATGGGATGAGAACAGAACACTCATTCTTATAACATGTGTTCCATATAGAGTATGGCCATCTCTCATGACATCAGAAGTCACAGAGACACATGCTACTTCCCAGTTTGTATGTGTGCTGGTTTTGGCTAGGGTAGAGTTAATTTTCTTTATAGTAGCCAGAATGGGGTTATGTTTTGGATTTGTGATGCAAACTGCTATTGCTGAGCAGTGCTTACACAGAGTCAAGCCTTTTCTACCTCTCACACCACCCCACCAGTGAGTGGGTTTGGGTGGGCAGGAAGTTGGGAGGGGACACAGCTGGGACAGCTGGCCCCAACTGATCAAAATGGTATTTCATACCATGTGGTGACATGCTCACTATATAAAGCCAGGGGAAGAAGGAGGATGGGGGGAATGTTTGGTGTGATGGCATTTGTCTTCTCAAGTAACCTTTACACATGACGAAGCCCTGCTTTCCTGGAGATGGCTGAACACCTGCCTGCTGATGGGCAGTGGTGAATGAATTCCTTGTTTTGCTTTGCTTTCGTTTTACCTATTCAACCGCCTCCATCTCAAGCTACTAGTTTTCTCACTTTTACCCTTCTGATTCCACCACTATTTGCCACAGATCAAATATGTGCCTTCGTGTGCAACAAGGTAACTAAATATGTGCTTATAGGCATTGGTATCACAGATAAGTATAGAAATTACCTCAGCTGGTGCAGTTTTTGAAATAAAGTATTTTACTTTTCTCTTAATTCACGTGATTCATTTGTGGAAAAGCATGGAACAAGGACATTTCCATACAAGCTGTTAGCATTTCAATCATTTTTTTCATTAGCTCAAAGCAAAGATAAAGATTGGGCCTATGTTAGCAAAACCAACCAAATCCATGTGCCTTTGTCATTCTGCTTGGCCACAACAACACGCCTCAGACAGCAGCTTCAGCCAGAATTGTGTGTCAGTATGCTTATACCCCAAACAGCAAGGTGTTAGTGAGGAAAAGGAGAGACTGCAAATGTCATAAATCAATGCCTGTGAAACTGGGGAGTTTTTACCCATTATAATACATGCTTCTTTAGAGCACCAGACTGAATACTAGCTGAGCCTTGGTATATAGGCAGCCTGTTTACAAATTTTATATAGTTTTTAATACAGTTCAGATATTCCAGCTAAGTATTACAATATAGAAGAAAAAGAGAACAAGCAAACTGTACGAAAAGAATTATATAAATAAAATCAGTAAATCCAGACAGAAACTGAGAGAAGGGAGAGCAAAGGCTGAATTATGTCATTTAATTAGCCTTGGGAGCATGATGATGTTTGCCTGATGGATAGAAACAATAAGGCAATGATTTCTGAAGACTTGAAGTTTCCTTATGAAAAGCTGTCCTTTCTCATCATTGCACTTGGGGAGAAAGCTAAGTTGAAAACAAGCAGAACTTTTCACTGTTCTGCCAGTGCTCTGAGTTTTCCCAAGCAGCAATATAGGACACTTAGAAAGTTTCAAACTGGTTTCCATGGGGCTCTTGAAGCCTTCCAGAAAGCACAATGATCTTGGCAGTTTCACCTTTGCTGCTCTTGTTACTAAAAAGTCTAAGCAACAAGATATTAGTGTTACTGATGTAAGCTATTAATAGACAAGGAGACACCCAAAAATAAAGAGGTTTAAAGGACAAAACGCAACAGCAGAGAATTCTTTCACTGCAACTGGCATGGTTGACATACAACAAAAAATATCAGAGCCCCTATGCCTGGAGTTCTCTTCAGAAGGACAAAGGACAAGAGAGACCAAAAATATTATCTTTAAAAACTGAAAAGATATTTTGCAATAATTAGCTTTGTATACAGAAGGCAATGCCTTGTTCCTAACATCAGCAAAATTAGCTCTTACTTGCTGCTAATTCTTCTCATTGGTTACAAATGCAGAGGAAAATGAGCTGTCAAAGGTTGTTTTCCATACTACAAATGAGAGCACAAACAGGAAGGTGTATGTATGTTAATAAGCAGGGGAGCAATGATCAGTATACCCTTGAGAGCAGAAACATTCCTTGAACCTTCTGATAATCTGATGGTACAGTATGCTGCCTTAGCTATAAGCATTTAAAATGTATTTATGAAAATAATTCTGCTTGCACAGGGTCTCTCAAGATGGTATAGCTCTACTCCTGCACCTGGATTTGAAACAACCATCATTTTTGGCCCACTGGCGGACCTACATATGTACGATATGCAACAACTTCTCTATTGAACTGCAGTATCCCTCAATATTACTTATTACACAGTGCCTATAAAGACCAATTAGATCATCACACCCTAGCACTGCAGAGATGGAAAAAAATATTTTCATTAAAAAAAAAAAATGAAAGACACCTTTCTTTTTACAAACTTTTTTCCTCAAACAAAAGTGTATTTTCTGCTTCAAACATGACTGTTTAAAAACTGAAACCCAAGTATCAGTAACAAAGGATTTTTATGTTAAAAGTATGTCTTTTATTTTTTCAAGTTATCATTGTAGAAATGCTTTCCATGTCCCTGTACTCAGGCCAGACAACTTCTTCATCCTTTGTTTTTGATTTGCATCTTCATTAATGCAGCTGCTAATTCGAGGATGAATCTTGACAGCATTTGCTCCTTTAAGTAGGCTTTGCCTAAAAAGCAGCGACAACTTATCCGTCACCCATAGGCCTGCTTAGGAGAGTTAAGTCTCCTTGACTTAAAACTCATGACCTGTTCCCATCTGACTGTATACGGTACATGAAGGAACATGACAAGCAATTTTAATCTAGTGCATCATTTTTTCCATCCACAGCTACTTTTTCCTCACATAAATGATTATTCCTGCTTTGAACATATCTAAATGTCATTACATAGGCCAAGCGTGATTCAGAGGTTTGTGTTGCTGCTAGCACATCCTTTTCTTGCTCCGTAAAAATTTCCAAGTTTGCTTTCAGTTTATGAAAATATGTTAAAAGTTCACCTAAGCTACTCCATAACACAATATTTACTTTAAAAAGAAATATATATATTTGACCCTTTGGTTACAATCACTTTCAGAAAGCTTACAGTAATGCTACAATTCTACATAGGCTTACCTGCTCATCCACCTGCTGATACATTCCTGCAGGGCACTTCTGTTGATGTTTTTACTATGCGTTTTGCATGTATTTTTGTCCATGAGTTAGCAAAAATGTTTCCCTTCACAGACTTGCAAAACCATAACAATTTAACTTCTTAGCACATTGCATAATCATCATAGCCACTCATTTGTTGAATGCATTAAAAAGGAAAAACAACCTTTCATTCATAAAATGCTTTAAATTGTACCTTTTTTGTTCCCTTTGCAGGAAAAAAAAAGTATGCCTCTGAAACTTAAATGGATCTGAAGAACTTCGGTGATTAATTTTATGTTTCCAAATTGCTGTGAAAGGTTACATTCCCAACATTCCACTCAAGATTCACTACTTCTATTCAAGATTCTTTTTTTAGACAGTGTGCATGAATAAATCACATCTGATAAGATAAATCCAGCTAGAAAGAATCTGATAACTTCTGTGGAGAACAGCATATACAAATAAAATGTTTTCCAGAATGCAAAAGGGTTAAGCGTTGATTAGAACCGATAGAAAGACCACAGGCATTTTGAATTTCTCATCTGCTGACACATCTTCCTTTCTCTACGTACTGTTTTTGTTCCTGCAATGTACTGGATTTTTTCTTCTGTCGTTCTCTTAGTACCTGTCTGCAGCAGAAGAATTGGCCACAATGCTGGTTGCTATTGATACCAACTAACACTTTCTCAGCAAAACTATTCAGTAAGAGGTAGAGGGATGGAGTAACATGAATTATTTCCTACCTGCTAGAAGGTTAACTGATTAACAAAGGTGCTTCCAGCACCTGTTCTGCTAGCACACTAACACTTGGTCTAATGAAGATAAAAAATGGGGCATACTCCACCGACAGGTCTTCAGCCGTGTGTCACAGCATCCAAATCCATAGGAATTCTATACATCACGTATCCGATTTGATAATAATAAAATAATCCATGTATAAATTACAGAAGGAGACATTTCTTTAGTTTTTTAACTTTAAACCCAGTCACTTTTAAGGTGCCACAATACAATACAACTGCACAGTCCCACTGCCTTGCTAAGCGGATCTATTTTTAGCCAGTCTCTTTGTTATTGTATCTCAGCACCTACTTTTTAAACTCAGTCTAGTTTGGCTGGTGGCTGAGCTTACAAGTGTTGCCACAGGTCTCCTCTATAGGTACATGTAAATATACAATTGGTTTAGTTCTGTAACCGCATAATGATACAACGTTAACACACACTGGCCACTAAGTATGAAAGACAAAAAAAAAAAAAAAAAAAAAACCCAAACAGAAAAAGATACACATCTGCCGGAAAGCTCAGGCGTAACAACTTCACACACACACACACACCCCTGTACAGCAAACTGTTTGCAAGCTGTGCATCACCCCTGCCACGGCCGCGTCCCCGCTTTACGTAAGGCCAGCCCAACACCGGCCTGTCAGAGGGAGCCAGGCACCAAGTTGAGCCAACGCTTGGGAAAACTGCTCGAGTTTAGGAACTCCGCCGCGCGCCCACCTCCCTGGCCAAGCTGCCGCGAAACTACCTGTAACGCAGGTCGCCTCGCCAACCTCCCCCTCCACCCGCCACCTCATCCCGGCTCCCCTCCTCGCCCAAAGAGCGGGCGCTGACACCCCACCCTCCCCACCTCCCCGGGCTTCCCCTCCGGGCAGCGGGGGAGCCGCACCACCGCCCCCTCCCTCTATCCATCCCTCCTTCGCCCCCTCCTTCCTCCGCGGGCCGCCCCCGCCGGCACTCACCAGCTGCGCGCCGCACACCGCCACCAGCGTGCACCGGCCGCTGCAATAGCCCATGGCTCCCGGCACCCCGCGCCGCCGTCCCGCGCCGCGCCCACTCAGGCGGCGGGAGAGCACCGCTCGGCCGCCGCCCGGCTCCCGCCTGCCGCCGCCGGCGCGCCCCAGCCCGGGACCCGCATGGGGGCGCGCCCGCCGCCCGCCCTAGCCGCGGCCGCAGCGCCCGCCGCCTCGGCGGCCGCCGGCAGCGGGGCCGACCGCCCCCGCGGAGGGCGGCAGCGCCGGGGGGAGGGCGGCGGCAGGTGCCTGCAGGAGCAGCCGCGCTCTGCCGCGCAGCCCCGCAGGCATCTGGGCTTCAAAGTTTGCCCCCTCAACTCCGCTCGCAAACCATCCGGGCTCGCAGCCGTCTGCGGCGGGGGGAGGCGGGGGGGGGGAGGAGGGGGGGAGGGAGGGACGGACGGACGGGGAGGCGAGGCGAGGCGAGGCAGGCGGCGGTGCTGAGCTCAGTTCACGCTTCGAGAGCGGCGTCCCTCCTGCCCACGGCACCGGCGCTCCCCCACCCTCCTCCTCTTCCTCCCGATAGGGCTCAGCCAGCCCCAGCAGTGGAAAACCCTCGCCTGGGGGCTTCCCCGCGGGAGGGCGCGGAGGAGCGGCGCAGCGGAGGGGACGGGCGTCTGCCGCTTTGTCTGCTCTGGCGCGGCGAGGGCAGCTTCACCCTCCCGGGCCGCCTTTGTCTCGGCGGGACACCCCTCCGCGCCCACGCCTCCTGGGGCTTCCCCGCACCGCGCCACCGGCGCTCGCCGCATCCCTGCTGCCGCCCTGCCGGGCCGCTCCGCCGGGGTGCCGGCGACAAGGGCGCGGAGTACAGCGCGGTCACGGCAGGGCAGCGGGGCAGAGCGCGGCCCGCGGAGCGGAGGGAGGTGGCGCGGCCGCAGCCCCGCGGCGGGGCGCGCTGCTGCCGCCTGCCGGACCGTGGCTGGCGGTGCAGGGGAAGCCGCTCCAGGCGGCTCTTCCTCCGCAGCTGGTGCAGCCGCTCCGGCCGGCACCGGGGAGAGCTCCCGGAGACCTCCAGGCACGCGCCGGCCACCATCCTGCCCTCTCCACCGGTCCCCTTCCCACTCAAAGCAGAGAAGGGGGGGCAGGTCAAGGGAGACTGTCCTGGAGGACTGTGAGGGTCCGGACCCGAGACCGGGATCTGCAGGGTGAGGGCAAGAAAAGAAGGATGAGACGGGGCAAATTTAGGGAAAATATTAATTGGTTTCAGGAAAATGGTTCTGCTCACCATGATGACACAGAACATTTGCACTTAGTAGCATGGTCCAGCCTTTCTCTGCCATCAAAAGCACTGAGAATACATAAAGTTGGTGGGAAACAATGTCAAGTTCTGGTGTGTCAATCAGCCTGAAAAGGCTTTTACTTGCTGTGTCATCAACAGCAGTCTTGACATTGCATTCCAACCTGGTCACCTTTTTTGGCTGAGCTGCCCATCGACAGAGGTAGTTTTAGCAGTGACATCAAGAGTTATGAACTGGAGGAAGATCACTGGGTTTTCTGAGCACATGTGGATGTTTGCAGCACAAATATTCAGTGAAACTGGAAGCTCTCTGGAAGCTTAGAACCCCATGTAGTTTGTCTCTCACTTTCCAAGCGAGTTTGTCAAAATAGTTGGCAGGCTGTCAAATGAACAGTTATCATTCCTAAAATGCCTCATAAAATAATGAGCACTCCACAGGGGAGAAAAACACACACAAAGGTGACACTGGTTGTGCTCTACTGCGTAAGGACACCCTTCTGATTGTCAACTTCTGTGCTATCAGAAGCAGCACTGACCTGTCAAATCACTGGTCATGCAGACTACACAGCACAGTGAATGTACTAACTTTAGGAGCTAAGGAGGCAACAGCTAGTGAGATCTGTATCTGAGAACAAATAGAGCTGTGGAGTTGCTAAGACTCAGAGAACAGAGATGTCCAGCCAGTGGCAGAGAATAGCTCAGGTACCTCTGGATTTGAATAGTCTTCGGCATGCCATTCATGCATTTTACAGAAATGACATGGGTGTGCAGGTATTGCTGGTGTTATGGTTGGTTGAACTTTAGATTTGAACTAGACAAGACGTAGCAGTAGCCTCTGCAGTTGCTGTATAACTACCTGTGTCTCATCCCAGGCATGTTAGCCTTTGTGTACTGATCTCTTCTAGCATAGTGAATCCTGCCTGAATGAGGAGTCAGTGTCATCAAAAAACCAATGGATAACACTTCTTATTTACCCACAGCAGTAGTCTCCTGGTAAAACTGGCAAAGCTGCAAGAACAGTGTATCTTATTGTCTGATGCTGGGAGCTGGGACGCTCACAGGAGAAGGGACAAGTTAGACTCTTGAGAGGAAGCTAACACTAGTGCCCTCTGTGTGTTCAAAACTGATCTGGTGGTTTATTACACTGAGATGTTTTCTAAGGAAAATGTGGACAGTAGTGACAGAGACCAAAAGGCTGATCTCCATGGACTCCTACACTTTCCTAGACCTCCCTGGTCCTTTTTTGTTTTTTAGCACCTTTTCCTATAGCTTTGCTTTTCAGTGAGAATTTCTACTGCTTTGTCATCTCCTGAGCTTCAAAGTAATAATGTCTCTTTCTGCCACTGTTCTACAGTTCCCCCTGGTCTATGGCTTACCTTTCCACGCAAGCTGCCTTTCTCCATGTCGCTCATCTGTTAAACCTCTCCTCCCTTTGGGCTTCTCTCAATTGTCTGTGCCTTCTCTTTCAGCAGGAGTTGAGTAGGCTTTTTCTCTCTCTCCTACAACATCAGGTGCTGCTCCATACCTGTATGGCTATGGACCGCATTTTTTCCTGTCTCTGCTTTTGGCCAGTGCTGCTTGGTAAGGACCCTCTTAGGAGTAGAATAAAGTCTCAGCAGAGGTAGATGAAGATGAAGAGATCAGTTGTGTGAACTGCTCTGTTCCCTGACCTTCATTTGATCTCTGGTGCTGCCCCTGTCACCGTTTCGTTCTGCTGAGGTTCCAGTCTCTACCTTTCCAAGCATGAACCTTCCCAAAAGCTGAGATTTAAAGAGAAAACTATTCCTCCATCTCTTAAATCTCATTGGCAATAGTGACATTTAGATTCTCTGTGAGAGAATCTCCAGCCATAACCTGCCGTTGAGGTGTCAGAGGATCCCTTCTCCCAGTAGCCAACAAACTTACCAGAGTTGGTCTAGAAGCAGGCTTGCCTTTGCTTGCTCTGTGCAATTAGAGAAGCTAAAACTTTTATATTGTGAGGGAAAAATAAAGATTATGGTACGATTATATAGAGCAGGTGGGGAAGAGTGACTAAAGCACGCCCCCTGAATCTTTATTAGAAACTGCTCCCTGAGGTGTCAGGGTGAGCCACAGGAAAAATGGTTTCAGTACCTGTTAGGTCAAACGCTCAGGGCCTTTCCCTGGCCACTCCAAGCCTGTTCTTGGGGCCTCGCAGATTCAGTGTGTGGCAAGATCAGCTGTGTACATACAGTAATACTGGTTTTTAGGTTCCCAGCTAGATTTAACAAAAGGCCTGTTGTGTGTGATCAGTGAATATTTTCCAAATGTTCATAACTTTGTTAAAACAAAACCAATTTTCTGCGAAGCCAGGCTGTGCTGTGTTCTTCACTGAAGATTATTCCATGCAAAATATTAACTGGCAGATTTCACCAGTTGGTTTGTAACTGCAAAGAGGCCACAAGGGAAAAGAAGATTAAAATGGGTTTCCTTGTTTCCTTTCACTCTTCTCATAAACAAGCATAATTTTATTATTTCTATAACTCATCTCTGGGAAGAGATCAGTTCCAAAATTTGTGAACTACACCAATGACTGAAAACAAGAGGCTACATATTCATTTTACAGTCCCAGTTACAAGAGCTTATTGCTACTGCCTGTACACCCATGGTGTCTGCTCTTTCGGGGAGAGTGGGGAACATGCCTTTCAGTGGCATAACGGCAAATAGCATATGTCCCCCACAGTGCCTTCCCCATGATTTGACAGGACTTACTAATCAGTTCTAAGCCTGTCCCTTCCCTGAGCCTCAGGGAGTGCCTGGGGGAGAGGGGAGCCCAGGGAGGGCTGCACCTGCCAGCCTGCTGCATCAGACTCACAGCCACAGAGGAGAACAAGGGCTTCCGAGAACAAGCCGCAGGCCAAATGAACCAGCATGAAGGGCCACAAGCGGCTCACGAACCATAGCTTGTATATCCCTTTCCTTTAATAAAACTTTTATGTGAACTCTGTTAAAGACAGCACAGCACAGGTTCGGCAGCACTTCGTCCCAAGCATTCCAGCCATGTAGGAGCTTGCCCTCCTGTGCCGCCAGCACCCTGTCTGCACAGGCTGTCACAGGTACTGGTATATCAGCGTGGGCTCCTGCCTACTGTATCCATTCTAATATCAAACCAGCCTGAGAGTGCTTGGTAATTGATAATGTTGTCATCAATAGTAAAGGGAAAAATATTGTTTCAATTTAACCAACACCTTGTTAACAGGCCAGACCTTGCTGTGTGACGTGCATATACATTATCTGGGGAAAAAATCAATTAGAGGGGAAAATGCATGATTAACACATAATACAAAATTATTGCAGGCTTAAGCACACTGCAGTAAGAATTCTATTTAAACCTGTAAGACTGTAGCAGTATTAAATTATTTTTTGAACCTCATCCCCACCATGAAGATTGAGTGTCAGGTACTTTTTTTTTTCCTCCTGCAGGATTTCAAGACTTGATTGCCCAAATGACAGTTTACTTATTTTACTGTCACATACTTTTGTGAAATGCCATAACAAGTTGATTACAGGTTTCACATTTTGCATAGTGACAAAATCGTCTGTCATATAATAGTCTGATGCCTGAAAGCCATTTAACTAAGAAGCAGTTTCTACTGAAAATAATGATATTTGAAACATTAAGGTGGGTTTAAATATGTACATTTTCTAAGCAAGTTTTTGTTTTATCTGAATGAGAAGACCAGTATTATCTCTTTCAGGCATGAATTTAAGACTTGTAAAAGTCACCAGACAACAACTAGCCAGAGGGTGAGGTAAGTTAGAAGGGACATCATTTCATGGATGAGATGAAGGACAGAAATGGAAAGCCTAGTGATACATCCCAGCTGCTGCAAAGAGGGAAAAGTGCTTGGCTCCTGTTTGGAAAACCCATTATTCCCTCTAATTTACACTGGAGATCTGAGGCCATGGAGAGAAAAACAGGCACCCTTTCTCTTCTGCATAGAAATACTGGGTCACTGGAACTGGTGTGAAGAGAAGAATTAATTTAATTTCCTTATTCAACAACATCCATACCTTAAATGAGATGGAAATATAAGGACAATCCATTCATTGAATGGATTCAGTTTCTGGAGTGATTCTGAGTGACTGGATTTTGCAAATAATTTCTACCTAGCAATGCTAACCAGTTAGGGAATTTTCCAGAACATTTTATTGTTCCTAATGAGTGGATGAAGTAGCAGTAGTAACGTTCCATCTTCTTGTGCACGGGAAAAGGACAAGCAAGTTTTCAAAATGTGAAGGGAATAGCATAGGGAAACTCAGAAAGCTGTTAGATTGAAGGATGATGTGTCTCTGGCACACTGTCATACGCTGACTGTAGACAATGTGGCCATCACATACCTACTATTACGAATGCTAGTAGAAATAATGGTAAATTATACATAAGGCTGAATACTTCATCTGTCTTGAGAGGTGCTCTAGCCAGGCGCTCAGCTGACCTCCTGCTGTGCGATGCAGCACAAGGCTCCAATTAGATATGGGCAGAGCTCAGTAGAGCAGTGACCAAGGACATCTCTGACCTTCCTGGGCCAACAACTGCAGCACACCACAAGTGGCAAAAACCTACTCGGGGGCCACAGTACAGTAGCAGCCAACTGCTGTGACTCCGTCCTGGTTGCCGAGTTTGTTCTCTGCCCAGGCTAGAGAGACAGCAAGGATGCAACTGCTCTGGCAGCTCCCAGACAGCTCCACCCTCTGTGGGTGATTGGGAAACAGGAGGATTTGGAGGGGTGGAGAGACTTCTCACTGTGTTGTGTTGCTTCACATAGGGGCAGTGTTAACGAAATTGTCATCCTGAAGGCTTACCACTGCTCTCTGTGGACAGAAATTGCACAATGTTTTTCTTAACTAATTCCATATTTTTCTGTGCTTTTATTAGCCTTTCTAGAAAAAGAAAAAGAAAAAAAAAAAAGAGGAGAGTCTAGTAATGCTATCACTACTTCATTTTTAGTCAATGCTTTCTCACCTGTGGATGTTAAAGCGTTGTATAGGTACATGAATATTACTGATCCTATGTTTCAGTAGATCTCAACGCAAAGATTTGAAACACTTCATATGTTAGGCACTTTGGACATTCACATAGTGGGTTTTTGTTATCTCTCTCCTATAAACTTGTGTAACCTTTAGCAAATTTCTTAAACATTCAGCTTCCTATATGCCTCATCTGGAAAATAAATGTGCTTTCTTTTTGCCTAGGGCAAGGTTACACAAGGGAGAAATCGTTTTCCTAGCACTGGAATTTCCTTTCACTTTTAAAATTGGCCAATGTGGAGGTCAAATTATTCTTTATGACCATTGTTTTTTCTGTTTGCTTCATTGTCATGGAATCATGGATGCATTTCCATTAACAATATTTTTTTAAACATCCTACTATTAGTATGCTTGGAAGTTGCCTTTTCTATAAGTCACTGTCAAATCTGATTTCCATTTCTTAAGTTTTCGTATAATAAAATCTACTTAACAAAGTATTTTAATGTATTTTAATTCTGAAATAAACGGGCTGTGTTTTCAGGAAATATTTTGATTACCAGTGAGACTAAAATCCTGACATTTGAAAAACACAAAGGATACGTTCTTCTGTGATGAAGCTATGACTGAAGTGTGATTACAGTCTTAGGAACGGAGAAAAAAGTCCTATGGGAAAAGGGGGGGTGGGGAAAAGACTCTCTTCAAAGAGGAAAGTTGATGGGAAAATAGAAAATGGAAGGAACCCTCGTGTTAACTTTGTGGAAAGATCTCTTCGCCATCCGAGCAGCGGGAAGAGCTCTCAGCCGCAGCTGATCCCTGATACTCGTTATCATCTGCAACCCGTCAAAAGAGGGCACTGTGTTCATGTGTAGCCACGGCACCCGAACTGGCAAGCGGCCGTGCTCGCTGGTGCTAGTGGGTGCCGAGGTGTCCCGGCCTCGCCGCCTGCCCTGCCCGCTGCCCCGCACGGTACCGCCGCACTGCCGCTCCCCCCAGCCCCGGGCGGGCAGCTGGTGCGGAGGGACCCAGCTGCAGGAGGCAGCTGGTACCTGTCGCGGGCTCACTTTGCCACGCAGGCAGATCACTGGAGCGCATGGAGAGCGACGTGTGAGAAGGAAATGTAAAAGAAATGCAGCAGATCTGATGGTCCCTTCTGGACTCTGATCTTGGCAAACTTTCCTATTTTCCTGAGAGCATGAGTGGTCTTGTAACTCACACAACAGAGCAGAGGGAAGAATAAACCTAGTTATGTTTGCTTAGAACATTTTGATGGCTTTCTAGGTGAAATGGAGTCCCTTTGTTTACTTCGATGGGCCTCCTGCAAGAGGTTGTAAGTCTTCCTTGGACTGATTTCTGATTGAACTAAACTTGGGGGAAATTCTGATCCAGACATGATTTAAGATTTTCTCAAAATGAGGACTGCATGAAGCGTTATATAATCTATCATAGGAATTCAGTAGAAGACATAAAATTGCATTTTAATTCTAATCTAAAGCTTATTTTGCAATAACTAGTTCTTGCTCAACTTCTGTTTGCAAAGTTCCCTTCAGAAATTAAAGAAAAAAACATAAAAAACCCCCACAAGTTCTCTTCTATCTATAAGCTTGCCTAGACTTACCATTTCAGTAGGTAATCTTCATTCTGATAAGCTTAAGACCTTGGTGTCTTTTACTACCAGGTAGGTTCCAAACCTTGAATCGTTCTCACAACATTTCTTGAAAACCTCTCTAGCTGTTCAATATTTCCTAGAAATGTGGGTAGTGGCAGTGAATACAGTGTATTAATAGGGAATGTGGCATTATCAAATGGAAAAAGTCTTGTAGCATTTCTGCTTACATCATCCTGATGAGAGGTCCTGTCCATCGTGTGCATCTCCCACGACCTCTAGGGCCCCTTCTCTGGTTCTGTTTCCAGGGACAGGCTTCTCCATGGCTTCCCTCTCCAATTACCTTGTCTGTTCTTGAGATGGGACTTTGCATTCCGCTCTGCTCAGACAAATATATTTCTTTGTGTTAGTCTTGCCAACTTACCCAAGTTGCATAGAAAGTAGCCAGTCCTCTTCACAACATGCCATTGAGGCTGTTTTTCATCTTTAAACTATATTCACAGCAATTTCTTTCTTTTTTTTTCCTTTTATGTAGAAATAATTAAAATGGTAGATAGTACAAAGTATTATTGATATATTCAGTGGTAGTTTTCCATTTAAAATTACAATTTGGGATGTATCAGCTACTTTTTGGCTAACTTAATATGTTTTATGTTGACTTTTTATCATTTTATTTTTCTTAATCAAATGGTCATCAAAATGAACTCACAAAGGCCTAAACTTTTTAAACCAACACAGTTACCATCATCATCTTTACTTGTAATCTCATCAATAAAAGCCATCAAGTTAGTTTGACAAGATCTGTGTTCCATAAACTCATGTTGATCAGCATTAATTGTATTATCTTTCTTTAATTCTTTATTAATTGAGTCTTATATCAGCTGTTTCATCATTTTGCTTTGGATCAATATTAGACTGGCAGGTATATAATTGTCCAGGTCATCTCATTTACCCCTTTAAAATACTGGCACAACATTAGCTTTCCTCCTTTTCTCTCGGGCTTTCCTGGTGCTCCAACTTTTATTGAAAATCAGCATTAATGGTCCAGAGAATTTCTTTGCCAGGTTTTTCTAAAACTCCTCAATGAGAATCATCTGGACCTTTTTTATTTGGAAATGTGTGCTGTTAGCAGCTGCCTTTTAATTCTCTGGAGTGACCACTGGAATGGAAAGTACTTCAGCGTTACCTTATGATAAAATTTCTACTTTTCCCCCTCCTAAACACTGAACAGATCTAGGAACTGAGCACATGTGGCTTGCCTGTGTTATTATTCTTTATTCTGTGATTCCCATCTGCTAGTAAAAAGCCAATATTGTTCTTCTCTTTTATTTGCTTTTAATATCCTTTTAAAAAGCCCAAATAGTCTCTCTTCCTATTGACCTTAACAGCCATGGCAGGTTTTATTGCCTTTTCACTTTTGTAATTGATTCATCTTGATTTGCTTGGATCTGGTGAAGTCCATTTTAAAATGATTGTGTATTCTTTTACTTTTGTTTCCTTTATCTATTTTCTCCATTTCCTACTTCAATGTATGTTCATTATATTGTGATACCTTTTTTTTTTTTTTTCACCTCCATTTAATTTGGTTCTTAATTGCTATCAACTCTCTGAAATCAACCCATTTAAAGCAATATATAAATAGTGCTGGCTGGGCTTTGTGCAAACAGCAAATGAAGGAATTTGAATGAATTTAACCGTGATTTTTTATCTAGCAATATGTTAGAAATTTTCACCTATAACTGTCTGAAATTCTAGAAAAGGTTTATCATCGGCATCAGAAGTTCCTCAGCATATGTCACTCAGGATGAAGTCCCTCTGATAACACAGCCACTCATTCCTCATGCATTACAGACAGGTACTCAGCTGAGCACGTGGCTTCCTGCTGCGATATGGTAACTTGCAGCAAATCCAAGCTGGTACTTTGTGTTTTGCCAGTTAAATATCCACCCATAAACCTTCAATATTGATCACTTCTGCACTGTCAGCACTTGGAAAGAGGTAGTGACATTTTTGACATGAAGTGTCATTTTCCACCCTTTCTCTCCACTTCATCTTTCCTAAATAGATTACAACCAGTGATTTCAATATTCCAGCCATGCAGATCACCTGATAAAGTCTCAGTAATGCCAGTGAACAAATTCATGCTCATAAATGAGCCATTCCAGTGGTTTTTACTAACTGGGCTCCTAGCCTTGGCATATAGGCAATTAAAGATACTTTTTCTTCTTCACATCCCTTGGAGTTTTGGTTAATTTTGTTCTTAGAGTCCTGATTTTATGCTAAACAACTTCTCTGTTCCCCTCCCCCCTCCATCCTCTCCTTTTGTTAGTATCTTATCATCCTCAGGCAACATTTGCGAAAGGACCCTGCTGCCTTGTTCCCTGGTGAAGTGTGTAGAGGAAGTGGTATGTTCCCAATGCAACTGTGCTGGGTTCAGTCAGGAAAGAGTTAACTCTCTTTACTGTGGTTGTGAGGGAGCTGTGTTCCTGGATGCTGAGAGAAGTACTGATAAATTCTTAGCTAGCATGGGACTGTACCGAATTCAAGGTCTTTTTCCGTTTCTGATACTGCAGCTGCATTCCCAGCTCTCGCTGTGTCCTGAGCAGTGTAGGGGATACAGTCCAGATAGCTGACCCAAACTGACCAGGGAAGTATTCATTCCATAGTACATCATGTTCTGGGTCTTGTGGGGGAGGAGGTCCTGTAGGCATTATTCTCTCCTTTACTCCCTTGCTCGTCTCTCTGGGCACTTGCTAACCCTCCTGCATTAGCTGCTTTGCCAACTCCTGTGCTGGCTCATTTGTGTGGGAGTTGGTGGGTTGTTTAGGGTTCTTGGCCATGCTATCACTGATAGGGTTCGCTCGGAATCTGCTGCGTCAGCTCCCGGGCTCCGGTCCTTGGACTGCAGCTCTCGGGCTGCGACAACTCTCGGGCTGTGGTTCTCGGGCTCTCTGGGTCTGACTCTCACTACTCAGCATCTGGGTGTGCATTGGCCAGGGGGTGGTGAGAAATTGTATCATATTGTATATATTGTATTATATGGTTTATTTTCTATTATTTTAATTATGTATTATTAGCAGTATCTGTATATATTGATTCAGATTTAATTAGTAAATAGTTCTTATCTCAATTATATGAGCTTCCTTATTTCTTTTTCCTCTGATTCTTCCCCTCCACTGGAGGAGGGGAGGGGGGATTTGTGAGAGCGGCTTCATGGTATTTTGCTAGCCAGAGTAAACCACAACAGCAACTCATGTCAAGAGGCTGTAAGTGATTTCCCAACGTCAAGAGCAGAGTGCTGCCAAAGATAGGCAATAGGAATTTCTCCAGAATCAAGCGTCTTCTGTCATGATACACATCCATTAAACATCCTATGGGTTATAATTTCTCATTTTGTTTCTGCTAGTAGTGAGACCAGTTGAAGAAATTCCTGCTTTGGCCTTGCCCACAATTGACCATCTCCCAAGAGACGTAATCAGGCTGTAAATCAGAGCTGTGAAAAGATTCAACTTTCCAAAACCCCTCATTTGTGGTACTCTGGAAGGGTGGAAAAGGCTGCAGGAGGGCAGGACAGCAAGCATGCAGGTGGGAGCAGGGCCTCTAATGGTCCTTGCTCTGTGGTGCAGGATTGGCTGCTGAAGGTCCCCTGGTCAGAGTCGTGGAGGCAGGAACTGCACAGTGACTACAAAGCCTTTCTGTGCTGGGGGAAAGCAGCCCTCAGGGTCCCTGTTTGAATTTGCAGGTCCTCCTGGCTCTTAGGCAAGAGTCCTCGGTGCTATAGGATGGGGAAGACATAGGCAAAGAGATCTCTCTTGTGGTGTTGCTCCTCTCCTGGACCTGGAAAGCTGGTACAAAGAGCACAGGAACAGCTTCCATTTGTGTGACTAACTCAGTCCATAGAAAGTAGGGGAAGGGCTTTAATGAATCAGGTTTTGCTCACTGGCTTAAAAAGCTTATCAAATAGCAGTGTCACACTTTGTGCCTCAGCATTTAGGTAACAGCAAACTATGCTGTGGTTTACACGTGTTTCTTGAAGAAGATCCTTTCCATTCATCTGTCATGAATGGTAATTTTCTTCAACTATATGACTGACAGAGACTTGAGGTAGGTTTAACATGTGGAGATGATAGTAGCAAGATGTTATTGTGCTAACAAAAGATACCTGTTGGAAAAATACTAACCTTTCAGACCACTAAATGTGTATTAGTTTAGTTATATTAATAAGAACCCCCAAACAGTCTTCATTTTTTTCAGATTTATTTTCTTTTTCTGACAGAGTGAAATAAGGAAATTTTAGGTCAAACAATTCCTCAGGATAGGAATTAGATCTTTTGGTGGAAGGTAGCTATAACAAAACTGTAAAAAAAAATCATGTCATCATAAAAACTGTGAAGTAAATATCTTCCCTGCTATCTCCAACCTACCAGAGCCCTGTGAAGGTAGATTAAGCTTTCATCTTTAATTATGATTCTTTTTTCTTTATAGTAATGGGCTCCTGAGTTTCTGCCAAGCTGATTATTTAGAAGTAACAGTCTCTGGTTATTTTTAGAAATTTAGGGTCTATTTTGTTCTCTCACTCATCACGTTAGCTTCTCCTTCTTCAAACCTTTCTTTAAAATTAATCTCTGACATGCTTTTTCCGATATGAAACTTGGGTTTCAAAAACCACTGAAACACACGTAAGCTTAACAAGCAACCATCTGAACAGTGTAGCCTGATATTACCAATTCCAATTTCTTTTATGAAATATTTTTTTTCTAAGTTGTGCTTTAAATCTAAATAGAATTCTTCAGGATGGAGATTGGACCTTTAACTGTATCATAAAATGTTTAATACATTTGGGCATTTAAAAAATGAACATGAAGAATGCTAGTACATTAAAGAATTGTGTTCCTTAAACTCCTATTTTGTGTATCCTGTTAAGATTTATTGCAGAGTTTTTCAGTTGCTCTTAAATTTGCTGAATCTTTCAAAGGGATTTTTTTGTTTGGTTTTTTTTGGGGGGTTTTTTTGGCTTTTTTAGCTGTGGCAGATGTCAGCTCTCTCAGTTTTCTTGCAATTAATGCTTTTTCCAATTTTTCATGTTCTGCCTTGAGGTTAGATTTGAATTAGAAAGTTTTGTCAATTCCTGCAGCCACTGGATCTGGGGCTTTATTGTAGTTGTTCCTACATTTTGTAATTTTCTTCTTTAGGATTTGTTGTTGCTCCCTTCACCCTGTGCCTTTTACGGATGTTCCAGGGTATTTCTTTATGTTGCCCTCTGGAGAGACACATCCTCCTTGAGAGACCTATTTCATTCTCTTTGTGGATGCAAATCACCTATCTCAATTTTTGTGTTTGGGAAATTATGTGTGTTGTCTCTTGTTCGATATTTAACTTCTTGAAGCACATTTCAATTCCTCATGCCCTCACCTAACGATACGTATATACCTCCTATGTACTCTCCACCCATCCCCCCAGCCAGCTCCCAAGTATTACTATCCCATGCACACGTGCCAGAAGCACCACAAACCAAGTCAGACTAACTTTGGCTTGAAGACTTCTCAGCAAATATTAATTTTACCAGCATTTTCCTACAGTTCCCTGAAAATAATACAAAAACTTTTAATTTTTTCGTCTGACGCTCAAGAAACAGTGTGGGAGATGATTGATAGTGAATAAATTGGTAAATAATGTAAAAGAAAAGACCACTTATTTCTGAGAATAAGAGTTCAGTACTATTTCCACCATTTTATTCAGCAAAAGTCCAAAATAAAACTCCTCTTCAGTCTGTTTCTCAGGATTATTTTGTCTATGAAGGTTTAACCAGCCTGGAGTAATCTTTCACTACTTGTTAGGAAGACTTCACATAAATAAATCATCCATAGTAAAAGCATATCCTCCAATCACATTTTATTCCTGATCCTTTTCTTCCTTTTTTCCTTTATCACTTTTTCTTCAGCTGTTTTACTCCCTGACACTGTTCTTTTCACACATATTGACTCACTTTCTTCTTGCTCTCACTGCCTGTAGGTGTTGCTTCTGTCACTGAGCTTTCTTCACTTCACTTCACTGAAGTTCTTTCTTCACTTGCTAAAACCTCTTCCATACCCCAAACTTTCTTAAGAACTCTGTGGTTCATTTTCAGATAATTCCTGCAGGAAACTGTCAAGGTGATCTTTTTACTAGTCCTGGGGCATTCTTTACCATTTATTTGTTTTTCTTGACTTTCAAAGCATTAGTTGGAGCATTGTGATCATTGCTTGAACAGCATTGGGGGGAAAAAATCACTGCAGCTGGATGTTCAACATGTGGCTACAGGGTAAATCAGAAAAAGACTCAGATACTGGAAATTCTTCCCACTTCTGCTATTTTTCCATTATATCAGCTTGATTAAAAAATATTAAAAATACAATCAAGAAATGAATATATTTACATCATGCAGTTTTTGACATTGCCAAAGTTGCTTATTATAAGTGAGTCTTTGACCTGATTCTATTTGTAGCTTTCTTTTTAATTATCTAAAAATGAGATGGGAAATGAAATCTAAGTGAAAAAAACAAATATCAGAAGTGAATACCCAAGCTATAAACCTTCATTTTTCTCCTTATAGTAAGCAACTTCTCCTGCAAATATGCAGAGTAATAAAGTTATAACATAAGAATAAACAATCTTGTTCTCCATGCCCTCTGCAAACTATATTACTAAAGCGACTTTCATTTCATCAAATGAGATTCTAGGAGTGGATAGAGCTGACTGGGATAATGCAAATCATTGCGAATAAAAGAATATGATCAGTGTTACCTTTTTTTCTAACACCAGCTTGTGTGAGTTGAATTCATTTCTCTCAAAATTTTCCTGCTTTATCTCTCCTTGATGCGCTTATTTGGGATGATTCACTCAAGGTGATCTTTTTACAGCATACATACGGCATCCACCATCTCGGTTAACATAGTGGAACCGTTTTAAGAACCGTTACCTAACCAGAAGCATATTCAGCCCTTAAGACCGTAGGCTTCCCTTTTCTCCCTCATATCTCTGCACATCCACCCCACACACCATGCAATTGACTTAGGGATCCATCAATTGCACAGCAATAATCTGCTGCCCTGTGGGCTGTGGCTTTTGCAAAGGAGTCAGACCTCCTTTTAAAACATTTTACAGATGTAAATCGAGCTCAGCCTCCCACCCCTTCCCCTTCTTGATTATTCCTTTCATGCAGGCCCACACAATTTTTAACAACATTGCAGCCAAGTGAAACTTCTGATGAACAGTTATGCCTTCATGTGCTGGGAAGCAGAGACTGGCACTGCACTTGCAGTGGGCACGACCCTTGTTTCTGAGCTAACGTGTACGCAGCTGCACGGAGATTGCAGTTAGCACCTCCTTTTCCTTGGTTCACAGGCTTTTCGATTAGCTCAGATGAACAACCAGCAGAGGGGAAAAGTGACTTTTTGGTGGTATAGGATAACATTTGCTGTTAACCTGTACCACGTCTGGATTCTAAGGCTGCACAGAGAAATGAGTAAAAAACTGGGTGTCAGAGAAGAATGCTGTCTTTGGGGGCTCTTCATGGGATTTCTGGGCTAAAAGGGGGTACCTTGCCTTCGTCTGTGTTGAAAATCTTCATCCTGCCTGTAATAATAACCTAAGCAGGTTTCTTTTTTGTCTTTTATGTTCACAGAGTAAATAGATACAGGTGAGAAGATGATAGTAACTCAGAGGAGTTAAGGTGTATAAGTTTTTTAAAGATACCTGGATTTCTTCAGTTTGCAGAGCCAAGATGCATAGACATTTGAGCTTGACTGCATTCATTGTCCTATATTCATCTGGTATATTTTAAATATGGATGGCCACCAGAGCATAAATATGTCGTGCATGTGCATTCTGACAGCACATGTATCAGAAGAAACTTTCAGCAAAAAGTGCATGAAACAATTATCACAAAAACATTTTTTTGTATCACAGCTAGTCATCTGCCAGCAAGATGCCAGAAAGAGTGTTAAAAATGCTGTATATATTCAGCTCAAAGTGTGTTTACATTTGCAATATGTTCTTTTATATGAAAGAACAGAGACAGAATGAAAGGAGAATCCTCCCCTTGGTAATGACTATTTTAATGTCTGCCTAAAGCTTTGTAAATAATGCAGCACTATAAAATTTAGTCATATAAGTAATCATTATCTCTCAATAAAACAGAATAATTTTTCCATTTGACCTGCCATATAAATGTCTACAAACATTATGTTTATCTTTAAGAGTGTTCCTTCTATTCATGTCCTAATACAAGCAATGTGAAGATTTATAACATCTCAAAAAATTACCCTATAGTATACTTGGTTCTCTGTTTTTTTCCAAAAACTGCATTCCTAAACAGGGATTTTAAATCTTCCAACAGATTGAGTCAAAGTCACAGAACAAATAGACCATGAAAACTTCTTTTGATTACTTTTGTAAACTTCCCTCATAGGTGGGATGCTGAGAGAAGTATCAGTGAAGCATACTCTTGTTCAAATAGGCCAAAACCTCTTTTCACAAGAATCTCTGATGTTTCCTTGAGGAAAAGGCATGATGAGAAAATAACAGAGGACTATATATTATCTTAAATGAGAAGACTTTTAAGTGTGGATTATTCATTCAAAAGAAAAAAAAAAGAGGTGATTATTAAGCAATTTTATATTACACTGTCTTGGGAGAGAGGCAGTAACTGATGATTGATATATTGTCAAGGAATTTTATCTTGTTTATTTGTAGTGTGCTGCTGTTATTTGGTCACAAGTTGTGACACATGCTCTGTGTGGCAAACAGGGAAATATTTGCATTCTATTTGTTGGCATAGTGAATAACAGTGTATTTACTGTGATAAATTACTTAGAGTTGGGTGAGATCAAAAGATTTAATGTAGGAAAGGACAACAGTAGCAAAACTAGCATGATAAAATACAGAATACCAACGTAACAAAGGATGCCTCTGGGGCTTCCTCTAGGATTTTAATTCACAGGTCAATCTTAGAATGAAGTATATATTGAAAAGCATAAAGGTTTCCATTTGCAGAAAGCAATGAATGATGAGGTGGAAATCATGAGTGCTGCATTATGACTCAGGCTTGGGGTCCTGATTCACAGAAAGCAAAACCCAAAATGTTTAGATTCACCAGGTTATCCTGGTGAGGCAAGGGAAAGGCATGCACCAGCTCTTCTCCAATCTTCTCCTCCCCTCACTTCCACACAGGCTCCAGATTCCCTGAAAAAGAGATCTGAGTGCACTTTCCAGATGGGATCTCTGATACACTCTGAGCGATACCAGCCAGCACGTTGCAGGCCTCAGGGCTCAGCATGCTGTGCAGCAGAAATGCACCCCAGAGAAGTCATTAAGTCATGCCTATGTAGGGGCTTTTGGGGAGTTGCAGGAGTAGGTGAGACAGCATACTGAAAAGTCTGGCTTTACTGTTATTGTCTGAAGATTTTATGGGTCTGTTCTGTGTTATTTTTGGTAACAATGGGGAACAGCCTGGTCTGCTAATCAAGATTTGCTGTGCCCTACCTCCAAGATTAGGGACAGCACCAACAGCTTCTAAAAGAGCCTTGGTAAATGACCTGAAAGAGGTGGTCTGTGTACAGATTGTGTGATATAGTTATAAACATATATATAACCATATGTTATATAGTATATAAGTTTCTTAGATGTTTTATGTGAATAAAAATCAACAGGAAGTACTACAAAGAGTAATAGAAAAAGAACCCTTGCTAATAGCCACTTCCTTGCAGTCTTCAGTTGGTATGTATATGAAGATGGAACCAGAGAATCAAAAAATGTTCTTCTGCATTTACTCTTTTATGAATTTAATTTAGGAAGGTATAATGTATGGTCATTGTCATATAGTGTGAACTGATGAGGAAAATGTGTTTGAACGTCTCTTGTACGTAGTATGGATAGATAACTTATTTTCCCCCTGTTAATCACATAGTTCATGCCGTAGTTTGTAGCTACTAGATCTTGTGTGACTAATCTGGAGAAATAGCTACATACTACTCTGTTGTCAAGGAAACTGTCCTAATCATTAGTTATACCATAGTACCAAGACAGTTCTTAGGTTCATGGTAAAAATGGGCCATTCTGCAAAGAGATGGCAGAAAGAGGAAAACCACCTGTAACAAACCATTGACAAGAGTCTTCATCTGGGAGGAAAGATAGTTCCAGCTTCTGGTTTTTGCTCCAAATACTGTTAGTGTATTTTTCATTATCTTCTTCTTGTTATCATCATTATCATCATCTTTATTTTTCTATTTACTATTAAATACACAGTCTTGGGAGTATGGAGGACTTAAACTCCAACTCTGTCCTGAGGACTATTCTGGATTTCAAGTACAATTTTAAATTATGGACTACAAACCCAACTTAAATAATTTGAAAATAACTTTAATACAATCACAGCCGAGTTTCTTTTTAATAGATATAATTACTTCTAAAATACAGAAAGATAAATAAAATTGCATAATAATATTATAAAAGAAAAATATATGATTGTGAATTGAAAAGGTTACATTGTCAACAGTTAAAGTTAATAAGATGACTCCTATTCAACCAGTGGTAAATCAGCCTTTCTTTTCTTTCTAAAGTAAAAGCTCAGAAGTACAATGTATGGCATACTCATTATATAGGAGACAATACATTATATTTTTCAGATACCACTGAGGACATATACAGTTTCATTTGGGGAACAGTGTAAAACAATATAATCCATAGACATTAATAGCCTGATTTCCGTTATTCTTCAGAGGAGGAAGGGTGTCCATAGGCAGCAAAGCAGATACAGAATTGTAATATTGCATCTATGAAGGGAAACAAATATTTGCTTCACATATGTAAAGAACATGCATTAACAGGGACAGCATTACTCCTGTCTTGGCTACATTTGAAATACTGTTACCAGTTCTGGGCATCTCTATATGAGGAATATGTTGAAAAAATTTAAAGGAAACTGTGAGTAGAATCTTAGCAAGTTTTTAGACAGCTTTGAAAGAAAAGTCACCAAGAGAAAGTCAAAGATCATATACAACATGCATGTAGAAATAACGACATCCAGAATATTCAACAGCACTGAAAATCTGACCTGCATAAATACCAAATTTAATTCAGAATTCATTTTTTTCCCCCAAAAAAATTTAAAGAAACTAAATATCTGGAACCTAATCCAGTGTTTGCACTGATGCAAATCCTTCAACAGAATGCAGTAGACTCTGTGAAAAACTCCAAAATGGAATTGAATATTTTAGATCCTTGTAGAGAAAGGAAAAATACTAAATTAAACCTGAGTCTAATATTCCAGCTGTGGTTATCTCTAAGTTCCATGGATAAGAACTTTACCTCGTCACTTGTGTATACTCTGATTTTGTAAATGATGATAAAAATAAATTCAGAAAGTCACTTTTATATGTAAGAGTGAAAGATCTGAAGCTTTAAAGAGACAGCCCTTCAGACAAAAGTGAAAGGAATGAGATAATGTTTTCTTTTTTTTTTTTTTTCATATGTAGCTACACTGAGCAATGCATTATTATTAGACAAAATGATGTAATTCTGGGAGTCATCTGACAAAAAAAATCTCTAAGAAATCATCATGCAATATCTCTGTAGTCAACAGAGACCTGGTAATTACAATGAAAAGAAGCTATTGATGCATTTACTCCTGAAGCAGACTCCATGTTGACTACACAAGCCAGCTCTCCATTGAGTATAAAGCCAGTTTGTGTAGAATTACTATATTTCATATACAGACATCTACATTGCAGGCAGTTAATGCCTGGGTCAGGGAAAGATGCTGAATCTGCAAAACCAGCATTACTGACTTCGGGTTATGCATATGGGATAAAGGCAAGCTTTTTCCTCTTCTCTGCTTTAAAACTCAGAAAATAAAATGTTGTGAGAGAAAGCACAAGGAAATTATCATGAATATAAATGGCTTTCAATCAGTAGAGCATCAATGGAACTAATATAGGAGCTTGGATGTTTGTCTTTCTGGTCAATTGGCTGCAATCTGGCTTCACTCAAATTCTGCCTATGTGCTGAGGTCAGATATTTTTTTCTCTGCATAGGCTAAGGTCAGCCTTGTTGTTTCATTGTTTGCAAGGGTATACTATGACAAGGGAGTTTTGCATCACACTATTCTTGTAATAGAGGTTGTAAGTACAGGATAAAAATGCCTATACAGGTCACATTTACTCAAATGTATTGCCAACCTCTGTAGTGTTCATGCTCCTGTAATATCGTCCAGAAGAAAATGTCTACTTCTTGAGAAAGGAATAGGTTTTGCTGAAGCTAAATTGTAAAAGCCTTTTGGGGTTTCTGAGTCCAAAATCTGGAGAAATTAAATTTAAGCTGGAACAGACAACTAAGTAAGTAAATAAGTTATGCCATAATGGCCCATTAGAGTATAACAATATGTTGCCTTTTAGATAACTTTCAGTTTGCTAATTCGAAAATTGCAACCATATGAAAGCCTTCAGAGTGACAGCACATTTGTTTGTAGTTCAGTATTTGAATATGCCAAATATTGGTTCTATTAAGCTATTATAAAGCTAAACATCTACATCAGACACACTTTCTTTCTGCATGAACACAAAGGCATAATGTTCCATGTTTTGCTGATATCTGCATGATTAACTACATTTGTTTTCTATTTACAACAGAAAGCTGTACTCTGGAAAACCTATTTGAAACATTCAAAATTTCACTCAGGGACATGTCTCCCCATATAATGACCAAAAAGCAATAGGTGTCAGTAATCAAAAATCCCTAAGGAACCCTATTTTTATGTCCTCATTAGTAGTGTCTTAATTACTTGTCACCCAGGTTAACATTGACTTGTTAAGCTCATACGGAATGCACTGAAGAGCAACTGATGTGCTCTCAAAATGTCACACCCTGTATCCAGGCTCTATTATATGATACTTCTGTTTAAAAAGGTTGGTCTAAGTAAAAGACAAGTGGTCTTATCTTCTGCCCTCTTTTAGCTCTCAGTAGGCTTTGCCTTTATTTCAGGAGGAAAAGAATATTACTTTATAATATTGTGCATAAGCATATTCCTTTTTATAAATGCAATTTCTGCTGTATATGTATATTTACACAACCTTTCATTCATCTTTGCAACTTATGTGTGTGTATCTTTGTATGTGGTGTATGTATATATGAATGTAAAGAGAAATGTGTATATGTTAAGGAACTGAAAAATGGTGTTGCTTTAATTTATAGAATTGTGACCTACCAGATTATTTTATCATGAATATGTGGTTTTTTGTAGCTGTCCTGATGCTAATATAAATAAATAATTTGTTGTCCTAGCCTAATTAGTGCATGTATGTCTGTCTTGAGCAGTGGGGTGGGCAAATGACCTCCAGAGCTCTCTTCCACTCTAAATTATTCTGTGAGTCTGTTTATGCACACAAAAATGTGCACACAGACACACACACATTTCCCAAGAAAGAATGGATTACAAAAATGCCTTGATGATAACTAATGGCACTAATTTACATGTCCCAGGTGTCTTGATAAGGTGGAGATGAAAAAACACACTCCCTTAAAGGGAAGGTATATATAAGTGGTATATGTACCATAGGAATAGGGTCAGACTTTCTGGTGATCAAAGAGATGGTGCCTCTGTGACTCTTAACCATGACTTCCATGGATTGGAAGAAGAAACTTCTGCACAGAAAGTAAGGTGTTCCAAAAATCTCCACAACAGGTGGAACAAGCTGGGTTATGTCATATTAATGTTATACACAAGTTTAATTACAATGATAAGTATGTTATTATTATTATTATTTCATCCTGTTAGACTTCTGAATTACTTCAAGTCCTGATTTGCCTGTGCCAGCAGTAATCTCTACATCTCTATGGGTGGATGATGAATCTGTTGAAAAAGAAAGGCAAAATTTGTAGTACATTTTTTTAAATGATGTGGTTCCTTATAAAGGGGTTATGAGAGGTTTATCAACAATGGTGCTGATTTTTCTCTGATAAATGAAATCTAGAACAACTAAAATAAATACCCAAAAAATTTCTCTAAAGGATGCTACCAATTTGATCCTTGTAAGTTACGAGCTATAGAGATACAATACAAAAGCTACATTTGAAATCATAGGGCTTTGACCAAAGGCTTTTTGCTTACTTCTTCTTAATGATATTTGAACCTCACTGATCTAAAATTTTCCCAATGTATTTTCAGACTGTGTGTCAGCTGCCCCTTAGATAGACTGGCCATACATTCCTTTAAATCTTTAACCAGTAATCGTAAAACTACCTATGATGAAAGAGCTACGCTACTTCAGACTGTAACATAGCTCAGACCATTACCAGCATATGACTTACAGGAAAATATGTTATCCCATCTCCTCTTCACTGGTTTTGTAGACACACTGAATGAAGTAGGTTACTAGGTCAAGGGAGGGAAGTTGTCAGTCAAAGAAAAGGTGCAGAATAAATTAGAACTAGCTTGAAAGAAATGAATAGAAGTACTCTCCACCTGCCACATCCTCATCTGCAGTAGTGACACATTGGGCAACAACACTCAGCGATCAAAAGTAGTCTCCTGGGTTGTTGATATTTTATAGATGGAATAGTAACTGGCCCTAAAACATGTATTTTCTAGTAAAGGTTTTTTTTTTTTTCTCTTCTTTCCGGGGGATTCCAGTGATGTGTTGCCAATATCCTGAAGGGATTCCACTTAAAAAATATGCTCCTTACTCCGTGATAAATTCCATCACTAAGGTTTTTTTTTAGAGGAAGTGCAAGATAGCAAGAGGTATGTTAGCTTATTTGCTTGCTTAGGCAGAAGTATTTTATAAGAAGAAACAGCAAAAGAAAGAAGCAACTCACTACTTGATAAACATCTAAGCAACATTAAGTTGAGAGTTTGGCATATAGTTTGTTCCTGAAAATACCTCTCATATATTTATCTAGTACAACAATTGTCAGCTGGTATGGTTTAAAAGGTCAGATATGTTAGGACAATTGTTAGTACAATAAATCAAGATCTATTTGGACGTAAAACCAAAACAGATGTATTCAGTTGTTCCAAGTCTGACTCTGGGGGTGCAACTTGTTTCTCTCTTCCTGTGTGATGGCACTGTCAGTTAATATTATGTATTGTGCTCTGGAAGTGAAAACACCCTATTATTGCTTCCCCATCAATCAAACATTTTTCTGGGTAATGGTTTGGCTCCTCTTTGAGAGCAGTTCTGGCTGAGCTGTGGTTTTGTGGCCCCAGCTAACAAATCTTGAGGCAACGCCCTTCTTGGCCTTTCACATCACAGGAGGGCCACCAGCTATCGGAAGAGTGGTTACAGCTATGCACACACAAACTCGTTTCTGATGTTGAACAACCATCTGCTGCACATGTTGTTGCTACTGATTTTTCACCAACTATTCCAACAGATTTTCTAAATCTAGTTGACTTCTAGGGCAGGATGAACCCTTGCACTCACTCTCACATCTAGCCCTTTTAGCCTTCCTTTACAGTCATAAATTCAGCTAAGCAGCAAACTGTAGTGAGATACTTAGTGTAAGTTATGGCTATTTTATAGCTTAATTAGTACGGTTAATTATATTTTGTAATTATACTATGTTTTGTTTCTATAAACATGGAGGTCGCATTATGTGGTGTCAGAACAACAGTAGAATTTAAGCTAATAGTTATTTAATTATGAGAACAATTTTTTTCAGTTTTAAGTCAATATACTGTTGATAGAAGTTGGGGATAATGTCCTATATTGACCCACTTTTGATCCCATCTCTGAATCTAAAGTTATGAAATAATTACATAATCTGAAGAATATTATTTACTCACCTGCTTAAAGATGAAGAACTAAATGCAAGAACTGTTGAGGAGATGACTGTGGTTTTTACTATGTTAATGTCCTATTGAAGCTGTCTTTTTTGCATTATGTAGAGAGGGGGTTTTATGCTGAAATGTACAAGTTAATATGCATGGTACTTTGGCAAAAGATGCTGCAAATACTAATCACCTTTTTAAAGTTAATATTCTATTTTATTAATAGAACAAGCCATGGTTTTGAATCCAAATGCACACTGATAAATACACTGGCCTAAAAACATGCCTTCCTGAAAGAATGTCAGCATATGAATGTGAATTTGATTCAGTTTGGAGAGTAAGAGTTTAATTATGCAATTCTACAAAGTCAGCTGACACTTCTGATTGCTATTTTAGTTCTATTCTCTTGATGATTTTGATCACGATGAGGTTTTTAATTTCATGACTATATAGCATTGGTGAATATGACACCTTACTCTTTAGTGAAAAGAATACAGTAAAAAAAGGAATATCCCTTCTCTGAAATCTCGTAACACTGAATTCATTACATATACTATGTAATCTTTTAAGAGAAGATGTATGTTGATATAACCACATGAAGGGATGAATCATTCAGAGAAACTCATCAGCATAATAGGTATAATACGTTATATTCTTACAAAAAATTGTAAGCAGGATTCCAGTCAGAATGGCTTCACACCACAGTTCAGTACACAGGTTTGCTGTAATACTGCTTCTCTAATTGCTTGCTTTATTAATACCAGAGCATCTCACATTGCTAAAATATTTCAGCCTTTTACAGTTTTATACCTCTGAAGATACTAAACTTCACATACAAAAGCAAAAACAAAACTAAAGAAATCTCTCTCATGGAGGATAAACAATTAAACAACTGCAATCTTCTAATTTTTCCTTGAAACTCTTTTGGTGTTTTTATGTCAGCACAACCCCTTAAAAATTCTATAACTAGGTAGAGAGGACAGTAGCTACAACAGAGAAAGTTCCAGTAAATATATTAAGTAATACCATTACTTCTTTTCAGCAACTATGTGATATTTTTAAACTGATTTTGAAATAAACTATTAATTTATATTCTGTATTTTATGCAATTAATATTTACATTTAATGTATCCCATGTTAATTAATTTCTTTTTGCATACTATTGTTAATGTATAATACAAACAACTTTATTTCCCAGTCACACATTTTGGCTTCAGTCAACTGAAAATATCGTGATTCAAGTTTATGACTCATGTATGAACAATACTGACCTCATGTGGCTATTGCTTGAGGGATACATGTATCAAGCAGTACAAAAGGAACACATCTGTCTCTATGGCAGGAATATAAAAACATTAAGCAATGCCCATTGTGGTTCCTTACAGTTCTTTTTTTTTTTTTTTTGTCTTAAGACATGTTAACTACAATATGTTTGTTACAATATTGCCTGAGAAAAGAGCTTGATGAAGGCAGCCATGAAATTGGCCAGCAAGCTCTGGTTTATGTAGGTAAGGTTACCTAATACTCTGCTCAAGAGTTTCTGATTTCTTCCCTGTTAACCATGTATCAGCTAAAGAAGCTTTTAATTTGGTATGTAGAAGTTTTGATTTTTTTTTTTTCCTCACCTCACCTTGACTTTCCTTTATCTTCTTTTTATAATGCTTTTATTCATGATGCAGGACTATGTGCATTTAACTATTTTTTTTTTCCAGAGGAGATATTCCATTAAAACATATTGACTCTTGCCACAATCGATGTCAGAAATAGTTATTAGTTAGGCAAGCTTTTAGAGAATACTGAAAAAGCCTTTTAGAATAAAAGATCTGTGCCATTCCACACACTGTATCTACACAGAACTAATATTTTAGCATGAAAAACATGACAAAATAGACGCCGAGATCTTCCTTGCATCAGCTGGTACAGAGGTCATGTTTAATTCACACGTAATATCCTACTTAGTTGACTGTTAATGCCCATGAAGAAGTAATTCAGTGCTTTGGGTTGTATTTTTTTCCCATCTAGATTATCTGTAAATCTGTAAACCCTGGGATATATACATGGTATATACACAGGGTAGATACACAATATGTGACTCCACTTATCTACAGAAAATTATTGTTGGACAGTGCAGAGATTAGATATCCCCCATACACCTGAACGGACAGTGAAGAATGGGTGGTTTGGCATGATTGATCAGCCCATACAGCTTCTGCAGCCATTTCCCAGAAGATTGGGAATTGATGGCAGAGAAAAAACTTGGCTACTCCATGAGATACCAGATCTTATTAGAAAGCTCTTACCAACTTCATTTTTTTTCAGAAAAAAACCAAAAAAACTCCCAAAACAATATGAAGCTGATTGGAGCTACCTGTACCATGGTCCTTAGCTGTTCTGGTGCTAGGAACAAGTATCAGCTTGGGAACTGTGCTACGCAGAGGGCAGACTGCTTTTGTACCTAAAATGTCTCTAGTTAAAAAGACATTCCATAAGCTGTAACAGACAGAAGAACAGGATAGAGCTTGTGGAAGAGCAAGAAGCAGTAAGGTTGTAACTTCCACTGTCAGGGGCTTCCTGCCATATTGGGTTATCCAACATGCCATTGCTACAAAAGAAGGTGTTGACTAATTGAAGTGAAAGCTGAGGATGACCAAGAGGAATAAAGGCTGGAGCACATGGTCTATGGAAGAACGTGGAGAAAACTGGTTTTGTTTAGTCTTGAGAAGACTAAAGAGGATCTTACTGCTGTCTTCAACCACCTAATAAAGGTGTGTAGAGAAAAAGGAGCCAGTCTATTCTCAGAAGCCAGCAATGAAAGCACAAAAGACAACAGGCACAAGTTACAATAAGGGAAATTCTGAGTATATATTAGAAAGAACACCTGAGTGAGTGTAACTGATGACTGGAGCAGGTTTCCCAGAAAGGCTATGAAATCTTGCCCTGAACAATCTGCTCTCAGCTTCCTGTACTTCAAGTAAAGATGACTTCCAGAGGTGAAGAACCAAATGCAGAAATGTTTAAATTATGTGTAGCAGATGACAGTACCACCAAATCACCCTGGTTTGAAGGAGATCACTATCAGCACTATATAAATATTGCACTGGACATAACATTATTGAAACTGATGAGTTTAATGGCTTGGTTTCACCAAGAATACTAGTGGGAGTGCTTTCACAGGAGACAGCTGAATAAATAACTGTCTCCAAATCTTCAGCACAAAGCACCCATTCTCACCCAGGTTAAAAATAGGAATACAGTGTTAACTATTTTCCTGAATAGGTACATACATGAACATGTGTGTTTGTGGAGAGAGAAAAATAGAGGGAATAACAGAACAATTGGAAAAGCAACTAGCAAAATTAAAAAAGGAGTGAAAAGTATCATCCCAGCAGCGTAAGCATACTTGAAAGCTATACAATCAGGGCACTAGATGAAAAAGCCTTAGGACTGTGAACAGGTAGACCTGGTTGTTTAATTCTTCTTGTATTCAAGATAACATGATGATTGGATTCATGTGTTTGGGCCCCCAACATAGGAAAGATATCGACTGACTGAAGCAAGTCCAGAGGAGGTCCACGAAGATGCTCAGAGGGCTGGAGCACCTCTCCTATGGGGACAGGCTGAGAGGGTTGGGCTTGTTCAGCCTGGAGAAGACTAGGCTCCAGGGAGACCTTATGGCACCTTCCAGTACCTGAAGGGGCCTACAAGAAAGCTGGGGGGAGACTTCTTACAAGGGCCTGTAGTGACAGGACAAGGGGTAATGGGTTTAAACTGAAAGTGGGGAGATTTAGATTGGATATCAGGAAAAAATTATTCACTGAAAGGGTGGTGAAGCACTGGAACAGGTTGCCCAGAGAAGTTGTGGATGCCCTCTCCCTAGAAGTGCTCAAGGCCAGGCTGGATGGTGCTTTGAGCAACCTGGTCTAGTGGAGGGTGTCCCTGCCCATGGCAGGGGAATGGAACTAGATGATCTTTAAGGTCCCTTCCAACCCAAACCATTCTATGTTTCTATGACTCTGTATTAATAGGGTATAGTGAAAAATGTTTGTTTCTGTCAATACAGCATCCTCTGAATTAGAACTACCAGCTAGATCTACGTTTTATGGGTTGTTAGGCAGGAAATAATAATGTGTATTTATTAGTACTGAGAAAAAATATCTCCATATGTAAATTATGCAACCAGCTGGAACCTCTGATTCAGCTTGGACAAGTGAATCCTCTCATTTTTATTCAAACTCTCTAATTTTAAGATTCCCAGTATTTCTCTAGAAACTGTTTCCTTTAACAACATTCACAAAAGCAGTTGTGAGGCAATGGCCTAGATTTATGCATCTGCCTTGGCAGACAGCTATGAGCTGCTGAATTCCAGCTGCAGAGGGAAAAATGTAAGTTGCCAAAAATATTAACCTGACTTTATGGCCAAAAAAAAAATCATTACTTTTGTTTTAGATGAATGCTTGCATTCCTTTCCTCTCTCTGCTGCTTGAGCTAATGCTCTTAAGCTGGGCGGGAAAGATAGCATGAGAGTGACTGCAGAAAAAAAAGAATAATATTCCTTGTTCTGTGCTTTCTGACTCACAGTACAAATCAGCCAGATCTGGCTACTATTGTTCTACTATTTTCCTAAATCATGAGATTTTAGTCTAACAAGGGTTTGTGTAAACTGGTGGAAGCTGGCCTCAATTAAGCATTGTTTAATTTCAAATGTGTGAGAAGCCTCACAAGCAAAAAACCTTTTCTAGACCAGGGTTTTCTGCAGATTTTTGTAATTTTTCTTCCTCTGCTCAAACCCATTCCTATATTTAGCACAACCTTTGCAACAAGGGAGCCATCTGAATTCTAAGATGACTGATATCAGTATACCTTGTTCTTTTAAGTGGTGAAATCTTCTGCCCTCCAAGTTTTCCATTTCAAAGCAGAATTAGTAGTCAGGTCCTTTACTCCTGAAGGATTCTACCTGATGATTAAGAGAAGCAGAATTTCACCCCCTGTCATACAAAAGAGCTCCTACATACATTTACTGGCTGCTATATTGCACTTCAAATGTAAGAAATATGTCTCAGCAGTACATGTGCATAAAAATATATTTCTCTGAGAGAACATTAGTCTTATGTCCATAACCATCCATCCTCTGCAAGACTACAGGTCTTTTCTAGATGTTGTGACACTTTCAATTTTAAAATAAAATAAAATATATAGACAATGAGTCATAACTGAGCTGGCTAATGGGAGAATGGAATAGTTCTTATCTAGGTTCCCTCTCTCCTTCTCATGGAAGGTTGGACCAGATGGTCTTTTGAGGCCCCTTCCAACCTGGGCTATTCTGCGATTCTATGATCCTGTGACTTTCAGTTATCCCTTAAAAAATACAAGGATGGTCTTTTCACACTAAAGTAATCTGCAAAATTACATTGACTTCAAAAGGAGTAAGACATGGTCTGCAAGTTATAAAAAGACACTTCCAGTCAGAATAGAATGTAAATTTAGGTAATTATTTGGAACTTCTCCAATTGCAGCTTAAGCCTTGAAAACAACTGATTCCCTCTGAAAGATGTTGTAGTTGAACATGAAAGTTCTGGTTACTGTATAGCAAGTTGACATCACAGAAGCATAAGTAATGACTTGTGCACCAAAGAAACAAAACACCTTCTGGCTTTTAGTTCGAGAACAGGAAAAAAGAAAAAGAAAGACAACCAGCTTTGTCTAAGTGAATTATGAACTAAAGTTTATTTTGATATGCTTACTTCATTTTTTGTTTGTAATTGGTTCTTTGACCCATAAAATTACCTAAAGAAAAATTGACCACAAGGTTTTAGAATTATATGCAAAAGTTACTCAAAAAATGGGTTAATGCTAGCAATTAGTAATTCATTTAAAAATTAAGAATATCGTAACACTGAATCCAGATAATCTCTTATTTACCTTTCCAGTTTTGTTGTAGAAAAAGAAAGTAACAGCTGAGAGGAATAGATATGAATGAATTATCCTACCTTTCCTTACAAGTGAAAGCAAATATCATAGCATCAACCTGAATTTATCAGAAATAAGAGCATAGAATTTAGAATACTGAAAAAGACAATTTGTCCATCAAGTCCTATAAAAGTATATCCGGCTGAGCCCAGTAGCTGAAACATTGCAGAAACAGGAATGTAGAGACATGAAATAGTCAAATAGATAATGTTTTCCTTAATGCTGTCTATGCAGGTTTTATTTTATATATATATATATAATTTTTTTGTTATAATTCTGGTGCTTGGAGATTGCCACTTAATATATTACAATAATCAGATGCTGAAGAAGCCAGCTGCTTTCACAAGCAGCAGCCATAGCAACCAATCTCTTCCTGTGTTGGGAGCCAATTCCACAATTTATAAGCAATTCCGTGGTTTTTTTTTCCCGTATTATAAAGCAAATTGAGCCATTCAGCAAAATCTTAAACTTCAGGAATATACATTTGACTATGTTAAAGAAGTTGATATGAAAAGGAAAGTCTGTACCTTCAGCATCAATGAAGTTGCAATAGCTGTGTATGAAGAAACAATATTATTATTGTTTTATATCTGATTACAAGGATATCACCCAATAGTATATTTTAGCAGAGAGAGTCTTCTGGGGTGTTTCTAGATCCAGTCCTGAAAAAGTTTGAAGATAGGATATGGTTAAGATTATTATGAAGAATGCATAAAGGACATCAGTAAAGCCTAGAAATTACAAGTTTGGCTCAGGAATCCGTGTGATTAACATCCACTTCAGTGAAAATGAAAAGTGTTCAATCAAAGGCTGATTTGATTCTTAAGCATTGTATATAGTAGACCTCTGAGATGAATTTACAAGACAATAGGGTCATTGCTTTGTTAAATAGTACTAGATAAAGAGCACATCATGTAAATTCTTTTTTTAACATTACATTGCCAAGTTAATAGCTGTTGGGGTAAACCTCTACATATGGAGAAAATAACTTCTTTTCCCTCAAATTCTTAGAGTAATTAAACATTTTTTTCACTAATTTTTGGACAGCTCAAATATGCCTTGAGGAAACAGAAATAATAAAAAATCCCATGCATGACTTTCCATGTCATTGTTTTGGAAAGTCTCCTGCTAAAGAGAAATGTAAATCAGGAACATTTATCTCAGAGACAGTGGTACTGAAAATCTCAAAGTGGCTGATGAATTTGAGTCAAATGTCCACTGTGAAGATGCAGGTTCATGACTCCAGAGTAGAAGCTGTCTCTGACCGTCTATTCCATCATGTTCTGAGGCAGGGAGGCAATGTTCTTACTCATTTATACAAATTTGCTTTGTATGAATTCAAACTTTGACTAGATATTTCAGCCTGGAAACAGGATCACCAAACCTCACAGCCGCAGAATATTTCTTTCTTCCTGTCATAGTTTTAGATAGGTTTGTAAGCCTATTAAAGAACTTGTGTAATAACTTAGTCCAATTTCTAGTAAATTATTATCACACAGGGCAAGCCAAATCCAGGATTTTACTCAAGTAATTCATTAGCAAAGATCTCTGAATCATATCAAGGTGTCTGGAATGTTTATTTCTATGATATCTCTGCTTTATGCAAACAATTATCTTAATAAGTGCCAGTGCTATAGCATACATTAATTTAATTAAGAGATAATACGAATTGAACAGAACATTGTCACAGGGTAATAGTCTCTTGCTTCTATGTGAGTGCTAAGGCATTTGAAAAATAGTAAAGGCACACTGAAACATTCATTTTCAAAGAAGACATACTTCTTGTTCTGTGGTTCTTGTTACTTGGCTATAATAATTTCTGCTGCACTAACATTTTTATGTAGATATGAAGCTTGAGCTACATATACGATAATTTGGTGATTGCAAGGAGTTAAACCCTACTATTGTGTTTAGAAAGGAAATACAGACTGTTTGCCTTGAGTGACTTTCAAGTTCTCATTTTTAAAAACAACCTATTTCCCCTTTTTTCCTTGATTTTCCCCACTCACATAAATGACTCACTTGGGTCATTTCTATCTAATAAATGTGGTCATAGCCTTGTCTCACTGATTCTGAACTTACCTGACTGCCGCATTTATTGAAATATTCTATGGACAACATTATCATAATTTAATCCTTTCCCTAAATAGCTCTTTTTAAACCTCAGTGTTATTTTGTTATTATTTCTACCATGTTAGCTGTATTAGATTCAGATCCTTTTTTGCTGTGAGAAGATAATTGCTGCTTAAATTTAAGTATGTAATGATAAACAGCAGGACAAGTGAACAGTTGACAGGAGGGTTTGTTGGTTTGGGGTTTTTTTTTTTCACTTTCTAATCACTTCCCAGGATATGAAACTATCATGCTACTGCCCTCATAAATTTCTTATGTTCCAGCATAAAATGGATTATTTTTCTGGGACACATGCTGAGCCTTTTGGAACTCTTCTCTCAAGATGGTTAGATAGCTTCTAATTTCCAGCCTGAATTCATTCCTCACCAATAAACACCGATACGTGTTAGTCAGTTCTGTCCTTCATTGTAAATTGCTCTTATGTCTTTCTAGTATTTACCTTGTGAAAGAACTTGTGATTTACCCTTCTCAGCCTTGTGATTTTAATGACATTTATTTTTAATTTATATCTGAAAAAGATCTCCCACAAAATGTTTCAGGAATTTTGCCATTATTTTAATAGCACTACAGAGTTCTCTAGTATGAAGGCAGATCATACCTGTAAAACCTTTTAAAACACCTTTCTCAAAGGATTTTGATTCATATTGATTCTTTTGTCTCTTTTTGTCCTGCTTATTTTTCTGCAGTATCCTATGACTTTAACATTCCCTGTGATCCCCTCTTACCTGCCCTTATTTCTACCTTTTCTGGTCCGTCTGTACCCTGCAGCACCTGCGTTCCACCACGTTCATATAGTATTTAGCCTCATGTCAAGAAGTGATGGCAGGGTGTTACAATGAAACAAGTGTAGCCTAACTCTCACTACAGGGAATTTTTTTAAGGATTAAAAAAACAATGCAATCAGTTGACTGGGTGTTCTTCCTATAGATGGGTATACACAGGGGAAAACACAGTGGTAAATGAGAACAATCAGATTAGTAAGTAAAGAAAAGTGACATTATGGGCCTAAATTCTGTGCAGAATTGGAATTTCTGTACAGATGGTGTTATTCTGCATCTGCTTAGCTTACAGGTACACACTAGCTCCTAATTACTTCTTGCACAATATTCCTTCCAGGCTGTTCTCCTAGGGAGGCCTTTCAAAGGCACTTCCAGTGAGACTTTAACATCTAAATCCCTTGATTGTTTTTGAAAATTCAAAACAAAGTATCTGGCAAGAATAGCAAGAAGCTTTGGAGTAGAAATCGTCTAGAAGAGTTTCTAACAATTCCCTCTTTAACTTTTGATTATTCTTTCATATTCCAGCAGATTTGTGTAACTACTTGTTAACTTATATGTGAAATGCATACTTTCCTTTTGTTTTATTTAATTTTATTTTTTAAGTTTTCTTTATTCTTCCTCTTTGAAAAGCATCTTACACTTTATAGTATTATGTCACTTCTTTACAATTTAGTATCATTCACAGTCGTTTAATGAAACTATTATATTCTCTGAGAACAAGGGGCCAAACAAATGACAAATCAATATCTAAGATACTTAAGATCTGATATGCAGAAATCAGCATGCTGAATGCAAAGAAGAATAATCTTGGAAAGATTATTGTTCTGACAAAGAATATTATGTGTAAAAGATACTTCAACACAAAATCTAGAGCAATAAGGTATAATTAAAATAGTAGTTTCCTACACTAACTAGAGAAAAGTAGCTCCTGACACAGCATCAATTTTCCATTCTTGCAGCTCATCAGCCAGCTGCTGAATTGATTCTTTATGCTTTGGGTGTTTCCTAGCCAGGGAATAGAGAAATGTTGCAGTAGTTGCAAGAATGTCATACTACCTTCTCATCTTCTCACTCCTATCTTGTCAACTATCCTGGGGAGAAAATCGGCCATGCATTTTGGTGCATGCCAACACAACCACAAAGGAATAAAGGTCTGGCTATGTCCACTAGAGGTGTGCAGAAGTAATCCCAAGGAACTGTTTGAAAAGTATGGATTAACTTCTTATCTCAGATTCACCAGTAAAATGTGAGAGCAACATAATTATCATCAGATCTAAACTAGTCTACATCACTGAGATAGTTATCTCTCCTCTGGATTCTTTTTGTCCAAGAATGCTCTATTGCCTTTGGTTATCACCAAATTTGACCCCAAAATATTGTCAGAAAGGCTTTGGTTAGAACTTAAGTCTCTCTGTGCATGACGAAATATGAAGTAAATAATGTAGGCAAAATAAAATAAGAAATGCTATTCTCCTAATTCTTCTGTACACAAAGTAGATTAAAAAAATTCAAAGATTTCTGATTTAATGTCAGGTCCTCCAAGCATTTGTGTTATTCAATTAAAATGCACTGAGCAATAAAAAATGCATGGCATACAAACGCTACACGCAATAGAAGTATCTAAATAGGCTAATTGGAAACTTAGTTGTTACAATGACAAATGGCTTCATCTCTTGCTTTTAATTCATATATCATTATATAGCAATAGAGACTAATTTGTAAAATGCCTCACAGGCTTTGATTGACACTGACTGGCTAGCTGTAGCTGCCTTAATGATAGACATTTGCAACACTCAAGGTTAGAAAGATCAGTATTATGCAACTTCTGATATAGCTCACTTGCATCTTTGAGTCTATGAAGAATAATAAGTTACAGCCATGGAACTTAACGTGGATTACCATTCTCTTCCCAACCCACTTGTCATTAGAAGGATTCACTATTGTCAGAAATATTTAACCTCATTATAATTAAAAGCATTATCTTCAAACACAGGTTCTTCAACTAATGGTTTTGGTTTGTCAATGTAATTATTGTAATTGGTTTACTATACAAATTTTGTGACTTTCTGAATTCATCTCTTACACAGACTGTTAAACCAATATTGTACTGACTGTGTCACTCTGTTCTTTTCTTTAAAAAAAAAAAAAATCACAAAGTTTTCCATAGAGGACTGTGCTAAGGTCATGTCTGACAGACGAAAGTGTGGGACCAAAATTATTGCACTTTGCTTGGTGGATAAAAAAAAATGCTAAGAGGATAGGATATTCCTACTGTCATAACCATTTTCTTTACTGAAAGAACTGAGATTGACCCTCCAGGGTACCTCACCCAAGATCTTTGGGGTTCCATTGTGACACCCAAAACTTTTACAGCCAGTTGTGAGAAATGGCCTGAACATACCATGCTTGGTGGCGACAATCAAGTGCAAATGTTGTTTCACAGTATAAGCTAAAACCCTAACGGCACCACTCTTTCCTTCACGTCTCCTTTTTTTCTGATTTTTTTCTCTCTTAGTCTTCTGTATTAAAAAGCGACTGGTTTTGCCAGCCACAGCTTCATCTCATAGAGCTTGCTAAAGAAACATTTCGAAATAATCAGCTGCTGGTAGAGGTTTTCCCAACCCCACACAGAGACTATCTGGTGAGCAAATACATCATCCTCTTCTGGCTGGCAAAATAACCTCTTCAGGCAGCACAGCTGTGAGCAGAAAAGAACGTGTGTCTCTGGTGGTGTGACAAGGCATCTTGGATTATCTAGGGCAGCCTCACAGCAATCCCTGTATCTAAGTATGCTAATGATTTTGAGGAACCTTCATATTTTAGAAGGTTCACATCATCTTTCTGAGGGGCAGTTTAGAACAGCATAACAGAGGTCCAGCATGTCCAGGCCACAGGTTCCTCTTCTCATTTTGGGCAAAGAAACTTAGCCATTCTCAACACTTTGCAATAAAATAAAACCAATTAGGAAAGGGAAGCCCCAACCCAGGCCTTGAGTCTTGCAGTAGGTCATGCATGCCAGAAGGAGGAATGTGCCCTCTCCAGGCTAACTAAAAGGAGAGCATGGCCTTCATCACAGTTTCCCTTTTAAAAAGATGTTAAACTCTAGTCCATAATTCAAAAGTGAAACTCAGAAGCAAAAGCTGTATTTTCTTCTTTTTTTTTTTTTTTCCCTGTTCCTTTTATCTTCTTTTTGTCTGTGTTTATCTTCTTTTGTTCTGAAGGACACAGACTGCAACAGCAGCATCTATCTAAACTGCTTTTACTTTTTTTTTTCTCTATCCCAAATGGACAGCTATTACCATCTAAAAGCTATGGTATAAGAAGTCTATTTGTAAAAGCTTTAGAGCAAAAGCAGAAAGTAATAGAAAAAAAATGCTGTTTAAAATGAGCCTTGTTTAGTTCCTTACATGTCATAAAGTTTAACTGATTTCTCTGTTCATTTCTGTATCTTTAATAAAAGTTAAAAATATTTTGGAAAGGTTTTATTATCATGGTACTCAAATTCTGAACTTTATTTAGCGGTCTACAGTATTATAAAGTAACAAGGTTATGAGAACAACTTTGTAAAGCCCAACCAACCTATTCCATCTGAATTAATGCAGCACTACTATATTTTTCTAGGTTTTCTATTAACACCTGTCATTGTACTATCTAAGACTCTAAACAGTCTTTTCAGAAAGAGAATGCCATTAAATTACTTTAATAACATGCTGGAGATAAATTAACCTTATAAAATGGGTATTTTAAGGTTTTACAATTACAATGCCTTCTCTGCTTTCAGAATGCTACTAATATATGTCTTCCCTTATCTCCTCCTTCTAAGTTCTAAAATTAATTCCTCTCTTAAAAAAATGCATTGATTTTGATCCCCCTGTCCACACATCTTTGTCCATCATAAGGGAAAGTGTTAAACTTAACCAGATGCATATGTATCTTGTTCACCCATCAACTTTTTATCTTCAGAACTGATTTTCAGAAAGTAAAATGCTGATTTTAGGAGTTTCATTATTTGAAGGCATGAACGTAACATAAATCAAACTCAGTCCTGCTCAGAAAGATTAACCACTAGAAGAATATATAAAGAAGGATATACTCTGGGAAGCATGGAGCAATTTCCTTTCATAAACATTATTTGTGGTTCAGTTAACGGTTCACTGGGTTTTTTTGATGGTGTGTTTGGTTTCAAAAAGTTAAAATCTAATGAGAAAGTTTCCCTCTGAAGATGACCTCCAACAGCTGCTCCCAGCAGGACAACAGTGGGCCCAAGACAAGTTCCTGCTCACCTGGTCTCTAGGGGAAGAAAATGCCAAGATGAGAAATGATATAACCTGGATGTTTGTGATGGCTTTTAAAATGAGAAAGACAACGTTTGGTCATTTTGTCTGCAGTTAGGTGAATATTAAAGTACTTGCTGCAAAATGGCATGTTTGGTATGACATGAAAACTGAAAATTTCCCACATTATCCTTGAACTAGAATATACTAGTCTGGTCTTTATTGCTTAAATCATTAAATCCTGGGATTTAAAGTAAATCTTCACCTCATACTACTTGGGATACTCTTTAAAGCATTGCATTTCTGGGAAAGAGATGGCAACCACAACCACTTTTTACAAACCAGCCCTTTATTTACTTGTCTTCTATATAAATTAACAAAGTGATATCTATTACACTGCTGTTAACAATGAACATAATAAATAATAAATATTTTTTATTATTTTACTTGAATTGAATTTATTGTGTTTTGCTTTTTGATTTAATGAAACCTAATTTTAATTTCTTGCATTCATATTCTGCACAGCTGAAGTGGGAAAATAACCCTTATTTCCCAACCCCAGCTTTGCCATCCCAACCTCCCCTTTGCAGTCCTAACAGAGCAACCTGGTAAGCATATAAAAAGGAAGATATTGACAGGAACGTAATCATTAAGAGAGCAATCAGATTTAAAATAGGTGTACACTAATTTAACACCATCAATCTTTCTGGAACTTCATTTATGGGAATGGATTTTAGAGAACAAGAGTTCAAAGCATGAACTCAACAAATGCTCATTTTATACTGTAACTAGCAGTAAACATGCCTTAATTCATCACGTAAGTATTTACAGGAGTAAAGTGGCTCTGTTGAGGGCAATAATAAGGCTTGAGGAGAAGACCTGGGCAAAAGCTATCAATCAACACTGTCTGAACTCTCCTAAGTGCCAGAATAACATAAAACTTCAAAGTTTGCCAAACGTGCACGAAAGAAAGAACACTATCCAGAGATAGAAAGCATTAATAACATGAATGAATACCTTTAGTAATCTGAAGATGGGTTATTCACAAGGATCTCAGGAGAGATATCAGGAGAATCCTTATGTATCCAAATTTCAGCTCTCAGATATATCAAAACTTTAAACTCAAAGGAGTGCCAGAATAAAATATAAATGTTTTCTCAATGCCAGATAAATTAGTATGCTAGGCCATGATGTTTAATAAGAATGGTTCCTAGAGCTTGGAAGGTTAATAGTCAATATCAATGTAACAGATATGTAAAACATTTTAAATTTTAACAGTCTACAGGAAAGGTAGGTGCTTCTCTGAGAGAACAAATTAAAAAGAAATGTTTTTAATGTCTTTTAGCTACCGAGGCAGCAAAGCCCTGGTGAAAACTCAAATTTAGCAAATAAGCTAGAGATGTGTGTCGTAATAGGTATCACAATGGCCACTTTTTGGAAGAAGAGCATCAGCTTTTCATAGAACAATGCTGCCCTGGTATTTAACACACCATCCTTCCCTGCCCTAATGCAAAAATGGGCATCACATTCCTTTATCACCTCATGCCCACAGAATCACTGGAGGAAACGCAGGCAAGATTATTTGGTGATTATTCCTTGGGAAAGAGAAAGGATTGGGGGAAAAAAGGGAGTAAAGCTGCTTTTGCAAGAGTGACAACAGGAGGCTGCAGTCATTGGTGGGAGGAGGAAGGGATGGGAGCAGCTTTTGTCAGCAGCTTTTTGTAGTGGAGAGACTTTGGTTCTTGCCAGGGACCCTGAAGCCCTGGGCTTGTCCCTGGCTAACCTGAGGCAGCAGCAACATCAGTAGGTAAAACCACCCAAGACTGGGCATCAATTTGAGGCAATTTCCCTTGGAAGGAAAACAGACAGTTAAATACATACTGCAAATAACCTGGTAATACTGAGGCTCCTTGTGACAAGCAGTTTGCATTGTAAAGATAAAGGTTAATATTCAGAGGCTTATAAGAGTGAAATGCAGAAGGTGAGGTGGAGGGTGTAGAGACTGAGAGCCAAAGGCCAAACCAAGAGCTGAAAAATAGAAACAATAAAGGTATGTTTTCATATGCTTCCACACTTCATTTTAGCTGATTCAAAAAAGCTTTCACCAGACACTGAAACAGTTATATCCCATCTCCATCCTTCTGGCTGTCAGAGGAGGATGAACCTGGAAAGCTGATTTGAAACAGCTAAAAAGCAAACCAATGGCTTTGTCGCACACTTTGCTGTCAACATGAAAGATCAAATCATAGCCCTGTGAAAATTAAAAAGAATCATGTATTTCTTAGTTTAATTACCTGAAGGAGTATCTGAAACTCAAATAAACACACTCTACTCCACTTGAAGATCACACTTTTCATACAGAATCACATTTCATTTAAGTGTTGTGAATGTGAGGATAAAATTCTTTTGACTCATCGCTTAATTTTCTAGCAGAAAATGGGCATTAGAAAGAAGTAGGACTCCACTGAAAAATCGAGTTGCACAAATTCAAGCTATCAGTTTGCACAGACTAATGCCACTTAAAGCTATAACAGACTCCATGGATCTTACATATAGATGTTCTCTGTAATGACCACTGTATGACAACTGTATATGTGCATACAAGGGTGTATCTGGATATTTCTCTGATCTTTGTGGATTTGTATGAGTTTCAGAGAGGAAGGGGAACAGGAATGATAAAGCTTTCTAGTCACAGAAAGGAAAAAAACTCCAGAACTATTTCCAATAATTTGAAGTATTTTGTGCCATTTTTGTAACTGCTAACAATCATTTTTACTCCTTGAAGATAATAATGGATGAAAGAAACGCATGTGTAAAATGCTTTTGATAGCAGTCAGGGAAGCATTTACATTGTAATCTAACAGAGTGGTTGCAGATGAACCAGAACTGATTTAAAAACAGACACCAGTACATGTGTAATGCACCATCACTCCTGAATTTGGTCTAGGTGCACGATTCTAAGTTAGAACTTACTTTACATAGTTATTTTTTCCAGCCTGTGCTTGCTCCTTCCTGTGTAATGATGCACTGTCTTATGGAAGCAAACTGAATAACCCCTGGAGAACATTTTTTTGCTATGAGTTTTGCTAATGCATTCACACGTCCACAGTTTTCTTTCAAAGAGCAAGATACAGATTTCATTATTGTTGTTGGTTAACCCTGATGGACAACTAAGCCTCACACAGCTGCTCTCTCACTCCCCTCATTGTGGGATGGGGGAGAGAATCAGAAGGGTGAAAGTGAGAAAATTCATGGATTGATATAAAGACAGTTTAATAAGTACAGCAAAACCTGTGCATTAAAGCAAAAGAAGGAATTAATTCACCACTGTCCATCAGCAGGCAGGTGTTCAGCCATCTCCAGGAAAGCAGGGCTCCATCCCCCATAACGGTTGCTTGAGGAGACAAGCACTATCACTCTGACTGTTCCCCCCTTCCTACTCCTTCCCCACAGATCTTATTGCCGAGCATGATGTCATACAGTTATGGGAAACCCCTTTAGTCAGTTGGGGTCAGCTGTCCCAGCTGTGTCCCCTTCCCAGATTCTTGCTACCCCCAGCCACCTCACTGGTGGAGTGTTGTGAGAAGCAGAAAAGGCCTTGACCGTGCGTAAGCACTGCTCAGCAACAGCTAACACTTCCCTGTGTTATCAAAACTCTTTTTATCACAAATCCACAACACAGCACCACATAAGCTACTATGAAGAAAATTCACTCTATGCCATCCAAAAAGAGTACAGTTATACAGAAGGAATTGAGAAAAAATGTTAGCTGTTCTGTACATATTTCTGGGAAATTCAGTGAATATTTCTGCCCAGAAAAACAATTCTTGCTTGAAGGTTTGATTTTGAAAGGTAGAGAAAATGATTTGATAGTCTTAGTGAAAGCCAGAAAGTGTAATTGTACAGTTAAAAAGAGAAAGCAATAATTTAGGAACTTGTAGTTAAAAGTCTCCCTTCTGAAAATCTACATCAGGAATTCATGGCCATCTTTAATAAAAATTATATAGTTGAGATCATAGAGATCATACACATACATACACACACACACTAAAGATATGCATGTAAAATTATTTGTGTTGTTAATCAAAATATTCAGAAAAGCAATGGTAAAAGTATGATGGAAAATAAATTAATTAACTATGTAATCTGAATTTTAGAGAAGGTCTGCATGGGTCTCAGCAATACTAATGAAACATATGAGCCTTCATCACTTTTCATTATTAGAATATTTTCAAATCTGGAGGATGGATTTAGGAATGCATTGATGAAAATCAGGGTGTCATCTCTGGTTAAGTCAGTCCAAACATTTTTCTAAACTTTGTGTTAAAGTTAACTAACATTTGGCACTAAAGTTTGAAAATATAGCCTTAAATAATATGTTAGAAAAAATGAGTCAAGGTATATCATAAGGATTTTTAAAACCTTTTGGTTTTATCAATATTCATGTATTAATTTTTAACTTGGAGTTAATGAAACAGCAGCCTTCTTTAATACTTGTGTGTGGGTATTCACGTATTGATGCCACAAATAGTAGAAGTGGCTTGATGAAGCAATCTGATAGGAGCAAAAGTCCCACCAGAGTGTGAAAAATACTTGTGAAGACAGGCTTCTCAGGAAAGTATGTTTCTCTAGGGTTATTGCCAAAACTGCTATGGCATACTGTCACAAACAGAGAATAGTATAATTGCTTAAATAAGAAATTATGCAGTCTTAAGCCTACAATGTTTTCCAGGTCTGGTACATTTCCAATTAGGAGCCACTGAATACAGGTTTCCATGGTGATTAGCTAAAATGTGGAATGAACTTCATTTCACGATAATTGCTACATATTTGCAGCTGAAGTGCATCTTTTTGTTTCAGCCTAAGATTTTTCAGGCCTTAATCACAGCTCTGGATCTGAATTTATTGATGAAACCTATAATAAACTGTATGGCTATCCTGCATTTGTTTTGGAGGCAGGAGGGTTTACAGGAGACTGAATGTGATTTTTGTTAAGACATTTCATTGTTTTGGCTTTTGTTTGCTTGTTCGTGTAATCGTTAAAATAGCAGTACATATTCTACTTTTTTGGGTTTTGTTTTTTTTTTTTTTAAAAAGGGGAAGGTTTAATAGAAAATCCCTACTTACCACACTTGTGAAAAGCAGCCAGTACTTTGATTATCTGTAAGTAACATGGAGCCGCATATTCCTGTTATATTTTCCTCAAAGCTTATATGTATGCTACACTAATTGAATTTTACTATAGCTCTTTCACACCCTATACTTCCGCATATTTTACATCACAATACACTAGCCAGCAAAAAGTAACAGCATACCCTTTCACTATTTTATGGTATTGTGAATGTGTGCAGCAATTAGACTGTAATAATAGGATGTCAAATGCTTCTTTAATAGCAATTCTGAAAGCTATCTTTTCTTGGTGGAATGAGTAACTGTTTACAAATCCATTTATCTTACAAATTCTGGTTGAAACTGAAGAGAAAGATTGACCTGCTCAATTAGGTCCTCCTGCTGATTCAAAATTAAAAGACCTGCTTCTCTGTTGAAGGAAGTTGGCATACTCCTTAGGTTAGATCATAGCCCATTTTGGACAAATCCTGGGTTACTTTTTCCACTGGTGTCTGAGCTGTATAGCTGATTGTACAGAAAAACAGAGAGATTTCTTTCAAATACTAAAAATTCTTCCCGGAACACACCTTTTAAGAATTAATAACAAGGAATTCTCCAGTGACCCTTTCATTGTCATGCCGAATATGATTTCTGTAGATGAAGGCAGTGGAAGTGTCACAGATTCCACCTTGAGGAAGTGAGAGACACTGTGGAATGGCTCTTGAGAAGGACACCAGAGCCAACTGTGGGGCTGCTGAGCCCCAAACTCTTGGTCAATATGTTCCAAAATAGCAATATCATGAGTGTATATGCATACCTAAATGTTTTTTTCATTATATGTTGAATTATGTTGGTATAATATGAATCTGAAGATGTCTGGGAAGATAAGATAAGCTTCACAGAATTCTGAATTTTTAAAATCTGAGATATATGACATTCACTAAACAACTAAGTTTTGTGTCATTTGTCTGTTATCTGTGTGGAAACTTCTGACAATCTTTATACATAGATAGAAAAATTGAAGGCTGGAAATAAAACCACTTTAATTCTGACTATTGATAGCATTTCTTTAGCCCCTATAAACTTTTGTTCGCACTATGGATTCCATTTCTTATTAGAATCCATGACCAAAAATACTCAAATCTGCATACCCATTCCCCTGAATGATTTGCATACATGGGTCAGGAAAACATAGCATAGCGCTTTTTAAAGTAGTTAAGTCTATTTTACCACAGACAATGGAGGAGGTAATAGCAATCTGACTGATTCTCGTGTCAGGAAGCATTTAAAAACAACATAAAATACTCATCTGCATTGCTTGCCCTCCCTCCCTCCCTTCTTGCTCTAGAATGAAAAGCCCTTTATACAGAGATGGAAGAGATGCTAGATCAGATTGTTTAGCACAAGTCTGCAGGTTGAAAGGCAAGAAAAGTGTTTTTGAAGTTAAAAACACAATGCACAATTTTTGAAGCAATCCATTTTATCTATGACTAATGTGTCACAACGATCAGTAAAAGGATGCACTAATGAAATAACAGCTCTCTTAATCACTTGATTAAAGTTGCAATAGGGCTGTATGCAAGGGGTTGTGAGCCAAATCAACATCTGGCATGTTATAAGAATAGAAAAAGAACAACTGAAGGTAAGTGTATGTCTTTGCAACAGGAAATTATGTTACTCCTGTGATTATTTAGATTTATTTTCTGAATATTTTTTGAATTGTTTTTGTTTAAAACTTAGGAAATTAAACAAAGGAAATTAAGTATGTGTTTTTGGGAAAAACAGAAATAAAAATAATTTCTGAGTGGATTTGATCCAGTGACAAGCTTAGCCTGCAATGAAATACCAAATGTAGTTAGCTCTTACTGGATAATGTGAACCATAGACAAACAAGCATCTCTTTTAAATTTTTATTGAAAAGCATAAAGGTGTTGAAAGAAATAACTAGAAATAGTCTGATGATATAAGACTCAAGAAATTTTGTTGTATTCCCAGTTCCGTTGTTTAGTAATCAATGATCTTGGTAAATATATACTCCTCTCTGTGGTTTTGTTTCTCATACCTTAAAATGGTAGTCAATAATGTTACCTCATGATACAGAGCTTTGAGAACCACCAATGAAAAGCAACCCATGAAAGACATATAAGTTATGGCCAACACTGGCATATTTTCCACAATTTATTTTTTTGTTAATCATGAATGTTCGCTGTTATGTCTTGAATGAGAATATGGACACTGTCTTCGTAAGTTATATACAGTATATAAAAGCCATATTTTCCCTTTGTGGACTTTTGTTATGGTGTAAAATTATAATTTTAGAATAGCAAGTAGTCTATTCTGGCTTGTTTGCTGAAAGAAGAAACTTCAGGCATAAGTGGGGCTACCTTACATATCTCCATGCATAAGATCCAAGTTGAAAAATGATAACAGAACCACTGGACGCTGCCAAATATTGTCTCTGAAAGCTATTGAGATTATAAATTAATTAAGATATGTCAGGTTTGATGACACACCATAAACTGTGCCTCTAAGGAGTTACAGTTTGTCATGATGTCTTCCCAGCATATATTTATGGTTGCCTTACCTTGTTATTTCGATTGAGAGCCCTGAATCTGAGAATGGAAATATACACTGTTGAAAAGTACTGAAATACGGTTTGTAAATAAAACCCTTTCTGAAATCTGCTTCTCTAATAGCTAATGTTTCTGATTCCTTCCAGCTATTAAAAACCTTTACCTCCTCTCACCATTTTTTTCATAAATTGATTTAAAACTCACTATTTTTTCTTGATTCAAGAATCCCAAAAGTTATGGACAGGCTGGTGACTTACTATTTAACACATTTTTAATCCTTATTGTTTCCAGATGCCACAAAATGTTCTTTTGTAATCTGGGTACAAAATGTAAACACTAATGGAAATATGATGACTATTATTAGAGTTTTGGTATTCTCATAAATATGATTCAGAGGTTGAAATACATTTTTTACACTTTGCATATGAAAAAAGAAAAAAAAAAAAAAAGGTGATTTTCCACAATAGCAGCTCCTTATATTTCAAGATTTGTTTTTAAAAAAATCTGGAGTTTTTTTTCTCTCTGAAACAGACCAGGTCCCCATCTGAAATTCTATTCATTTTTCAGAAAGTACATAATGGACATTGTCAGGAATGAATCCTGTAAGTTCTGAACAGTTATAACATGGAAACTCAGCTATTAACATTTACTATGATGATATTTATATCTTGGATTGAAAACTGCTGGGAAGACCTAGGGGAATTATTATCATGGGATAATCAAACTCCTACAATGTATTAAAATATTATTTTGCTGTAGGTTGATTGTTTTCCCTCTTACCATCTAGTCAAAAGCCTCAATTTGTTATTCTCTATAGTGATAACTTAAACTGGGGGCACTGAAGCTTTCACAGCTGAAGAGTTGCTTTAATATCAAATACAGTTAGAGAAAGCTATAAAAGCATTGCGTACAATAGAGACTCACAGAACAATGCAAATATATTTATTAGTGGATTTTAATGAGAACTGTTATGGTAAATGAAGATCAGATTATCAAATGAAATTAGCATTTTGTTTTCTCAGTTGTACTATCACTGAAATATAATACTTGCCACCAGTACCAGACCTTAACGCTTGTGGACCTTTGTGACAAAATCTGGTTTAAAGAGAAAAGGAGTTAGATTATGTGTGCATTTGAGAACAATGAGGTCATCAACTTCCTGTGTTATTCTAGTATCCTTGTTGTTTACCTCCTCAATTTTTCTGTGCTGTGCAGAGTTGTTCCTCAGCAACTAGTATACCTCTACTTGCTTCTTTAATATCCACACAATCATAAAGTGGTTTAGGTTGGAAGGGACCTTAAAGCGCATCTAGTTCCAACCCCCCTGCCATGGGCAGGGACACCCTCCACTAGACCAGGTTGCTCAAAGCCTCATCCAGCCTGGCCTTGAACACTTCCAGGGATGGGGCACCCACAGCTTCTCTGGGCAACCTGTTTCAGTGCCTCACCACTCTCTCTGTGATGAATTTCTTCCTTATAGCTAATCTAAATCTCCCTGCTTTCAATTTAAATCCATTATGCCTTGTCCTATCATTACAGGCCCTTGTAAAAAGTCCCCTGCCAGCTTTCTTGTAGCCCTCTTCAGGTACTGGAAGGCTGCAATAAGGTCTCCCTGGAGCCTAGTCTTCTCCAGGCTGAACAAGCCCAATTCTCCATAGCAGAGGTGCTCCAGCCCTCTGAGCATTTTCGTGACCCTCCTCTGGACTTGCTCCAACTGGTCAATATCCTTCTTATATTGGGGGCCCCAGAGCTGGACACAGTACTCCAGGTGGGGTCTCATGAAAGCGGAATAGAGGGGGAGAATCACCTGCCTTAACCTGTTGGCTACACTTCTCTGGATACAGCCCCAGATACGGTTGGCTTTCGGGGCTGCCAGTGCACACTGTCCGCTCATTTTCAGCTTTTCCTCCACCAGTACCCCCAGGTCCTTCTCCTCAGGGCTGCTCTCTGTCCATTCTCCACCCAGCCTGTACTTGTGTTTAAGATTGCCCTGACCCGGGTGCAAGACCTTGCACTTGGCCTTGTTGGACTTCATGAGGTTGGCAGTGGCCCACCTCTCCAGCCTGTCAAGGTCCCTCTGGATGGTATCGCTTCTGTCGAGTGTGTCTACCACACCATTCAGCTTGGTATCGTCAGCAAACTTGCTGAGGGTGCACTCGTTCCTACTGTCCATGTCACTGACAAAGATGTTAAACAGTACTGGTCCCAACAGCGACCTCTGAGGAAAGCTGCTCATCACTGGTCTCAACTCAGACACTGAGCTGTTGACCACCACTCTGAGTGAGACCATAAAACCAGTTCCTTATCCACTGAGCAGTCCATCCATCAAATCCATGTCTCTCCAGTTTGAGACAAGGATGTCGTGCAGGATGGTATCAAAGGCTTTGCACAAGTCCAAGTCAATGACATAGGTTGCCTGTCCTCTATCCACTAAGGTCATGACCCTATCATAGAAGGCCACCATATTCCATACCATTATTTCCATACCATTTCTAACAGTCAGTCCTTGGAAAGACTTTCAGAACACATATACTAGTGTTGTTCTTTAGCAGTGCATAACACAGTCGCTGAGACTAAATCTTTCCTTCTCAGGGTCCTGTAGCATTTCCTGGATCCTGATCCTTATTCCAATTGAGAGGTCAGGGGACACCATTTTCTAAATTAAGCTAACTCCTGACAGGGAGCTGACAAGGACCACTCAGTATCAAGGTACCTGCCATGGTTCCACAGTACTGAACCTCCTGCTTGAGAATTGCCATGTAAGTTAAACTGTGTCCTACTCTGGCTCAAAACAGAGAAATAAAGTGGGCTGTGCCTGTTTTTTCCTAGATTTACATTCACTGAGGAACTATTAACATGTCCAATAGAGACTGTTCTTTTTTCAAGAGTTCAGTCACAAGCTGTACTGCATATCTATGACAGGGAGTTGGAAATCTCTCCTTTTTATCTAGCCTGTGTGCAGGACAGTGAGCAGCTGCTGATGCCCAGTAATGACCACTTTGGTGAAACTCCATCTCCACCAACAAACTGTTTGTACCAGCACACTGTGAAATGAGTTGGCAGAGAGATTAAATAGTGAATGATACAATCTGTTATCCAGCGTGAGTGAATAAATACAGTCACTTAAGACTAACATACCTTCGGTACTCTAGTCGAGCAGCTGATGGAAAATGGGGCTAACTTTGACCTAATATGGAAGAAATGTTCAGTAGAAATGTTCAAATAGTCTCAGAATTTGGAGCACTGAAAAGACCTAGTAGACCTATTCACCTAATTAATAGCAAAATATTCATCTTTTTTTACGTTTTACCTTTTCTGTAGGCTGATTCTGCTCTTTTGTGATGTAAGGACAGTGTTCTTATAGACTTGAAGCTATAGTTATTAATGAAAAATTATAGATCAACCATTATCTGTATGAGAAATAGAAAAAGACTGCAGTTTTGATATAGTTATAACAAAAATACTCTATTTTACATCTTGTACTTGTATACTCAAAAAGCAATCACTCTTGCAATGTTTCCAGACTCAAATATATACCATATATTTCAGGAAAGGTGACTTAAATTATTTCCTATTCTTTGCTGCCTAAGTAAGATATTATAGAATTCTCTACATGGTATGTTGACATTCATGCAGAAAAGAGAGTTCAGGGTTCTTGAAGTACTAAGGATATGCATTTATCATTTCTGCCATTGGTTTTCTTTCTTCTAGCTGCCCAGAACTGAACATCTGGTTGTCACTCACATGTTAAAAATTAATTTCTTGTAAGTCAAGTTGTTATCCTCTGTTGCTAGATAAACTAAATATATCATAACCAATATCCATTGGAAAAAAAAATACAGTCTAATTCAGGTTGCAAAAGGGTTGACTTTAGAAATGACATTCAGACAGTACTACTATATTTCAGGCACTGTAAACCCTTCCCCTTTTACCAACCCTAACAACATCAAACCCTTCTGTCGTGGTTCAGCCCTATCTGGAAATTAAGTATCACCAGTTGCTCTACCACTCCAGCCCACAATCGCCCCCCAGGGAGGAAGGGTCAGAGGAAAAACAAGGGAGGCCCATAAAATTGAGGTAAGAACTGTTTAATTATATAAATGAAACTTACAATGTTACTAACAATACTACTACTAATAAGTAATTAAAATAACAGAAAAATAGAACGTATGATACAGGATCTCACCATCCGTGGACTGACAGATTCTAAAATGGCAAGGCAAAAATCCAAATGGATAGCAAAAAATAGCAATCCAAAACCCCAAGTGCAAAAGGGGAGAGAGAACCCCCCTCCCTGAGCCCGGGAGCAGAGAGCAGGGAGAAAGAAAATTTCCAACCCCCCCTCCTAGATCAATTCCCTGACAAAAGATGCTCCTTCTCTGCTAATCATCCGCCACAAGGTCAGAAAAAAAGACTAAGCTACCGGCAGGAATTTCCTAGCTGAGCCCCACACACCTTCTGGGTTGAGCCTTTTGTGGTCCCCTTTCGCGTCTTGCAAAAACCGCTGGTCTTGCAAACTCCGCCTCACTGGCTCCTGGCACCATGGGTACAGGAGGTGACACTGATCACGCAGCTTGATGTATCATGGGATGAAATAACAACCTGTGGGCTCATCCCTGACTGAAACCAGCACACCCCCTTTCCTAGCCAGCATTCACTGAACCTCTGGACATGGAGTGCCTGTAGTAAACAGCTTTAAGATGGTTTTCTCTAATGGCAGTCCTGATGGAGGATATAGCAGCTTACCTCCAAAATGAATTCCCACTGCTCCCTGTTATCACATTTCCTGTTCATATCTCCCACTGCTTTCTAAAACTGCACTTTACTACAATCTGACTTTAATAACTTCTAAGAAATTGTATTTATTTAATTCTTTCTTGGGGACTCCCCAACAGTAAGTGCCATGAAGTGCACGTGATGGTGCTGCTGCTTTACTTTCTCTAATGAATAGAAAGTATGATGCCAGTACTGATACATTGAAATAAATGTTTTCTAACCTCTTTGAAGTCTTTCTTTAAACTCGTGGAAGTTTAATTGTGAAGTGTAGCTTCATGATGTTCTCTACAACTTTAAACTTTAATGAGGTCAGAGAAAGTCCATTCTTCTTGATCTGTCACTAAATTCTGTTAGGGTAAAGTGAAAACTGGTGTGTGCAATTTAGAAGTAATTGATCTGCTAGCAGTTAGGGAGCCACATCATCATTTGCTAGGGAGAAAGAGTTGGGATTCACAGTTTCTTGCATGTAATTTGAATAAGGATACAAAAGTGTTTTCTTTCACAAAAACTTGTCACCAAATACAAGAATACCAGACTCTTCAAGAGAAGGTGAGCATGTGTAAGGCTAACAGTGCCAGCCTAGTACCTTGCAACGTCTCCTTGCTCAGATTTCTCACCTTAGTTTCTTTATACTATCCTTGTCCATAGCCAAGTTTAGAAATTCTGCCCTATAATTGGATTCTAGCCCTGGAGATTGCTGCAGTGAAATACATCTTAAAGTTAAATTTTACTTTTCCCTGAGTAAATTTTGAAGGCATATGCTCTTCATTTTCTTCCTTGCTGGGGGTGAGAGCTTCCACTGCCTATTCCCTCTGTACTTCTCCCATATTCTCTGAGACGTCAGGTACAGAAATGAGGGCTCTGTTACAGGGTGGTGAAACCAGCCTTATTACTGAAGCACTTCACTAAGCATTATCCTTCTGGGTTTAGGTTTGAAGAACTACAAAGATAACAAAGAAATCCCTTTAGGGTGTTTAGGCTTGAGCTACTGAACAGTGACCTGACAGGAGATTGCTAAAAACTAATCCTTTGTGTTCAAACTTTCCTTTACGTTCCATGTAACTTTTCAGTTCCTTTTTAGTTGCACTAATAATTACAATTAAAAAATACTAATGTGGATAGCAAGTAGGAGGAGAACCCTATGATTTAGTCTTTAGTCAGTGAAAATTAGTAGAATCATTTATATTCAGTTCTCAGATATCCCAAGACCGTTTTAGCCAAGTGGTCTGGTCTGTGCATATTTAAAGTGGACACTGAGAAAGACAGTTTACATATTTTATTTTAGGAAGAAATACAGCAGAATTAAATTGATTTGTGAAGTCATTCTATCTTGGTGCAAAGAAATGCATGTCAAATTGAAATCTGCAGTGATTTCAGCAATACGCAAGCTACCAAAATAATTAGTGCATCTTAAAAAAGGAACCTTGTCAATATCAGAAGTGTCTTCACTATGCCCTGAGTCATGAGGATAATTTGAGCCAGGGATAAACTCCACGTAATAAACTGGAGTCCTGAGAGAAGATTTAAACAAAAGACAAAGTCAGAGGACTGTTTTTGAAGTGAATATTTTTGTTTATCAGAATTCTCATGGAAGCTTTTTTCCCTTCTTTCCAAACAACTTTTATATTGCAATGAATAATGTACATTCTAATGTAAACTTGAATTTGATTTTTGACTGCTCTTTTGTTTAGTTTTAGTCTCCACTTTATAGACATGTCCATATCCTGCATTCTGAGTTTTGTTCATTGAAGAGATTTGACAGGGAGCACTGAGGTGAGTGTGCTGAGTTGCTAAAATGGATAGAGTAGAAACACTGCTGGAACTGTTTCATAAATTACGAAAGCTGTCAAATCACCTGAAATCAGGTAGGTGTAAGAAAGTTACTGTCTCAAAGGACAGATGGGATTACTAGCTCCGTAATTTTCTTTTTCAAAAGAAGACAAATCTGGAAATCAGGGGAAGTGGTATTTTGTGAGCTGATTTTGGCTGTTGTTTATATTCAGCCTTATATCTTCAACTGTTTCTGGAGATTCTGCAGTCGCTACAGACACTTTGGTCTCCATGTGAGAACACTGTAACCGTAAAGACACTGCAGTGGAGCTGCCACTTCCCTACCTGTTGCTGTGGTCATCCAGAGAGAAATAATTTGTTGGTAATGGCTCTATCTTCCCATATACAGTGATATTATCCAAGTAACAAAAAAAGCCTGCCTGAAGTGACAGATGGAGGATTTATGTGGTAAGAAACAGTACCTGGGGATGCACGAGACGAGAAAAGATCAGTGGCTAGTGTTTGCGTCTGGTGAACATGTGTAGCAGGAGTGATGCTAATAGAGACTGAATGAACTGCATGAAATTAATTCACTTCTGCCATGAAGAAAAAGTTAGCTTGGTCTAGCTATTGCTGTACATATGGATATTTTGTGCTGGGCTGATCATCTCCTGTCTAAGCAACCATACCAAGGGTAATTGTACAGCTTATTTCTGATGTCCGTTGCAAGACAAAGCAATCCATTGTCATTCAACAGTCTGTGTATATGGGAATGCACCTCGTTTCCATACAGCTAAATAATAGATTCGTCTGGGTAGTGAAGAGCTTACACTGGAGCAACAGGGATCAAAATGGTAGAAATCTGATGGTCTTCACAGTTATCAACTGCCACAGGTACTGGTCCTCCCAAATGAGTAAGGGAAAACCCAATGGGACCAGATGAAGCAGGTCTGTAGAATCAAGCAGAATGGCTTGCCAGTCGCTTTTGGTCTATTTGTCCTTGCAGCATACTCAAACAATCAGAGGAGGACAGGGGTAGATCCATGAGAAATACCGGGGGAACATTTTCTTCCCAGTATTTCTTTTGTGTCAGATGATTTCTAAAGCTAAAGGAATAAATGGTAAGTTCAAGGGATTTTTAATAAAGACTTTGAGATAGAATAGTGAAATAAGGGTATCAAGAAGCGACTAACTTCATCTCAAAGTCAATGACAGAATCAATCTGACATTGTAAAGATTCAGGAGATGTTTGAAAATCTGGTAGACAAAAGATCAAATTTGTGAATGATAGGCTTTCCAGAGGGAAATGAGAGAGAAAAGAGGCTGTCACTTTATAAATAACTCTTGAAGGAAATCTTTGTGATCAAGTATGTGTGTGCCTGTTTTTGCAAAAAAAAGGCAAATCCTTCTGCTGACAAGGCATCAGGTATAGTAATAGTAGACTTCCTGATCCTCCAAAATATGGTGAAGGTTTTAAAATTTGCCAGAAAAGGAATGTAAATTAGATATTGACCTGTGAAGTAGCTGGAGTTTATCGATACAGTCCGACCAATGAACAGGCATTTTGACTACAGAATGATTTTTCTAGCAGCAGTAGAAAAACACCAGTTTGTTCACATCAAGTGTCATTTCTTTCTGCTGTTCTTTTAGTATTTCCTTGGTGGATTTGGACAGATAATTTGTTTCTATACTCTGCTGAAATCATGTGGTAGTTGTGCCCTCCTTTTTGTTAGGGCATTCTTGAGAATGTTCTTTCTTGGTAAAATTAGTGTATGAGTGTAACAGCAGCCAAAGATTCAATAAGCAAAAGAGGTCTGTTTTTTCTATTACCAGCTTCCTTTGGCCCATTGGGATTGCGAGGACTCTAATGCTAGATTATCTTAAAAATAGTGGGTGGATAACAGTAAATTTTGAAATCCACATTTTCTTTCTCTTTTTACAAGTCAGAAAGAACAGGAGAAAGCTAAGTGTGCCACCCTTATCTTGCATATACTGGTATACAATGTCCTCTTAGTTTTGCATTTTTGTCATTCATGCTTTCTAAACATACTTTCTTATACAACCAGGTTGGGTTCTTTCGTTCTGAATTTAACATGTGCAAAATTCTGGGCTTTCTCTCAGCAGTGACCAGGTGTGAGCAGCAGTCATCTGCTGTAACAACCAGTAAAATTGTAATTGCCACAGGAATTCCTCTGCCTTAATGATACTATATTGTGTGGCTGTCAGAAGGCTCAGGCACAGTATTTCCATCACCAGTGGCTCCTTCTGAACAGTCTCAAAATACACTCCCTTATTCTCTGTGTAACCTAAGTATGAACAGTATAAAGAGCAAGGCATATATATTTAATTTTGCCCTACTGGTTCTGAATGCAAAAATAGCAGCTTGATTTGAAAGGAGAACCTTTAAATACTCTATCAAGACTAAAGTGTTCATACAAATCACTGTGTTAATTATATATCCTAAAAATTATGCAAATAATCTTTTTAGTGGTGAATTAATCAATGTTAATCACTTGAAAAATAACTTTTAAGTGGTTCTTTTTTATAAAAATGTGTCAAAGTATTTAAAATTCTCATGGTGCACTTACATTTTAATAGTTCTGTTTTATTTCTTTTTAATAGTGACAGACGAATACTCCCTATATTATTTTGGTGTTGAGCAACAGACACAGTAGGTGGTCACAGGTGTAAACTTCTTACACTGGGTTCCAGATTCTTGAAAGGGTTTGTAAAATAATAATCCAGATTTCACATCTTAATGTTTCATTTTAGACACCTATGGCACAACAGAAATCATCGTAATGGAAACGTTAAAAGTACATGAACTGAGACACATTCAAACTGGGCACTTGACGTCTATTTTAGAGTTGTGGACATAAATTGCTGTCTAATCTGTAAATATGGTAGAAAACAATTCTCAAGACCAGGGCATTTGTATCAGGACTTTTAATTTCTAAATTATTTTATATACTTGTACTTGCTTACTGTCTCAAACGTGTATTTATTTCAAATACCTCCTCTGGTGAAGGTTATCACAAATCTAGAAAGAGAAATAACCCACTCCTGATCCTCACTGTGCCTCCTCCAGCTCTGTTGTAGCAGTACACCTCATGCTTTCAAGCATGCATGGGGCCAGGAACTACAACACTGCCACTGTTCAAGCTGGGACTATATATACTGTTACATCTGGGCCCCTGCTCTAACTCCTGAGTCCAAAAATTTTCAAGTATTTTTATTTGGGATTTACATAACCAGAATCCCACATAGCTATTCAGTCATCTCAGCCTCTCCCAGAACACATCCAGAAAATGTCACCACCAATTTTTAAGTATCCTCGCAGCCCAGTTTTTAACAGCAGGCCCAATCAGACTGGATGTTGAGCAGTTTTTGAGCAATGTAACCATTCCTATCCCCACAGTAACACAAAGCTTATGCATTTCCTACATGCAACACAGTGGGAGCTAGCCAAGACCAAAATGAAAATTATTAGTGTAATATTACTCTGAAAATTGCAACCTTAGAAATGCTCTAGAAATAAAATCTATGTGTGTGAAGGGAACTTCACATTTTCCACAGTGAAGTTCATTTTCTTCTATCACTGGCTATCATGAGGTAAGTTGCTGCCACTGTATGAGGTTCCTAGCTAACACTCTATAGGGGAACTACAGGCTTTTGTACGGTATATCTGTAATAGTCTGAGGAAGTGAAAAACAAACTACTTACAAAGTTTACAAAACTAAACTGAAATCTCGGAGACAATGTCTTGATATGCTCAGTTATGGAAATAAATTTCAATTCTGTGGAGTGTACTACAAGATTATTTTAGAAGTAGGTAAAAGAAGACAAAGGTTTGCAAAGAAATGTAACAGATATTACATGTCCTTTTTCATCGAGAATACCAAATAATAAAGGACTAGACCCTTAAAATGTGTCTAATATTTATTCCTTCATTCGTCCACAGATTCCTCCCACAACCTGACTCAAATCTCTGCTATGTTGTATTTAATGTATGTATTTAATGAAAGACAAATGGTGAAGTGACCACAAAACTTTGAAATATCTTAATGAAATTATTGTCTTTCAGTACGATCATAGCATATAAACACTTTAAATTAAATACTTGTGTTTACGATTACTGATTACATATGCACTGCACGTATACAAACAATGCAATACATAGCTGGCATTCTGTTTTTGAAATTTCCTGTGGTCCTCACTTGTTTTAACTAAGAACTTTGACAGTCTGAAAATTGGGCTCTAATTGATCAAGTTGGATGAGGAAGTGGTTCTTTGGTGCCAGGACCTCTACAATAATGCATGGGCAACAGGTGAGAAAAAGCTGCTTCTGTCCATGCTGTAGCAGGAAAGAAACTTCTTTTCTTGAAACATTCTTGTACTTCATACATTATTTCTGTCTGGTGCATGGTTTGCTGAGCTCGTGCTGCTCCATTTGGAAGCAGCAGAATGCAGAAACAGTGTTCTTAATGAACTCCTTCAAACAGAATCAGTTAATTATCAGAAATAATTTCCATAGCCAAATGTTCTTCATCTGATGTCAGACATATATCATGGGAGACAGGTGCACTGTTTCTTTTTGTACTTTTTAATGCCCTTTCATTTTTCCTCCCAGTGATGGTTCATTGCTAGCGTGCAAGTGAAGACACTGTTTTATACATACCTGGCCACATTGCCACTGCCACATGAGGGATTTATTATCATAAACTGTGAGAACTCTTTTAGTTAGTGGATTGAATTCAGTTCAGTTCCTTGTGTATATTGCATTTGATACCACTGCTCTTCTTCAGGACTCAGACAAAAATTTTGTAGGATCTATTTCTACTTTCTTGAAAGAAGACTTATAGCACACCAGACTGCTTAACTTATCTACGCCACAGTCTTTGGTGGTTAAAACAAATAGTTTATCAGAAATCTTTCTGAAATATTTTTGATCTTTTTATATGAGATTCTGTTCAGGAAGTAGACTCCATATCTTTGTCTGATTCATCCCTGATAAAAAAAAAAAAAAACCAAACAAAAACAAAACAAAACAAAAAAACGAAAACCAAAAAACAATGTGAAGGAGGATGTAGGTTGGGTTTTACACGTAAAGGTGAAGGAGAGCTGGTAACCTAGCAGAATCCTTCACACTCAGGTCTCAGAAATACTGCAAAATGCTATTGATGAAACCCTAACCACCCAGGATTGACTGACACAGATGTTATTTTTGCAGATAACAGTCTTATGGTACATGAATCATTAGTCATATATTTTAAATAATTCAAGAGAATATTAATATCCTCCACCTGCCTTGTACTTAAGAGGGACAGGTGTGTTTAAATTAACCTCTCAAAAAACACCCAGACTATTCAAGACATGAATTTGCTTCAGGACAACCAACTTTAAGTACCTGATCCTCCACTGCTTTTTGACTCCAATGAAAGTGTGAATCTGTGAAATAGTTGATAAACCTTGAATGGCCAGACAAGGGAAAAGAGCTTTTGTCCTCTTCCTAATATACATTGATGTCAGTATTTTAGGAAGAAAAGAGCAGGAACAAATTTATTTCCCAGCTCATTTGTGTTAGTATGGAGTGGAAGAACAGGTAACATCATTACTCTGAGTGGTTTAAAAGTCCATTAGGATTTAGTCTGCTGGTAGCGATTGTTGGTCACTGTCATGGCACTACAGTGACAAATCAAGTGTTGTTTTTTAACTAAGAAAAGAAATGTAGTGACGGGGAGAGTGGGGTAAGAAGGACTTGTTTGAGAAATACTGTAAAGGCAGTGGGATGGTGTCGTATTCTGGGCAGTTCTGTGAAGTCAGGTAGCAAAGGAGAAGAATTGGGATCGTAATCCTGTTTTTGGCACGCACTTCTCACTGCTTGTAGTGTTCTGTCTCTGTGCATTACCTCCCCCAGGACTCGACAGCACAAATTTCTGTCAGACTCCTCTTTGCAGTATATGGGACAGAAACACGATTGTGAACATTAGCTCAAATTTGGTGATGTGTGGAAAGCTCATGTTCTGGTTGGTTGTACTTCCAGTCCTATGCTTGTGTAGTTTTGATGCTGTCTGGCCTTTGTTAGAAACGCAGCTGAACCAAAGAGTTACATTACCTGTCATACACTGTTTCTTAGTTGTAGAAGAAATAACTTTTTCTTGTTGTTACATTGAAATGTGGGGAATAGGAGTCTTCTGCAGAGACTAAGTAAAACCCGAACTACCCTCTCTCAAACCAAAAAACCCAAACCCTCCCCTCGCAACTGTCTGTTACCTAAGTAACAAGAAACAGGGCTTTTCCTTTTTCATCATAAGGTGACATTTTTAAGTGAGGCGGTATCCAAATATCCAGGTTATGTTTGCTTCACAAAACCTTTCACCAGACATGAAAAAGCCTGAACTGTCCAGGTAGCTCAGGAAAGGGGAAGAAAAACAAGCGATCAGAGAGCAAAATCTTTAAGGCACCAAGGATATAATATGGGACTTTATAGTCAAATTCCCACTTCAGAAAGTTTCTATGAATATGAAATATACATGTGCAGTTATAATTCTTTCCAAAACCCACAAAATTATCTCCAACACAAACCTCCATACTTGAAGGGAAAATTCCCCTGATGCAGAAAATGCTTATGTCTCAGACTGGATTATTTTACGGTGGCACAATGGATCGACAAACAGCACTGCTGAATCTGGCTTCACAGCCCCTTCACCCCACAGGGAACAGCTGCCAACAGCTCCCTGGCAACTGCGGTTTGTGCCAGCGGTACCAGGGCTGCACGGTTTCCTCAGGCCTTGGGAATGCAGCCGGGGAACTTCCAAAAGTCCCCAATGTCCTTGCCTTCCGAGCTCTGGGGACGCAGCTGAGGATCTTCTATTCTATGTCTCCAGGGTAATACTTTTATTTTCATTTAAACTGTGAATTTGGGAAAAGAAATTGTTTAGCTGTCCCTTTAGGATCATTTTATTCCTCTGTATTTGGTCTATCTCTGTTTGGCTCTTTCTGGGAGAGGGGGAGAGGAGTAAGGAAGACATAGTAATTCTTTTCAGTAACTGCTTTGTAGACAAATATTCTTTATTGTTTGCAATAGGAAGTTGACTTTGGACATATGTTGGAGCTTGAACAGGAATCTAATGTGATTGACAGTGACAAACGGTGGCATACTATTCAAGGAAAATTAGTATAGATCTGCTATGAAGACTGGTAAAGACATTAGTGTTCAAAATTATTTCTTCTTTTAAAAGATTATTTTTGGCATAGTTTTTTCAGTGCAGTTGCAGCTGTTGGCACTGACAAGATTGCATTTACTAATTCATATCTTCCACTTGCACTCTGTGAAGAGGCTAAATCGCCTAATGAATAATTTTCCTGTTTAGGTTTTCTTCTAAAGAGTGATAACAATAACAATACTAAAGTGGGTCCTTCATATGCAATTCCAACTTTGATCTGTCCAAGACTGTGGCCAGAATGAGAAAAACAGAAAGAGGAAACAAAAAGAAAAATTGTAACTATTGTTGGACCAAACACTTTTTTTTAATAAATCTGGTTGTTGTAATATAATTTCTTTTTTATAGCTCATAATTGCTGAAACATTTTTCCTGCTCTATATTTTTTTTCCCTTTTATTCTGTATCTGTCTCCCTGTATACTTGTGACAAATAACCAGTATTCTCAAGTATTTTGCATCATAGGTTTGTGCATGGTTGGGTAGGTGACTGTGGCACACAAGGAGTTAATTCCAGCTGCAGACTTCTGCATTCTGGGAGTCATTGAATGATTTATCCACTGCCAGGAGCTCATGTCTATCCCACCTGTGGAAATGCATAACTCAAACAGGTCTTAATGTCCCAGGGCAAACAGGGACCTAGGAAGAACAAAAAACCCAAAGGAGACACATAGTGTCTGCAGGCCCACTCTTAGAGATGCACATATTGGGACATCCAGGACAAAAACACATACTTAAACTCACAAGAAAGGACCAGGATGTATATATAACCTTCTATTCTCCAAGCCTGTTCCTACACTACTCTTGTATTTACAAACAAATGGTGCTTAGCTTGGAATTGGTTTTATTTACTGGCCCTAGATCCCAAGTGTCTGCTCTGAGAGACATAAGATAAGCTAGGAAATAGCCAAAATCCAGATGGGCCTCCTGAGGCTTTGACTGGAGTTACTTATCATGGAATCATAGAATGGTTTGGGTTGGAAGGGACCTTAAAGATCATCTAGCTCCAACTCCCCTGCCATGGGTAGGGACACCCTCCACTAGACCAGTTTGCTCAAAGCCTCATCCAGCCTGGCCTTGAACACTGCCAGGGATGGGGCACCCACAGCTTCTCTGGGCAACCTGTTCCAGTGCCTCACCACCCTCTCTCTGAAGAATTTTTTTCCTGATATCTAATCTAAATCTCCATGCTTTCAATTTAAACCCGTTACCCTTTGTCCTGTCACTACAGGCCCTTGTAAAAAGTCTTCGTTGTAGGCCCCTTTCAGGTACCAGAAGGCTGCAATAAGGTCTCCCCAGAGCCTTCCATTCTCTAGGCTGAACAAGCCCAATTCTCTACTTATAAGGGGAATTCTTTGCTAATGTGACTGTGGGAAGTCCTGTCAAGCTGTAATGTCCAAGAACACATGGTTCATAATGTAACACATCAAGCAGAAGAATAAGTCATTAAATGAAAAAGAAGGTAGCACAGTGTAGGGTCCTGCACCTGTGGGAGATATCACCCCATGCACCAGTACAGGTTGGGAGCTGATCTGGTGGAAAGCAGCTCAGCACAGAGGGACCTGGGAGTCCTGGGGGACAATCAGTTTGCCATGAGCCAGCAATGTGTCCGGTGGCCAGAAAGGCCAACAGTATCCAGGAGTGTATTAAAAAAGAGTGTGGCCAGCAGGTTGAGGGCAGTTCCCCATCTATTCTGCCCTAGTGAGGCCACATTTGGAGTACTGTGTCCAGTTTTGGGCTCCCCAGTTCAAGAAAGACTGGGAACTACTGTGAGAGAGTCCAGCGGAGGGCTACGAAGATGATCAAGGGAATGGAGCACCTCTCATACGAGGAAAGGCTGAGAAACCTGGGTTTGTTTAGCCTGGGGAAGAGAAAACTGAGAGGGGATCACATCAATGCTTATAAATATCTGAAGGGCAGGTACCAAGGGGATGGGGCCAGACTCTTTTCCATGGTGCCCAGCAACAAGACAAGGGGTAACAGGCACAAACAGGAATGCAGGAAATTCCACCTCAGCATGAGGAAAAACTTCTTTGGTTTGAGGGTGCCAGAGCAATGGAATGTGCTGCCCAGAGAGGTTGTGGAGTATCCTTTGCTGGAGATACTCAAAATCTGCCAGGATGTGTTCCTGTCCAACCTGCTCTAGGTGAACCTGCTTTGGCAGGGGTATTGGACTAGGTGATCTCTGGAGGTCCCTTCCAATCCCTAGTGTTCCGTGATTTCCCCTTGGTTGTGAAGGTCGGGCTGAGTGGATAGTTTTGTGCATCTCAAAAAGGGTTCACATTAGTGGAGGTAACTGGAGTAAGAATTTTAGTCCATAATTCTTCCCAAGTACTTGGCATGTCTTTTCACATCAGACTTTTATCCAAAATTGTCTTTTTGTCTGTTTATGGCAGTGTGTTCAACTATAATCATATCTGGGGGAAAAAAAACGGTAATTTCTATTGAAATATTTTTGAGAATAAGGTCTGAAGACAAACTTGAAATGTATCAGTGGAAACTTGGAGCTGGGTCTGAAATTTGAAGTTCAGGTACAATTTAGTTCTTTTGTTACATATATTTGATATATTTCTTTCAGCACAGAAATGTGATTCAAAATAAAATTTTGAAAAAGCAGTCATTTAAAAAAAACAAACACCTATTCTCAAGGAAAAAATCATCAGGAGTGAAGTCATCTTGTTTGGAAAGAACAATTTTGACCAGCTAGCACACAAGCTCATTAGAATATTTGAACAGTTCTCAATCGATATTTCTGACAGGGTTAATCCATGTTATGCCAGAACCAATCCCCATCTCTACTAACTAGTTGGCTACTTGTTGTGTTTGGTACACCATCAACAATTGTCCTGAAGAAAAGGATAATGAAAGTTGACTTTTTGTCATTTTTGCCTGTTTGTCATTGCTGCTTCTTAAAAGGGGTCAGTTCCAGATATAACTTCTTCACTGTCTCAGAGGTTATGCTATTTGTGAGACAACCTCTGAGAAATTTCGCAGATGTGAAAGTAAAGGCACAAGAATGCTAACAAAACAATACTCACTAAGAATAACAAGAATAAAATAGATTAAAGGAAAATAAATGTGTGTAATATAGAACGAGTAAAGCTCATCCAAATGCAGTCCACCTTGACATGCTGCTATAGATCCCCTCCTTGGATGGAATTCATAGTAGTATTTGGAGAGTTAGAGCAAAGAACAATAAAAAAAAAAGGCTCTTTTAAACAAGGGGACTCCTTTAACTTGACTTCCCTCCACTGACCATGTACTCAGCTTGCAATAAGTCCAAGTAGGATATCTTGTAATACCCTTGTTTTCTGGAAGTGGTTTTATAATCAGTGGCCTTTTTGGAGTGGAAATGTCTGTTTCAGTGGAATCTAGCTGATGCCTCATACAAATATTAGTATTTTTCTTCATATGCACATCAAAGCTCAGTGACAGACATCACTCTAATCCTATATTTGCTTCTGCATGTGTCTTTACTATTCACCATATTCAGTATCATCTGCCTTCTCCCTAACATTCTACCTCTATTCTATATTTAGTTCTTATCAGTTGATTATTGGCTGTTTCTGATAACAACATACTCCCAGGATTCACCAGATATATCAGAGTTAAGGTTAAGTTTCCTTTCCTTGACCCTGCTGTGCATGCACTGAGATACAAAGCCATTTTCTTTTTCTTTGATTTTGTAGGACTGAACTCTGAGAATCCTCAGTAATGTGTTAGCAGACAAGCTCAAATATTGATCTGCATTTTCTTGTTGACTGACGATTTTACTCAATTCCTCAAATGTTTCCTTGTGTGAGTGTGAAAGTCTCTCCTCTCATTACCTAGCAATTCAATGTGATCTATTGTCTTTGCCTATTCCCTTTTTAATAATATCATCAAGGCAACCCAGAAATCAGCTCATAAAGTATTCGTATACTTCTACTTTGATTATATGAAAAACACAACTTTTCATCTAAAAGCAGGAGTTTGTATTAGAGTCTAGCAAAAGCTAAACCTTTGACATTTTCCTGAAATAAAATGTTCACATAATTGCATTTCTTTGATTCATCAGTTAGTTAGAACTCTCACTGAAATACATATTATCTGAGACCAAGGCACATGTTTACATGCAGATATCTGTAGCAGCATACATTACTTCCTTCTTCCCTTTTCAAGAGATTGTTACTTTTTCCCTATCCAGGCAACAGCAGATCAAAGAGAACCTTAATTGTATTTTCTTTAACATGGACTTGTATATCTCAGGAATCTGGTGTGATGATGGCGCTTAACCTGCTGCTACAACTCCCTCCATCACCACTGAATATGAGATCTGATCAAGTGGGAAGGGAGAACCTATTGCTAACTTGAGCCAAGAGAATCTTCACATTTTCCCTGAGACCTGATGGGAAGAAAATGAGGAGAAAGTGTGTGTGTGACCAGGTTTGGATATCACTTGCAAGAACCAAAATAGTTTTAAATCACTCCATTTTATTATTGTTTGAAATATGAACATGGAGACAAAAAGGACATTTTACAAGAGGAGATTTCCTACCAGGTTAGACAGAGAAGGCTTTCAGCAAAATGCATTTCACGTCAGATTCAATATATAATCTAGGTCAGAGAATTAATCTTTGTTGGATGAAGAGCTACACAGACCTGTGATGGCCTTCTGCATAACAAGAATTTTACTGATTAGTGTAGAAGAAACTCCTAAACTCCAGCGAGACACTAAACTTCAGATTTTAACAAAACTTCTAACCAGCCTAAACAAAATTCTGAGAATTTCCCTTGCTTACACTCCTATAGAAGCAATTTGATATTCCATATAATTTTCAGATGGTAATGCTCAATTTTCAATTTAAATGTACATACACAGAAGCAGAGCTCAGTTTACATTATTTTTGTGTAGATTTGCAAAAGCCGTGTTTATCTCCAATAAATATGACATCCAGCTCCCTTGGCTTTGCTGCCCTTAAAGGGAGCAACTGTAACTTCCAGTAGTTACCTAGAGTTATACTTGTAAGATATTTGTGCATATAACAGCTTTAGCCTTCTTCCCAGAATGAAAGTTTTGCATATACAAAGGATGCAGAAACTACCAAGAAGTTCTTTATGGCCACTGTGCTGATGTTGTGGAAAATTGATTTCCAGTTGGATTCTCTCACTTCCTCTTCTCTTATATTTTGGTTTCAGAATATCAGTCCATGACTGAGGGTGAGAATAAATAACAGCAGAGGAAGCAAAGCATGGAGGCGAGAGGGCAGGTGGTAGGAGCTGAAATGGAAACACTGAGGGACCATACACACAGTTATACAAACAGATATGCCTGGGTATAGTCTACATTCTCAGGATCTTGCTACATAAAACAAGAAAAAAATTCAGACATTAATATTTTCCCCAGTTCTTTCTTCTTATATACCCTAACTGAGCCATTATTATTTTATTCCACTTTGAATGGTAATACAAGCGAAAACAATCCTGACTTCGCAATATTGATTAGCTCTGTGCTTGGGGTATTCAGCTGAGATGATATCTCTCACATCTCAAGCAAGTAGCATAGCTGTCAAAATAGACATCACCCAAAATATTTAACTGTTCATTTAAAATGCAACTCTTCCAGCAGAAGAGAAAGAAGTAATTGAGAAGGACAAGGGCTTTACCTTAGTAACACACATCCTAGCACCCTTTACTAACCTGCTATTTTAGACAGCTGTTTTGCTGATGTGAATGTGATCCCACAGAATTCATGAAAGGGTATTTTTTGAAGAAATAAGGTTTTGTCTAAAATCTTTTCATCAGCTTTAGTGAGGAGGATCTTCTGAAGGACCAGGTAGAAGAGTAAACAGAGGGTTTAGAGCTTGATCAGGAAAGCACTGGCTACTGAGAATCAAGTAATCAAACTTGTCAGTGCAAAAGGTTTGGTCAGTAGAGTTGAAGAAGAAAGGGAATGGAGCACTGATTGTAAGCTTTGTCTAGAAAAGGCTAACATTTTCAGACATGTAGTGGATTTGAAGTGTGTTAGAGTAGAGGGCAGAGAAAAATCCTGGTGATGACTGTAAACTGTTCAGTGAGCATTCACTGAATGTGAATGCACCTTGTGCACTGGATAAACAGATCCCTTTCCTTATGCTTTGCTACAGAGTCAGGTGCTTATATCTGCTAGGGGGAAGATGAGAAGTGCAAATGCCAGCCCATGTAGCAGAGATGAGCTGACTATAGGTTCCTAGTAAGAACTGTGTAAGATGGTTTCTGATTTCATGTGACGATGACATTTATGTAGAGGTACGCTGGCTCGAGGGTACTTTTTTGCTAATTTTCTTTTCAAACACTTGCCCACATACATAATTCCACAGCTGTGAAATTGCAAGCAACACAATGAAAAGATTGAGCAGGTTTTTAAACTATTATTCTCATTTAAATTGATAATATTTTTGTTCCTCTAATTTTTTCTAACAGTCTACTTGTTTTCTGTTTTATAAAACTTTGTTTAAAATCACAGATCTTTTGAATTGTTTGTTTCCATGAATTAGGCCTAAAAAAAATCTGCTCTGTTTAATAATTTTGCATATTACCTGCATAGAGTTAGATTACATAATCTGTTAATATTTACATTTTTAACATTTTTCTGTAATACTTAGATGAACTACACAGGTATGTGTACTAATTGCATTAAATCAGAAGAACAAAAAAATCCAAATTCAAGAAGTTACCCGTTTCATACAGTGGTGTCTTAATTGGCTCTGAACTGCGACTAAGAATCAAAGTGGAGAAAATCACCTAAATTTACCCTCCCCCTTAGTCAGCGGTAAGCTTCATAGAACCCTCCCCAAACCAAATAAGGCCAGGAAGAATGTGCTAAGCACTGAGTGTGCTAAGAATAAAGTCGAGCTGGGATGGATAAGGTTACTTCGAACTCTGTATTTCATGTTTCCTGACATACCCCCCAACGAACTGCAATTATGCTAGTGAGGCTGCAGGAGCGTTAAACAGTTCTTTCCCAGTTCTTTTGCTTTTTCCTGCCTTTCCATGAGTTCCTGTCCTGTTTAGATTTGGGCCTTTTAACTTTTTTACTTGTAGTGTGCATGATTCTTAGGATATTAAAAAAAAAAAAACCATGCTGCAGATTCACTCAGAGTCATGGCTATTTTTATTAGAAGCTGATACTTTAGACCGAGCTTTAAGTGTTGCCTCTGGAAGGCCTTAGGTTGCTCTGAGAAGGCAGGAGTCTGCAGAGGAAACAGAAAGTTCAGAGGGGCACAAAAGAAGAAGGAACAGAGTTAGAAAAAGCAGAGGACCTCCCTCCTTCTCATTCTGCATCTCCTGCAAGAGCCAGCAACCCAGAAGTATTATCTAAGCTGCTACAGTAGATCTTGACCTTTTTAACAGAGTATCTCTTACCATCGCCATCATGGCCGAGATTACAGCAGAAGGTACGTTAACTATTTTCAAATATAATTAACCAAAATGATACGTACTTTGACAGTGTAATTGAGCTACTGTGTCTATATGATTTATTGCTCTTAGCTAATAACGCTTTCACTCCAGGATAATTTCGTTTGTTGGATTGCTTTCTACTTTTCTTTCCTCTTTTTTCTTTTTTCTTTTTCCTTTTTCACTCCTGTAGCCTGAGTTTCTACCAGTTACTGAAGCTGGATGTCTGTGCACCTCTAAAAATAGTGTTAGTCTCATTTGCAGAACAACACTGCTTAGCCAGTTCCATTAGAGTGATACAAGAAGGGCAACGTCTGAATGTCAGGCAGTTCCACTCTCAAGTCTTTGCTCAGGTAAAGCTTTGGTAGTCCCTTATAATAAGAGGTTTGCCAGAGTCAGAATAGCTTAGTTTTGTGGCCCTGATTTTTTCATAAGAGCACAGAGAATTTGTGAACTGCACATGAAGTTACTGGAGGGTAAAACCTATTAACTCTGCAATCCATATTCAGGTAAACTTCCTAAAGGAGAGAGTGAAAGTTGTGCTGAAATCAGTACGCCAGAGCCAGGCCTGCAAGAATGAAAGGCAATTGTATTAGCCAATAAATACATATTCTAAAATATGAATATTTCATGTACTTTAATATTTCCGGACTATTCATATTTAAATAACATTTTAGATGCATAACAATATTTTATCAACCACAGTCAGACAGGGCATATATTTAAAATGCAACCTTCTTTAAATTCAATGCTGAATATTTTAGTTGAATTTCTTTCCAACCTTTTTTTTTTTCCCCCAGTATGGAGTACTCCACTGTTTATCCAAATTTAATAATGACAGTACAAAAAAATACTTATAAGCAGTCTTCTGAAAGTTATTTTTATTCTACTTGTCAAGGTTATGTGGCATTTCACTGCATAAAAGTTGTACTTTTCATCTTCCATTTTCATTGTTAATATTTGTAAGAGGATCTGCATTAAGCACTATGAGAGAGTGAGCCCACAGTCTTCTAAAGGATTGATGTTAAGGCTGTCAAATTGTACAGTCCTTGCCTGATGTCTGGTTAGCCACAGCAAGGAGACGATGTGCGTATGATTTTTTTAATCAGCAGTTGGATGGATCTATAATTCCTTTGGCAGCAAATACTGTCAAAACAGGTGGTTCAGCCTGACAGCCCTAACTCAAATGCTAGCACTAGTTTATCTGGATATTCTTAACCAGGTTTGTTGGAACCACTGGTTGTTTTTTAGCTGCTATCAGGGAAACCTGTGAAATTATATTTATCTTCCAAAATGAGTGCAGTAAAAACACCAATGTCAGAGAAGCGATATGGAAGTACCTCTTGCAAGGTACTTCAAGCAAAAACCACAAAAAATGATAATAAAACAAAACAAAACAAAACAAAAAAACACAAACAAACAAAACAAAAAAAAACACCAACAAAACAAAAAAAACCCAAAACCATTTAGCAAGATTCTTCATCCAAAATTAACTGCAAAAATAGAAGACACTTCAATCAGTCTGGATGCAACTTTTCAGTTATTTAGCTTATTGAAGAATGAAAATAAAAGGCACTAAATAAAACTATTACAAAAACCCCAAAGAATCTGAAAATGTATTTATAGTGTTTTTATTGGTGTTCCTTAGCTGTAATATTTTATGTCTTTCTTTTGTGTTCTTTCTGTAAAAATCAATAGACTTCCGGTCATAAGGGCCATCAGCCCCACAGTAAGCTGACTTTAAGCATGACAGGTAAATAAGACACATAATTAGTTTAGAATAGTTTAGTTTACTTCTGTTTTCTTATATTTGGAATGGTCTTATTTTGATTGGCTGATCTTTAAACTGCAGATCCACTAGATGGAAATTTTACTTACGGTAGAAAACTAAGAATTCAGCCTGCGGCTAATGTTTCACTGCAGTTTATTTTCCTCTGGGGCTACTGCTGGCACTCACAAGAGGGTCTGAAAGTTCAGATCTAAACTTCAGCAACATATAGTTTGGACAAATAAAAAACTATTAAAATATCTCTAGCTTCACACAATTCCTTTTAGATTTTGTTTTATTTCATGCAACATCCCAGCCTATGATTTGCTGGGGTCTTTGTGGCTCTGTCAGGATTAAAGTACTTGCTCCTTGCAGTAGGTATTTTTAACTCTATTTAAGACTGTCAGCCACACATCAGCTGGGTTGTCAGGCTCCTTGCTTTTTGGGGTACCATCCTGACACATCAGAGAACAAGAGCACAGCACAACAGTGATGCAGGCTCCAACAGTGCTATGGACAGCATGGTTGCTGGTTTAGAGATGGTCCAGTCCCTGCAGAATGATGCTGCTGGTGCACATCTCAAAGTATCCTTTTCTGACAACCCATGTCAATACTATGTTCTTTTTGGAGACAGATGTACAAGGCTCATGGGGTGCTATTTCAGGTTGACATCATGGTAATGACAATGAGACTAAGTAGCTTAAAAATGTAGCCACCAAGCAATGCCCCTAGCCTGTCTACTTGCCTCCCAAGTCACGTCCACTGCTTATTCACTTCCACAGCTACAGATTGTTAATTGTGGAAATTCTGGTGAAATGCACCCGGTGAAAGAGAAAAGCAGATCTTTGAAGACAGCAATTTATAAATGTCCTTAGAAAGCTGGCAGGACCTTGATCTCCTGCTGGCAAATATTTAGAAGAAGATTCCAAAGGATTATCTCCAGCGTCCTCATATTACATCTAATTCCAATCCCAGAAATCTACTATTAAAATGTGGAAGTCCTTAAAACTGTATACAAAAGAAGTCTCAGTATAGATACTAAGCACTCTGTCTTTGCAGCACTCTTGGGATATTGTTCTTCTTGTTGTTATTATTATTACATTTCAGCTGTTACTGAGTATTCTGTAATAGTCAGGGGCTTTCCTGTAATGTGCTTGAGACCTTGCCTAGAAAATCATGGGTATCTAACTGTGCTGCTCTGCTGTGTTTATGAACATGGGGATTGGACTGGACTCAATGGCAGATGTAGTTAGAGCTGCCACTGCTGAAATACAAATATAAAATTCAAGAACTGGCTTCTACCAATGTACAGCTTAATCTGTATGTGCACAATAGCTCCAGCATCAGCCCTATAGTTGGTCCTTTCTAGTCCAATCTACTGCAGGTCACAGTCCAAGGCTGATGGCTGTCCTCTGGCACTTCATCCTCCCAGGTAGGGAGGAATGAACAGAGACTCAGCTCTGCCTGATGCAATGCACAAGAGACTGCACACTAATCTAATCCAAGGAGGTGAGGAGAGGAGAAAGACAAGGTTTCTATGCCAGCTGTTTGTCTGTCACTACTTATTTCCCCAGTGGAGCAAGGAGAAGCAGGAGTCAAACAGAAATGTGACAATGAGTCACCATTTGGTCCTTATTTTGCTTCTGAGAGCTGTGCAACTGCAAATTTCCTCTGTCTTGGAGCAGGCTGCAAGGAAAAAGGCTAGCCCCGGGGCCATGTACAGCTTCTCAGTGACAAAATCCAAATTAGCTTCCAAATTTCAGTCCTTCTCTTGATAAATACGAAAAGTTTTAAGATGTAAACCCTTTCAAAAGGGAGATTTACCAAGATCTGTATGAAGATTAAGATACATGAAATTGATAACGTATGAGAAATAACACACAAGAGCCAGAGGGTAAAACCATAATGACTTCATGAGTGTAATGGCCAGAAGCTAACAGCAGTCTCCAGTTTGCAAAAAGTTTAGTTAAGTCACACTACAGTCAAGAGAGATATAGGTACTTCTCATGGTAATTCATAAGTTGCTGCTAGAGGTGCTAGATCTGCTGACTGCAAAAGGGGCCTAGATGAATAAATTAGATTAGATGACTCATTTTGATGGCTAAAGGCACATGAGGTGTTTCTTAGCCTTCAGTTAGACTGCTGTTTAAACATGAAGTTAGGAGGTTGTTATAGAATTTATTTGCAACAAGCCAATTTGCAAAATGAAAAAATGTCTTCTTTTTCTGACTTTCAATGTCATTGATGAGGAAGCAGATAGTATACATTTTGCAGCAGGGTAAGGAAAATACAACAATTTTTGCAATGATTTTTTGAAGGAATCAGGCTGCTCTTACTCAGAATTAGCAGGTAAAGTCAACAGTCTAATTATGCAGAGAGACAAAAGTCAGAAAATCCAGGACTGCGTATAGGGGATAACAGAAGCTCCAAATTCTCACTGAAATTCCTTAAAACTTGGATTCTGCTGTGCTTATGGGCCTGAATAAGTGAGCTAGTTAGTTTGGCTTCAGCCCGGGTGCTTTTTCATACCCTATTGAGGCAAGCAAGCCTCAAGCCAAATTTGTTACCTTAAGTTTTAGGTTTATGAATTAGTGGCCAATATGACCCACAGCTGGTACAGTATCTATGTATGTTCAGTTGGTACAGAGAAACTCTAACATATCGTTACCTGGGTAGCCCCTTAGAAAGGCAGCTAGCTATTGTCAGCAGGAAGCCTTAAAACCTATAAACCAGAGGTTTAAGCTAATGCGTCATCCATGACGGACTAAAAGTGTGTGTACAGTTAAATTGTGTTTACTTGTGTGCAAATAGCTGGACTGTAGTCTGATCATTTATTCCCTTTTTTAAAAAAAATTTCATGCTCACAAGTATTTGGAAAATATTTTAAGGTTAGTTATGTAATAACAAATGTGTTTAAAAGCCTAGTAGCATTTTCATGTTACTGGGGTGATCAGTTCCCACTGATTTAGAAAGAAAACCTGTGCAACTACCTTGATTCTCGAAAGTCCCAGTTTATACTTTTGGGTACCTAACCTTTGAAAAAAATCTAGTCTATAAAGATTTTGAATACTTTTACCCATTTCCTAAAATGTAAACAGTGAATAAGAGGTGTATTCATGCTGCTTTTACTGCTTTGCTCTGCTCTGCTCTGCTCTGCTCTGCAAAGCAGAAACTGGTTTAGTTTAAAATACGTTTCATGATGGAGGTTTGGCTTCAGTCCAGGACACACTGATGACGGAGAAAGCAGAGTTGCCTTCTTTGAGACAGGTCAGCTGCTTACAGAAAAGGGCAAGCTTTCCTTCTCTTCATGATGCTGATATTCCCTGGTTTCTGCTCTGTTTAAGAAGATTGAACTAGTGGACAGTGCTCATTTTACCAGCTTAAACTATATTTAAAGCAGTCGAGGGTGAATTGCTTTAAATTAAAATGACTGAAAAACCTTTTAAATCACCAATTTTAATCATGATTTAAATCAGCAAACAAGAAACCTGGATTTCACACCAGCAATTTTAATCTTTTGTGCATATGTCAACTCTCATTCGTTTTCCCAAAAGAAGGGAAAAGAGACACTGATTCCTGTTGTCTGGCTACTAATATAATGCCTGAATACAGCCTTTCTCATTAAATTTATGCCTTTTACTCTTAGAGAGAAAGATAACCTAAATGTCTGTCTATTAAACAGCTCTATAGTTCAGGAGCCATTTATGGAGATTCTTGGTCTTTACATGCGGGGTTTTGTTATGATAAAGAATGGTAAATGGTGCATTTATTTTTTACTAGATAATGAGTTCATTTTCTGTTGCGATTTCTGCCAAGCTTCATTAACATGGAAATAGGAATTCAATTAAAATGGTACAAACCTAGCATTTGAAAATTGATTATTTGTGTACTGTAAATGTACTGGATATATAGGAAAAGTCAATTTTAAATAGAACCTGTTTTGATAAGCTACGTGATTTATTAAACAAATATAATAGTATTCGTAATTTAGTTTCTGGCCACTGTATCCTACAAAAATATGTAACTCATAGAGCTCATTTTCTTTCATGTAATGTTTATTCAAAAGGTAGAGAAAGGAAATATATTTTCTACTTTTTAAAATAAAATCCTAATTACTTCTTGACATACAATAAGATAATAATGGAGTTCAAATAGTAGAATAAGTTGCAATTGATAACATATTCTTTGTATTTTCAAACAGACTATGCTCTCAGTTTGTGATTCGAAAAGCAGCAACAATTATATTTCCTGCCTTCCTCAACTGCAACATCATTTGAGTGGGACTTAAGACTTATTAGAGATTTATATTGAAATGTCTTCTGTAGCTGCAGATGTATAAATAAGTGTAAAACAGCAATAATATTTTTCTACATTGCTTTTGCACCGATTTAAAAGCAATTCAAAGGTATGGTCCAAGAGAACTTTACAGAGAAGTGTAGGTTTAATATCCTTACTGCTCTGCATTGGCATATCAGACTGGTAACAGGGAACATGAAGTAGATAAGCAGATCTGAGCTGTAAAGTCACTGCATCTAAAGACTTAAAGCTATGGACAACTAGCTATACTTCTTATCTGTGTGATCCAACTATCATGTTCTATTGTCAGTTTTAAAAATTTTTGTTGGAAATTATGGTTATTTCACATTTCAGTCTTAGGCATGTGTCTATATAAATCTTGCTTTGGTACTTTGAGACATGACCATTCAAACTACTTTACATCCCTGAGTGGGAATGTGTTTAAGCGGTATGTGATTAAAAGGGAGCAGCAAGATTTAGCTTCTAGTTTATTCCTAATATGTGGCTACAACACAGCTGATTTATGTAAGTAAGCCTGTTTCAGGGATTATAAAGCAAGTACATGTCTACCAAATATTTGAGAAATGGTAGAGATAACACCATCGATAGGTAGCAGCAGAGATACCAGATGACACTGTCAGTGCATCTTGTCCTGTCCCACATTCTGTCCTTTTCTTCATAGCCTTTGATACCTTTTTTGCTCTGTAATATTCTTCCTTTTTCCCTTCTTCCAAGATCTGATAGATAATACTGCAGCAAATATGCAAGAGATGTAACTCTGGTCCCATATCTAAATGCAAAGCATAGTCAGAAGAACATGGTAAAGCACACAGTAAGCAGCTACCTTATTCTTCAGACTCATTAGATTTTGAGGAAAAGAGCTGAGCTAACAAAACAAATCATGCAATGCACAAGAGGCTAAACAAAAAAGCTGTAGAAGATACTAATTTTTGTCATCCCAAACTGTCTTATGCAAAAACTCACCTATGTTACAATTTCAGACAAAACAGTTCAGTTTCTCAAAATCATGGTCAGTATCAGGTTTTGCCCTTAGAAATCAGAATGAAAAAGCTGTGGCATTAAGTCCTGAATAAGCCGCACTTGAGCCCTGTGGCTGATTCAGGCTTTTTTTAGAATCAGTCCTACAGCACAGTATGAACTTGTCTCTGGCCTAAAGGTTCTGCTTGGTGCCATGCGAAGGCATTTACCATAAGAAAGGAAAATACAAAATGCCAGGCACAGTAAAACTTTCTCAGTGGAGAAGTCTCTTCAAAGGTAGTTTTAAAAAATCCTTTACAAATATGTAATGAGTAAAGACCTGCTACTCCCTGTACATGCTTATGTTCTCACAACTTCAAAAGTATCTCTGTACCTTTGCCTGGAGTCAAATTGTCAAAGGCACAATGAATCTAAGCCTTTTTACCCTCCTTTGGTATGTAAATTAACTCAATTTTTTCCTATATTCCATAATGTAGATTTAAGTTGTGGTTCTCTATGCACGTCAGGAAGACTGAATCTTGTTTCAATCTTTGCTAAGAGGTTATTCCCAATTTACACAATTATCATAAATATAGTTTTCTGGTAACTATTTTACTGTTTTTAGAGGCATAATTTAATACATCTATTGAAATGTTAAGACTCTCATATTGCTTTGACCTTTTCCTCCTTTAACAGGTAGGACTTTAATTTTGGCTTCAGGTCTATCTAGGTAACTTCTGCTGAAGTCATCTGAATAATCATGGGGAAATAATTTTCACAAGAAAATATCCAAAGTTAGACTCACCCCTTTAAATATTTACTGTTGTTCTGGGGGGTTCTTTGGGGTGCTTTTTGGTTTTTGGTTAGTTGTTTTTAGCAGGGAGTATTATTGTAACACTAATTATAGCAAAAGGTGTGTGACAGGGGTTGAATGTGACCCCTTTCTGCCTGGGACAGCTACGTGACTTGATGGCTGACTACATGCTATCACTTGGAGCAGAACCACTTCATACTCTGCTCTTAATTTGTGTCACAACCTGTAAGATCAATGAAGATGTTATTTTTGGTAGTAGAGAGTGAATTCTGAGAATACAAGGGGTTTTCTGCTCAAAAAAAGAAAGGACTCACAAAGCTTTCTTTATTTTTTAATCAGTAAATAAAATTGATAAAGTTGTCACTTTAGTAAGAGGCATGTCAACTTAGGACTAAATACTAGCATTGTTTTCACAGCAAGAGTAGCCCTGTTATCAGACACCCAAGCAGAATTAATCCATGTGAGATACGTTTCTCGCAAAATGCATCTCTTGTTCTAGACATTGTAATTTTGTATTGATTACATAAAAGGCACCTGAAATGCTCTGGAGAATGTAATGCTCTATTCTGCTGCTAGTAAACGAGATGAAGTGACGAATTTCCAGATCAGTAGCAGCCACAACTCTTCTTTCCCTGCATACTCTCTCTCTTTCTCCCCCTTGCAGAAACAAGTTCACTGGGGACCTCTGCCCAGAGACACACCTTCCTGCTTATTCCCTGCCTTTATCACAAATGAGAAGTCCATAGATTTTTGTAACACTCTTTATTATATTTTGCCTGCAAGTTGCTATTGAACCAGAGACTTCGAGTGATTTGTCATTGTTTTCTTTTAGTGCTTTGCACACAGCTCGAGTAAGAATGATCACAAGGGCAACTTCACTAGGTGGCTGTTATTACGGAAGGAAGGGACCTTAGTAACTTTAGAAATTATCAAGAAAGCCATAATTGAATTAAATATTGCTACAAATATGTGAGAATGAAATTTCAGAAAAGCCTTTTTGCTTTGCAAGGTTAGCTGCAATTATTGATAAGGCTTCAGCACACACTTAAAATTAAATGTGAATTAAACTTTCATATGCATTTATTAGTGTTTGGGGGGCAGGGGGGCAATATGCAATTTTGCCTAAGTTAATAAATTCAGATAATTTCAACTATACATGCAAAATGATGAGAGTTAGGTATTTGTCTTAAAAACTAATTAGCAGGAGGTTTCTTTTAAAATATATTTCTCATTGTTTCATTTGTCGCTCAGTACAAGCTAATGCATTTCACACTGTGAAGTGCTAAAGGCAGTTTCACAAGAGAGATACAAACGACTAAGTTAGCTTTGCAACATTGTTCCTACCAACTCTTCAGTGTATCATGTTGAGGATAGAAAACCAGAAATAAGGCTTCTTCTGCAGAGTCTGCCAGAACGATAAAATAGCATTGGATATATTTTTTAAATTATTATTTAGTGTGGTAATGCCTAGAGGTCAGCACTGCATTGGACTAATTGCTTTACTTCAATAGCAAGAAGCTGTCTCTACACCAGCATCTTACAATAATTTTAACTTGTAAAGATTCTTTGATTTTCTTAATATTTTAGAGAATAAAGTCCTCTCAGTAATAATTTTAAGATTTAATGTTCTAGTAAAGTAAATATTAAACCATACAACTCTCCAAAAGTGAATACATAAATTCTTGAGAGTATTTCTAGTACTTTCCAGCTATATTTAGGTATATAAATCATGCATTACAATTTCTGTTTGCTGACTGTTTTTTTCAATTAGTAGCCCAAACAAGAAGAAAAGAGGTTAATCCCCTCTCCACTCTATTGGAGGTGGACAGATCTGGTGGGCTTCAGGACCTACAAACTTCACTTCCCCTGGCCAGAGCCATTTGCAGTGGGACGTCTCTCCTCCCAGTGCTTGGATGGCTGTGGTGTTCCCACATCTCCACGTGAAGGGAGGAGGGCAGCTTAGCCCATGCTGCCCACAGGCACACACCTTTCCAACCCACCTTCATTCCTCCCTTTCTCCACCTTTTGTTGTCCCCGTAATCATCCTGTCTATTAAATTCTTAGTTCTGCTGTCTCAAATCACCACTAGCCCAATCAGGACAGACAGTAATACTACTTCTTGGTTCTTGTACTTACAGTGATTTTGAGTCTACTCTTGAAACTCAAAATCTCCATATTCTGAAAGAATTTTTCACCATAGCAGAAACTGGTCTTTAAATAAGTTTTCACCTTTAATGAATTTTAATCATAAGGCTTCAGAATCTGAAATATAGGTGCCTAAATTTAAAACTAGACAACTATCTTTGCAGGCCTAAGGCCCAAGATTTCTTTTATAATGTGACTTTTCCTTAGATAACACAAACATTATATAAAAGTTCAACCAACCAATGTCCATTCTTCTCTCAGTGGCTGTGAGCTGCTGTAGGACATGTTGAATGCAACATAATGTATATTTACAAACATCATCAAGTTGTAACCAGATGTTCCTTCTTTCCCTGAAAATGCCCAGGTAGACAGACATGGATTATATCTTCTCTTGAAACTAGATGTACATCGGTTGCATTGGAGCAATTCCAGTGTCAACTGTATCCCACTGGAGGAGTCAGCTGTTTTCCAGGTGAAATTATTTAACTAGCAACAAAAGCCACTTTATAATGCTATTATGTGACTGTTTTCTATCTCATTTTCAGCCAGTTTCACCTCTCCCTGATTTTCTATGTTTATGTGAATAAGAAAGAAGGGAAACCTTTCCTCCTGTCCTTTAGGAAGTTTGCATAAAATTGTCTAAATTTTTGCAGAATTCTGAATTCTTGGTCATGTAGGCATACGGGACATAATAAATGGTTATGATTAATATTAGTTCCTTGTATTAAGAATTAGAAAGGAATGGTGAAATAAAGCTTGAATTAGTAAGTCCCTAGAAAATTCCCTAGATCTTCTTCCCACCATGCACTATTTTTTTTCTCAGACACCTGGTAGGAAGCCTGTATCTCACTGTGTATTATGGAGATCAGTCTCTAAACAAGAAAAAAAAAAAACAACAAACCAACCAAAAAACCACAGATATTTTTATGTTCTTACACACCAGTAGGTATAAAACCAAACAAAAATATGTAAAGTGTGTTAAAAAAGTGGAGTGTTTACAAAAGCCTGTAAAGTCCTGTTTTGCACCGTGTTCTCCTTTTTCCTCTCAGTTCTCGTTTTGAATGTGATACCAAAGATATGTATATTCTCTTTTAAAGTGTTCTTTATTTGATTAAATATGAGATACAGCATTAATGCACTTTAAAATAGAATATTCTGTGTATTCTACAGACAGAGAAATGGAGGTGTTAAAATCTTCAGGCTTAATGCACTACATGAAGAACTGCACCCTGTCTTAAAGTCTGTGGTTTTGCAGAATCACTTTAAACTTGAGAAACTTCAGTGTACTTTTGAAAGAGTACTTTTTATAATAGTTGTCTCAACAGCTTTCTCACTAAAACAACTTTTGTCAGCTGTCCCTAAGGAATATACTAGTGAAAGCAACCTTCCCACAGATTCACTGGTTCAGGTTAATGTCACTGAAAACTCAGCTGTGTTCATGCTTTTACAGCACACATTCTCTACACTCATGTTCTTGAAGATATAATTCTACCTTAATCCTCTATCTTTGTCCTATTTTATTCCATTTTTTACATTCACTGTAAACTCTTCTACATTTGTGAAGTCATTGAATAAGTCAATACCTTTGAAATAACAATTGTTGCTATTACTACTGACACAATCCATGCTATCTTTAAGTTTTTGTTGAGAATTATTTCACTTTTTCTAATTGAATAATTATAAATCTTCAAAAAGCTGATGCACTTATTAGGTCTTTGATGGAAGTCGCCTACATGAAGTTTCCTAAATCTCTGAATTTGGTTTTGGAAAAGATTGTCTTGTTTTCAACTACAGCCAGGACTTCATATCTATGTTGCTTTAAATCTTTCTTCTTCTTTTATGCCTTTCATTCTTTTAATTGGAAGAATCAAACTTTTCTCCTACATTAAACGTAGAAATATTACCTTTTATACTCACTATGATTGGAGAGAATATTTTCAATGGTTTTGAATAAAACTAGATCTACGGTAGGGTCTCATCAGCTGAAAAAGAAAAGAACATGTTCTATGTGAAAAAGCATATCTTTTAGTCTTTTATTATCCGTTAGTAACTTGCTGATTGACTTCTAGTTGCAGAAATATTTCTTTTGTTTTGTGTTTCTAATTTGCTTGGATGCTAGGGTAATGAGGTGGGAAGAAAAGGTAATCATAAATTATTTTATTCTTCATTGATTTTATAACCAGCATTTAACAAACACTTTTTTGGACATATATATGAATAATGTGAACTTCCCAGCATATGCACTATTAATTTTCTGTGGCTCTCTTGTACACATATCATTTTCATGGCTTGTGCCCTTTTGAACATATCACCTGCATTTATTCCACTATATGAATCTGCAACTACTTCAGCACTCTGGCTCTTTTTGATCTGTACTTCTTTCTGCAGAGTAGCTCCTGACTAAAGGTGATGCTAGTTGCAGGATTCTGTGAACTAAGTATCAGCTGAGACTGAACTATACTGTGCAAAACGCAAATCCTGACAATTTTTTTCCATGACAAGTAGATCTTACACTTTCTTATACTTGCAGACCTAATAACAAGATTTTGAGCACTTGACCACTGCAATGGTGATTTGAAAAAAAACCCTGATGTTTAATGGTCTTCCAAGTCCATTTTTATAGTGGTTTGCTAGGGAATAGCATCCTCTGAGGAATGAATACCCAAGGGACTCTGTCAGGTTTTAATCTGCCAGGTCTGAGCATTTCTAGAAAAGGAAGGAACCTGCACCTGCTCATTTGGCAACAAGGAAAATGTTCCAGCTCTCTCCATCAATGGATGTCTTGTGTTGTCCCTTAAAAGCTAACAATACTACTCCTGCCCTCAGCAGCAAGATGAGTAAGAGGGAACTGTTGATTTGGATTTGGAAACAGGCTCATCTGTAAATAAGACTGATGTCTTATTTAAGTCTTATTTGCTTAGTTGGGTGTTACGAACCTTTTGTCACAGCTCCCAGTGGTGGAAGAACTCTAAAGACACTTTAGCTTTTCTCCACTTCTATGTCAAAATTAGCCTGCCTGCACAGGTCTTGGGGAGCACAGGGGATGCTGTGCAGGATGTGGATAGAGTTCTTTAAGAATATCATCCTACAGAGTTTCTTTCACACTTTCTATGTGACACCTGGCTTAAGGTTTAAATAAAGCACTACTGTAAATAAAAAACCAAGAAAAGTTATAGCAAGTGTAATACAATGTCTTATGGCCTACTTCTATTTCATATTGTGAATGCTGTTCATTTAGGTATTAAATTATTTCAGATACACTTTGTGTCTTCCACCATAATACTTTAATAGCATTCTGAATGTATGGTACTTTTTGGGAGATTAATTTTGTTAGTGATTGAAAGATGATCAGTTACACGACCATAAAAATATTGTCAATATAAGCTGTAAGACTAAAATATCGACCGTAATGTAAATGTTCATCTTCAATAAATGTGAAAGTATTCATTTTTTATTTATTAGCACTTACCTAATTACAGCTGAACTGCACACTGTTGATATAATGGAAAGGGAAATTAATAAAGGAAGGTTAGATGATGAATAGGCCTTTGCACAGAATACAACAGCTGGCAAAATCTTCCAAAGATATATGCAGAATAACTAAGTAGCTCTCAAAAGATTGCTTAAAACTGTAGAATGGACTATCAGCCTCTACATCTGCAGAGGACATCCCTTTCTCTTTCCATTATAGTGACAAAGTTATTAGTTGAGACTGCTGTATAATATTAAAGACAATTCAGAGTGTTGTTTGAAAGTTTCCTGAAATGAGAGAGTAGCAGTAGTTTTGGTATTCTTAAAATCCAAGATGGAAAGATTTCAAGACATTTTATATACATGCTGATTGTGTATAAGTGGCTTCAAAAAATGGGCAAAGACAATAAGCAACTACACACATAGGAAGCCTGAGCTTAAACATTACACAATGTAGAGGACCAACGAGCCAGAAGTTAGAACAGGAGACCCAGGTTCGGCTCTGTAGCCTGCCAGACTTGACCTTCACTCTTAATTGCTTCATCACTTCCTTTCTTTTGAATGAATATAGTATGGCCTTGCCTCAGAGTATGAGCTGGAGGAAGGATAAATGTTATAAGACTAGGGGCAAATAAATCCAGATTTGTAGTTTTATAAAAATACCCAGAACAGGATTGCACATTTTGAATATGTCCAGAGACTATCTGAAGGTTCAATAAATAGGAAAACATCTGTATGGATATGTTTGAGCATCACATGAAGATTTGTGAATACAGCACCAACAGTTTTGAAATCAATACAAGGCTGATAATTGTCCTTTCAGCTGTTGCCTCTGTTTCATTGAGATGGAACAAAAGGGCTTTTCTGTTGGATGAAAGAGAGTGGAACAAAACCGCGACAAATATGTATAAATATCTTTTTCAGGCATCATGAATGAACTTAAGGCATAGGTATGTGTCTTTGTTCTCTTCTCCTATCATCATGAGAGTCAGGGCACAAGAGAGCTAAGGTTGGTGTGAGATGCCAGGAATGTTATAGAGGTTGTGCAAGGGTCTGGTGGGTATGAAAAGTGCTGAAGCTGGGTAGGAACTTTGCAACACCTGCTGTTAGTGTGGGCTGGGAATACTGGAGCTCCTACTATATGGGTCTGCTATTACAGAAAACGTGGGGAGGTGTGAATGAGAGCTGAATGGTTTTGCGATGACTCTGTGCATGTTTAGAGCAGATGCTGAAGATTATTTGATTTAGAATCCATGGGAGGAAATAAGGAAACTCTCATTCCAAACAGGTCAAAATTCTTCCCTGGAGTAGCTCACTTTCTATTCCAGTTAACAATAACAACATGGAGAGGCCACCTTGAGATGGAGGCTCTTTTTAACTCAGAATAAAAGTTTTTAAACTACACTGAGGTGAGACTTTAACATTGTGAGTGATTTTGGCACTGATTATGCCATTTAAAAAGTGGAAATATTTTCCACTGTTTTGAGTTGCATCACAGAGATTTGAGGACTACTTTTCTGACATCCACTTAGATGTTAATTAATGTTCCATGGCCAAATGAGGTGAAACTCTGTTTTCTCTAAGTGTCTACCGTTTTAGTGCAGACACAGGAAATGAGAGAGGCTATGAAACTCAGAAAGATTCACATTCCAAAAATGTAAGTACATGGATGCCCCATCCATGCACAGAGCAGAGAGGTGCCTAGAATGGGCAACTCAGAGGTATTTCTATACCAGTGTTGAAAAATGCAGAGAGTGAATTAAAATTAATGATAATTTTGCAATATTCTATGCTCTACACAAGCATGTGTGGTTTGAATGTTTTCTAAAATCTTGAACCTTATATTGTTAAAATAATTTAACAAATATGTCTCTTAGTAGAGATTATATTTATTTCATGTGTGTTACAAACACATAGGATTATCATTAATGCATTCTCTCAGTCTTGGGTTACATGCTTAGAAAATAATGTAAGTAGGATAAAGAGGTATTTTAGACATACTCTGTATAGATAGATATTAAAAATAAATGATCTTCTGGTTTAGATAACTTTGAATTTTATCTTATCTGTCACTGAATAAGTTTAAAGGACTGTGAGCCTACAAATATTTTTTTCATATGAATCATTTTTAAGATTAAAATGTCATTTCTCTGAGTTATTTAACAATTAAACCATGGATTTAAACAATTTTTTCCTTTCTAAAGCCTGATTCCTATACCAAAAACGTTCTTCTCGGTTATTATAGCATTTGTATGGATAAATATTTACATTTTCATGGAAGTAGAGAAAAAGCGATTTAATTTTATGACTCAGCGAATTAATACTGAAAAAATAGATATATTCACAACATTAAGAATGTGTTCTGTACTAGCACTGGCAATTTTGTGCTTAGTGAAAAAAATGTTGCTTTAAAATCATGTCATTATTACTTTATGTGGAAACTATTAATACGGAATGTTGTGGCATATATACTTGAAAAAAACATTAATTTGGGATTTAGATTTGCTTTGTCAGGTGGGAAAATAAGTTAGCATTTTTTGTAGGAAACAAGTAAATCTTGAGCTACATTCATCAGTTGAGGATCCTGCCTATTTTGTCTCTGTAAATCACAAGTTTCATAATGTCAGTATGGTGTATCAGAAAAGACTAAGTGAAGAAAATATCCTCCCCACATAACAACACTGATACAAGGCACACAGAAAAAAATATTTACTTTAATAAACTTGTACTTCTTGGTATCTTCCTTGAATATTTCCTTGGCTATCATAGAACTTACATGACATTTCAAGTTAGGGTTGATGCAGGAATTGGAACTTCACTTACAGTTAGTGCACACATGAAAATTTTGCTATTCATGCACTCATTTTTGCAAGAAAAAGTCGTAGCTGGCCCTCAAAAGCTGAAATTGGATTCCATAGTTTCTTTAGACAAGTAGTAGTGGAGAGATATGGGACTGTGCTTACTTGTGCATACATCTTAATCCAGACTTCCCCATAATTTCAAGTTTCATTTTATATGCCACGTGGATATCTCAACAGTGATGGATAATTCTAGGAATTATTATGGAAAATGGATCCATTTCAGGAGCTAAGTAATGTAGCCAGGTAACCACTTCTTGGCATTTATCACTGGGATAAATTAGAGACCACTCTAAATCTCATATCTGTTTGGTCACTTGAGGTGTTTATTATTTGATCTCATTTACTTTGCAGAAATCTGAAGAGGTGTGATAGGAAGATTTAAATTACAGGTAAATCTCTGATCACTTATAATAAATAAAATTACATGAGGAAGGTTTGGGGCATGATTTCCAGCTCAGAAAAACAAGAGTCCCTCCAGGAATCTGTAGGATGTTCATTGTGCTCTTGCGCAACAATTCTGGGTTAATTTGCTCAGAATGTCATAGTGTGAATATTATCAATCATAGAAGTCCTTTGGGCTCAGTTATGGGTACAAGGCAGACTCACTAATAGTTTTGTTTGTTGTTAACTTATTTGTGGGTAAAAGTCAGGTATCACTAACAATTTCTAAAATATGGTCACAACCTTGTTCAGCTGACAGGTGTTGATTGATTTGGGCTGGCAGGAGGAAGGAGGCAGAGAATGGATACAAATACTGAAATGATTTTGTTTTTTCCTCAGGTAACCTTCAAGGAATCCTAAGTTATCTTGGTTTTCATTCTTTTCAGTGTGTAGATGAGGTGCCAAAAAATATCTGCATCGGGAGAAAAGAAAAAATACTTAAGACCCTGTACCTGTACATGATGCCCCCACCCTGGAAGTGTTCAAGGCCAGGCTGGATGAGGCTTTGAGCAACCTGGTCTAGTGGAGGGTGTCCCAGCCCATGACAGGGGGGTTGGAACTAGATGGTCTTTAAGGTCCTTTCCAACCCAAACCGTTTTATGATTATATGGATACTATGTAGCAATATCTTTCCTCATCAGACTCAAATTGTCAAGTTTTTCACACCTTCCAAAACTTGGCCAGGGTACAATCCTGAATAAAATGGATTAAGGCATGGCTAATTCATGTTAGCTAGTTCAGGAATGACTGTTTAAGGAAAGGTACAGTGACTTTTGCCTACTTGGTCAAAGATTTTTCTACTTAGAATGGGTGTCCATAGTCTCACATATCCCATTTTCTCCAGAACTCAATACTCAGTCTAAACAATTGTTCTTCTATGACGTATTTGTCATTAACTTTTTTTACAGAAACTTTGTAAGATACTGTAAAGATTTCCAGGCTCTTGAGGACCTCAAAACACATTTTAGATTACACATGTGTTGTGAATATCTACCCTCAAAGAAGATCAACAGTTCTCACTGTGACTGTGTTCTATGTGTCTCAGCTGCTCATAGACATTACACCTATTTATTTTCTGAAAAGAGAAGACATGAATGATAACATTAATTTAGTCTATCAAGGTTAAACATCAATTTCAGATTACCATTTTTTGAATCAGTATTGTAAAATGAAAATGAGAAAACACACCATTAACTTTTACATAAACGCTGAATTCTATTCCTCAGAGTCAGTTCAAAAGACCTCTAGTGCCCTAAAACTGAAAGGATATTTTCCAAAGGATTCTTTCAGACCAAAAAAGAAGAAAAGAAAAAGAAAACCAAAACCTCCAAAGGAGCCATTTCTATCATGACTGCCGCTGTTTCCTAGAATTCTTTTCTTATGGAAACACACACTGAATACAAATAGTATATCAGAAAGCATTGTGGGTGTATATATTCTGACAGCCCCATAAGTTCCAAAGCAAGCTTTAGAAAACCTTGTTTCCCTAGTATTTTACGTGCCTATGTAGTGGGCTTACCTTTACGTGTTCTGTAAGTATACAGATGGAGTACTCTCATATTTATTAGAAAGTAACTCAACAGAAGATGGACCTTGGTTTGTCTGTTCCTGTTTACTATGGACTATAACTAACCACTGTCTCTCATAAAATTGGTTATAATGTTTTGAAAACCACATAACAGTTTTCTTTAGTAGATCTCTGTCTGTTTTCTCTCTCCTAGACAGCATGACCTGTAATTGTTTTACAGTAAATTGTCATTTACAGATGAGATATGTCAGCGACACAGAACACTGACTTACCACAAGCACTTGTTTTAAGTTTTCCCCTTTCCTCAAATGAGGAATCTTGTCTCTCCAGTTTTTAGCAGTCATTTCAATACATAGTTTTTTCACTACATATCTCTTAGTACAACAATTTCTGTACTCTTGTTAGCTTAAAATGTCTTTTTCTTCTGTCTCGGATAAGACAGCTGAGACCAATATGACTTATGTGTCCATGTATTCAAAATGTACGTATGTGGTGATCTCCATATTTGAGTGCTGTGATGACTGGATAGCTCCATATAGAAGAGTTAGAAGACTTGCAATGTGACACACCATAAGTTGTGGAGAGTATATTGAAGTAGTTTTGTTTTCAGAGTCTGTAGATATCAGTCCATTAAGACGTAAAGTTGGTCTTATCTCCAGCGTCAGGTTAGCTTGGAATAAATGAAATCAAGCATATGATCTTATTAACACACTTATTGAAGAGATAATGGTAGTTTCACCAGAGGAAGCAAAGATCTGAAATTTTCCTTACAGTTTCTTTATACTAGTATACTTGTCCAGAGTGAAGACAGAGGTATTTGTAACTTACTATTTATCCTAGTTGCTTTCAATATTTATTATTACTATCATTATTTTACATATGGGAACAGAATTTTTTTCTTTATTCCATAACAAAAATATGTCCATGTTTTTCTCTAATCCCCTCTGAAGGTTGCAGGGATGTGTAGAGTTTCCAAAAACAAATAACAAAGGGAATGCATGCAGTTTTCTTGCTGCAGAAAGTTTCATGCTATAAAGATAAATGCCAACCATTTTCCTCTACCTTCGTTTTGACATTTTAAAAGATAAGATGTACCTCTCGGTTTATATCAACTCACAAGAATGTCTAAATATCCCTTTGGCAACTCTTTCAGAAATGTCAGATTTCTAAGATGAACAGGAAGGTAAAACTTTTTACTGTTTTAGAGCAACATTTTCATTCCAAAGAAGGGAAGATATTACTACTGAACAATAAAAAAGTTCATTTGTAGCACCAAACAAATAATGGATTTTTCAGGGTGTGGATAGTTTAGTATGTTCACATTATTATTTCATCTACATACTGAGAAACTGGAAATGAAACATTTGATTTTTGAAGAAATCTCAATATTTCGAGAAGAAAATGTAAAAAAAACATACAACTGAATAGTTATTTCAAAGTGAAAAAATTAAATATCCAACTCCTGGATCATGAAAAGGCGACGTCTACTGCCTTTTGGGAAGAGAGCTGCTGAATGTCCCTTTGGCATGCTTGGTCTCTGGTTTAATGTGCAGTAACTGGCAATTTTCTTGTCCTTATCAGCAGTACTTCCTGCAGTTTTGATTTTATGGAAGTAATTTATTCTGTGTTGATTATTGTTAACCCCTGTGGTCTTCTAGGTTCTCAAGAAATTGCTACACAAAGTGATAGACCTGTAAGTAAAATGATCTATAAAATTTCCCAATAAAACCTGCTATCATTTAAACTTGGTCCTTAGGGCTTCCCTTACTTTTCTTCCTAAAGTCATTTCAGGTATGAATTATTGCAGAGAGGCTCACAATACAATCGGTCATGTAAGACTATTTCAGCCGGCTCAACACCGCAGAAGATCTTTTGCCTTCTAACCACTAATCCCTTCTGTGTCTGTGGTACTTGTATAATCAGAATAGTGTAAAATCTTTTTGAAAGACATATGCACTCAAGAAACAACAACACAGAGACAGAAGGTCAAAGGTCTTATTGGTATAATATTCTTTATAAGTAATTTTGGAATGTACTGAAGGTATTTTTTACATTTCCTTGCAAAGGTATATAAGACAAATTTTCCTCCACTTAATTTGAAGTGGTCTCCTAGACTACACTGTGAAATTCAAAAGTAAACAAAGATGGAAAATCATCTTCAAATCATTGTAGTTCCATTTTTCAAGTGATTTAAGACTCATCTTGTATGAATTTTCAATGGCTTGTGGGCTTCTAAAGCCTTCAGACATCTGCTGACCTAACTGGGTTCTCTGAAGTCAAAGATTAGAGATATCTCAGCTGGGAGTAAGTTGACTTCTTTTACTGCTGATCGTATTTTAAAACAGAGTGTACTTGTGGTCTGACTGAAACTGGTTTCCACTTTCCTTCCTTGAGGTTCTCATATTGCAACAAGACATCTGTACAAATAGGTAGAACTCCTTTTTTTCATATTTAATTCATCTAATACTACAGCTACAGATACAGTTCACACTTTGGCCTTCCAGAAAAAGTAATAGGTAGTATTGGTATTTCTTCAACAGGATCCAAAGATGCATTCCCCAAAATGTAGATGTTGCCTATTAGGTTTGCAAACATAAGTCTGATTTTTGGGTGTATGGGGGAAGTGATTGGTAAGATTTTTGTTCCCACTCTTCCCTGCAGGGGTAATCTGTCTGGACCAGAGAGTCCATTTCTCAGTTATGTATCCCTACTCTTTTTCAAAATCTTTAGATCATTTTTCTCAGTTACACTTGCTCCTAGAGCAAACTGGATTTCTCAACTGTAGAAGACTTCCTTCCCTACTATCCCCTTCTACACTCTGAGATTTTCTAGACAAACCATCCTTATGGGCTACTACTTAGATTGCTCCCCTTGATCAGGAGGGATCCATTAGGGGTGAAGATGAGGTTGCCCCCAAGGGATTCTGACTCCTTGTGTACAGCAGTGGTCCAAATCCATCATTTGAATCTGTGTGGCAATGAGTTACCCATGTATGCCAACTTTTACGTGGGATACAACCAACCTTTTTATACACTAAAGTATCTTTAATGTAAACTTTGTTGCTGTCCTCAAAACCAAAACTAACCAACCAACCAAACGAAAACCAGACACAAATTCAAATAAACGTAGCTAGATGGAAAAAGTGGGGTTTGAATGTATTTTGATTTGGTGTTCTGAGAGTATAATTAAGGATTGTTGTGCTTCAGCTGATTAATTATTTCAAAAAGTTATTTATACCAGGTATACAACACATTATTTTATAAAAAGCAAAATATAATAATAACTTATTTAAAAACTTTAGACCTTGTTTTCTGACTTTTCCATATTTCCTTTCTTTAGAGTCACTAGCCCTTCACAGCAGGTTTTGAAAAATGGTACCATGTGGAAAAAAATCCTCCCATACATTTTATATTTCTTCTTTTTATCATAAAGGGAATTTGTATAAATAGTAGATTTGTTTCGTAAAATTTAATTTCTCTTGCTGCTCCTGTCCATTTAGAATCATCATTATCCTGATAATAGATTGGCACAGAAATGGTTGTAATATCACAATGGAAGAATTATGGCTGCAAGTCGGGTATAAGCAGCAGGTTCTGCTGAATTCTTAAAGTGAAAAGATCCTGTTTCTCTACAAGTAGCACTGCAAATAAAGAGCAGTGGAGAAATAATAACAGAAATTAAAAACTGCTAAGAAGTTATTTATCTTTGATATGTATTTGGTATTATTTAATTAAAATAAAGTCATCAAGAATGTGAGAACAGCCGACATGTCAGATGATTGGTCCAGGTAGCGTATTATCTTGTCTTCATCAGCAGTCACTGACTGAGGATAAAGTATATGTTCAGGCATTAAATGCTTAACCCCTGCCCTGTCAGAATACTTATTCAGCATTTAAGGATATGAAGTAAAGGAAACTCCTGGGTCAGATCTTCCAGCCATGCGGTTGCCCAGTCCATCTCATAATCTGGCCATACATCATTGGAAAGTAATTTTCTGTTCATTGAGTTATAGGAGATTTTCTAATTAACATCAAACAATTTTCTTCAGAAATTCTTTACTTTGGTTTTTTTTTTTTTATATATAGGAAATGGCAATGTTCTGTATACTGAGAAAGTCATTACTACAATCCTACAAATATATGTCACACCTTAGAATACAACATCAATAATTTCTAGTTTTCACTTCATAGTACATATTAGTAGTAGTACAGCTGTTAGTATTATTTACTTATACTTTGCGAAGTACACATTTTCTTTGAATGAGATATGAAATGGCTTGGTAGGATGTATCTTTTATTCTACAAACTTGTTATGGAAATCAGTGAGATCAAAAGATTGCTGTACCTATTTTCTTAGAGAATGAATGGAAAAGATTAATACGATTTACTTCTTTAAATAATCAGATGCTCTCTATTGATCAAAAATAAAACCAATAGAGATATAATAACAGAAAAGGAAATTAAAAAAGTACACAGCACCATATGTAATTATAATTGCCTTTTCTGAATTCAATTGTTCAGTTAATTTTCATGCACCATCCTCTCCATATTCCATAATCTCTATTCTATTTCTTTTGTCATGTAGAATTGGTTGCTGCATAATCTCCAACCCTATTTTCCACATTTCATAAAGAATATTACTTTTTTATGACTATCAGTCACAAATAAATCAGTAAATGTTCCCTCACAGTCCTGCTCACAGCTTTCTAAGCCTTTATTCTGCAGAAAGACCAGCTTTTAATTTTGAGAAATTTGCCAATACATTCATGATCTGTATTTAGAGGGTTTTCTCTTTGCAGTTTAATTACATAAACTGTAGATCAACACTTCAGTACTCTGTACAATGAATTTAGAAGCCTGTAAATTCTGCTATCAGTTCTGAAACTCTTTTTATATACTATTCCTTTTTAGTTATTCCAGTTGCATTAATTCTTGTACAGGGATGTAATATGATACAAAAGTAAAGAAATACCTGAATGTCAGCCATCTTCAGAGAAGATTTATGCTGCAGATCTAAATAAATTAGCTTTTCTTAAAATTGTCACATTTCTGCTCAACAGTTTGCATAAGCTCCTTCATACTCAAAACACCTATACGGGGTCCCAACTGCCCCTTTATGGGCTGAACTGTATATCACTTCCCTACTCACAGAGCCTGTTGCAGATAATGGTGAAAGAGAGGAGTTTTCAAAAATAAGCTGTATTTTTCTGTTTAAGTTGTCTTTCCCTGTTTTCATCTGCCTCTCTATCAGTTTTAGGAAGAGTCTTGTCTTTAAATTATCAGGTATGTCCAATAGAAAACATGATCCGTATTAGTGGATTTAACTAGGTTCCCTATCTATTGAAGGCTACCAGGACTGCAGATCCCCCATAGTAAGTAGGTTTAAATCCACTGTAATCACATACTTTAGCAGGATTTGGAGGAGAGCAAAAGGGTTTGACAGCTGGACTTGTCTTGCTCTTCTTACTCTGAGCTGTTCTGCCCTCTGTTAGTCACCGTCCAGTGTCTGCATCTGTGGCCTCTGGTGCTGGCTAGCTAAGACAGTGGATGCTTGCTGTTCAGGTGCATACAGTGGAGTTTCTGAGGTTTTCTTTTCCCTCTGCTCAGCATTTTGTTCCCACATGAATGTATAAAAGAGGAAAACATCATGAGGCCAGTGGACAACTTTCAACTCCCTGTGCCTATGGAAGTGCTGGGAAATTATCTACATGCTTATGAAGAGACAAAACCTTTCTGGACAAAAGTCATTAGATCACTAAGGAAAGAATATCATTACTGATATTTTATTGTGAGCTACTATTAACCACAGCAGAAATTCTGGTTTTTCCTTTCCATTTTTATAAGCCAAGGGTGCAGCAACTACAGAAGAGATATGAAAAGAGGAGAATGCCACGGTCAGGCGTAACTATCACCTGAACAACAGGTGTAGGTATAGTCTTTTCTTGTGTAGAAAGCATTTTCCCCTCATGGGAAAAAGCGATTATTGTGAGAGCTCACTAAGGGTGATGTTCTGGGCCTGAAAAAATGCAGCAGATTATTGCATATCCATTGCCAAGTCCTTCACTGAAGTGTTCTAATCCCTTGTGCTCTTCTCCCTGGGATATCATCCTTACCGTAGGCTGAGACTGCTGCTTGCCAGATCCAACAGAGGTGGATTGATAAGGTCGCCAGGTTAAAACCCAAGTTAAGCCAGTGCTTAACATACAGTGTTGATTTATACAGTCATTCTTTCTCTTTTCTGCTCCCTTAATTAGTATTTAAATATTGCAAGTGAAGTGGAATAGGTCGAACAGGAGTCATTAATGACCTGAATCCAGAATACTCTAAAGCCTATTTATTGCAGTGTTCATCTGGGGAATGGAACAGACAAGTCAAAATCTACGAGCTCTCTCATTTAGAGCAGACTGCACTGAGGCTTCTCACATCTCAACTGAATTGCCCTAGCAACAATATTATTATTTAAAAGGGAACAACCTCTTTTTTTTAGTAGCATGACTAACCCTCTTCTTTCAATATGGCCAGCCATGAAAAGGCATTTAACATTAAATATTTTACTTGATTTTTTTGTGTTATTGGCAGAACTAATACACAAAATAATGATGAAATAACATAAATACAGAAAATTACTATTTTACATTTGAATTGGTCTGAATGGAGTAGGGGTATTTTTTTTGTTTGCTTTGGGTTTTTTGTTTCTTTTTATTTTTCTTCTGAGGTAGTGAAAGGTATAGCTTCTGAACTGTAAAATCAAGTGCCCATCCTTAACCATGGACTCCTATGCTTATTATGCCTTAAGGAGAGCTCGTCTCACAAATACAAAGGGTATTTTATCTAAGCTGCCAGGACTACAAGCTCACTCTGGACTCTGAAAGTCGTACAGTGTTCTCCCCAAAGTTGTCACCAATTGTCAAGATTTATTCACACTTACAAGATCTTGTGGGTCTTCAGGTTGTATCTGAAGTGACAACTCTGAAACCAGAGGAATAATAAGAATCTCAGAGTTTTAGCTGTTTGGAATTTAGCAAATCAATCTGTTGATGTAAAGGTGACATTTGTGACCCGATAGGGTAGTTCTGTGTGCATGAGAAATTGTGATGTGTAGTCAGAGGTATATCTACCCAGAGTAATCTTTTTATACAAAAGTATATATAACTTTTTTTAAGTTCCCATCCTCACTGAAAATCAATAACAATCACAACCCAAAGTGCCAGGAGGCTCTAGCAGACATGTGGTGGTGGATTAAAATTGGATGGCTGAAATTGTAAGAGCCTTCAGCTGCACCCTCCACTCCTGTGACAGATGTTGCCTCCCCAAAACAGGGACAACTGCTCTGCTCATGAATCTCCTGATCCACTGCAGTGTTCGTCTAAAGTAAACTGACTTGGATTCCAGTTGTCTGTAATAGAGACACTGAAATTCGTGTCAGGAGAGAAAATCTGTATTATATGGGTGGCAAGGATTTCTGGAGAAGTTCAGGAATCTGGCTTTAACCTGTTGCTGAATGACACCTGTCAATTATATAAGTAAAGTTCAGTAGGTTCCATTGAGTGATTTCAAAGCAACAAAAACTCTTGCCATTCTCATTCCCCCACTGTGCACCTGAAGCCCCATGGACCAGGAGCTGCCCCATGGGTGGAGGCTCTTCTCAACTTTGGCACTTTTCTGAGAAAAAGGAGAATTGCTGCTGGCTGAAATGAAGACTGCCCATGTGCAGGTTCCCTCTTTCTTTACTGGTCTACTAGCTGTGCAAACAGCATCATTGCAGGTTTATGGTGGACTTTAGCAGCAGTAGGGGATGGACAAAAATGCACACAACAGCTAGGCATTACAAAGCAACAACAGGCAGAGAAAAGTATCAGAATAGCACTGTGGGTATTGCAATAACTGAGTGGTTGCAGGGGGTAGAAACATCATCTTGGTGTTATTGCTTCTCCTTTTTGGAATCATGAAGCTATGATGATATCCACCCCACAAGAGATTATGTAGTAACAAATAATGTCTTCCTCAGGAGTCCTCAGGTAAACTCTTCCAGACAATTTTTTTTATATTGGCACCTAGGGACATGAAAATCTAATTTTTATTTTCAGTGGTTTAGGGCATCCTATCTGAGCTCTTCCAGGCAGTTCAGAAAGTACTGTCCTGTAGATGGTGCCTGGCAGTCCTGTGAGGATCTCTTTAGTGTCATAAAGTATCTAGAACAACAATGGAGACCTTTCTTAGGCACCTGAATCATAATGCAAGCACCTGCAGTGGGAACATCTAGCAGTATAATAGCATATTTCTTAGCTTGACTTCCAGTCAGATTTGTGTCAACAGCTGTTCACTCCCACTTCAATGAATGTAACTGTGGTGATTTTATTATATAACACCCAGAGTTTTTAAGGGGAAATCTGTCTTGGCTACGTCAACAGCAAAAGCATGCAGTAGATAACCTTGTAGCATACTTGAACTTTTTCTATGCAGAAAAGTTAGGTATACTAAATAAGAAGGAACTATTGTTACATAGTAACAGGCCTAGAGGAATGATTCCTTGAATGGTAATTATATGTATATGTCTATATCTATAGACAAACACAGAGTTTTAATTGTATTATCACTGTGCAAATATCTGGCATTAGTATGTCCTTGGAGGTATGCTGTGATACTAATCACATTTGTCAAAACGAGACAGTACCTTTCTATTCTCTCTTACACACCATAAACTCTGACTGATATCCTCCAGGGAAAAAAATGCATAATGTGTCATTTATGACCTGTTGCATGCACAAATTACTTGCATTTTGTATGCAGTAGGATAACAAAATGCTATTGATTTTGAATTTTTCTTTAGGAGACTTTATTGCTAGTTGTCACTTGGCAGATTTTTCCTCCTGCTGTGAAATGTTTGATCCAAAATTTATGTTTGGAGAAATGGAAGCAGTGATGGTTTTATAACATGTATTAAAAAAGAGCATATATTCCATTCTAGCAGATAGACATTATTCATAAGCAGAATAAACATTCTATAAATAAGACTAAATTTCGAATAAGTAACAAAAAGCATGAAATGTGCCAATCTTGTTTTGCTTATACAACACTGCTGTTTAGCAGAGCAGCTTTCTGGGACATGAAGCAAGGCACTGATCAGTGTCAGGGTGCCTGGGCAGAAGCAAGCTTAAAAGGTAGAGCTAAGGGACGTACACACACGAGGGCAATGCACTACATAATAAACAAAAGAAATGTAGAATAGTTCAGGGCATGAAATTGAACAATATCTTATGGATATGACGGATTAAGAGTTAGGGAACCTCTGATACCAAAATTGTCTTTCCCAGTTCTACAGATCTATGTGACATACATAAAGGTCATTTTGTATCACTCCAAAGTATTGTTCTCACTTTCTGCAGAAAAAGAAACAAACCCAATATTCATTAACATAAGGATTGGAAGACCTGTTATGCCTTCTTTTTGTTGTAGGGGTAAATATATGTACCTATGGGTAATAGCAAGGATCTAATCCTTTCTTCATTTCTTTAAGAACATCAATATAGTGATTCTCAAATAGAGGCTATATACAAGTTGTTATTGCAAAGATCTGAAAGTCTTCAACAGCCTTGCACCTCAGCTTTAATAATAGTTTCTAAATGCAGATTTGCCCTTTTCTATGTGAAAAGTGAAACTAAATCTGATTATCTTTGCATAGAGGAGCTCTGTCATATTCATTACCTCTGTCATCCAAGAAAACTACCAATATTACAGGTTGTATGAGCTGTGACAGAAGATAGGTGATCTCAGATTGAGAAGCAAAGGTATGGGCAAACCAGTCATCACCTGACTCCTTGAAATTTCAGATCTCTGTGTGGGCAAGGATATGTGAAATCACTGATATTAATTTAGGAGAGTTGGTATCATCAACCAGAATTGTGTATATGTGCTGGGTTCAGTCAGGAAAGGGTTAACTCCCTTTACTCTGGTTGCCAGGGAATTATATTGCTGGATGCTAAGAGAAAACACTGATAAAGCCTCAGCTGGTGCTGGGGATGGCCTGTACTGAACTCAAGGTCTTTTGTCCACTTTGGATATTATAGCTGACCCAGACTGACCAAGGAAGTATTTCATCCCATAGTACGTCATGTTCCGGTCTCTTGGGCAGGGAGGGGGTCCGGTAGCCATTACTCTTCCCTTTTACTCTCTCCTTTACTCCCTTGCTCATCTCTCCGGGCACTTGCTAACCTTCCTGCACTAGCTGCTTTGCTAACTGACATCCTATCACTGATAGGGTTCGCTCAGAATCTGCTGCGTCAGCTCCCGGGCTCTGGCCCTTGGGCTGCGGCTCTCGGGCTGTGATCACTCTCGGGCTGTGATCACTCTCGGGCTGCGGTTCTCAGGCTCTCTGGGTCTGATTTTCATCACTCAACATGTGGGTGTGCATTGGTCAGTGGATGGTGGGAAATTGTATCATACTGTATATATTGTACCATATGTTTCATTGTCTACTATTTTAATTATTTGTTATGAGCAGTATTTGTATATATTGATTTAGGTTTAATTAGTAAATAGTTCCTATCTCAATTATACGAGCTTCCTTATTTCTTTTTCCTCCAATTCTTCACCTCCACTGGAGGAGGGGAGGGGGATTTGTGAGAGCGGCTTCGTGGTATTTTGCTAGCCGGAGTTAAACCACGACAGTATAACATATCTTTGAATATTTTAACAGTGGCCTACAAGCAGATATTGTAAACTAAGCTAAGTAGAGATACTGTGCTCTTTTGTGTTTTTGACTGTGGAGTTATGAATATTTTTAGTATTGTTGGAAAATGAATACCAAGCAAGATTGTTTAGGTTATCACTCACCTTTCCCGTACCAAACCTACTGTTTCTGGAATTAAGTCTGCTTTGGCGCTGTAACTCCTGTTTCTTAGGAGATTATTTTATTAAGTGAAAAATGCCACAAATAAAGGTATCAGCTACAAGCCTCTTCACAGCTTGTAAGGGTAGTGGACATGTAAATCAGCTGTGTTACTATTAGATGAAACGGAGTATATACATTCCTATTACCATTGATATGTGTCCTTGACAGCAGAAGCAGCAGAAGTCCAACCAAACCTTGAGCGACATAGACGCATTAGCTCCATTACAGTCAATGGAAGTACACTTAATCACATCAACTGAGAATCTGGCCTAGAGCCTGTAACAAGACAGTCCTTTGGAGAGTAATAATATTTTATGGTTTCATCAATCACTCTCCTACATCTACAGCTTCTCATGGCAGACTAAAATATGTCACATTATGATCAAAAGACTGGTTGTGTCTGTTTTGCCATGTTTGCTCCCAAATTAACCTCACGAAAAGTGGTCCCAGTTCAGGAAAAACTCCTTCTAGAAAGCACAAGAGCCTGTCATAAATAATGAAATATTTACATTTATTTTAAGTATTCTGATTACCGAGTGATTTCAAAACAACGTTCATATTCTTGATTTTTAGGCTCCAAGTGTTACATTCTATTTTCTCTGCTTTGACTATTTGCCTAGGACGTATGTCTACAACCACGACAATAATAGATGGTAAGAACGGATCCGTTCCCTCATCATCCATGAAAGTGGGCAAGAAATCAGTAACAGAAGACCTTGTGACAACATTCAGCTCACCAGCAGCATGGATTCTTGTTGTTGCTCTGATTGTTACCTGGTCAGCAGTAGCTATTGTAATGTTTGACTTGGTGGATTACAAAGCCTTTGCAGGTAAAACTTACCATATTCTGTTTGACATCTTGTATATTAAAATTTAAAAAATTTAGTAACATGTGGGTGTTATGTAAATATGCATGTCTCCCACCTTCTTGGAGCCAGCACAATGTCTCTGCTGAGTTTATCAAGAGAGGAGATATTTTGATAAATGTCAGAACAGATTAGTTTACACTTCATACATCTTTATCATTTAAATCTCTCCATTTTGCAGCCCATCCTTATCCTGGAAAATGTGTATGTTGACAGTAAGATAATATGTGTATAAGCTTGTACGGTCAGATTTCTGTTTTGCAATTTCTGTATAAAAATATTTCAAGAAAAAGAATATTGATTATTAATTCACATTTTCTGAAATATATTTTAAAATCTTACATAGTTGCCTTGGCTGTTCTGACATCTCCTTACACAGTTCAATATACAAAAGTTCATTTCTAATCATGCTAACCCTAAATTCATCTTCAAAACCCATAAGCACTGGGGACCAAATACTTAACAATAGATAAGTCACACTCTTGTCTTCAATAAAGTAATAATTTGAGGGTAGTTTAAGACTTGGCAAACTGACTAAACAGGATCAAGTTTTGGGGTACTTATGTTACTGAGGGCAAAGATGCAAATTAAGTGTTGTGGTACAAGGGCAGTGATCATAGCTGAGGAATGGGAAGAAAGGAATGGGGAACAGATGTTATGTCATTGCTATTTGATTTTTATGGCTTGGATTTGGCAATGATATATAATGGAAAATAAAATAAATTAGCTACCTATGTTCATAAAGTATGCATACCATTCAGCAAGCCAATTCAGCAGCAAACTGTAAGGTAACCAGGCTGTAATGACTGGGAAACATATAAATGAAGCAGAAAGCAAACTATTAGGGTCCTTTTCTTTGTTAAATAGGAACTCTAGCTCTAAAGTTATCACATTTCTCACAATAATTAACTAGGAATGGAAACTCAGACTTCAGCCTTTTAATTCAAAACAAATTGAGTTGATGTTTCAAAGTTAATTTCCTGGACTTTATTAGGTTAGTGATAAATCTATAGATTATTGTACTGCTATATATCAATATTGACCTCAAGATTTACATAAAAATCTTTCAAGACATAAATAGAACTTGAAAGAAAACAACCAGTCCTGGATCAATGGATGACATAGAAGGTTGAAATGTGGAGAAAACATCTCAAAAGATCACAAATCTCTGATAAGTTTTTTGCTGCTCATTTCATTCTGTTTTCGGAAGGAATTCACATGACTCACAATAAAACATAAAATTCCTTTTTGAGCGATCCTCCCAACACAGGCATTAGATTTTAATTTGGACACAACATACAATGCTACAACATTGAGGTAAATCAAGAGAGAGAAACTAACATATTCTGCTTTTAAATTTCTATATTAATTATCAATCAATAAATCAATCAATTAAGTTCTTAATATTTTTTCAATAAGCATTCAGGAACCAGGGCATAACTCAGTCAAAACTCCTAAACTAAGCAATTTCTGAACTGGCTGTCAGCTCACACATTCTCACTGTACTAGTCAGGGTAGTGTTAAACAATGAGAATCTGTAGTCATACTGGAAACTGAAGGAAACTTTCTAAGCCCATGGAAACCTCACATTCATGTTGTATTGGATAAATGAGCTTAAATACCAAAGGTGTTGATCGAAACTGACATTTTCAGTCCAGGCTGTAGAAATAAAAAATTGTAAAATTTAATCTGCAGGGTGACTTCTTATTTTGTGGAGATCTGTGTGAGATGATACTTTAGTATTTTGAGTTAATGAGTTTCTTTCTTTTCCTTCACAAAGATATTTCTGTTCCTAAGTGATTACTTAAACCATCATTTAAATCAGGTCTCAATGGTTACATGCTAAGAGAATTAACTGCTAAGCTCCTTCATACCAGAATTTATTACACTTTTTTCTATATTTACATAAATATAATAATGGATACATAGCTCTTATCATGACCCTTGTGTTTCAACTTTTGAGTTCCTACTCAGTCTGATTTTTCCAGGTTAAACCCACTGATTTATAAAAATTCCATTGAAATAGCTGAAGATTTCACACAGAACCACCTAACTGGCATTATTAATACCAGACTGATTGTCACCCTCTGACAGTTTGGTCCTTTGCCTCCAGTGGAGTTAATGTTGTCTTTTCATATAGAAAGTAGAATTTGGAGCATATTATTATATATGATTCCTTAAATCTAAAACCCAGCGATATTTTCTCTTGGGTTTGATACCACTCTTTAAACAACAAGAATTGCATTAAAAATGTGAATATTTTCAGGACAGAATATTTCAACTTGCAAGCATGATTAAAATTAATTTCCTAGTTTTTAAATGTAAACAAAAGATGCCAAAGAAATTATATTCAACTGTATATTTTTGATCTATAAAACACAGAATATTCAGTATATTTTTTCCTTAAATAACACGTGCTTTTCATAAGTCAGTGCATTCAATTTTTTTCATTTTTCTTTACCTGAAGTTCCATGAAGTTCAGCTTTAGAAAGCATGCATAGCATATGAATGAGGCAAACTGAGAGTGATGAACACAGAGAAGAGACTGCAGCTTTTTGAAGGGCAGTTATGAACATGACAAGTGACAAACAGTTACCAGGCGATGTTCTTGTTGTATCAGGTGACATAACAAGGGTGATACGGCCAGAAATTGTTGCCCAAGAAGGTCATGTTGAACACTGGTGGGGAAAATATGTTTGCCAGGAGGGCTGTGCAGCACTGAAACAGGTTGCTGAGAGGGTCTGCAGATTCTCTGTCCTTGGTAGTGTTCAAGATTTGACCAGATGACCATGGCTGGCCACATCCGGTGTTGGCAACAGCCCCTCACTGACGATTGTTCTAGATGAACTCTAGAGATGTCTACTGATCAACATCGATATGATTACAAGATTTCATTAAAACTTCTGTCAGAATCACATAGGATATTTAGAAGACATGTAGCTAGAGATCTCAGTGGAGACACAAAGACAACTATGGGGCAGATTCTCATCCTCACACAAGAGGAGTGGATCTATGACCCTTTGCAGTCAGGATTTGACTCATTCATTCATACAGTTAACCCTGTTGATTTTCACGCAGATGTTTCACACTGATTACTAGTGGGATGACTTAAAAGCATACTGTGCACATCTGAAGAGGCTGCCTTTTGCCAGATTTGTGTGAGTCTCTCTCCCATCAGAGACTTCCACTGTGTTTCTATGCCACGAATTACTGTCTCCACAACAGAGCATTTAGTAGTAACTGTACTGCCCAGGACTGACTGCAGCAGAAAACAGGAGAAGGTTGACATAGTAAACCAAGCTGGAAATTGTGTGGCTGAGTAATACACACAGATTTGTTTCTCCTGATTACACTGCAGAGCTGCTAGCCTCTGGCCAATAAAGGAAGTGTAAGGCCCTAAATTAGAAGTTTACCTAGATTACACATAGATTCATGGAGCTAAATAGAAACACAACACATCAGCAGAATAGGAAATATTTTAGACCTGAACCCAAGCATTATTTTCTTATTTCAACAATTAACATTTTTGCTGTCATTATCTTAAAGACAACTCACAAAAGACATAAAATATTAGTATATGTATTTTAACTCTTATGTATTCCTTTATCAACATAAGATCCAAGCTGCCTTTATGATTACAGAATGACAACCCATAGTTTTTACTTCTTAATTACTATGGTTTAATGTTCTTTTAGAAGTAAATTATCAAGCTTGAGAATTCTGCCAGTTAATACAAGGTAAAATTTGTCCCAGAAGTAACTATATGAAAATGAAGTGTTTGGTTTCATCCTAAAATAGATGTGGTAAATTACTTGGGGGGGGGGGGGGGAGGGGGGGGTGCAGGGCTCTCTATTCAGGGTTTGAAAAGGAGATTTTAGAACAGCGGGAGGCTGTGGGAGGATAATGCTTAAGTTTTAGGTAGCTGAAGTTAGATGACATGGATTCAGGCTCCACTCACATAAAGATTTAAGATATGTTGTGTGTAATTTTACACATCCATAACACGATTACTATAAGTTTTTTAGTATGCTGTAGTATTCAGGAGATGCTAGTTATGATATAGAAAATATTGCAGGAGGACACTGTGTTAGAGGGTGCATGTGCAAAGCTGTGCCTTCTTGGTCGTTATGTGTCAGTTTGTTCAGAGGTTAGAAGAGAGATGGGATCTACAAGTCAGCTTTGGCAATGGAATTTGAGGAAAGCATAAACCAAGAATTAGATCAGTGCTGAAAGATTTGCCCCTGTTCTATCTACCCAGAAGAAGGAAATTAAATTTTGCAGTGTTTCGCTTTAGTGTGTTATGTTCATTCCTTTGAGGAAAGAAAAGAAAGCTTGCATTCCTATCATGTTGCATTGTACAACTATAAACATGACTGAAATACTTCTGAAGTGGTATGAAGGTGACATGCATTACAAAGACCTGAGATAAGAAACTGAATATCATGCAGTATGTGGCATGTATGAATATGCAATAAGTAACATACAGCTTTGGAAGATACTTGGGAAAATTCTCAGAATTTTCAGAAATGCAGAAAAAAGGTTTCATTTTGTTTTGATGTGTCCTTTGCAACAGTTTGTTATTACTACCAATCCTTTCTGTTAGAAAATACACCTTGTTAATTGGCTTCATAATTCATGAACGTATTTCACGCGTTTGTTGTACACATAACTGGATTATATATTTTAATTGGTAAAGTAACTAAATAATTTAAGATTGTTTTAGTCCTAAAGATTGATTACCCAGGAATCCACATTTGCTAATGGGCTAATAAAGTGTTCAGAATTCCCTGCCATCTCTGTGACCAATTACAGCTAATTAACACCACCTTAATTTCAGCTCCAGTGTTCAATATTCAGATTAAATTGATAGTGATTTAGTCATTCACCCAAAGGCCAGACTAAATCAAGCCTAATGAAACCTCCCCAAATCTATGAAACCCAAAACTATCCACAAAATAATCTAAGTAAAAATACACACACACACACAACATGGTGAGCGTGCAACTTTATTGTGACTGCTATCATAAAAGAAAAAAGAGCAGGCTCTTTGTTGTGAGTAATTCAGTTTTCTCAGCCACAAAAAGGCTTTTTATAGACCTGCAGCAAAGGTAGATATTTGTGGAGGTAGTGCCTGTCAATGACAGGAATGGGGAGCAAGTAGAGTATTGAGGCATGTAGCTCCCAGCTCCACAAGAAGCAGCAGGGATTCCAGTCGTTCTCTTTAATGTCAGTTTGGGTTGGTTTTTTTTTTTTCTTTTTAAGTTAATGATAAAACATCTGGACAAATTGTTGTGAGGTTTCCTACACCACCTTCAGAATAACACAGTCTGAACTCACCATTTCCCTGCCTTAGCTTGTGGTCACTTAAATTACTGTCTTGTAGCCACAGAAGTCGTTTGTCTTGCCCTGGGTAGTGAGGATGATATACTTATTAATATTCTCAGTATATCAACCAGTTTTAAAACTGATAGTACTTTTACATATATTCAGGAAATAGAATTAACTTCTGACTTAATTTAAAGCACCAGCAAACAACAAAACAAATCAGATTTTTCTCTTGGTGCAAGATGTGTTTCGCAGTCTCACCAAAATGAAATAATTAGTGAAAGCTTTTCCATACTTGCAAACCCATAGATGAATCTCCTACAGAACCATAAAAAAAAAAAAAAAACACACACAACCTTGGCCCTCGTTGCGCTCACCTTGGAAATTACCAAAACATTGTAGTCTCTTGAAATACAATTTCTACTGTATTTACAGGTTTCAGACCAGAGCATGCGCAAGTAGCTTACACATTTCAAAGTTCTTAATAAAATTCTTAATTTAATTATACAGGATTCTCAATAATGTACCCAAACCTACAAGCATTTTTTTGTCTTCCAAAATGATAAAAACAATTGAAGGGATTTAAGCCCAGTTCCAGTTTAAAGAAGGGCTGCCCACATGACATCTTATTGTCCATGTTTCACTCTGCAACAAATCTTACAACTGAGATAAAAAACCCTATGAAATGATTTTATAAAGCAAAGAATGTCAGTCTATGAAGTACTGCAGTGCTGCAAGTACTGTATTCATCCCAAATGGTGTATCCTACACAAAATGATAGATCAAACTTCATGAAGTTGAAAATATGAATTTTCAGAAACATATTCAATAAATAGGGAAGGATCAAAGAAGAAAAATGTCTTGAATTCTCAAATGAGCTTCATGGGATACAAAACACAACATTATGGGCCAGAAACTTTGTTTATCTGCTAAATTTCTAATTTTAAACAAACAAGCAATCAAACCCAGTAATTCATTTCAGTACCAATTACAGTATTGTAATTCTTTGGTTATTTGCTGTTGAAGAAGTCAAAATAATTGGAGTAGAATCAACTATATGTAATATATTATTTTCAGCAGTTGAATATGTTTGTAACTTGTGAAAATACCTATGCTTTATTTAACTATGTTTGTACATTGCTCTGTTTTGTACTGAATTATCTCACATCTACAGTGTATTGTTTTTCTTTTTAATGAACTCCAATTTCTGCTTCATAACAACGGCCCCACAGAGATGAAATAACTACTCACTTCACTCTGTAACTGCTTCCTTTAGACAAGAGACAGCTGAGGATGTTCATTATTGCTAATGGTGTTTCTTCCTTTTTTTTATTGGCCTTTCTGGGGTTCATCCTGTTGCCATCCGCTATAGCCACCTATTCACAACATTGCGATGATCCCTGTTTGCCACCTGGTAAAGACGTTCTGCCTGCAGTGTTCTGAATGCGCGTGTGCGCGTGCAGTCTGCTGGCTGAAGATAACAAAGCATGGGCACAAGCGGAGTGCCACGACGCAGCAGCACTGCTTCTCTGCTAACCCCCATTTCTGGCTGACTGGGGCTGCAAAGTTCATTGCAGTAGCCTCTTCCTGATTTTCACATCATGCTTGAAATCTGTCAGCTAAGAGACACCCTTAGTCAGGAGATTCCCAGGAAATGGTGGCAAGATGAGAGATACTCATTTTACCCTTATAAATGCCCTTTAAAAATGCCATTGTACAATTATTTAACAGCACTGCTTCTTTAATCTGAAGTTAAGATCTGTGTTCTTAGTCAGAGAATTGTATCCTTAGAATGAGAAAAAATAAAGCTTCAAATTATTTTAGATAAAAAGTCTGGCTGTCTTAGAAATCATCTAATTAGGGTCTGATCCATCAAATCAGAAGCCTTTCAGCTGATATCAAATCATGTAAATTACATGTAAAGCCTATCCTAAACCTATATTCCTGTTCATGTGTTAGTCTGTATCAAAAGTACCTGAAATTACTTGATACTTTGCGACACTTTGTGAATTTATTTCTAAATTTTGGCTAGTAGATTCCAGTTACAACTACTCTGTTCTGATTTTGGGTAAAATACCTTTGTCCACTTTCAAATGAGGTTTTGTCTATGGACTTGACCTCAATATAACTATCTAAGGCTGATATTAGAGAAAGCCAGGGAAGATTTATACTACAGAATATAGTTTTCATATTTACAATTTAAGTACTTACAAAATGGAGATTACTGGGTAATGTTGAGTCTGAGTTTTCTTTGGCATTGTTTCTATACTTTAATATAATTATAATTCTAATATAATTCGATATAATTGTAATTAAAAACTAAACAATTATTTTTATACTTATAATTCAATGATACGCACCTCAAGCTTAGCACTGCAAGCATGACAAATATTTTAGTCTTTGAAACAGGAAGATAAGAGCTAAGGTTACCTATGTTGATAAACTGGACTATTAATAATGGAAGACTTGTATGTATGTATTGAGTTTTATACATTAGATATTACACTTCAGAAGACCACAAGATAGAAACAAACTATTGCTACTAATAGTAACAAACCTTAGAAATATATAAACTTTCAAATTAAAATACAGGTGTCTATATTTATAAAAGAACATTTTGCTAAAACTAGGATATGTTTTATTATCACAAACTAGGGTTAAGCTTTTGTATTTTATCAAACATGACAGAAATTCTCTGTCTTCATCAGCTGTATCTTGTCAGCACCAATGAATTAGATTATATCTCATAGATCAATCTTTACACCAGATAATTACCATCATTTGTAATTTAATTGCATTCAATTCACTGGAGTCAAAATATGTAATTGATGAAAATCCAACAATTATTAAGTAATTCACTGCAATTCATTACAAGAACACCAAAAAACCCCCAACTTTAAAATAGGTTAAACTCTGAGGATATATTTAACTATATGACAAACAAAAATGATTGATAGGAGGCTACATTCCTGGCAGAGTTATTAAGAGTGGAATAATGACTGAAGTGATTTGCACAGATAAATCAATTAGTCACTTTTTGTTGTGCAACTTCACAGCAATATGTGACACAGACCATGAAACACAACCAAATGTGCCTGAAGCACTGCAACAAATCATACCATGTGATTAATCAATTCCTATTTCCACAAGCTACTCTTAAAGGACCCGTCATTGGCCCTGATGAAAAAAAAAGAGATATCTTCTGTTTAAAAAATACCACAATTTTAATGAAGTTGAAGTGACTTTGTCACATTATGAAAATAATCTTGTGTCCCAAGAATATATGTAATGTTGATTGAAGGGCTTTGGAAGTCTGTCATTGGTTGATTTCAAAGAGCTGTGTTAAGCATGGGTTATTAAATACCATTAAATCTATTAATTCTATTTTCAAATCAATTGGAGTTAAAATTGTAAACCAAGGAGTGTTCAAAACTGAAGAAATTGGTTGTGATCAGATTTCTTGTTCTCATATTTTGAATTAAATTACTGTTTCTTTACCAGTAATGCTGGAGATCTGCAAAGAATTGTAGGAGTTTAATTTTGATGCAATGATAATAAAAGCCAGTTTCAAAATACATAGGAAATTTTCAAAAGTATTTAGTACCTACAGCACATCTGAATTTATTTTTTAAAGAATTATTATAACCAAATTTACATATATTTAGTAAAGAAAATCCAAACAAGCTTCCAAATTTCCTTAAAGATATCTAAAACAGGTAATATACTCCAACCAAGTTCGGTTGAGATTTCCTACAATAAGGCTGGAAGGTAGTATACAGCATCCTTCAATTTTACTGTGATTCTTTCTCTGTCAGTTTTGACTCTTCCAGGTTTTAGCATTTGCCAGAAAGTTCTGGAATTAAAATTTTGAAGCGCCCACTGAAAAAGGTGAAAATATTAATTATTCTTATTGCAGTGAAAGTTCCAGAACAAGCAGAGCTGAACTTTTATTGAACTGAAAAACATCTCTCATGCTGTACTAAGCAATAAAGGACCATGACAAAAGAAAATGTTATAGCAAAACATTATTGGTGGTACCAGTGCTGTTTTGGAATGCAAGTAATATATCGAGTTGGATAGTCATACTGACCATGGAATAATTATGAATGTAAAGTTACAAATCTAAGTGCCTAGCCAACGAGTATAATGACAAGAAGGATTTAAATATAAAACAGCACCACTATTTCCATAAGATCCATGTCACATACCTCAGTCATATGAAAATAAGGTGCCATGCCCATGCTGATTTTTCAGGCTTCTTTTCCTTCATAATCAATGGAAACAGATGGGCACCTTTGGAATATAACTCATACAATCCTAAAACAGATGTCAGAGGAAGCTAAGAGACCTGCCTTCCTGAGAGTCAGTCTGTCTTTCTGCACCGACTTTTGAGGGAGTTTAGAAAGCACCAGGGATTCCACACCTTGATTTGAGGTACATTTGGCTAGATAGGATAATCTAAAATTAAGCTGTGATTAAATGAAATTACATACTGATAACAAAAATCTCCAATATTAATTGCATGTTTCCTCCCTGAGCTTAACCTGCTGAGTAACCATTTGCTTCCTTTCCCACCCTTCCTCCTTTGACAGACATTTAGTATTTTTCTACTACATTATCTCAGAGGAACAATTGGTTCTGTCCCTCTTTACAAGTTCAGAAAAAGGTAGACCTCCACAGTCTGTATCTATCTGAGAAATACCCTGTATTTATAAAGGCTCTTTACAGTTTAAATTCAAGATCCTGCCCTTGCTGCTCACAGCACAATAGATGATCTATGATACAGCATATATTAATTATAGTTTATAGTTATAGATTCGTTACAAATTTTGCATTACATACTATATAACATACACTAGCAAGAGAAGTATAATCTGAGCTTAGTTTTAAAATAATTTGTGTTCTAAGGTCTCCCAAGAAATTAAAAGTTGGATAAAGGACAGATTATCCAGTCTGAATGCTTTAAGTTCAAGACTGTTCTAAGACAAATCATCATACTGTACACTTGCTGGACATCTATAATTTTTTTTTAAAAAAAGACCTCAAAATATCAAGCTCGAACTTTGTTATGAAAATCTTCATTCTTTCAGCTTCACTCTTGAAACAAGAGTATGCAAATCCTTTAGAAATCTTTATCATTCTTTGCATGTGTGTGAAGCAAATGGCATCTTTCTCTCCACTTGTTACCCCCTGAATTGCTTTATTTTCTTTATTTCTTGTGTATTTTGTTCTACTAGGGAAAGAACCTGCTATTGTCACAATTGTGGCAAGAGCTAAGAGCCTGGATTTGATCATTAGTAGTTTTCACTTCAGCATTACGTATTGTGGTGTTCTTAAGCATTTTAGGACACATCGTTACTGTTAGCATTACTATTTTAAAATGTAGAAAATACAACAAATGTTAAACAGAAGATATATGCATGAGGTGACAACTTTCCAGGCCCATGTCACTTGCATCAGATCACAAGTGGATCTCACAGTATCTGTTTGTAAACAAAATTTAATTTTGCAAATACCACTGAAGTATCCCCTACATAGCCCCAAACTCATTTTTCTAAGCTTGTTATGTTAGAAGGGATTTGCAGCTTGGCCCTGTCAGTGTAGGCATGACTGGAGAACTTTGCCTCTGGACACTTACAATTTCTAATCCCTTTGTATAGTTTCTGTGAAGAGGTTATGAATTAAAGGCCAGGATATGACGTTGAGGGTTCTGATTCATCAGCCAAGATGGCTTGCCTTAGGGTGGTTGGAATAATTTCCTCTGCTCTTGATCTTGCTCTTCTCTGAGCATTTCTCTTGCATGCCGGGAGGGACAGCTATGCTACCTGTGAAGCAGTTCTTGAACTGCCAGTTGATAGACCAGTATATTAAAACAAATTGACACCAATTTTTTGTTTAGTTTACAGCTGTAGTCCCTGCAGCTCTAAAAGCCTGTGGCTGTAAAAGCAACTGAGCCATCCCTAAGTAACCAGTGGGTAAAGAGTAGATAGAAATCAAAGCAGCTGTCCAAAGTTAAATCATCCTTACTTCTGAATCAAACCCTCATTTATGCTAAGACCCCTCTGGCCATGTCTATATTATTAGTCCACTTGGACTCCTAGAACCTCTAGATCAGAATAAAGTGCAAATGACATCAGGGGTCAGGTTGCAGATTTACATTTTAATAGCCTAATTATAGGTATTGGTTCTCTTGGTAAACTCGAGCATTTCTTGCTTGAGAAGAGCATTTATGGCAAATCAGTTGAAAAAATAAAATCTCTACATCTCAATGCATGAGGCCAATGCAAATAAATAAATGCCTTATGATAAGCAAAGTAAATATTCCCTGTTATACTACTCAATCTTTTTGAATACAACATTTCACAGAATAGTACACTAAATTAAGAGATCGTGCATATTTCTTTGTAATTATATCATTTCGTCATGAAACACAGTTAATTTGATGTGCCTGATTGTGCATATATCTATATAATACAACTTCCAAAAACACCACTAGCCAAAACATTTCTCTGATCTACATTAATAATAAGCAGATGAAAAATAATAGAAAATCAGCCTAGTCTTTTCTGTTTCAGATTAACTAATTAGAAGTAATAGAAATTATTTAGTAATACATGTATATTTCAAATCAAGTTATTTGTATATTTCATTAGAGCACTTTTAGAAAATAACTGCTCATACTGCTGCCATCAAAGAAGTTGCTTCAAGCCTGCACTTTGCCTGTCTTTGTAACTTGCAAGTCCATGTGGGACTACTTCTGATTACTGCTAAGGTTTAGCTTGTGAGTCAGAACACTGTAACCAGAAGTAGTTCTGAAGAGAATTCTGCTTAACTTCCTATTAAAATACAGAGAGTGGTAAACAGAGATATCGTTCCCATCTTGATACTGTTAAATTCAGTATATGTATTTTCTGTTGAAACTCCTAGGAACAATACTAGGTCAACGACCCAAATCATATTTGTGATCTACCTTCAGTTGTCTACTTCTGTGGTAAAACATCACAGAGACAGGACAATCATTCAGTCTGCCATTTCAACTACACCGGACAGCAACATAGACCAAATGAGAGCTGTCCCTCTTCCTAAGCAGTGTTTGGTACAGCTTTTGAGAAAATAAAACTTTCCTGGACAGAAATGTAAGAAAAAATACTCTGTCAGAGGTGGGAAAATTCCTCTGAAATACTAGGATAGGGAGAAATCTGGTAAAATCACAATGGGAAAAACCTTTAAGGAAATACTTGTATTATCCACTGATGGTTGCTCTCCCTGGGTGTGGATACAGTGGGGAGTAAGGACCTCATTTCCATTAGTGGTCCCAGGAAGGTGAAGCACATTAAACTGCACAGCTCCCTTGATTGGCAGCTTATTTGCCTACAGGAGGAATAAGACCAGAACCAGTTAAATATGCAGATGTGCACACGTGTATGTGAAAGAAACTGTAGAAAAATTGTAAAAGAACAATGAGATAAATAGGAGTACGTGTTTGAAAGTAGCTGTCTCTGTGTCACAATATGGATTTGCATTTTCCTTCATTCTGGACTCAGGTTTATTTTGGCCAAGGTGTACAAACCTTTCTTCTTCCCATCCTTTACATGTAGTCCATGGCAATGATATGACCTCTCTTTGTGGTTAAGGTGGGGCTCAGCAATTTCCTCGGCCAGACCTGTGTAAAGGAGAGGGATCAAGGGGAGATGTTATTTGAGGAGTGGGACACAAATGGCAATAAACCCTAAACAGGCATCAAGGGCAGAGGACCAGAGCTACAGGAGAAAACTGGGCTGAAAGGAAGAGATTATATAATAGGATAAATATTATGTAGAATCAAATCTATATTTATTATACTTTGCCCAACCAAGCCTCAGAAGAAGAGCCAGAACTAGTAGCACAGTATCAGACCAAATGATCCACTGGGTCTTTAATCATTCTGCAAACAGCAAGTACATTAGGATACAGTTTATATCAATCTTGCACAGGAAGGAGAGCTGTCCTCAAACCTTTGAATAATAAAAATTAACATTTGGGATATTTGTTTCTGTTAAAGGAGGTAGTATAATTAGTCCTGTGTAAAATAAAGACTAACCTTAATCACTGAGTATTATTGTTTTTTTCAAAATACTTTTTTTTTTAAACTCTGCACTCAGGAAGGTCTGTTAACAAGCTCAGCACAGAACCACTGAGAATCATTCATGAGACATTGGAAGAATCCACGGATTGGCTTTATGGCTTTATTTCTTTTCTGTCTGACATCGTATGGAGTGATGATGATGACAGTGATGAAGGTATTTGTAATGTAAAGACTTCTGTAACTGCTCTAACTGCTGTTTTACATGCATTATGTTGTCTTACTCAGCTTTTAACCTCACAGACAAGAAGGTCAAACAAAAAGAAAAGTGAACATTGTTGCTAATAAAGCATCTATTGGCTATTCCTATCAGTAAATTGTTCTCTTTGCTAGCTTTCATCTCATGTTTAATGTACCATTACAAAAAACCTGCCAGAATTAAATATTACAATTAGTAGATCTTGAAGTAAAGAGCACTAATTTATATAAGACTTCGAAGACACAACCAAAATATGCATCAGGATATTGCTTCAGAGAATGGCAATAGCTATTTTCTTTTAATCAACAAAAATGTAAACACCAGTAAATATACAAGACAGACTAAGAAACTTAGAAAATTTTTGTTTTATATATTGATGGGAGGACATTATATTGAGAAATAATTTAAAAAAAAAAAGAAAAGAAAATAAAAGTAACATTTTGGCTGAACTATGGATATTTTGGATGGCATATCACAAATAATTCAGTTTACTAAAAATTATGGTACTGCCATTACATTAGCCTTTCTCATCTGACATCATCTGATAAATGAAAGTAAATTGCTAACATTTCAAGTTTGAAAATAACTATCCTTCTGTTATAAAAAATAGTTCCTTGGTATGAGCAGAGCAGTAGTGGATCATCATGTCACATTACATTGGTCATTTTGACAAGCAATGAGTGTAGGAGTGACATCTTCATTTCACGGTAGTTTTATATTCTATTTGACTGTACCAGAATATCATTAAAAGGCAACATGTACTGAAACTGACTTCTATGCGTTTGTTCATAAACTTGACATACTATCAAATTTCTACCTTATAAGTGTGTGTATGAGCATTTGTATTAGCACCTTATGTGAATACTAATGGATAGGCTGCTACATGTGAGTTGGTGAACTGGGCACCCTACTCTGAGATTATTTACAACCACCATAAAGCCATTCTCTCATATGGTTGAGAAACAGAACAGATGAATATGGAGAACTTTCTATAATTTAAACAGTGTCCATTTTTATAATTTTGTATCTCCCAAAGCACTTGCAGGGTTTAGATACTCAGGTGGGTAAGTGTTAATGCAAGTAGGAAAGGTCATAAAATACCTGCATATAAAAATTCAAGATCTGAATGCTCATTAAGTGTTTGGAAACCTCAGTCTTACCAGCCTTTGGCCCAAGTGGAATTTCACACCAGGAGTGTGAAAAGACAGTAGGCAACCTACTGCACTATAACATAAAAAGTAAGTGCATGTGAATGCCCTGCCTACTGTGCACTGTAGTCAGGGCAGCTGAGACTGCACACTCATCACACTCATTCAGGATAACTCCTTTGAATTACATGTCCTACTCAGATGTGGAATAACACACTGCAGCAGTGAAGTGCTCATAGTTCTCAAATTGAGTATTTTTTTCCGTGGTTTTCACTGAAAGCATTGCAAGATTTACAATCTCGCTAACCTGCATATGTATTTTATCATGTGGAGCTAAAATGTAACCGCTGGGCCTTTCCTTAAAACATGGAAACATGCATAAAAACAAGTAAATTGTAAATTGTAGTCAGAAGTTAATATTTAGAATCACAAACACAGATTTGGGTGTTTCCTTGGTTACTACTGCACACTGAATTTATCTACACTAGACCCAGGAAAATTTCTATGGTAAGAGACATACATTATGAAAAATCCAGAATCTCAGAATAGAGTGCTTGCTATTTAGCATATAAAGAATAGAACTATTTAAAAAATAAAATAAGCCAACATGAGAATTTTTTTTTTCATTTAAATTATATCTCTTCTCTGATATTTGTTCTTTTCTCTTGGTTTAGGTGAAGTGGAGCCTTCCCTGAAAAAAGGTTAGTTAGTTGCTTTACTATAGAGGACAAATATTTTGCAACTATTTTAAGAATTAACCTGTATATCTGTGATATGGATACTGTCATTAGTTACATGTGAGTCTAACCTTGTAAGTTGTGCTTTAATAAATTCATTAAATAAGAAACTCAAGTAGTAATACTTGTTGTACTGTTTACTGCTCTGTGAGAATTCTTGACTTTCACTATTATCCAGAAAATCTGAAAAATGTTTATAAAAACTCAATAGAACTACAAAAATATTATCTGTATCCTTGTTCTGCATGTGGGACTCCTATTAATGCCAATAAGTTAGGTGTATCTCTAGACAGAAATAATATTTAGAAATAATAATATAGAAAGAATATTTTGTTAGAAATAATGGTGAGGTGTTGTAAAAGCATTTTACCTGGTGCCAACGCAGACTCTAAAATAAGGACTACTTCTGAATCTTCAGAAAAAAATTACTGAGTTACCACTGAATTTTTAAAGCAGAAAAGTGAAGCAAGTAGGATTGATAATATAAATCTTTACAGACATTAAATATGTTATGCTGAAACATAAAACTTAAGTTCAACTTCTATTAAATCAAAATGAAAATGTATTAGAAGACTTGAGATATTGGTGATAGGATGTAAAGCTTTTCAAAACTAAGGTTTATTTTTTTCTCCAAATTGAGCACAGCTTGATAATAACAAGATGTGTAACCAGGCCTATGTGATCTGAATTTGATATCTATCAAATTCTCAGTAGGTAAATGCCCATATTGAAGAATCTATCACCCCGGTTAGTGGTGAGATTACAATCCAGTTTTCTGTGAAGTTAATTGGAACTACATCAGACTTCTATTTCATGATAAATTTTGTCAGTCTCAATAAGGCATCCAAGCAATTAACAGGCTTGAATACCAGGACCATTCATCTTTCTATGGATGAAGAAAACTTACAGATAATATAGGAAAAAATTCCATCTTGTTTCTCCATCCGTAAGAATCACAAAAGATTCAGCATTGCCCTGTTTCTTGTCCCAAAGAGAGAAATGCATTGTTAATTTTACAGTAGGTGCAGGGTCTGAAGTTGTAGTGTGTTGCTGGCAGTGAGGTTGCGTACATGGGTGGAGGTGTCTACTCACCATGGGCCAGTGTAACTGACCAGGCTGGGAGTACTGTGGAGATACTTCACTGCTGGGAAGGCTTAATCCATAAAAACATTATGGGTTACACCATGCCCAAATTTGCAATACCTGTGTCTTTGGAAATCAGTGACATACTCTGGCCTTACACTTTGCATTGGGACACTAGGCTGTCAGTGGGAGTGATGAAGTGATTGTTCGGACCTAAAAGTCCTCCATCCAAGGAGCTGAGTATCTAACTTCCAGTTTGAAATGTTTCCTCAGTATTCAAATCTCACAACCCTGCTCTGGAGATGAATGCCTCAGAAAGTCTTCTGTCTTTGGTGTGAAGGAAATGGACAATGACCTAGTGATTGCTCCGAAGCTGGTATCTTACAGGACAACCCAGCCAGACAGATATGAAAAGGCCCAAATTCAAACATGGGTCATCTGCCTGAGCAGTAAAGCAGATTTTGAGTGAGCTTTTCCACTTGATGCATGTGTGCTCAAAATCTTTCCCTCCATCTTTCAGAGAATAAAGTGTCCCATCCTTTTCTCCCTGCATAAAGCTGTTTCTTGATTAGGACTGATGAAGAAAGTGGTCTAAGGCCCTTTCTGGGTTTAGCCATATGCTTTCACATTGCAACATCGTCAAATAACTTATCATTTCCAGATGACTGGAGTTCTCCATTTCATGCTGGCAGCTAGGATCTGGTCTTGATTACACTTGATGTTGTCACCTCTTTTTCTGGGCTACAGTAATACAACATATGTGGCCTGAAGCCACCAGTACATTAGAACAGCCAGGGCAGGGTATTGCACACATCTGCTCAGCGACAGGCATCTGTGAGCTCCTCAGAGTTGTTACTGTCTCTCTTTGTAGACTTAAACATGCGTAAACATCAAGGAGCTGAATTGCCAGGGTCTAAGCCTATACAGAAGTTTTCTGAGAGCTCTGTGATAAAATCTAGTTAACTGCTTTCCTGCTTAGACACCGTGAAATTCACTCCTAGGGCTGAAGCTCATGAGTGTAGAAGGTAAAGCCCGAGTAGGTGAGGCAAGGGCTCAGACATGCCCATACAGGTAGCATTGTCACCAACATCACAACTGTTCCCCTGAGAACAAGGTGCAGATCTCTTTGAGTAGCTTTTCTTATGTGTGCTGTCATGTCTATGATCCAAAAATGAGAATTCCAGAAGAAAACTTTCAAGACATGACATGGCATCTGTGATTATTTTCCATGTGACTGCTCTTAGGGCTGGACCCAAAGGAGGACCAGCTATACAAATTAATTTGGGAGACTTTTTTGGTATCAAAATGTTAACAGTTAGATCCACATAATCAGAACCAAATTTTTAGGTTATGGAGTTTTCTCTGTTTTCATATAAAGGATGATTTCTGCATTAGTCCCCTCCACTCTGGGCAGCATTGGTATCTATAGCTTTGTGAATGATCTTTAGCTGACTCTTATGCTTGTGGCATTTGAACAACCTAAACAAAAACATGAGCCAGTGAGTTGTGCAGTACACTACTGCTGTCTGCTGAAGATGAACAGTTTGACTTTTTGCACATATTTACAAGGAAACCTCTCTCAAATTTCACTCTAGAAATGTACACTATGGTTGCTGTGTCTGAGTTTTAAGCATTTATATTGAATCTGATCCACAGTTATTGTGGTACTCATGAATAGACTGAGAGTTTTTGAAAAAACTCTGTGTCTATTTTTGGTGTATGGACAAGCCTTCATTCTTTTGCTGTGTTGACTAGCAGATTTTATGAATGTTAAAATGTTAGCACAAAATTTACTGTGTAATGGAATATAGTAACTGAAAAAAAATGTATTTCTGGTACCACAATACAATTATGTATTGGAAAAAATTCAAGGGGAGTAGTAAGGACACTGCATAGTGATGAAGAGAAAAAAGTTTAATGATAATTGCAAACCCAAAGAAAGCAAAGATCACCTTTCTAGACATGTAAATTGAAAGCAAAGGTAATAAAAGTACAAGTAATGACAATGGGCTTGTACATGCAACAGGACTAATATCAGTTTCAGAATCCTTTAGAAAGGATGAAAAAGCCTCTTGAGTGACTTTTTTATTACAATTATTTTTGCCAGTCTAAGTCTTATCACTAATATTTATCTTTAATAATTGGAAAAGAATGAACATTTTACTATTGTCCAGAAAAAAAAAAAAAAGGTTCCTCAGTGGTAGTGAAAGATTATTCTGTAGAGGACTTTGCAGTCTTTAACAATGCATATTCTCAACATACTAAAACTGCAGAACATTTTCACAAAAGATATTAAGAATCTTAATAACTGTTTCTCACAGGCTTATTATGGTTTTGGCTTCATTTCTTTCTAGAACAATGGTCATGATTGATAATTTTGTTCATTTTTTCAGGGTTAGTTTAACCTTTAGAGAAAAACTGAATTATTTGACAGCTGTATATTTTCTCATATTTTAGTCTTTTTTTACTAGAAATTATTACTAAAGAAAAAGAGATATGCCTATGTATTATTTTCTTGGTGGACATTACTGGCATCAGTTGTGAGATTGGAAAAGAGCTGAGAAACCTGGTGCACAAACTGGAAATAGTGATCTGCAAAATGTAAGCAGGTGCAAACACTTCAGCATTCCCATACATGGCTGAAAAGGTCATTATTAAACTGTTACGGAACTTCACTCCAGTTTACATATGGGTAACAGAAAATTTAAAATCTGAACATGGATTCCCCATTTAGCTAGGCAGGGTACACCTGATAAGCTGTGCACATGTAGTGGTGGGGTTTGTATGTTAAAGAAGCATCTTCTGCTTCAAAACAACCAATGCATTCTGTCCAGGAAACATGAATCTGGTATATGGTCTTACGGGTAAGTTGTTGGAAACCTTTGAAAAAGTTTCTAAGGTCAGAAATATTTGGTTTTTCCTCTGAAGCTTAGGAAATTATTTTTGTAAGATATCCTTCTTTGATTTTATTTTTGGTCTTAGATTAAATCCTCTCTCTGTCTTTCTTGCACTCTTTCACACATGTGTAAGTCATTATGTAAGTAGTTTTCATTTCAATAAATACAATGAATTTAGATAAAGCACTGTCCGGACACTGTTTACAATTTCTGTATTACCAAATATGTTTATATTGGCATAAGTTTATTCTACAATAACAATCAAAATAAACTTGATTTCCTTGAGCTAGAAATGGATCTCTAAATTTATGAGTTATCCTATGTATGAGATAGAAAGGTGCATACAACAGTTACATGAAAAAACCCTATACTACTTGCTTGTATATAAACTTTTTTTTTTTTAGAAAAATACAGTTAAAAATCAAATTAAAACAAAAAGCCACAAACAACAGAAATTTCTGTTAAAGTTTTCAAGACATTTATTTGATTACAAATCAACTTTTCAGCAAAGAACCTCATCCTTCTGTCTTCCATTCAAATGAGAATATTTTTGCCTGACTATTAAGCTGGTTATTAGTATACTGAAGACATAGATGTCAGGCCAGTCTTGAAAGACATTGCAGCTTCTAAGGGAACCACTGGTTACACTTACTTACCCTCAGTAGCTCTGTCCAAGGTACAGTTCCCCCAGACCTGACTCCAGACACTTACTTACTCCCATTTACCCGCTCTCCACCTCAAGGTTAAGACAGTCAGAATTTATTCAGCACAAATTATTTGTTTGTTCAGGTCTGAGTATTAATCTGCACTAACAACAACAAACAAAATACTCCCAAAAGGAAATGTTCCCAGTCAAGATCATTTCCTACATCTCCTTTTAAGAGCGATCAAGCAAACACCTATGATAGCTTTTCCTGGGAAAGAGGAGAGGTAGGAACAACCTGCTTAGAGAATACTGGTAAGGGATTTGCTAATTTGGATGTGAAAATGGTTTTGATATTATGGCTTGTATAAATCTAAAAAGAACTGTTTTGAATATTCAGGAAGGGTAGGGAAAAACACACTGACAAATATTTAAGACTTTAGTCCTGAAATTTATAACTTCTGTCAGATTTTTTCTATCTATTGAGTACACAAGAATGGTTATTGGACCAAAAGTCAGCTCACCCAGTAGATGAGACAGGGTCCTTATTTCTGCCCAACAGCGACCAGTGCAAATGCTTCAGGGAGGATATGTGAACTGTGAAAAATATAGTGATAATTTCCCCAAACAGTTCTCCATACTCTAGATATTTTCCTCAGTTAAGAACTACCTGAGCCATGTCACTGAACTCAAAAGGGACACAATTCTTGTGTGGCTGTAATCCACCTATTGCTGTTAACCCAAGGCTACAGACAGTGTATACATTAACATTAGGGAGCAAACCAGCCATGGCAGTAAGTTGATGGAACAGGTTAGGTTTCATAACAAGATTTTGAAGAAGATATTGTTCTTTCTCAAATTCCCACATTGCTCATTAGATAGCAAATCGTTCCACCCATCTGCTATTTTGTATACATTAGAAAGTTTTACTTTTAACTCATTACCGTCAAGCAACAACATTTTCCCACATTAGAAATATATTGGGCAAGATTCAGGTGAAAAAACAAAGCTGACCAGTGCAATTTTAGATGCCACAGGGTATCTCAGATGTAGCATGGGTCTGGCAGAAAAGGCACAGGACCTATGGGAGAAGTCCATCCGTATAGGGTAACTGGCGATTGCCAGAGTAGCTTGGGATGTTTAAAATGTCACCAGGTGCCTACTAAGATTTTTACTTCTAAAGTTCTTTACTAAAAGGGTTTTCTAACATTTACAATATCTATAAGTTATACATAAATAATCACTTGTTGTAACTATAGCTTATATCAGAAGAATATCTGGAAAATTTCCCATTGCTAGCTAACATGGCAACTAACAATTTCTGGGCAGTGTACTGACATTAGTACATCATCTTGTATCCTTTAGAAGTGCTTTTGTTATACAGTAACAAATATGGAAAAATAAAGAAAATGAGCGGGTTTTCTGGAGGTAATATTCATGGTCAGAAAACAGTTTCCAACCAAAAAATATTGGAAATGGACTGGAGAAAAAAAAAATTAAGAATACCGTAGATGCAACATGAAAATTGAGTTGCTGATGTGGTTGTTATATATGTGTCTTAGAAACTAATTACGCAGTTCCATTCAGCCCAAAAGTGTATGTCTATTTGTAATGGTAAAGCCTTCTGTATTCAGTTTCTTTCATGTTACCATATGGTAATGTTCACTCTTCTGTGAGTGAGTTGCTATTATAGATCTCTCTAAAAGGCTTTCATTGCCTCCCTAGGCTACACTTCACTACAAAGCATTTTGCCTATCTGTGTAAAGCACACTCTGCTAAAAGATGAAAATCATTGATTGATTCAATTCTCAGATGTTAAACTGCTTTTCCAGATATGTGGTTTTTTGCATTTTGCATTTTTGTGGCATCCATTTATTTTATTAATGTTCTTTTAACAATCTCATCTTGTTTTACTTACTCTGATCAATACAGTAATAGCATATCCACTATAAAGTAGCATTTTATATGTAAAGAAAATATTTTCCATATTATCCAGATTAAACAAAACTATATACCACTAGGGGACAGGGACGTGCAATTATAGTTCTTTTGCCTATTGAAGAATAGTGTTGAAACATTCTAAATCCAAACTTGCCAGCTGTGTTTTAAAAGATAGAGAACTTTGTGCCACAAGGCTAGTAGGAATCCTGGGCAGAAGTGGAGCAGCACAGTGGTTTGTAGCTGTTCAAGCTATCCTCTTAAATCAAGGAGAACGTTAAGCCAAGCTATCCATGTTGTCTTCGTGGCAATATTGTGTGCCCTAGCAAGAGACCATTGGGGAGGTTCTCACTCTAAGAGAAGAGGGGAGTGTTAGAGAGGATGTATAGCAAGTGGAGCTCCATGCTCATGACCCACAGAAGTAGAATCTCTCTTCTGAATATCAGACCTCTAAAAAAAGTCAGTTGGATCTAGAAGTGATTGAATTTACAGGAATACATATTTGCAGACTAATATATTAAAGTAGGATCTGCAGAGTTGACATTTATTAAAGCTGAGCAGAGAAACTGCAGTTAGTCTTGTGACTCCTTTTTCCTATTTTTCCCTTCTTTCACAAAAAAAAAAAAAAAAAAAAAAAAAAAACACAAAAAAACCCCCACACTGAATAGATCCGTACAGGAAAAGATTTCTCTGATGTTAATCAAGATTAGAGATTTTATGTACTATGGTGTATATAATTTTGCTCTACTTAGACGTCTACAAGATTTGTCTGCATTTTTTTCTGCATAAAATTACACTCAATTAAATGCAGACTCTGATAAAATTGGTTATGAAAAACATAATTTAAAACTGGTCCAATAAAATCTTTCCAGGCTGGAATCCATAAAGAGAAACACGTCAAGAAAGTTTTACTTTCCACAGAAGGAAAAGAAAAGCCTGGCTTTGAATACATGGCTCTATCTCTGATACATTTGAGTTAGAGGTTTTCGTGGTTATTTTTTGTTGTGCTTTAATCAAAGTGCAATTAACATTCCTTTTACATTTCAGAACTAAAGGTACATAACTGCAGCCTAAGAATGTAAAATAAGTCTTAACATTATTTATATACTTGGAATAAAAATTAATTTTATATTAAAAAATGAAGATATTTTAATATCTTCCACTTTTAATTCTTTCAAAACTCAGTAATTAAAATTCCTTCACATAAAATTGTCTGCATATGGTGTTCCTGAAGGATGTCAGTGAGGCTTACAGGATAACTGATCAAAGATAGTTGTAAGTACCCTCCTCCCCTTAAAAACCTTTCTGTTTGATTATTACTTTTTTGCTGTAAATGGAAACCTACCAGAGGGAAAAGAAAACACAAAACAAAAATCTGTTAAGATTTAGAAAAAAACCAAAACAAATCAAAATAAAATAAAATAAAATGTTTTGTACTGTGTCAAGTTCAAGTTTTCTGGGGGTTTTTTGGATTGTTTGTTTTTGTTGTTGTTTGGGGGTTTTTTTGTTTTGGTTTTTTGTTTTTTGATGTATGTTGTAGTACAACTTTTTGATTTATCTTAAAGAAAAAAAAATTATAAGAGCTATGTAACAGCTCCAATGTTTACAGTTAATACTCCATCTTGGGAACCTCTATCAAATTTCCCTTCTCATCTTTCCTTTTCAGGAAAAATAAATATATACCTATTTTGTTAAAAGACAATTTTGTACTGAAAATGTTTGTAGAATTAATTTTTTAAGCAGCCCTGGTAGATACACAAAAATGTCCAAACATATAAAAAGGAGAAAGAAAACTACACCTATCAGTGATTTGGTGATAAAAATGTTTTAATAAGTACATAGTAATATAATGATACACTTCTACTCACCATAAATTTTTAAAGATATTTTATTCTATAGCAAAAGGAAGGCTATTTCAGACGTAGCAGTATGGAAAAATAGGCACATATTTAATGGTCTTTAAACTAATGAGAAAAGAAGGAGTGGAATAAGTTCAATTTAGAAAGTCAAAAGTTATCAAATAATTATTTATAATAAAATCTTTACACAGGCTGGGTTGTTTTGCTGTTACGAAAATAACATGCACACTGTTCTGAAAATACCTTCCTCACAATGCATCTCCTTTGCTGTACAGTCTTGTAAAGTAAGATAAAACTCTACCCTGGAATCAAAGAACTCCTCAGCATGATGAAGGTGTCAGCAGGTCATCTACAGTGAATATCTATTATAGACCAATAAAACATCAATAGTGTGTAAACAATTGAATATCTGTTGAAATGGAATCTAATCTATTTCTTTTTCTCCTGTTCTGGCTTTATAAAGAAGGCTTAACACATATCTGGAAGGCCATGTTAAATCCCTGTATTCTTGGGGGAACATAAAGCCTACTTGTTTTTTATATGCTATTCAAGATAGGTAAATTGCCCAGAAATACTTGAGGGTCATGTTCTCCATATCTCTGATATCTGTTTAGTAATGCCAAACAAAGTATCAAGGGGAGGGAATAAAGGCAACTGAAGTGAAGTAGCTGAGCTTTTCTGAATAGGTTTAGGACCCATCAATGTCATTTCACAGCAACGTTTACAGTTTAGAATAACATGTTGTTTTGGTTAAATATACACCAGAGCAGAGGGTTTGCATCAAGAAGAACGAGAAATGTCTTCTGTGACCTCTGTCAAAAGTAGTCTTATACAGCAAATGAAAGAGATCCTGTATAATTCTGCAAAATATGAAAGGAAAAAAAGAAAAGAAAAAAGAAACCTTTATTCTCACTCTAAATTGAAGTTGTGATTTCCAAAGTGATGGATAAACAATTTTGAAACCCCACTTAAGAGGTACTGTGGACTGGTATCTCACGCAGCAGATGAGTACACAAGTCATTCAGCATTGTCATTGATAAGAGACAATTCATAAAGTCATAGAATTCTATAATCTTTTAGGTTAGAAAAAAGCTTTGAGATCATCAAGTCCAACCATTAAACTAGCACTGCCAAGTCCACCACTAAACCATGTCCCTAAGCACCACATTTACTCGTCTCTTAAATACCTCCAGGGTGGTGACCCCACCAGCTCTCTGGACAGCCCATTCAACTGTCTGACAATGTCTTTCAGTGAAGAAATTTTTCCTAATACACAATCTAAACCTTCCCCGGTAAAATTTGAGGCCATTTCCACTTGTCCTGTTATTTTTACTAGTGAGAAGACACCCAGCTCTCTGCAACCTCCTTCCAGGTAGCTGTGGAGAGCAATAACGTCTCCCCTCAGCCTCTTCTTTTCCAGGCTAAACAACCCCAGTTCCCTCAGCTGCTCCTCACAGGACTTGTTCTTACCTCCTGTTGCATTTTTAAGAAAGTTCTTACACTAACACTACACTGACACATGACTTCAGGAGCAACCGGAAGTTGCTGTGAATCCTCAGAACAGGGCAAGATCTAAGAAAACACTGGGGATAAGACTGTGCCACTAGCAAGCTACTAGGGAAGTCACCTAAATTAGTCATGTGTTGCTCAGACTTTCCAACACTGAATGCTGGTACGTAAAGCCTTCTGTTATACTGTCTTTTGCTCCAGGATATAGGTATTATACACTAATTTAATTCCCCAATTAAATATTTCCTGTTCTGGTTTTTTCTGCCCCATGGTTTTATCCTGTTGCAAAATTTGGGGTTTTTTTCCTCTAGAGTACAGCAACATGATGCATTATTATTTAGTAGGAAGTTGCTCTAATGCACAACTTCCCTTATTCTCCTCCTAGCCCCGCAAGGATAACTGTCACCCTCACCAGCTGGTACTATCTAGGTTATAAATAGACATCCACTGCACAGTTGCAAAATTCTCCCGAGGATACCAGCAGCAAGAGGGTTGACTACAGTTTTTCATACAGACAGCATCTAGAAACACATTAGAAATTGCAACTCTCTCATCTTCTAATGCTCGTAACACTACTCACTCTTTCCTTGCCCCCAGTATCTATTTCTATCAACTCTTCAGGATAATCAGCTGCCTGCTACCAATTAGTCTTGATAAACTAGCGAGGATATAGTCCCATTAAATTGCTGGCAATAGCTGTAAAGGTTTTAACTGCTCATAAGCAAATTATTAACGTCTGGTTCACCAGGAATCTGCATAGGACTCATTTTCCTTTTCACATTTAGATGTTTGTAAGAGAGAGAATGTCAAAGCACTGAGGGTGTCTATCGCTGTGTTACCAGTAAGAGATACTGAAAAAGAAAACCAACTGGTAAAATTCCCTTAGAAAGAACAATGTATTATCATTCCAAATAAACTTCCATCTGTTCAATTATATCTTTAAAACAATAGATACATTAAACCTATCTTTCATCCTCACTGCAATATTTAAGTAGAACCAGGATGGTTTTAAGCATGTAGGGATAATATCGAATGTCAGAGATCAGAGTTAAATTTCCAATTTTTTTCCTGGCTTTCTGGGTTACCTTGAGCAAAGCCTTCTTGTGTTCCAGATGAGGACAATAATCCCTTTTTTTCTCATTTTGCCTTTCATATCATCAACATTATTTATTTGGTTTGTTGGGTTTTTTAAGGTATATTTTATTCATAAGATGAAAACTCAGCAGAGGTCTAGGAGCTGTTTTAGCAATGTCAGATTGCTACTCACCACTTCATCCCCTAATGAAGCAAGATGCAGGGCTGTGCTTTCCCACTAAGAGAAGAAATGCAGCTCTCAAAGTCTGAACACCCTCCTTACAGAGATGGGGTATTATATAGTTATAACTCCCTGTTGTAGCTCAAGCAATTCATGTGGGTTGAGGCCTATAGGTGCTGTTATAATACAATACAATTAAAATAGCTAAGAATAATGTTATAAATTTTACTATGTTAAAAAAGGAGATAACGAAAAATCAAAATCAGAAATATGAGAGCAGATGAAGAAAACTCTGTTTCAGGAGGCAGGAGAATCTCCTCGTGCCCAATCATGGGAGGCTGTGCTCTTCATTCATGCCGATGTGAACCTGCCCAGTGCTGCACCACCAGCTCACACAGGTTTGGGGACTGTAATATTCTTCTCTTTTTCCCACGCTGATCTTCATGGACCTGGGGCTTTATAATGCACAGCCAGTGCCAGGCTGTCCTTAGACACTGTGAACTGGTGTTAAGGAAAATTAGCTGTGTGATGCGTAGGGGAGGCTAGTGTCCAAACTTGATGTTCAGCAGAAATATCCAGTAAAGCTGCCTGTGATACTGATCCTCAGCTGATTGTGAGGGCCTGCTTTGGGTCAACAGTACATAGCTATATCAGCCTTCTAACAATATAGTTGAATGTATCTCCTTTCAGCATCTTGAAATGCTCAGTGAGAAGGCTGCCAGATTCTCTTGGAGTTATTTAAAATAATCACCCTGCATGTTCTGTACATCTGCACAAGAGCCAAGGTCTAGAGAAGCCGGTATCAAGTGGTATCCATATTTAAGGAAATAAAGCACTTACCTATTCAAAACCCAAGAAACACAAGGGGAAATATAATTTTTCATGTCTGCTTGATAACCAAAGAAAACAATGAAATACAGCTTTTAAAATACATACTCCCTTACAATAATTTAATAAACCAAACCGTCAACTCATAAAAGAATTGGGATGGTTGCCGTGGTGACAAAGATTATCCTTGTTGCTGCTTGATTCTGTCATTTTTCTAAACAAGAATTCATAATATTTAGGATTTATTAACAGTGTGTCAAACTGATAGAGATAAATTACATGCTTTAAACTGGCCATGTAAGTCTTCTATGATATTATAGCTGCTTTGTCAACTCAGCAATAAGATATGATGTGATTACTAGAAAATTAGAGCTATTTGTTATAAAAGATGAAGCAGAGAGTATCAAAACTCTCAGAACAAAAAAAAAAAAAATCTCCAATAATCTAATGTGTTTCCTTATTTAAAGCATCTTTGAGTTAGCAAAGAGTCACTATTTTCTGTCTTGTAAATTGATCAAGATCAGCATATATTGAGACTAGGTTTATTTGTGCTGCGAAAATTTAGGTTGTAATGTATCAGAACAACTGATGTGTTCCAGGCTGCAATTTTTTATGGTGGTTCAAACTATAATGGGGAGCCTATGAAGTGATCTTGATGATGTCATACTTTGCAATGAATAAAAATATATACATACTTCTGTATTATGAAGACGTATTTCACTTCAAGGAATTTGTATACGGTTTTTTGTGATGCGTGTTATCCTAATTGTGGCAGCAAGTTACATGAGATTCTCAGTGCAGCTGTCTAGAATCTTTTTCTGTACCTTACTGAAGTCTTTGTGTCAAGCAAGCTTCACTGCTGGTACAATGTGGGGCTGATTTACGTGGCCAGCTCTACAGTCATTGCTCCATACATATTTTGCAGGCAAACTAGCAATAAGAATTCCCTAAAACCACAGTAATTTAAAAAGCCTTTTTATGAAGTAACAAAGGTCCATTTACTTATGTTTTCAAGAAAAAAAGGCCTATTTTATGTAGTGACATAATAGATGATGGGAAACCAGTGGAGCTGAAGCATCTTAAGGCCAGCAAGGAATATCTGTCTGTGTAGATGAGACTGCCTGAAGAATGTGACTTATCACTTAGTGGACTGTATTCATCTCTGTGTCTAGGATGATCTCTTGAGTTGGATGAGATATGTCTCTGCTGTATTTTGCAATGCAGAGGAAGTGACTCAGCTTTTTTCAAATGCCCTGTCAGGGTTTGGAGGTAGTCTGAAGCAGTGGCATGGAAAACCGTGCAGGTGCACTCAGAATCAAAGACCAATCCACTGGCTGTCGTCTTGCACCATTCCTACCACTTATGCTACCTGAACTAGTTTATGCATCCTTTGATAAGCAAAACAGGTGGGAAAAGATTGAAAACACAGCAACTGGATTCTCTCAGTTGATAGAAAAAGATCCTCATGTATTTGCAGAAAGAAAAATAATCCAGGCTCAGCTGAAATGCAGTAAATCATGCCATACTGATTTCTTCCTAATCACAACCTTTGGGATTTATAGAACAATAAACGAACTACACACCCAGCCTGGAAAGAACAAGGTGAACACTGAATAAAAAGTCCTTTTAGATTAATAACATAGTATAATTAGCTTAGTGATGCTGCCATACATTAGTGGCTAAGAGTGATGTGTATTTTGGCCATTGTTACTCTTTGCCTTGGTGAAATAATATTCTCTGTATCTGAAGACAATGCAGGCTGATGCCACAGAATATGTTTCTTTCAAACCAGCCACAATCATTATTTCAGATGGAAACTAATATCCAATAAAAATATTCCGTATTTATTTTCAAGGACCTATGCAAAGATCAGAGTCTTGGGAAGGGAAAATAAGATTTTCTATTGGATTCGTTTGGCAATGTGCATCCCATTACAACCTGAGCAAATAACTAAGGGTATAAGTGGAAGATCTCAGTTTTCTTCAATAGGCATTAAAGCATCCCCTTAGAGTTAAGATGTAATATGCATAACTTTTTCTCTGTTAGATTAATTTTGGGGTCAGTGTTATTATTTAGACATCGCAGACCAAATCTAATCCTGAAATACAAGGAGCCATCTCCCATAGAGCCTAGTGAGATTTGCATGTGCTTTTGTCGAACATGAGTTTGATCCAGTATTTTATGCCAGTTTCCTTATGCAAAAAATACAGCACAATTCCATATCCTGGCACTCTGTATAGTCTTAATGACTTATTGCACACCTATAATAAAATGCTTTTAAATTTCCTCCACTGTATGTAGTGCTATGCAACCTTGATTTAATTCTGGTTTGCTTTATCTCAAATTCAACATTTTACATTTTCAATATTATCCTGGTTTTGGCATAATAAGGACAGCAGGAAAAAATCAGTTACAGATGTATGTAGCAGTAATTTAATATCAGTGTTACAGGTGAGGAATTTTGTTTAAAAGAGATGGCATAGCAAGGGCAGGTACTGTACCACATCCTCTTCTAACAAGGCAGTTCTCGGTGCTTTGGTATACAACATGATTAAAATGAGTCATTCTCCAAGACAACGATCCCTAACCTGGGAATTTTTATCTCTGTAATTTGTAAACAGCATTGAGTCTACCTTTTATTGTGTGTTGGAGCTACCAGTTCAGTATGTGACCTTTAAAAAAATTAGAAAATGCAATAAAAAGGACATAATTTCTTTCCAGAGGTAATTTGAAAATCATGAAATACTAATCCTGCTGAACAACCCAAGATGCACACAGAAAAATGTTTAGTAAAAGCATGTTTTTTCTGATTCATAATCAACACGTGTTACTGTATAGCTGTTACAGATCAGCAAAACTTATTCTTGACTTTAAAAGTAGCTGTCTTGCTCAATTAAGAATGAAGTAATTGTTAATGTCACTTAATGTTATGATTTTTGTCTATGTATATAGTCAATGCATATATATAAAATTGAACTTTACTGTACATAATTCTGAATATGAAGATGACAAAGCCATGGCTCTGTTATAATATTTGAAGCACTCTTGTTATTTTCTATTATGAGAATGCTTCTGATACATTTCTGTGTGAAAATTATTTTAATATTTTTAACTCTACATTCCACTGTTTTTAGAAATTCATAAACAGAAACCCGAGAGACACGAAAAAAGAACACCACCAAAGGGTAACTATATTTTTTGGTCTGTTTACCTACATACATGTGTGTGATATATGGTATATCTGTTAACTATATATGTTAAAACTATTGTATTATAGAAGCATTCAAAGATCATTTGGCACAGACTGGAAATGATGAAAATTCATGTCTACCTTAACATTAACAGTGTCAACTTATGTTTGTGTGACTATATTGTAAATGCACAGTTATAATAAGATTCTCCTGCCCAAACCTATCCAGAAATCTTTTTTTGTAGCAAAGGTGCAAGAATGTAGAGTGCTGATGAACTTCCTCTGGTGCAGAAGACGTGAAGTGTGTTGGGCAAGGAAGAAAGTAAATTTATAGGCCAGTGGGTGCCATCCAAGTTAGGAAGTTGTAGTTAACAGTGAGCCAGGTGTGTATCAGAGATAAGAAAAGCCTCCATTTTAAGAAACTACTCTTTTTTTCAGACTGTTTAATCTCCTCTAACTGGCACTTTGCAAAGTCCACATAGGAACTGGTTTGGACTGGTTTTCAGGGATCATGTAAACAAAGAAGTTTCCAGGGATATGTGCAGATTTTTTTCTCTAAGAAAGCATGCTCTGTAAAGGTTAGGCCACATAAAATTTTATGAACCTCTCTCTGATGCACCAGTGTTGTGCTTAGAAATGGCAGGAGAAAACAAGGAGGAAGCTTATTAAAAATAATGTATATATACATGCACAATTCCTCACAAAATTATATTCATTACTGTATATATTCTTTATATGTTTTTATACTACTTTACACTTCTAGTGCTAGCTTTCCAGTTCTGTGATAATCAGGGTCATCTGGAGTGTCCAGAACAGCTTCCCAACCACTTAATAAATCATGCTGTATGAAAATAAATTTTTTAGCGTATCAGTGGTCTAGCCAGGCAAAAATGAACTCAGATCCATTAGCTAGGGATCCCAGTTAAGGTCTTTTCAAGCAATGTTCTAAAAACACAAATGAACTTGCAGCCTTGACCAAAATAGCCTCTTGTGTACCATTTCATCTATACAGAAGTGCATTGCTGTACGTAGAAGAACATTTAAGTTGAAGAAATTATTACTAAGTTATAAAATGACAGGAAAAAAGTATTCAGGTGTCATTAGTTAAGTCCCTTTATGCATATGCCTGATAATGTAGTCCTTAATTATACAATCACTTACTGAAACAAAGGAATTTTTTTTCTGTTTTTCATTTTCATATTTACTCCCAAAAATGCATCTTGTACATAGGAGGAGCAATTACAAGAAATCATTCTGTCTGGCCTCAAGCTAGACCATGATAAAGGCATGCATCTTCAGGGAATTTTACTGTTACATTCTAAAGTACCTCCAGGCAGCATGTGCCCATACAATCTTTTATTGTTTTTAATAGGAAAAATCTAGAGAGGTAAGGAATGTTTATAATAGAAACAAATACCTCAAACAAATTTCAGTCCTCCACCCAAAAATATGGGGACACTAGAGTTTTTAAAATAATTTTTAGTATATTCTTGAATAGTCAAACCCACTGAACCCAAGGCCCAAGATTTACAAGGAAATTCCATCCATAAGCCTCTTTGTGAAAAGATTGTGCCAAAACATGAGGAATAGATATAATGTATGGAAATCCCTGGTGGAAGTGTCTGAAATTATAAGAACATTCTTACAGTACTGAGAGCCAGGCAAACTTGTGTCCTAAAATTTACTTTTAAATAAATAATTTCATAAACTACTAGTAATAAAGTCCTTTTCAATTATTGTACTTAGTCAAGTTAATCCTGAAAATAAGGAATACTCTCAGAAATTATTCAACAAAACATTTGCTCATGCTTAAGAGTACTGAAATTAATTTATTTCATGTTTATGTGTACACATAAGCACAAATTCACCTCAAAATAGAGTCACTGCAATCTGATATTTGATGTATTAGTACTTTCACAAGGGCCAATGGCACCCTGGACTGTATGTGCAGGAGCACAGCCAGTCAGTGGAGGGAAGAGATTAATTGTCCTCTTGTACTCAGCTCTCATGAGACCACATCTAGATACTGTGTCCAGTTTGGGACTTCCCGATCCAGAAAAGCCATCCATAAACTGGGGTGAGTCCAATGTGGGGCCATAGTAATGGTCAGGGTTGGTGCAGATGCTGGGAGGGGAGAGGCTGAGGAATGGGGCTGTCTGAGCCTCAGGCATCTGCTCTGCGAGTCTCTCATTTTGTGACAGATTTTGCAAGATTCTGAGCCGCTGCTGAAGGCTGTTTAAGAATTAGGTGTTATAACTGTTATTATTTTCAATGCATACGAGTTAACTATGCAATACTTTGGCAAAAAGGAAGAAAGATAATAAAATATATGAAGATAAAAGAATCTGTAGGTCTATAATTTCTGTCTAACGAAGGGTCCAATGATAATCCAGCTAGACTGATCATTTCTGATTTTTATGGAAAACTGATATTAGTAGTGAAAGTAATTGGCCTGCATTTCTGAGAAATATCTCTTATTGCAACAGGCATTGAGAAGGAATGAGAAAAGGTTGATCTAATGTGTGGCTTTTATCAAATACACTTCAATATATTGCTCTTGGAGTGAGGGATGAAAGAAGACAATGTGATAATGAAATGATATCTCTGACAGCCATACCTTAAACCATAGTGATTTTAGGACAGATAATTTTGTGCCTCTGAATTAGCATTAGCGTGTTTTTTTTTCAGAAAGTATCTCTGAATTCAGTCTAATTTGAGAAACAAATTCAGACCCTTCAAAACCATTTCATTTACTATGCGTAACACGTATCTCACCCTCTTGTCCCTATATACTTGTTAATAGGACTGTAATGATAAAGCAAATCTTAAACATCACAGAATAAAGCTGTATGTATTTTAGTATATGGACAAATTATGAAATTATAAAGACAAATATAATGTGTCCCCATACTTTAATTTTCTGTAGCTGGAAGACAAGGTTTTTAAACAGATAAATACAGCTGGACTATGCAAATCGACAGTGTACTAGAAACCGACACAAGTTGACACAATTAGCAAGTTAAATGGTGTATTTATGTTTGACACAGGGCCTGTCTACCCTGATTTCTGGATGCTACAGATGTACCTGAGTTAACTTTAAACTAGGTAACATGGTACAGATCACAACACAGCTGTAGAGGCTCAGGTACAGCTGCCAAGTGTTTATTTAGCTGTAAGGGCTTGCAGGCAGCCTAGGGTGAAGTCAATGATGCGGGCAGTTTGACTACCACCAGTAGCTGTCAGACCTAAACCTCAGTTCAGATGGATGTAACACTGTCTGACTGCTGCAATTAAATCTAATTTTAAATTGCACAAACATAGGCATTTAGGTTCACTGCTGAAGTGCTTAACCCAGCCCAGTGTTAGGCACTGCAGTGATAAGTGTGTGCTGTCTCATGCCAGTTGGGGAAGGGCTAGGCAAACTCAGAGGCAAACCTCTTCCCCCATTGCTGGTAACTGAGGTGGTTTGTAATGAGTGCAGCCCCTCCACTAATTTCTGGGGTTTCCTTTTTTTTTTTTTTTTTTTTTGAGTGTTTGTTCTAGAAGAATTAAGTTATAGTCATCTAAGGTTACTTTACTTCTGAATAAAAGCATCTACACAGAGATTTAATGCTCTCTGACTAATGCACTCGAACTTCATTTTGTTAGTTCATTTATCTTAACTTTCCCAAGTGTTGCTGTGTAGACAAGCACTTAGTCAGCTGGAGCAAGCAATCTGTGCTTCACGCTTTCTGCACTCATCACCTGGCTCTATACTAAGTAGCAGACTTAAGACTTACTCAACTGGAAACTATTTTTACTTCCTGTAGGTATGAAATTAGTGCCTCCTTATTACATCTCTTCTTTTTGCACTTGCTTTTTTTGGGGTGGGAAATGTCTCTGTCTCAAACACTTCACTGAAGAAAAACTAAATCACATCCCCCATCACTGTCTTCCACTTGACACAAATCATATATACTATTAGATGAATGAAATTTGGAAAAATCTCTTACATATATGCTATGTTTCTTGGTTTTAATTTTATGTGAAGTATATAGCAATATTCTTATATTATTAAGTTTAGAATACATTGTTAAATTACCTTAAAAGTTACCATTATAAGCTCCTATTTTAGATTATTTATAAATTTACCACACTCCAGTCACTGAGGATGAAATTTTTCATGCTCATCTTTCTGCCTCAGGCTAAATTTTCATTCAAAGTCATATAAAAAATATTTTAGCAATTTCCTAAATCTAGGTTAGTGAAAATTAGGTTGGGGTGTTATATTTTTTCCAGTGCTAATAACAGTTCATCTTGAGCTTATGCTTTTTTGACATTTGCAAGAAAGTCCAAGAAAATTTCATAAAGTTGTGGGAGAATTTTAACTTACACAATTGTCATAAAACTAGTTCTAAACTAGTTCTAGTCATTCTTCTTTTTTTTTTTCAATGAATCCGTAATCCTACTAAAAAAATTTTTTAAAAATGGTCTTTTAATTGCAAAGTGTATCATAAAGAAAATAAAATGGTTGAATTAAAGTTGAGTGAGCAGTTTTAGTTCCAGCATTTTTCAGCTGAAGAGTGCTTGACTTAGCAGTCTTAAAACAGTTTCATATGCTTTGTCTTTTTTTTTATATGCAAAAGGAAATCTTAACTCTAATTTGTTTCACAGAAACATGACAGTATGGCCAACCTGGCTTATTTCTGAAACCTGATGCTTGTACATAAGCTCTGTGTGCCTGAAAAAGAGCGTGTATTGCGCGTTTTGTAAAGAAATATATATTGAAGTGACTAAATCTGTAAAAAACCTGTAAACACTGAAGTATTTTCTATGACAGAGCTTTTAGGACTACAGATGAAGCTGAACGTAAAAACATTTCAGGGGGGAAAGACAGAGTTAATATAAAAAAAAAAAAAAAGTCATATTTAAGTTTCTCAGATCAGAAGTTTCAGTGGACTTTGGTGGCCCTGTTGCACTGTGATTGAAGAGTCAAAAATGCCCAGTCATCACAGCCCTGAAACATGAACCCTTTAATTTTTGGCAACACCTGCCCTCCCCGGATAAGGTTCTGCGCAAAAGTCATAGTTTTGACAGTGTCCCTGCGAGGTAATGGTAAACATTACAACCTGAGATTAGCAAGATCTGAGGATATGGGGATATGAACACACAGGACAGGGCTCTTCGACTAACCAGAGATCGTCTTCAACCTGTCACTGGGAAAAGAAAAACAGCTTATGCTTATGCCAGCCTGGTCTCTACTTATCCACATTCAAGGCTTCCTGCCCAGGTGCACTAAGTTACTTTTATTTCTCACAAGGAGCCAACTGATCCCTTCTCCATGTTTTTAGTTTGGAATCCACACAGATATTAATATTTCATTGAATTTTAGCCCTTTATAACATTTTGATGGTGTGAAGGAACCTTAAATTAATTTTTTCTGTCCACTTTCAGATCTGCTGCTGCTTCAGCTAGTGTCATTCAAGGCTTGTTTTGAGGGTGGTTTTTGGTTTGGTTTGGATTGGGTTGGGGTTTTTTGTGTTCTAAAGCAAGAAATAGGGAAACGCTACAGAGAAACTGGAATAAATTTTTAAAAAAAGGAAAAAACCACCAGTCTCCCTTACATAAATAAGACGTTCTGCGGCTAAAAACAAGCTTTCTGATTGCCAGTCTCTTCTGCATAGTTCAGCTATATTTTTTGGCATAGAGACTACCAGGGCTTGTGTCTGAAGTGCAGAAGCTCATGTTTCATTGAACATCACAGAGCTATTGTTTGCAGAACTGTGCTGCTGCCCCATCCACAACTGACAACACACTGGCTTTAACTGTTTTGCACAGAACTAGCACCTGCTAATACAAATGTAAGATGTAAAAGCATGCCACATTTTCTGCAAAAGTATTGCCTAAATTCTGCATCGTCTATGGAGAGAGGGGTCTGCTTTTCCTTGGTATGCTTCTAGATGTCTTAAAGCAATTGGATGTGTTACAGTCTGTAATTCATTCAATAATATATTGCTGGTACTGCAGCATTCTTTACAGCCTGGATTTTTTAATGTTAATTGGCAATCCACATTCCTTAAAGACTTTGAAAAATCTCCCTTCAATCTCTTTCCTCTGTACCGCTAATTGTTGTCTGCAATAATTTACCTGTTATGACTGGAAATGTATTTGGGCAATGCAAACACATGTAAAATGTAATGAAATTACTGAATGTTTGGAATAATTTTTCTTAACGACATGGACCTATATTTTAATGACAACATATTTAACCAACAAAAAATATGCTTGCAACTCTGTGAAATGGCATTGGCTGCAAAGGTGGTGAAAATGTATGCATAAACATTACTGTACTTCTATATAAAGCTCACAGCTATCTTCTAATCAGAATTGAGTTTTCTGTGGTTTACTTTTAGACAGAAACTTAGGTATTGCACAGAAGATATTTTTTCCCTGAAACTGCAAAACCCCAGTCTTTTAGTAGTAGAGATTGACAAGGGATGTTTTTGTCGATCTAAATCGTTAGGATGTGGAATACAATCATGTCCAAAAACATGGTCTAAAAGTTGGATGGTCAATAGAATTCTCAAGGATTCATATTTGACTGCTTATAAGCAGCTGTATAGTTGGTTGTGTTTCGAACAGCTGCTCTTCCTGAAGTTATGCTCTGAGTAAAAGAGAAGTTTTCTTGATAATTCATCCTGTGACTGAAGTAACAGCTAAAAATAAAAAAAAAAAAATTAAAAAAAAAAAAAAAGAGCATGGAAAGCAATATGCTAGCTGTTTTTTGTTAAGAATAGAAAGCAATGCTGTCAAGGTCTGAAAATAATTTCCTCTGTCAGAAATCTTAGAGTCAGGGTGCTTATGTAATGGGACCAAAACAGATCCCTCCCATAGGTTAGATTTAGGTTGTTGAATAATCGTGTATGTTTTAAAAATATGGTCTAACAACAGCAGGTTTATTAATGAAAAATATTTCTTTTGGACCTGGAATTAGATATTAACATTAAGAATGTCTATACATCATCTAGTACCTGTGACTCAGAGCTAAAATCCATTATTTGTTTTATAAATATTTTTCCTTGATCATTTTGATGAAACAATGTGTACATAATACCTCCAGATTACAGATTTATTGTTGGGTTTTTTTATTATTTCTAGTAACTCACAGAGACAAACCTGAAAAACATGAAAAAATTGAGAGGAAGGAATCCCTAAAGGGTATGTATGCGGCATTTTATATTATTTGTCTTTTTACCCGTAGTTCAAAATACTCTAATCTAATCTTAGACCTTACCTGTAAATCTCAATTACATTTAAGGATGAAGAAGGCATTGAGAAAGCCAGCTGGAAGGATAATGATGTTTTTAAAAGCACTTTGAATTCATCACACGACAGAAAGGCTAAAATTATATTCAGATATTAATAAGTTTTTACTGTATTATTAACTTATGTAAAAGATGCCCAGAGCATAAATAGGTAGATTTGTTATTCTTCTTGAATAAATCCAAGCATAATATTTCTCTTTGGGAATACTTCTGAGCAAAATGTAATAAGTGAATTATAACATACAGGGCATGGTCCCTAGAGGCATTCTGCTTCGGAGACCTGACTTTGAAAAAAAATTCCCCAGACTCCTTTCAGAGTTGTTGGGGATAGGGTGTTATAGAGGATTTAGTGATTTGCTGTTGGTGTATGCCAACAACAAATTACAGATCTGTTTCATGTAGGAGCCAGAATCAGGATACTGCTTCCTCTCTACCCACAACTCATGAGTTAGTGATGGGCTCCAAGAGCCACCATCTAGTTTTCCTCGTGTGAGGGATTTTTTGTCAAAATGGGATTTTGTTGGAACATACCTATTTGTCAAAACATTTTAAGCCTCCTGAGAACATGTCTTTTGCATAAAAATGTGATTAATGAAGCCTCAGGCTGGAGGAAGAAATACATTCTGGAAGAGCCAATAGACCAGTGGTCATAATAAATCATGCAAAAAAGGGAAGACTCAATATCCAGCCACAGCTTATTTATTTCAGATCAGGAACACACGTGTTGCAACTCAAGCAAATGTGCACCTTCCTGAAATCTGTGCTTGACTAGGCCTTTCTAATGGTCTCCGATTGGAGCTTTTCCATTTTATATAAATAATTCAAAATACATTGATTTAGCAAGACTGACTCGAGGTTAATGGCATGCACATAAGTTCAGGTTTCTGTTAGAATGAATATTTATTAATAGAAAATGTAATGGTGGTAACGAGAAAATTTTTCTGAGATTTGGAAAAATGACAGAGCAAAGACTATAATGTCCCATGTTAAAACATCAATGTGTCATTAAGATTTCTTCTGTTTTCTGAAAAACTTAGGAAAGTCTTCAATTTGATAGGATGACAATTTTAATGTTTTTAAAAGTTTCTTAGAACAGGAAAAAAATGACCCAGCCAATCCCAGCTAGCCAATGAAGAAGAATAAATATTATTACACTGACTTAACTTGTCATAACTCCTACTAATATTCTGTGTACCTGAACCCACTGCTAACTATATTTTATCTTAAAGTAAGTGAATTATTTAGGGTTTTTATGGAACTATTGCTACAATTGCTATTAAAACGCAACTGTGTATAGAGATTCTCTGTATTCACAGTATTAAGAAACATTGCTTTCAGATTGTATGTTATATTTTAAAATTATGACATTGGATACGTGTCTTTCTAAGGCCCTTTTTTTTGTAATGGGACTTGGGGACTCCAAAGTTTCATTGCATCACTGTATTTTAGCTGCTTATTTGCTATTTTAAATACATACCCTTTTCAAGATTTAGATAACAGAGAGAGTAAATAACATCCTATTCTAGTTTCTAATCAACTTCTGTGATGAAGTTTAGGAAAGTCATCTAATGACACAGAGAAGAATTAGAAGTGTCTTTATTACTTACAAGTGACTCTTACAGTCAACTCTGTCAGGAACACATTTTCATGTATTTCATCACTATATTGCTAAAAAACATGTCAGAGCCTGCATATTGCCAACCCTTCTTCTTTTGCATTGAGTTAGAGATGGAATTCATGGTGCTATAAAAAAACTTCCTTATTTTCTTGTGTTTGACACGGGAGTTTTACTGAACTGGGATGAAACCTTCACAGGAGTTAAAGCTAGCTTGCAGTTTCACAGATGATTTTTCTCAAGTGCTTTAAAATCCACATACTTACTTCCCATTGTCTGGAAAATTATTGTGTGAAATCCTAAAAAGGGTGAGTGGAAAATGTTATGTGAATGAGTGGATAGCATAATACAGTTCCACTGTCATAATGTCAGTTTTGACTTTGCATAGACTGGACATCTAATTATGGCTCTGAGATCATTATTTGCCAGGGACTGATCTCAACTAGTGTCCATTACTAGCTATCCATATCCATTACTAGCTATCCATATCCATTGCTGGTTATCAATTTCAAGCCAGCTGGCAAATGACAAACATGTTATTTGTGCATGTTATGACCCTATGCTCCAGGATTGATTCCAGGGTTTTTACAAGCCTGACAGACTCTGAGGTGGCTCAGCTGATGTCCTCTTCTGGTACAGGCAGCAGTATTTACTGTGAGGTCTGCCCTAGTCCTTGACAGTTCTCTGAAAAACAATCTTCAGGAGTAAGACAGTCAATTGCAGCAATGATGTGGCTGTAGTAAACTGCTGAGGCTTGGATCGTAGCTTGTTAGTAACATGTTAGTCAGAATTGTCTGGTCCATGTAGTATGATGTATGCTGTGCAGATATGCATGGGATAGCTCAGGAATAACACAATTTGCCATTCTCTCTCCTAAGGCTTGTCTTGGTACGATTATTTTTGATTCTTAAAGATTTCCACAGCTTATTTTTTATTTAATGTATATGAACACATTTATTCTTTCCTAGTGACACATAAAGACAAACTGGAAAGACAAGAAAAACCTGAAAAAAAGGAAAGGCATGCAGGTAATAATTTAATGTCAGGACTTACTTTACATTGTGAGGTACCCCAGAACTAATGTCTGCTTAATTTCCATTTATATATCCCCTTGATTGGAAAAAGTGTTACAGAATTTCATGAGCAAAAAATCATGGGGTTGTATAAAGATTTAAAGACACACAGACTGAGTAGCATTTTGTATTCTTTCTGCATGTTTTTAGTTTGGTTTGGGTTTTGGTAGTTTTTTTTTCTTTTTCTGAAGAAAGGAGATAATATATTTTATACTCTGGATTAGCATAGTCTCCCAGTAATCTCTGAGTATTTCTGACACTTTCAATGAGTATGGTTGCCAAGAGAATATGGTCACCCAGGAAAAACACCTGACAACATGAAAAGAGAAAATATAACCAAAAGTAATGAGGCAGGCCATGGGGGGGGGGGGGAAAAAGCAAGCTTTAAAGAAAATACTAAGTAGGTCTGTTGCATATGCATCAAATAGGGCAGAAGTAATTGTTTAAGTAGTTAGCTGCAATAAATAGGCATCTAGCACTGCTTTATCATCCACAAATCTTACTTTCTTTTGAAAACCCAGCACAAGGCTGGACAGTACACTGCGATGCTCATACATACATTTTTGTGTTCTTCATGTAAACTCATATACCAGGGTCAAATAGGCAGCTGAGTGTTTTCACATGCCTGGTCCCTGTAGGGTACCTCGGGTGATATGAACACATACAGATATCAGTTCTGCACACCTGTGGACAAGTTGTTGTGTAAACATAAATCACAAAAAAATAACAAACCAGAGCCCACATAGGAGAATATTCCAGACTACCCACCACTCAGCGACTGTGAACCTGAGCCAGAAATCTAGTCGCTATAGTGTACTTTATATCAATTTGTGAAGTGGAAATTAAAAGCAAACAAAAAGCTCCAAAGAGCATTAGTTATAATGCCATTGCAATTAGATTTGTAATTAATTATAGTGTTTAATCATTCATAGATGGAGAAACTCTTAGTTGTTATGGGGAGTTCAGAAAATCCTTCAGATATGAACCAAAGTAATAAACAAGAAAACTCAAAAATAACAATAAGCCAAAATAAACAAATAAATGACAGTATAAACAAAACAAACAAACCAGTAAACTAAATAAACATGACTCTTCTTGACTAATTTCTTTCATGGGATTACAGTTGTGTCAGAAAGGCTATTCCTCCCCCAGCCACTGGCAGAGACCTCAGGGATGGCAGACGAGTTTTTGAAAGTTCAGATCACGTGTTTTGGCATCAGTGGCAGACAGCAGCAGCTGAATCAATCTTTCTGCTTATTTGCATGGATAGGCATGGTGCCTAGTTGTGTTTTTTGATCTCGTTTTGTCATTTTTCTTACTTGAAATGCAATATTTCTCTTTTCTAATAGCCATTAACGTTGTTGTTATTTATTTCTAGCTATTCACAAAGAGAAACCTGAAAAGCCAGAAAAACATGAAAAGAAAGCATCTTCTAAAGGTAACGTGGATTAGTATTAGGGGTACAGTTTTAGATTTTTAGCACTTACGTAATTTGGGAGAGTGTGGAGGTGAGTATTTAAGGTTCTTGTAGTCTATGCTGGACATTTTCTGGGTGCTCTCACTTTTGTTTGAGCAGATCTTGATCAATCCCTGAGTGAAATCTTGCTCAGCATACATTTCTTTCTCAGTTCTCCTGTTTTGATGCTCAGAGGTAATTATAAATCATTCCTGTGGAGCTAAAGAAACAAGCCTATGACTACTATATTTGCATTCCTTGATGTCTTTTCCTCCACAATAGGATTCAGTAATTTGCCTGCAAAGAAGGCTTTCTCTTGTGTGTCAGTTTTCAGTCTGGTGCAGACCTAATGCCAGAGTGTTAACTAACTCTCAGTCTGGGTCTTTCGTCACATCTAAAAATAGATTTTCATTTTCTTGCCTTTATTTTTTTACAATAACATTTTCATTTCAGTACGTGATTTGTACTGTCCTCCATGGCAGAAGTGGCTTTGGTTAAGATTTACATATCTACTAATTATCATATATATTCTGAAGCAATATCATGTATGAGAGGTATCTCTCAGTATTCTTTTGACTGATAATTCCATCTTTTGGACAGGGAGATTTAAAAATTCAATCAGCTTGCCCTATTATAACATCTTTTAAAGACTAACATATATTATTTCTTGGCATTTGAATGTTTTTGCTCTGAAGTTTTCTTTTTTTTTTTCCTCCACATGCATTGCTTTTTGGAAGCCAGATATTTCTATAATGAAGTTATATTTCAGTGTTTATTTTTCTTATTTTTATGCAGTTAACTCTTAAAAAAAAAAAAACACTATGTAAAGTATCTTAATATCAATCTGTTATATCATTCGCATTAACCTGATGATGATGGTACATGTGAATTGATTAGGTTTAATTTGAATCTGTTCAGACAATATAGATTCAAATGTAAAAATCAGTCTTTATTGGACTTGACATTACTCTAAGGAGAAATGTTAAACAAAAAGTAGGAGAGAAAGAGAAAAAGTGGAATGAAGACTTAAAGCCTTAAAAAGACTGAAAGGTAGCAATTGTTTCTCTTTAAAAGGGATATTTGGTCTTTTTTTTACTTTCAGTGTATAACTTAAAAGTGTGGGATTTTTTTTTATAAAGTGAAATTACACTGAACTAATCCAGAGAAAATAAATGTCCTCAGTGTCTGTGCAGATTTGAAAAGCAAATAACTTCCAAGAATCACTGAGATATTCCTAATGAGCAGCCAGCCTGTTTACCCATTTATCTTCTGCTAGCTAACCAAATAATCGCTTAGAGCTTTAATGTGTTTAATAGCAGCCATGACTCCAGTCACTGGCTGGAAAATTTTATGAATTTGGCCACTTTGTAGCTAGGGAGATTTGCTGTTGCAGTATGACACATAGCCATGCTACCCTCTTTGGATAGTTTCCGTGCCATGGGAGCCCCTGTGGGTGGATTCAGTGCACTGGGACACTCGTTGCCTTCAGCACTTCCTAAGGCATATTTCTGATGGCAGTATGCTGAGCTACCCACCACCAGGCTTACCCTCCTTTTCTCTGGGGTCTGCTCTAAACTGGATCAGCTACCAGCAGTGCTGAGAGGCCATTTCAAACCCTTTCAGTCCCTAGGAAAGGAAGATGCTCAGGTCCAGGTCAACTTCAGGGAGCAGTCATACTGAAAAACATGAAAAACCTCCCCACAGTCAGGAGGTTTTCTCTATCATCAATAAAAGACTTAAAGTACTTCTTCAGCCCCTGTTAAAGACTCTAGAATGCTTCAATGGTATGAGTGCTATTTAAACAAGTCATCTAAGAAACAGCTATCTTAAGAAAAGAAAAACAAGTCTAAATATCAGTTATGGCTCATACAGGCTAGATTTGAGTTAGTGAGGATGTTGCTTTATGTAGTTATCACTTGAAAAAGTGTAATTATCTCTAAAGGCTGTTTTGTTCTGGAAATGTGTCTGGATGATAACCAGGAGAGGAAAGACAGAAGTCTCCACATAAAATTTTGACAGCCTTTCTGGGACATAGCAATGTGTGTGTTTACACAGTGTATCCTGTGCAGACATGAACTCATTCGAGCTGGGCTCTGAAGTGAGCACCAAGCTTGTGACTGTGTTTATGTGACAGTGAGCCCAAGCTAAAAAAAAAAACAAAACCACTCTGTAAGATGAATATAGTCACATGGCTTCCTGTTGGCTGGAAAACAGAAGATCAAGACTGTGTCTGCTCAGAACTTGAGCAGAGCAAGTTCATATTGTCTGGAATATGCAGTATAAACGTTCCCCACAAAGCTTCAGATCTGTGTGACTGCCTTATCTTCTGGGTAGGTGAGTCTCAACAGATATTTTGAAGCTTTTTATCCCAGTGCATGAACCTGAGAAAAAGAAGCAAGAATTTTGAAAACTGAAAAACAGGAAACATGAAGAAATGTTAAACGTCCAGGGATGTTACAGAATCACACACAGAATCACTAAGGTTGGAAAAGACCTATAGGATTACCTAGTTCAACCGTCAACACAACACTTACCATACCCACTAGACCATGTCCTCAAATGTCACATCTACACATTCCTTGAACACCTGCAGGGATGGTGACACCAACACTTCCTTGGACAGACTGTTCCAGTGCCTGACCACTCTTCCAGTACAGAAGTTTTTCCTAATATCTAACCCAAACCTTCCCTGATGCAACTTGAGGCCATTTCCTCTGGTCCTATCACCAGTTACCTGTCAGAACAGACCTGCACCCACCTCCCTACAACCTCCTTTCAGGTAGCTGTAGGGAGTGAGGTTGTGTTTTAGCAATATTTTCTGATTCTCTGTCACTTCTTTTACTAATATACAATTGTATTCCTTTCTAGTAATTCAAAAAGACAAACCTGAAAGACATGAAAAAGCTGAAAAGAAGCCTTCTCCCAAAGGTATTTATTTAGACTACTTTTTTTAACCAGAATTCACATTAAAATGCATAAACTTTATTTTATTGGAGCAGATAATATAACACATATGAAAAATCAGCTTCATGACACTATAATGAAATTAAAATATCTTTAGAGCATTTGGTTCTATGCATGATCTCTTTTAAAATGTGTTGAAATTTCAGAGAAAAAATTAAAGGTATGAACCACCATTTCCTTGAAAATGAAATAGACCTATCTGTAAGTGACTGGACATATACATTTTCACAATAACTAATTAAGGAAATTCTTTCTTCACTAGCCAGCAATATATTTGGTCATGCCATGTCTTTCTTTGGAAGTAGGAATTGTCCCTTATAAAAATTTCTGTACTCTGTTTTAGAATAAGTAGAACTACTTGGTTTACATATTGATAAAATCAGTCTCATCAGCTCAGTGCCTTAATAGAGATAGAAGTCTGGAGTCTTACAGAAGTGGATTTTGTAGCATTCGAGTTTTGCCTCAAGGACGAAAACCTTCAGAACTATGAAGAAAACAAAAGTGTGAACTTCACACTAAACAGATTAGTTTAAACCATATTCAGTGGTATTTTAAACTATTGTTGGATTTTTCACTGAAGTGAACTACAAACACACATATTGTCAGCATCCATGTCTCAGATGAGAAAAAGCTGCTAATACATATGAGCAGAAGGAGTATTTCTGGTCTCACTAACCTCTGTGTAGCTTCAGCTACTGATATTTACAATTTGCTAATTCTCCTTGGAAACCGTCTCACACTGCTGGAAGGTGCATCACAAATTGGTCTGTCTCAGAATAGTCTTTCAGCCCAGAGAATTGGTAAAGAAGGAAACCTAAAACTTCAAGACTTCTTGGGCAGACACTTAGAATCAGTGCATAAAATCAACACTTACAAATGGCCACATTTTAAATCAACAACACTTACAGCTTACAGCAGAGTTTAGCTATGATCTCTGAAATCTAAATTTACTCAAATTTAGCCTGGAAGTACCTTCCATATTTGTTTGCTTCATGATGAACATTTGTCTCCTTAGTTTATACCATCAAAGCTAACATATTTTCATTACAAATATTGAATATCATTTGCGATACCCTACTTCCCTTAGTATTAGCTAAATACTTGGCACAGGACTGAATATAAAACATGCTTGCATCTCATATTTCTGTCTAAGTGTGTGGTTTGGGGGGATTATAGTTTTCATCAGATCTGAGAAAGGTGCTAATGATGAAGAAATACTCATTAATAATAGCACAGGATAAAATAAATAGTATTGAGTATCATTCTAGGGAGCGGGGAAATGACACTGAATGTTTTTTCTTTATTACCTGCAGAGGAGAAGAAAGTAAAAAGCACTAAAGTGGAAGCAAAAGTTAAAAAGGAAGTGAAGGATGGAAAAGCAGAAGCAAAGACGTCTGAGAAGGTCAAGCAGGCAGAGACTAAATCAACAGAAGTTGGGCTAATAAAGGCCAAACCGAAAGTTAAGGAGGAGAAAGCTCTTCAGACTATAACTAAATCGGAAAAGAAAGGTAAACAAAACCAGGAGGAAATGGATGAAGATCTTAAAAAGGTAGTAGGGAAGAAGCAAAAAGAGTGGAGTTAAAGTTGTCGAGGACCAAAGTCCATTCATGAAAAAAGTGCAGTACAAATTAATTCCACAGACTGCTGTGGAATTAATTCTCAGACTGCTAGAAGGAGTCTATCAAGAATAAAATAATAACCACAATGTTCTGTTTGTCATGGCTAAAGATTAATTTTAGTTTAAATACTTCTTTAACAAGGACCAATTTCTCTTCAGACAGCCTGTAGTCTTCCTGGATTTTCTCAGCAACATCTTACATAGTGTATTGCTAGTAAAGTTATTTTGGAAAATACAGTCTGTCAGATGACTTTGTGGGAATTAGATTTTGTTTCTGCATCAGTGTATGTCCTCTGTAACAGTAAGGAAAGGAGCAGCAGAGGAAAGGGTATGTAATAATTTGTATTACATCAGATTATAAGAGGCATTGTCATGTTGTCAGTTATTGTAAGACTTAATGATATACCTGCCTGACGTACCTAATGTGATCAGCTTCCAAGTTTTTCCTAAAAAGGAAAAAAATGCCATTGCCCTGATGAACAGAAGAAATTAAGTGATAAAGCCAAGAATTAATATGCATCAGCACTAAACAGAGGAGTTAACTATATGCTCCTCTTTGCCAGAGGCAGCCTGGGTCCTTTCACTCCCAAGTTGCAGTGACTGGTCCTGATTTCCCTGTGACTATTCTATGGTTAGGTACAATTCTGCGTGAATGAAGTAGGCAGAACCTGCCTCTCTGAATTGCCACACTGCAGGCACAGGATTATTCTAACATTAATAGAGGCAGCTCAGCATTGCATGGCGCACCTATCTGATCCTTTCATTTGATAACCGCAGATAAATCGGTATGCCTGAGCATCAAAGCTGCCACCCCTGTCTGGATATCTGAATGTACCCAGGCAGCTTCTCTCAGAATTTCATAGCCATCAACTCTGGACCCCTTAGGAGTTGCCTAAATTATATGTTTCTAGAAATCTGAGAGTTTCTGAGACATAGCCCCCTTTCTGACATGCATAGTGTGCTGAACCAGTAGTTTTTAGCATTTATTTGTATTCTAGTTAATTTTGGTTTTTACTTGCTGAAGCCTTTGAGGCATAAAATCAAAGCAGCATCTTTCATGCTGATTACTGTGACCAGGGGGAAAGTTCAGCAAATTGTTGAGCTCCTCTTGGGAGGTGCAAATCTCCCTCACTTTTTCTTTGCTCTGACACAGTTTCAGTGCACGGTGGGATCCACTACATGCTGTTCAGGATAAGGCTCTCAAAAAGCAATGGTGTGCAGATGAGGCGCTTTACTCCCTGGCAGTAAAATATTTTAAGTAGGGGTCAAAGATTACAGAGAGCAACAGAGAGTGGTGGTGGGTATTTTTGTTGGGTTGGTTTTTGTCATTTTTTTTTCCCACTTTGGTTGATAAATATTTGCAAAATGATCCATCTCAACATCAATCAACAGATCACTTTGTAAGTCTGCTTTAGAGTGTGATCCCAGTGACAGTGCACTGAACCCTGGCACATGAAAGTGGGAATGAGCAGCTGGAGTGGAGGAAGGAAAGAGCCTCTTCAACTGCCCTTATCACTGAAGATAGGGCTACAGATGTTCAGTGAAAGCCACCTTTTCTGCTCCTGTCCTTCCTTTTTCCACCGTAAGCCACTGTTGCCCAGCTGGATACTCTCAGAAAATTCAGTTCTATATTTCAGTCCTGCTGTTATACAAAGTGAACACAATTTTGATGTCAGTGTGGTTTTGCCAAATTTCCTGATCCTGCAATCCTTCCTTTTCCTTGCTCAAGGGAGTAATTCTGCTAACTTTTCTGTAACAATATGAAAAATATAACAGTAATAACGATGGGTTGTCATGATTTCCCTGCTGTTGCATCATTCCTTACTCAAATTAAAATTGAAAAAGATAGGTCATCTCCCAGGGTAAATCACATGAGGTGCAATGACAAAAGTATCTATGGCTGTATGTATCAACAAGAGCCTAGTCCAAAACTTCAAAGTGATTTATTAGTACTCAGATGGATATTTGTGCCACTATTACAGAGTTATAAGGTGAAAACTATAGTGTGAAATTTTCTTTTTAACAAGGGAGTTTAAATTAAAATGAATTTTTAGCCATGAAGAGACATGTGGAAAATAATATTAATTCAAAATTCCTTAGGTTTCAATCTTTGCTGATTGGCATAAATCCCATTAACCTCAATGGGATATTACAGTGCACCTTATTTTTTCATATACAGTAGAAAAGCTATTTTTGTTTTTCAGAGTTAAATATTATGCCTTCAAATTTTTACAAATCCCAGTTTTCCGGGGTTGAATTACTACAGAAATCCCATGAGAAGATTAATATAAAATCTTTCTTTTCAAGTATAATCAAGATTAAAGCTTTTTTAAAAAGAAAAAAGTTTATTCAAAATACATTTCCACAGGGGGGAAAAAAAAAAATAAAACATAAGAAAACACCCAAGAGCAAAACCAAAACGAAACAACAAAAACCAACAACAAAAATTGAAAAAAACAACCAACCAACCGAAAATATCCCCCAACCCCAACACCCACAGTTATTTTAAACCTGGTCTATATTGCTATAATTTAAAAATTAATTATTTTAATATCAATAAAATGGAGGAAGTTGATAGGCCTTCAGGCTATGTCTATATCATAAACTAAATAGAACCACCACCAGCTTATGCTCTTTCCTGTAGTTGTCCATATACCTTATGTTCCCTGACATAGTTTTGTCCCATGCCAACTAGCAGTGCTGTATACAGTGCCCCTGAGCAGTCCAGGGGCTCTTCCCAATGGGAAGTATGTATGAAGGTAGCTTGTTTTGACAAAAGAGGGGTAAGGAAATTTCAGCTTTGAGATCAAAAACTGTTCCCTGCAGTGTGCTTTCTCGGCTAAAGAATTGGCATTGGTCCATTTTATTTTGTTAATCCTCACTGAGACCCCATTTGAAAGAGCCTTGAAGTCAGTGCAAATACTTTGCCAACTTCAGTTGCTTTAGGGGGTTTTACTAAGAGTACAGATTTGTATGTACTTGTTTTCTCACACATACACTGCTGCTTTTTTCAAAAAATTAGCATATAGAATTAGGGCACATATTGCAGCCAAATTCTTTAGATTCCTTAAAGGCTGGAATCTAAAATTGGAGCCAGACAGAATGATAAATTTTAATTCCTACATACAAAAGTAGAAACTATTATGAATAGTCATTAAAGGTTATAAAAGCGGTTATTATAGCCACAGCCCTGGGTACATCCCGAAAGTTTTGGCCCAGGTTCTACAATACTAACTAGTATTACCCTTGCCATCTCAGTACCAGGAAAGAGCTGCATGAGCTTCTATTGACTAGTAGAAATAATTGGAAATTTGCAGAACTTGGCAACCCCTTCCAAATTTTGACAACCACATAGGAATTCATGACTTTAAAGCTGAAGTTCTCCACCCAAGGACTTCTATGACAAACATAACAAAGCAGCAATCACATAGATGCCTCAGCATCAGATAATACCAGTGAACTATGTAAGAAAGCGATACAGTAAATGTTACATTTTTAGGAAAATAATTTTGCATTTAAATACAACAGTTGAGAAATTTAAAAAAAAAAAAAAGTATTCCAAAGTCTGCATAATTTTGGTTTGAAGTTGGCAAACAGAAAGTTAATGGCTTTCTAGGTGAGTAGGGAGGACATGCAATGGAGGTGTAGAGAGAGAGAGACATGTAATTTCTGTAGACTAGGAAGTGTACTAGTCTAGGGCAGATGGATGAATATGCTTAACTCAAGCATGGTTGGAAAATAACTTAGCTACCCAGAGCTGACGTTTAGCCATCAACATTAAGTTTCAAAGTTAATGTTCCTTAGAGTCCAGTGGAGCAATGTACTTTTTTTCTGGACAGCTGGAGAACCCAGCAATAATATTGCAATTGCTTTGCACTCAGTTGTAATTCGTAACTTTTCTTCACCATTCTTAATGTTACACAATTTTATCAAGGTCTTCCACCCTGCTTACATATAGAAGAAATCAATGGGCTATTAACATTTCTGAAATCATGGTTTCATTTAAATTCAGAAGCCTTAATTTCTGAATAACATAGTTTTAATATATATATTCAGATTTAATATATACATATATATTTGTAAAGAATAGTGTTTGGAAAATATTTCTGTGGAGAAATGATAAAATTATGTGAAAAATCTCTTTGCTACATTGCTACAGGAGTGTAAATTCTTTTTATATTCCCATTCACTAAATGTACATATTGATTAAACTGTTAAAAAATATTAACAAAATACTGTAATATAAAAGTTTATTGAATTTTTCTATCACCTGGCTGCGACTCTTTGAAATTTGTTATCAAGGATATGAGAAAGTCTTTGGGACCTGTGGCCAGACAGCAGTTTGGGGCACTGGTAGCTCTGAAGTTCTTGGCTGGGAGGTTTGAGGTAGATCTGGACAATAAATTGTCTCTTTCTGAAAATGTGAATTGTTTGAAGGGCAGGACAAAAGCAAACACATAATTCTGAAATGTGTCAAGCACTTCCAAGCTTTACCTTTACTGTTAAATAGAAACAAAATATTAAATTTATTTTCTTCATCACCCCTTTTTTTCCTTTTTGCTCTGTTAGATCAATATGCATTCTGTCGCTATGTGATTGACATGTTTGCGCAAGGGGATTTTTATCCAGGTACTTTCCTACATCATTGAACTCTGTTCTAATATTCTTCTCTTTCCCTGAGAGTTTCTGCTCCTTTATGTATTAAAAGTGTGGTTTGTATTGTTGAGAGGTCTCACAAGTGCAACAGAGAGTGTGCAAATAATTTTAATAAAGCATAAGAGCTAATGGCTGTATTATTAAAGCTTTTAAGTTTCTGTCTACAATGCATGAATTAAAATTAATGTTATGTTTAGAGTCAATGAAAGGCTTTAGAAATTGCTAAAATTTTCCATGCTTTTTTGGGGGGGCTGAGATGCAAGATGAAGGAGCTTATTGTTAAGAGCTTATTGGTTTTTTTCCCCACAAATAGCAAGCCTTAACCCCAGAATGCTTCAAAAATAGAACTATCATTATTGTTCTTGGTATATAAAATGTCTTAGCTAATCTATAACTTCTGTGCTTTATGTTCCCTCTTTCCACACCTCTTTGCTCATCTGTTCTAACACAGACACTTAATTCTTAGCCAAAAAGAAAGAAGTTAGAGGTTGTGATGATGACTGACCATCATCTCATAATATTAAATCAATCTACGCTGATCTTATTTAATGGATACTCTTCCTTCTGAAATCCAGTGCAAGAGGATATAATCCTAGGAAATATAAACAACAATATTTATGAAAAAAGTCAGTATAGAATATTTAGGGACAAACTAAGCCTTTCAAGCTTTGTTTTGTCAGTTATTCGTTCAAGAAGCTCTACTTATACTTCTCTGAATTGGATGTGTTTTCCTGTCTCTACCTTGTAGGTTTTCTCTTGACATGCCCAGGTATGGTATGGTCAGACCTGGGAAGCCCTGAAGTAGTTGAGAAACTCCCAAAATGAGGAGAAGGAAGACACAGATTTTTGTGCAGGGAAAATGAAAATCTTGGGATTTTGGAGGGAGAGGGTTTGTGTGGCCTGTTCTCAGAGAATGAAATGGAGAGATAGGGGGTTCCATTAAAATAGAGCAAAGTGTTATATTGCCTCTAGGAATTTTAAAGACAGCTAGTTAAAAACAAAGGGACAGGTCTATGATCAGAGTGGGAGAAAGGTTAGCAAAACCTTCCAGAGACCTTCAGTTACACTTTGTTTTAAAAAATAACCCCCATACCAGATGCTATTCACCTATTTTCTGGCTTTACACAGCTGTACCATTAATAAATCGCAACTCAAAAACTTGCATGGAGCTCTTCAGGATCTCACTTATAGTTCTCCTGACATTTGTAAGCAGCTTTGACGTGTGTCAGAGCTCTTTTTCCAGATGGCTCCCTGGGCTGTTTGACACTCTCCTAAGGCAGAGCAGACATGCTGTGGGAAGGAATTTTTAGAGAAGACTGCTTTTCAGCTTTGACCTTTCCAGCTATGAGGAAACTGGGAAGACCATGGAGAGGAGGAGGGAGATAGAGAGGGAAGTCTGTAGTGACTTGGATTTCAGAAGATAAAAGACGTGATGTGCTCTTGCCTCCTGAAGTTTGCCTTGTGTAATATCAGTGTGCTGTGACAGACGTGATAAGAAACCCCAGGTTAAACAGCTGAAAAATGTACACAACTATGGTGACAGTTTGAGGCCCCCAAAACTGGAAATAAGCGGTTTCAATCATCTGATTTGTAGGTGAAAAGGAAGAGGACAGACCCTTAACTTAGGGTCTCCAAAAGTCCACCCGTGGCTCCACTTGTTAAGCAACCGCTTTGCGTCCTGTTAAGTCATTTGTTAACATCTGACGTTAAATGCATTGAATGGTTGCTGGGATGGAGCTTGATACATATTAGTCAGGGGTAAAATAAAGCATTGCCTTCCAAACAAGCTTTAGTAAACCCACAAGCTGTGAAAGGCAATGCTGAAACATCCAGACCATGTCTTTGAGAAGCAAGTAAAGGCCAGGTAAGCCCAGCTCTGTGCTTTTTACAGAAATCATTGAGGAGAGTGTCACCAAACACTGCCCAGTCAGTCTTTGTTACAGCCTCTCTCAGGAAAACTGCTCATTTCACACTGGCCTCTGTGAACTGAAATATTAATGTAATTCATTTTCTTCAGTATAAAGATGTGGGGAAAACACCAGTGCAGTAAGTTCCTTTAATAACCCTAATATCTATTTAGCTTTAAAATCTGCTATATTGTATCTTTTTTTAAATTTTATACATTTTATAGTAAATTACATTGTCCAAACACATCTGAGTGCAATTTAGCAAAGGAATTTAATTACAGTCACCCTGACACTGCAATACTTTCAAATGAGGAATCATTTCCTTCAATCCTAATATTACCATTTGTGAAGGAGAAAAAACACATTTTTTTCTCATAGAACATTTCTTCACATAAGTATTTGGCTCTGTAGGCTTGTTTCTACACATATGAATTTCTCTCTTCTTGAGTTTATAAGATCACTGTCCTACTCATTAGATTTCTTAGGCACAATATATGGATTTATAATGTCAGTAATAACAATGCTATTCAGTATTTATATTTTGATAGTATTTTTGGAATATTTGTATTATTGAAAAATTCACATTCATTACTGGCAGCATTAGATTATTTTATGTTTATCTAAATTTTATGCAAGAATTTATAGCAAAATGACATGGCATTTATAGTGATCAAAAAATTAAAAGTGAAACTCAGATCCTTGGATTTCATTAAATACACTTTTCAAAATATATCAATTAATAAATTTTAACAGTCACCTGAACAACTATTGGAGGTCAGCTAATGCTCCTGCATTAATTTTAATAAATGAGTCTGAAACATTATACATTTGCGTGAAGATTTGTCACGTTGCTGCAGACTTAGCTTTAAAAAATGAATGAAATACATGTAAATGGTATGTGGTGAATACATAGGAAGCCATAGAAGGGAGAATCCTTGCTAACCTGCATGAAGCTTTGGCTGGTTTTCTTATTTCTCTGGACAGCATTTGTCCCTGACATTGACTAGTTTCATGCAGATCCTCCTGAAAATTACCATAATTATATCAATATCAATTAACTTCCAAGAATTCTATTTTACTTATTTATAAAATAAAAGTATCTGAAGTTCCCAACCCTCTACAATAGATATCAGTGGAGTTTTAGCCTTAACCTCAGATAGATAGGTTTTGTTAGACCAGAAGTCCACCTCACCAATATCATAACAGCAACAGTCACCTACCCTGGATTCTACTGAGACATTTACTGATAACCCTCTTGAGCTCTACTGTATACAGTATAAAAATTGCTTTCTCATTTTATCTGATGAAATATAGAGCTTGAGAATATTTTTTACTTTCTGTCTAACATGCACGTGATAAGTGACAATTTCTCAGAGGGACTGCTGAAACACCTTTCCTCCAAAGGATAGATTTTCTGATCCTATTTATCCCCAGACTACAGTTTCTTGTCCAGATAAAACCAGTACTGCCTCAGCATTAACAAGTCTCTGTTTCCAAATTGCTTTGTATTCCTTTTGGCTGCCTGTAAATGAAAAATGAATATGCATTTCTTTCAGTCTAAGTTTTACTTCTAAAACTTTAAAACCTAAAGAGGAAAGCTTGGTTTTTTAAGAGATGCTGAGATACGTTGGTTCTGACTGGCACCTCTATTCTTCTCCTGGCACTGTTATTTCTGAGGTCCAAGACAGCCTTTCTGATACAGAAGATCACTGACTTTCTTTTGTCTATTTTCATGGACATAGTCTATTCCATTTATTTGATAATTTATTTAATATTACCGGATTTTGTTCTGAGTAACCTTTCTAGAGGTTTTATTCATTTTTTTTTTTTATTTTATTGGTAGAAGAAATGTTTCTATTTTAGCAGAAACTTGATTTTCATAACTATTTTCTTGCCCTTAGAAAGTCTGAAATCCTCACCCATGTGGATGGATTTCAGGGTCACTAGCTGGTCACTCCTATAGTATGTAACACATGCTCCTCTAAGTTAGCTGGGTCTGTTCTATTTTATTCCCCCTGTGTTATACTCCTGTTTTACCACACCTCCCCTTCTTTCCCTGCTATGTTTGTCAGTTTCCTTTACATTTACATTTTGTGAACTACTCTGGATATCAAGGAGTTGTTCTAATGAAATGCCTTTTTTTGCAGCTACCAAAAGTGTATTCTTGCATGTCCGTCTTTTTGCATGCCCATCTCAGCATGTGGTTGTGCATGCTGAGTACTGCAGAATTAAGAGTGATCAGCATCTCTTGGGTATTTGGTCATAACTTGGCACCCTTGTTTCCCACAGGCATACTGTATATTTATAGTCAAATTTTTGTTTTCATTTTAATCACTTGGAAGTTTATTTTCTATGCATAGTTTCACTGTGTTCTAGTTTTGGTTAAACAACTTGCATTTCACAGTACACTGGACTCACTGCTGGATGATCTACAGTTACCTGATTGACAACAAAGACAGGGGGAGCACAGATGTGATATTATTGTCAATTTAACCTGTCTAAAATCTTTGCACTGAAGCATTCAAATACCCTATGGAGCTTATATCATTACATGACTATATTTCCAATAACAGCTAGACTGCAAAAGAATGTGGCCATAACATTTCCTTTCATGAATTTAACCTCATATGTTTATCGTGTATTTCCATGCCAGGGTCTAAAAGCCAAGTGATATAGACGATTTTGCTAATCTTATAGTGTTGAAAAAATATTTGCTTTGGAGAAATCGATAAACATTTCTGGCACGTTTACACAGCAAGAGTGTATCCTATAAGTTAAAACAGTCCTCCCACCTTCTCATTAAAAAATCATCGAAGACTCACCCTTTGCACATATGCTCATGAAAAAAGAAAATTATGACAAGACTAGACAGTTAAGAAATTCAAGCAACTTGTCGTGAGAGTCCATAGGGAACGCTACAGTCTGCTTGGTCCCAGAAAGAAGTGGTAGACTGAATGCCCTTCATGTCTACAATGTTCTTCCAAGACTTGTCGCTTCCATTGTCAAGAAGTATTCAGTCAAAAAGCATGGATTATTGTTATTACACCATGTGGTAAGAGAATTCCAAGATATACTTGATATTTAATATCCCAGAAGATTTATGGAGATACTGGTATAAAAGTACATCAGTATTGCAAGATCAAGGGTATATTGCTGCAAAAACACTGAGAGCATTAGGTGCCTAAATATGAAAGTAAAAATGCCATATTTGCTGTGGGTGGGCTGTAGCACTGGAGTTAAATACTTGCCCTTTGCAATTCAGATAACAAAATGCTTTAGGCTCTTGAACTATTTTTAAGTGTCACTCCTACTTGATTAAAGACTAGGATGTGTTGTGGACATATCAATGACAGGGTGTAACTTTTCACCTTGTTACATTACATTTACATGGGGACAACTCTGATAGAAGTTCCTCTGGGGATATATTTGATGCAGTGCAATAAAAAAAAAAAAAAAAATCAGTCATAATAAAAAAGTAACATGTTATTTGCTTCTTGTTTGGATAACTTCAGCATGAAAAACCATGGATTGAATTATAGGCTTTCACATTTGAGAGAATGCTGCAGAAAATTTTTTTCTCTCTGTTTTCTGATACCAGTTACTCAATAGCCCTCTCCTCTCCTGTAGAATACAAGCAAACTAGATATTCGTCTCAGTGAAACACTAAAGGGAGAGTTTGGGAGCTGTGAAACTTTTCCAGTTTTACTTCCTGAACAGGAAATGTACCTAAGAACTAAGATGTCTTTTCCCTTTGAGGTCAGTAAGGTACCCCAAAATTTGCAGACACTCATCTGGATTCATCTTCAGAGTTGACAGTTAATTGTCCATGGGTTTATAAAATAGTTGTTCGTATGATGAAACACTTGTGAACACATTTGTTTCTGATGATCACATATATGGAGATGATTGAATGACAGAAGCATTTATTCCTCTAGTAATCTCCTGGGATAGTTCTGAATACTTTTTACACAGTCTGAAAGGAAAGAAATAATGAAGAAAAATTTTAAATATATGTATGAGAAACTGAAAATTAAGTTTTAATGACTGAAAAATATCTAATTAATTTATTCATTTGCATTTTTTGCAATAGTTTCAGCTGTCATTTGGATTCTAAATATTGCTCCTTTACATTTCTATTCAGTTATGTAAAACTATGAGAAGATATCCTTTGATGTCATTTTAACAAGGTTCTAGTCTATGACTCCTTTCTCACCCCAAAAACTGCGTCTATTTGGTCAAACTCTGAAATGACATTGACCTCTTAATGGGGACATTATCAGCACACAATCCTGACACCGTTCCACAGAGACAAACCAGCTATCCATTATTCCCTCTTTATATCATTCCATCGTGATCAGAGCCAGATGCTGGCATACAAAGCTGCATCTGTCAGCACTCTTATGGCACTTTATTGTAACTTTGCCCAAAAAATTTCAATCGACTTTCAGAAGCAGCTACCCAGGGAATGCGTGGTATTCTGCTTCTGTAGAGAGGAACAGATCTCTTTCTTTGATAGTTCACTGCAAGCCACTCTGAGAAGACCAACTTGTGATACAAAAGAAAGCCCAAAGCTTTGTTGGTGTAAATGGGTGTAAATCCTTGACTTTAATGGAAATAAACCAATCTAATCTTTGAAGGCAGAGACTCTAGACTAACAAGAGTACTCTCACACTTGTATTATATTTTCTTATTATTGTTTCATATTATTACCATTTTATATGTTTTAGTAACCAAGTTCCAAAATCAAGGGTCATTTCAAAAGTTTCATTTTAACGGTACGGTGGAGACTCATCAAAGGACTCAACCACTTTAGTTTTGAAAAATTATTACAACAAATACTGATGGTATTTCAAGTAGGTTAAAAAAATGGAAGTATTACAGAGCTACACAAGCCTTCTTCAGTACTCAATATAACGGTGAGAAGTTAATTCAATGTGAAAAATATTTGCAGAATATTATTTCAGCAAAAAATAGTTTCAACCATATTTTTGAGGCATAGTTGGCAAGGAAACAACTCAGAAACCTAAAAACCATAAATTCCAAATGTCAGCTTATAAGACCATATGTTTCTTTCTCAGAGCTTGGATGGCTTCAAGTATAGGGAAAAACACAATTCCCAAAGGAAAAAGTCTCCTTTTCAAGCCTAGATTTATTATCTTTCAAAAATCAGTATATTGCAAAAGAACCCATACAATGATTATGTATATTGAAGATTTTGCTGAAAGTATTTCTGTTTGGGAAACATATAGGCTTAGTTATTTAATGGGCTGGGTTACGATTGTTGATAGAACTGAGATCATTTTATAAGCAATGTTGGTACAAAAGATTAGCACTGAAGTCAGCTACATATAGTTCTGCCAAACTTCAGCTGGTAGACTTCAAAGTTTGCCATGACAGGTTATTCTTCCAGTAAAGATGACTAGTTTAAGCAAAATGTTTCAGCCATTTCTAACATTTAGCAAGATATTTTGTGTTGACCTTTTTAAACTTTTCCTCCTTCAGTCCTTCCCTTTCAAATGTTTTAAGTGTTACTAAACTAGCTAAAAGTGGACATGCTAAAAAGCTTGAATTATTTGTTTCACAAGTTGGAACATTTACTCAGCAACATCCTGTTAGCAAATAGTATAGTCAAAAAGAGGTTGGGATTATCTACATGGATCCACATTTATGTACCTCTCAGTTCTGTCCTGTAGAAAGATTTTGGTGGTGTAACACTGAGCACTACAGAATCTATATTTTAAACATTTATCAACCTAGTACTCTCTGAAGACCTTAACCAATTGCTTAATCATAGAATGATTTGGATTGGAAAGGACCTTAAAGGTCATCTAGTTCCAGGCCCCCTTCAACAAAGCACCATCCAACCTGGCCTTGAACACTTCCAGAGAGGGGGCATCCACAACTTCTCCAGGCAACCTGTTCCAGTGCCTCAGCACTCTCTCCACGAAAAATTTCTTCCTTATATCTCATCTAAATTTAGCCTATTACAGTTTAGAGCCACTACCCCTTGTCCTGTCACTACAGGCCCTTGTAAAAAGACCACCCCACCCCATGTACCCCACCTCCCCACTTTGTTGTAGGCCCCCTTCAGGTACTGGAAGGCTGCTATAAGGTCTCCCCAGAGCCTTGTCTTCTCCAGGCTGAACAACCCCAACTCTCTCGGCCTGCCTTCGTAAGAGAGGTGCTCCAGCCCCCAGATCGTCTTCGTGGCCCTCCTCTGGACTCATTCCAACAGGTCCATGTCCTTCTTATGTTGGGGGCCCCAGAGCTGGACACAATACTCCAGGTGGGGTCTCACAAGAGTGGAACAGAGAGGGAGAATCACTTGCCTCGATCTGCTGGTCATGTTTCTTTTCATGTAGCCTGTGATACATCTGGCTTACTGGGCTGCAAGCACATATTGCCAGGTCATGTTGAGCTTAATCTCCTTACACAATGCCTGGTAAACCATGAAGTCCATCATGGAGTTGCTTAAGACAACCAATCCAACCAACTACATCCTAAATGCCAACCTTTTCAGGAAATTTTAAACCTTACATGTGTTGCAAGCGAACATCTTTCTTTGATGAGACATGACAGACCACAATGTTCTTCTTCAGTTAGTTGTATAAGCCCAGTATATTTATAGGTGAGCTGATGAACCCATTACCTTTAGAATATATTCCTGAAACTGTATTAGGGAACCTAACCACCATACAATGAGTCTCTCTCAACTTTAGTAGAAAGGAAAATAACTGAGTTCTATACAAATGTGCTTTTAAACAACTCCTGATGCTGAATACACTGAAACAAGAAGAATAAAAAATGTTTACTGAAGGGCTTCCAGTAAACATTCCTTTTCTTCTGAGTATTTCATTAACAATATAAAACCTATAGCTTAACTGTGGGACTGAAAGAAGTTAGTCTCCTCATCCAAATATAGATTATCTGTTTGTTGAAAAATTCTGAAGCTCAGTTTTAACAACAGAAATGGTACCCGGTCACCATACTGCACAGATAAGAGGAGCATAGACAAGATCTACAAATGCTTTGACAAGATACATTCTTTCATGAAGCATATCCAGCTTAGCAATAATTACTCACCTCTTTTGTGATGAGAACATGAAATGCAGAGGACAGAAGTGTGACGACCTGTGGCCTAAGAAGCATGTGCTCTCCCTGTATTTTGTACGCTCACTTCCTTATGCGTCTAATCCTCGTCCACTGTGGCAGGTCCATTCCTTTTGCCATTCTCTGTTCAGGCACTTCTTTCTTTTGCCATCCACTTTCTTTCTCCATGTATCTTCTCTGTCAAAAAAATACATGCAACTTACTGGTGTATACATGGAATGAGTCAAGACTAGCTTATTTATTCTTCATCAGGAAACGCTATTCTTCCCTGTGGTACTTCACTTATCTTACTCTCGTTTCACTTTGTCCTTCAATACACGTGACTGATTAAAAAGCACAATACAGTTCAAAAGGCTTTTGATGCCCACACATATTAAACCCAAACAATGTTTTTATCCTTTTTTTTAGTTAAGCTTGACAAAAAAATTCCTATCTATGTGCTATTCATTCATACAGTTGCTGGGGTTTGGGGAGTACTGCATTACTGGTAGTAGTTACAGTGTGAAAAAATATGAACCACTCGATTTTAATCCTGGAATATTTTCTGAGTTGTGTTGTCATCTTTATGCAGAACTGTAATACAGATGTTTGCAATTCATTGCACCTCACTTAGATACCCAAAGGTTAATTGCCAAACTTTAACATTTAACTGTTTTTATAGCCAATGGTATGAAATGGAGGCCTCCAGAGGACAATTTCATCCTAAAAAAGATGCCTAAGATAGATAGAAAAGATGAATCACCCTTTGAAGGTACCAATTTCCCTCCTTTGACTATAAATGGATCCCTTGGGTGACTTATCTACATTTAACTGTTTAAAAGTTAACTTTTAAATGCCTGTTTGAGAAAGAGCCTACATATACTCAAGAAGTATTCTAAAAATGTGCAAGCAAGGATTTCACTCAAATGAAGACTTGAAATGACAAGTTTTCAATAAGATTTCAAATGGTATTATCAGGAGCTGTTGGTTCACCCAAGAAAACAGCAGTGCCACTCTGAAAAACATGAATAGCAAAAATAGCATTGCTGTAGCATTTTGGGAGAGAGAGAAGCAGAAAAGAAAGAAATGTAGAGGGAAATAAATTCTTGAATAAGTATGGAAGGCATTTCCTGGCCAAATTTGCCAAACAAAAGAAGCCTAAACAATTATATCATCAGAACTAATCCCCAGACTTTGTAGCTTTCACTTTCATAACTTTAACCAAAAACCATAGAGGAGGCTTTGAACACAAGGGTTAGAACACATAAAAGTGAATCCCAGGACTTTCTGTCCTAAAAATAATCTCCTTATACAAAAGAGGATCTTTCCTGGGAAAAGGAAAGTGAAAGAAGAAACAGAAATTACCAAAATGTGGTTGCCTTAATCATTTTGTCCAGTATTACAGTTCTTCCTACCCTTTACGTGAAACCAGTAGTTTTAACTGAAATTGTTTCAGCCTGAAAGAGATCAAGCCATGTATCCTGCCTTGCTGTAGAAACCACAGCTGCTGAGGAGTATTGCATCAAACATATGTTTTAAAGGGTTTAAATAATAGCCTCAAATATCAATGTTTATTCTTTTAATATCACTATGTCATAATCTTATAATTCAAAAGAAATATTACAGCCATGGCGCGTTTGAAAGAAAGAGAAAGCTCACTGAGTTTGTTAATTACACAGAGCCTAACCTTCAAAAGTATTAGATACTTAACACCTACCTAATATAAAAATCTCATTGATTTCAGTGGGAATGAGGAACAGGAGTTAGTAGCCAACACCTCTGCCCTTTTGGGCCTTGTTACTGATATTTCATCTAATAAAATCTCTCACTGCTTTTCCCTCTGACTTCAAACTGCATTACTGAAATTCTATCTTCAGAAAAATGGTTATAGATTTACTCTCTCAGGTGATTGTCAAGTATAGATAAATATAGATGACACGTAATAATCATTAACGTCTTATTTCTCTCATTCTGGCAAAACAATTGAGAGAAGTGAGAAACTTCCTGACTTCTGGTCACAGCTATTTGTTTTCAGTTGAACTTTTAGTGATTTCTATACCAAACGTATTAATTATTAGTATCTGGAATTAGGTTTTATCAATGCTAGGCTGGTTTTGTTTAGCAATACCTGGCATATGCCCTCTTACTTTAAGACAACATAAAGTTTTAGCAGGTATACAGACAAACCAAACACAAATAACTCATAAATTACTGAGCAGTGATCCCATGGCATCGTCAGTGCCTATTACCCTTCATCATAACAGTTTATCAGTCCACTCCATTTTGTTTAATTATTAGCATCAAAATATGGGTTTTTTTCTCTGTTTTAATTATTTTCCTGTGGATACTTCATATTGTGAAAGTATGCATCTATACCAAACTACTGATATTCATGTTAACTATGCTAGGGGTCACTGTATATGATACCAATTTATTAACGATTATTTGAGGAGAGAGAGGAAGGCTAAATATGTTTTTTCATTTTATAATCTGCTTTTACATTCCTTCTGCATTCCAGGATGTAGCAATAACTGTAATAACCCATCATTTTCACTGTCCTAGGACTTAGTTCTTTGATATCCATCTTTCAATATTTCTAAACATAACATATAGGTTTATTCTTATGTGTTAAGTGCATGTGATAAATAATGGAAGTGGATAAAATTCAATTTTCAATTTTTTTAAATTCAATCTTTTTTAATGTCAAGACAGGCTGTGTAACTTCTTACATAATGTGTAATGACAAAACAGTTAAAACTTAACTTTTAACTCCTTAATGACTTCTATCTTCTGAACATAGATATTGGAACAGCTTTCACAATACACAGAGGTAAAGAGGGATTGTTTAGTGTGGTAAAAATCTCTGGAAGAGAATTCTCAACAGATATATTGCAGTAAGTGGATTTAACTGCTCAGCTGTGTCATGCAGCTGAGATAAATTGCATACATTTCTGGCTGGGACCAATATCATCCGCTGTAGGTTAAAACAGCAAAAAAAGATCCTACACATAACTCTACCCATGCCTTTTTTGCCTGCTTAATTAGTACACTTGTACTACTGTGAGACACAAACTCACAGGAAGAAAAGAAAAATCAAATTCCCAGCTGTGACTTTAATTTGATTTGGTGGTTGAGTGAAAACCTACCAACTAAGTGATGTTCACACAGCCCGCAGGACTCTCCACCAATGGAACATCACACCTGTTCAGTCACCAAATCAAATAGGGCTAGAAAAAGCATTTTCTTTTCAGAAACATCACTAAATAAATATCTATATGCATTTGTGCATATATGTGCATGCATATGTACACACATGCTCATGTGTGCATATATATGTAGCATATATTACATAGGTATAAATGTATATAAATATATATAAGAATGCATCATCAAAAACAAAGGATGAACTAAAATGTCTACATATCAAAAATACAAGACTATAAAATAGTTGCTCCTTTTTGGCTGGTGTCTTGAGAATGTAAATTTAATCCTTGACCCTTCTGATGGGTTTAGTTAGGAAAGAGTTAACTCACTCTACAGTGGCTGCTATGAAGCTATGTTCCTGGATTTTCTATGAGAAAAGTACAGATAAGGTCTTAGCTGGCACTGGGGAGTGCCTGCACTGGATACAAGGTCTTTCTCCACTTCTGATACTGCAGCTGCTTTCCCCGCTCTCACTGTCTTGCTACAGGCAGTGTAGGGGACACACAGTTCAGGCAGCTGACCCAAACTGACCAAGTATTTCATTCCATAATACACCAGGCTCAGTACATTGGTGGGTTGTGGGTCTGGGAGCCTTTACTCTCTTACACTTTCTTACACTTGCTAACACTCTCTCTAACTCCTCCATTATCTGCTTTGCTAACTCCTGTGTTGGCCCATTTAGGAGTGAGTGGGTGGATCTGTTAGCTTTCACAGTCAGGCTGCAGCTGATTGATAGGATTTGTTTGGAATCTGCTGCAACAGCCCTTGGACTGTGGCTCTCAGGCTCTCTGGCTCTGACTCTCATTTCTCAGGACCTGGTTATGCATTGGTCAGTGAGGGGTGAGCAATTGTATCATATTGTATCATATGTTTTATTTTCTATTATTTGAATTACTTAATAGTAGTAGTATTTGTGTATATTCATTTAGATCCAATTAGTAAATAATTCTTATCTCAATTTTATGGGCTTGATGATTGTCTTTTTCCTCTGATTCTTCCCCTCTGCTTGAGGAGGGGAGGGGGACATCTTTGAGAGTGTCTTCGTGGTGTTTTGCTAGCTGGAGTTAAACCACCAGTACTCCATTCAAAAGAACATTTAGATTTTCAGTCTGCATCCGTCCTTCCTATGCCTTCACTGTTAACCTACTGGTCCTTGCTTTTAGTTTAATAGATTAATACTAATAGGCCTCCCAGGGCTGTTAGATTACTTATAATAGGCTTGGTTTTGTTGTCTGTGTGTTCAGGGAGGAGTATCTCTCAATAATGTGCTTTACATGTAAGTTAGACACTATGTAGAGCTCCAATATTACCTGTGATATTTTTAATGTATTTTAAACCCAAATGAAACATGTAGATATATTTGGCATTGTCCATGTAAACTCTCCTTTTCCTATGCGTCATAATAGTAACTGGCTGATAGCCAGTGTAACTGAATATGAAAATGTAAAGGATTGTATTGCTACTGGTAATCATTGCATATACCATAGCAGTGTTTTTCCTTAAGTAATATCAACTTCATGCAAAATAAGAGTTTCACAGTATGTTGGGAAAATATTCATTTAATAAAGAGCCAGATCCTGAGTTTAAGTGAAAAACTGAAATATATGTTGGCTAGTAGGATAACTCTCCTTAAATGCTTCATTTTATTATCCATTAATTCCATCTGAACTCTCAAAAGTTGAGTTCCAAATAAATCATTAAGACCCTGTTTAAACTATTTTTTTCCATTTGACATAATTTTGTTATCTACTTTTAAGACTTGTGGGCTACATATAGATTAGTAGATCAAACTCAACTCAACTGCTGTCCGAATGTGATTCATTCTCTCCTAGAGAGCTCCATATCCATTATACTTTGTCAAGGTCAAAATGGAGTGGCTGCATCTCAGTGGCGTTCTGCTTAGCTCTTGATCTTCAGCTATTCTTTCCTAATGAAAAACAGTTTGCCCATGGTTTTTCATGCATGTATACTAAGTAGAAAAACCTTTCCTCAGAACAGTAAAAGTCTAATGTCTGGAGAGTAGCTAATAACAAGGGAGAGGCTCATCTTTATCTTCACACATCTTACACATCAAAACTGGAAGCCTGGAGAGAACAGTGGGACTCTATTAAAGACTTCAATCCTCTAAAAGCAAATTTGGCAGTCTTACCTCATTTTGCTGATACATGTTTTGTTCCAAGCTTCATGAAACATTTGATTTGAATTTACTTTTCGTAACAAATGATGCTGCAATAGCACACTTACTTTATTTCAATTATTTCTGCTGCCATTAGGAAAAGATACAATACCTGGGCAGAGTGAGATGGATCTGAAGACATTTTGCAGTGCTGTTTGAAAGACACTCTAACAAAGTGTTGGTGCTGTTGGAATGTAGAACTCCTGCCATTCACATACCGATATGTGGATATGAGGAATTGCACAGCTGTAGGAATGGTGTTTCCACATACCACTTTCTGTGATGGCATTATTTATCCCCATATACAATTGGTATATTCAGTCATCTACAATGCCTTTAGTTGTTTTAGAATAATAGTAATTTTAGAATAATTTAAGAAATATTTTCATTTATTCCATGATCCTTTGGTTTAGAGAAATAAATTTAGAGATTTTTATCTATGTCAGTTAAGGTCATTGCAGAGAAATTGAACAGGGCAGATCAGGGAAAGAAGAAAACCCACATGATTGCTGTTATAAGAAATCAATTTATCCTCAATGGTTGGACATGACATCTTTGACACATGTAGAAACACTCTGCCTAGATTGAGAAAAGTAAGGTAATTAAAGTTTGTCTTGTATTTCTTATCATGTAATATAAAATCTAAAATATTCATAAAGTCAGAATGAATTTCTTCATGACATCTCAAGTGATTTAATAAACATTGATGACAGAAGTTTCACAGAGCTGGAGGACTGTAGCTTATTTTCAATGAAGTATTCATGTTACCATCTAGTGTCTTATGGCTTCTACTCATCTTTGCACCATATTTCTTTCCTTTCAGGCACTCTTAACATGACACTTTTTCTCCTGGTATGCATATTCCTATGAGACTAAAGTCTAAACATTTCACTATTTCAGTTTCCATCGCCTGTAATTTGTTGCCCGATAGCTGTTTACAACTGATATCTGTAGCACAACTGCATGGACAGATTAGGTATAGAAATGTATGCACATTTTCGTGTTTGCAGTTACGTCTTTTGGAGTAATCAAACCCTAATAGAAGAGGGGGGAAAAAATGAAGCTTTTAGGCTTATCTCATAGTAGAAAAATCAAGACTACATTTGAAATGAGAAGCAAATAACTATGCAGACACTAAATTTCAGTGCTCTTCTGTAGCTTCTTTTTTAAAGCAGTAAGATAACTGTATGTCTAATAATAATAGTGGTAATCTGGATAATGACTTCTCATGATTCATGGACTAATCTGATTGTCCACTGGGATCATTAAAAATATCCTGCCTTCCTCTCATTTACATCATGGATATGTGTCCAACTGGCCACTGCTGGAGTCAAGAGAGTAGACACCATTAAACTTAATGGTCTGATCTGCTGAGGCAAATTTCTCATTTCTATTTCTGAGTTCTCTGTACTGCAGAAAACCACTTGTGCTTTATAACTTACAGAGGAAAGAAAAAAGAACAGAAATTTGACTCAGGATATCCCCTTTAACATATTTCATCAAAAGAATAGATAAAATATTTATTCAGCTACTGTCCTTTGCATTTCCATCAAAGTGAATAGAGAGACATTTAATAACACATGGAAACATTAAAGAAGCTTTTTATCAGAGTGGATAGGAACCTGCTCAGAACAAACATTCTGGCCTAAGGGAAAGTTTTTGATCTATGAAGCTTAAGCTTTTGGTGCTTAAAACACTCTTATATTGGATCATGTGGTCAATTTGCATGAAATAAATGATTTGCTTAAAACTTGTAAAACTATAAAATAGAACTTGACAAGTCATTAGCAATAAGTGGTATCGCACTGGCATTATACTAACACTGGTGCAATCATTAGAAAACTGTTACTACAGCAAAGAACAGGAAGATAATGGGGCCAGCCTATACTTTGACCTAGAGGTGTTAGATCATTGCCCCATACAGTAGATATCACACTATGGTCCAAATTATTGGCTATCCTTCTTCATTACTGATCTAGTCAACATTTTGAGTCACTGCCCTTTATCATCTTTCACAGAAAGCCATTAGTCCAAACTGTAAAATTTATCACTTTTTCCACTGAGGAATAGGTGATATAGTTTAGGTAAAAACAAAGAAAGGGGGGGAAAAAACCCTAAAGTCTAGGACTTTAATCAAAGTTAGCAGAAAGAAAAATATTATTTACCTATTCTTCTTTAATTTTTATATTGCTTTTATTTTCATTCTGAACTAGAAATTAAATTAATGAAGTTTATATTGACAGAGGTTATGGATATAACCTCTATTCTGCTTGGAAACATGGTATTCAGCATCTCATTAGCTCAGGTTGCAATTTCAAGAACACTTTTAAGACATAAAATGTTTGGAAAATCATGGCTAGACCTCTGGATTCCTGAAGTTTGTCTACCATTCATTTTAAGGCTACAGTCATTCTGTGATGAGATTGATAGATTCAGTTATGATTATTGCAAGGATAGGAAATCCATGTAAAACCTAAGATTTTTACCATTTGTTGCACACTGCATTCAGTGCATTGATTTTCTCAATATGTCGACATTTTGTCAGTGGCTTGGGCATGTGAGTCGAGTTTGAGCAGCTCCATGTGTGGTATTTTATACAAATTACCAGATGATGAACTAAAAAACATGCTTGCAAATTATTTGCCTGCAATTCTACATATGCTGATGAGATACGATAACATTAAGACCACGGTGCTCAAATCTCACTTCTGCCTTCAAGATGATGTTTTTCTCATGCATTCCCCATGAGTACACATACCTTTGCAAAATGTGAGGGGTAAGTATGACACTTTCCAAAGCTCATTAAGATCTTAATTTCACTTCTGAGTCTATCATGATGCATGGCTTTGAGTCTCTGATGTGGAGCTGGAGCTGAGATTTAACAGCCTGATTGCATGTGGACTCTCGTGCAGTGAATGTGGTATGGTACCTATGACTGTATTGGTATTATATTTAACTAATTAATTTTATTCCACAGTACACAACAAATTGTTCTTTCCAAATGACAATGACATGATAGGTACTGAGCATAAATGTCAGAAAAAGAAATTAAAGAAAATAAGGAGACTGCAGACGGGTGTTATAAAGCAGAAAAGAAGCATAAGTAATATAAGACTGCAATAGAACCATTTCTGAGTCTCTGAAGAAATGGAAAGTATTTTGGATAAAGCATGATATCTACATATAGGCTAAGACAGCACAGAAAGTCCTAGTTTAATACTATGAGAGAGATTACAGTTCAACACTCTCAGAGAGCAGAGGACTTTCGGTCAGAACCTGGAATCAGAACCTCGTCAGCATTTACAGTACATGACCTGGTTGGTACTGGCTAATTAAGAATAATCCTTAAGGATGAGAAACATAATAATTTATACTGATGTTTCAGGAAGTTCATAATAAGTGGACTTGAGGGAACAACTGAAGATCATTTGTTTGACAGAAGAAAATAAGCTTGTACTGTAGAAGAGGCATCATGAATATGTAACCTTATTATCACAGTATTATTCTTCAGACTATTTTAGACTAATGAAGAAAAATAGAACTGTAAGCATTTCAGCACATACTTGAGTCACTTGGACTTCATTGATTTAAAATGTGCCTCATAGAAATAAATTACTTTATTTGTTGAGAAATACATTTCCTTCCTATGGTGTCTGAAAGATAATCGCTTTTATGCAGAGTATAATATTTTAAACATGAACAAATCTGAAGGGAACTCAGCTTCCCCATGAATCTGCTCAGCATGTTAGTGAATATATTTACTATGCTTCTTAACCTCTATACTCATGTGCAGGACATAAGGAAATGGTACCACCTCGTCTTCTTCTAGAACATAGTCCAAGAAATAAACCAGCAGCTATTGAAGGCAAGTTTGAGTTTTTTTCCTCCTTTACTGGCTTCTACTCATTAACTTGACTACCTGTTCTAATGGATTTCTTTAATAAACATAACCTGTATTACAAAACTCATCACACTATTAGACCTGGGACATGAATAGTACAATCATATTTGTGTGACAAGACCTAAATATTCTGTACAGTTGTCCCACAGATGGCTCAAGGGATTTCCTGAGTAGAATAGATTACAGGATCGAGGCCCAATTTGTAAAATGCTTTGAATGGCATTCAGCCATAAGTTGCCATCTAACTGTAAACATAATCAACATCATCCTCTTAATATACTTTGGATTACTCTTTCAGCTATTGTTATACTGTAATGTTTCTGTGTATTATCTGCAATAATGAACATAATATTTCTGTCTCTGCTTTTATCAACCCTATTCCTATTTTTAAAACCCTTGAAAGAAAAATACGAAGTCAAATCTTACCTTCAGAATATGAAAACTCAACCCCTGCAATTGAAATGTATTGTTTACAGTCTAATCATATCAGTCAAATAATTGAAATATGCATTTTAATTATAAAATTAACTATGATGACTTAAAACTGCTACTGCAATATACATTCTTGATCTCTACACCACACAATTTAATAATAGAAAACATGTGAGTCTTTTCATGCAATTATATAGCAGTTTTTGTATAATACTTCGGAGTCATTCAGTCACACCATGGCACTTGCTAATTTCTCTCACAGAGGTCTTAGTTCTATGTTATCCAGACAGCAATTGCAAATCTAAGAGAAAAACAGATGGGATGGCAGCAGAATAAGTAACAAGAGCTTTAAGATTTGCCTGCATTTGGAAACGGAAAATGAGAGTTACATTTTGGCAGAACCTATGACTAAAACAAAGAGTTAAATTAATTAGATATTTCTGTAATGTGATTATTATGAATCAGAACATTTGGATAAAAATAGTTACATGGCTTATTATTTCTTTCCCCAAAATCTCTTTGCATCAAATGAATATTCCTTTATAAACATACTATTTAACGGAGTATAAAACTGTAGTTAGTCTGACACAATACAGTGTATAAATAGATTTGAACCCTGCTGATCAGAAAAAAGAAGTCACTGAAATGTTAAACACTGTTATCCACCAATTAAGCATAATGGAAAAAAGACATAATAGTAAAAGACTGCTGCATTTGTTAAGTGATAAACATAATCTTTAAATATAACAGTTATACAACATAAACTTGAATCAAATTTACATTAAGTCCTTGATTTTCAAAATCATGAGGAGCATGCAATTACTGCAATTGCACATGGAAATGACTATTTATGACCAGTTACACATTTATGTGTTTCATTAGATCATTTATGCATGCAATTGAGGCAATTGTGAATGTAAATTAGATACCCATTTGGCAAACAAATTGGGGGGGCAGACTGTTCAGAATCATACAACTAAATTCCCTTTAAGGCTCAGGGCCAGTCACTAGGATACAATATTTTTCACACAAGAGTTCTGGAGGAAATGAATAAGGAAGAATTATTTGCAAAATGTTGCTGTGAAAAGCTCTTCTATTGCACTATTTTGTGGTTTCCATATATGAAAAAAAAACGCCACCGTGCCTTTAGGAACCCTAAACCCTGAAGCTTTATTTCAGCCATGAGGAAAATAATTAAGTAATTTGTGAGAATATTTGGCATGATATCAGAAGTGGAAAAGAGAAGTAGGTAGATAAATTTAAATTTCTGAAATACTTGGAAACATCTGTCTGTGACTTCTTAATGTTTACATATCCTTATGACTGCTACATCAATAAATAGCACTGATCAGGTGAAGGGACAGACTGAAACAAAAGTTTCATATCATCAATACAGTTGAAGATATATACTAAGTTCTCAGAATAGGGACAAGTAAAAGCATTTGTTAATTGAGAAATGTACTTTATACAACATGGAAGGACTGGCCCAGACTTTGACAGAAGCAAGCAGCTGTGAATAAAGGTAAAACTCTAGGAAGCAATAGAAGGGTTGTCACACAGAAAATTTATGAAACTAATCTATTTAGACCCTAGGCTTTCCAACTCAGTGATATTCAGACACTAAATAGAAAACCATGCAACTGGCAAAGGCTTAAAAGATTTTACTCTTTTTCTAGACTGAGATGTTTTAACTGTTGCCCTGTTTTGCCACTGCCTTCTTTGGCAATCTTGGATCATTCTTGATTTCTGATAAGGTGAAAATAGTGGCAGTATACGTGCCAGATGCCTCTAACATTTTTAGATTGTCTGATACTTTCAAATAGACAGTTTTTCCTGGATAGTGTCCAATGCCCAGTAGAAATTATGCCCTGCTGAACTCTTGAGGCCTTAGAAAAACAGCATATTGTTATTATGTATTAAATCTCAACCTTTCTCTCCTTGTCATTGTCATTTTCTCTTCCTTCACCTCCACACTAAATCTTTTGGAAAAGGGATGATTATACAAGACAATCCTAATTTGAACATTATATTCTAGTAGTATGCAATAAATTGCATTGAAGTGTGTGCATGTCAATTGAACTTTTCAGATACCCGCTTGTCAGAAAGGAAAATGCTTTATACTCATCTAGTCAGAAGGGAAAAGAACAGATCATTGCTCTCCTATTTCATGGTGGTTTGGCTCATTTCAAAAAGCACTGCTGTCTTGAGATCTTATCCTTGAAGTTCAATGAAGAGTTTGAAGTTTTGTGTCACCAACAGCAGAGAATAACAAAACAAAACAAAAGATCCTGTAACAATAAAGAGAAAGAGGGAAAGGGAAATTGTGAAGAGAAAAACATTTGTGAAGAGAAAAACATTGATTCCTAAGTTCTACTTGTGTTCCAAGCTTGGAAACCTTATTTGGCAAACCGTGAAGTAAAATAACTCATTATAAATTCATTATCTTACCTTGTTCTGGAGCTTTCACAAGGACTTGAAAGCAGTGCTTTCAGCTTGGCTGACACTCTGATGCTGCTGTCTAGGGAGGACAGTGATGCTGGCTGTAATTTGAACAGATCTCTTCTCCATGGCCATCTGAACTTGGACTGTAACGCTTCTTTCCTGACTTTAGTCTTCTCCACCTCTTTTTAACACTGGCTTTCTTCTATTTTGTTATCCACTGACATGATAAAAATTACCTACATTGTACATAGATTTTCTGTATCTCTTTCTCAGGTCTTGACTTTTTTGTTCAGATCACATAGCATTTAGTTTCCACCATTTCCCCATTCACCTGAGAAGGACTCTCCATTCTGATAGCCTTCCCATGTTATGCTCACTGACACTGCAGGGTAATCTCTCAGGAGGATACTACAGTTAAGCAAGTAACATTGAAACTAAGCTCAGAGTGTTGTTTAGTTATTAGTAAGGCTTCATATTAATCGTTCCAGAATAGTATGTCTTTACTTGCTCACAAGGTCATAACACCTTTGTGAGAAACCTTTATCAAAGCCTTTCTCTCAGTGGAAGGCATCTTAATGCATATTACATATGATCTCAGACAGACTATGCTTTGTAATGCTTTGAAGAGCATTGTATCACAAAAAACTTTGAACAGTATTGTATCTGAGTATTATTTTCCAGGTTATATTGTCCTAGAATATTTTACTTATATCTTTGAGTAAAAGAGCATTTATTGAAGAAGAGTCACCAATACAACCATTCTGATCTGTTAATGGATCGTGATGGCTCTGAAATATCCCCTCCTTTGACTGAAGTATGCTGTCTGTTCTTCGCCATCTTCCTGATATCTCTGATATTAAATGAGGTAAAAAAAAAAAAAATTAAAATCTCTGCAATGTCTTCAGAGGATCTCTAAGAAAAAAATAATCTCCAGATCACAGTTTGAATCCTCTAATTACAGATTTTGCAGAATGTAGTGAAGTGAGTTGCTGTGAGATACGTTTAACTTCCTCCAAAATGCCTGTGGAGCCTAAATTGGCATTGAAATAGAAATCTGCATCTATCTTTGTTGCTGTATACAATGTACACCATCTGACTGTCTTAAGAAGAATTTCTAGTCTATACCTCAGTTCATGAATATAACATTAAGGGATATAACCAAGAGTGTCTAAATTACTAAAGCCAATACAAATTTTGAGAAAGCTCCCTTGATGTACAGAAGTGTATAAATCTTCTACAAATCAATCTGCCTCTGTACAGTTTTTCAATGGACTTCTTCTCTTCCTGACATGGATTGCTCTATAAAAAATCTTTTTTCTTTTGTACTATAAAATCAATTACCCTTAAAAAATCCTTCTAGTGTAAGACAGTGATTCAAGATACAACAGAAACCTTTCAAAAATGCTAAACTTGGAAAATTTCTCCCAACTTAGAATATTTTTAATAATACTGACATGATTTGTGTATGAAAATCCATTTATGATGAATTTTATCCCAGGGAGAACAAAAAGCAAGAAAAAAATTTGTCAGAAATATCATAATACAATGGGCTACTTTTAAATATTGTTTATTAGAAGAAACAGTTTAGGTAGCTTTAACAGGGTACTGTACATACAACAAAAAAACAATTTTGGCAGGGAATATTGATCCTACATCTCCATGAGTCTGTACTGGAGACAGTAAAACCTTTGAAATAATATGCACAATATTTCAAAGTGAGTTATTTAATGATTTAGATTAGACAGCAAACTCCAATGGTTTAGCTATGATGAAAAAAGCCTAAATCTTCATTGTTTCAGAAAGCCCTTGACATTTTATTTAATGACATGAAGCTCTTCCATACTACTTTTATTCTAGCATAAGACAGAAAAATTTAAATAGACAGTGGGGAAAAAACTTACTACAATATAGGAAAATTATGTATAAAGATACGCATATTTTGATTAGACATAATGTTTTCTCATTTAAAATATTAGATTATATCTTTAAAAATAAATTCATCAAAGTCTACCCAATAAAACAAAACCAAGTAAGTCTGAAATTATTTTAATTTCTTTTTACTGATTCTCAACTGTTACAGATAAGCAATAATCTTTTAAAGGTTCACAGAGTGGGAGGAGTTGGAAGGGACCTCGAGACACCATCTAATTCAACCCCCCTGCCAGAGCAGGATCCCCTAGAGCAGATCACACAGGAACAAGTCCAGGCGGCTTCTGAAAGTCTCCAGGGAAGGAGACTCCCCCACTGCTCTGGGCAGCCTGTCCCAGTGCTCTGTCACCCTCACAGGGAAGAAGGGTTTCCTCACGTTCAGGTTGAACCTTCTGTTTTCCAGTTTATGGCCATTGTCCCTAGTCCTGTCACTGGACACCACTGAGAAGAGCCTGGCCCCCTCCTCCTGACACCCACCCTTTAGATATTGATAAGCATTGATAAGATGCCCCCTCAGCCTCCTCTTCTCCAAGCTGAACAGACCCTGCTCTCTCAGCCTCTCCTCATATGAAAGGTGCTCTAAGCCTTTGCATATGTTGCACATGCCAATGGAAAATATGTGGATTAAGACTCTCTGGGCTTTCAAAGGCAGAAATTCCATATTGCTTTGGAAAGAAAAGGGAAACCCTTGTAGAAGAGGTACTGCAAAGCCTGGTCATCCTCCTAGGAAAGAACTCAGACACTGTTGCTCAAAAGTACGCACCATATAAAGCATCATCCAACCCTTCCCAGCATTGGTAACACAACTGGTGCTGCTGTTGGTTCCTGTTGCCTAGTGGGAATGTCAGTCACAAGGAGGGAGAAGGTTAACTCTGCTGCCTTAGCTGTGTTGGTTTGGCTCTTGCTAGGGAAAGTCATACCATAAAAGGTCAATGTTCCCCTGGGAATTTAATGCTTCATCATAATCATGTTTGCATCATATTTGCCATTGACCATTATCCAATGGAGTTTCTATAGCTGGTCTTGTCACGGAATTTGGCATGCCCTCTCTTTTTTCCTTTGGCACATGTATTCTGGCTTCATTACTCTTGTATTTGTACTCCTTTGCTCCCCACTGTGTTGTTTACTCAGGGCAACATATGGGCCCATGCTATTAACTAACACTTTTGGTGCTTAATTCAACAGAGCCAAGAAAAAGGAGCATATAATCAGTCCAGGAAGAAATGAGGAACACTTATGTGGGTCACATGAAAGCACTAGGAATTTTAAGCATGATATTGCTATTACATACTTTCTGCAGACCTCAGAAAATATCTCCATAAGCAATCTTCAAAGCTGCCAAATAGTATTTCAGATTGGGATTTGAAAACAGTGAAATTGTTTCAAAAAGCAAAATCAGGCTGGAAAGATTGCCTGAGACTTCAGGGTGTACTATGTCTCCAGTGACCTGTGTGCCCCATTAGTCTTTCACTAGCTCAGTATGAGAACAAAATGTATTGCATTATTCTGCTGAAATGAAATGGTGCGGTTTAAACAGAGCTTTGCAATAAAGGCACTTAATTTTGGCCTAAGCACTCACCTGTAAGTTAGAGAGAGTACATGTCTGTGTTAGTGCGTGCACACGTATATGTGTTTGTGTGAGAAATTAAGCCATATTAAGAATTTAAAATTAATACTATTTAGGTTTCTTTGATCTTTCTTGACTTTTCAGTAGTTTGGCTGAGAAAACAACTGGACCAACAAGGACACTCTTACTCCAGAAAGGGATTTTTTTTTTTTTTTTTTCAAAAAGGCAGCTGAAATTTAGATTTCATTTTAAAAATATAATTTCCCATGACTTCTTAAATGAAGCAGAAGTATTCCCTTGTATTTTTTTAATTCCTCAAATATATTTTTAAACTCAAAGGGGCCTTATTGTGTGAATATGTGTTTAGTTGTCTAGAATCCAAACTGAAACTGACAAGTCATTGTCATTCTCTGCCCTAAGTAACAGGCAAAGGGGAAAGAAATGTCGCCAAAAGCTTAAAGGTAATAAGTCATTTTAATATTTTAAATAGCTAGGTCCCACTGAAATCAACAATAAAATTTTCATTGAGTTCAGCAGGGAAAAGATTGCAGTCACTGATTAAAACAAAGTGAGAACAACCATAATTTCTTCAAAATTCGTAAGAAAATACAATTTCAAAATTACAACTTGGTTTTTTTTTCCCCTCCCCGAATGGTCTTTTAAAATTATGCCAGTGACAGCTTTAAGTGTAGAGAGATGCTTGCAGAAAAATGGAATGAAGCTTTACCTGGAATGAAGTTCTAGACTGAATTATAATTCTCAGAAAAAGCTAAATTAAAATTTGGTTTGCTCTGTTTTGTTTGTAAATGAGTATGTACCTCTCTCTGCTGTTCCTCATTTCTGCCAGGACCAGAATCGTTAGGCAAGAAAAGCTGTTGTAGTATTTCACAAAGCCAGGCAATATCCAGTGTCTCTGACAAGGGCTTTTCTCCTAAGATTTCCTGACAACAGGGTTTTAGATAAATGCAGATAAGCCTTGTATAAGTATCTGAACTTTAGAAGGCTTATCTGAACCAAAATATCTCCAAATTTCTAGCTTTCATTCCCACTAGTTAGTTTTTGTTCTGTGTATGCCTCTCCACAGGAAGATAGTGGTGTCTGTATTTTGCTGCCCTCCTTACCTCAGGTTCTCAGAGATGATGGGATGAGCTGACGAGTCCTTCCAGAGTCAGCGTCACTGTAAGCACATGGAACATCTGGAACAATGTGGAGAAGAAACTCTTAGAGCACCTTCCTCTTCCAGTTCCCGGGCAGCATTCCCATGACACTATGCCCAATAACTCGTGTGCATCCCTAAATTTAGCTTCCACTCAGTGCAGGCACAGTAGCACAGTGGTCTTACCAGGCTTGTTTTCAAGTGCTGCATTGTTAGCATGTTTCTATTATCTCCCTCCCCCCTGTTGTCCAAGAATTATTTGATGTCCCATGAGAATAACACAAAGACTTTGTCAAAGTTACTAAAGGCAATTCAGATAGATTGAAACATTTCTTGCCTGGTCTCTGTTGAATTTTACTTGGATTACCACCAATGTCCTTAGTCCCTCAACACTTACTGAGAAATAATTCCATCTCAGATGTTTCTTTGCTTTAGGGCTATTCTCTTTGGTCCAGTCACTTCTCAAGAAAAGTTATATGCTGCTTCTTTTTTCCCCCCAAGGAAAACTTTTTTACCTGAATTTCCCATTCAGTAGCACATCGCTGCTTTAATTTACTCTTCTCATGCTCAGTGGTTTCCTCCTTGCACTACAAAAAGCTCCACTTCTGCATAGAGTCTACAGAAAAAAAAATGACTAAATGCAAAGTCCATTGCTCTCTTGCTGACCAATTCTGTCATCTTGTACTCTGACACCTTCATATATCCCGCTTTCATGATTGTAAAGGCATTGCAGGCTTTTGAATGTGAGGTCTTTTTCACCCTCTGCGTAAAGATGTGGTTCAGGACTAGTGAACTGTAACTTGGTGAAAAAATAGCATTGATTATACTATCATATCCCAGAAACAATAACAACAGATTTTTTCAATAGTCAATTGCACTTGTATTCCATATTGTAATCAATTCTGAATCATCAAAAAATGCATACTATGATACCTCTTTATGCAACAGATCCATGGACATTTGCAGTGTTGCTATCGTTCCTAGATAAAAAAAAAAAAAAAATAAGTGCTTTCAATTAACAGATGAGGTTCATATTTTACAGTGCAAAAGACCTGTCTAAGTTCCTATTTAATTATTTGTTCTGTCCCTTTATTTAGCTGTGTACATATCTGGAGAAAACCCACTGCATTTACTGCTTCAGAAATGACAATTTTTTCTGGTGTTAAATATGCACTTAATATGCAACAATCTAAATGTAAGCTACTCACATCGAGAGGAAATAAATTTATTCAAGAAATGGGATTGCTTCCTTAAATCAGAAATAGCTCTTTCCATAATATCCGTTTACCAAGTCCATCATTCTCATTTACATAAATGTTTGTCAGTACTAGCCGTGAGGGACATCAATGGGGCTGGATGCAGCTGAGATGTGAATGGAAGCCCCGTGTCTGTTTTTCTCAGACTTTACCAAGAGTGCATATCTTGCATTTGGCAGCACTAATGGGGAATAGGGGCCACAGTCCTATAATACCTCTATGTAATGATCCTCTAGAAAATTCATAACAAATATAGATGTCTCTAGGCTCCCAGGACACTCTGAATATTGCAATGTGAGAGTTTGATGGAAGAAAATTACGTCAGTGGAATTAATTGGTGGTATGACTTAGCAATAAACACTCTGCAGTCAGGGTTGTAGATTCCCTGTGCTTTAGATTATTTGAAGCAAAAACTCCTGCTACTGCCTCTACATCCTCCATACAAAGCTCCACTTCCCAAAGTTCCATGTCTCAGCTCATGACTCTCAAAACACATATGGCTCTGAAACTTGTTCTGAAACTTGGAGCAGATTTCATGCAGCTTAGCTGGGCCCCAGAAGCATGAAAAATGCTACAAATTCAAAGGCAGAAAATGGTCTCTTGTTGCCTGTGAGAACCTTGGCCTTACAAATTATTCCTGTGCATCACCTAGCACCAGAAGTACAAGGAATTAAGAGTAATCTAACCAGAAAAGTGGAGCTTTTAACAACTCCACCAGAACTGAAACACTCAGAAAAAATGGAAATCATGGATGTACCCGCAGCAATTCAGTCTGTAGTTGTGAGGAGTAAAGGGTAGTGGAAGGAAGACAGAAGGAAGCTTTTTTCTGACAGTAAGTGGTAGACTTGGTATGTTTAACAGTTTTGGTTAAACCAGAGAGAGTAAGCAAACAATTAAAACACACTTTAGAATTTAGAAGAGTTGTACATTTCATGTGGAAATGAAACACTGAAAAGTCATAGGTGTCACAGGAAAGTAGAGCTGCGAACAGCTTGTCTGTAATCTGAGGCTGAAGAGTCTTTCATCCTGAGGAGGCAACCACAGTCCCTAATATGAGGCTCTGCAACAACATGTCAAAGAGACAGAGAGAGAATCTTGGAAACCCTAGAGATAGAAAATAATAAGAGTATTAAAATGTACAAACAGATGAAGCTCAAAATGAGCTTGTGCAGGATGAGCACTATTCTGATGCTCTCTCTGTGCTTAAGAAACCCAAGCATCATAAAGCATGCTCATGACACAAAGGAATTTGAAGCTTGGAATTCCAGCACACTCAGGGTTTCGGCAGGGGGAATTAAGCACACAAAACACTGGGAGAAACATTCTGTAAAACACATGGAAGGATTTTCTGCTTCATTTTGTCAAGACAATACCAAGGAAAACACATTGAACAAATATGTTCAAGACAAAAAAGCACCGCAACACGTCAAGATGAAGCTTAATGTTAAACATAATTGTCAGAAAATCAACCGAAGTGGTGTTTGGGGGGACCCTGAATGTTGTTAACTGCATTGCCTCCACAATAAGCAAAACAACTTTATGAAACCACCACAGACAGTCTGTGAGATTCATGTACTGTACAAACCCAGTAATTTTTCTATCAAACATACACGCATTTTGGTTTGGTTTAGGAAGCATCCTGTGCAGTATTTCAATTAATTTTTTTCATTCCCTGTTTGTATATGTTTTTCATGCAGAAGAAAAGCCTATTGTGGTAGCCAGAGAAGCGAAAAGTAAGTTTCTTCATTTTTCCTTTATCTTCGTGTTAATTTATGCAAGGGATAATAGCATATCTGCTTCTTGGATCTGTTGGCTTCAGAAAATATTCCCATACCTTAAATATTTTGCAAGAAAAGACTCTTGCTTAAAGGCTTATGGTCCTGCGTTTTTGCTGGTTTGTATGGTAATAAAACGTGGTTTCTTATCCACATTCATAACAGTAAAACATCCCAAAAAGAAAACTATAGTTTCACTAACTACATCAATACCCAAAGCCATGCAGCACAAACTGAAGGTAACAGACCTGGCTTTTTGTGGATGAGCAGTCAAAAAAAGCATTTAGATTAGCTATTCTTGTACTCTTGTATTCTTCTCCATCAAAATGGTGATTCATTTCCCAAAGGAAAAATAAGAATTATAGATTCCTCATTTCTGCTTCTGAACTCTCAATTTTCTAATTGATAACATTCATGGAATAAGTCATTAAATTGTTTTAGTTTTTGTAAAAAAAGCAAAACTTTATCCTTATTAATTGAAAAAACAGTCAGATGCTTTTAAAAGAACAAGTCATGTTCTTTTGTAGATGATGCTTTAGCTGCATTCTCCATGAATAACAGAAGTCCTGTAATGACAGTTTCAAAGGTTCAATTCATAAAAAGGGTTATAAAGAGGTATTATATATGCAGGCTTTTCATGATGTTCTGCACTTATTCCCAAGTACCACTTGCAAGTCTTGCTGTCATTCAGTCAGATTTTATAAAAGAAGTAGAACAGGTGCATGGCTTCTGAACCACCACAATAAACTCTTAGTTGCACCAGGTTAATGGGCATAATTTCTTGAATTAGCACTTAAGTAATTATCTGGTGTACATACTGGTTCCAGTTCTACCCTTAGCTGCACATCTACTCTCTGAGTATTAAGCTGTGTGTCTGACACACTGAATAAAGTCCTAAGTAAGTGAGCAGCTTATAAAATCTAGACCCTACTACAGTTAGTCAAGGATTACCGTATCTTGGGAATATCTATATGTATATGTCTATATATAAAAATAGTAAGAAAAATTTTTATTTTCTTTTTTAGAGAGAAAAGAGGAAAAGAAAAAGACAGATGTAAAGAGAGCTACAACTGAAACTAAGAAGAAAGGTATGGTTTGGGAATGTTTCTTATTGATCTCATTCAGCTTTTACTCACACTCTGGCTAAATTCCCTTTTTTTTTTTTTTTCTTGTTAGGTTAATCCTACACTTCTACACTTCTATCTCTGTATAGTCCTTCTCTTTGTTGCTTAGTCACTATTTACGTGTAACCACTTTTTCTGTATCTGATGCCTGATATGTTCAGTGTCCAATAGACATTTCTAGACTCTTTCCTGACAAATAAAAGTCCTGTTTGGTGGCCATCTATGGGCTTGTTAAACAATTTAATGGAGTCTTTGTATATAGCAGGACATAGTGATAGTACCATACACAAAACTCAGGGTAGATGTTACTCGGCTCATGGTAAGCCACTTTTTGAAGATGGGTGGGTTTTTTTAATTTTTTCTTTCTTTTTTTGATAGAATCACAACCCAAACTTGCTGTGACCAAATTGCAAAACCATCTAAATAACATTTTGGATCATTCGTTCCCAGGAAGCATCTGAAATCTGCTAAGGTCTTGCTTTCATGGGAAAATATTTATGTCATTCATTATTTATTAATGATCTGATTGCTACTGGAGCTTAAGCTAAAAGGTACCACATTCATGCACTGATGATTTTCACCTAGTCTTTGATGAATTATTAAGGGTCCAAATCATCCATAGTTGATGCATACTGATTAATTTTCATTTTCAGCTGATTGCTCTGTGGCTACTTGGGTGCAAATGTTATAAGGGAATAATCTGAACTAAACTCCCAAATAAGTCACTTTTTTTTCAACATATGCCCACCAGGACTTGGCTGACTGCATATTTGAGTGTATGATTCAAAGTTCTAGCATATCAAATTACTTTCTTTAATTAAATCTTAGAAAAAGAAGGAAAAAAAGAGAAAGCTCATGAGAAGACAGCTGTCCCCGCAATTAAAAAAGCAGGTAAGAAATTGAGGTCTGTCTTTCTCTGCAGTAGATATCTGATTATTTAGTGTAAGCACTTTCAGTGTTCAAGCATTTGAGATAGAGGTGTACGTGATTCATTATCACTTAAGAATCCAAGCTGGAGATGTAGATACACATACATGTGTATATATATATATAGTATATATATAAATAGTATTTTATGTATATTATAGATATGCAATATATCTGTATATATAATACAAGTAATTTTCAATTCTTTGAGCTTGGGATTTTTACAAAAAATATACAATAAATAAATCAAAAGCATAAGTTGTTTTAAAGGGTGCATGGCATGGAGATACCGAATGGACTGCACAGACTTTTGCATTAATTATTTCACAAACTCAGCTCATTTAAACTAATAAATAGAAACTTCAACATATCAAACCACTTAATGTGGTAGAAAATGGAAAGTTATCTTTCTGAGGCTTTATCCATGCCCAGAAATTTTTTTTAAAAGTTAAAATGAAGTAAGTGAATGTCCTGAACCTAATCCATTGTGTTTCATGATATTTTGCATTCTCAGTAATATTAGAAATTAACGTAGGGGTCTTGTCTACACTAAAATTGTGGTAACTTTTCCTTCCCATTATTTCAGTAAATTTGCAAGTGTGTTTAATGCACAAAGGTAAGCATATCTCCAGTAAGTGACTCAGTCTGAAACTGTTTCATTACAATCAATTCTCAAATTCAAGGAGAAGCAAAATTGTCAGTCAAGTGGTTTGGTCATCATCTTAATACTTAGAAACACTAGATCTAGTTGCTGCTTTGTCAGACAATTTCTATATAACCTTCTACAAGTTATTGTACTTAGATTAATCTTTCTGTAGACTAGAGTAATGCAGAAGGTTTAAAATAAGTTTAGAAGATTCACGGCTATAGTTACCATGTCCTCAAGGCAAGCCTTGTGCTCTGTTATCTAATTATTCAAATCTGCTGAATTTTATCAAAAGCTGAAAGGATATATATCCCATTGTTTACTAACATTGTGGATAACATAGACAAATTTCAATATGTAACTGGCTTCTTTGCCATGAGTTGTACATGGTCTACATAAGCTTTCCTGTTCAAGTGTTTATGGGTTGGAATAAAAAAATTATGTTTGGTACAATATAAAAATACACAAAATTACACAATACCTTGGAATACTGTCCCAGTCACCCCATATTTAAATGTGCTTCAGTCGTTTATAGTAGGCAGTGGCACACTGGTGAAGGGATGAGGACGAATACTCTTCTCCAAGTTGCATATTTAAACACAGATTTGAAAAGAAAATAAGCTGACAATTCAAATATCTTTTCTAATTTTATTCTGGTTCTAAGCTTGTATTTCATTTGAGAATACAGAATTGTAAAAGATTACATTTTATGGCAGAGCTGCAGCATGAAGTTATTAATATGTTCATCTTCACAAGCTGTTGCTAAATCCAGTGAGTCATCCTACCAGTGCTAGAAAGACACAAATTAGACAAACCGAGACATCCACATATTTCTGTCCCTTTTATTAGCTCCGTAGGTTGCTGCATTTTGAAGAGTTTACTAGCCTTTGTGTAAGAGGATGGTAATCCATAATATATTCTAGCTACACATGTTGCTGTTATTCCTCATTCAGCTTGCTCTTTAAATGCATGTGTACTTTCTAGCTTTGATTGGCAGCACCTATTGTTATCCCTACAAGGTTTTAAGCCTGAAATAATTGCCGCATTTGATCAACAGAATAGTGGTTCATAGACCAGTTTTGAAATGAGGCACCTCAACGTCTGACAGTATTTATGTGCTTTCGGCAGACACAGCAAATGAACTTCAGAGCACTTGAATCAGCAGTGTAGATAAGCATCCAAAAAGCAAGAGTGTAGGAACAGCTTCCAATTTTCTTACCTTTTCCCATTAAAAGGCTAGGCAGGAACCACTGCAATTAAAATAAACTGCTCGCCCTGTTTTGCAAATTACCCCATTGTCTCTGGACACCCCAGATTTTTTGCCTCATTTTTCTTCCCCCAACCTTTGCAATCCCTGACACCAAGGTGCCTGCAGGACATGCTGCCTCCTCACCTCACCCGTGCTCGTCCCCATGCCATCAGACAGCTCCTTTGGCCACCTGACACCCCGTTCCCACCCCTGCTCCTCACCCTCGTGTACCTTCTCCCAGAGGACTCACCTCTGACAGGAAGCCCGTTAACCAGGCTCTCCCCACAGAGGAAGGGTACTGTTTACAGGCTGTCCGGTGCAAGAGAGTGAGCAAGGAGGAGATGCTCTGGAAGCCCTAGGTGATAAAAACATCTCAGAAATCATGCTCTGAGAGCAACACTTCCCTCTATTCCCCTCTATCCCTCTTCCTCTAACAAGAAATGGTTGTGATTGCAAATACTGAATATCTTTGCTGATTAATATTTTAGATTGCCCCTTTTGTCCAGGAGACAATTGTATCTCTAGTGTTACCAGAATGGAGTTTTTACTGCTCTCCATTAACTGCATCCCTGTGAGCTATTTGTTTGCATGCCAGCTCACTCTTCCTTTCCACTTTTCCTCCACTCCTCTCTCCCTTTCTTTCTTTCTGCTGCTACAAGTCATCTAATATGAAATGTTCTCAGTCTTTGATACAGAGTGAACTGAATGATTCTTAATTAGCTTTTAAAAATGCATTGTAGATAAAACCACATTAATCCTCTGACCTTCAGCTCGTACAAAAACATTGTGTTAATTATCCTGAAAAAATAGATAATTCCATTGTTACAAACTCAGAGGTCTTGCTTAAACAAACATAATTGTCAGACACAAGGGTCTGGCACAGTCACACTTCAAAACACTTTGCAAAAGTCTGTTGAGCACTACTCTGGATGAAGAAGGAGCTACATCTCCAAATCCTCATGAACGGGCTTGCTGAACCTCAGCAGAGACAAGTTTTTCCAGGGTCTCTCACAGCTCCTGATGTTTGGGAGTCATTGGCTCAGAGGGGTCAGGCCTACAATCTGACTGAGAAAGAGAATCCTCTCTGTTGAAGTTTTGGTGCACAGCCCTACATGAAAATGAATATGCAGAGATTGGTGTTTTCAGGTACACATAGTGTGCTTGCAGGGTGTTTCCTGATGGTCCCTGTCTCAGAATCGCAACAGTTTGGAGCTTCTCTGCTTCTTCTTGTATCAGCTTTCCTAAAAATTCATGACATTCACATGCAGCTTTTGTCTTTAATTTTGATTGCTGCAAACTCCTTTCCCACTTAGTTTTGGTTCTTACAACAAATAACATAGGTAATAAATGAGCTTATGAAGCACTGAAAATGTCAGCCTGGATCATCACACCATTTCCTAACTAAAGCTCTGCTCAGCTGTCATTGCTGATCTTGCCTTCCTGTTATTGCTGTATAATTTCAAATAATAATGGTAATAAAAATACCGAGGTCTTCTGCAGTATTTTTTGATAGTGAATCTTAGAACCACTTTACAAGGGTAGTCAGTGTCTTTTCCCCCACTTTCCACATGGGAAAATCAAGTATAGACATGTCACCCAGGACAGTTGTCCATAAGGCTTGTAATATGTGTCTTCTGAATGCCAAACCAATGTTACCTGGATTAAAGATCCCAAACTTTCATAAGCTTTCATTATTTCCTTCATGAAAAACCAAGGACACCAACCAATGCAAGTGATGTTTAGGAAGAAAATGATTTTTCTTAAAAACATAAGGCCTGCTCTGCTGGACAAGTGTTCAAGAATCCCTAGGCTCTGACCTTCAGTGACAAATGTTTTACAGGTGTCAAACCCAGGTACCTCCCTGAGTGGTTCTGTTTAGGAGAAATAAAATGAGTCAAGTTCGTGGTGTGCAGATCCACTCAGCCCAGATCAGGGAGCATGATCTGACTTATCTTTTATTGTGTTGGTACATGCGTGCTCCCAGCAGAGCATCCAAGCCCTTACTAAGGAGCATTGCTACTCCTGTCTAAATCAGGGAGGTAGGTGGTTGCACAGCCAGTGTTGTGGATGCATCGATGACGCATGATACGGTTTCATATGTTTCACACCAGGCAGTGTTAGCAGAGGCGGGGAGTGGTGATGTCTCTCTAGCTACCAAAGTAAATCTTTGCCTCCTGAGTAGGAAAAGTCTCTGGGGGTTTAAAGTTACCAAACTGAGGTACACTTTAATGATGTCACTGTCACAATCAAGTGAACTTTCTGTGCAATCACGAAAAAATAAAGGTGATGTCAGACGTAAAAACTGAAAACATTACCTTATGACTGACATAGAACCAGGTTAACCAGGTTACTCCTGCTACTCCTGCACCTGCTACTGGTGCACCCAGTGACACCATGTGCTTGGGGGAAAATTCATGTTTATTCACACTTAGGAGGGCTGATGTTATAGTACTGGGTAGGCAAGGCAGAGTGGAGGTGATCAGGCAAAGAGAACCCCCCCAGGTCACAGGGATTTTTTGCATGGCTTGACCACAGATGCTTTTTCATCAACTGTACTTCCTTTGTTTTAAAGGCCAGTCTTCGCAACTTGCCAAAACCCAATGATTTAATAGGAAATGGAGGGGGAAAAAAAATTATACGCCAGCAGTGTGTTCTTTCTTATTGTGCACTATACAGACAGGAAGACAAATTCCTCTGATCATTTTTAAACTCCTGGTCTGAACAAAAATAACAACAAAAAATTAATTTTATTTTGTGCCTTCCTTAGCTTATACATTACCCTTGCAGTCTTGATATGAAACCTACTGTTACGATCTGAGAATGACTAGTGACACCTGGTGGACAATTATGTTTTCTTGCATGCTATATGCGCTGGGTTTTTTGTTTGCTTTAAAATGTGGCTAAAGAGTTTGCCGATTAAATGATGTACTATTACTTATTTCCTTATCCCATTGCTTTCATGGCTAGAAAGGTGCTAGAATGTCATCCAAATGTGATACCATTCTCAGAAGAAATATTTTTGAATGACAGTAATTTCAGCACTGCCAGAAAAGTAAAAATGGACTAAAATATAGTTTATGACATAAGTTTTTACTTTTAAAAAAACATTTTCTTGGCATATCCGCTCATCTACAGAAGTAGATACACACCACACTGCCTGAAATGCTTTGGGTGGATCCATCTGCAATGGATTGAATGCTTTCATCTGGGATCCAAATGTTGATCCCAGATTTTTTCTGATGAGCAAATGGGTTGTGCTTGCACACATTTGTAGGAAGACATTTCTGTTGTCTCTCAAGAGCAGGGTTTGAAACTCCTCATTCTGCCCTGCTCACTGCCAGAAGTATATTTCCAGCTAGGAAATAACTGAAGTGCTGACAGCTTTCAGCAGCCCAGCTTGAGAACTACCATGTGTCTCATGTTCCCTAACGTGATAGATGTCACACGATAGATGTCAGCAGATGGGAGGGTGGTGGGTGCAAGAACCCCGATGTCAGACCTGCAAGGGCCAGTGAGGTGTAGAGGCTGTCTCAATTTAGGCTGCTTACGAGGGCAAAATGGAGTTGTTACGATAGATCAAGAGATCTCAAGGTATTCTGAAAGCATCTGGCCACATACAGAAAACAAAACATGTTTATTCATGAATTTTCTTGTGTCTTATTAGACAAAGTATGAGGAAAAGGTAAAAACATCTGTGGCGAGGAACTAGGGTGCAAGCACACATGTTATTGTGCATTTTGGACTGGCCAGGCCTGTTTTTGGAGTGGCTGCTACAACATGTAGAAGGAGGAAATTTTGAGGGGTAGAGGGATTTTTGAGGGGCCTGACTATTTCTGTGCTTTTTTTTTTAATGAAGAATAGACACTCTAGTGGGTTGACCCTGACCAGCAGTTAAACACCCACAGAGCTGCTCACACATTCCCCACCCACAATGAGACAGGGGAAAGACTAGGTAGAACAAAAGTGAAAAAACTCATGGTTCAAGACAAAGACAGCTTAATAAGTGAAGGAAAGAGAAAGAAAAAAAAAAAGCAACTGATGCAACAGCGATTGCTCACCACCACCCACAAGGAGACCAATACCCAACCAGTCTCTGAGCAACAACCACCCTGGAAGACACCCTCCCCCTTCCCCCTCCCAGTTTTTATTGCTGAGTGTGACGTCATACGGTAGGAAATATCCCTTTGGTGAATTAGGGTCAGCTGTCCCAGCTGTGTGCCCTCCCAGCCTCTTCCTAGCTTGGTGGGGGCAGACAGTGGGGAAGCAAGGAAGTCTTCATGCTGTGCAAGTACTGTTCAGCAACAGCCAAAACACTGTTGTGTTATCAGTGTTTGAGCCACAAATCCAAAACATAGCACCATACAGGCTGCTATGAAGAAAATTAACTCCATCCCAGCCAGACCGCGTACAGGCACCCATAATTTATCTTTATTTGCAGCAAGGTTTAGAGAGATTAGAAGGAAAGACAAAAGTAAATGTAACAAAAAAAATAAATTAGTTGCCTAGTGATTCCTCATGCAGACAAAATGACTGCATAAAAGCAATAATTGAGGGAGCACTGTGTGTTAAGAGTTGAGAGTAAATTTAAGAATAAATCCTGTTAAAGCACAAAAAAAAAAAAAAAACCCACAAAAAAAGAAGGTCAAGTTATGGATCTTAGAATTCTGTGATCCTTCTCTAGGATATTACTTATCAATATTCTCGACAGCTTTCTCTGCTAGACTGTTCATCCACTTTTATGTTTCTGCAGGGGCTGTAGCTTGGCTTGCTGTGTGTTTGTACAACCCTTAGCAAAGGCCCTGGCTGTGGTCTCATCTTAACTACAATTTCAATGGTAATGTCGCTATATGAATCAATGCCCATACACAAAGCCTATAAAAAACACTTGGCTTTCTCAGTTGGCTGAATGGAGTTTCAGGTTTCATCTCCTGCACTACAGGCTGATTCATTCCTGACTAATAACTTGCTCATGACACTATTATGCATGTCAGGCCCATCCTGATTTCTTCTTGCCTACTCCTCCTCTACTGGATCCTATTCATAACTCACCTGCTGTTTTCTGACATTTTTGCATTAGCAGAGGCTTCTGCTTTCAGACATAAGCTGTGCATCCATCCCTCAGTACTGGTTGCATTTACTAACCCACAGAAATGTTGGATTAGGATTCCTGCACAGTTACCAGCAGGTGATGTTATTCACGCTTCTTTCTCCGACACAGAAAAGGTTTAGTGGCAACTCTTGACTTTGCTAACAATTTCCTGTTTGTAGGGCTTTGTACAACAAAATCACAGAAAGTGGAGATGGAAATGACCTACTAGGTCATCTAATCCTTCCTTCTAGCAATGCAGGATAATTCCTTACAGAATATCTTCAAGTGCTTTATCCAGTTTAGTTTTGAATGTCTGAAGTAACTAGGCCTCCATCAATTCCCACAGAAGATTATTCTACAACCTAATAGATCTCACAGTTAAGAAGTATTTCATTCCAGTCTGCCTAAATTTTCCCTTGCTTAATTTTATCCCATTACTCAGAGTTATATTCTCTTGTGACACCCGAATATAGTCTCTCTAACCTCAGGGGCGAATTCCCTGCTGCCTCATGTGTTATATTGCCACTTACATTTACATCTGGAAAGTAGCTTTAAAACTGACAAGGTGAATGTCAAGTTGAGGTTGATATTTTTTCATACCGCCATGAAATTAAAAACTTTGCAACAGGGAACACAGGCTATGGCCACACATCACCAGCATACAGGGCACTGGGGCGACTGGAACTTGCATGTCAATACAGTGTCTCAATTGGAGAAAGAACAGAAAAAAGTCACTGAAGTTATTTACAAACTAAGAATATTCTTTAAAGAAAGGAATAAAATATTCTATTCATCTCCTCAGAAAGACGTGACTGTGTTATTGTGGATACTATGTACCTTCACAGCAAAAAAGTTTCTGGCTACTACAGCTCCCTTTTATCTAGTAGAAATTTAACAAGAACGAATGACTGGGAGCTGAAGCTAACTGAATCCAGACTGAAAATGAGGTACATGTTCTTGATGCTAAGAGTGATAAACTGCCACAGCATAGGGTGGATCTGTTTTCCTTGATGTCTGCAGAAGATGATTGTTTACCTAATGGAAGATACACATCAGCTGAAAAGGTGCCTCGTTGAAATATGGGAGTCTGACAACAAAGAGCAGACTAGAAAACCTGATGGTGTGGTCTAGCCTTGAATATTACAGAAGTATATCCTCAGAGTTATACATGGTAAGCTAAAAGAGAATGCAGTGGAGAGTCAGTGCAGGAATGCAGTTGGAGACTTGCAGGTACATTAGAAAAATGGAAATTTCCTTCTGCATTCTTTTTGTAAGACTCTGGAAGCCGAACATATGACTGGTAGTCATCCTCTAAGTATTCAGTATTCCATGGAGAATAAGAAAGCCTGGTTTTCTAATTGATATTTCCAGAAATCATTAAGAGACAGACACGGCTATTTAGTAAAAATCAAATTGTGTCTCTCCAAGCATATAATAAAAAAAAAAAAAAAAAAATGGTGTCACAATGAGGGACAAGGCAAAAGATCCAACAGAATAGAGATACAAACACAGCAGAAAAGCAATTCCCATGGTCTCCACATGATGGGCTGTTAAGGGAGTCTGCTCCTGAAACAAAACAAAAGGCACCTGAAATATGTTCTAGACTGAAAGTTTCAAAGCGTTCAGTGGACTTTGAATTCTATGCTCCAACATCAGCAGTGACTGACAGTATGATTTCAAAGATATTGAGGTGCCTAAAGATGTAGCATGGCACCTGGTGGGATTTACAAGCATGCCAAAGTAGGCAAGACACACAATTCCCATTGATTTTCTATGAGAACTGAGCTCCTAAACTACCACTTTTGAAATAAGTACAGAGTCTGCAAGATCACTGTGGTGTTTCTGAAAATATTGTCCCTTGTTTCCTATTGAAAGAGTTGGAAATGGTACCGTTATTTATACCAAGACCAAACACTTGTCCTTCTAGAATATGGTTAGGGTTCAGTGGCCAAGAGCTAGAAATGAGGTGAAATGCAAAAATGCAAAGAGTTAGAAACAAGTTTTTCCTCCCTTCTCCTTGTCTCTCCCTCATCTCACAGTAACAACTGGCTCAACATAAAACTGACTCTCCATTGTGACTGATGGGGCATCTCAGAGGTGAAAGACTGAACTCCTCTTTCATTTAGAATGAAATCAGCTTCAGAGGAAACTGTCTCCCTTCCCATCCTTTCCCACTGCCATGGGTTGTCCAAAAAAAACTCTAGAAGAGAAAGTGACTATTCACCATCTGAGGTGCGTGCTCTGTCCATGAAGAGTTAGAAGCAGATGAAGAAGCTTTAAGGACCTTTTAGTGGCCCTATTGTGAGCTGAGGTTTCCAAGGCTCTGCTGAGTATTGCTCAGCCCAGACCTGTTTCATTGTGTTTATTCTTTTCTCTCTTTGCACAGAAGAAGGAGTGATGTGAGGAAGGGAAATGGTGAACGATGGTGGTAAGACCTGGTTGGTAAAGAATTGGAAATGTCAAGCCTTTCATAAATACAGTGAAAAGGGAGGAGGCTTAGGCTTGTACTACAAACTCACTTTTTCATAAGCTAGCAAGAGAATTTTCCTTTAGCAAAGCAGAGGATTCGTTTTAGTGTCTGACAGGTGACCTCTTCCAATGCTGCATTGTCAGTCTTGTAAAGACAGATTTTGGGAAATGTGATCCCAGAAATAATCAAGCTTGAAGGTGATATATATTCAGTGTAAAGACCACACAGGTAACCAAATAATCAGTTTGCTTTTGGACTTTCAGATATGTAGAATGAAGTACCTGTGCTGTGCAAGCAGCTGGGTGGCATAGCTTTAATTAAAGAATCTAATTTATTGCATCAACCCTGTTTATGTTGGTCTGGGGATTAATGTAATGTTTATTTTTCCAGTCACATCCAGCAATAACAGGATTAGAATATGCCTATGCCTCAAACAAAGCAAAGTTAATCTTTTTAATGAAGGAAAACAGTTCTGTGCCCTCAAAATGAGATGTACATCTGAGTCAGCAGGCCTGATATTTAGGATAATTATTCTATGTGAAACATCCATGCACAGACACATCAGACAGCTTGTAATGACATACCTACACAGTGATATCTGTTTTCTGCTGTCACTCAATGGACAAGTTGAAGGCTTGACCCACAGCTAAATAAAGTCAGTAAGAATTTTCATAGTTTTGGATCAGGCTGATTTTATTTCTTTTCTTTTGTTTTATACTTAAAAAGAAAAAGTAAATTTTCCCTTGACCTTGAAATGAAGTTTTTAAAGCTTTTACTAAGTTTTAATGAACACAGAGATGTAAAGGCTTTCATGTCACTTATTTGAAAGTATAATTCAATGTCTTGGAAGCTTTTCCCCTAGAAAGGTTCATAGAGCAGAGGTATTCCTGACTTATACTAGGGCATCCTTTACACTTTACTCTTAGTTACAATTGTTTAACCTTTCAGTAAATGTTCCCAATGGCCACACTTGTTCTCTTGATCTGTTTTTCAAGAAACAGAGCCAACTTTGAGGCTTTGCTATACATAACTGAGAGTTGGATGAAGTATTATTGAATTATTAGGATAATAGAATGGGCAGATTCTAAAAGGAAGAGCCATACATAGCTGTGGTTATAAGTGCATTGATTTTTAGCTTGATTCTGTATGAGGTTGCTTTGTCATAGATTTTGCTTCACTTACAAGAGTTTAATTAGTGTGTCACCTATAAAGTTGAACAGATGGACATTACATTCTTCAAGAGCTCCCTTTTCATGGAGTGAGAATGCTGATTGCATCTGTGTTCAGAAGTACAAAAAATATCTTCATCCTGATAATGTCTACAGATGTCGTCTGTACATCCAGCTACCCAACAGAAAGAAAGAAACTGAAATGTGTAGAGAGGTGCAGAAAGAGATTTCACAAGGATGCATAACATACATACACTTAACAAGGCCTATTCTGACTGTAAAAACAACCTTTTTATGAATCTTTCAAATGTATTGGTGATGAACCTACTTAAGAAAAATGTTAAAAGAGTATATGCCCCCCATGCTGTTTCAGGAAAAGGTAAAAATTGCTGAAGACAATTTACAGCAGTTATAATATTTACACTAATTCAAATGACAATTTATTCCAGGAAAATATCTGATTCTTAAAGTTTAGGATTTAATGTTATTGCCTGCATTTGCTACACAAAAAGCATTACCTTTTCCCTAAATGACTGCAGTTTGTGTTATTAACTGCACTTAAAGCTTCCTGTGTGTGGATGACTGATTTCACATCATGCTCTAGAGTTTTGCTTTTTTAAGCCATTCCTGATGAATGCAGAAGGCAATGGAACATGTTTCCACCTGCTCTGCAGTGGGGGAGACTGAATCCATTGCAGCAATTACAAAGTAGAAAGGAGAAATCACTAATTAGTAGAACCATGAATCAGTGCTGCAGTTGAAATTGGCCGTTCCCATAGTGCTGGCTGTTTCTTACCTCAAGAGTAGCTGAATCACTTGTTTGCTCACACCCCTCTCTACTTGCTTTATTTTTTATTCCATTCAGTGAACTTTTTTAATCATCTTGGGAAATCTGTTTGAGGTAACTTTTAGTATTTCAGCCATGCCCATTGACTCACAACTTTCTGGAAAGCTCTGTAGGCTCTAGGTTACTACATGTCTCTGCACTGTGCTACCTGGGCTTTGCAGGCACTCAGTGGCTGCACAGAATATAGAGCTCCTTTGTACATGGTCATGGACAAAGTGGTGTGAGGAGACAGCAGAGTGTAACACCTGCAAGTGCTGGTGATTGGAAGGGACGTGGATACATTAAAGAAATTCAGAAGGGATCAAAAAGGCTGCAACTGCTAGTAGAGAGGAAATAGAGATGATGGTAAGGAGAGAGGGTACCCTCCACAGAGACCAGAAGGAAGGGTTTGAATATTTTTCCTGCTTCAATGGAAAATGATCTGACAAAATTTTAGAGTACTGTTGTCAACTTTTTATTGTAAACAACAACAGAAGAATGTTTTTTATTTCGTTAAATAGTCAGCTAGTTTTTCAGTCCTAAACTCTTCAAACCCCTTTGTATCTCACATAGTTATCAGTACCTTTTGAGAGGTTTTTTCTTATAATCCAGTCTCTCAGTGCTTAAGAAAACTTGATTTTCAGAAGGAAACTTCTGGAAGTTCCACTTCCTCCTGTTTTCACCCAGCAATAGTAACGTCATGTGGAGTTTCCCCTCACTTGGTGTCCTAAGACCTGGAGAGATTTAAACTCAAACCCTATGATCTGTCATTCAAGGCTTACTGGCCTCTGCCAATAAATTTCCCTGCGCATTTTCGCTGCAGAAGGGGTAGCTATTAGACCTGCCACTACTCTTCCTTAGCTACTATTTTATTTACAAAACAGTCAAGAAGATTGCTTAGGTCCTAGAATTTTCTCTAACAGGTTAAGAAACAAGAAAGGACAGGAAAAAGGCTTTTGTGGATATTTGGATTTTAAGGTCAGGAAGTCACAGGTTATTCTCAAAGGAAGCTAGTTAGACTCTGGTCTGGGAGTTTATTGCTGTCACCACATGGATCAGGGAACAGCTCTGAAGCAGCAGTGGTGCAGTACCTTGCTTTTCCTTCTGCACAGCTTCAGTCTCACTGGTGCAGTGAGATGCCTTTCTTACGCTCACCAAGAAATGATATTTTGGAAAGGCGAGAGGAGTTTTTGTCAGTAGTTGTCACAGAGCATATGGCAATATCGTGCTCAGTGATTAAGACAGGGAACAAAACCAGGTGTTGGTCCAAACACAGAATTTTCCATGTGGGAGAAATGTTGGTATTTCTGAAGAGCTCTTTTATGTCAAAGTCAAATTTTAGGGTTTTGGTTTTGATAGAGCTTTCCTAGATTTTAAGCCTACTGGAAAAAAAAAGAAGCAATATTGTTTTAATTCCCTGTAATATGATTTTTTTTTTTTTTTTACATTTTAATTGCAAAATAGAGACATTACAATAGAAAGTGTAGGCACTCTGATAAGATGCCCCTTATGTGGGTATCTTCTGTTTCAGAAATGCCTGAAATCAAATAAAAAATACTCCCAAAAGCTTTGAGATGTGGTAAAATGACAATTACTTCCTTAATGAGATCATACAATTAGTGTAAAATTATCAAAAATAGTATAAATTAGAAAACAGCTAAGTAAAAATATTTTAAAGACAGTTCAGAATTAAACAATTCTCAGTGTTGGAATATTAGTTGAAATCAATACTATTTTGTGGAATAAGTTTTAAGAACTCCAAATAAATGAAAAAAAAAAAAAAAAGCTAGAACATGGTATATTTACATAGGAGATTTAAAAATACTTCTTTAATTACTCTATGTTCACTAGCAATTGATTCATCATAATGTTCAGCTATCTCGGTTGTCTTGGTTTTTTACCACTGTAAATCACATTAACCACAAATCTTTCTGCTTAATAAATTGTTTTTAAATTCTGGTACATCTGCTAGCCTGGGAGCAGACTGTACTGAGACTGGTCTCTAGGCGACTTTAATTATGTTTTTCATTCACATGATGGAGATTCTCAGCCATCAGATGCCACCTGCTATCATTTTTGTTTCCACTCTTGTGAACCCTTGCTCAGGGCAGCAAAGGGAACATTAGCTGTCATACCTGTAGGTACATTGTCTTAAAAGATCTGCTGTTGTTTTGCATTTGCAAAGCCAGAAGCAAGCTCACAAAACATGCTCTCATTGTGCTTTGGTCAGTAGTAACAGCCTGAAGGCTTCTTTTTTTTTTTTCTGGACACCCAGCACGATTTTAACTTCAAGGGACTGGAAAATATAATTTCAATTTTCAAGACAATCCTCCCTGATCTTTTAATTTTCATTTTTCTTCCTTCTTTTTTCTTCTCTTACTTTTATTTACAAAATGAATTGAATAACTAAGTCAAAATAAATGGTAAGGACCAAGCAAGGATGCAAGATTTGTGTAAATCCTAGAAAAATTCTTCTTTGAGTCAGCTATGGTCACATTGTGTGAGGCATTGTCATCACCCAGCTTATTTTCTGAGTCTATGTAGATCATTAGCCATCAAGTGGGTTTGATTAAGGCCTTTTGAGTATGTGATCATCACCTGAAAGATACAGAAGGTAGATGATCAGTGATAGCTGAGGTTTAGGATGAGAATTCCTCCTTTAGTATCTGCTTAACATTTTAAATGTCTCTTTAGTTTTTGATGCAGTGAATTACATTTTTCAGAGGTATCTAGTAATTCCCCAGTGTCTCCGTGCTTAGTCCAGGTCAGCCAGTACAAGGAAATCCTTACATCCTCAACATCCTCAACCTTAGCTACTGGATTACAATGTTTGATTAGGTTATTAGCTATCATTCAGTTCGGACACTGTGATTGCCAGCTGATGCTGAAATTAGTTTCTATTTGTAAATTTGATATTACCATCATGTTCTTTGGTAAGCTTCCAAAGAGAAATGTTGTTTTAGAGGCAACATATGAAATAATGCTTCCAATAGTAAAAGTGGGTTTAGGCAGCTATTTTAAACAGTGTATGAATAGCAGAGCTATCAAGATATTTTCTCTGAAATATTCGTTTATCTGAATAATACTTCTAATGTAAGATTATATATATTTAAGTGAAAGACTTCTAGGCAGAAAAAGCACAGAGAAGTCTTTCAAGAGAAAACCATTTGAGACCCATTTTCTTCCCAGGACTTCTTTTTCTATGTCAAAATTATCGTTTGCATCGAGCTGCTGAAGGTCTGCTGTTCTCAAATGCTCAATGATGTACACTGTATTATAAATCCATTCCTAAATAAGCTGTAGAAGTTTTGTGAATCCCAGATCTAGAATTCACATCAGAGCAATGTTTGAAACACTCCATTTTGGAAGTTTGTTTAAGCACAACCAACCACTAAGCTCAACCAACCACACTCTGTACTAGAGCACTGGGGCCTCCTTGTCTAATGGCTTATTAACAACCTCCTAGGGACTCACTGGCATGAAAGGCACTATATAAGCTTAGAGGGATTTTTTTTTCTTGCCCCATGTGTAGTTTAGATGTCATTTGCAGTTACTGTGTACTGCTAGTTTACTTCAAAAGAATGTTGATCGAGGCCTGAGGAAAAGATCGAGCTATGTGCTAAAAAGAGGCGAAAGAATAAAGTATTGCTTTGCAGTTTCACTGAGATACATCTGTGCCGACTGCCACATGCTCATTCCCAATTTGAATTCAAAATTGATCCTTTTAGCCTGTACAGATAAGAACAAAGTCAGATCATGTTTGTTTAAATTTTCAGTGTTTTTTAATAAAATACTAAAATAAAGTTTTACTGTAGCTTAATCTTTTTTGAGTCAGTAAACGAAAAACCTGTTCATTCAACTGGGAAGAGGGGATATTGTACAACCATGCCTGCTTTTTGAGAATACAGACCAGAATACTACTGTCTTCTAATATTTCCTGAGGATAACAGTAAAATATTGTGCTTCACAATCCTCCAAAGCTGACAAATTATTTTTTTTTTTTAGCTATGGTACTTTGCCTGTAAAAGCCTGTTACAGGTGCTTTCAAAGAAGCTCATGGCTAGGGTTGTGAGATGTATCCAAAAACTTCAGATTGCTCAGCATTTGGGTGGGCTACATAAGCCCTTTAAGAAGATCTGAACATCAAACATGCCCTCATCAACTTCTGAAAAATTGACTGCTTCAGTTTGGGCACCAAATTAACAGAAGCATCAGGTTTTAAAGTGTTATATCCTATAGTAAGTCTACTAAAGGGGTTTTTAATTGCTTTATGTTGTTGTAGAAATCGGACTTTTCTTGGAAATAAAATGCATTCCCTGTTCTTGGATATCAACTAAATCTGTCACCATTATCCAGGACAGTCACAGTGGTTTTGACTGTAGTGCTGATCAAGGCTGTTAGAGTACCCAGACTGATGTTCATGTGTTATATGGGTCCTAATGAATTAACATGGCTACCAGGAAGTGTGGGCAACATTGTGATGCCATACACTTCCCTTTCCTCTTACCAGACTTGAGATGTAAAGTTTTATAGAGAAAATAGCCAAAAGCTCTGGAGATTATATTTCCCAGCCTGATTGGCAAAGATGTGTTCAGGATAATGTTTACATGTTGTCCAACACTGTTGTTTGGAAAAAAAAAATTAATTTCTTCTGGAGATTCCTCTTCTTAACTAACCTGAAAAACAGACTCACTGACAGACCAGAGAGCTGTTTCTTCTTGTTGTTAAGAAAAAGACCACATGTCTATAAAAACCTGATATAATAAAGCTGTTTTCCCAACCACGGTCCCATAGAATAAAAGTTAAACCCTAGACTTGTGAAAAAAGAAAAAAAAGAACTATGAACAAGGAAAAATGCTCACTGAATTTAACTACACTAATATAATTCATTGTTCCATTCATTTTTAGTATTTTTTTACCCTGAGTTGTTTAGTTATATGCTATTTGTGTCTTACAACAGGTAACCCCATTTAGAGACTTTGGAAATCCTGATCAGCTTTTCCTCCTTCTGTGAGGTCTACCAATTGTTCAGTTCTTTGTACTTAGGTCATTTATTTCAAGTGTGAGGTGGCTTGATGTAAAAGTTATATACTTTGAAAGAAACCTCTGTGGTTCAAGGTCCTGCAAAACCTCCTTGGAACAATTTTCTGTAAATCATTCCAGCCTAGTTGTGTAAGTTTGGTCTTAGAAATTAAACCTTATGTAGCTTGTCTTGAAAAGTATAGCCTAAGAGTGAAAATATTTCCATTTTTGAATCATATTGTACAATTAGAATCAGGTATTGGTAATTTTTCTGCACTTAAAAACTAAACCAAAACAAACAGAAAAAAAAACACCCCAAGCCCCCCAGATTATAAGATTTTCTTACTGGAAAAAGTGTCCAGATATTTACTCAAACTTTACTATATGTTATGTATTTCAGATGATGGAAAAAATGTTGATTCTTTTAACACAAATTATGGCACTAAAATATATTTAAGCATGGTGTCCTAATAAATGATGACTTATATGAAAAAAGGAAAGGAAGAACTTGAGGGCTTTATTTAGATCCAGTTTGCTACTATAAATGATGCTGCCAATTTTTTTTTTTTTTTTTTTTTTTACAACCTCCAGCAATAGAAGATTATTGTGATAAATGATTCATATCGCTGCAATAGACACCTTTTAAAATTTCCATATCTGACAACTAAAAGGCACTTCTTCAAGGCTTCAATAGGTTCCTTAGCCAGATAACATGGCTGAAAGCTGCCTCATTATTAATTTCATCTAAATGTGGTAATTATCATACTTTGAAGTAATGCCTGCAAAACACGCTTTCACAGTGTGTTAGTGGAAGCAGAGGATTAACCTAGAAACATTTCAGTTCAGAGCAGCATATCACCCAGATAGAAGTGTATTTTCCCCTAAATTTTTCAAGACTTTTTATTAGATTACTTGGCAGTCATTTGCATTACCTTATCTCATACCAACTTCTTCACAGCAATTTAGAGAGTAACAGAAACTTTGTACTATTATCAGTAATAGGATAGTCTTAGTTTTGCAAGCTACTTATTTTGACAGCTTCTGCCCTGAAGTATTTCTTGTGTGAGTGTTTTAAGAGCACAATTAATTTATCATTCATATATGTTGTGGACATAAGCATTATCCTGCCTATATTCTAGGCAAACTACAGATCATTAGAAAGGATGTTCACTTCCTTATGGGCACCCAGGGCAGTAACTTCTATGACTACTCTATGCATCTCTCTGCTTCCTGTCTCACAGGAGCTGCATGAACTATTTCTTAGTTGTACTTGTGAGACTCGTGAAAAAGGTACATAAGGCCTCCAGTATGGTCCTAAAAATGGTCAATATTTGTACCCAGATGAGATCCTTGATGTAGAATAACAATAAGAATTACCAAGGAGAAATACTCTCAGTGAATATTTCTGACTACTTACATCTGCTCAGTAAAGAATTCAAATCTTCTCTCAGCCATCAGAAAAAAGTGGCACAAAAATGCCACCTTACCTTGAGAGAAGACTGAACAGCAGGGTGAAGTCTCTCTGGTAGGCTGCCTGTCAGTGCTGTATATTGATGTAGTGAAGTTATTTCAACTTTATTTAAGGGCAGATTTTGCCTACTCATACAAGACTGATTTTCTTCAGGTTCATAAGATATTCCACATTGTCTCAGTTTTGGTAAGAGTCATGTGTGCTCTTTTTAAGAAGTATGAAATGCATTAGCTTGAACATTAATTAAACATTGAAGAAAGTTTGGAGAAGCAGGGACCTTTCCTCCAGGATGAACTGAAGGGATGGCTCAGATTTTGTGTCTCTTCTCCATAGCTGTAAATCTTCCATTTGTTTTGGTATATGAGAAATTCATGGCAGGTGGAGTTTTGGCTAGGTGTTATATGGAGCCTTCCAAATTAAGCCTCAGTTCTGTGGTTGTAAACAACTGTAGGAAGATAACGCTTTTCATTAAGTCTACAACTACCTTAAAGGGGTTTGCAGAGAGGTAGAGGATGGTCTCTTCTCCCAAGTAACAAACAATAGGACAAGGGGAGATGGCCTCAAGTTCCACCAGGGGAGGTTTGATTGGATATTAGGAAAAGTTTCCTCACTGAAAGGGTTGTCAGGCATTGGAACAGGCTGCCCAGTGAAGTGGTTGGGTCACCATCCCTGGAGGGATTTAAGAGACATGTAGATGTGATGCTTAGGAACATGGTTTAGTGGTAGTATTAGCAGGGTTCAGCTAAGGGTTGGACTTGATTATCTTTTCCAGCCTAAAAGATTCTATGATTACATGACTATTTTTCAGCTTCTAGTGCATCTTCCCTTGCATTTCTGCAACCTGACATGGCGAGCAAATATGGCTCAGCTAATACATGTAAGCCATGGCAACTCAATCACATGTCAAATCTCACATATCACTATACTGAAATGAAACAAAAACGTTCGTGTTCAAACAAATTTTGTTTCATTTACACTTAAGGTTAAATAAGTGCAGCTGTATCATGAAACAGAAGGGAACTGATTCACTGCATCATTCAAATGTACTTTGCAGCAAATAAGTTGTTTCACCCCTAAAGCGCACACTGCAGTTTTCTGTCTGCCCATAGCCTTCCTAACTATGTTTTTATGCATGTGGTTTCTTTTTTTTTTTATCTTGCAGATAAAAAGGAAGCTGCTGTGTCCAAAGAACTCAAAAGTAAGAAACTACCATGCCATAGGTTATGATCTCTTTTATATGTTAAGTAGTTTCAAACAGCACGTTTCAATAATCCAAAATAATAGTTACCAAATTATTGAAAATACAAAGAAAGTAGCTACACCGTTTATAATTGAAAAATGATATGTGTAGACTTCAGCTGCCTCCTACTTTCTAAATCCATTCTTATCGTACTTTTAATTCCTTACTCTTCTTTGTGACTGACAATTTTGCCTTCCCCTCTTTTCTATCACTGTCTTAAAAAACTAAGGTTTTATGGGGAAGGAAATGTCAAATGAGGTCTCAGCTGAACATACTCTCAGCAGCAGCAATTTTGGTAAATGGGCTGAGAAGACTGAGAGTCCAACATGCTGACAACCACCAAATTTATCTTCACAAATTAAAAAAAAAGGGTCCTACCTACTTAGTTACTTCAGATTCAAAAAAAACTTGAGGCAGAATAGAGGTAGGGGCTGGGCTCTTCTGCATAAATATCCAAAATGTGCTCTGAAAATATCATATTGTTGACAAGAAAATTCTTCTTTTTCTATAAATTTGCGAACATCAACACAGTAAGGAGAGTAAAACAGTTCCACTGGTAAGATTTTGTCTGCTCAGACCTCTGTTCTGAAAGCAACGTATATAAGAAAAATTAGGAAAACTATGAGGCTTAAAAATATCGTTCAAATTTATGATTAAGGAATGAACTGACTCCCTTCTCCATATATGATCTTTCCTGATCTTTATGACAGAATAATCCCCTGACATGCTCAGTTTTTGTCAGAATTTATTAAAAGATTTCTTTTAGCAATCAAGAAAAGCTTATACATTCATCCTTACTCAAATTTTGCAGAAACACTGAACAGAAGATTCAATGGACTTACACTACAAGTAATATCCTGTTAGGGAAATAACTGCCTGTTTGCAAGCAGATCTTAAAGAATCTATTGATTTGGGCACATGATTCCTCTCATGGGAAAACTCCCCAGCAGCTGTCATGGCAAAACTTCCCAACTCCATTGCATTAGTGAAATTTTCAGGGTGAAGTTTTCAGCTGAAACTTGTTCATGTAAGGATGCAGAGTCATTAAAACTGAAATAATTTGTGAATTACAAACTAAAAAGCATATGTCTAAAAAAAAGTTTAAAACATTTGACACTTTTATTCAATGCTACTGAAAATTTAAATTTAAAAAATGCAGAAGGTTTTTGTCATAAATATTCTTTTTAATTTTTTTCTTCAAAATTATTTTATTCAGAAATTAAGTATTTCAAATGAAAATAAAAGTCTTGGTAGAACCAAAAGAATCCTAGCTTAATTTGTTTTCTCAGATGTTATGAAGAAAAAGCTTTTAAAAATCTCACTGGCCAGCAAGTTCTAGCTGAGATCTCAGAAGGGAATACATGCAGGAGTCCTGCAGTTTTTTAAGTCTACCTTGTCACTTATAGAATATGTGTTGGATCTCCTGCTTCTCCTGCAAGAACAGGCACTCAGGAAAGTAATTCTAAGTAAACTCTTCTTCAATGTCTTCTACACATTTCTCTGAAGGAGGGGTGAGCACCCCAAGTAATTACAATGCCATGATAATAACTAAGTTAGGACATAATTATCTGCTGCAGACTTTTAACTGGATGGAAACAAAACAATCTCACGCATGCAAACTATATTTTGTTTTCATTCTGTTTCACAAGACAGTCTGATGCATCTTTTATGAACTTCTCAAAAGACAGGAGGAGAAGAACTTAAAATTACATTCCTGATTTAGCTATATTCTTTTTCCTTGTAATAACACAGTGACAGATGTGAAGTATTATCTAACTTCTTTTGGCATTCTTTATTCAGGTTGTGATTAAAATGATTAATTATTTCCTCTCACAATATGGAAATGTTAAAGTTACAGCATCTTCTAGTTGCTACAAAAAATACATTATGAAAGTCAGTGGAGTTTAGCATATGGATATTTATTAAGTTATTGTGCATTAAGTACAGTCTGTTTTAGAACTTCCTGAGGATAAAACCAAATAACTAAACACTAGTAAAGAAGAAATAAATCCAGTAGGCTAGTTAGATTCTTCTATCCAGGGCTGAGATTCTCCAAGTCTTCTTGGGGATGCACATACCTTTTGCCATTTGGACCATCATTCTGCAAGAAAATACCCTACCTCAGCAAAGAGAGGATAGGGCAACTGTTTCATGAAAAGAACAGGAGCAGAACTACAGCTCCCTGAGAGGGTCTGTTTCTCTGCTAGGAGAACCCAGCAGTTGCTCTTTCAAGTGCAGGATTGTCACAAAAGGGGGACTGAGTGGTTTAGGCTGCTTAAGAGATCAGCGTCACAAATATTAGGGGAAAAGCTAGTATTTTAATATGAATATCTGAGAAACATGACTTAACAGAATTTGATGGCAAGGTTCCCTCTACTACTTATTTGACATGGAAAAGCATCCAAAAGGCAAAATCAAATTAGCAACAGATTAAAATAGTTTGTACATGAATTAAAAATTATTTTCAGAGTCAGGGAAATCAACACAGGATTGGATTGTTGTGATACAGACTAGGGAAAAGGGGCAAGGAATTTCCTCCTGTTTGGTCATGAGGTCCAGAGTGGACCCCCTTGCTTTCTAAACTCCTCAAAAGAGAAGTCTAGGTGTAGCTGAATCCACTCCTAGTCCCAGACGTGGTCAACAGTTTATGCTTAAGGAATCGGTGAAAGGATCAGAGTGTGTGAAGTTTGGTGCTTAGTGTGAAACTTGGGGATAGCAACAATGTGGGGCAGCAATAATTCAAAGTTCCTTAACACTATTCAGATATGTCACACACAATTAGTTCACACAATTACCCAGCAGGACTTAACTTTCAACAAATCAGTACAGTAACTTCATCAAAGACTTAACAAGGTTAAGAACATAAAGTTGCATGCATCCACTCACACAGACATAGAAATAGAGATAGATATATGTATATTTGTATGAAGGTACCTGTTAAAATTTCCCCTTGAGTTCGGTGAAAATATTCACGTCGGATGTCTGTGCATCTCTCAACGGGCAAAGAGTTGAGTCTCAAGGAGGGTTTTTCAGCCCAGTTTGTGTTGACTGTTCTCTGATTTCACAAACTTGAGCATTTGCAAGCTCTGAGAGGCATCCCACACAGAGGGAGATGCTGGGCACAGCCCACTGCAGTCCAGGAGAGCTCAAAGGGATCATCCTTGGAGCTGCTATTTATAGGGTCGCGAGATAATTGACTTTAGGCATAAATAATGTTACATCCTGGCCTTAACTGGGGCAGGTAGTCACTGGAATTCACAGCTGGTACCGATCTATCCAGACTGCGATAAGGTTAAAGGCTGTCAGGGGATGATTTCACTCTCATCCCACGCTGTAACCAGGCAACTGACCCCTGGTATGGCCATTCCCCACCTTGGCAGTGCAAGAGTGTTTTGATACGATAAGGGACACTTAACCACCAAAATCCCTGCACAATGGCCAAGGTTTGACAGGAATCTCCAAGGCCATAAAACTTTCCAGGAGTTAAGAGGGGAAGAAATGCAACACCACAAGGATCAAACATGAAGTTTCTCTCCTAATGCTCCTCCATTCCTTAGGATGAAGAGAGATTCCTGGTGTAGCCATGTCTGGTAATGTGCTTTGCAGAAGTAGCCAAATTTCACCTTTTCTCATAAGAGGTACATTCAGATTAGGGGGTAGAATGCCACCCTGAATATCTGTGGGATCCCAAGAAGCACCATTGCTGAATTCACTGCAGTGAATCCTCACCAGCTGCCGTAGGCTGGTTCAAGACCTTCTGATGAAAGGTCTAGAGAACAAGTCTTATAAGGAGTGGCTGAGGGAGCTGGGGTTCTTTAGCCTAGAGGAAGATGAGGGGTGACCTGATAGCTCTCTACAGCTAGCTGAAAGGAGGTTGTAGGGAGGTGGGTGCTGGCCTGTTCTCCTGGGTAGCTGGTGATAGGACAAGAGGAAATGGCCTCAAGTTGCATCAGGGGAAGTTTAGATTAGATATTAGGAAAAACTTCCACACTGAAAGAGTGGTCAGGCACTGGAAAAGGCTGCCCAGGTAAGTGGTGGAGTCACCACCCCTGGAGGTGTTCAAGGAACATGTAGACATGGCGCTTGAGGACATGGTCTAGTGCATATGGTAGTGTTGGGTTGATGGTTGGACTAGATGATCTCATAGGTCTTTTCCAACCTTAGTGATTCTTTGATTCTGCTCTTGTAGATGCAGGTTCAAATGTGGAGGCTCCAGCACGTAGATGCTGCCTGAGCAGCAAGGCCAGGCCCAAACCCTAGATACCTGCTTTGCTTTGCTTTGTCAATAGATATTGAATTACTAGGGAAAAAAAAAAACAAAAAAAAATAAAAAAAAACAACCACTAAAAGAAATGAATGAGTGCCTAATGGCAAGCATTTACTTGCCCTTTGGCTGGCTATTTTGTTGATGCCCTTGAGTTGATTGAAGGCAACTAAGATCTTTTCTCTTTGGATAATCTCTTTGTCTAATCCTTCAGTGACAAAATTGTTACAGGCTGTAGTACTTCATTGATTGGAAGCCTGTCCTCAGATTTCTGGGGTTTTTTTTAAGATGTAACGATTTGTAGTAATTGGTTTAATTTGTTCTCTTTTTTTTTTAAGAGCCAGCTAAACCTCCTGCAGCCAAACCAGCCACCATAAAAGCAGCAGCACCAGGTAAAGGAGTAAAATGTTCTTATTCAGTGTATTTCTTGTGTTCTTGAACCAGTTTATTGCATCATAGCACCATCTGCTGGATTATAAAAAAAGCCACTGATTTGGGAGTTTTTGTCTGCTCTAAATTATTGTAATAATTTGTATGTGAAATCTTTGCTACAAACAAAAGCATCTTACATTGATCTCTAATGTTATGGCTGCTTCTTGTCCTCTCATGACAGCTATGAGGTACAATATTGGGCCACCCTGCAAGGCTTGATATTAAAAAATGAATATGAAGACCGATTTAAAAAGCAATGTTTACAGAAATGAGTTTCCATGTGCAGCGGTATTCCAGCCCTTTGAGAAGGGGATCTGATTTTTCAAAGTGCTGATCTCATAGTAGGTTTTACAAAAAAGATAATCATAAATGTGCACTGAAAAGACAAGGAAACGTTTTAAAAATAAAATAATGGCACGAGTACATATCTTAATTTAGATTGAATTATAAAAATCTACTTTATTTAAAATCTAAATTTTTTTTTATTTCTGTTAACTTCTGCTTCACAGACATTCTTAAATATGCCATGTCACATTTCTACTTAATTTAATAAAACCCAGTATAATGAATACAATCTCAATATGCAGGATATTTGTAGTTTTACTACGTTTCACATTAACTAAAAAAAAGGGGAATTCCAGTGTGAAAATGGGGTCAGTATAAAAACATCATAATATTATTCTACTCTAAAGTAGGACAGCCGATGATACACCAGGCTCTGTGCTTCTGAGCTGTGTCTGATCCTGACATTGTAGGAGTAACTAGCCCACTCCCCCTGCTGCTACTTGCCTCCAGCTGATCCTACTGTATGTAGCTACGTGGATCTAAGTGGATCTGGGATATTTTTATTATTATTTTTTATTTTTCTTTATGTTGGTTTTCTCTTTCTCTAATTCAGATCTTTTTCATGGTCTCTCAGAGATATCCTGCACTAAATAAGAGAATAATACCTTCCATCAGCAGGATAGATTGGGAATTGGTTAAGGATCAGTGCAAGCCAGGAACATCTTCAGTTGGCTCTACCACCAAAGGACTGGCAGCCCTAACTGGCAGTCAATATAGGCTATCTCAGGGCATACTGTACAGCTGTATGATGTACCCTGTGAAGCTGCCCTAAGAAGCATCATTTCCCCACTGATGCTACCAGCCCCTGCCTGCTGTGTTTGTTTGATGCTGTGTTCTGTTGTGCTAAGACAACTGGGAGAACAGTGTAAATCACACCACTGCCATGGCTTAGAGCTAAAAACTGTCCTAGAAATGTGTGTATGTGGCAGGTTGTTCAGGCTGGATCATTTCAGTAAGTCTGGCCCCACAAACATATCTGTGTAACTGATAATTTCCTAGTGCAGCTTTGTCGTCGAAGTGTGTTGTACAGCTAGACCCTCAGATGTCTCAACAGTACACTGCAGAAATTGTTATGTTAGAAACGTATGCTTAAAATTAACTCATTCCACCTGCTTGCATCTAATATTTGTGTTCAATTTTGAAAAATATTCCAATGAGTCTGCTTGTTGGCAAGAATGGTGATGACAATACTCTGCCTAAGATAAAGAAAAGGAGAAAAACTGGCATGGCTTATTATGGAAAAAGAAAATGAGTTTTTCTCTTCTGACACATTTCTAAATATTTAGTTCACCTTAAAAGTGATAAAGAGTGGTAGGGGAAACATTTTTTTTTTCCCTTCCCCGATGGCACTGTTCTCTGAAAATTAATTTACTCCCGTAATAATTCACCATAGCAAAATATTAAATATGCTTGCTAGGCAACATCATAACTAGACTACTGTCTATTAGTACAGTAAATTAAATACATTATCCAATTTCATATTTCATTTTCTTCCACATATTTTATTACATTGCAACCTGTACCCCAGAATGCCTAAAGCTGAAGGTTTAGTTCTAATAACAGACTGAACAGACTGAGAGCACAGCTGGTCATCTTCCAGTGCTTCTATATCACATATGTTCCTGGTCTTAATGTCACTGGTGAAGAAAACCTTGCCTAATACACTGTGCACTATTTTTATCACCATATATTTATATGGAGAAAGCAAAGAAACTGAAAGTAGAATTCAGAAGTCTATGAGACGTTCTGCATCTGGAAACTGATGGTTGCTCAAGAAAACCAGCGTCAATGAATATCTGTTACTTGTGTTTCAAAGTGGATACTTTCAAATATAGTGTTTTCTCTTACTGGAAAAAATAACTTCTCTGGCACCCATCTCAAGCTGGGCTGAAGAGTACAGTATTTGTCCTTAAAGTAGAATAGTTTCGTAGATACATGGAAGTGATGCTATTCTGAAGGGACAAACCAGAATTGAAGATATCTCATGACACTATAGTCTTCTTCAGTTACAGGGTCCTACGACGTGCCCATCCCAAACCCCACTGTCATTCCCTCTGCTTTCACCATGGCGCATCACCTCCTCAGCCTTGTGAGCAGAACAGGTATAGAGTGACCTAGCCTTACACAATAGCTGTCTACCGTTTCTTCCTAAGGAGGGACACAGGATTCTATTACAGGATTTTCTCAGGCACAGGGTGTTCTCTGAAGGGTTTCTCAAAGCTGGGGGTGTAGTCGTGGAGCACCTGCCTCATCCTGCGATCCTCTGGCAGGACAGGCAGCTGGGAGGGAAACCTGCCGCCTCGCACCCATCCCTGCTGAGCATCACCCAGGAAGAGCTCCCCACACCACACCACACATTGCACCCACAGCCATCACTCTATGTCTGCCTGCTCAGTGGTCTGGGTGTCAGCAGTGGTGCATAAACACATCACACCTCAGCTTGGCCAGTTTGCTGCACCTGGTTTTGCACTGTGAGGAAAGCAAGCCATGGTGGTGCAGGACAGGCAAAGGAGCACAGGTTCAAACCACACAGGGAGCATTTGCAACTGAATCAGGAGAAGAGTGACTGGGTTCTCTGACAGTCAGCAAGGATCCTCGGTGCCACTGAGCCCCACACGGTCCCTAAGTTGGGTCAGGGATGGGAACAGCTCTACTGTGAGTCCCTCTCGTGGGGTAACCTCACCTTACAGACAACACATTTACATCTTCTCTAAGCGCCAATGATAGTGCTTTCCCCTGACAACTTTTCTTATTTAAAAATAAGATTTAACTATTTTCAATTTCAGCTTAGAATTTCCCTGGAATGGTCTTGTAATTTTTAATTTAATTTTACAGTATATTTAACAGATTTTGTACTGTCACTTAACTGCCTAATTACTAATTTTTAGTGCCTAATTTTGTTCCATCTCCCTCTCCACACACATGCAAAAAAAATCTTATTCATTGCTCCCTTTGGGTTCATAACAGAAACTCTTTTTCATCACCATTTACCCCTTGAAAATCAATAAAATTTAGTTTGGACACAGAAATAATAAAATAAGTATGACAGACAAATAGCCAATTTTAAGTGCTCAGATGTCAGCTATATCCAATCTCTCAAACTGGCTCTGTCAGTTGTACTAGAATTATTATTATTTTATTATGCCTCTGATTTTTTTCCATTAATGGTAAGAAGCAGAAAGAAAAAGAAAAGGACATTATATAGGAAATTACATAGGAAATGATTTCATGAGGTTAAGTACAGAATATTAGAACACAGGTTATACTGAAAAATCTGGTCAGAGGAGGAGTTGAAGAGGTCCAGATCACTATCTAATGCAGGAAGAATGGCTGGTTCTACTGGTAATGGCCAGTATTTACTTAACAAATGATTCTAATTCTTGGTTCAAGGTTAATAACTGCAACTAAAACGGCAGCAGTGAATAATCCTTGTACTTGCCATATAGTATACAGTGCTATTCTACTTAAAAAGGAAGAAACAACACAAAGCTTATGGGACAGCAGGTATGCTTTGAAATGGTGGAAAATATTATTAAGGAATTGGGCTTGTTGATTTTCTTTTAGTGATCACCTGTAGTGCGTGAGTACGTAGAAAGGGTACTAAAATCATGTAAATGTTACAAAAAAATTAAGAAAATTCAGCACGTGAATGATTTACCAACACAGCGTAACAGGCAAAATCATCATGGATTCTTTTTCAGTGTTTTTACAGTCAGGTAGCTCTCAAGTCACACATCATGGATGTATTTTACTCACAAAACCACAACCCCTGCATCATACAGCCACCTACTTGTTCTCTTCTTCTGTAGATATATCATCCTAGAGAACAGGCATCAAGAAACTGTGTAAATTATATGTTACACACTTCCATGTAAGTACTTTTGGAAGCACTTTATGTGGACATGGCCCTAGTAGAGTTTGCCATCCTGCGGTCTCTTCAGGATCTTATGTCTGAGTGTCTCTATGTGCCTCAAAACGTGTCCTTATTAGCAGCCAGTGCCCCCGGTTAGTATCTCTGCCTGTATTTCTGTGGTACAGCTGTTAACAAGAAAATTCTTCTGGTAGCAGGAATACTCTGTTCAGTCTCCCAGACCTTTTCATAATGTAAGTACAGCCATTCTCAGGGTTTTTTCTCTGGGTCTACAATTTAACTCTGCAAGGATAAATGATAGGAGTAACATTGCATGCATAAGGGTAATAGGCTTCTGGACAAACAGATCTTTACTCAGACAGCAGGTGTTTATGCACTGGTAAACCAAATAATGAAACCCTACCTGTATTAATCCTGCTGCTCAGGGTCCTTGGGTTTAGATCTAGGATCATTCTGTAGTCCTTTTGAATCACAGAGGCTTTCTTTTCAGTTCAGGTTAGCATTATTCTTGCTCTCTCCCAGCTTAACTCTTTGGGAAGTTAAACATCCTATCTTCTGTGGTTATGCAGTTTCCTTCTGGTTTCAAAGGGAGAGTTACAGGCTTGTCTTCTTTGCACAGTAGGTGGAAATGATCTGATCCCCATCCCCAGCAACCCGCAGAAGGACAGGAGAACAGGTCCTCACCTGTTTGTCCCAGAGAGCTTCCACCAGGCTTAGTGAAGCCTCACAGCTGACTGCTCCCAGACTGCCAGGAATGCACCGTACCTTCAGCAGCAAAAACCCTGCTGCTGTTGCAGTAGTCCATCACTCAGCTGCTTCTTAATATCTGCAGGAGTCTCTTACGTGGATGGAGATGAATTGCACAAATCATTCCAATGCACTGACATTTTCATCCCAGCTCAAGTCTGAGAAAATATTGCAGACTAGGAGGTCTTAAATTGTCTGTAGTATTATGTAAACTGGATCATTATCTAACTCTGAATGGTAAAGGAAAAATGAATTCTTGACTTATGTCACTATACAGGCCCTCAAAGGGGAAGAATTTTGCAATGTTAGAAGATTTTACTTTACAACTTTCAATTCTTTACACACAGGATTTATTTAAATGGAGCATGAAATAGCTTATTTTACACTAAGCTTTCTAATCTGAAATCCAATTTTTATTCACCAACTTTAAAAATCTTTTTGAGTAAATGGCCTAGAATTCAGGATATTTTTGCTACTTTTGCTAGAATGTTGAAAAGCCCAACATCATAGCCTGACAAAGTACTGTTGTGTTTATATGTTTCTTATAGTATCCTCTGTGTCAGGATCATATAGAAGTAAAACAATTTCTTATACTTTCTTTCACATCATAGTGAACTCTGAAGACAGTTTAATGCAGCCCTGTTTAATTTTTTTATTACCAGATATTATGAAATGCCACAGTGCAGTCTATGCACTGCTGGAAAGTACTGTTGTATTAGTAACATAAAAATAGCATTACTTTGCAAGCAAGGCAGGGGGAGCAAGTTAACTACAAAAAAAGAAATTATTTAATATATGAAAATAGAAATAATGAGAATAAAAGAGGGTCAAAACCACTACTTAAATACAAATCAGAGCTAAAAAAGATTATTCAGTTCTCCACCCTTTATGGAAAAAGCATTTTAAGGGGTTTTTTTTCCTGAGGCTGGCAGCCTTTCATAGCCCTGAAGTTCTTTCATGGTTTAAATGCACTTTTGGAAAGAATTGGGCCCAATTTCAGCAAAGCACTTAACATATCTTTAACTCTATCTTGAGTCAGCAAAGCGTGTAAGCACATACTTAATCTTTGTTGAATCCAGACTACCACGTACACTGTGTATATGATCACCTTCCCAGGCATTAGTCTTCTGGAAGTGATACCACCTCTGCATTGATAGAAAGGAAATAAATGGGCCTTATCTTGATCACTGAAACCGTCATGAAAATGGCACTTGACTTTCAGGGGAACAGTGATGTGGACTAGAGTTTTCTATACTGTCTATGATTATATTACATATACAATTTATTATGCTCTTGAATATGGCAGTGCTATGTTTTAGAGAGAGAGCAAGTGGAAACACAATATGCTTCATTATAATGTTTCTTAAATATGAATTTTCTCACATCATCATACAGGTCTGCAGCAAGACTTTAAAGTTTCTGTATTAAGAAGTTGTGGTCCAGTAATATAAGTACAACACAAGCCATTACCAATGCACAGTACCACTTTAGTTTGCTGAGTGTCCCAAATAATCTGATGAGGTTTTTCTATAACAGCTGCTCGGGGTGCCCAAGTTTGAAGCTTTACATATTTCAGAAATAGTGGTTGCTTGGATTATATCATCCATACAGTAGACTGTTCAACATTTTATTCACTGAGCAGCACACTTCTCCTAGGTCTTTCTGTCAATGTTGTCCTTTATGACACTGACCGGCAAACACCTTCTGAAGAACTTGCTTGTCCTGGTTAAGGTAGTCAAAGAAGAATTTCAAAATATTTAATGACATGATCCTTTGATTTGTGTTCTGAGAGCATATACACCAAAACTTTTGCTTACTATCTCCTTCTACACTACTCCTTTGAGCTAACCAACTTCAGTACCCAGCTCTAAATCAGGCACTACAGTTAGAGCTCCTGTACTAAGTTCATAAACTTTGGATTAAATTTATTCCTTTAGGGCCTCATTGCATTAATTTTTAGAGTCTATTGGTTTTAGTACTGAATTAGCCACTTTAATCTGCACAACATGTTTGCCTAATGACAGGCAGAACCTAAAACTGGTATTTACTTCCTTTTTCTTTCCCTTCTGAAATGTGTGTTCCAGACTCATATGCTCAATGGGTTACAGAGCTTGAAGCACAAATCATTCCTTTGTCAAAAGAAGGTGGGGTTAAAGCATGAGCAAGTAGTAAAGGCTGAGCGCCATCCAATCTATGACCACTCTCAGTGGGTATGCTCTTGTCATCAACCAATTACCATGAAGATTATTATGATTCATTCTACCTCACAGTGAGTGATTATTAAGAAAATTGAATTGTTTTCACCTTGTTGTGGTCTATGAGCATGCGCACAACTGCTGAACCTGATCTCATGGTCAGTAATTTGTCATGTTGCCTGTTGCCCTCCTTTGGGAAGTTCCACCTGGAGTGACGTAGAAATACCTCCCTAGAGGTGTTCCTGGTTCAAACAGATGTGGTTTAACACAGGATTTTTCTAAATCAAACAGAGTGTTCTTCTACTCATTGGGGATTGACTGGAAATACTTGCACCTGAGTAATTCAGTCATCTAAGTTCTCAAAAGGCTGGAATTACTCCTGAGATCCCTATTTGAAAGGAAATATATGTTAAGCTTTTTCACAGGTAAAGATCTACTAGCAAATATTAGGTCTCTTCATTAAAGAATCACAACATGTATAAATCACATTTTTGCCACCTAAGACTTAACATTAATGCCTATGCCAGAAATCCTAAGACTAGTGAAATTTATTTGTTCTTAAAAGAAATGGGTGCTAATGGTAGGCATTAAGAATAGATCTTTTCAGATGGAGCCCTTTTCAAAGGTGGTACATCAGTTTTGAACACAGGCAGTGCACTGGTCAGAATTGTAGGATTAACCTAATTTTAAGTAACCTAATTTTAAGGATTCTAAATCAAAAAGATTTTTATTGCAATGGGAAACTAGGCATCTGTGGTCTATGAATACACCCACACTGTTTATTGGTTCTGTTCTTTCTTATGGGAAAGGAGACCCACACCTTCCCTTTTCCCTTCTCATCTATCAGAAGTGATGAATGTCTTGCTTTCCTAGGAGTGATCAAATATGTTCTACATTTACGTAAGTATGTGCTTCAAGAGTGGTGACTTGATCAACTGATATATTTGCATGTGATCTGAGTCTTTAGGGACTGTTTTTCCTTTGACTGAGAAAAGCTTTGCAAAGCTGGCCGGACAGACATCAGAAATCTGCATTCTTTCAATTTCCTCCTTATGCTGTCTCCTTTTTTCTTGATTATCCCAACTTTTGCAGAAACTAACAGAGCATTTCAGGCTCAGGAGAGGAAAAACTGCCTACCTGTTTTCTGAGAGGTATACTGAGACAGTATAACCCAAACATTCTGCAGGAAAGTCTTGAAATATTTTGGTGGCTTCTACATTATTCAGGGATCCTGAGACATTTCTCAGATGACTTCCATCCTCACTTTTGAAGCTATTGTTTTCTGCCTGTGAAGAAAAGCTACAGACTCAATAGATTGGACTGAAAATATTTGTGTTTCATCCTCTTTTTTTCTTCTTCTTTTCTTTGCACAATGTTTTTTCCAAATATTTCCTAACATGGTAGCAGATTTCTAACACAAAGATACTGAAACAGAGAACTGTCACCTGCTTTCCTTTTCTTCACAGAAATTTATAAGAAAAGCTGTTTGTTACCCTTCCCAAAAAATCTTCATTTATAGAGGAGCAAGTATATATGTGGCATGATCTCCCCAAATAAGGGATTTCCTTGATGTGTTCTTATTCCAGAAAGAAATGTATTGTCCAGTTCATTATCTGTATAAATCAAAGTGTATTATGGCAGTGAGGCTTTCTACATTGATCCAGTAAATAGAGTGACAGTCTAATATAGTAGAACAAATACTTCTTGGGAGCAGGAGAACTGGAAAAATCTAGTTTGATGCAAAACTTTCTCATATATATTATCCCAGGTCTACGAGTGACTGTTCATATTGCAACCTTTCCCTTCAACGGGAGGAACTAAGAGGATCTTTTCTGCATCTAGCTGTTTATGCTCCCAATATTCTTGATGAAAAGATATCTTGGAGATCTTTACCACCCTGTCTCATTTAATTTGAATTAATTAATGTGATAGGAAGGTGTGAAAAGAGAAATGATAGGTATACAGACTATAAAACCGAGATTACAGGACTCTAAAACCAGTGTAACTTTCTGCTCTCTAAGGATTTAGGTATTAGAGAAACTGCATGGAATATGACAACAGTATGCTTCACTGAAATACCTGTGATAAAAATTAAACAACTGTACAGAAAATGCCATTTTTATGCAGCTACTGAATGCAAATCAAATGGTCTTGGTTATTTAAGATGAGGTGCATACCACAGAACTGCAAATCCACTTGAAATGCCATTTATGTAAGCTCCCGATCTGTGTTTTATGATTTTGAATTTTCCTGAACACTTCTTGGACATGAATGCTTTATCTGAATTAGGAGGGAAGACACACACATCTCCCTATATGTGCACACATAGCTATGCAAATTAGGGTGGGATATCAATTGTTCTCTCCTGGAAGGTGGCAGAGGGTCACCATTTGTGACTATCCACCTTGGTAGTGAAGATAAAATTGCACCACAGCAAATGTGATAGCCTAAATGTTTTTCAGTGCTGTGTGTGCAATAGGGAAGAGTGTGGCTTAGGGAAGAGCTGCAGAGGCAGCAGGTTCAGGTTTCTTTTGTCTCCCACCTGTCTTAGGGGTGTCTAGGAGTATGTCACTAGTAATGAAACCAAAAATACATTTAGATGGCTTTATGCGCATGTTATACATAACTTTGGCAATTTTCATAAAGAAGAAAAGCTATTTATTCAAAACATCGGAGGTTATAAAGATGGTGAGATGTCAAACTAAATCAAATCTCAATTTCATGCATTGTAGAAGACTAATGTAATGTCAGCAAAAGTTTCCTAAATAAAAACATGCTCTACAGTCTCCTATACATACAAAAATGGTTAAATATAAAAAGAATGACAAATGTGGCAAACGGCTAATGTGTCTACTCTTTACAATATCCTTTTATGTGTAATAGTACTTGTTAACAAAAAAAAAAAAAAAGCAGTGGTGGGGGGAAAGAAAAACACATTGAGATCAAGCAATGATAACTTGTAGCAAAAAGGAAATACCTAGGTCTGAACTTTCCTGAAGTTAGTGGCTCATGTAATGAAAGGTTTCAGTTCATTGCATTAAAATATCAGAGCAGGAATCACCTAAAGTTTCCCATCATGTCAGATTTCCCCAGAAATGCTTGATGTCAGATCCTATGTTATTGATATTTTAATTTTTTTCTGACAGAAGCTCTATAGAACTTCCTTAATGTTTGCAGTTTTGAAAAACAGGAAGTAAGGATAAATAAATGGAAAATGTTATACTTTGCAAAAACACTTACCGAGTGTTGTTAATGTCACACAGTTCCCTGATCTCATGAGAGCTGAAAGAACTTAAAATGAGAGGGGAAAATAATTGCCTCAGAACCACTAAAGTCATAATTACATTTCCTTCAGTTTCCAGGAAGCTGTCCTGAGCAATAGCAAAACAGAAAACCCCATGAAACCAATCAAAATTCTCATTTCACAGAAGGAGTCCTAAAATATCTGTATGAAATTGGGTACTCTGAAGAGCACTTGGGCTACACAAAACCAATGTTGCAGCTGTTGTTATGATTAAGCTCGTTGAGTCATCCAAACTACAGAGTCCCAAACTTGTGCCCTCTCACTTTTTGCTATATTTCTCCTCCTTGACCTATACTAGAATTGCTAACCAAGGTAAGATGCCATCAAGAAAATATTATATTTATTCAGGCAATAAACTGTTTAATACCAGCTTGCTCTCTAGCTCCATCACTTTTACATATTACTGGGAAAACTGTATCGCTGGCTCATTGCTTTGATCACATCAACCTGCTCCATGACCATTTCCAGTGAATCTCACCTTTCATATACAATGTGACTATAAACCACCTATGATAGTTTAAATATGTATATGTCATATAATATATACATTAAAATGTGAATTATGTAACCATATTAAAGCTGGGTCCCTGATTTCAATCAAATAGTCTTGATGCTTTAAAGAACAGAAAAATAAAAATTCTCTTTTTTTTAAAGAACACAAAGCAACTACATTTTTCTTTATAAGCTGTCTCCTCAGATAGATTTAAAAAAACAGGAAAAAATGAATATTTTATTTCACATAGAACTACGTGCACTGCTCAATAGAAAATTACTGGAAGTATGGAGCAATGACATATATTGTTTAAAATTTAACAATTGTGGAGGGTTTTTTCATATTTGAGATCATCCTTTCCTTTCTGATATCAATTATTTTCACAGCTCTGCATGGACTATACCTCTTTTAGATGTTCACTGTGCATTCAATATTAAAATTGATTATTAATTAATATTTATTGTGAATATTGCTCGTATTAATGTTATCGATCAACATATTTATTTTTCATTTGGCAGTTCTTGTTCCTTTTAGCTTATTCAGTTCAAGGATAGCTCAAATTTAAGGATAGGCTTGCTTTTAGTGAAGGTACAACATTCAGAATCACTTTGAACATGGCATTTTATATCTTGATTCTAAAGTAGAAACTGTTTAAACATTACCATTCCTCAACTGTATACCACAGCATTAATACAAATATACCCTATAATAGCCATGGAGAAAATGTGATCATCAGATACCAGTAAGCAATTAGTATATATTTAATAGATACACCATTTATCTTGTAATCTGTCAAGTCAGATATTCTTGAATTTATGTAATATTCGTGTGTGTATCTAAACCTGCATAGCAGAGCCATCCATATGCTGTTTAAAAGCATCTGCAGGCATCATCTGCAGACAGCAAAAGCTCATCTATTTTTTTGCTACTGTGAACGTCAGCCCTGGCTGGTAGATCACACTCGGTTTCTGAGACATGTTCAGTCTCTCCCTCTTCTCCCTGGTAAGCCGCCTACTCCTCTGAGGGGGTTTGAAGCACATCCTGGAGAGATGGAAAAAGCTGCTACAGAAACTACCATTAGAAGTTTGTAAATCCCAATCACAAGCTACCAGAGGGTACAGAGTTTGGGTGGATGAAGCTTCAGGTCCCAGATCTCATTTTGGTGATTAGCTCCTGTGGGCCATCCTTCCCTATCTCCCACCACTGTGTATTCCTGTAAAAGAGTCCAGGACTCCCTCCCCTTCTCCCACAGCCATAGAGCAGCAGAAGCTATCCTAGATGCTCTTATTCTCCAGTCTCTCTCCAGTGAAGAAAGTCAAGGACCACATCACAGATATCCTGAGGCACATAAAGCTGGTTCACAGGCCTCCATGTAGACCACCCTCAAGTAAAACTGCAAATATTTTTAACCTACACTATTTCTGGAGTTTCCTTTTAGCATCTTATTATAAAAGTTAAATCCTTTGATGTCTGTTATTGACAGCTAATCTGACCCTGTTTGTGCAGTGTGAAAACCACTGAAGAGACTGAAGACAACTATAAAGGTTTTATTTTGACATGCAGGGAAGTAGGGAACTGAGAGTCCAGATGTGTGCCACATGCAGCCACTACTGCTGGTAACACAAAAGTAATTGTCCAGGGCAAATAAACAAAACATTACAAAAAAAGGAAAGTATAATTGACTTCTTTCTTTTTGAGAACACAAGAAAGAAAAAATTATGGAAACTGGTGAATATTCTCCCCTTTTCGTCTTCATCTTACCTTAAACCTATATTAATGTTTTAAATGAATTCATTTCACAAGTCAATATTTGCTTTTTTTTTTTTTTTTTTACAGCCAAAACAGCAAAGAAAGAAGTAAAAGTACATGGTAAGACGTGTGAAAGTCAGTAAGTTTGAGAGTCTCAATTACCTGGTTTGACTTTAAATTAAGACAGGATTAGGTAACAAGACAAAAAAAGTGAAGCCAGACATAAAGATTTGATGCTTTAATCGAAGTTACTTGAGGAAATAAGTAGCCAAGGAGCAGACATACGGTCATTTGCTCTTCTGGAACTGGGATCGGATCAAATAGTGCTGAGAAGAACGATGAGAGTGGTATTTTTATTTCAGCCTTGAAAAGGTTTGTCTTTTCAAGGAGCAAGGAGATCTGATTGGGGCTTGCAGTAAATGGAAAAAAAAAATAAGAGCTTCAGAGTGTGAAGGAGAGGAAAAACATAGGTTATTTTATTTTGGTTTTATTCTAGTCACCCATGCCCATGTATTTTATTGTTGTACCTAGGTGCTGTTCTTATTCCTGACTGGAATCTACTGCAGTTTATCCAAATTTGGGGAGCATAAAGACTGTCAACTCCTTTTACAGCCAAGGCTGATGATTCATTCATCAGATGACTCTATTTTCTCAGATATATATTCTGAGCAAAAAATACTTAGGGTAGACAGTCAATTTATAGAAAAATGGATCTGTTCTTTTCTATAGCACAAAAACCTGTCACAGTGCTTCAGAATGGAGGTGTGAATAATGGAGAAAGAAATATGTGGTGGTTGGATTACTTTGGATGTTTTTAATCAAATTATGAAGAATAATAAACAAATTAAATTTTAAAAATACATGTTCAAGGAAGACTTTTAAGAGTGGATCTTCTCCTGTATCAATACTAGTTCTGTGCTTTGAGTTTTCAAAAAAATTAAAAAATTAGATCTTTAACTTGCACAAATTACTGAATTTGTTAAAAGGAGATTTCTATTGCATACCTTCCACCTATGTTTGATATGTGCCTATTCTGAAACCTGTTTTTACTCCTCTCACCCTCATTACTTGAAAATAGCAGAGCTATTGAAGCTCTATATACAATTTACCTATTTACCTCATTTTCCACTGCTTTTAATCTGCAGGTTAATTAGTTATGTGCCAGGAGACTATCCAAACAAACAACATACGTGTGTGTCTGTTTTCCTCTGCATAAAAAATAATGAATGCCTGCTCTGCACGGATAGGTAGCACGTTGACCAAGGAAAGAAGTGTTAGGATCAATATTAATTTATTTATGCATTTGCACAATTTGTTTTCTGGGACCTTTCATTTTACAGCATCTGTGGAAAATCTGAAGTTAAAAGGTGGGTAACTTTGTTTGTTTTTAAAATTAAAATGGAAGAATGCTGTTGTTTACTCTGTTAATTAAATACTTCATGTGACACTATTGCTAACAGGTGTGACTTATGTAAAGCAAAGCAGACCTTTTGTGTTATAATGGCTCCTTTTTACAGCACGTTAAAACACATTTAGAAGACCGATCTCTTTTCTCTGAGTTGTCCATAGATGAACAGTCTCTAATTCTCCATGTATACCAAATTCAGTTTATAACCCTATCTCAGACCATAAGGTTTTTTGTGAAAGGCAGAAATGAGAAATAACAAATCTTCTATAGAGCATGAGGAAGAATTGCAGCTCTGGAAACTAATGTAAGGAAATCAAAGTAGATACATTATTCTCTTTATTGGATGTTTATAGGTTCCCTGCTTTATGGCCTAAATTCATAATGCTGTCATTGCTCTGCAGTTAATTGTATTGAACAAAACTGAAACCAGAGTAATTTAGGCATTTGTTCTCTTTTATACTCCCACCAGACAAAACAGAGAAACCAAAGTGGAAAAAAGTTATGCTTTTGCATTTTTAGCAAATTCTAGACAGCCAAAGCTGAAAATAATGGTAATCTTGCTGCTGTGGGTGATTGAATAAAACTTTCCCCTATTGCTTGAAGCTTCTGAGCAAATTTTTTTGATACAGTATCATTTCTTCTGTAATACTGTACTATGCATATGAAGTCAATATTTCAACATTTGTGAACCCATTTCTGCCCAGCTTGTGTTCATTAAAGTCTGAAAAGATGTGAAGATGTTGGTCCTTGTAGAATGAAGTCCCTTTCTGCAAACTTGAAGTTTTCTTTGGGCAATGCTGGGAAACATTTCCATGTACCTTTTGAAATTGTTATTTCCACTGATTATATTTACCATTCTATTAAAAGTTAATAGTCTCTTTAGTCTCTTCTAAAGTTTACAAACAGAATTAGCAAGGTTGTGCAAAAAACAGAGCTTTTACCTCTATGCTACATTGCTGTGAGTAGACTCAAATCTTCCTAGTGAGTACCATATTTCACATTCATTTAGATAAGATGCAAATATTGGTATATGTAATAGATCTTCATCATGTCTCCAGCATTTTGCAGGATGACCATGACAGAAGGAAACATTTCCTTATGAGTTATTGAATTAAAAGACACTTGAAAAAAATTTTAGCAAGTTCACAGATCATTAAAGATTAATAGAAATTGTAGGTTTCTATTATATAAAACAATATAATTTTGTTATTTCTGTTTTCAATAGAGCAGCCTCACAACTGAAAATGTTGAACCTGAAATTATTGTCCAGTATTGAAGTAAATAACAATTTCAGTTTATTTAGTCTCCAACGCTCATTAAACAGAAATAGCTGATGTTAGCTCTGGAGAAACTGTTCATTTTTGAAAAATTACTTGTTAACAAGTGATCTAAATTTAACTTCATGTTACTAATTTTGAACTGCAAACATAGACTGTATTCCAGGAGAAAAATTATATTTGTATAAGAAGTTACAGTTGTTCCTTTTAACTCTTGTTAAGAATCACTAAGAAATGGTGTTATTGTCTTCTAAATATAATGTTTTATAATGAGACGAAATCTAGTAGTCTTTAATAGCTATACCTTGCTATGTATGCTGTACAATGTGGTTTCCAGTGTTCAGTAGCTGCTGGCAAATTTTAAAATTTTTAAGCATATTCATGGAACACAAACAGTCCTGTTCTGAAAATAAGTGAGTCTTCTGATGAAATTCTCCTCTTTGGTAATTAAAAAAATTAATCTGCTGGCATAGGATGAGGTCTGGGATATTTCAACTAGCTTGTACATCCAATGAACTATCAAGCTCATGTGAAGTTTTGTTGCATATTCTCAAAAAAGATTCTGTAATGACAGTATATCAGAGAGGTTTTTTTTATTTCTTCATGTAACAGAACAGTTCCTAAGTCATAATAGACATTTCTTAGGTTCATGATCTCTTGATATTACTGCTGTCACAATGAGGAACTCCTGCCTCTGACCTCAGGGTTCAGTGAGTGAAGTGTTTGTTGTCTCTAGTCAGAGCAATTTCTTTTAACTTTCCTTTACACTGAACAAAAATTTTTAAATAGCTTTAAAACTAGTGACACTTTGGCATGCATATTTCTGATGTGGATGCTAGTTATGCAACCTGACTCTTTTGGGATACAAATATTCTGATGAATTTTATTGTAAATGACAACTATTGAGACTGCAGAAATATTTGACAGATGAATTGCTCTCCTGGCTACTTTCAGCACAAACCAATGTCTTCTAAGCTCTCCCTCATTTGACTCCAAAGAGCGTATGATGGAATCAGAGAAACAATTACCATAGAGATCACCAATTTGATCTACATTTTGCCAAGTTGTCAAAAATTTCACTGAGAAATTACAAAATATAAATGGGACTCCAGACTCCATTTACTTCATCTATATTTTTAACTATAATTTACTGAAAATATGGATCTCTAGCAAATTTCTACTTTTAGCTTTATGTGCATTAATTTTATTTTGTATTATTTCAGACACAGGTTTTTTATGGTTTTGGTTTGGTTTTCTATGTTTTTTTTGTTGTTTATCAGGTTTTTTTGTCTGATGTTGTTCTGCTGAGGAGGAAATTACAATGCGTTACAATACATCTGTGTTACTTAAGTCATAGGGCTAAAGGACCAGCTTTTCAAATTGGCAACATCTGCAATGGGACCATTTTTTACAAAATCATCTTTCAGGCAGCCACTCACAAGTGGCAAGAACTTTGAAAAATGCTCATTGGAAAGGATGAAATCTTGAGCCACTTGAGCCACAAGAAATCTTGTCCCTGTTCTAATGGAAACAAAACAAAACCTTCTTTGGAGTCTTATTCCAACACTGACACAGGTGTGCAGGCTTTCTATTTATAGAGACTGTTAAAGTGACACTTTATTACCTTGATTGTAAAAGACTTCACAGCATTACCAAAGTAGCTCACACCTCCCTCCTCAAAAAGCAAAGGGAATAATGCAATGTCCTGTTTGTCCTTCCAGATACTACTCTGCCATGTCCAGATGCTGCTATTTGGCAGTTCTCAAAAATTACTGTGATCTGTGTCAGCAAGTTCTTCTTTGCGAACACTCACTCACAGAAGTGTTGGGACATTACTGAACACAGTGATAGCCAGAATACTATTAATAGTCCTAGTTGGTATTTTTAAATAACAAAAACAGCCTTGGTGCTTTTCAAGGATGGCTGGTTCCTCCATCATAACTGCACTCATGGTCTACCACCACCACATGACCTTGATGACTTTAAATACCTGATCTTCTCAGAAAGCTCTGCTGTTCTTCTAGCCTCCAATTCGCCATGCAGAAAATACTTCTATATTTTATTCCATCAGTATTATGGTTTTCGGAAACTGAACAAACCAAAACTGCTTTAGTTTTAGCTAAAAAGGATAAACATGCTTTGGAGAAAGCCACAGTTCTCAATAATTCATTTTACTCTTATCATAGCTGGTTATACAGCTTTAGACACTAAAAATACAATTTGGAATGCATACCTGACTCATTTCTGGTGTCCCTTTTCATTTTTTTTTTTTTCCACATTAAAATAAGATTATTCTTCAAGTTGTTGACCAATTAAGCAAGATTTTTAAAAGCACTGTGATACTGGTTTGTTCAGTGATAGGATCCAATGCCCAGATTCATCTCGGCATGTAGGTATCTAGTTTATTGTTAAGCGGCCCTGCTGCTCTGGGCCTAAGTAACAAGGATGTTAATAGCAGAGATCTACAATAGTTATCAACAGACTTTGCTCCTCTGACTTTTTGTCCAGTAGCACCAATACAAAGTTAGGTACTTGGATACAGTGCTCACATTATTTTCTGTGGATCCAGTCAGTCATCCTTTCAGCTTAGACGTGATTTTAAGCCAAACTCAAGATTATCTTCAATAAAATAAGTTACCTGAGGTAACTGAGATGCAGAGGTGCAATATTTCACTGTTTTCATGGAGCTTGCTCAAAAACACCTGTTCACTACACAACATTCCAGGAAAAACAAGAACAAGCGGCAAGGGAGTGTATGATGTGTGTGAGTTGGTCCATCCCACTCAACATGAAGCAGTTCATCTGTCCATACCTGACATTTCACTGAATCTCAGGAAATGTTTCCTGCTGGGAACAGAAGATCCTTCTTTTGGCCTCCCCCCACATGCAGACGTTGCAGTCTGGCCATAGCTCACTAACCAAGCTGGCCTGCTTGGGCCATCATGCCCAGCAGATTCAGAAGGCTTCCCTGCTGCCTGGGCTGCAAGTCCATCCCCAGTGGGACCACGAGGACATCCCTCCAAGAGCAGTGAGCACACCTGGAGGAACTTTGTAGGTCCTTTGAAATCCCTGAATTTCTCAGTATAAATAATGATAACAGACCATGACCCTCAGTATTTACCTTGGCTCTAAAATCCAAGCTCTTATTCTACAACTGTGATTTTCTGTAATAAAACACTGTTGCAAATATTTCTGTGCTTGACAGGTTGAAATAACAAGCACAGGGGATGTTATGTGCTGATAACCCTGTAGCTGCAAAGACATTTCTATGCTTATCAATCCTTCAATGTAAATTAATTTTTACCATCCACTTTACATCCTGCCATTTAGGCTGATTGCTCGTTCTTTGCACTACTTTTAAACAAGGAAATCACAGTGAAGCCGATTTTCTTAATGCCAGATTTTTTGTTTCAAACACTGTAAGAGGACCTTTTTAAATTAAAGCAACACTTCTGGTTCAGCATAATAGTTATAAATTATGGCTACAAAAGCTTGGTTTTACAAAAGTGAAGTGTTGGCAGTGTCATTTACAGCTAAACAGATATGTTTACATATGTGCAAGGCATAACCCTGAATAATTCAATTTGATGAGAAAATACATATATTGTCCTAAGTATGTTCAGCAATCTACAGGAAATCTTGTGCATTGCCAAGCTTGCCATGTAAATTGTCAGAAACTATAAAAGATACCCATATTTATGTAAGTTTACTAAGAGCGAAAAGTCTGAAAGGATTCCTTCCTGCACATCCTCCTCTTAGATCATCTAATCCTTAGTTTAGAGCCATGAACAAATAATCTCTGACCTTTGTCTTTCAAGTTTTGTGAATCAGTTTAGGAACTGTGAAAGCTACAGATAACAAATAAGCAGATGGATATGTCCAGACATCCTGACCTGGGCTGTTACAGTTGCTTCCCCTGACATCAATAAAGGTCTGGGGGTGCTGCTGCACAAGCGGTCTGGTTCAATCTTCTCTCTTGAACACAGAAATTGCAGTATTCATGAGGACCGAGTTAGGTGACTGTAGCATATAGTCTGACTGTGGCCCACTGTCCTCACTGGGACTAACTACATGCTTAAAATCAAGAATGTGTGGAAGTATTTTGCTGTGTCAGGGACGGAGAGTGGAGGTTTCTGCTGGTACAGACAGCCACACCCATATGGGGAATTATCACACGGCTGGGCAAAGTAGAGACCTGCTTGCTTTGCTCTCTCCTCCACTATGTGATATGCACTGCAGTGTAGCCTCTGTTCCACCTGAGATCAAGGAGACAATGCTGCTATTTATTTTCCCTGTTTGCTTTTCCTCTTTTCAAGATAGTTAAAAAATACGTTTCATGTAGTCATATACTGGGGGAAAAAGGTATCATGGTTGCAAATCTTTGAAAGCCTCAAAGTAATCTGTAAGCATTTAAGAAAAGCTTTGTCTGTTGGACCAACACTTCTGACTATAAATCTTACTTAAACCTTATCTTTGTTTTGCAGCAGTACCTGAAAAGAAGAAAGAAAAAGCAACAAAGGCAGCAGAGCAAGGTAAAAAGAAAACAAAGCATCATGGCATTATCTCTCTTAAAAGACAATAGCACAGTAAAATAAACCTTCACATTCAGGCAGCTGGGTGACAGAAACCTTTAAATCCATTGCTCTGCTAGTTATTTACCAGAGTTCTGCCAGGTTTATCACAGCAACAGGGAATTCCCACCAGGCAACTGACTTTGTCCCACTTCCACAAAACTGCAACCCCCACAGAAGCTTCAGGTGAACAGACTTCAGCTTGAAGGTCCTCTGCTGGGGCTTTGTGTCCCACAGACCATGCAAGAGGCTTCCTGACTTGTAGCCTGGACAGGAATCAGCCTTCACTATTCAGTCTTAAAGAGTGACTTGCAATGAGGTAAAGGGCCCCCTGAAGTCAGCTGAGCTGCCTTTCTTATCCTGAATGAAACATTAACCCCATGAAGAGCCATGAAGGTCCACTGCAGAGAAACTGAAAAGGTTTTGAGACCAGAACTTGTAGATGTTTTTAGCAAAAATCTTGGGGTTGGTATAGATGAGACATGAGTGGGAATGTCTGGGAGTGGGAACACTAGAAGAAGAAAGGATACAATAACTGCACATGTTGCTGCCACATAGTTCAGAAGGTCACAAAGTCTACATACAGTTTCCCAAGCCAACCAGAGCAGGGTCACAAGCAGACAATCTATACCCAGGATAAAGCAAAACTCAAGCTACTGAGAGATGATGATGAACCTAAAAAGAAAATTATTGGAGCCTTAAAATGTCTAGATAAAGATGTGCCTTTTCCCATTACATACACTTGTATTTAATATTATTGTCACTTTCAGCATTATATTGTGCATACTTTCTTCTTGTACACTTGTTAAAAGCAATTCATACTCTTTTAAGTTAGCATGGTATGTAGCAAAGTAGTAGAAGAGTGGCGTAAATACCCAAAGCTTATCAGCCCTGGCTTCCTTTATATGATGCACATCATAAATTATTCTGGTTTGTTACTAACTCTGTAACAAGTAGACAACTTTGTATTTACTCATGCTCAAATTGGCAATTAGAGCCCTGGTGTTGAAATTGGCTCTTCCAGTCTTATCATATTGGAGGTTTGCCAAACCTGCCAGTAACCTTTAGAATAAAGTGTAAGACATATCTACTAGTATAGCTTTGGTCAGTTGAGCTACTGTCCCTTTCTTTTCTACGGTTTCTCAGCTTCAGCTTTACTCAGCATTACTCAAACCAGCGAAGGCACCCTGCAGCAGCTGTCAGCTGCTTGTTAGTTGTCATGGAAAACGTTATAATTAGGTGGGCCTTGGCCTAGATTTCAGTTATTGTTAGTCTGGGTATCTCTACACTATTTTCCATTGCCGTACAAGTGCTCCCCCAGCCATCTGCACTGCTTCCCCTCTGTTTGGGTGTCTCATGCAGCAATGAGGTGGTGTTTGCTGTAGGATTTTTCCCTTATACAATGGGCCACCACTGGATGGGACTTTATCTGCAAAATATCTTAACTGTGTCTTGAAGAACACAGGTTGAGCAGTACAAACCATAGTTACACATGGTTGGCACTGAGCAGGGATTTCTAAACTTTTGGTTGTGATCCCCAAAGCGCTATCTCCCCATTCCGACAGCCACCTAATTTTTGCAAGTCAGAGGAATAATAGCAACGTGCAGTGTCTATCGCAACTATTTCTGCAGATTCTTCCAAGCACCGGCAGCAGCTCAGTTCCTGTACTGCAGAGAAGCGAACATAAACACTTTCAGACAGCAATTGCCTCTGCCTCTCATTTCCGTATCCTGTATGTATGGAGCTACCGCCAGCACATTGCACTCAAAGACAAATGAGCCAAAAAAACTTTGAGGACCTTTTTTTTAATATTAGTATGTACTTATATTTCTCATGGAAGAGTAAAAGATAAGATTATGGAAGCAGATCTGAGTTATATATTTAGAGTGAAGAGAAAGCTGTGCCTAATTCACTGATCCCAGGTATCTGGAAGCTCTGAGGAAAAGTGAGGCCTTTCTTAATCAGGAAAGTACAAATGCACCAGGAAATAGTTTTTAAACTGAAAGGGATTTTTGAGCCTTGTAGACTGAGGAATGAAATAATTTTCTCTGCTAGCTATTGTGCACCAGGATAGGTGTCAAAAAGTAGACGGACCAACCTGGTCAAAACTAGGATTTGCAATTCAAGAAAACCACTAAATATAAGCAGACTTGCAGAAAAATTTGAGTGTGGGCAGCTCTATTTGTTTAGCAATTAGGAAATAGCTTCACTGTTTCAAACCTGAAGGTTTTAGTGATCAAACATGCTATTGCAGCTTTGACCTCAAATCCCTACCATCTGTAAATGGGCTAAAAGGTTGTAACAACAATTCAGTTCACTAATCTTTTATCAGTAGTAAAGCAAAGTTGCATGTAACATCTTCAACTATTAAAAGGAGAGCAAGAAGGCAGAGAACTGTCAAAAGTGTCTGGAAAAAGACAATGTCTTAAAACTGTCCAATTTGTTTAAAAAATGACACAAGCAAGTGTCAGACAGTTGCCAGGGCGTTACTGCGTGTTCTTAAGGTAACTGAGAATTAATTAATTTCCACAAAAGAAATGTGGAAAAGGCAAAGATTTTATCTTGTGATATCCAATAATGGTAAGAAAGAAGTTAATTGTCATCAGTTAAAACAGGTCGTATGAGACTGTGGTTTTTTATGCTCTGGTTGCACATCTGCACAGTACTCGGTTGGAACCATGAATCTTTTTCATATACACTGTCAAGAAACAATGGAGCAGAAATCATTTTCCAGATATATTTAAGCATTTAGGGACAATATATATTTTAATACATTTTCATTAGCTGATTATACTTTTTAAAATTTCCTGTGTGAAAATGTATTCTAATATTTCTTTTTTCTTTTCTCTTTTCCCTTTTGCTTCCCTTTTCTTCTCTTTCCTCAGATAAACCAAAGACAAAACAAGGAAGTAAGCTATAGTTTTACATATTGCTTCTTGTGTAACTGATAAAGCAATATCAGACCTATAAATGAGAAAATAAAAATGTATAAAAGCTCCTGCTGCTGTTCAGCATTGTAGGTTAAGGTTGATTAGACAGACTAGAACTGATACAGCAAAGCTGATAATAGTAATAATGGATGTATTGAGAAATTCTTGTCTGTTTAAGCCAAGATGTTTCATCCCAATACTGTATATTTCTTTTTGACAAAAGGAAGAAACTTGTGCAATGCCAGCATGAAAAAACTATTTACAAAGTTTATAGTTACTATTTTACACACAGGATTCTTCTTTCCACACCTACTAGGCTCACTACAAGTCTCAACTATGTATTCTGATGTCCATATGAGCTCAACATTGCAAATCAGTGCAGAGCAAGTAACACAAGGCCCTTGCCATGGGATTTGTGCTACAGGTTGTCATTTTGCCAAGTTATGGAAGACTGTCTGACAGATCTCAGTAAATTCAGTCCAACAGAATATGATGGGTACTTATTTACACATGAATTTCCCATTTCCAAGTCAGTTCTGGGTCATTATTTAAGTTCTTCAGTAGCATCTGTGTCACATGCCACACCAACCTAAAAGCCATTTTACTCCTGGAGATGACACCCGTCTGTGAAGCACATTACCAAAGGTCTCCTTGTTTGGGAGTACAACAAAGGAAGTTTGTTTGAAGTCAGTTTTGTAAAGTAATGACTTAAGCTTTCGCTTCAGAAATTTTTTAATATCTTTTTTCTCAAATGCATCATTGAGGTAACATCTTATGCAACAGTTTGGTTAACTGTATTCTTAATAATGGATGTGCACAACAACTTAAGTGCTTACAGGTATAATCCTGAAAGTAAAGAATTTATATTTTGCATTAAATGATTTATTTTGGTAAAGGTATAATAAAATAATATTTAGCTGTGTTATATATATTCTTGTATTAATCATGAAATATTTGAACTGTGAATCTAAGAAAAAATAAATAAGGATAAAGGTCTGTGCCTTCCACTCTCTCCTTTTATTTTTTTATGGACACCATTGCCCTGAACATGGAATCTCTCTTGGGACTTTTTCATAACTCATGAGCATAGAAGGACAATTTTTCCAGTCTTCTCACTGAGCAATGACAGATTGCTGTCATTAACTTAATATTTAAAAATTGATGTTGACTTTTTATTAGGTCTATTAGAGATACTTAGTTCCACTGTATATGCTTCACAGACATCTGCAGTAAACTGTTTGTTTTCCGCTTTGAAAATTAGTGACTGAGTCATAAACTGGTGAGTAAAAAACCTGAAGGTAGAAGCTGGAGAGTGTGGGTAGCTTCTGAAGAAGATGTCTCGGGTGTAGTAAGGATGGAAAGACAGCTTTATTAAATTAAAATTACACTTTTGACCTTGTTCAACAAATTCCATTCCCAAGTCTTCTCCTTTAAAAATTACATTGTCTGGAAGTATTGCTTTTATAGAAGCACAGTGTAGAAGGAGAAAAATAATAAAACATTTATCCCTTGACATCAGTACCAACAGAACAGGAGTTTCAATGTCAACGGAAATTAAGTTTTTTCCACTTGATGGTTACTTCTACCATAAATAAAATTTTATTATTTCTGGATTCCGCCAATTCAGATTCCCCATGAATTCAGTGTGCCTTGCATAGAGCTGAATACTATATCAGGAAAAAGAAACTTTATTGATACTCTGATAAATGACTATTGGACACATTCCATGCTTTTATAACAAAAGGAATTATTTGTGAATTGTGTGTGTTTAAGGCAGTAAAAAAATATCACTCCAGCTACCCTCTGTACCAACTGCAAGTTTCATAGCTATCTGATAAACACAACCTGATCCTCATTAGTAGTCTTTCCTCCCACTTCTTATGTGTAGAAATCAAGAGGATCTTCTAAGTGTTCTTTAAGATCTCCTGGCACTGAATTGCTGCCAAGTTCCTAAATAGTACGAATTTTTTGCTTCATATCTGATAGAGAATATTGTATCATTTTTTTTCCAGAAAATGCCTGCTGATCAATGTTTCTCATACATCATGTATAACCCAGTGTAACCAGTAGTCAGCTGGTTAAAATACTTACTTAACATACAACATTTGAAATCTAAATATGTTCTTTCTGACTAGCTTGTTTTGGGATAGTATTATCTGTCTTTTCAATTTTGGTGGGAAAAACTTTGAGACCTTGGTTTCATTAGACCAGAATGTGATCTCACATTTTGTCTGAAACACAATTCTTTTGTTCTATCATCTGGTTCAAATTGCTTCTTATGCATTTTATAGGGTACTGCCCTTCCTCATCCTGTATCCATCAAGGATGGAGTGGCCTAGCCACCTTCTATTTTTCTCTGTAGGCAGAATAAAAAGAACTCTTCATCCTCCTATTTGTCACTATTGTGATGGTTTCTCATTTGATACACATCTGACCTTTAGAAAATTAATAGTCTAAATAAAGAGACTCTTGCACTTGTTCAGCAAGAATGGACAATCCCAGCTGAGAGAAGTAAGCCAACACAAAGGGTCAATTTTGCCCTTTGTGGTGAAGAAAGCTGAAAAACTATTCTTATGCTATATTAAGTTGAAGCTTGCAAATTTTACAGGTTTCATAGTTAAATTGATAAAACACATTTTATGGACAGAAACAGGTGAATGTCATAAAACTCTTTCAATCACTCAGTTTTTCACTATTTCTTCCAGTATAGTCTCTCATACAATCTAGATCCTTCATTCTCTCTTACAATTAAATCTCATAGTTTCACTCTATTATGGCTTCTGACTGTCACTTTATCAGCGTGAATCTCTCTTTTACAGATCCTGGAAAAGAGAAAGAGTTGAAATCTCCAGCTGCTACAAAAGATAAAGGTAACACAGGTGAACAAAATTGTATAAAACCTTAAGATCTATATGCATCAAGAAAAAAATATTGCAACGCATTGACCTTTTTGTTTTTATGGTATAGTTTAGTTAAGAATATATGACCACAACTCTATTTCAGTAAATATATGATGAAACTTAATTGGCATTACCTGGATCAGAAGTGCAAATAGAGCCTTGGTAATATGAAGCATCTGTATGAAAACTTAGAAGCCCAAACTCAAAATTTAGGAGTTTGCTATTACAAGCTGCAGAATGAAACAAGTATTGAGTGATCTTTGTTCTTTCATCACACCTAAGAAAAGTTCATGGTTGCATTTTGTGAACATGTTAAAACTCACGAAAAACAGATTTATACTACACATTTAATTGGTATCATAGCTCAGTTAGAAACCACCAATTATTGAATCAATTATTATCCCAGAGGTATTACATGTTAACCTTTTGTCACTGTAGCTTGAAGATTAATAAATTATTTCTTACAGAACATGCTAAAGAAAAGGAAGGAAAGAATCCTACATCTTTAAAAGATAAAGGTAAGAACACACAATAGAATGTAAAACTTGTTGATAACCACACAAAGTAGAATGAAGGTATTAGTTTTATTAAAATAATTATAAATCTTAACCAGTCAACATTTAATTGGTTAAAATATTCTGCAGGATTTATAGCATGACAGAAGGTGTAAAATAAGGGCATAAATAGATACAGTGAGCCAATTAATGTTCAGATATCTCAAAATCAATTAAATAAATATCACAAACCCGCTCTGAAAAATAGTTAAGAACTTTCCTAAGAACTTTCTCTTCTGAACAATGCAAAGTGTGTAACAAGAGTCAGTTTAAAAAGTCTAGACTGAATGCTTGCATAAATCTGTGAACTTAACAGAAATAAAGAAATGTTTTATGAGTACATGAGTGGTTAATGTGCTTTCTGGGCTCTGTAAAAAGCTATAGTTAAGAACCCATAGCTTCATCCAGTCAATCACCTGCAACATGGGAGTTGATCTGAATAGTTTTTTTATTCCTTATTTTTTTATCAAACATTTCCAATGTCTTTTTTTATTTGATCAGAGTAGGTGGTTAGCCTAGCTGAATTTTCTTTCATCCGTTATTTTGCTGGGTGCTTTTTACTTCTTATAGCTTCCCTCCTTTCTGGAGGTAGCTGTATTTGGAAGGAGAAGTGATTTATGTATAAATCTCATTTGCTATGTTCTTCATAGAAAGTTCTTCAGGATAAGAAGAGCTACCATATAGATATACATATTAATATTTATTCTAAGTTATAGTCATTACATACTATTTCAAACAAAAATATTGAATGAAAGCTTTAGTTCAAGCACTATGGAAAGATTTTTTAAAAATCTAAAATAAAAGAAGGAATAATTTTATGGCTAGACACAATTTCAAAATCCTGGAAGCTGTGTTCATTCACTCACTCTTGTTTAATTGGGCAATCACTAATTATTCACTTCTTTATAAACAAAATAAAATCAAATTATCATAACCTGCAAATTCTATGGTTCATGTATTGTTCTTCTCTGTGTATTCTACTCCTAATGCACACATGCCCCATTTACATGAGCTTAGTTATCTGGACCAGAACTGTATATCCAAACTCTCCTGGGGTCCTGTGGCTCTCTCCACAGACTGCCTATAATCTTGTTCCTTGCTGGGGTTCTGCTGCAAAATTAGAAGAGGCACTTGAGTGACAGTTCAGCCCTTTCCTCCTGTGCATGCAACAGGTATGCTCAGCCCGCTGCTCCTTTCAAAGGATTACTACGGGGGGCAGGGGAGGAAAAAAAAAAAAAGAGGGAAGACCCAAAACATTTTTCCTCTTTGGCAAGAGGTTCTTTATAACAAATAGAAACGGGTTGGACAGCCATGAACAAGCTTCTGTAGCGTGTCCTTCACTGAGTGTTCCCATGGCATTGCTTTTAATCTCCTGGGCTCATGCTCAATAGGTCAGTGATTTCAATTCCTGGCATTAACAGGTCCTTCTAACATGACAGAGGAGATTAGACCTTCTCAACCCAGCCTTCAGAAAGGGGCAGGCAGGAATTTATTTTAAACATCATGTGCAGGCCATGTTATGTTCCTACATTTTAGGAAAACAAGGCAAAAATCTCCATAAAAATTCCAACGTACTACTCAAAGTGTTACCAACTAGAGCTTCACACCACTTTCACCCCATGTAAAGCTGTTGTGTATGCCCAGTGCTGCTAACAGCAAGATCTTAAGCTACTACTTGATGCTGAATACAGCTGTAAATGCACCGCAGGCTCCTGAGCCCCTGCAGCTACATTGATGTCCAGCCCAGCTCAGATCCTGAGAGCACTTGCTAATGCAGCCATTGCTGTTTCCCATAATAGAAATGAAGCTTACACAGTTCAGTGTCTGAGTCTAAAAATGCAGGTGCTGATTAGCAAGCTGAATAGCCCAATTTGAAATACACTGGCAGCAAAAACTCCATAGGAAGAACTTACAAATATTTGTGGGAGAAAACCTTAAAAACCTTGGTGCCTTTCTGGGCTGTGTGCTTTCCCTATTGCATTCTGGACTAGTCTGCTACATAAACATATATTTAACACCCTAAATCCCCCCTTTCAGTCACCATATTTGCCCAACTGTAGCTCATAAATCAATCAAAGCTTTATTTGCATGCCACTCTTTCCCCTCTCTATCACCTTTTCAAGCATTTTCAGTGGGCTTCTGTAAAGGTTGACCCTGTAGTTGGGGTCTTCTTTTCACTTTTTGTGACTTCGTGTGTTGAAATGTTGCTGGCAAATAAAAATATGTTAAAGGACACAGGAAAGTAAGGATTTTTAAGACTGCATATACATGCTAATTATGAATCTTAGGAGTTTGTTACTATTCATGTAAAACCAAATAAAGGAACATTTTTAGATGAGGTGTTAAATACATGTCATGGTTAATGTTTGCCTGACACCTTATGCAATAAAAAAGACATCATCGTATCTCATTCTGTTTGAAGGATGGAATAGGTTTGGATGAACAAAGATGACATCCAGACTAAATACCTTATCAAAAAACAGGCTATTTTTCACAAACTGATGAACAGTGTTTCTATTTGAGGTAGAGACAGGAAAAATAAATCTCAGAATTGGGAGTTATTGCTGGGTTACTCTGTAGATCACAACCTTACAATGTTACCTTACCTATTTTATGAAGTGAATAAAATGTCTTCAATCTTAGAGTCTAATTTTATTGGCAGTAATTAAAGAGAACACTGGAAAAATATACTTTCCACTGTCTTGTAATAAAGGGCTTCTCAATACTCTTTCTGAATTTATAACTAGCTTTTCAGCTTTTTCCTGAAGTAAGGAAGGGTAAAGGAGCTCACTTACAATAATGAATATAAAATTTTATTTTCTGTTGACATAAGTATATTCAAATAATGTGAGGCTTATGACCTCTAGGGTATGATTTGCTACGTAGTTTTTTGGTGGATATCTTACCCAGCTAATCAGACTAGAAGCTGATTCATCCAGAGCCTCTAACAATGGCACTAAAAGCTCATAATATATCATCTATAACTCCTCACTGATTCTTTCTGAGAAATTTGCTAGAATTGCACTGTGCTGAGTTATGAAAGTGACAGCATTTGTGCTGTATACATAATGTAAATTCACTCTTACCCTGTGTTCCATAATTTGTTTTCTACATAAGGGCTTCTTTTTCCCCTCTTGTTTGCTTTTGCCATGTTTTGGGATATCTTTGCATCTTATGTCAGTTATGTGTGGATAATAAGCCTATTTATTTTTATGCACAGATTGGTAGGGGAAATAAGTCAGCAGTGTGTATTTCTTATGTGCCATATACATAATAGCAGATTGTCATTAAAGAAACAAATGTACTGATTTGCACTTGCTATGCAATGCTTCTGCTCCCTTTAAAGTGAAAGTGGAAAAAAAAATAGCATCTTGCCTGTAGCACTTTTTATCTTAACTTCTAATAAACATTTTTTTCTTTTAAAGTAGAAATTTTTGTTGTGAGACCCACCTACACAAAAGCAATGCCTTTTCAGTTAATATTTCCTCCTATTTCCATCTACTTATTTGTTGTTGTCATTTGGATGAGAGCTAGATCTTTGTCCTGAAGAGTTCACACACTGCTGCTGCTGCATCCTTCTATACCATCTTCCTAACCTGATCCAGCTTCACCCCTGCAGTAGGATGCAGGAGGAAAGCAGCAAGGTGAACGTTGGCTGTAAATCAACTTTATGTTTTTCCCCTTCTGGAACCAGCAGGAATGTGGTCGGTTGAGAGCAGAAGTCTTCAGTGAGCCCCTGTTTAAACCCCTGAAGATGAAAACATGCTCCCTGGAAGGGAAGCAGGACTGATATCCTAGCAGCATTGGCTCAGACAGTGAGAAAAGTGAAGGCTCAGAAGGTGCACCATGGAAAATGGCCTGCACTGATAGCTGCATCCAAGAGTTGTAAGAGTCAATGTACTGAACCTGCTTTAGGAGCCACGAATCATAGGAAATCTCAGAGAAGCCTGCTACGTGGATGACAAAATCCCCCTCATGTGCATATGCCACCAAACCCATCAGGCCAAAGGCAATGGTTTGTGCCTGTGGCTGTAACAGTGGCTGCTCACCTTCAAGATCACAAATGTACACACAAAGTGAGATGGTCAAGTTGGGTAGCTGTTGTCCCAAGGCTTCCTATATAGTCAACACAGAGGCTCCTTCAAAGAGTTTCAGTCTTTACACTGGAAGTTTTCCATCAATACCCTGAAGGAGCCTACCTGCTGCTGTGAAGGTTCCCAATTTAAGTACCTGTTCCTGAACAGTGTGATTTCTCCAATAGCTTCAGCCACACTGGAGGTGAACTTTTTCCTGTTACAGCTCACACTTAAAGCCAGATGGATAAGTGGGATTGCTTCCTGATACCATGGCAGGCAGGAGGATGATCAGAATTAAACTTTTTTTGCAAAGAATCTTCTTTTAGCTTTAGTTTTACTGAAGATTTGGTTAACTTTAATTTGGAATAAATGGCATGTTTTTTCTAGATGCTTAGGTGCTATATCCTGTCAGATGGAGTGCAATTGGGTCTACTCAGCATCCTGCAGGCTGTGATACTCTCACTCAAACCACATATATTCATAAGCCTAAGAAATTACTTCCTCACTTTGAAAAAAAACTATTTCCTCCTAATATTCCCTGATACATACACTGAAGAGGTCAAGAAGCCATTGCTTAAAAAAAAAAAAAAAAGTAGTTGTTTATACAATGGTGCTTTCTGACTCTGAGTACATGATCCCTGAAGTACTGAGGCAAAAAACCAGTTTTCAGCCCATTACAGAATTATCTTCTTTGTCTTTATAAAGATTTGGATAAGGCCCTAAGAATTTCTAATCCTTACATTTTCTCCTTTCTGCAAAGTCTCTACAGAGTGATCTATAATAACTTCTAATCTTGCATTTGCTACTAACACTATTGCACCTTAAAAAAATATAAGATGGTCGCTAGAGAGGATGTAAAAACACTTATCTTCACAGTTTTACTCTTAATCTTTAAATATTGGTTGATTTTCTTCTAAGTGTAGAAGGGAAGTCTCTTCTAAATCTCAAAAACTTAATTATCTCCCTACAGATCCTCTGAAAGGAAAAAATCCCAAGAATCCAGAGGGGTCAAAGGAAAAAGGTAAATGAAGAACTTAAATTCAGAACTGAATATCAGAACAGTTATTCGATGCTAGGAACAGATCTTGATTAGAATATACAGGGATGGAAAACCAAACCCATCCTAGTTCATGTTTAGATCATTTTATCCATTACATTGGTTTTTGATACATTTGTACTGTAGAGATCCCTAGTAGGGTCCTTTTTTAAAACACAGAAATTTATATTTGTATCCTGGGGAAAATAATAATATGTATTTTTATACCCCCTTTGGATGTCAAAAATGTTGTCTAAATCCCATAGTGGGGACATTCCTGTAAGGAACTGGCCTAAATCTGGTCCATGTGGCTATGGCTCAAGAATGTGGTTGACTGAGAATGAGACTGACTGAGGCTACTAGCAGATTCATGTGTTTGAGGGTGACTGATATGTCAGGGATTTTCCTAATTTGTTGGCAGCACGGACACATACGCCTCTAATCTTTTCAGTTGCAGGAGGTTGGCCTGTTAGTTCTGCACAGAGAGGTCACGGATTGTTTGATAGTGTCTGTTTGGAGAAAACCCTAGCTGTTGCATAGTGACACATATTAAACACTAATACAAAGAATTAGAGGATTCACAGTCACTGATTACTTTCTGGAGAGTATTGAAACAGATCAAATATTCCAGGAAAACAGCAAAGGCTAGCAGAACTGTGCATGGTGTCTGAGCGACAAAGGCACATTTGAGGTTCAGATTCTGACAGTCCCATTTTTTTGGAAGCTGGAGATATTCAATGCAGTCCGGATTATGGTTGGCATAGTTCAGCATACTGAGTAGACATGCAGCAAAGTGATGCATTTCTGGGAGTAATGTATTATTCCTTGTGAAAACTCTGGGAAGTGAAGCCAGGGTACCATTTGGATCTCAGGATTCTCCTCTTTGTCAGCCTGTGAGTCTCACCTGGACACCACTAGAAGTTCATAGTTTTCCTTTACTTGTGCTTACCTAATTTCTGGATTATCTTTTGTCCTTGGCTTCTGCCTTGTCAGGTACAAGAAAGAGAGAACTAGAATATCAATATTTTTTTTCATCTCCTTTAATACTTTGTCATATACTGCAGAAAAATTAAAGATACAATTACATTCTTGGACTATTCATTGTGCCATAAAATGTATGACTGTACATTCAAAGGATAAGCACTGCTTTTAATTTATACCCATCTTGCCTGTGATTTGAAAAAGCTATATATATGCAGGAAGTGAAATCCTGTTCACAGGCAACACCCATATGGCCTCTTTGATATTAAAAGAATAATGGAGTCCTGAATGAGTATCTGGTCCTTTTGTCACTCCTGGATAAAGAAAGCTCCCACTTACCTTTATTGGCAGCCTCTGGCTTTCAAGACCAGTATTCCTAATATTTTAATTGTATCAGTATAGATTAATTTTTTATTTGGGTTCAGCAAAAGAAAAATCCATTGATGCCAACTGCTCTATAAAATTGCTTTGCTCATTGTAAATCATTATTCTTTATTCCCTACTTGAGAGACAGCTTAACAGTTTTTTCAAAATGTGAGGAAAGTAATGACATATTGAAGGCTTATTATTTAGCATATCCAAGTCTAAAAGGTTGAATGAATGACCTCATTGTTTTGTCCTGTTCTTTATTTCCGTGCTGTTAAATCCATTTAATTATCACATCTTTTTTGCTCTACATATCAAATTGCTTGACTTACTTTCTTCTCGAGTGTCATCTTATTTCTCTAATCTGACTTGTGATAAATGTTAAATGTTTCTTTCTAGAGACTGGTAAAAGAAAAGATGTGAAGCCTCCAGCAGCCTTAAAGGAAAAGGGTAATGTCTTATCATTATGTGATTGGGAAATAACCAGTCATCCTGATGAAAGGGTCTGCTGGTATCTCAGTGCAGTTTCAATGTATTTTGAAAATGAACTAAACCTGGCTTCTCACTTAAAAGATCTGATATATTGAAAGGAGCAATTTCTGACATGATGCAGAGATAATAAAATTGTAACCCTTATTTTGGGGTTCTTTAACCACTGTCTGACCTGCACAGCCAATATTGCACTGGGAAGCTGGCCTATTATAAGTGAATTAAACAGAGCTGTTACTGAATTCACATGATAGGCTGAAATGATAGGGTGCACAGAAATGAGTGGCTGGTTGAAACTGCAGAAACTTTGCCAGCTAAATCAGTGGAAACTATTTTTGTTTTGGGTTCAAATTATAAGTTGAGCCTTTTATTGAACTGAACAGAAACTCAGATTCTTAACACTTGTCCCTTTCGCACATTTGCTCTGGTGTTACGCATGTTTGTTACAGTACTGATGGGTACAGTGTACACTTCTATTAAAAAAATCCTTCCATGTTTGTGTTTGATAACTTTTCCAGACTCTTCAAAAGGAAAAGAAGTGAAGGCTTCAGCTATGACTAAGGAAAAAGGTAACAGTCCCAAGTGAAACTGACCCTTAGCACAAGATGCAGATGAGAAAATAAATCCATTGTGCAAGTATTTCCAAGTGAAATCCTAGTTTCCTTTCATAGCCATCCATATATATCCTTGAATGGCATCCTTTGCTGCTGAACATTCTTTTTACCTGGCTGATAAATGGGATACATAAAGTGCTATACAAGCAAGTTGTAGCAGTGTTACATTATAGACCCCAAAGTCATGAGGACTTATTTTCTTTCTTCTGAATTTTGTCTCATTCTTTCTATTTAAATTTGTCATTTCAGATAGCATTTTACTTTTGTTCTATAACACATGATGCGATTGTGTTTTGCTCTCTCTTCTTAAGCTGAAATATCAGCGCTAGCCATCAAATAAAAATCAATTACAATTTATAATACTTGTTAAATACTAGGCATTTTTAAGTAGTGACAAAACTACAATTATAATTAATCAACTACTTTCAGGTTGTTCATTCATCTCAAATTAAAACAAAACTTAGTTTTGCTTTGATACAATTTGCATATTTATCAAATACCATATGATCATTAGAAAACAGTCTCTCAGGTTAAATGTATAAATAATTTAACATGGGTAACTATGTAATAACTTGCTAGCTAATAACAGTCATTTGAGCCATGGGAATACAGTAGTCAATCTTAAAAACTTTCAGTCAGTTTTGAAAACTACTTCAGATAATTGAATAATATTACTTTCTATCTTTAGATCTTCCCTAAAGATCACTAGACATAATGAGGCAATATTTTCTCTGACAAAATTATGAAAGATAACATTTTCAATTTTTTAAGTGCAGCTATTTCACATAGTGTATGTAGGTAATATATAGCAGAATAGTAGAAATCAGTTATCACTTTGCACAGTTGTATCATTCTGAAGCAAAGTGAAGGTGTAAGTGCTATAAAAGCAACTAGGGCTTAAGTATTCTGAAATACTTTGAAATAGTCAAGGTGGACGAACTTGGATTGTCCGTTCAAGTTCAAGGACATTAGAAAAATAAGGATGCATTATTCTACCGCTCCTCTTAGTTTACTTTAGTCAACAGGGAGCACTGAAATGGAAGGTGAGGTGTGTGTTTGTATATTGATTATTCATTTAAGACAACTTGGTTTGTTTATTTTGAGCTTCAGGTAAGCAAGGACTATGGTCTTCCTGCTAGGTTCTTTCAAATGTATCTGTGAAACATAAGTAGGTTGATGAAGAGTTAAACATTGATTATAGCCTTAAGTATTTGACCATTGAGCTTCGCATTGAGTTTCCTATCTAATCTTTGTCTTCAGCTCTTCATAAATATTTCTTCTTTGAAGATTGATTTATTTAAATTTAAGTGGTAATAGAAATCAAATAGTATTTGTTACAAAAGATCAAATATTATAAAGAATTACTACATGTCTGTAAGGGATTTTTAGCTGCACTGCTAATGAATTAGCTTCAGTGAAGTGTCAAACACCCACCCAACTATACCCAAAAAAGTATTTAAAAAGACTTAATTAACTCAGTTTGATCAACCAGTGAAACAAATGGTGAATAACATCTCCTTTCAAGTTCCAAAACTGAATTATTTCAAGAAATGACATGTTTTTCAAGAAACTACATGTTTAATTAAACACGGTAGAATTTCACTGACTGCACATGAAGTGGTTTATGCTCAGTATATTTGAGAACAAAACCCAGTACCCAGAAGTGATTAATTCCACTATTGGTTTTTTTTTTAAGTAAAATTGTCTTCTTCCCATAGTAGATGATAGGTCACATGCAAGATTTTCCTTCTACTATGGCATTAGAAAATATGAGCTATGTCCCTAATAACCTTTCATACCACATAGAATTTTTCCACATAGGCTAACTTTTTAACCCATAAATTAAAACACTGCAAGAGACATAAAAGGTTCTGTGTTGTAGTGTCACCTTAGACATAGTTTCCTACTTGCCAAGACACAAGAACCAAGATCTGAATGTTTAACTCACATTAGAGACACCTGTGATTCTTCTGATGAACAATGGCTTGGATGAAATCTAAACTACAACAGATTGGGATTTTATAATAACAGCAGGATATCTGGAGGAACAGTGTCCTGTAATAGTGCTGAAGCTGTACAGCTTTACCAGCTTCCCAAGTGAGATGAGCACTACTTGTTTCACCTTTTACTAGTGGCTTGCATACGGCCTTGCATGTCACCGGCAGATATATGTGGTATCTTGCACAGCTCACCAAGAGCAACGGGTATCTCACAGCAGTGAAAACATTTCTCTTTGATCCTGGGTAGCTCTAAAAAACTTGGATCAGATGCTGTCTAACATCTAGTCAAAAGTCTAATCCAAATATTTGGATTAGATGCTGTCAGACACACAATCAGGCCAGCTGCCTTCTTTTAAGTCTTGTGTATCTGAGTTAGGTCTGTAAAGTGGCTGTTCGGAGCAGGTCTGAAGATCCTTCAAGGCCCCTGGAGCAACACTGCCACAGAAAAGTACAACTTGAGTGGGAAGATCTTGGGTTTTATAGTGATGCCACCTTAGTGTCTACAATAGGATTCAGTCATTTTCTAGTCAACGAAGTTCCTGACACAGCAAATCTTATATAAGTGCACTTTGAAGGCGTTTCAGCTCAGTGACTGCAGGTTTTTTAAAGTTGTGTCTGTTTTTTCTGCTGCATGTGACAGATCTTCATAAGCCATTTCTTAGCTGCTGGGATTCATACGAAAGAGCACTTCCAAAAACAAATACTACTAACTCAGTGACACTGAGTATGTATGACAAGACATTGACATTTTGTCAGAAGAGTGTAACCCCAATGTGTAAAGTGGCTTTAAGCATCCGTGTGGGACGCTGTGCTTCACTAAACCTCTCTTTCTTAACAATGATAAGTGACATGTTGCATAGATCAGGCAGACAGTTTGAGAAAAGCCTCTGTAGGCAAAAGTATTCCAGAAAATTTGTGGCCGTTGCCCTGTAAAGAAGTGCAAACAGGAGGTCACCTTTATGAGTACTGGTACGTTTTCTAGCCAACTGAGAGTACACAGGGAGTTTCTTAAATAGGCATCTCGGTTTAAACTAGCCAACCAAAAAGCACCTTGAGAAACAGCATTGGTTTGATTAGCACTTGCCACTTCACAGACATGTGTCAAATTCACTGTAAATTGCATTAATAGAAGTGGCCACAGTGTGAGCCCTTTGTCAAGATAAACACATTTTTGAAATGTGAAAGTTGAGTTCACACAGCCAGACATAGAATTGCAATAGAAAATCCTGAATAATAAAGAACCTAAATGTAAGGCAGATTTAGGTGTATAAAAATTGCAATATCAGCTGGTTCAAATGGTCCATCCATTACGGAACATCATTGTTGAACACTGCCAATAAGAAATATTTTAAGAAAACATTAGAGATTTAAAAGTCAGATGCTAAGATAATGACAGATATATAAATACCAAGACTGAGTCATAGTGGGAGGTATAAAATTCCCACTGTGAGTCAGCACTTTTCTATAAAAAAATCTTCAACAGACATTAGAAACTCAGAGAAAAAGAGCAGAAATAAGACGCATAATATAAATTAATTCCATTTTTATAAAGAAAGAACATAAAATTTCACTTCTGGAAAGCAGTTTATACAAATAAAATATGAGGCTCGGTTTATGCAAACTATGAACAGTAGCTTTGTCCATATGGTTTGATCCCTGATTAGTTTTTTTCTTTTTAAGGAAAATATTGAAGCTGAATAATTAACATCTGCATATATATGTAGAAATACACATTCAATAGTCAAAACAGGTTTGTAAATGAAAATACATCTACTGATACTAAAGGTATTTCCTGGAGGTAGATACTGCCACATGCTGGGACTCCCAGACCTCCATAGCAGCACTCTAAAAAGTCCTCTGAATGCATGCTGATAACTTTTTATTTATGCATGCTTATGCAATTAAACAAAACTCTTTTTGCATAATATTATTGTTTCACATAATATTTGAGATCAGAAACCAGGATTCTCTCTGACTGAAACAATGTGCTTCTCAACAGCTGACAGTATCAGGCTCCCTCTGGTTTATTGACATTTTATGGCCTGATTGCAGTCTTTTCTGCACAGATCCAGTGAAAAAATATCCGTCTCCAAAATCAGTTTGTACTTGGGACACTCCCCCTGTAAAGTGAGATTGGCAGAGAGAGATTTGCACCCTCTGATGCAGCAGAGGTCAGATCCCTGGGTAGCTCTGCCCTGCTCCTTGGCCTTTTGCAATATGTTCAGAGATTTGTGACTATATTTGGGAGTGTGCTTGAATTAATCCTCATATGTTTTAGGTATCAAGCTCCAGGGACTCAGAGAGAGATGGGAGAAGTTAGGCTTCTGCCAGTAGCCAGTATTTCCTGTGCCTTAGTTGTTGATGAGAGGCTGGACCAGAGTCCACATCGCTCAGGAATGTAACCGCTCATTTACCACCTCTACCCAGTGACTTTACAGGGTGCCTGATAATCCATATAGTGTGAATCCTGATAATCTGAAGCAGATCTTGCACACTCGTGCTTTCATTCTAGACAATGTGCTTGTCTCATTAAGGCACTGATGGTATTAAAATAAAAACACTGTAAACTTTTTGGGTGGTTATCTTGTGAATTAAGTTTTTCTTAGTAGTTCTGGAAGCTGTGTCTTACAAATCAGGAAGAAAGGGATAGATAGTCAGGTTATGCAGGCGAGCTCAACTGCAATATATTTCTAGCCCATTAATAATAAAGTGTATGAAGATAATTGAATAAGAAGTTATTTTTCCAAACCTGTTCATTAAAACCTGGACCAGAAAAGAAAAAGGGCAGAAAAGGTGTTTCCTGCTACTGAATGAGAATCATTCTAAACACAGATGCTCCAACCAATCTAAAAGCTAAATTCTCTTCTCTGTTGCTCACTGTTCTGGTTCTTTTAACTGTGGTGTTTAACATGATTAAAATTTTTCTTGATATGGATGAGAGAAATTCTGAACTCAAAATGACTGGAAGAGAGAGAGAAAATATCTGTTAGGAAGAACTGAGAGAGAAATATCACTTCATACAGTTCTTAAATATTTTAAAAATTTACCTTCTTCTCAAGATATGAACAGATGGACAATTTATGGTGAGATGGGCAAAGACAGCATGAATACTGCGTGAATGCCAGCTGCTTTGCTGTAGCTGTCTACATGAGGTGGTTTTCATTTCAGCATAACAACATGCATATGAACAGTTATCACAGAGTACCTGACGCAGGAGATGATCTTGATCTTGTTTTACCATAACTTACATGTCTATAACCAAAACAAGTAAGAACTTATTCAAAATTTCCACCAACTTCATCCAAATTAGCTACTTGTCTGTCTCAGTGTGTCAAGGTAAATATAATATTTCAAATTATTCCAGGGTCATTCAGAGATTTAAAAATCAGTCAGAAAAAAAAAAAAAAAGCTCAAATCATAATTGAAATGAGAACAAAAACAAACATCTGGAAAATCACATCAGAGAGACCTAGCCTGCATGGTTTCTGCAAAAGAAAATCATGTCTCAGTATTAATTGTTTTAAGCACAGCATTTATGGGATGGTTTAAATAGGCCTTTGGAAAGTTCCAGTATTGGAATTACTACAGAAACTCAATAGCTGTGGTCTAAGAGACACAGTATTGAAGGAAATATATATCTGATTAGGAAGTAGATAGCAATTAATTCATTTTCAACTTGCAGCCTGTTTAAAGAATAATTGCTTAAGCTTCCATGTCTGGACTCATACTCCTTAATTAACATGAAAAGTTAGAAATAGTAATGTAATTATATATTCAGATGACATAAAATTAGTTAAAAAATTCAGGATCAGAAGGGGCTGTGATACCCTGAATTTATGAGGTGAACAGACAGCATGATGGCAAAGAAAATTTAGTGTTCATAAATGTAATATATACTGAAGGGAAAATATTAAAGAAGAACTCATCTCTAAATTAACTATGTAAATTCAGGAAAGGGCATTATTGCAGAGAAGTCAATGAAGAACATTCTTCCATATGCAGATGCATTAGGAAAAACACATACAGTGTTTTAAAGCCGTTGTGTTGCATCTTGTCTGGACTGTGGTTTACAAAACTCTTACATGATAATGTGGCACTGAAGTGGGCTAGCAAAGAGCAACCAAAGTCTCATAGAAAGAGAAATAAGAGAAATAAGTAAGATTCAGATTACCTTTGAGATTAATTAGTATGATCAGGATAAGATGGAAAATCACAAATTACATCAACCTCTCCAAAAACACCACTGAGGAACTGGATATCTATATGCAAATGCAGTTTTCATGGCCCAATATTTCATAATAATTTATTGTAAATTTAGAAAGGAAGTTAAATTTCATGTGTCACAATGAAAACTAATTACTTCATATAAGAAAGTAACAGGAGAATTTGTGGAAGAAATCACTTCTTTGAAAGTATTCAAACTAAATATATGTTCCTCACTACTGATGGGTCATAAAGCTGCATGGAATGGACTATGTTGAGTAGGAAACTGTTTTCAGGACTTCTGGTGTTTTCAAAATATTTTCAAGATTTCAGAAATGTTTCTGTTTGCTGAACAACTCAGAAAAAAGTCCCTCAGAACCATCACTATCTATTGGATTAAAGGTGACCTAGATTCAAGTTTCTAACGCAAGTTAAGAACAATAGAGCCATCCTGAACCTGATTTTTTTTTTTCTCCATGAAAATACTTACTACATTGATACACTTTTGTTACCTTTTTACCACTGGAAATTTACCCTTATTTTCCCACTCCACTGAAAATCTTTTGAATTAGGTCTGCCATGGTTCATAATTACTCTTTTTTTCCCTGTTCCTGAAACATAAAAGATGATGGCACTCACTTCTAGTTTCTGGAGTAGCTGTCAATCCAGATTCATGATCCCTGCAAATGAGATGTGTATCCTTGATAAACATGTATTGCTTTGTATCATACCTATATTAACTGGAAATGTATGATTGGATTTGGATAGGTCTAGGAAAAGAAGACTGTGATTTAAGGCTGTTAATCTAGTCCTCTTCGAACAGGTTTGTAGGTACAAATTCCTAATTGAAGAACTAAATGATACCTCTCATCCATAGAGAGCAAAAAAATGTTAGCTTAAGAATTTGTTCTTTCTCCAAATAATCAAGATAAAAAAGAACACAGCCAAGAGCATCTCTCATATCTGAGCATCATATTTTCTATTTTATCATTCTACTTTATTTCATGTCCTTCCTTGCCCAGCTACAATATATTACTTGCATTTATTGCAAGCAGGTAATCTGACATTTTATCAGTCATAGACCAAATTCCTTGGGTAATCCATCCATCTTTTTTCTGCATTTCAGTTACAAACACATCGCTCAGATTCTGAAAGATCAGTGTAAAGGATGGTTTTCGTGCTCTTTTTCATTTATTCCTTGTCGTTTTAAGTTTGAATAACAGGATTTGATCAGAGCAATGCTATTGGCAACAGTAGTCACAATGAGGTCTCTTCTGTCTCTTAAAATTTGTTGAGTACATTCCATCAGAAAACTGTGGCCAAGGTGAAAATTCAAGCACATGTCACAACAGGATATAACAGCATAATAACAGAAATTAGCTAGCAATAAGTGCAGTAGCAGGCACAAGTGGACCTTCCCCTGCCTGTGCTTGCCTCGGGACCAGAAGCAGGGTGACCCACAGAAGTCAGGAGGAGCCCAGAGGGGCACTGCACCCTTACATATAAACCCTGCCCAGAGTCTTGATATTTGGGGTTTCTGCTGATTTGGGAGTCCCTCCAGCATACTTCAAGCAGCAATCTAAGTATGCCTTTCAAAAGCCTTTGAGGTTTCTATAACAGCTTCTGGCAGAAAAAATACTAAATCTGCTGTAACAGTTTTGTGAAAGGCACACTTCACAAGCTTTGATATGCATGTCACCTAGGAAAACAAAGTGTTTGCAAAGAGGACCAGATCCTGGAAACTTTGTGCCTGATCCTAGGCATGAAACCTTTTGTCTACCGTGGAGACTATTCCTGAGATATTAAAAATTTGTTTCATTCTCAAGGGACAATAAGTGGTAGATAACTTGAAAAAACCTTTTAAATCAGAGAGGGGTTTGCCTCAGGCCATTGATATGTAATATTTCAGTAACTTCAGGTTTAACGTTGTCCTTTTTGATCTGTTTTATCCAAATGTACTAAGAGTTTAAAACAAAAGGACTTTTCACTTTAAGAAGAGCACAGAGGCAGAAATCAGCACCCAAACCCAAAATGCAAACACCTGAGACTCTGCCTACTCCTTCCTTTGACCCCATGACACTTGACTTCTGTCCTGCATTAGGGCACTTTCTACAAAGGAAGAGGAGAGCTCTGCTTCTGCTTGTTTCCTTTCCAGTTCCAGTGCCACATCAGGTCCATTCAGACCAGCAGCCTGGTGCTGAGCACCCTTTTCTGGGGAGTAAGAGCTCTGAATTTTAACTCCTTTGTCTTCTTTTGCCTGCAAATGCTAGCCTAAGGCAGAGGGTTACTACTGCCACTTCTAACAGACATGTTTCAAAATAAAGTGACATCTGTCATAAAACTTGTAGAAGGTTCAGTGCTATGAACGTAGACTGGAGAATGGGTAGTGCATAGATTTCAAATGGACTTTGGTATAAGCTTGGCCTAACTCCACCAGGATTGCAGCAGTCATCTGTAAATGCAGGTAACACACCCATTTTAAACACCTCAGTCCTTTCAGTAAAATTTTGGTATGTTTTCACAGTACCCACTGCAGATACAAACAATGATTTATTGGAATCCCAGGCTGAGGTTTTGAGGGACTTTTATTCTGTCTCCAGAGTTTAAGTATTGGTCACGCAGCACAGATTGTTCTGCGGAACCAATTCCAGGTTGTTTAAACTGGATTTAGGATGTCAAGTAGCAGTTTCCTTCCAGTCCCTCAAATCTTCCCACAAAACTCATGCTGTAGGATTTGGAGATGGAATTGCTGTATGATCAGGCCTTGTATTCCCCATGTTAGGCAGAGACTTAGAAACCTGAATATGACTTCAGGTATTTTTTTACTTCTTATTTTATGCATTTGTTTAACACTACAATCTTTAATAGCCAAAAAGCACATATTTCTTAAACAGATGATGCTTCATAGCCTTCCTCTTAGACTCCCCTTATTTCTCCATACCTTCCCATTCCGGTTTATCTTCCTTCTTTGTTGGTGATTTTGAAAAAGTCACTCTGTGCCTCTACATCCCAGTATTAGTGTCTGGGACAAAAAATGACTTTGTGACAGAAGTCAAGTGTGAGAATCCAGAAAGCTGGAATGCGCTCTCATCGATAGCAGAGCTGGGTGACTCTGAGGAAACACTTCATCTTTCTGATCATCAGTTTCTTCATCTGGCAAAGAAATCTATTCCTTTATTGCACAACATAGGTATGGTTTAAGATATGTACACAAATGTCTTTCTTGTGTATAGGTGTTGGTATTATTTTATTGATATTACATGTTATTAACTTCAATTGTGAAAATACAGTATTTTTGTTTCCATTTCAGCTGCCGTGAAAAAGGAGGGGGAGAAGAAAGGTAAATCAATTATTTTCCCTTGACTGAAGTGTCTTTCAGGCCGTGACCACTGTGAGAAATGTTTCTTTCTTTCAGTGATACAATTGCGATGACATACACCACCTCATGTGCTACCATCAGCCAGCTTTATCTACTTCTACTGTGATAACACAGTTGTCATTTCCAGTGTTGTTAGCTCCTTTTTACCACAGGCCAACACAGCCCAGTATCAGACACTGCATCGTTCTGACTGGGAAGAAAATGAAAGGCCTTTGTTACCGTGTTAGGATTTGTCAAAGAGAACAAAACTGGCAGTGCACCGTGCATGCTGACCTGGCTGTTTGTTCTTTGCAGAAGGTGCTTGCCTGGGCACATTTAATTTCCTCTTTTCAGATATGTATGAAGCATGCATGTAACCTTTGCTGAAGTCGTTCTTTGGTATTTTAACAGATTAGTAGAAAAACTTACCCTGAGTCAGAACCTAACACATTACTTAAAATGCTTAAAGATAAATATACTGTATTTATCAGACCCTAAACATCTATTTATAGTGTTGTCATGCAGAATAAGGTTTGCTGAGTTGAAACATTTTTTTGTAATTTGTCAATTTTATTTCAACAGCAAAAATAATGAAATATTAACACTAATGTGATTTTTTTCTTTATTCAATTTTATTGATTGTTTGTTTTATAAGACATATCTTGATCACTAAACTGGGGACATTTCAAGAACTTTTCCATAGATTTCAGAATATTATTTGAGATTTAGTATTGAGTAAGTGAGAGGAAAACTGGCTCTTTATTTCTGAAGTTTACTGGTGGGAGGGGTAATTTTTTTGGGGTGGTGTCTTTTGTCTTTTCAAAAAGGTTTGGAAATTCTGTGATTCACGTAGTTGAACAATGGAGGCAACCTTTGCTGTCTATACATTAAAACATTTTCAATCCCATTAATTTATTATTTTTTATGTTATCCCAATACAGAGTCATTAACTGAACTGGAAAAAAATTATAGTCTCAACTGCTTTGACAGCTCATGAGTGAAATCCTGGTTGTGTTGATGTTAGTGGCAAGATTCCCATTCACTCCACTGGAGCCAAAATTTCATGCCATGTGTTTAACAGAATAATAAGATTCATATTGGTTATCAAAAACAACCATGCTTAATAGGTATCAAGCAAAATATTTTGTCCAAAGATTAATTTGCTGAGTCATGAAAGGTAGCACACAAAGAAGGGAGAATCAGAAACCTGGCAGCTACACTTACAGCCATTGCTTTTGAGACATCAAAATGCCTGCTGTTTTCACAGCCTTGAATTTATCACATCACTGTTACATCCTTAATGGAAAGAAAGGAGTGAGGTAATTGTTAACAGTCTGTCTAACCACAGATTATGGGTCCATTCATATACAGAAGAACATCAAGGAAATTTGTTTGGAATATCTACTGCTTGTCCTTGATTCATTTTTCATGGGTTAGGATTTTTTTCCTCCTTAACCATAATCTTCCCCAATAAAACTGATTTTAAAAATACATTTTTAAATGAACACTTTCTGAAGTTGGATCAATTTTCCATTTCATTTTATTTTTATATATTTTATGCTAAAAAGGTATTTCTTCTGATTTCTTAAATTGTTGAAAGGATTTTACCAAGAAGTATAGGTAAGATACTTTCAAGCACCTGGCTTAGGTCAGGGTGTACCTCACTCTGCTGGTTACCACCAACCTACTCCACAGAAACATGGAAGTGTGAAATGAAAGTCAGCTTTGGTCATTCTTCTGATATCATAATTTTATTTATTTTTGGACTAAACTTCCCCATGATTTTCTGAGGTCATAACCCACATTGTCAGCAAGGAAGGTACCTATTGCAATGAAAAGCATGTTAGTACAGTTTCTGGTAACTACGGAAAACTTGTTCAGTGATGTCTTCCGTAGGTATGCACTACATTTCTCAACTGGAGAGAAGTAACAAGGCCTCTTCCAAAAAATGAACATGCCATGCTTTAGCTTTCTTATCTAGTTTCACACTTTCTGCAGACCCCACACAGAAAATACTGCATGTTACTAGCTAACTCCCAAAATCATCAAGTTTTATTTATTTCTGCCTATTCTGTTATCATCAAAAATTGCTCCAGGCTGCATGCGTATTCCTCTGACTAGCAATAAAAAGGGGCAATGTTTGCTGGTTTTGCTTAAAAAGTGGGTTTTGCCCAGCTGCAAAAATAATAGGAGTATCCAGAAAGTGCTTTAAATGGACTGGCTCATTATCCAAAATATATTGTGGTAGTAGCAGTTTGAATACCACTTTTGTAATTTCTCATGTGAATCATGCAGCACATACACACTGTACTGTATACGAAACTTTCTCCAATTATTTTATCTTATTCAAATGCACATTCCTCATCCAGGAAAACAAGAATAATGAGCAATACAGAGTGACAAGCCATCATAAAAAGAGAAAAGATGGAATGACACTTTCTATCGATGGTACACTGTGTGCATAGCATAAATCAAACGTGAAGGAGTTTGAAAGAGAGAGAAAAGAACAAAAGTAAGATGGAGGAAGCTTATGTATTTCAGTGATTTCTCCAAATATGAGTGATAACAGCAACCTTAAGACACAATTTATATATTAAATTTATGCATTAACTGTTTCTGTTTGAAAGCTTAGCTCTCCAATACTTCGTGACTGAAGTCTGAAAAAATGGTCAGCTTCAGCTTCCAGCATCATGTTATGCCTTATTTCAATGTGTGCGGGATAGAGGAGCTGTCATAGAAATGTCTAAAAACTTGTCAGTTCCTAAAGGGCAACAGGTAACAACCCTTTGCATGAGGAACGCACTTCCTAAAATCCCCAAGAGCAAATCTGGCTGCCAGTACACAAAAATTTTTGACTCTTGCTTATACTTCAAAGCACTATGAGAAGTGTTTCAAGTAAATTACAACAGATCCACGTATTGCTGATGTGAGACAAAGCCCACCAAAAAAGCACCTCTGGAATACAATAAACAGACCTTTAATACCATAATAATACAGGTTTTTTTCACTTTTCAGCACCCTTTTTTAAAGAAAAGAAACATTCATGTATTAAACCAAAATATTATTGTTATATTTAATCAATTAGAAAGAGTTCTAAAAATACTTTATGTGAGATGAAGCCAGATCAAAGCCAATTTCAAGGTTTCCTAGTTCTGCATAAAATGGAATTTCTCATTTCAGTTCATAGCTCCCATACCTTATTGATTTCTGACTAAAGAAGGCATGGACTGAGGTGGGGATGTCAAGCAATTAATTTTAACAAGCTTAGTAAGTTCTGTCTTCAGGTTAGTCTTAGGAAAGCTTGCCTGAAGATTTGTAACTTCTGTGATTCTAGTGAACCCAAAAAGGATTTAACCATTGCATAATCCCCATGGGTTACACATCCACATGCATACATGTAAGGCGAACTGCCTCATTGTTTCAAGTGAATCACGAACTTGAGTTGCCAGGAAGTTGGTGTCTCCAGGCTCCCTACAGCTGACAAATGAGAGAGAGAGAGAGCAAGCTCTGTCTTGTTTCTGAGTGCGAGTTAGAGTGCATATCTAATTCAGGGTAGTTGTCTTCTGAGAGTCTCATCTCCTCTATAGACCGCCTACAGTTAGATGTTACGAATACTTGTAAGCTAGGGAGATGCAGAAGCTAGCTGCCTGTCAATAACATTTCTCCTGTTCTGTTTTTCAGCATTATCGATCTGGCAGCTTTCTCTTAAATTCATTTAATAGTTTTTAGAAACCCAAAAAACACATTCATCTGACAAGATTCATCAATAATAAATTGACAGTAGAGTGTGCATGATCACATTCTGACCTTTTCCCAATAAACGTATCACGGTATAAAAAACTGCATATAGAATTTCACAGAATTTCATAGAACGGTTTGGGTTGGAAGGGACTTTAAAGATCATCTAGTTCCACCCCCCCTGCCATGGGCAGGGTGACCTTCCACTTAGTCAGGTTGCTCAAGTCTGAGTGCAGCTAATAACAAACAAATGCAGAAAATGGGCAAGGCACATACATTCCAGCTCCAAACTACATGTTTTTGCCAATCCACTAAAGGACAATCTCTTTTAATTACTCCTGGTAATGGTACCCTACCCATCACTTGGAAACTGCTGCTTGGGATAAACTGGCCAAGACACAGCAGTGTCCCTTTTAAATGTATATAAAAATCAAGATGTTTTCCAAACCGAAAAAAACCTGGGCGGTAGTGCATTTCAGCACTGCTTAGCTTTGGAGTTGACTGGAAAAACTGGAAGACAGCTTTCTTATTCATAAAGCACATGGTCACAGCAGCATGAGACTTCTGCTCAGCTGCAAATGTCACTGGTGCAACATGAACCACATCTACATTATGTAGTTTTCTGGCATGCCTCAAAGGACAAGAAAGTGGACTACCTAATTCTGTAACTGCAAAGTGTATTCCACAGCCCCCTAGCAGAATGTGTATACCTGAACACAGAAAAAGAATTAGAAATACTTTTTAAAGCATTTTCTTAAAATACTGTCATAAATTCAGTATTATGCATGAGAAAGTAATAAAACCAGCCACATGCTACTATGCTGTTTAAACTACGAGCGCTATTTTGACTTTAGTAGAAGGTAGGCATCTCCCAAGAGTTAACAGTTATGGAACTGGCCACAAGATGGAGCCCAAAGGACCTTCGAGCCGGTAGTTAACATTGCCTTCCTGAACCAGATTAAGGACTAAATATCGCAGTTTTACCGAATAACACTTTAAGGGAGCCTTAAACTGCAGACAATGTATTCTTCAATGTAAATCCATTCCTGCCTAAGGATATTTTTCATTTAACAGATGACTGTCCATACATTAGTGAGTTTTGGCTTCCCATGCTGAAGCAACAAAACCCCAGCCTTTTCAAGGAGTATTGATGAATGGAGAATTTGCCTGAAATATGGAAAATGCTTTGGAAAATCTACATCAGTTAGCTGAAATTTGCCTGACTTCTGTTTACCTTGTCCTAACTATCTTGGGGGATATAAATAATTTATCTCTATTTGCAGGGTTATACGAGACTTAATGATCTGTACAACCTCTGTTAAGGGATGGCCAAGTCTTGAGGGACCAGGATAATTTACTTTCCACGGTCCAGATATTTCAGTTAGGATAAGACATGACCAGAAAGCACCTTCCAAAGCATCCACTACATAAATGTAGAAAGTAGGCAGAGGAACAATAAATGCAGTGGGCTCAAGAATTTTCACTGAATTCATAAATTTAAAGGACCTTTTTAGATCCTCGGATGAATTTAATCATTAAGAAACTTTAACTCATACAGATTTAGAATTCTAAAGTTAGTCATCTACACTGAAGCTATTCACCCTAGTCTCACTTTAGAGTTAATGGAGAAAAATAAATATCTGCAGGGAGTGTTTCATCTGTCTTCCATGTCCATCAGAATGTGAAGAATTACCCCCTGGAGATACCTAAATTTCTGACTTGACTATAACATGGAACATAGTTTAGGTTTAGTAATAAAAATACAAAAAAACCTGCAATGAACATCAGGATAGTTTATTATTAATTATTTTAACAACCCTTCCCAAAACTTTAATTCATTTTTCTCTTTTAAGAATCCGACAAAAGAGACGAAAGAGATAAAGCAGCATGTATAGCTAACTGAATATCCACTCTCATTGCACTTAGATGGAGGGGCTAATGCAAATATTTAATCTAAAATTCTTAACATCAAGCTGCAAACTCCATGTTTATCTCCCTAGCACCTCATTTTCAGGGTATTCGTAGTTAAGACACATAAAACTATTGATGCTAACTTTCATCAATGTTGTTTTAAAAATACCCACCATTTTATTATCAACAGGATTTAATCTAAACCTTGTCATTGGTTACACCTCTGTAATCCATTCAAGGTAAAATTAAGATTATACTTTTGTGTGTCATATGTAATAAATAAAACTGCAAAACAATACATATTGATTGACCTGGCATACCATTTCAATTGCAGTTATGATTACAACTTGTGTTCATCATTCTTACTTGCCTAAAAGTACAACTAATTTATTCAGCACCTGCTACCAATAAATGGAGAGAGTTAAACTAGTATTTTAATGATTATGAAACAGCTGTGATTTTTGAAGAATGAGTGATCTATGTAATTGGTGGCCTGTGCTGTTACTGTGTAAGGTGTAATACATGTATATTGGCATCGTGTCAGCAAAACTCTCACCTGTCAATCAGCATAATGTGCTTAAACACCTGGATATCCATATAACACATGGTTAATTGACTAAAAATTTCCCCATGAGATAAACTATTACTTTAATGTTCTGTGCAAAGATATCTGCAAACAAATACTCAGAGGTATTTTATTCAAATGCAATTCCAGAATTAACAGTTCTTGTAGTGATAATCTACATTTCCTTTTTGTCTATGCAGACATCATTTTCAGAAATGTGCTCTTACAAAGTTGTAATTAAAGTAAAAAACAGAGATCAGCAGCATTTCATGAGGAACGAAGATGGCTTAGGATGTTCTGCCTCTAGAAGCTAGTCATTAGCACTCTGCTCTAATCACTGTATTAATTTAGGTAGCAGACTGGGAAAAGTCCATCATTCCAAAAGCTAATTATTTGTTATTGTTCTCCACTCCTAATATCAACTACTCTCTCCTCCAAAATTCTTAGGTTCTATATTTTCATGAGGTCATTTTATTCTTGTCTTAATGAAGATTATTTTAAATTTATTTGATAACATATGTAAATATATATTCACTTATGATTATACTTTTATAAATCCAGATATAGGTAAGAAGGAGCTCAGCAAAGAAATTCATATTTGAAGTATTTGCATGGAATCTGGATCCAGGAGGTTATTTTGGAACCTTTCACAGATAACAGGCATTATGAAATAAACTGAAGATTCAAATATTGATGAATATTAACATCTGAAGGGGCCCACAAGAAAACTGGAGAGGGACTTTTTACAAGGTCATGTAGTGACAGGACAAGTGGCAATAGCTTTAAACTGAAAGAGGGCAGATTAAGGTGAGCTACAAGGAAGAAATTCTTCACTGACAGGGTAGTGAGGCACTAGAACAGGTTGCCCAGAGAAGCTGAGGATGTCCCTTCATTGGAACTGTTCAAGGCCAGGCTGGATGAGGTTTTGAGCAACCTGACCTAGTGGAGGGTGTCCCTGCCCATGGCAGGGGGATTGGAACTAGTTGATCTTTAAGGTCCTTACCATCCCAACCCATTCCATGATTCTATGATTTGCAAGATGTGCTCCTTTTGGCTCCAATTTTTTATATAGAATGGTGAACAGGATTATATCTGTATAAAATAAGGTCAATATTCAGAAAAAAAAAAATGGCATTACTCTAACATTCTACATACATCAGTCTACCCAATTTTAATTGGGCAGAATCAATGATGTGTGTGCAATGAAGCATGGTCTGAGCTTGGCTATGTTTTGCCTCAGCTATATGCAAGCGTAAAACTGATATTACTAAAAGTGAAAATTTGTTAAGCGTATTCTCCCTTATCTGTATGTTCCCATCCCACAATTTCAGGGAGGAGCACATGAAAACGTGAGAAGCTGAGGATGATATTGAGAGGAAGCTCTTCAGGTCTTTCGCAACACTTGCCTAAAGATGAAATGCATTAATGCAGCACATATGCCTCATCTACATTTGACTGAAATTTTATTCTTTCCAGCCCCGTCGATGGAAGATGTGTCCTCCTGGGATTTTAAGACTTATAGTACTTAAAAGACATTAGTTTCCAGTGCTATCATGCAAGATTGCTGTTTCAACAAGACTTACATTTCCCAGTGCATTTCTATTGTTTAACTGACAAACTGGGAAACAGAGAAAGATGGGGATCATTACTGATGCTCCCTCCAGGCATGCATCTCAGATTCAAGTTGAAGCAATTCCTCTCATTAAAAATCATTTTAAAATGTTGGAAATGTCTGTACTTCTTTACTACTTATACTGTATTTACCCCATGCAAATGTTTCTCACTCCTCTCCTCTTTCTGAACTACTTTTTTGTTTTTCTCAGTTATATAAAGTACTCATGGATTGCCAGTTAAAAATAATTCTTAAAAACCAAGTTGTTCTAGACAACAACAACAAAATCCCCCAAAAGCAAGAGTCAGCTCATTCTTCACTGTGCAGCCCCGAGGTATAAGGCAAACTAAACAGCAAGGACATAAACATGCTAACTGTATGACGGCAGATATCTTGGACCAGGCTGCTGTGGTAATAGAAATAAGGCAGAAGGAACCGTGAGAGCAGCCTGACAGCTTTTTTGGTGGCAAGCAGCAATAGAAAGATCAGTCTGATGCAAGTCAATACCCTACAGGCTCTAATATCAGGGGGTAATTATTAATTATAATAGCAAACCATGGCATTTTTGAAGGGCTTACCTTAACCATTTATTCTGTTCTCATCATTAGTCACAGAGTCCGGCTGAAGCAGTGGTCCAAGGAAATCTATAGTGCTGCATAGATCCAGACAAGCACTTCCTGCTAATGAATAAAAGTGAGAGCACTAGCTGGAAGTTCTCAGTAGCTCAAGGTCTCTGCTTCTCTGCAAACCTTACAGATAACCTTTGATAAATCAGTTCACACCTGTCATGATAATGTGGGATAATACTTCCTTAATATGTAGAAACCTGGACAAATATCCTGGAAAATATTAGGTTTAGTTAGTAAACCAGAAATGTAAAATGAATGCTAATAGGGAATTAAGAGATCCTGTGAGGACAAGGCTTGCACAGCATGCACTTCAATATAATCATACATGAACTTTATTTATGCCACCACCACACTCTTCTTGCTTTCTTTACTTTGATCCGTTCATAGGGTAACTACTGACCATATACTGTCAAGGTGATTTCTACCATACAGCAGAGGTCAGAGGGAGCACAAGCCTTTCTCCTTATAGGAAGCTTGCTGCAGCTAATCTGTTTTGTGAGGAGTCATTTCTTTTAGACATATGCTCATTAGAGTGGCTTTTCTCCTCAATCAGTCTGCTAGCTGCACAGACAGCCAACAGGACTTGAGTAGGACACAGGCAGATAAGAGGGATCAGGTCTGCTGATCTAGAAGTCTTGTGAGAACACTTGACTTCTCCTTTGAATGACAAACAGTACAGACAATAACTTCACAAAGGCGGGGAGCTGCTCTTGAACAGAGTGATAAATCTCAGTAATGCCTTTTTTTTTTTCCTCAAAGTTGTTATCATCTGAGACATTCTGAATTGGCCCAAAGTAAGGAATATATTTTATTCTGGTTGACTTTTTGATAGCATAGTTGCTCCAGAGTCTGAAAAACCTTGCACTATCTAGAACAAAACTGGTTTGTTTAACCTTAAATTAAAAGTACACTGATGATTAGACAGAATTATATAGCAACTTAAGCTCTTGCAGTCTGCAGTATTCCCACTAAATTTTGAAGGAAGAATATCCACTAGATTGTCTAAGGGCCTAATGGTTACTTTGTCTGGAGTTCATTTTCAGGGACCTAGTTAGCTTGAATAAGGAAATCAAAGATTGACATCACGGGTGTGTTCATCTAATGCCCAGTCCAAATCCTGTTAAAGATTCCTTGTGCTCTCTTCAATAGGAGATGAACCAGGCTCTTACTTAGTCTAGTGGAAAGTAACTTTCTTATTTATAATATGCATATAACTGTCCAATTAGAAATAATTTTCTCAGCTATAGCATGTATTATTATTTTGTTATTCTTCACTAAAACAAACAGTTCTGGCATTTCTTTCATTTCCTGCACAACATATTATTTTCTTACAGAGCGTGCACACTCACAAATATATTTGCTGTCTGAACAGCAAATGACTGTTACCCAGATGGAAAATAGACATGTTATAATCAAAAGCATGTTCTGCTTTTAGCCTCACCAATTTACGGTTCAATAAACCAGGGGATTTCTTTTCTGAACCCATATCAGAAGCTAATTTACAAAAATATGCCGTATATAATTAATACCCTTCTGGCATTCAGAATAGCAGGCAAGAGTCAAAGAAAATTTGAATTGAATGTGATAAACAGCAAGATAACTACCAAGCCCAGTTACCAAGTTTAATTTAGAATGACACAAAAGAAATTTCAAAAGTTTTTTGCTGAGCTTAGAACCAGATAACTTCATTGGTCCAGTTCACATCTTATGTAAATTCAAGTATTTAATCAACGTTCCATCTGTTTTCATTAGATCTGAATCTGGCCCTTTTCCTCCTCTAATATAGTTTAAGTGTTAAGTAAATGAAGACAAAGCACTTACGTATGACCAAATTTTCTATCATTGTACAGAACAAGCAGTTGCTTACCCAACAGGTAATCCTGTTCGTTAATAACATCAGAACAGTTGTTTGAAGTGACACCAAGAGTTCATCTAACCCCACACCCTCTCTCCACCAATGGCCAAACCAGAAAACGCCTAGGGAAGAGTACAAGAGTAAAACAGCCACTCAAAGATTACCTTGTAACCTCCTGCTCAGGAACTTCCTAAGCCAGAAATCATATCTTCATGTTTAAGCATATAATAGATCACTAAATGTTCTGGAAAGTCTGACTTAGTCATTGACATTTAGTTTTTATCTTCTTCCTGTTTTCACTGACTAAAAATCAGGGTATCTGTGATACACAAGACAACTGTGATACTGTAAAAATGAAGCTAAAGGTCCTGGGATTTCATTTTTCATCTTTCTGCTTACTGTATGTGTCATTTGAGTTACATCTTTGATGAGATAATATGACACATAAGAAGGATAGGATTGCACTTAAATCATAGTTAGAAGATTTGGTAAAACATAAAAGTTTATGGCCTAAAGACCATCTCAAAATTTAACTTCATTTCTTTCCAACACAATATAGATATGGTTTAGAATAGCCAACACAACCTGTGAAAACTTTTAATTTTACATCTTCATTATTTCACCAAAATATTTGGTAGAAATATCTTTGAGTTTTATGCCAGAAAAAAAGAAGGCTGGACTTTTAGGCAAAACTCTGATAGCAATAATCTCAGTGTTCAAGCTCTGGCTGAATAGTGACACTATCTGAGTCTGGCTCAATATACCTCTACAGAAATTATATACAAGGGAAACACAGATACCAGGGATTGAGGGACCAGTCCTGGGCTGAGTTTCATATTATTTTAAAAAATGTCTGTAACTCATATTCACCAGCAGAAAAAAAAGGAAATAACTGCACTGCCTTCACTAGAAAGTTACGGCAAAATGGGTTTGTTTTGATTTTAGTGTTTTAAAAAAAATTGCAGAGCTGAGACAAGGTAGTTATAACAAAAATTTGTCTTTAAAATTAATTAAGCAGTGTCAGTAAAGAGTCTTTAAAGTAATACTGTTCATATGTGGTCTAGCTCTGATCACTCTTGGTGGTCACTGAAAGTGTTATGTGACACAATATTCTGTGATAGTTATGCAAGTCATTATATCAGCCCCTGAAGTTCAGATTGTTTTAATACTCGCCATGAATTTTGTTTTGCAAATGGAATTTCATAGGTACATGAGCATATGCTGCTATGTCTTTTGATGCAATACAAAATTAATTTCCTCTACAAATTGTAGATGTATTTCATGGATACTCAAGTGCAGTAGAATTTCCCTAAGCTTATGTTTAGAGTACCATTTTTTGTGAGTTATGAGGTGTTTAGGAAAAACGATTGAGCCTAAATTTACACGAAGTTTTTCTTATACACATAAAGATAATAAATGTGTCTTTGTCATAGGATCCCTGTTTTTCTGGTCTTTCTTATTTCTGATTCATCATTTAGGAGCAAGTATATATACTTAATTTGTATCTTCAGTCTCTATTACACCAAAAAATGTTCCGTTATTTTTGCTTTGCTCTACACACCATCTCCAGTTGCTGTCTCTTTAAATGCATAGCAATGACTTGGATTGAATAGAGACTGGATGTAAAACAGGAGCAGTTTTATACTGCAGGGAAAACAAGAAAACAAAAACCCACTTGCATAGCAGTTACTTTTTGCCCAGAGCAGGAGTTCAGGAGCTGAGTGAATCACAGCCCTGGAGCTCACAGCAGCAGGGTTATTACTTGTGTTGCTGGGCCTGCAAAGGCAGCTCGTCCGCTGCACTGCTACATCTCTGTGAGGTTACGCTCTTTCACACACAGCAGACTGCTACATGCAGATGTTAGAGCCTTTATTTTCTTCAAAACAACAGCTGCACTGCAAAAGTCAAGAAAAATCCAGCTGGTGGGCTAGGTCTTGGCATTTCACTTCCTTCTGTAGAACCATCAATGGCATTGGGTACAAATCCCTGAGCTCCTACTTTACGTGATAAATATTCTCTTAAGGTCCATGGAAAGGGTCAACTTAGTTTTCAGTTTTATTTCATTTGTGTTTTTTTCTGGGAAAAAAAGTGGAAAATGAAATGGCACAAAGTTTAGGAGCTGCGGCACCAAGTTGCTGAGTCCTTTTGTTTAGACGTGCCGTAACTATGTCAGTTGTATTTTCCAAAAGGTCTTTCTGCTTCTTGGAGTATCACTGAATCCATCTGAAACTCATTGACCTCACTAGGGCAGGTGCAATTGTCAGGAACTCTTACATTTAGACTGCACTAGGTGTCATTTCCTTATGCATCCTCAAATTGTTTTTGTGGCTTTGTCCAGTATTGGACACTCATGGTCTGAATTTGCCCTATCTCTTAGTGGGCACTGAACTGAGCACCTCATTTAGCATTGTAGTTGCCCTGGGTTTGATATATGGTCACCGTTTGGTGAAGGTGACTCAGCCCACCAATGAGGCACAGAGCCTTCCAGGGGTACAATGTCAAACATGAGCTAAATAAGGAATTTGGGGTGTCTGTGTTCCTTAAATAAGTGGACCAATTAGGTATCTGGGGTGGATAGTATAAGTAAGATGATGCTAACTTGAAAATTGTAATATAGATTCCAATGAATGTTGATTTTATGTGTCTACAAATATCTTGAATAAATATATTAAATCCTTCATGACAGTCACAAAAGTAGTAAAATATGCTTTTTTTTTTACTTCTAGCTACCTCAGAGAAACCTCATGAACACAGTAAGTATCAAGTTGGTAAAGAACATTCTTACTTCAGCTTTTAGGAGGAAGGCATTTCTTTACATTGTCAAAGATTTGGCAGCTTAAAATAGGATTCATCCACACAAGCTTACAGGAAATTTTAATTTGTGAAACTGCTTTTCAGTGGCTCTTTCTGTAATGCAGGACCAGGTGCGTTTCACAGGTCCCAGTTTGCTTGGGAAACATTTTCCAATTTGGGCTCAGATAAGACCCACCTGTGCCCTCTGTTGCAATGGCAGCTTCGTATTAGAAAAAAATCAAGGGGGACAGAGACAAGTGCATTTCTCTGGTTAAGGCTTTGATTCAAGAAACAGTGAGATTTATCTCTTGGTATGCTGCAACCTTTACCTGCTACCCAATTTAGACATAGATGCGATAAATCAGAATGAAACATATTTTTAACATTCCACTGAAATGCCATAGCTTTTCTTTCATCATGTCTCATAATTTTTTTTTTTATATCACACTGGTTTTAAATAGAACAAAATTGCATACAGTTTATATTTTAATAGAGTATAATATTTATAATTGTTACTGCTTCATGATGTATCTGTAGGAAACAGGCTAACAGAGAAATATGGAAAGCTATTTTTTCTTTATGCAGTATACTGAACTTTTATTTGCCATCCTGTATGAGACAGCACCACTTCTGTTATAATAAAGTACTGTCATTATTTTTATATTAAACAACAAGACATTTTCTGTATAGAAGATAGGTGATAGCAATCAAAATTAGTGGCAGAAGCATTTCAAAATTTTAGAAATTCTAGGGTATTTCTAAATAAACAGAATGGAATTCTGTGATTTCTTAAACCACATTAAAATCTTCTTTGACATTATTTTTATTTCTAGGAAAAAAATAATTAAATAAATTTTCAAGAAAGTTATTTATCAAAGAATTGTTCTCAAAACCAGTGTGAATATGTAATGCAAAGTCATCTTTTAAAATCATAATGAGAATCTTTTATTTTTTTAAATATTCTAAAATTTAAAAAGCTTTCTAATGTAGGGGTTCTTCTTATTTGCAGAGCATGAACACATTAAACATGAAAAAGCTATGTATCAGACTAAACCAGGTAGGTTTGGTAATTTAATTTCCAGTTACTCCACACTCAATAAGGATGTGTGTGGTTTGCAAAACATGGAGACTTTCTTGAGCTAGGTACTTTTTTTTTGTGTGTGTCATTGGCTTTTCCAAAGTTTGGGAGAAGAACAAAAATGACAGTGAAATTTAACTAAAAGGGTTCTAGCTTTCAGTTTTTCATAGTTCCTGTGACTCTCTCTCATTTGTGCAGTACCAGTGCAGTTCTGCAGTATGCAGATCACAAAGCACTAGCAAAACCCATCTTCCAAAGTTTGGGAAATGAGTTCTGTCCTTCAGCATATCAAAGAGGAACACTGGGAATTACCGTATCTCAGCCTTTTCAGTAAACCAGTTGTTACATGTAATAAGTCTGGTCCCCAAAAAGAAGAAGCTAAGATCTCACCAGGCACATGACAGCCTGCACAGAGAGGGCCTCCAGCTTCTGAATCTTAGAAGAACAGGAGCTGAACAATTAAAAAAAATAAAATAATAATAATCCTGGGCTGACTGAGCACTTGGGCAAGTGAGTAACACCCAGAGACAACTGGCTGCGGTGAGGTCCCCCTTTCAAACCAGGGCTTTGTGCCTCATCATGCTTTTTGAGGAGGAAGGCACTCAGGGAGATACAGTTGGGTCTGGTGTGAAGAACAAGACTGAGAGGATAACGTCACAGAAAAATCAGGTATTGATGCCCTGCTTATATTGCTCCTGAGTGACACAATGGGCACTGAAAACCAAGTATGTGTGTCCTATCAACCTTTGCTGGCAGTGCTGATATTTGAACTTCACATAAAAATTAAGTGCTCATGAATAAGTGATTGGATAAACCACTTAAAACCTTATGCATTCAAAAATAAGCAGGCAGCCTTTTTATTCATCACATTTTTTCCCTGAATTTCTTTTGAAAGAAAACAATTTCTCCTATGCATTGACTATTTTTCTCATTTGTTTTTATAATACAATATTCTACTTGTAAGTATTTCTATAGACATTTGGAGGTTTCCTGTAAGCCCTGAGTAGCTGATTTAGTGAAGATGTATTCCTGGTTTTGAGTTAACAAGAAAAAAAAATCAATGTTGCTTGCTCCAGATTTCAAAGACAGGAAGGCCAAGCTTTTTTTTTTTTCTGCCTTTTTTTTTTTTCCCTTGGTGATCACTTTTTGTGAACTAACAGCTGTCAGAGGGCTTCAGCCAGAGGGTGGGTGTAGGAGGTTGGCTCAACCAAGGCAGGAACACCCTAGCGAGGAAACCACCCTATCCAGCTCTGTGCATCCTGGGAGGGATCAGTGGTGGCTCAATAGTGGGTTGTGTGGGGAGGTGGCACAGCCACTCACCTTTCCTGCCATGTGAAATCAGTGCTGCCGCACAATCAGCCTGATGCCATCTAGATAGCAGCAAAAAAAAGAAATTTCCTTTGTGAGGCATTTGCAAACATCAGAGCATCATGTCACAAACCAGTATTTTGGACTGGTGAGGAGCTTACTCTAATATAAGACAGTATATTCCAGACTGCAGCCCTTGGAATTTAAATGTTTGAAGGGGAAAAAAGGGGAAAAAGAAAGAAAAAAAAAAAAAAAGAAAAAAGCTTGCTACATTTCCTTTAGCATAAAAGATCTCTTCTCAGGTGATTAATGGTTGTTTAGGAGAGCAGTGGCTGTTTTGAGTTCCAGTTGATGACTGGAAGTATTAATCTGCAAGCACTGGTGGTAATAGTGCTTCTGCCTGCTGTGTGCCAATAAGTGCTCTTGAGGAAGATGACTGAATTATAAAAGCCTCATTCTGTACAAAGCAGTTGGCCTCCTTTTTCACCTTGATTCAGAGCAGCTTCAAACCTTCATTCTTATGCCTCCCATCATCAGATTAGAATTATCACATGACTGAGAAACTAGAGAATTTCAGAAAATATATTGATCCTGTAGGGAAGTGTTTAAATTAAAGAGTGTTTTGTGTATGTGTGAGAGAGCAAGTAAAGCTAGAGAATTCATTCCTGATTTAATTCTTCTGAAACTGTCTGCAATACACAGAGAAATATTTACAGATTTATATTTTTCCATTTAGATTAGACACATCAGGGAAAAAGTGAATTTTAATGCTTGTAGTGCTGCAAAACTAGAGCTCTGCAGAGGGAGGACATTTTCTCCAATGAAAGATTTCAGAACTTTACATTTTGGGCTTATTCAAAATCAAACGAGAATCTGAATTTTTCTGAAATATTAACAAAACAATTATTTTTTACTTTTTGTAGCTTTATAAGGTCATCAATCTTTTTTTTTTTTTTTTTTTTTTTTTTTTTTGTCGTAGTCCTGATGATACAGTAAACAAAAAATACGTGAAAAATTGGAAACATTACTTCTGGTTTTGCCAAAATACCATGTATTATCATCACCAGATTTGTTTTCCCACTGCTTTTCTTCAGTCTGAATCTGGTGAACGGAAATTATTTTGAGAAACTTCCTGGTGTCTTGAAGTGTGTTCTCTCGTAGTGTTCTCCTTAAGTTTTGATAATCCGTTCCTTCAGTTTTCCTTCTTTTTACAATCAATGGCAGGTGAAAGACTACCAAATAATTACTGTATTTATTCCTGGATGAATGCAAGTCCACAGACCTGTCCAAGACACTGTTTTCAAGAATGAATTCATTTTGAAAAGAAAACCCTCCCATACTTTTAAATAAACCAGAGATGCCATCCACTCACAGACTTATCTGATCAGCTCCTAGAGTTATAAAGCAAACATTGCTGTAAATCCTTATCAGAATTAGAAAAGCAAAAATATCTTATTTAATGTTGAAAAGAGCGGGAATAATATCCAAAGAAAGAGAAGCTCCAAACCTTTTGCCCTTTACTTGTCATCCACCCAGTGGATGGTACAGAGCTTAAAGTCACTATGCCATGGGTTTTTTGTGTATTGGTACATGGAAAACTTAATAGTCCCATTTAAATTAGTGAAATGCACTGTTATATGCTAAAGCTCATCCAAGAGCAGAAAGAAGATAGTTTATCTCAACAAGTTGCATCTTCAAGCTGCTGGTTGTGCTATAAAAGCATTTCGAGCTTCACAGACAGCCATGAAATGGAGATGAGATTTTTTTAATTCACTGCTTTCATAAGAAGCTGACAATAAAAATAGCTTGGGGGGCGGGGCGGGAAGGGAAATCCTTAAACTTAATATAAATGAAGAGAAATTAAAACACCACCTACCAGATGACAACTGAAAAGCATAGAAATGCAGGGCTATATTTTATTTCCAAAGAACAGAAAGGATCAGTAACCATGGAGCTTTATCCCTCCCTGTATTTTCCTCCATCAGTACTGATTTCCTTCCAGAAACAAAGAAAAAACAAACCGTGACCAAACAAACAAAACCCAAACTGACGTTTCTGTATTTTTCATGTCCGTACTTGCACTGTAGCTTTGCTGGATGTTGCTGTGTTATGGATGAGAAACATGGACTGTGAAGCAATGAGGCTGTTTCTCCAGCTCTTGGCATAGGATAAACGTCCTTATAGGCCTCCTTGGCAAGTGTACACCTCTGGGAGCTAAGTTAAAAAGGCATCAGCACACAGAAGAAGATAAACCTGCTCTCTGCTCTCAGGAAATAAATCCTCCGGAATCACAGAATCACAGAATGATCAGGGTTGGAAGGGACCTCTGGAGATTATCTAGTCCAACCCCCCTGCCAAGGCAGGTTCATCTAGATTAGATTGCACAGGAACGCATCCAGGCAGGTTTTGAATATCTCCAGAGAAGGAGACCTCACAACCTCTCTGGGCAGCCTGTTCCAGTGCTCTGTCACGCTGGGAGTAGTGAATTTTTTTCCTCAAGCACAGGTGGAACTTCCTGTGCTCCAGTTTGTGCCCATTGCACCTTGTCCTGTTGCTGGGCAACACTGAAAAGAGTCTAGACCCATCCTCTAGACACCCACCCTTTAGATATTTAAAAGCATTGATGAGATCCCCTCTCAGTCTTCTCTTCCCCAGGCTAAACAGACCCAGGTCTCTCAGCTTCTCCTCATAAGGGAGATGTTCCTGTCCTCTAATCATCTTTGTAGCCTTCTTCTGGACTCACTCCAGTAGTTCCCTGTCTTTCTTGAACTGGGGAGCCCAGAACTGGACACAGTACTCCAGATGCGGTCTCACCAGGGCACAGTAGAGAGGGAGGATGACCTCCCTCGACTTGCTGGCCGCACCCTTCTTAATGAACCCCAGGATACTATTGGCCTTCCTGACTACGAGTGCACATTGCTGGCTCATGGCTAACTTGCTGTCCACCAGCACTCCCTGGTCCTTCTCTGCAGAGCTGCTTTCCAGCAGGTCTACCCCCCAGACTATTGGTGCATGAGATTATTCCTCCCCAGGTGCAGGACCCTACACTTGCCTTTGTTGAACCTCATTACGTTCCTTTCTGCCCAACTCTCCAGTCTGTCCAGGTCTAGCTCAATGGTAGCACATCTTGCTGAATGGTAGCACAAAAATTACATGCTAAGTTCAAAGGAAATGTCATGTGTGTTGAGACCACACAATAGTTTGCTCTTCTGAATACTGTACTCTCCACATAGTTAGTCAGGGTGCAGATTAGGATTTAGCACCCAAACTTGGACATTTGGGTTACAGAGAAATAACCCCCACAGAAGAGCAGCAGATCTTGAGGTTGACTGTTTGAGGATACATAGGTACAGGGATGGGTAAACCAGGGATCGATAATCTATAGGTGGTTTGAGACACTCTTCCCCGTACCTCCCTCCATCACCTTGTTGAAGGACAAGTTTGACTGCCAGGCTGGAAACATTGCTCATATTCAGGATACACGCAGCTTTGTGCATGCACAGACAGACTACTCAGAGGAGTTTCTAGCCAACTAGTACTCTGAAGAGTTGAATGGCTTCAGGGGACAAGACACCCCTGCCTGGCCTGACCTCCACCCAGCCATTGTCAGCTTCAATCTGATGCCTGCAGAGATCTTGGGGAAAAGGAAGCGTCCAGAGGCATGTGGCTGTAAACTGCTTCCATCAGCGAGAGGAAGCAGAAATATGTTCTGAATGTCTTACATGTATTTAAAAAGAAAAGTAGTGATGTATGTGAAGGTTGAAAGGTAAGGGTTAGGAGAGACATTTGATTTCAGTATGGGAAAAGGGAGAAAATTGGAATAGAGCTCTGGAAAGATCAGGAAGGGTGAAGTTCAAGTCAAACAACCTGGGCAGAGTACAGATCTGCAAACAAACATCCCAATACCCACTGGACTGGGCCAATGGGCAGTTAAGACAAACCGCACCTGATCAGAAAGGGTAGTCCCACCTGTGCCTCTGCTGAAGCTTCATCCACCCGCCTAATTGGAGGAGAGGCAGCTCAGGGCTCGTGGCCGATGTCGTCATGGGTCCATATCATCTGAGAACTGTGATGAGCAAAGCCACAGGCAGCTCAAGAGCATGTGAAATTGGGCAGATTTTCTCATGAATTAGCAGAAGCTCAGGGCTGCCCTAAGGTTATGGGGCAAATATCCAGCTATGTCTAAGTAAGCTTGTCTAGTAACAGGTGGTATGAACTGGCACTCTCCTATATGGATGTGCCTCTGTGAATTAACATGTGTTTGGGGGGATCCATACCTTTCTCATTCTCAGAGTGTAAACACATGTGGATATGTTCATACATATTTGTGGTTAGGCAATATTTAAACAGAAGTTATCTGCATTGTATAATACCAAACCGTTGAACTTAGACACTTAGGAAGGTGATGTTCACTGAATTGTAATAGTTGGATTATTAGAATATGGTTTCCAGCTGCGTGCCTGTCTGAAAGATTCTACTAGGTATGTGGCTATTTTCTGGTGGCTGAGACATTAGGCCCAATAATTTATTTTTTCAATAGAATATGATCTCACCATGCAGTCAGAACTGCATACGTGCTGTTTTACAGTGCTACAATGGGATCATGATGCTGAAGACATGCATTTATTTTAGCATTGTGAACCATATGTATAATATCACGTATAGAAATATTTTTCCAGTGTGAACTTCTAATATGAATTCTCCTTTCACAATACAGAGGAGAAAATTAAACAACAGAAGACAAATCCCACTGAGAAGTCAGGTAGGAACAATTCATTCTCTCCCGATTTATGGAGGGGGGTGAGAGAGGATGTTACACGCTGTTCAGTACTCATTTAATGTAGTACAAGGTTGAAATAACTTTTTAGAGTATTTTTGAAATATGTGACTGATACTCTTCTTAGAGCAAATCCAGCAGAGTAACAATTATGGATACCATTCTAAGAGCAGTCTTTCCAGTGACAAAGCCAGGTCAAGACATTTCAGCTCTTGGGCTGCTTGTTTTAGCCTCTCTGCCAGAGCTGGACTAATGAAATGTGATGTAGCTGTAACTCAGATGTTTGAAATTATCTCAAATATCCTTGTAAGGTTTTGCTGTTTGTTTTGGTTTGGTGTTTTTCTTTTTTTAACCTCAGATCTTTCAAGTGACTGAACTAACAGCAAAGACCAGTGCTCAAGTAGGGAGTGATGCAGGAGTTGGATTAGGAATTTGGATGGGTCTTAAACTGGATTTCTCATTGGGAAATGCTTTTGGAACTAATCTCTAAGTCTTTGGGTCTTTTCTATAATTTAGACCTTGTAGGTTTTGTAATAATAATGCTGACAAAAAAAAAAATCGAGTAAAATTGACTGTTATTAAAAACCCTGAAGGGTCACCCAAGGAATTAGAAAATTCTCATCATCATTGATAGCCAGCACAAAACTGTTTTGAAGATCTCTAAATATTTTCTAGATATCAATCTCTTTATTTTTACTCAGGGTAACCTTGATCCAAACATAAAATGAAAGATCGACAAATCTTGGGCAACAAAGCCAGCAATGGATTTTCATTTGATATGATGATGATGGTGATGATGATGATGATGAATATTTTCAATAACATAAAAGTCTGGTTTGTTTTAACCTGAATGGTGGTGGTTACTACCTCATTTCTCTTCTTATCTTGTATATATCATTTCTTCCCTGCAGTAGAAGAATATATGTTGTACAGAATAGTATGGTTCTGACTATAAATGTGAACATTCATATATGTTGTGGATTTATATTACTTTCTGTAAGAACTGTTATGATGATCTATCATTTTATTATGAAGTGAAGGTTTAGAGAACTCTGTTTATTCAATAAAAATAACAGTTTGGTAGTTTTTATCTGATCATAGACTGCTATAGCTTGTTAAAACCATATAAATTATGTTTCTCTTAATAGAATTATAGAAATTGCTGCAAAATACTTACATATATTTCTAACCTGAATGTTTAATAAGTTAGCAATTACTGATAGGCAAACAAGTCTGGAGAATGAAGACATTACATCTTTGAATTTAAAGGATTTTCACACCTAAATTCACATTTTTGGTTTTAGGGTAAACTGTCACTCTTAGTTTGTGAGCAAAATCAGAAGGCTCGAACTGTGGTTTAGCAGTGTTTGGAAACAAAATTGCTGGAAATATTATGACTTAACTATTTTTTTGTAAGATTTGTTAGAGTCATGTGCTTGCCAAGTCTTTTTCCTGTTTGTTGGAACCAAAATGAAAATACAGTATTTCACGTTGGCCAACTTAACATAAGCCACTACAGAAATAACTTGTAAGTTTTCAGATCAATACCTGTAGAGCTTGAAACAGGCAACTTCAAACAGTGGGTAAGTCATCCCATTTTTCTTTAACAAACAATTTATAATTATATGACTTAGACTCTGGAGATGACTAGTGCTCTCCTGAGTATAAGTGTAGATCAGTGTGTTCTTGATGTTGCAAATCAGTTGAATCCCACCCCAAATTTCCAATCATCTGTTGACTGGCCTGGAGCTACTTCTGATTTGCACTGTTACACAGAGAGAAATGGTCTTGGAACACACAAGTGTGTTACTGTGCTAAGTGACGGGTTGCTTCATTATTTCATCAGGAGCTGGTAACTAGTGGGAGTTACAAAGGTCTAAACATGTTAGAGTATAGTTGCATGTGAGGGACCTGACTGCTGTTCATCTTTACATGAGTGAGGAAAGCTAAGAACGAGTGAGAACTGATTGCCATAAAAAGTATTTGAATGTTAAAAAGAAAAAAATAAGTATAATCTCTTTTCTCTTTATATCTAAATATTGCAATTTATCTTCTTTTGTCTTCTGTAGTCCAGGCAAAGCCAGCAAGTACGTGGCACCTACCTTTATCAGAAAAAATCCTGTAAACTAGCTGGATATATGTGGCTTTTTTGACTTTAACATATGGCAACTCTCCCTTAGAAATCTCAGGTTTTGCTTAAAATTATAGTGTCTTTATCACCATGCCTTCCATTACTTTTGTTTAACATACTGTCTTGTCACTGCTATTTAAAAGTCTATTTGACATAACCAATTGCTTCAGTACAGGAGTCAAATCAGTCTGTGCTTCCCGTATCGCAAGTCTCAACAACAACAACAAAGTGTTGTAGGAGTAACAAGCTTCTCAAAAATCACTGTTAACAATTAGTTGGGTTGAATAAATACTCCTGATGAATTAAAAAGAGAAAAAGAGAGACGTCATCACATTTTCTTTCTAATCATAAACTATTTTGGTATAACCGTCTAGAATTTTTCTCAGTCAAAAAGAACTGAAGAAAGAGTCCATACATTAACTTACCATGAAGCCTGCTTGTTAACTTTCTATATCTTTCATAACTTCAGCATACAAGTTAAACCGCAACAGTAAAAAAATATATTTGGTTAAGTCCTCAAATACTGCCATACTCAAAAAAGTACAGATAGGGGGAAAATATCACTCTTCACTGACATAGGTTTTAATTCACACCTCATGAAACTGTTTCCCATTTGAAATTCCCTGTCAAGTCTTCAGCTCGACATTTCCTGGCCTAGATCTTCACCTGAAATCACAGCTGTTAGGAGTCCAATTAAGTTCATCTAAGCAGAAAGGCTGAGGCATATTGCTCTTTTTTCAGGTGCTTCTTGCATTTTCAACATTTTCCACTTTACAGCCCATCTTTGTGTCCTTGTTGCTGTTGTGGTTTGACCCATCAGGCAGCTAAACACCACACAGCCTTTCACTCACTCCCCCCCCCCAGTGGGATGGAGCAGAAATTGGAAAACAGGTAAAACTCATGTGTTGAGATGAAGACAGTATAATAGGACAGAAAAGGAAGGAAAATAATAATGATAAAAAAATATACCAAACAAGTGATGCACAATGTAGTTGCTCACCACCCACTGACCAATGCCTAGCCAGTCCCCAAGCAGCACCATCACATCCTGGACAACTGCCCCCAGTTTTGTTGGTCAGCATGACATCATATGGTATGGAATATCCCTTTGGGCAGTTTGGGTCAGCTGTCCTGCTGTGTCTCCTCTCAGCTTCTTGTTCATCCCCAAGCTACTCACTGGTAAGACAGTATGAGAAACTGAAAAGTCCTTGACTTAGTGTAAGCACTGCTCAGCAACAACTCAAACATCAGTGTGCTATCAACATTATTGCTGTCCTAAATCCAAAACACAGCACTATACCAGCTACTTGGAAGACAATTAACTCTATCCCAGCTGAAACCAGGACCGTTGCTCAAAAAGAAAGCACAGTTATTTACCTGTGGGAAACATCACCTGGAATAAAGGACAGCAAAGCTGTCCATTGATTCCTCACCATTAAAATGTATTGTGGCCCCTATTTACATGCATTTGGCATAGCTACTATGGTGCTACAATATCTGTGATGTAGGCTTTTTTCAATCCATTTTAAGCAGATATGACTTGCATGCATTATGTAGTGCTAGACCTTGTTTTTAAAACAAAGCTCCCTCATCTTTTCCATTTCTAGCAGCCTAACAAATTCTCGTTTTTTCCAGTAATAATTATGAAATTGAAAGGAAAGCAGGGGAAAAAATTATATTCATTGCCTACCAAGCAGTGTTAGTTCTCTAATTTTCCACAGTTGGATATAATTTATTCATATGGAATAGGATGTGTTCAAGGCTTTGAGAATTCAGCTCAAGTATGTCTGAATCGACAGCTTAAAGGTCGAGTGAATGATTGCTGAGTTTGTTCTGTACTCTTCTTTCAAACAGCAAAAATGGAGAACAGATAGAAATTACTTCTTAGAAATTGAGGGGAGCCCCTATTGACTGACTACTTCCTTAAGATACATGCATAACACTTAGTAACGTTAATAGTAGCTGTATGTGTGGAGCTATGTGCAATACTACTGAATTTCACTATTTTATGGTAGATCCCTCAGTGGATAATCTGTTAGAAATTAGTTGCCTGTGTTTTTATCCAAAATAACAGCATGAAGCAAGAAAAAATGAATGTCCATTCCCAAAATATATACATGCACTGCTTCTTAGTTAAAAAAAAAAGTACATACAAAATATAACTCAGAAACATTATGGTAATTTTGTTATGCTGTTTCTTTTATCTAGAGCATGAAGCAGTCAAACAGTCAGAAAAAGATGTTCCACCTACCAAACCAGGTAAGTACTCCTGCATTACTTTTGAAACTGTTACTCAAAGAAGCTGTAAAATACAATTGCATATGACAAATGTCAAAATCATGGCCCTGTGATCTATTTTGCTGTATAGAATGGCCTTGACATGTCATACCATAGTTGAGGTAGCACAGTACGTATTTGCAATGCCGGTTGTCATTTTCTGAAGATAGATATATATCAAAGGTCAAATTTCTGCTTTTGTAATTCCACCATCATCAAAGAAGCCATGCCAGCAAAGAATTTGAACCGTTTTCTGAAAGTGCTTGCTTTAAATGGATTCATTTTACTAATTGTTTGTGGGTATCTGCCATTTTTTGGACTTCACAGTCTTCCTGTATGAGTCAACTTCTCAAGTTCAGCAATAGTTTAATTTTCGTCCATAATAGGTATTACACAATATACTGTTCAGATCATGACATGACACTATCCATCATCTATGATAAATGTCTCTGCATATCATAGGTCCTATGCAGTCTCGCATGTACAAGATAGAGCAAAATTGCTGCAGGTATAGGAAGCAGCGCTGTTCAGTTTCACCGTGAAGCATTCACCACGGGTTTAAAAGATGTCTTCTCCCTGCTTCTCTCTGAAAGAAAATAAGTGAAGAATTAAAATTCTTATTGGTAGGATTATTCATCCTTAACTTTAGCACAGCAGTTATCATGTGTAGATGAAAACATCCATACTATTGTTATCTGTCATTAGACTGTTATTAATTACTGAGAGATTACTAAAAGCTGGTGTTTGGATATGCAGTAAATATATAGAACAAATAACACCACTCTCCATCATAACAGTATTATGCTGCACCTGACTGTTCTGACCATTTTCCTTTCCTCTTTTACTTCCCAGTCAAACTGAAAAACACTGCAAGTACGTGTCATGTCTTGTTTCCTACCAAATATAAGCCTTCTTTTCAGATGCATGTTGTCTCAATTTGCATTTTTGCAATTATGTCATGTTAGATAATGCTATTTTGTCGCTTATACTACAGATTCTCTTGTACTCCATTCGCTTAGTAACAGCTGAAGACACCAAAACTAAATAAAATTATAATTTAATATCATGATGCTGCAACATTCGAATTCTGTTTGCAGATTTACTGTTTATAAAAGTTAGTAAATTATGCTAGTAGCATAATGGATGCTCTGGTGATTTTAGATGAGTGTAGACACATGATTTATCTTTATGCAAATGCATTGGTTATTAAAAATAACAACATGACATGTGGCATAACTGATTTAGACAATGTTTAATTATTTCTTTACTATTTGGAAAAGACTTATTTCATTAATTTACTAAGCACGTTCCTGGCCTTGTTTCAATACACTTTTTTTCATTACACTTTAATAAAAAAACTAAATTGAAGAAAAGAAAGCAATATTTGCATTTTAAAATGGTTTTAAGGAGGATTCAAGGGGAATTTCTTGCTTAACAAAGACTTATGCACTGAAGTCATTGGATAAAGTCTCTGTTAAGGTCAGTAAGACTTCCAAATAGATAAAGACTGGGATCTATGCTTACTGTGACAAGTCATTGCACATTGCATACTGCATATCATGATCAGACAAGAATTAAAAGGACAGTGCCTACACTGCATGCTTTGAATTGTGAAAATGTTGATGAATTAGTTGTAACCTCTTTAGCTCAGGATCTCTGTTTTCTGTTTTGTACTGTGCCTGGCACATCAAGACCAAGCCATGGGTTATTCTGATGCAAAGTCGTCTATAAAGGGTATCCAAAAACAAGGTCAAGCCCCATGAGACACAGACGTCTTCCTGATTCAGGTCATAGAATCACAGAATGGTTTGGGTTGGAAGGGACCTTAAAGATCATTTAGTTCCAACCCCCCTGCCATGGGCAGGGACACCCTCCACTAGACCAGGTTGCCCAAAGCCCCATCCAGCCTGGCCTTGAACACTGCCAGGGATGGGGCATCCACAGCTTTTCTGGGCAACCAGTTCCAGTGCCTCACCACCCTCTCCAGGAAGAAACTCTTCCTGATATCTAATCTAAACCTACCCATGTTCAATTTAAACTCATTACCCCTTGTCCTATCCCTACAGACCCTTGTAAAAAGTCCCCCCCAAAGCTTCCTTGTAGCCCCTTCAGGAGCTGGAAGGCTGCTGTAAGGTCTCCCCAAAGCCTTCTCTTCTCCAGGCTGAACAAGCCCAACTCTCTCAGCCTGTCCCCATAGCAGAGGTGCTCCAGCCCTTTCATCATCTTCGTGGCCTCCTCTGGACTTGCTTCAACCAGTCAATATCCTTCTTATGTTGAAGGCTCCACAGCTAGACACAACAGCCCAGGTGGGTCTCACAAGAGCAGAGTAGAGGGGGAGAATCCCCTCCCTCGACCTGCTGGCCACACTTCTCCTGATATAGCCCAGGATATGGTTGGTCCTCTGGGCTGCCAGCGCACACTGCTGGCTCATGTTCAGCTTTTCCTCCACCAGTACCCCCAGGTCCTTCTCCTCGGGGCTGCTTTCTATCCACTCTCCACCCAGCTTGTACTTGTGTTTGGGATTGCCCCAACTCAGGTGCAGGACCTTGCACTTGGCCTTGTTGAACTTCATGAGGTTGGCAGAGGCCCAGCTCTCCAGCCTGTCCAGGTCCCTCTGGATGGCATCCCTTCCCTCCAGCGTGTCGACCTCACCACACAGCTTGCTGTCATCAGCAAACTTGCTGAGGGTGCACTCAACGCCATCATCCATGTCATTGACAAAGATGTTAAACAGGACCGTTCCCAACACTGACCCCTGTGGAACGCCGCTTGTTACTGGTCTCCCCTCAGACATTCACCCATTGACCACAACTCTCTGAAGCCAACCATCCAGCCAGTTCTTTATCCATCAAGCGGTCTATCCAACAAATCCATGCCTCTCCAGTTTAGAGACAAGGATGTCATGGGACGATTTTGAAGGCTTTGCACAAGTCCAGGTAGATGACGTCAGTTGGCTGACCTCTATCCACCAAGGTCATGACCCCATCGTAGAAGGCCACCATATTAGTCAGTCATGATCTGTCCTTGGTGAAGCCATGTTGGCTGTCACCAATCACCTCCTCATTCTCCATGTGCCTTAGCATGATTTCCAGAAGGATATGCTCCATGATCTTTCCAGGTCAGGAGCTGACAAGGCAAGGCAAACTGATACCACTAAGCTTCCTAAATTAGTCTCCTATGCTAGGTTCTTGACATTAGACAAGACGAATACCCATTCTTAAACACCTGTCAGAAGACACAGTGCTACTCTGAATCCCAACTCCAAAGGGAAAGGGGAACACAAAGCATGTGAAATGTGCCAACACTGAAGCATTTTCTGCAATCCCGAATTGCAGTGTTCCATTTTCAAGTTATCATTGCAAAATCATTATTTCCTCTGAAGCTATTAGTGGGTTTATTTCCATTTTTGCCAGTATATTAAGTAAATTTTCCTCTGTTTGATTCCATTATTCAGATTTGTTCAGTCTTGTATTTACTGGATCTGTTCACTGACATTTTATGTCTTCTGCACTGAATTATCTGAGAGACTCACCGATGGCACCCTCTAAGAAAACCATCATAGATTTAAGTGACTAATTCCTCATGCTTTCTGTAATAAGGATAGTTTCAACCCAAAAACAGAAAATCAGTTCCTACAGTGCTTTTTTATCAAGCACTATATTACCCTGTCATATTCTGACTATAAGGAACAGCCAAGATATTTTCCCTTGACCTTTGCAGAGGGATGTTTGTACCAGATTCCTGAGCTTATATCCTGATGCTTAAAATTATTATAAAGGTTAATAGTGCCTTTAGAAAAAAAAAAAAAAAAAACAACCAATAACAATCAGACCCATGATCCTATACAAAAGCAATTCTGTTTACACTGCCTATTTTGAGCTAACCCTCCTTGAATAGATCTAGTTCAAGATTTTAAGCACCAGAGCTATTTTAAATTACTTTTTTCCACTTAAAGAAGAACAATTAGTTGGATCACTGCCTTCTTTATTTCTAGAAATTTATAGAGCTTTGCTTCATATATTTCTCAGCCAGGTGTACAGTATGCTTGCCATAACATGAACATAGCTATCATGTAATTCAGTATGAGATGTAGCCATGGACATGAAATACTGATTTTGACATTCAGATCTAGTAGAAATGTAAAATAAATCCACACACTTGTCCTGACCTGAATTTATTCACACATCATATCCTGTGCAGTTTTACTGTAAAAGTAAATGGGGTTTCAATCAGTAGAGCGATTGTATCAAGTGAATGACAGGTTATAAACAGAAAAACCAGGCTGACTTTGAAAATCTTCAGTTTAACAACAAGTACATTTTTGTAGTCACCTGTTAAGTGAATTACCATGCAATTATAAAAGAAATCAGTAAACTATCTTATTTTTCACTATTTTTGTTCTAGTATGCTGTTTGTGACAGCAATTGATCCTGTATTAAATTTAAACATGTAATGAAACTCGGAATTTACTCCCTGCATACTGACTGAAGACTTTCAAATTGTGAGAGGTAACCTTGAACAAAGGATAAGACTGGTAGTGTATATTGCTTATGCAAGAAGTAATACCAAACCACATTTTCCAGTCAAGGGTAAGAACAAGTAGGCTGATATTTTAAGAAAAACCTAAGCATTGGCCAAGCTTTATTCCCATTTAGTACTATAACGAAAATCCCATGATGGGGTAAAATGTTTCCCAAAGCCCTGAATAAGTAGAAGTTTGTTGATTCATTGTGAGGAGAAAATGGCCCTTGTTAGACACACCAGAGAGCGAAACTAACCTTCAGGTTAACTATCTCCCAGTACCTCACTGTCTAAGGGGTCAATCATTAATCTTCATTTAGGATATATGCATATAACTGGCCCAGTCCAGATCCCTCAGTCTGACGACCCCTCAGTTAAAGTGAGAACATGAATCCCTTTCCTAGATTTAGTGCCTCAGGTAAATCTCTTCTTTTTTTTTCTTCTGAAAATGGGACGAGGTATTAACCATGGGTCACAATGCAGTAATGTATCAGCTTTCAATAACCATGACCATGATCATAAGCAGAAATGTAAATATAAAAGGATTTAAGCATGTTAGCATTTATTGGCAGCAAAACTGGCCTTTGCTGAATGCCTATGAATGCCTATGATTCCTATTGAGCACTGACATTTATGAGTCTTCTTATGAACAAAGACCTGAACATAAATTTCCTGGGATGTGTCAGGGAAAATCACTGCTCACTCTTCCTGTTGAAAAAGCATTGACTGAAACATTTTCACCTTGGTGTGAGTTGGAGAACCTTATGTTCATCTGAAGCCAAAACTCAGAATGAAGAAAATACAGATAATTCAATCAAAGGAGACCCTGAAATATTTTGTGAGCATATTCCTTTTTTATGCTGCTCTACATTCAAAGAATAAAAGTTGTGCTTGGCTAGTGAGGTTGTCCTCTTTCCTTAAAATTGTGTTCTAAAATAAAACTAGGATTAATGAAGTAGTGATGTCAAGAAATACTTCAATTCCAAATCATAATTTAATCCATTCCTTTGATATAAAAGTGATGGTTTACACCATCACTACAATTTCTATGCCATTGTATTGATTGATTTTCATTAATTGTTATGGGTATTATAATAGCACGGGAATATATTCTTCTTTTGTGATAGATGCTGTGCAAAGATGTAGTCAAAATTTTTTTCCAGCTCTCAAGAGCTTTTACTTTTAAAAGCCAGAACAAACTGATAATGCAAGAGCAACAGTTACACAGGGGTGAATGCCAGCTATTCAAAGTCAGTGTCTGTCTTTGGCTGGGATGTGTGGATGACAAGAAGAGAGGTAACAATTAAACTGAATACGTTTTTTGGAAAATAGCATGGTCAGCTATAACCTTGAATGCACATTTAAAAATAACTCTAAATATTCTCTTGCTGGAAAGCTTTGATTAGCAGTGTTTGTGTTTGCAGGAACCATTGCATGCTGGATTATAGTACTTCAAAGAGTAAGACTCTTAGCTTTCAGTGTGAAATTCTGTGTACATGCCTATTGTTAAGGCACATTTCTTTGCAAATTAATATCCTGCAGAAAAGTTGCAGATGAAAGAGAAGATCTATTTAAATGGTTACTTGCCTTGAAAAATCATGCTACTGAACCTCATATTCTTTTTCTTCCCCCTTTCTTCTTCATCTCTGATTATTCTCCTGGAGAGCCAACAGGTGAAATCCCAACAGCAGGTAAATATTATGTTTCTCTGGTATGTCTTATAGAATGAATTAGTGAACATATCAGTGTTGATTAATACATATTTTTCATCAATAATGAAAAATGCTAAAGTAAGCCAGCACTGATAAACTGACAGGATTGCAGCTATGCAGTTCTCTAGCAAAGAGTATTCTGATTGACATTATGTTTTCACTGTTCATCTTCTGCAGCATGTTTTGGTGAGCTAGACACAGATGATCAGCACTGAGCAAGCTAGTGTTAATCAGATAACACATGCACCAGACTTTGAACAAAGTGTTATAACAACCGGCTGCACAACATGAAGGGAAAAATGAACAATACGACGGCAGCCTGCCAGTTTTCTGCTGTAGTCAACAGGGAATACTGCAATGGGCTCAGATGCCTGCAGCAATACACCTTATTTAATTTCTTTCTGTCTTGCTGAATGGAGTCACAGACCAAATGTCTGTGTTTGCGGGCTGAGGAAGAGGATGTTGGAAAAAAGCACTTGTTCTAAGTGAATGTACATTTAGAAAAATAAAGTAAATAAAATAAAACAGGACCTACTGCTGCAGGACTTCAGAATGGTCGTAGCTGGTGGTTCTAAAGGTCCATCTAGCTCCATATGCTGGTTGTTTTTGTTTATTTGTTTCAGATGTTTGAGATTGCTCTGGAAAAGAGTTTACAAAGTGACCAAAAGGCAGAAGGGTCCCTCCCTGGTGCATTTTGGCCACCAATAATTAGGGAATTCTGGCAGTAGTTAGGGAATTACAGAATGCTAGTGCGTAAAGGCTGTATCAGTAGTTTCTAAACTATGCTGCAACCAGCAATATTCAAACAATTTCCAACAACTCTTCAGAAAGCCCAGAACTGCTGCTGCCACTAAGGGTAGCAGCCATTGTTGTAATACAAGATACATTGTATACATGCCATGAGACACATTTACCACAATTATTATTCCAGGGAAATTACTAGGGCAATCATCTTTGTGCAATGTACTTATGGAAAGAGCCCCATATTTCTGATGTCTGTCACTTAATGTTGTTTCCTTGCAAATCTTTCTAGCAACGAAAAAAACAAAGACAACTAAGAAAAAAGAAGGTAGGAATTTATTCTGTACACATATATATCTGTGGAAGATCACAATAAAAATAGTATGAGATGAAAATTTTACATGTATTGCTATTTGAAACAGTTTCTAAAAGATCTGTGTTAATTTTCAAATCATTTTATTTGAAACCTATGTAATAATCTATTCAGAATTCAGTCAATTTGCTGACCTTGAACTGTATTACTTTTTCCTTCCTAGAAAAAAGAATTGAGAAAAAACATCTGAAAAATGAAAAAAGCAAAGGTAATAAGAGGATGAAAATCCCTGCAAACAGCAATGAAAATGCAAACATTAGGTTTTTTTCATGGGATTGGAAAGAGGAGCTTTGTTCATCTTTGTAAATATGCGCAAGTAAGCCAAATGATGAAATTGTGCATAAATCCCCAGTAATTGAATGTCCGATGGCTCCTTTGCATGTGAGTGTCACAAATTACATCAGCACATTCAATCTGGCTGCAGCAGTGCCCTGACTGTGACCCCCCACGGCTGGTACAGCATTAACCTAACTGCAGGGTCCTCCAGCACTGTGCCCACAGTCTGGTAGGATTAGTAGTCCCCACTTAGTCTGCTGTTGTGCTCCCTAGTGAGACAGTGCAAAATTCATCCCCACAGCTTGTGTGATGCTTTAGATCACCAGCTTCATACTGAAGAATAACCACAATGATAACAGGAAGCGCCTTTTACACATAAGATAGACTTTATGGTCACCTATATTCTGGCTAAACTGTTGAACACCGCACTGCCTGGATTGTTTCCACACAGTAATACGCAGACCGAGAAACGGTTTCTGCTGTATTTCTGAAGATAATTCACATTAATAGGTTACATTTATTTACTAGCCTAGTGTTCTAAGATATAAATGTCTTCTCTACATTGGTTAAAGACAGTGACTCTCATATACATTGATACTGAAGTCCTGGCACCTCAAACGGAAATGGTTAGTTCGTTTTACTGGTGCAAGTTTGCTGAACTAGTATCTAGAAGCAGTTTGCTTCTATGGATTTACCAGATATAAAATTTCTATGTTTAAATAGTATACTAGGAAGGTCAAATACGTTCCAAACACTAATGTGTTTTATACAGATTCTTACCTGTGAGCTGATTTCAAGAAACTAGCATGTTTCTTATTGAAAATCATTTAAATATTTTGGCCTGAAACTGAAGATTGATTTCTCATCTGTTTTGCTCTTTAGCAGTTCCACCAGTAAAAGAAGCTCCAAGACATCACAATCTGACATCAGGTACATGATTTTCCTTTATTTTGAAGGAACTTCATTTTCTTTTCCAAAATTTTCCTTTTTTATGTGTGTTTGTGAGGTTTGGGGTTTTTTTGTAAAGGAGATCACACTTGCAATCTTTTCACATCTCTTATTCCAGTCTAGGGGACAAGATGTAAGGCAAGCCAGTTAAATCCATAAATATTGTTCCTGTAGAGGATGATTTGCTCAGATGGTATTGCTTTACTATGGTCCTAAACTTTTAAGCATATATTCAGTTAATTGCCTTATAAAGCAAGTGGCCTGTAATTAATGTGACACTGCATTATTTAAAACAAACATATGCTCCTCATAGAAAATCTGTTCCATAATAAAACCACATAAGGTGAAGCATGTTCAATTTATTTTCTATCACATTAATATTGTCTCCCATCCCCATGTGCCTTCCACACCGACCCCCATGCAAAAAGAAAAGGCAGTGTAAAGGCAGTGCATCTTAGAAGGAAATCTCCTTACATTGTGTTATTGGTTAGCTCCATGTTTTCCCTAGTTTACAATAAAAATAAGTTTCAGATTCTTGACTTGCATAAATTAATCTCTATATCTTCAGTGGAATTGCACTGATTCATGACAGAAAAGGATCAAACTCTTCAATATCTCACCTGTGAGGTGTAACTGGTTTACACAGAAAATATTAACTAAATATTAATATGTATCATCCTAGTGAAACTGTTGTCAAACTATTGAGGAAAAAATTCCATATCTAATCATCTAGACTTTTTTGTTGTATATGACATTTTTACCTCTTTTACTATAAGTAGAATGTCTTAGAGCTCTACTTATGTGATATAAAATGTGCGATACATGTGTAGCTATATGTATCTGAGTATTTAGAAACATCTACTTATCCATGTGTATAAACATAAAATATTTGAATAGTAATCAAAATAGTAGCTAAGTATAAAACAAGTACAGAGCAATCTGACATCAAGGAAGGGAAAATGCAAATGAAATGGTAAGATCAAAGGTTAGCATATGTATTTGTATGAAAATATTTTCACACATGATTCACAAGACTGCTGTACAAGGGCAACTACGTTTACATATGAAACTAGCTTAGCTTTTTTTTAATCTACTTCCTTAAAATCAGAAATACGGGGGTTTAGAATCAGATATAAACTTCAATTTCTTTAATGATTCTGTTGTTAAATAAATAGAAGGTAGAATCTATGCTAGCAAAAGGTTATTACTATTTTATTAATATGGAATTCATATAGATCAACTAGTATTGATCATAATAAATAACCAGTAAGTTAATCAATGATTTTGCCAGGAGATAAATGAATTCTTTTATGGAGCAAAATTCCACATTCAGTGTAAACCAGGTATGTACTAAAACTTCTCTGACAGTGGACTTTCTCCTACACACCCCTCTCAAAAACTGTGCTACTGTGGCTTTCATTTACAGTAATTATTATGAATGGTTAATTTAATTTTACATTATCATGGTGCAATTATTCTTGATTGGACCTTTCACAGAGCATAAGCAGCTCTTTGCAAACAGTTCTTCATAACTGTCTTTGCAAACAGGACTGACTGTGTTAACATTTTCAAACTATTCTTTGTTCACTAAAAAGAGTAAGTTAGTTTTCAGACAATGGATGAATGGTTTCCAGAAGACCATCAAAGTGATTTCTCTTTATTAATGTTGTTCTTCCGTATTTGCTCAAATTGAGAATTTAAAAATTGAGATCAAATCCTAGGTCATGTACATTGAGTTAGAACTTGATTTCTTTTTCCTGTGTTATTTGCAGATGGAGCCAGTGCATTTTCCCCAGTGCACTGAATACTAACACTTTTTGCCGATAAATGGAAGTAGAAAAGGTTTTACATGTTCTGAGCTAACCTAAAAATTTAAATAGTAAATATTTCAGCTTTCAAATGCTGAATAGAGTAGATTCACATGTTCTTAGATTTTGATCAGAGTTCTTCAACCTTTCCCTGGTATTAACAATCACATAAAGACAAACAACGAATTTAAAAAGCTGTATATATCTTCAATTTCAGAATGTTCCACATTTAAACAGAATTCTAAACACTACAGTACCTTTCATAAACAATGCTGACATGTGCAGTAGACTAAATTTCATTCATAGAATTGCAAGCAATTACTTAAAATTCTTTCCCCTTATTTCTGCTTTCCTAAATGTCAAAATTCACACTTGTACCCAGACCGAAACTTACACACACAAATGAAAAAAAAGGGGGATTTCATGGAACTCTTGGGGTTTGGGGGTTTTTTTTCTATCTTATAACAAATATATTTGTTAGAATAAAATTTTTCAACTCTAAGTAAAATTTGAGGAGTGTACAAATTCAAGTCTGTGATGAGGACTGTCTTACATACATTTTATATGAAAAACTATAAACTTTTATATAAACCCTTTTTTTTCAAGGCTTACAATAGAGTATAAAAGTCTAAATTAATCAAAAGTTAATTATGTTTATTGCAATTACCTTGTAAATGTCCTTATGGCAGAAAACAAAGGAAACTGTTGCATTTGTCATACAGTTAGTTGAAGAGGTTGATGTTTTTGCTGTGCTGTTATCTAAGCCCACAGAAGTGCAGGTGTGACAGAAATAAAGACAGATTGTGATGGAAAAGCATGAAAAGTGAGAAATAATGAGACTATACTAATTCAGTATAAATTTCTTTGTTAAATTTTAGAAATGTGTGGATTATTTTCAGGATCAAGAGAAACTGAACCAGTCACAGTAATTTCCATGTAAATACATGTGTCATAAATAGACTTACTTAATTCATGTATCTACCCACATATATTATTAAAGGTTTAAAACTTTCTTGGACATGAGAACTTCTATACTTACTGTCTAGTTGGAGAAGTTGTACCTCTGGGAAAAATAAAAGTATCATTAAGCAGAGTTGGAACATTGGTTCATATGAACATACTATGCTAGCACTTTTATAAAAAAAGTTTCTCAGCTAGGTTTAACCTCTGCGTCTGCAGTGACAGAGAGCAGTACCATTTCTCAGATGTTTTCTTACATAAAGAGGAATCATTTCATCATATTATCAGCAAAAGACATTCGATGGCACATAGTGATCACCACGTGAAAACCTCAGCAACTCCATGGATAAATTAGTAACATGTGTGTATTAACACTCAGTGATTGGTCTATTACGGTAAGGTTGTTTTATTGCTTTGCACTTTCTGTCTTTGTGTAATATATTTTCTAATGCAAAGACAATTTCCAAATCTGCAAAGGCAGAAAGTTCTGTTTAATGTGAGATTTGATGTGAGAGCCATTTGAGACACTATCAATGATGTTTCCACAATGTTCAGGGGACATAATCTTGCCAGCAGTGCAATGTGTAAGATTTTTTCCATGGATTATTGTTTTGAAAGAGAATGAGAACACTTTCCTTTTTTTCGCTAGGTTCTGAAGCATTTGTAGACTTTGGAGGGAAATATGATCTTTTTCATTATTCTGAAGTTACATTTTTTTGTCAATTTCATTAAGCACAAGCATATTGGTCCTGTTGTATAAAATAAAAGCATTGAACTGCTTAAAAACAATGTACAATGTTCAAAAGAGGAGGCAAGATCTTCATCACTGCAGGACAGGTAGCTCTGATCTATTGATAGGTGACGAACTGCAGGTGCTCTAGTTTCTACTCTCCTTGCCACCCAGACACTTTGTGTCTCTCAGATGTATGATGGTTCCGGTATTCTGTCAGCAGTTTCTTCCAAAACTTCAGATGCATAAACTCCTATTGCTGAAGCTGAGCATCTGAATGCCGCTAGACCAAGGAAGCTGAATAAAAATGTTGAGGGGAAAAGATATGATGTCCTTTCTCAAAATAGAAACATATATTAAGGAAGGGACCATTAACTGTAACAGCTGTGTCTCTGAAAGTAATAATGAAAACAGTAATAGCATCCTTGAAATAATTTATATTAGGGATTCATCTTTTTCTTTTTTTCCCTCACCAGAATTCAGCAATAAATCACTAATATTGATGTTGTATTTCCTGGACATAATAAAGTGTGCCATTGGCTGGAAAATAATAGAAGAAACTGCACTCTGAGAAGTTTCAGAATTTTTTGTATCAGATCTGTGCTTATTCATTCCTGTGTCTACATGGGATATTTTCACACAATAAAATTTTACAGGGTGCTCATCACTCTGCAGTACCAGCGCTCAGCAGGAGAGGAGGAAGGTTGCTTGCAGGAGAGTCTATGTCTAACAAGCACCATTCTGAGGATATATAGAAATGTCTTAACACTTCACGTTAGAATTGTGAGGACCAAGGCTGCATATGCAGGCTTTGTAACAACCTGATGTTAAACATTTCACTGTTTTGAAGTTGACTTTTAAAGAAATACTTGGAGACTAAATTTCACCAAGCTTGTCTAACCAGAGGCATACTGTGCATTAACAAGAGATGCACATTTAAAGAGCTCAGTTAAATAGTGCTAAATAATTGAGTGGTGACTTATCAAGAACTAAGGTGACCTTGGATTAATGTAATTTAACCTATTTTGAAACCGAATTGATGAAAAATTCACTGAGGCTGTTTTAATTCTGAATAAGTGCCCACAAAACATTTTTATATGGCCTAATCAATCCATTGTGAAAGTTAAGTTGAACTAATCTTCTACACAGAAAAGCCATATAAGTGGGAAATATCAGACATATTGTGGTAGCTAGGTAAAATAAAAGCTTTATGGTCTTGTATGAAGTTGATTAAATGTCACTGGAAAATTTTTTAGAGATTGCAATAGGTTTTGAAACTCAGAATCTGTAAATACACTTCACAAATGAGAGCAATACATCAGGTTTCATGTTAATGATAAGCTTGCAGATAGCCTTTCAGCACAGGGACATTCTAATCTAAATTATGAATTACAGACATTCTATTTAAATGCCTATAGGGTAAGTCTTATCTTTCGAAACAAAGAATTTATTTGGGTTCCTGCTGTGTCTTCTACAAGAGGACATCTATCCCTAGCTCTAAACTCATCTCCTTTTTTTGTCTTTGGCTATATTTGGTAATTCCATTAACTTACCTTGAGTTTATTTGTTGTCAAGATTTAGGAATTACTGGGAGAGATTCTCAGTCAGCTTTATATTATGACAAGAGTTACTCAGATTCAGTGTAAATTCCACCTCTCCAGGAAATAACCATACGTTTTCCCAATAATCAACACAGTTACAAAAGAAGGGTTGATCCAATTCAATTTCTATGTAGCACCTGAATATTCACTACATGTTAACAGAACTTGAACTTTACTAGCTCAGTCTTCACATTACTGAGAATTGTTCTATATTGTTATGCAAGCTTCAGATGTGCCACAACTGTGAATGTTGTAATCTAAAATCCGTAAGAGATAAATCCTGAAGATTAATGAGCAGAGAGAGTCCTTGCCAATCAACAGTGGCAACCACGGTTAAAAATATAAGGTCAGACCCAATACATTATTTTAGAATATTTTAACATCACAAAAAGTCTGTCAAAGAGGTTCCATAAAGCCTAAGGTTTTTACATTCATAAAGTCCCTTCCCATGCAAGCACAGATTTTTTTGGCCCCTACATTGCTGTTTTTGAAACAGAGAAAACTGCTGGCCTAGTGCCCAGTTCCTACAAAAACTTCATTATTATCCAGAAAATTTCTTGACAATTCCTGTCTGTCAGATATGGTTTTAGTACAACAAACGCATCAGCAACATCAAATCCTTGACAAAATGCAGCTGTAGTTACTTTGCTTCTAAATGGTGATGACAGTGATATTTTCTCTATCCCTGTGTACCACAGAATCATGGGTTATCTAAAGTTGGAAGGGACCCACAAGGACCATCGAATCCAATGCCCTGCTCCTAGCAGGACTACCTAAAACTAAACTATATGACTAGAAATGTTCCCCAGATGCTTCTTGAACTCTGACAGGCTTGGTGCCATGAGCAGTTCCCTCGGGAGCCTGTTCCAGTGACCAATCTACACCTCAGTGAGGAACCTTTTCCTAATGTCCAATCTGAACTTCCCCTGGCACAACTTCATACTATTTCCACATGTCCTGTTGCTGGTTACCAGCGAGGAGATCAGCACCTTCCTCTCCCCTGTTGCCCAGGAGGAAGCTGTAGACTGCCATGAGGTCACCCCTCAGCCTAAGTGACATCAGCCACTCGTCGTAAGTCTTGCCCTCAAGACATTACACCATCTCCTCTGGACACACTCTAATAGTCTGATGTCCTTCTTATATTGAGATGCTCAAAACTGTACACAGTACTCGAGGTGAGGCCACACCAGTGCAGTGCAGAGTGCACCAATCACCTTCCTTGATTGGCTTGATGCACTCACGGACATGGTTGGCCCTTTTGGCATCTGGGGCACACTGTTTACTCATATTCAACTTGTCATCAACACAAGCCCCCAGATCTCTTTACACAGGGCTTCTGTCCAGCCTCTCATCCTCCAGTCTGTGTGTATAACCAGGATTACCCCACTCAGGCTGTCGAATCTGGCACTTTCTCTACTGATTGCTAGGTGATTCCTATCCAGATCTCCCTGTTGGTGACTGTCTATCCAGATCTCCCTGTAAGGTTTCTCTACCCTTGCAGGAATCCACAGCTCTTCCTAGTTTAGTATCACTGGCAAACTTAATGTGCATTCAATTCCTGCATCCAGTTCATTTATAAAAACACTGAAGAGAACTGGCCCTAAAACTGAGCCCTGGGGAGCCAAACTGGTGACAACCCACCAGCCTGATGAAACCCCATTTACTATAATTATTGTGTATTCTCCAAGGGGTTAATTGACACTCACTCAGAGTCCTCCTTACCTGGAGTGACTTAGCTTTATATCTTCCACTTCCCAGAGGTTTCCCAGAGGTTTATCCCAGGGCTAATGAGTTAAAGAATATTATGTGTGGAACACCTGCTGACTGTTCCTCTTGAATTTTCACAATTCTAAATCCATTAATACAAGATTTGTTGGTACTAGAGGATAATAGACAAAATTTATCTAGTTGATATAAAGGTCTGTTTCTGCTTCAGAGACTTCTTTAGGTAAAATATTTCCAAATGGTCACTTGGTAAAATTTAGGAATAGTTCGGTTCTAATTCTGGTACTATCAGGCTCATCTAGTAATGTATTTACCTAGCTCTTGTGGCTCATGTACATGTAGAACACTAAGTTTAATATCTGGACAGCTTTGCAGTCCATATTTTCTGTTGTCACTGGAGACCTGATTTGTGAACATGATATCAAATGTAGGTACTGTCAGTCAACCTAAATCATGTTCAAGGTGTCAGAAGTCCACTCTAAATCTTGATCCACAAACATTATTGGGCTTCTCCCACTACACTTGATAATGTACCCTCTGACCTTGGTATGGTTGTTTACATCAAAAGAGAATGCACAAAATTCTACAAGGGAATACATTAAGGGAAAACTCAGAGCTCAGGGAAAGATCCCAAAATAAAGATCTTTGGTGAAAAAATGAGTTGGAGGATGAGCAGAAGTTGACAATGGACAAGGTAGTCTAAGGCTGAGTTTTTTACATGTAGATCACAAATTCAGTACTTCTCCTGCTACGCCTAAAAATTATTTCCATAGTAAATTATGAGACACACATCCATATTTACTATAAATGTGGGGATAAATGGGTCTAACTAAGCAACATATGAGGGTGGCAGCCTGTAGAAAAAGAAGACTGTTAAAAAGAAAGTATTATTGTTTAGCGTGCTGGTTTAGATTCAGTAATGAGAATCTGATTTGCCTAACTTTGCAAAATGAATCCAATTAGTAATATTATTTATGCCTGTTGGACATTGATTTCATTCCCTTCCCCTTAACTGGGTCAAAACATTTCACTAAACTTAAACTAAGTGGCTGCGAGCATTTATAAATATGTACTAAATTTATGCCAAGTCAAATGAAGAAAAGCAAACAAAAAAAATACATATCACAGTATAAGTCCCCGATTTATTTTGCCACAAATGAAATATCAATAATTAGTATCTTAATGCTTCTCACTGCTAAGTTGGTTTTGCCCTTTAGTTTGACTGGTATATCCTCTTAAATCACACTGCAGGAAAAGAGAAGAAAAGTACATATTATATATTTTCATTGCATATCTCACAGAAGCAAAGTGCTCTAAAAACTGTAATTCTTCAACAGTTTTCTGAGTCAGAGATTGTTTATCTTTCTTCTAGATAAATGGCCATTTCTTCAAGTCCCTCTTGAACTTCAGGAAAGTAATTCCTCCAGTGTCATACCCCTTGTCTTTTAATGAGGACATTGCTTAGAGGACAGAGCCACTGACTTACTTTTTTATCAACATATATTATGGATTTAAGATTTATCAGCTGAAAAACAGGCATCCTGATGTTGGAGTGAGTTTTTGTTTTCAGGTTATCATCAGAATAGGCAAATTCAGTGGACAAAACATAATTGTATGATGCAATTCTTAATTAGTGAAACCAGAACTGACAGCAGATGCTGTGTAATACTTTAAAGGAGACAGTCTATTGAGCTCCTACTGGGTTTTTTTGGTGGTGGTGGTGGGTTTTTGGGTTTTTTTGGTTTTGTGTATTTTTTTTTTTTTTTTTTTGCTTTTTCTTGTTTCTAGAACTGTGCAAATTCAGGGTGAGGAAGACAGACTAATTTAGCTTTGTTTTTAATTTTAAGCAGCATGCAGGCCATGGATATGATCCTCCTAGTCATAAGTACTTAAATAAGGGCATGTTTGCAGAAGCCCGTGTTCAATGAGAGAGGAACTTCTCCAACTGTTTACTCATTCCTTCAAAATCTATATTGCCTCCTAGCGTTACGTCATGTGTCTAGAGTTAAATCCAGGAGGTAGTACCTCTAGTGCCTGATGTTAAGCAGGGCAAATCTGTGCCTATCAGGGTTTGTCAGTAGCATCATTCAAGCACTGTCTCTTTCCTGAGTTTTTATTGTTATAAAGAAGTGCTGCTGCTCCCAGCAGAAAATTTCTCACAAAGGAAGACAAATGTGTACACACAACACTACACATATTCAAAAAACCCCACTTTATTTAATAAAGATTTCTGTTAGAATGATAACTGAAAAAAAGCACTTGTATCAATCAAATAACAGCTTTTCTTTCATTGGTTGCTTAACTGACTTATTCCCTATTCCTCTCCTCTCTCTTTCCCTCTACTCCCCTTCTCTCTCCATCCCATGCCTTCACAGCTGAATGAAACTCTGGTATTAACTTCCAGTTATTTGGTATCTTGTATCTTGTTTACATAGTAAGATCCCTATTTTTGCCTTCTTTAGTTTTAGATGTGGGGTTTTGTGTGCTTAAATGTCTCTGTATGTAAAGTTTAAACCAATCTTTTAGTGACTGATGGTTGTTAAACAACGATTTTAACACACTATGTTGTAATTAAATTAGTTGAACATGGGATGAGTAGACAGTGACCGTGTCACATCAACATCCCTGAGATACATGATCAGCACACAGTGCATCCTATCAAGACACTGTCATTGTTTATTGAGCAGTATCAATGAAACCAAATTATATATTGCTGCCCACCGAACACCACTGTAGTCTGATGTAATTATCACTGCAGAGTGTGAAAAAATCCCACAGTTTTAAATAGACCTTGGATCAAGACCGCATTAATTTTTGGTCCTTCTTAAATATTGTTCCTTGAGTGATTCATTCATTTGATCCTATGTTTCACTAGTAAAAAATACAATGCCAGTACCAGACTCCTTTGAAAGCTCAATGCTAGCAAAATTGTAAAGACTGAGTGCTCTGCTCGTTGCTATGCTTTGTTGGAAGTGTCTGTATTTCCATTTATGTGTCACACCGTTACATCACACACAGTTTTTCTGCCTAACCAAAAGGTTTTAATGAATTCTGGGGCAATGTCACACTCTGGGGACATTCACACATTTATGTGAGTTATGTGGTTTGTGTGCAGTGACCATAACATGATATATAAGACTCTCCTCTAAACATGGAGCTTATTTATCCATTAAGCCTTCTTACTAGACAATGCAAGACCCAGTTAGCAACATGCAGAATGTTTTATTCCCGTAAATGATTGTTAGGTGTCATCTATCACATTCAAGCTAAAAGGTAGAAATAATGGGTTTCACCTTTTATTACAGAAACTGGTTTTGCTAAAGATCTCATTCATTGAACTTGGTTGTTGTGTTCGAAAAAGAGCACTGACTTTGATAAGTAACAAATTACAACTGCTTTTAACCAGTTCTGGTCTTTGGATCTTTTATATATTTTTACTGTGGTGACACTTTTCCTCTCGAATGAAATTAAATATGACCAGAATGACCTTCTAGAACTATTGATTTGGTACATTTGCAACATGTTTTATCCCAAGAAAATGTTATCAAAGACATGTACTACTACTGACTTTGTACTGATACAATACTTGTTCCACTGATTGAAACACCAATAAAGGCTGGTTTCTTTTTTGTATTTAGCAATTTTCCTGAGTTGGGACCACAGACACTTATAAGAAACAGAACAATCTTCTGGGTGTTTTTGCTCGCTGTTACATACTGGTTTTGAGAGAATATGTATTTATTCTATTAAATAATAACTATTTCACTTTCTTCAGATCTTATAGTCCCACGGTGCTTGAAAAAGAGATGTTAAGGAGAACATGCAATCTGAAATCTTATGACTGTAATAACAATGTTGTTGCTAGTATTTAACTCTGCTATTCAAGCACCTTTTGTATTTTTTTATTAAATAACATATTATCTGACACACACCCTGATAAAATGGGTAGGAAGAGTTGGATGGTGTTTGCAAAGATGAGCAATTAATCGCATCATATCACAGGCACTTGAAAAGTAGCTTTGAGAGTTGCTTTCCAACCATTCTTCATTTTCTGTCCTATTCAAGACACAAAAGAAGATGCAAAAGAAGTATCTTCATGGGAGAATTTCTCTTTTTCCATTTACAATGCTAGAAAAATGTCATTTCAAGCGGATGTTTTTAGGTACATAGGATTGATTTTAAATTGTAGTGATATTTCTTTCTAATGTGTAATGGACATATAAAAGTTTTCTCTTCTTTTTTTCCCCCTCTTCCTTACCATTAAGTGTTGTACTTCCTGAGTGACAGTAGTGTGGCTGTAAAGTATACTCAGTAATGAGAAAGGATCTGAAAAGGATTTATTAAAAAGAGATAAATCTAATTTTTGAAGCAAACCATGTTGTTTTGAATAGCCAGTATCTAAACATGAACCATGTTGTGAATTTAAGAAAACAGTATTTGATCTCCTGCATAAGCCCTCAGCATTCAGCTTTGCTACTCAGAGAAATGGGATTTAATTAAATATCAGTTACACAGTGCCACTGAGCACAAAGACTTCTATACTTGTTTTAGAAAGTGTGAAGGCAAAAATTTCTGATATTTAGCAAGGATTCCACACCACTTCCCTTCCCTATCTGCCCCTGTGCTTACTCTGGTGAGTATGTCATACTGCAATTTTACTGAAATATTAATGGGAAAAGCCCAAATTTTTTGACAGGGAAAGAAGCAAACCAAGGAGGAAACTACCTGCTTCTCTTCCTTGCCCTTTAGTAAACACTTTAGCTCTCCAGTTGTTGGAACATACTTCATTATTCTTGTATGGTTCAGTTTTGATTGCTGAACCAAAACACAGTGTGTGCATTCCTGAGAAGCAATCAGAAAAAAAGGAGTGCAATTGTTAATACTTTCCTCTTACTTATAATTGTTTACTAATTAGTTGTTTCTAATGCTATGATTGCCTGAATTTTTGTGCATTGTTGAATTGTTTAATTCTATTAGGAAAACTTCTAAGTGAAGAAATTGATTCAGACTAGAAAACAGCAGTAATAAAAATTGTTTCCTCAAACATTCTGTGTAATTTCTCCCTAATAACCAAACTGCTACTGCTAAAAGCTATTGCTTTTTAATGAATATTTTATAGGGTGACTTGCCTTAAAAACAGCTCTCTAAGCCTTGGAGAAATGGGACTTTAACCATTGCAATACATAAACATGAACACCTTTACATTCTATGGGATTAGTAAATTTTATTCCTTTTTGAAGTTTTTTACTCCCTTTCCTTATAAGATTAATATAAAAGATAATATAATGAAAAAATACATTTCTTTGTTTGTTTGGATCACCATAATTCCTTACCCAAAACTCCCATTAAATACTTGACTAGGCACTTGAACAATAGTTTGGCACTTTGAATGGCAGAAAGCTACGCCGAAGTAGTCTTCTTTAAAATGATACTAAATTATATTAACTCAGGAGAAGTCATCATTAAAATTATCACTATTTTCTCTGGACACCCTTGGAATTTAAACATGTTTCCAACTAGACCACACACAGCTAAAGAAGGAAATGGAAACTCATTTTCCTTTTAAGCCCCTGAATTACTGATTCCCAAACCAGACATGCTGCTTAAGTGGAGTTAGAGTCTATCATCCTTTGGAAATTCTGGATCTATGCATTGGAAACTAAACTCTTTTCCAATGTCCCAAGACCTTGAGTTTCAAGGTCCATCACATCTCTAAAGATGGAATTCCCTCATATTCATCAGTTTTCTTAAAGAACTACTTCATCTAAATGAGCACTGAAACAATTCTAAAATAGACTGTTTAGGATATAAGGATTCATAAATCCATAAATATGCAGGATAAAAATGAAAAATCAGTGGTTACCTAACACTGAGATTTTATAGTGTCTCTTCCACTACAGGGTTCATTTCATTAGCTGGCAAATGTTTACTAGTTTTTGTCTTGGTGACTGGGCTTCTCATGAAAATCTTTCCACATCCAGTTTTGTCACAGAAGGGGACCTCCAGTTGAGGACCACTTTATTCTGGTTGTTATCCTGGTGATTTATTCAGATTTAAAACTCCTCTTTTTCCCAGCAATTTCTTAATCCTTCTCTCAGCTGAGAGATATTTTGGATCTTATTGAAACTTCATCAGTGTCTGCTTTCTCATGCTTTGGAAATGGAAATGACTGAGTGTGAATCTTTCTGCCTAGACAGTAAAAAAAGACTGTTAACCAAAATAAGCCACCATAAGGCAAAACAACTGTAACCACTTATTAAGCCATATTCAGAACTGAGAGTGAAGCTTTCTAATCCAGGGGTGAGACATAGAGTAATCAATCAATTTGAGATGGTAAAGTACTTTAGATGACACCATAACGGTATCTGTGGGAGATATTATGATGTGCATACTTTGAAAGTTAGATCTGATTCTTGGATGTATTTGGACTTCAGAGTGTCTGTCTGCTGCCCTCAGACAAGTCAGTTCTGCTGGTATCTGCCTTCTGTGAATATCTGGAAATGGAAGAGTATCTGTAATCACAGTTTAACTATTCCAACAATCTTATGGCTTTGGGATTTTCTTTGTTCTCCTTGACACTGGGACTTGTGTCAGCCAGTTGCTTCTTCCTTATTCTCTCTTCCATTCAATATCCTTAAGGAGAATAATTAACAACAAATAGTGTGTAATTTGCATTCTAGCTCTTTAAATGTTAAACTAGATTCTCAAATCAAAATAAATAATCTTCAAATAATCATGGCAATTGAGAGAGGTGTCTGAGGACTGGCAGAAAGTAAATGTTGCTCCTGTCTTTAAAAAGGGCAAGAAGAAGGACCCAGGAACCTACATGCTGGTCAGCCTCACCTTGATCGCTGGGAAGGTGATGGAGCAGCTAATCCTGGAAACCATTGCCAGCATTGCCAGGCACATGAAGGGCAAGTGGATCAGGAATAGTCAGCATGGATTCACAGAGGGAAAGTCAGGCTCAACCAACCTGATAGCATACTGTGACGAAATGCCTGGCTTGGTAGACAAGGGGAAAGCAGCGAACCTTCACATCAGTACAGCTTTTGATACTGTTTGCCGTAGGATCCTCACAGAGAAGCTGATGAAGGTTGGATGAGCAGACAGTGAGGTGGATTGAAACCTGGCTAAACTACAAGGCCCACAGTGTGGTGGTCAATGGCAGGGAGTCTAGCTGGAGTCCAGTAACTACTGGGGTAACCCAGGGGTCAATATTCATTCTCTGTAACATCACCATTAATGACCAGGATGATGCAGCAAAATGTACTGCCAACAAGTTTGCAGATGACACAAAAATGGGAGGAATGGCTGATACACCAGAGGGTCGTGTGCCATCCAGAGGGACCTCAATAGGCTGGTTTCCTTCTTTCTGCTGAAGAACTGAAAACACCAGGAGAGTGCTCTTGCAATATTCCTCATAATTCTTGAAACCATTTGTGTGAGATGAATGTCACTTAGGGGTCAAGAGCACATGTAACCTGCATGGAACATATGTATGATTTATTAGATACTTGTGGAATGTACTAAGCATTTCCTCTTGATCAGACCTGAACAGCTTCACACAAACCCTGAATCCAGGGGTGGGGATTATTTGTTTCTCTGCTTTCTGAAACTTGCCTTGGCTGTTCTCACTTTAAACAGATTTCCACTCAGGCAAAAACAATTTTAAAATTTCAAAAGTAATTTTAAAAATTTCTCTCTTTTTGTGAGGAAGAAAAGTGTCTGTTCTTTCACAAAGTGAAAGACAAAAAAGCAAATATCCCTCCTCCAGACTTTCAGAAACAAATTAGTCATAGGTATCAGATGTCCTTCTATAACAGCATTGATTACAATTTGCTAAAAAAAAACCAACTCTACACTTCTTAAGCATTGAGGTTTTTTGTTTCTTTAGTAATACTTGTAAGGAAATTTAAGTAATTATATGCATTCTCATAAACTACATCCTAAACAAAAGCATAAGGGTAGATAGAAGGCTTTTTCTCTCAGCTAAGCTGACAAAAGACATCTAGTGTTAAACCACATTTTGTTCCTACTGTTCATCATTTTTGGTAACATTTGCCCTGAAGATATGAGACAATACATTGAAAGTGAAAATCCTTTTCATCTTAAAAGACACATTCTGTATTCACATTGAATGTGGTAATTACAAAGGCAGAATGGGATGTATTTGTAGGCTTGTTTGCGTGTCAAAATTCAGATTGTTCTCCTTGTATGGCTTGTTGCAGATTCTGATACGGACATGGTTACAAAGATGTTGGTATTTTTTCAATGAAGTTTTTATCTGCAGGTTTTTCAGCTGAGGTTTATATGATAAAGCAGTCTAAGAAAGGGAACATGAAAGGGAAGTAGTGGAAAAGCACATTTTAAAAAATGAGTCATTCTGAAACCATTTCCTCCTGCATAGACTTACTATACAGGCAGATTACTTTGTTTTGCTTAACAAGTTAGCATATGCTGTAAACACAATATATATGTTATATATATTTAATATATTATATTAAATAATATATATAACATATTATATTACATAATATTTATGTAGTATTATTACATAAACATACAGTTTCCTTTCTGTAAACTGACCATTCAGTTTACAGAAAGTGTGAGTCTTGTCAGCAGTAAAGACAATATATGAGATAGTTACAAGCAAATATATAAATTAAAAAAAAAAAAAAAAAACAAAAAAAAACCAACCAGACATTTGCAATATGTCTTCTTCAAAGCTCTGGCTACTTGATTCGAAAAAATATAAAAGAATCAACCCAGCAAGGAAAGCTGATGAAATTTTCTGTTATAAATAAGCAGTCTTGTACCATTAGAATTACAAAGACAGTGTGGAAAAAAAAAAAAACAACCTTTTCTAATAGGCCTTGAAAATGCCCTCTTTTTGTACCTACATATGGAAGCATAACACCTTGTTTACCGAATCTTGTACTCTGATAGCAACTACTAGATCCCACATACCATACAATGTACCAAGAGTTCAATATTTTAGTAAATAAATCTGCTTAATTTGCTCATGTATAAATGTTACCTTAATATGAGGACAAATCCATGAAGTATTGTGCTTAATTTGTCTAAACCCCCCAAAAAAATTGAAAAAAATTGAAAAAAATGGGAATTTTTCATTTCAAAGGAAAACATTTCAGATTCATTCCAATGACATTCCAATTAAAAAGCTGAAACTTTTTTTCAGAAATATTCGTAGATTTTCCAACAAAATTCAGAAAATTTCATTTGAAAGTTTTGAAAATCAAAAAACAGAGTTTCCAAATTTATCAAATTGGCACCCACTGGGAGTTAATTTTAGGGGGTTTGGGGTTTGTGTTTGGGGTTTTTTTTAAAGATCTGGCAGAGTACTTTGGTAGTAAAATATTGGATTTAATCATAGAGGCATTTGTGGCAATATACTGCTTTTACTCACAAAATTTACTGTAGTTCAAGGATGGAATAAGTCTATTTGTTGAAACTACAATACATCACACAAAAGTCCTGGTCTTGGCCAAGTGTCACTGCAAAATGGCCAGTGGTAGACAACATAGCACATCCACCCCATGCACCTAGTCCATGACTTGCCAGGCCTCACAGGGAAACCTTCGTCTCTCATATTCAGGCTGTGAGCTTTAGTCATGGGAGTGTCTTTTTTTCCCCAAAGAAATCTTAGGTTAATCTCACAGAGAAACACAAGAAATATTGAAAATTTGGGGAAAAAAATTATTTCCATTCTTAGGTTTAGTGGGAAAGCAGTAAGTCATATGCAAAATTATCTGATTTCCAACTCCTTTTTCCAGTGTGATTTTTATATGTCAAAGACTTAACCTTTGCATGAGTTAGGCAAGAAGACCACAGAGTATAATGTAACTGGATTGAACATACAGGCATTTCTGACACAACACTCTGGGTTCCACCGTTTACTGTGATTTGACAGTCAATAGAACCTTGAACCTCAGTTTATAATACAGGGAGCCCTGGAGTCCATCTCAGATCAGAACTATTACAGGGAACAGCTAATTGTTTGTTTGGTTTGGTTTGGTTTGGTTTGGTTTGGTTTGGTTTGGTTTGGTTTGGTTTGGTTTGCTTTATTTATGGAATGAACAACAGAGGAAAGAAAAAGGCATCAGAAAATCAGTTGCATGAAAACTAGCTTTTTTCAGATGCCAGCATTCCTCCAATCATTTTCCCAAAGACATAACTGACTAATAGTTATCTTTTCAAATCTTGTCAGTGTTAATCTCAGAGTGCAAAACTCAGCTTTTGTAACAAATTATGTCAATTACGTTTGTGCTGAAAGTATGTGTTCTTGAAAGCCTTTGAAACATGATGGAAAGAAGTGTGACTACACAGATGTGCTCAAAAATCGAAAGGGAGAAATATCTCACTAATTATGAAACACTAGAAAAGAGGTACTATAATTTTTTATACCCTTATTCAGAATAAAATATGACATTATCACTATCAGATGTGAGTCCTACTGGAACTCTTCAGTGTATCTGGAAGTGGCTGTGAAATACAAAATCAGGAAATTTATGCGTGAGTTTCAGGGGCTTACGTTCAGCTCTCCTAAAATGCAAATATTCAGGGAAAAGTAGGACTAAAACACTGAGTGGAATAAAGGATTTAAATGTGAAATTGTCAATAATTCCTAATCTTGTGCTACAAAGATGTCTCACTGAGCCTGTTATCTAAAATGTTGCTGACGTGGAACCTGCCTTGTGATCACGAGAGGTATGTGCCGTTAGAATTCAATTAATGGGAATGGAACTTTACAGGTCTTTTCTGAAAGAAGATGGAACAGACTCACAGTCCCAGTTTGGAAGCTGTAAACATTAATTATTTCTTCCTTGTTTTCCTAGCTCCTGTCCGCTACTTTCAATGTGTCTTCCTAAATGGACCTAATGGATTTGGACTGCAATTTCCCACTAATCTCCCTTCAAACAAGGAAGAAAAGTCTCACTCAAAGACTTCCAAGAGAAAGACAAGGAAACCAGGGCAGTAAAGAGACTTGAGTCCTGTGATTGCTTATATTTTGCACTCACCTTTTCTGCTGAGGTCCACAGTAGTTACAGTGGTACTTGTCGTTGCAAGAATGTGATCCACTTGGACACATGCACCTGGAAAAAAGCAGTAATGAACGGTGTTTGACAAAGGTAGAAATGTAAAAGTGCCCCGTTTCTCATGGAAAGGCTGCAATGCTAACAAATCATTGACCTGATAGTGTGTGCCAAGACGTGTTTGTGTTTTCCTGCCTCTTTGGCTTTTCTTGTTTTTCTTTACCTACCTGCTCAACATTGAAGTGAGTCTGTTTTCCATTTAATCTTATCTAGGGAGTGAAAAGTTGAATATAGCTCTTATATCAGCAAGATTGCAAGACTACCTGTGATCCTAAATCATTACTTCTTGACGTTCAATCAAATTGCTGACAGAAAAAAGCCTTACTAAGTCATGAAAATGTGCTCTGTGACTGGTGCTATTTTTATGTCTCATTGACCAGTGTAGCCTAAAGTTCACACTTGCTCTGAGCAGTTTAATATACTATCAGTACATTGACTCTGCAAGTCATGTTAATGATGAATATTTCTATTTAACTTGAAGCAGTAAAAGCATGGTCTGTTTGCCCTGCCTGTTGGTGAAATACAAACTCACAGATTCACAGAGTGGTAGGGGTTGGAAGAGACCTCTAGAACTCTTTACTTTCTAAAACCCAGAGTGAACATATAAAGTGAAACAACATGGCAAAGGTGAAAAAAAACCCAGTTTTTTAACAACATGAAGGTCCCAAGGAACAAATTAAATAATTTAATATTTCTTTTTTTCTTCTGTGGGCAAATCATAGCAACTTCCAGCAAAGACCATGTAAATGGAGAATATACCAGCCAACCATTTGCTATTAGCATAAATCACATGAAAAGCTATGATGTGAGATGCCACTCATGAAACTGAAGCAATGCAAGTTTCCAGTAGGTAATCATGCCAATTTAATGCCATCTCAGATCAGTGTATAAAAGCAAAACAAACAAACAATCAAAAACCAAATAGAGGCATATCCAGCTAGCTGATTTTACTAGCTGAAATGAAAGGACTTCTTCACAGCACATTACTGTTAATCATTTATAGATGAGAACTGGAACTAGATATTCCAATCCTCAACCTTCTTTTGTGCATTTCTGAAGAAATAATGGATTTATTGCCTAAAGAAAGATATGGGATGGCATTTGATTCATGTGAAGGCATATGACTGAAAACTGGCATCTCAGTTGTCTGTAGGTCTGGCAATGTAAATAATCATGCATTTTTGCAAGCTGCTATTTGTTTGTATTTCCTTAATATATTTTTGCATTTAATTTGTGAAATGTACAGCAGTGATCTTAGTTATATATTTACCTGGTGAAGCAGCATGATGCTCCTTGTACAACCCAGCTACTTATGGAGTCTGATCACAACAGTAACTCTATACTGCTTTTTTATTTTTAGATTAGTTCAAGATAACATCAGCCTTTTTGCCCATCTCCTCTCCCTGCCAACCCATTCTTAATCAAATTATTGACTCATGAATTTTGGACAACTGAGGCTTTGACAGGTTTATGCAATTCAGAAAACTTTGCTGTTACACTGTCGGGTCAGGCTGGTACTCTCTGGTTACTGGTCATGGCCTTATGCAAACTAGGTTCTTGGTCTTATCACACCCCCACATTGCACAGGTCCTATGGTGTAAAAATTGTCATTGCAACAAGCCATCTAGACAGTGCTTTCTGGAAAGAGGTAGGAACAGGTCCTGCCCTAGGAGTAGATCTTTTCAGATAGGAGCACACTGTAGGTAGAAGTGTTCATGGTGAATGCCTCCACTGTCACTTGTGAAATCTGTTCTGCAGATAGACCTGCCAGCAGAGAATATGTCATGGTAAAATGACCATCTTTAGTTTTCTTTCAATGAGTTTGTTTATATTTTCAGTGACCTTTTTTTCCTTCCCCATTGGTGATCTTCTATATATTATTATGGAGGTTATTGCCCTATGCTTTTACTGTGAAAGCTGTCTTAAAATGAGATTACAACATTCTAAAAAACAGCTAATTAAATTCAAGACTTTATCTAATTCAAATAATCAGGAAAATTGTTATTATACTATTAGCCATTATTTTTTCAGCTTTTTTTGCAAAATAAATATTCTTCATTACTGTTAGCATTGTTCCTTTCTTCCCACTTGAGTTGGGAGATGACAAGAGTATGGTCCAGATCTCATTCCCCTGATGTTTCAATGTTTTCAATCTGAAAGCTTTGGAAAAGTAACCAATTAATATAATTGAATAAGTGATATAAAATCAGTCATTTATTGTTGTTTCTTAATCTTAGTCACTGTCTCAAAGGACAGGAGAAAAAGGTCCACTCTCAAAGTAGCAAGCATTTTTCTCTTTAAATTTATCTGGAAACTTAAAAAAAATTACTTGAGTTGCACGGGTTTACTGAAATTAGCCTGAAATATTGCAAAATCATATGCTGATTGTTATCCATTCTTGAAAATAAAGAATATAACCCTTGTTCCAGTGGCTGTGATATGTTTTCCTGTGAATCCAAAAGTGGAGGACAAGGGTTTACATATGTACATTTTCTATCCCTGATAATAAATACGAATCTTCTAGATATAAAGATGCAGATTTTCTTATAATTAGGCTGGAAAAATGAATCATTCAGCATTCTATTTATTCCTAATGAACTTTTTGCAATACTTAACTAGTCTTTTTACACACTCAGTGGATTACACTCTGACATACGAAAAGTTAAATGGTTGCTGCAATCATTCAGGGTAGAACTTCATCTGTATCAAAATCATGTGTGGTCATCAAGCGGTAATTTAAAATACAACTCCACAACTAGTACAGACAAACCTGCCATCTCCAGTGACTAATCTGTAGTCCAGACCATTGGGAAAACAACAACCAAGTCCAAATGACCACGTCAGGTCTGAAGAACACACAGCTCTGCATTGGGGTTCAAGAGCCTTTCACCCCGAGCAGTTCGGTGAGCCTTCCCGTGTGGGAGGCTTGTAGCTCGTCAGTTTGGTTGTGCAGGTGGACCGGCGTTTCTAATCCCTTCTTCTCAAAAATGTGCACTTTTCTCTGAGATGCTGAAATCTTGCTGAAGTCAACAGGAATAGTATATTGACCCTGTCCATGGCAGGGGGGTGGGAACAAATGGTCTTTAAGGTCCCTTCCAACCCAAACCATTCTATGATTTTATGATTTCCAGCGACCCTGAAAATCAAGAATTGACCAAGCTCAATGAGACCAATTTTTCACTGCTCAGCCAAGAGTCAGTTGCGGACCCCAGAGCTGCCTGCTCTCACTAGTACAGTCCATAAACCTCACCCACAGCTCTCAGTCCATATTCAGGGCTTCACACTCCTATCCATGTCGTGTCTGGACACTGATTTTGACCATTTTAAAACCTTTCAGCAAATGGGAGCTTTTCTTAATGGCTTGTTTCTTTTTCTTTAGTTGCTCACACAGTTTCTGAGGTTGGAAGGTTGGAAAGTCTGAGTGAGAAGATACTGTGATGGTTAATTCTGTCAGTATACCAGGTACAGGTGCCCAGGTGCTGACAGGAGGGCTGTAGGATGACCTCTGTGAGGAGCAGCCAGGACTGCTCCATGCCAGACACTACAGATGGCTCCAACACAGCCAGGGTAGGGCATGGCTGAGCCCCACAGGCAAGGTGGTGGCCCCTTGGGAAAAGTGCATTCAAGGAAGGGCAGACAATGGCACAGAGAGGAGGAGGGAAGAAGAAAAGTGAGAAGCAGCAGAGGGAGCACCAAGGTCAGAAGAGGAGGACAAAGGGTAGATGCTTTACACCCAAGCAGATGTTCTCCTGCAGCCTGTGGAGGACCCATGCTGGAATAGGCAAAACGTGAGGAGGACAGAGCAGCAGGGAGGAAACCACCATGTGTCAGCCATAACTGCTGGAGACCGGAGTAAAGGAGTGAAGTTGAGCCTGGGAAAGGGGAAAAGAAAGGTGTTGTTTTAATGGTTGTTTTTGTTTCCCAATGTCCAAATTAAATCAATTTTTATGTGTTAATTTTTCCTGAGTCTGCCTTGTCCACAACAGTAATTAGTAATCAGCCTGCCTGTCTTGACATACGAGCTTTCTCCTTCCTATTCTTCCTATTTTCTCCCCCCGGGGAGAGAAGTGAGCGAGCAGCTGGGTGGGAGTTCAGCTGATAGCCAAAGCTACCCACCACAGCTGGTTGTTACACAGATCCTATGTATCTTCTACTAAATGGCATCAAATAGCTATTTGTCCCACATTTAGGGTCCCCACTTAGAACACAAGACAGAACGTACATAATTTATACATCACCACAAAGATTTATGCTATTAATCCCCAACTCTAGACCTATACTCTTAAGTTTTTTATACACATACACAGTCATTTACTACTTAGTATAGTTTGGTTTAGATGACAAACTCCCTGCAGAAAAATCTATTACACTTTGCTTTAATCTAACACAATATGAGAAGTGCAGTAAGCACAGTCGCAGAGGGATGTCTTTATCTGCCAGGACATAGGTACTCAGGAGAGCAGCTGAAAGACTCTTCCCTTTCCTATCTTAATGCTTTAATTCCAGTACAGCATCCCACTGTATAATCCACTCAGTATAGTGAGAAAGGAGTGAAAGGCTTACTCCCTTAGGGAGGACACTGGTTGTTTAAGCTGCTTCTGACTTAGTCAGATGCTGACTGCCTACAGTTTACACACCACCAATAGCACTTCTTTCCAAGGATTCAAGATTTTGGAAGACAAGAAAAAAAGTAAAAGCACAACATGAATAGTATTGGGAGAAGGAGAAAGTGAAGGTGTTAGGGGTGGTAACTGAAGAAATATCAATTACCTTATAAGGGTACCTACCCAGGAACTATGCATAAAATAAGAATTTGCTAAAGATTCAGCTTTGAAAAGGTGATATTCCTTGCACCTTTAGTTCTTCAGAAGAAACACAAAGGCAAATGAAAATATGAAGCATATATTATTTTTACGCCTGAAAAGGTCACTAAGTATCTAGCTTTCATACTATCAATTTATACTAAGTGAAATTCTTCAGAAATTCCCAATTAGCCAAAGACTTAAGGAGTCATATTATTCGCATGTTGGCAAAACATCCTTATACAGATTGTGACTCTCAGTGCAGAAGTTTTAGCTTTCCAATTAAACAATGAAATAACATGACCTTTCCTGATTTTTCTCTTGGTTTATGGACTTCTGTATATGCACGCTGCTTGTGATACATCCTCTACACAACAATCTGTTCTGCAGTACTCATATCTCAGGAAGTGTGTTATTTATTGCTGTAGAGACTTCTCAGGAGTTTTCTTTGATTTCTATTCTTGACTTTTATTATGATAGAAATAAGTAAAATTTTTAGAACATAGTTTTATTTTACCTGGTCCAAAAGACCAGAAATTGAATTTACTCAGTGACAGTTCCTTTTGGAAAATTATTGCAAAAACAACCCACTTTCCAAATATCACTTTTATTATGCACAGTGAAAAGAAGGTTCTGTTTTATCAATACTCACTAGATGATAAAATTTATTTAAAACTTTGAACCTGTTTCTTTGCATGAGTTGCTTATTCTCAAAGCATTCTCCTTGCTCAAATGACAATGTGATCCCTGTGTTCAGTTTGGTTTGGATCTTGTTATGTATTAAGAAAAACCTAAGTGGTCTCATTTTCTATAGATGAAAGGATACTGTCAACAGGCAAACTTCTTTCCAGATTTGTTTTGACCTGAAACATTCTCTTATTTTTCTCTCAGAATATCTAATTGTAATAAACATGCCCCTATCCTAAACCTCTGGGTTTTGTCTCAGTCACAAACCGGAAATTGTATTAGGTAATTTTGTCTGGTGTCTGAACCAGCAAATCACTGAACGTGGTTAGTAACAGAGATAATAAGCAGTTTCTTCCTGATAAGTGTGGTTTTCTCATGTTTTGTGCTAAATTTTGCTCAGAAATACATTTATTCTCTCATCTGTCCTATGCTAAGCTCCAGCTAGCAGAAAAAGCATTCTTTGAAACCAAATCACCAAACTGAAAAATTGTAATTATAGTAAAAGGTAAACAGAAACACTTTAATCATTTGCTTTTTTATTCTACAGAGGGGCATTACAAAATTAGTCTTCTCAGTTTTGTATCTAAGAAATGGTAAAATAAAGCTGCTGACATTAATACTCCAACACACTTTCCAGCTGAATGCCAAAGATATAAATGAACATTTATTGTGCAACCCACCTTCTGGGTTTGGTGGTTTTTTTTTCAGAAGATGAACGATGCAAAGGAGAAGTCTTAAGTACCATGCTGTTAAATTAGAGCTTAGCTGTAGCCTTTCAATGAAGAAAAGACAACATGAAGACAACTTCATGAGAACCTTCCATATGCTTCTATAAATATCACATCTTCCTGTCAAAGTGATATGGCCACCCTTTCTCAAAACAACTGTGTCTCTTTGTTCTCTCCTTGACCTTGATGTGAGTGAGTGTAAGTCTGGCTTAAGAAAATCTGAATAAATCACAACACAGTGTTCTTCTGCCATATACATATATATGTGTGTGTATACATAGGTATACTATACTTGCATACCTACCTCTGATATTTCAAGTGGAATGACAACACATTCTCTGATAGATGAAATTAGTAAACTAGAAAAAGGAAGCTGGAGTGGTGAGTCAAATAACATTAACTGTTCTTTCCAAATTCACAAAAAAATGTAAAAAAAACCAACAAAAGTAGAAGCGAACAGCTAATTAAAATATCTGCTTTTCTAAGAATATTTTAAGACTGTAACTTCTTAAATCAGGCAAATTTTAGCTAATTGTCAAGATTGGTTTTGCCATAAATGCCTTGCCAACATATTTATCATCTCTGGGCACAGTAATAGAAGTTAATAGAATTCTATAGACTTTAAGGACATTTGGATCCAACCCTATATTCACATTTTTTGACTCATTGATCATTTAGCTAATCATTTTGGAATATTTCCCAAAAAGTAGAAAAGGAAATTAAGTACCAAAGTATTTTTTCACATATTTGTTTTCAAAACAAAAGCAGAAAAGGCACTTGAAAATTTAATACTGATGACAGTGAGGTTATTAAACCTAAATGTCACTGAAAATGAAACATCTGGGTGCTTCAGATTCCAGGAAATCAAACCAACAGCCTGCCTCTAATTTGCCTGAAACTTAATGATTTGAGGAAAAAATAATCTAGCATTTTCAGTTTATAGCAGTGATGTTGATGTATTATATTTTCAGTGGGTTACAATTAGTCAGAATGATAAGTCAATCTAAAGAAAGACAGAAATATTGTAAAATTAATCCAGGTATGGTAGACTGATGCACATTTTTCATAAGGATATTTCACAGGTTCTTCTGGTTTGGAGCAGCCGTATCATGGGTGGTGATTTGCACACTGCAATAAAAAGAGTTTCTTCAATTTATTTCACATCATAAATCCCCGGAAAAAAATTGCAGCAATAGTGCAGTTAAGGTTTGAGTATGACCCCATCTGATAGCTTTCACCCTTCATGTTGTGCTCCCTGCTATAAAAGGCTTCTATCACATTCAACTGTTGTCAGTCTTTTGTGTCCAATAATGTACCATTCTCTGCTTTTGCTTAGATGTATGCATAATTTTAGAGTGTTAAAACCATCCTCTAATATTTGTTCTCTAATATTAATATGCTGTAAAAATAAAATCACTGGCTAATCAAAACCAGCTCAACATCTTATTGACTTAGTTTTAGTATAGAACTGAGTATTTTAGGTTTGTAATGGAACTATCAGTACAAGCAAGTTTTGTATTTCATTTTTAAATTAGCCACTTCTGTTCTCTTATTTTTGTTATATGTCTTAACCAAAACTTTTAAGGAAAATAAAATTATTTTAATTAAATTGGAAGGCTCTTTCATAGTTGTATTAAGATCACTGAACAATCTCTGGTATTTTCATACACTTTCAAGGTTGTTTTTAAAGAGTAGAAATCGATAATTAAATCTAGAATCACGACATAGATGCTGTCTTCTGAGATGTCAGCAATGAATGCTGTTCACACTGTGAATGGTGTCTTACCTGTTGATGGCTCAAACATCTATCACTTGAAAAGTGCATTTAGTGGAGCTACACCATGTCAGCAATCTGAGGACATAGCTTTCACAGTCATTGTGAAAATAGCATGCAAAGACTGATGAGATGAAACGTCTGTGTGTGGAGGCAGCAAGGCACCTGCACTCCTATGGACACATGCATGCAGAGAGCTAAGAGTTCTCTCTCAGGACACATTTGTAAATTCATGGGATTGAAAGCTAAAATAGGGCCTTATATTCCATCCACTGGCCTTTTATATCAAGTCTGATAACACAAGCTGGAATAAAGTTCAACTGTTTAAAGTCCATCTTGGACACACTGTAGATCAAACAATCTCTTTTTCCCATGCTGTCTGTATTTATAAAAGGTCTCAGTCCCGAGTGCTGCCCTGCCTCATCTTTTCACAAACACAACTACCGTCATTTTGGTAATGGTTTATGTTAGTGTTCTCCCATTGACACTGATGAAGATATGTCAATTTATTGTTATACATGACACTCAAAATTGGATTTTGCCTACCATGAAGAGGCACAGGAAGCAGAGACCTGAACAAATCACATCACTGTGGTTCAGTGATGAGGGTGTGTCAATTACTGTTGTATTTGACCCTGAAAATCAGATTTTTCCTACCATGAAGACCTGCAGGAGGCACAAATTTGAACAAACCCCACCTGGTGTTCTCCAGGAGAGGAAAAAGTGAAAAAGCTGTAAAGCTTTTAATTTAGGAGCACTGAGATGTTTATCTAGGACAACAGTTTTTTATTTTATATTAAATTTAAATTTATATTAAATGTGCATGTTTGTACATTAAAATTTAATGATTGAACATTAAAATTAACTGACTTAAATTATTTTCAAGCTTAAAAACAGACTTTCTTTTAATGGGAAGCCTTCCAAAGTTTCCAAAGTAGTGGCTGGTTTATGAAGCCAATTTTTAGACTTGTGAGAAAGAGGCCTGGGGACAAGCTATTGAGAGGAAAATCACACATGAGAGTGAGAGACTGAGTGCACAAACACAAGCACAACTGAGCTACTGGGATCTTTCCTTACCAAGGAAGACCTTCTTCCATTACTTCCCTCTCCATCTGAGAGAAGAGACCAGACCTGCAAGGAGTTGGCTGTTCCAGGAAGCAATGAAAAGCAGGAGGACATGAAAGCAGATGAGAACAAGTCAAGGCGCAAAGGACACAAGGTTACAGTACTCAAAAAAAACCCATAAGGTCAGTGCTAGAAAGCTAGATTTTGGTAGCCTCAAGCATTTTCTATTTATCCTTGGGACAGCAGCATTCATTTTTGCTAGTATTTCTGAAGAGCAATCTTTGGATGTACAGTGTTCTTGTTCAGTTTTATGAACAGGGAATTCAATCCATTTCCCTTGCAAACTACAAGTAGGCTGTGTCTGCTTTTGTTTAATTATTTTTTGATAATAGCTTTAATGGATATCAGTCCCTGATCAAATCAATTAGTCTAAGCAGCATAAATCTGCAGCTATGCAGCTGAAGCTGCTAACCCTCTAAAAAATTAGCATTCTTTTTTCCTTCCCTCCCTGTGTCTGGCAAGTATCCAAATACACTGAGCTGTCTGTACCATTCTCTGTTGAGGGACAAACACCACCCCAAACCTTTTGACTGTTAATTCCTCTGGGGAAATAAAAGTTGCCTCTCTACAGTGCGATACCAATGCTCTTTGGAAAACTGATGATCATGTGCTGGATAATTACTAGACAATGAAGCCTTACTTCTGTGATGTGTTGACTCTTCCTGGGGACTTAACTGTTGTCACATCACAGGCAAATAATTGCCTCACCCACCAGATATGGTCTCAAAAGTATTTTTGAAGATGGGGCTCGTCATGTGTGAAGACAGATTCATCTGCTTCATGAGTTTGTCAGAGCCAGGGTAGTTACCCTCAGCTCATGCTAAACTGGGCACCCAGGCAGAGCGCTCCTGAACTCTTTTAGGCTGGAAGAGTGTCTGTTAACCCTCATTATTAGTAACCATCATTTGCTATATATTTGCACAGGACTTGGCACAAATCTTAACATGAACATTAACATCACAATAATATATATTAGTAATTATATACTATGATAATGACAATTCAGGTAGAAAGTCATCTGGTCTTGAGTCCAATATATATTATATTGTTAACACTTGTCTTAACCTGAAAATTGGCAGCACCAAAACAGTCACTGCTAATCCCATCTAATTAAAAAACTTTAAAATATGTGGAATTAAACAAAAAGTGTAATGAGTTCTATTCCCTTGTCCAATTTCAATGAGCAACAATTTCTATTATACCCTCACAAGTACAAGAAAGGAAAACAGAAGGCCCCAGATCTCATCACTGTGCCTGACAGAAAACCAACTGTTCTTACCAAAGTTAATTAATTTTGCTCTTTTCCGCTTCTTTAATATGTCCAAAGGCATCTTCAGATGTTTAATTTTTTTCCATTGTAACAACTATTAGATAATGCTTCTGTTCTTCGTTGTTAAAGGAAAAAAAAACATCACTAATATCCCATGAGGCAATGAAGTAGCTTCTATCTAAGCTGGAGGAAAAGATGTGCAGAGCCTGATACCACACCAGTAAAACTTTTATCCCTTCCCACAAGCTCCTGCCTCAGCCTTCCACAAGATTCTGTGAAGCAACATTTGTTCCACTGCCTGCTTCTGCCAGTCCCTCATGGCAGAATAGAAAACAGCTTTGTCTTTTTAATTAATACACTTTCTTGCAAACCACAGCCCTGGACTTTATACATCTACCTTTGTGCTGTTTAAAAGTATAATCTCATATAACAATACTAGAATTGTCTATCTGAAACAAATATTCATACATAAAATGTCTTATCTCCTGCAGAGTAGGCACCATCTCTTCTGGTCTATGTGGTGTAGTACCTGAACAAATGTGATTCTGGTTGCTGACTACAGTTTCAGTGTGAGAGGATAAAAAGAAGAAAATGCGTATGCTCCTCTCACTGCAGAAATAAAGATGGGACTGGATTCTCTGCCTACACTCCAACATTCAGAAAAAAATATAAATACTTAAAGGTTGTGGTTAAACATTAGAAGTCACTTTCTTCTTGTAAAGATAGTTAATCAGTGGAAAACTGGTAGACACCACAAAACTTTCAGAACTTTTAAAAGAAAGGTTGGATAAACACATTTTAGGAGTGACATCATTATAGCTGATCCTGCCTAGGGACAAGCATGATCACCTCACAATGTCCAGTCTAGCCCTATGTGCTATGGCCCAGTTAACCTCTATCCTTAACATTTTTCTCAGTGTAGCAATAAATTCTGAAATGCCAAGTGTATGCTCTCCCAAAATTAACCAGCTTCCAAAACAGCATTAGTGGTGCTTTTGTCAAAATAGTTGCATTCTGACATTCAATACTATGGCATATTATCAAATATCTTTGAAAACAATGGGCTACATTAAACTTATTTCTGGCAATTCAGACCTCACTTCAGTAGTAAAACCTTTGTGAATCCCAGTGACACAACTCTTTTTCCAGGAATGTTGAGTAGCACCAACATCTAGAAATGAAATCCTGTTAAGGTTCCTGCAGCTAGACTAACCTCTGCATCTGTAACTGTCCTAATTTTTAGAACCATAGAGGAATGAGGGGGAAAAAAAATCCAGCTATATTACGTATTTCTATTACTTTAAACTCTATGAGAATAAATCTATAAACCCAACTGTGAACAAGCTCTTAGGCTATGTTTCTGATTTCCCTATAGGTCACAAAGAACATGAGTCACTATACAAAAGGAGAACAGCTAAAGCTCAGCAAATACACAACTGTATCACACAGAGGACACTTTGAATTGGATATTTCTCATGTAACTTTATCTCCAGTTTGTCAGGTCCCAGTCTAGGGTAGTTGCTCTGTCAATGTTTTGTTTGTCATCAAAGAGGAAAGACTGGTAACCCCTGATGGCTGTTCACCTATTCTTTAATAAATATCTGAGAGATGGGATCATAGAATCATAGAATAGTTTTAGTTGGAAGGGAACTTAAAGACCATCTAGTTCCGACCCCCCTGGAAGGAACACCCTCCACTAGACCAAGTTGCTCAAAGCCTCATCCAGCCTGGCCTTGAAGACAGACAGGGATGGGGCACCCACAGCTTCTCTGGGCAACTTGTTCCAGTGCCTCACCACCCTCTCCAGGAAGAACTTCTTCCTGATATCTAATCTAAATCTCCCCACTTTCCATTTAAACCCATTACCCCTTGTCCTGTCACTACAGGCGCTTGTAAAAAGTCCCCCCCAAAGCTTCCCTGTAGGCCCCCTTCAGGTACTCAAAGGCTGCAATAAGGTCTCCCTGGAGCCTTCTCTTCTCCAGGCTGAACAAGCCCAACTCTCTCAGCCTGTCCCCACAGCAGAGGTGCTCCAGCCCTCTGAGCATCTTCAAGATCCTCCTCTGGACTTGCTCCAACTGGTCTATGTCCTTCTTATGCTGAGGGCTCCACAGCTGGACACAGTACTGCAGGTGGGGTCTCACGAGAGCAGAGTAGAGGGGGAGAATCACCTCCCTTGACCTGCTGGCCACACTTGTGATACAGCCCAGGATGCGATTGGTCCTCTGGGCTGTCAGCGCACACTGCCAGCTCATGTACAGCTTTTTGTCCACCAGATGATGGTGATGGGGAAATGTTTTGCAGTTCACTCAATTACAGCACCACTGGAAAGGCTGATGTCACACACAAGTTCTATTGTTGGGTGAAGTTCAGGGCTTAAATTTCTCATCATCCTTACCCTAAAATGAGGCTAAATTTTAGAATTTGTCTAATCTTTATAAAATTTGTTAAAATATTTCAAGGATTAATCAAATTTATGTAGAAGTTATATTCATTAAGTACAATTTATTTCTGATAAGGTCTACTAAGCGTGTATACAATTGAGGGTGTTTTCCTTTGTTTCCTTCACCATGAGCTTAAGCATCTTTTTGGTTTTGTTTGGTTTTGGCATGGAAGACTTATCTCAGAATAAGCTAAATAGAAGTTAAACAAGTACACTGGATCACAAAATGGTTAAGATTGGGACCTCTGGAGGTCATGTGGTCCAACACCCCTGCTCATTCAGGGCCACCCAGAGAGCCGCCTGCTCAGGACCATGTCCCATTATTTCCCTCTTTTCCTGTCTTCACTGTCCTTCTCTTAGTGTAGTCTTAATTATCTTGTATAAACTCAGTTTCTCAGAGACTGAGTCTAAACCAAAACCAACCAGCTACACTGCAACAAGGAAGTTCTCATGGCATATACTATGCTATAACTATGCTGATTATCACTAGTAAGAATTTCATATGTACTAATATCATTAACAAAATAGCCAAATTCTTAGCCACTAGTGGGAAGCCTACAAGCGATTATATCTGTTCCACTGCTGAACACATTGGTTTTCCAGTTCAGTATCTACCATGGTTTAGGGGGCTGGCACTATGTTAGACCACCCTGTTTGGCACTGGAAAGTGTACTTCCAGATTAGAGGCTGATTTAAATTGAAAGCTATGCATCTGGATTGGGATTAATCTATTAATATTAGGTGATTAATTTATACGACTAAGAGTGGGTATACTATCAAGAAAAGATTCTTCTGTGCATGCTAGGTCTGCATACAAGTTCATCTTTCCCTAATTTTTAAAGTCAGCTGGGTCTGAGGGCTTGGCTAAGGCAAGTCATCAGAGTGTGTCCTCATTTCTTCCAGGTTATTTATCAACAAAATATTTGCATCTACCTGGGATATTTGGACAATTATAGATATATTCCCCATTACCCATTCTGTGTGCCAACTTTTACTGAGGTTTTGTTGTATGTCCTCCGTTGTATCACAAGCAATGATGAAATAGAGCAGATGTGGCCATCTTTGGCACCATTTATTTGTCTTCGTTAGGTACTTGCAACAGAAGTGACACAACCAGTGACAACACAAATACCAAAGCAATGCTACCAATAATTTTTTTTCTTTCTGGTACTAAAACAAGTCAGAAAGAAACTAAAACCAAAATCCAGCATCCTCTGTAAAACAGATAACATTGTCATGCCTCCAGGAAAAGGATGTTCACTTGTATGAGGAAAACACCTCTTAGCAGATTCCAAGGTGAAATCATTTTGACTTCTGACTCATCCTAATGTTCTCAGATAGAGTGAAGTGTCTTCAGATTTATCCCCCTGGAACAATGCTAAGCTTGTCCACATTTGACCCTTCTGTTGGGAAATCTTGGTTCAAAGCTCCCAAATGTTTAACAGTCTGTCAGCTGTGCTTGCTCATATCAAGCGTTTTGTTGACTCTCCCTTAGTATTTGGTACAAATTTAATGTTAGTCTCAGGGAAAGCTGATTAATGGTAAATATATCATAGAATATAACACAGATTCACATGAAACAGATAAAGACTGATCACCTGATATTACCTACATATAAATATGAAGGTAATGTTCCTGTATTGAGTCTTGCAGAGTCTTGCAGAGTGGAAGAGATGAATTAATAACGCTGAACAAGATTTCTTCAGGGATAAGATTCAAGAGTCAACACATTTTGTTCATGAATGGCTAGCAGAGAAACCCCGACAGAATGTGAAGAAGAGACGAGATCGTGAGTGACCATTTCTTCTCCTATGGCTCTGGCACAGGAACACTTTAGTTCCTTTTTAACCAGAATACAACAGGGTCACCTGCTCTCCATGAGGAATCAGATCTATTAAGAAGTGGTGTGACAGCTGTACCATTTTTTCCCTTGATATTTTCTAGTGCAACAGCAAGAAAGTTAAAACACTACAGCAAATGCCTCCCACTAATTATATCCAGGCTGGGGTATAGCTACTATCTACTCCATCCGTGTATGAACAATGAATGTAGCCAGTTAAGAAAGAAACTGATTCATATTGTTCTGAAATGCCTTCTGAAAGTGTGTATCATCACTCTCCATGGAACAGTGAGGTAACCTAGGCAGACTACTTAGCTAATCTAGCTAACTACATTAGGTTCCTGACTTAGCCCTGAAAAATAATCAACACAAGCTCTATAAATAAGTGGCTGAAACACACATGATTCCTTTTTAGACTGTATAACCAGTGTTTTGATTTACATGCCACAATTAGACAAACCAGATCACAGTCAAAAAGTGCTAGGCAAACCTAAGCAAGTCCTTTCAAAAAATAATAATAAGGATTCATCAGTGTGATTATTTGCATGCTTTTTTGGAACTTTCTAAGTTTCACATCTATATTTGATGTCTCATATACCCCACACAATGTATTCATTCATTCCAGTAGTGATCCTACTCTTCTGCATTCTTAAACCTATTGGATTGCACATTATTTCTTCCAAGCATGAAAGTTTTACCATTCACCATTGCCAAGATTCTTTCCAGAACACTTTTGTCATCAGACTTTCTTTTTCACTTGTCCAGCAACACATTAACTGAATTAGTTTTCTCCATATAAAATTTTCATGACACATCTTTGCCAAAACTGACCTTGCACACTGTCCTATTATTTTAATTAGACTTACCAGGACTGATGATTCCCAGAAGATTAATAACTTTTTTTTATAATAGTCTGTGCATTTCCAAGACACAGAAAGAAAGTTAGTATCATTGCACATATGAGAAACTAAGGAAGAGGAAAGTGAAGATATTTGAGATCATAAAGGATAGCAGCATTATTAACATCATAATGAACAAATAAATAAAAGACACAAAAACTAGTGTTATTCTGCAGCAGCTGAATTAATGCATTCCCCATGTCCCCAGGATGGCCTGCTAAACCCTTAATGCCTACTCCCACAATGTCATGAGCTCTTTCTTTATCACCTAGATGCATGGCACACTCTTTATTTGTTCAGCAAAGTAGGAGGAAGGTCAAGACACTGCTTGTTGAAGATGCAGATGGGCACCACCACTCGGATGGCTAACTGCTGTTCCCATTTCCACATGCTTTCCACCAAGAGAAGCACCAACATGGATGCTCTCCTCTATCTAGGCACCACTTCATGTGACATTTGCTGGAAGAAAGTCAATTTATGAACTAACTCCTCTGCCAAATTTGCCTAGCAGTTCACAAGAAAACAGACATGAACAGACATAAAGCCTGATCAGCTCATCTCCACAAGAGACTGGCCTCAAAAAAGCGCTCACACAACTCTGTTTTATGGAAGGCTTTCTAGTAGCTAAGCTCTGTTTATCAAAATTTCAGACCTGTGGTTCATTAATGATTCTACACCAACATGGGAGTTTTGCTGATGTAATATACTGCTGTTATTGCTACCTTATTGCTTTCACACTATCTTCTGTGTATAAAACATGTTGGATTAGAATATTTTGCCAAAAATTGTAATGTAATACTAGGTAAAGTTCAGATGTAGCTTGGCTTGCACTATTAGGTGGCATATGTTTTCCATCAGAATGGTTTAAATGTTTAATTCTTTAAGGATTGTGACCTCTACTTTCCCGTACATTACTGAAGTGGAAATGCCTTCTCCTTTGACATGCTGCCATTTTTTCTGGGTATTTGGTAATTTTCCAATTTCCAATTGTATTAATTCATATCACCTTTACATTCTCCTTCGTTAGTCAATTAATGACAAATAAATTACAACCATTCTCTAATTTAGGACAAAGAAGCCACCTCTGTTATTGGTCAAAGGAGCCTTTCACCTCAGAAAATTTCTTGAGACAATTCCTGTTGATGGGTGATTTTTAACAATATCTCATTTCCCTTCTGTCCTTACACGATTATCCTGCACCTTATTTAACAGAGTATGGCAAACTGTCAGTTTGCCGAGACATGCAACCATTACTTATATTGCTATAGCTGTTGATCTGACCTGAAAAAGCAGATGAGGCCACTTTCATTTTCAGAAACTTCACGAATCATGCTGAAAGGGCTGAATAACAAGCTCTCATCCTGTTTGTACATGAGACAGTCTTTAGGTCCCATATAGTATGTCTTCTCAAATAGAGCATAGAGCCTAGAAAGGATTTTTCTCTAATGAACTGTTAGATTTTGAAAAGACTGCCAGTCTAAGACTGGAACAGGCAAAGCCAGTGATGGAGAAAGACATAATGAATCTATAGAGACACTGATGGTCCAAAATTTGTTATATGTGCTTCACTGATAAACACAGCAGTCCCTTCCTGGTTAGAATACTAATGACAGGCGTGTCCCAGGCTTACTAAGTAACAACTGTGAGGGTCTTTCTTAATTTACCTTAATATTCAGAGTGATGGCAAGCACTGCTTCTATGGAGAAGACTCTTCATTTCACTTTTCCTTCAATAAACTTTGATTTTGAAAACACTCCAAGGTTGAATTTAAATTCAGTTTAAAAAAAAAAAATTTTTATGGAGGACAGGAATCTCTGGATCCAGAGAAATATGTAACATTATCATTCTGAGCTCAGATGTCATATTAAAGAACAATGAATAGACAGTGCATAAAAGTAGTACTGTTTGATCGTTAACAATACAGAATTCATGTAAATAACAACTATTGTAACTAACATTAAAATAATAGATAATTTCTCTACATAGATTCTAACATGCTAGAAGAGTATGATTCTCCTTTTTTATTGGTTTGTACCTACCAGTCAAATTCAGGTAAATATTCACAATTCCCTCTTTAATTAATTTTCCAGCTATTTGACTTGGAATGGAAATAAGTCCCCTCTACCTATAATTCCTGGAACCAGGCAAAATTTTTTGCAATCCAAAAGGGATCCAACCACATTGTGTAATTGTCCCCAGGATACATCTCAAAATGCAGGGCTAAAGCACAAAATCTTTGCACCTGTAAGGCTATTTTTCTTAAACTTTTATGTAGTGAAATGACTCCCAGCAGTGCCTTTCTACTTTTTAGAAAGGTCTTGTATAGTATATAATATTTCATATATAATAAAGAAATGTTTATGCAGCATGCTGCCTTGTAAGATTTCTCAAATCTTGTGCTGCCTGTAACTGTACCAGATGATTGGTTTCTTAACTGATATCTCTGCTTATGAAATGTCAGAATAAATCACACTGTGAATTTCAAGTTCTGCATATGAATAACTGAATGCTAACTTTTTCCTAGGATCGTGCAATTGTTTCAACACATGATGTATTTCAATCAGTAGTCAGTTTATCTAAACGGAAAAGAGACTTACTTGATACTATGTCTGATCTTTTCAGTGTTAAGGAAACTTGAATTTTTTTCTTACCAATATTCCTGTACTAGTAGAAAGGACTTTGATGGAACTTAAGAAGAAACTATAATTACCTTTCATGTGGGAAAAAGATCCCTTTTGTAACCCATCAGAAATCAGTGTGCCAGGCTGTGGAGTACATTTAGAGAAATGATGGTTGAGAAGAAAGTTCTTCAGCAAAATTAATTTAATTGCCAAAGAACATCATCAAGGACAAAATAACTAGGACCGTAATAATGAAACTTTTATAAAACCTAATAAAGAATAACATTATCCGTTCAGGGAGGATACAAAAGAACTAGATGATCTTCAAGACTGGATTAACAGGAGGAGGTGAAACTGAGGACTACAGAGTAGAAGGTTGTTCACAGAGGGACTATGACCTGATAATTAATCATTCAGAAAAGAAAAAGCATGAGAATGCAGATTAATGTTTGAGGGACTGATGATCCGTATGATGCAGCTATGAGAACATACACAAAATTTATAACTAGGCAAAAATACTGACACAGCTCCCTGTAGAAGAAAGAGCTAGTTATAAAGCAAATATTACACTGTCTTTTTTTTTTTTTTTTTAATAACACTCCAAAAAAAGAGGTTCAGCTTCTGGGTTCATATTTTGACACCATTGTTCCTCCTAACATCAACATCTGCTGTTTATCTGAAATATTAAGTGACCTAACTGGAATATATCTTTGTTTCATATTTAAAATAATGACAGTAAATAAGACTTGTCCCAGAACACATCGCCTACTCTATTAAAACCTATCTATTGTTTGCTGAAAAGTCATCCAAATTTGTTCATGTGATTAAGATTTCAGCTTCTGGGAGCCAGGCAATTTGATCATTGAAATAAATTGCTGGAATAGCATTTCTTTCGCCCTGGTCACATCTTTCAAGTCATTTTCCCTTTAGTGGATTTTCAGAACGTCTTTTCTAACATGTATTATTCAGTTATTAGCTGTAATGAAATCTAAATCCAATATGAGTTCTCTAAGATATGAACTTGTCCTTTTCTGTTTCCTCAAACTAGAGAAAATATTTTCAAAATGAGGGAAAACAGCACCTTATTCAGAGCAAAAAGACACACTACATTTGTCACAGTCTCCCTTAAAAGTGCCCAGTAAAATTGCCAAGCCTGCTGAGAAAAGAGGATGAAAGTTAACTTAAATAATTAAACATACCTAGGGCATCTCACCTATGTGCTGCACTGACTTTCAAAGTACTTATTCGTGAAGAACCTTTCACAAGTGAAAACTGAGGTCACTGTGTCTTCTGTTGAAAAATAAATAATTCAACAATGAATGTCCCGGCTACATTGTAAAAAACCTCTATTCAAACAGTGGAGAAATAGGGAGACATCAGCTGTGAACACTCTTTTTTTTCTTTTCTGATGAGAAAAAAAAAAAAAGAAAAAGGAAATTTAATCTACTGAGACTCTCTCAGGATTTTACTAAGTATGTTTCTCATTTTATTCTCTTCTAAAATGTGTTATACAGATGGCATTACCTAAAAAAAACCTCTTTCTGCTTGCCTAATGAAGACTCATAAATTCTCTATAAACCATTCAACATTCAAACAATTTAGTGTTACTTCCTGGCATCAAATTATGAACTCTTAAACTCCAGCCCCTTAGCTTCTTATAGAGCCTTTTTTTGCAACCTTATTCGCAGCAATAGCAAAAGCCAGTGAAATGACCCATTGCCCCTAGTGTCAAGGCTCAGGATAGCAGATTATTCTGTACCTTCTAGCTACTTAGTATTTAGGCAGGGAATGAGGTATCTTTAGCTTGAGAGAAGCATAAGTGCATGTCAGTAGCAGTATTCTGGAAGAAAAATGAAGGCACAAGGTAGAGTGCAAAAGAGAATTATGTTTGGTCCCTGCCAAGTGATTAGTTCCCTCTTTTCATGCATCAGTGATTCTTTATCCAGCCCAAAATGTCAGAGGATGGAGAAATGTTAACCTTGGCATCTGGGCTATATGTGATGCACAAGGCTTTAAACTAGAACTTCCGGTTCTTGGTTCTGGTGGATGCAAATTGTATGGAGATCATATTACTAAGGTCCTTTTGGGTAAAGGCTCTGGTAAAATCCCAAAATTAGAGAAAATCCTGCTTGCTCACATTTATCTAATACTCCACATTTTCCCTCATGCATTGGGCCCAGGGCAAGAAACCACCAGAGAGACAGAGACTGTTGTCCCTGCATCAAAGCACTTCCATGCAGAGCATGACAGTAGAGGAAAGATTGTTTAGTGTATGCCCTTATATGCATTGGTGGTTACATTTGATTATGCCCCATATCTAATCACAGGGATAAAGACATATTTTTTACAATATAGGCTCAGATCTTATTCCACATAGCTAACAAAAGGAAGAGATCCCACAAGTCCATACAATTTCCTTGAGGCTTATCAGTGATTTGTCAACCTGTGTTATTTGTAACTGTGCTATTTGTAACACTGCTGACATTTTAATTACATTGTTATGCTGTTGTTTCTTCTGACTGAAATTCTATACAAAATTTGAGGGAAAGGAGTTGTAAATCTTAAACTTGTCTTCTTACAGTACTTGTTCACTAGAAGCTGACTACATTCTGTGTTCTTTGAAGATTCTGTAGTCAGTCCAGCACTGGATCTTCAGTGTAAAACCAGAGAGTGTGACATTTTCTGGTAATATAGTGTCATCAGAGAAGCTGCAGGGTGGAAAAATATTAGAAGTTGTAACCAATTTTGCTCAGTGTTATATCTGAATCTGTGAGGTCACAAAGGAGGCATGAAGTCCTACGTATTTTAATTTTTTAGATCCAAAATTATAACTTCTCATGGAAATCCCATCCCAGGCAACTCAAGCAGGAAACTTTTAGTTAAGAAAAATACATCAGTTTGATTCAAACCACTTTTGAGGTGAAATGAGCTTTTTCTCAGTGAAGAGGATGGGACTGTAAAAGTTATAAAGAAGCAGCCATGTACAAAATATCTTTCAGTGTTAAACACAAACTTCTGAAGACACCGAAACCTTGAGGAGAACAACTGTTTAGCAAATGACGGTAGGTAATTGAAGTTGAAAGAAGGCATTGTCAGTAAACTTAAACATCATTAGAATAAAGATCTGAAATAGCTCTTTCAGAGGACATGTTGTGAGAGGGGAAAAAATCCTAGCTAGTTTTAAGATGGAGTTTGATATTTTTATGAGAAGGATTTTATGTCGTAGTTCCCCCCCATGATATTGGGACAGTAATTGCAATGGCATTTTCTGTCCCGGTTTCATATAAATTCTGACACTCTAAATGCTTGGACAAGGTATTTGGGCAAACTCTTTGTCCTGACAATATTTCAAAGCTTCTGAGGCTGTAACTATCCTCCAGAAGTTTAGAGAGATGTGTGAAAGTGCTCCAGGTAGTGATTCAGCAGGGAAGAGAGGTTGTGCTTCTTTTATCCTGACCATCACCCAACTCATCTCTGAAAGGCAGGAACCAGCCAGGCAGGCTGCTGACTGCAGCATCCTCTGTGGGCAATTGGGCTCTTCAGAGGAAGGCATGGAATGTTTCTCCTTCCTACCACGCAATAACTGTTTGGCCTGAAGAGAGATAACATGCCTTAGCAAAACCAGCCCCAGGCCAAGAAATTAAACAGAATCCTATTTAGTTCCTACTGTGTAGCTGGTACAAATACAGAAACATTAATGTGTGAACTCTAGAAAGATATTCTCTTAGTGAGCAGAGACTCAAATTCTTCCAAACTTTCAGTCTTCAGATGGTTGTAAAGTATAGCCCTTAGTAAAATTCATTGCAAAGTCTGAGCTGAAAGTAATAGCTACTAAATGCATGACTTACTTACTTAAAGAAATGACCCATCTACATAACTGAGAGTGAAGGAGGGAAACTAGATCACTTCCTCTCTAATAGTTCTCTGATCTTTTAATATCAGCAGTGAACTAACGTCCTTCCTACTTGCCTTTTCTAAGTCAAAAGGAGCAATACTATCTTTGCCATCTGTTCCTGCTGTTTCCATAGCCAGCACTTTGGACTCTTTCAAATCAAACATCAGACAGCCCTTGGCCCCAAACCATCTCAATAATAGATACAGTTGCTATGGCTGGGTTGGGTTTTTTGGATGGATACAGCTGAAAGTCATGGGCTGGACCACTCTCACACCAGACCGATGTTCACAGGAGACAAAGGAAAACCTGATACACCTTGTTCAAAGAAATAGAAAATACACTGTGTCCTTGCTGAAGTTCTCCTCAAGAAAAATATGGAGAGACTAGATAAATTAAGATGGAAGCCCTGAGAAAAACAAGCACTTCCTACAGCTGCTACAAAATGTATATGTTTGTTAGAGAATTTTTCAAATACATAGCTGTACAGTAGGCTAAGATATTAGAAGAAAATATCTGGGGTGTAAATTTCAGAATTGCAAAACTAATATTTTTTATTTTTTCTAACATAAACCTCATCTTTTCCTGCTTTGAAATAACTTTGGTTTTCAATTAGGTTTAATGTAGTCAATTTAAGCACAATCAATTTTTATAGATCTCAGTGAAAAGTTTAAAAAAAAAATTAATGGAAAATATATTTTATTTGAACCAAAGACATTTTGGACTTCCACTTTGAAAAAAACCTTAGATTTTGATGCTTTATTGTAATTTAAAATAGATCTTTTTTTCTTCAGTAAATCCATTTGCAAATAAAACAAGAGGTTTTTCCGTCGTTTCCTCCCCAGGTTGTCCTTGCAGCTGCAATTTGGAAAGATGCACATAAGACAATATCTCCATTCATGCATTATTCAGATTATGGCTACTGGGACAACCTTGTTCCAGATTCCAAGCTACTGAAAGATGTATTATTTTATTACCCAGTCAGGGACTTTTACTAAGATGCATGCTTCAATTTCTTTTTCACTCTTTGAGAAAGGCCTCTACATTGTCTGCAAACCTGGAAGAAAACAAACAGCATGTTATCAAAATAAATCTCACTCAGCTGAAAAAGGCCGAATAGAGGTTAATCCAATTACTTAATGGTTGTCTCCTTTTGCCTCTTCCTTCAGGCAGCTGTGCTTTTACATGTTCTGCTATTCTTTAGAGTTCTTCCATTCACAAAGGAAAAACTACTTCATTGTGCTCTCTGAACAAAATCGTCCTCAATTATGGAGGAATAGAAATATGCTCCAAAAATTGTACATGTAGTGTTGAACTTACTTACTCATCTACAGCAAATATTTAATTTTTATTTAGATTGAACAGGCCATTACTCTTAAATTTATTTAACTTACTCTTGAGGTCAGAACTCTTACTGAATTAAATATATAGTAGGAATAGCACTGAAAATTTGATCAATAAAATTGTTTTGATCGATAACATTAATGCTTGACTCCAGTAAATACATGACTTCAGAGAAAACAGGATAAATAGCAGTAGGAGTCAAATAAATATGCTTAATATAACTCTAATAAGAACAAAGTTTAATGAACTGCATGTATATGTTTTCAACGCTGAATGTGCTAACTCCTGCTAGTATTACCCCTCTGGGAGTTTAATGCTCAACCAGTAAGATGCACAAAATTATAAGTGACCTACAAGAGGCAGGGCAGCAAGTGAACAGTGAATGAGATGGCGGGGACAAATAATCTTTGGCATCCACGCATAGCTTGGATCAATAAACAAATTGAGAAATAATTATTCTGCTGCATTTAGGATATTTCAAACTGTTCATACCTACAGTCCCCAGAACTAGACCTCCTGTGCAGTTCCTCAGCAATATTCTGTCATTGTCTCAGCCAGAGCCATCATAGTCTGTCCTTGGTTGTGCCCCCTGGCAGTAACTGAGGTGGGCACTATTTATTCCCCAGTCAGCATGACCCAGTATTACCTCCCCCTGCAATAAAATTACAATATTTGTGGTACAGACAAGTTCCAGAATAGCTTCTGCTTGCTGGCATATTCAAACACCAAAATCAATCCTCTTTACTGCTAAATCAAAAGGGAAAACTTGTTCCCCCTGTGTGTTTTTACTGTCATTCACTCAATGAGCAAAATTTTAAGTTATAACAATGGGACTAGTAACACAGAAAACTAATTTTAAAAAAAGTCTGTAAGATCTGGGGAGATGGACTGTATGACTAAGCTACAAGGTGGATGAATCACTTGCTGGACCAAAAATGAACTCAGTGTTGTGGTCAATGATTTAAACTTCAACAACAATAAATTTTAGTGCCTCATGGAGGGGAAAAAAAAAAAAAACCCCACCATGCAACAGTATAGACTGGCTGACTGGGTACAGCTTCTGCAGAAAAACCATGGGGATCATGGTAGGAAACAAGTTAAACATGAGGCAGCAGTGCATCCTTGCAGTGATGAAGGCTAAACAGCATGCTGTGCTGCATTGACAGGTGTACAGTAAGAGCACTGGGGAAAATGACTGTTCCACTCTGCTTGTGAGGAGGTATGTATCTGGTGTCCTATCCCATTTTGGCACCCTCGTACAAGAGACATGACCAGCAGACAGACCATAGGAGGGCAAGTAACATCTTAGGGTCTTGCAGTATATGAGGAAAGGCTGAGGGAACAGATTTTCAGCCTCAAGACAGGAAGGCTAAGAGCAATCTTCCACAACCTGAAGTGCAGTTACAGAAAAGCCAAAAACAGGTTTTTCTCCTAGATGCAATGGTCACAAGTTCCAGAAATAGGGAAAAATAATGACCATTAGGGTGGTAAGCATCAGAACAGATGCCCAGAAAGTTGTGAAAGTTCTGTCCTCAGAGATTTTCAACATTTCACTTGCCCAGTCAGTTCTTGATAAAAATGATGTAACTGACATTAGTTCAGCAATGTGCAGCAGTTAGGATCAGATCACCTGCAGAGCTTCTTTCCACCCAGAATTGCCCTGTATTCCCTCAGCCTAAATTTCAGCTCTGGTCCTGGTCTGCATAGCATTAAGTAATGCAGGGTCTGTTCCTACCATAATAAATCAGGCAAGAAGGTCACGCGAAGATGGGCTATATGGCTTACTACTCATTGCACAGGGGTTGTGAAATGCATAAAATGACAGATGTGCCTTCAAGGATTTAGCAAGGGTGATTTACCCAAGGTTGTGCAAGTCTATGGGAGATCTGGAAACTGAACTAAACACATGTTTCCAGCCAGCTCACTGATTAATCAGCTATCCATTCACCGTATGATAGCTGCAGCTTCTACAGAAACAATCCTGTTGAAGTGATGTCTTCCATCTGCACACCACATTTTTTTTAATGGACCACCAGTAAAGAAAAATATAAATCTTCAGTGAACTGAAAACTTTACAAAAGAAACCCTGATGTTACACCCAATTCTTCTTTGACTTTGAGTATGTATTTATGTTCTTGACAAAAGGTCAGCAGCATAAGAATAATGCATTCATATTCCCTTCAGCAGATATCTGTTATTTTGATTCAGCAAACTGCTATGATCTTAGCATTAGACAAAAGACCCTGACCAACTAACAAAGAATCAGAGATAAAAATGATGGGTTGTCTTTGAAAGAAAGGAACAATATAATAATTTTCTGTTTCTCTTTCTCTGTATGGAAAAGCATCGTGATTCCTGGCCTGCCCCATTCATGCTTAATTAAAATTCTTGTAGATTTACATTGATTTGTCAATTATATTTTTTTAAGCTCCTTACATTGCATCAAATATGGACCTATTTTCAGAAAAGGGTGAATTGTATTACTATAACAATGATGCATCTGAAGTAACAGATAAAAATCTTACAGAAACATATCTCAAAGAAGAGGTCAAACGGAAACATTGTCTATACCCAACTCGGATCCAGGATATTACCCAATAGAGCTGAGGTGCATTACAGAATTGTTTCCTTGCTTTTTAAACCCTCAGATATTAGCCAAGGCAAGAGGCAGACTCTTGATATGAGCAAGTAGTTGGAGCTGATGTAACAATCCTATGTTAACAGGATGAAAAAAATAAACAAAACACACGCATACAAGAATCCTCTTCTGTAATGAACCATGTTCCTCAAAACATTTACACACTTGTACAGTTCCTATATGGTATGTTGATATGGTGAAGAAAAATCAGAAGGCTCACGTCAAAAACTATTAAGAAATGGTCATCATTTTATAGAGGCAGAGGGAAATAAGATAGAAGAAGACAGCAGCCTTGCCATTTACAATTCTCCTTGGAGACCAGGTTAGCCATGCCTGTCATTTCACTTCTCCCCATGTCATTTTAAATGTAAAGTACTGAACACACAAATAGCAGAATGTGCAAGCCGTCCCTAAAAACCTGACTCTCTTTCATATGTATGACTTTTATTTGACCCATTTCCTTACAAAAGGGATTAATACAATGCCAGAAATGTTTCTGCAAGCTCTTTGTGAGAGAAAATGCCTTAATCTGCACAGATTTTTCTGCAGTGGAGAAAATCATTGCTGGCAAGGCATGCTAACATATGTCAAAGAATACCTCCATGACCTGCAGTAACAGTTAGGGTTTAAAGATTAGTTGTGGTCTGTGCAGGTGAATTTGAGTTTGTAGAACCACCCACAAACCTTCTAGAGTAGGCAGCTGGCAGAGGAGATTCACCTGACTAAATGGATATCTTTGCTGCAAGTCATGGCAAGATTCCTTTCTCATGAAAGGAGAATTTGTCTTCTTTGCCAAAGAAAACAGGTATAATTTATAAAACAAGCATCTGAAAGTAAATATATAAATTGTAGTTTTCTCCACTGTCTGCTAAGCAACTCTGCATTGACTAGCCCAGGCATACCCCTTACCCCCGCCACTTCCCACCAGTTCCACTATTGATAGCACTGGTACAAAAGTAACTCTGGCAAATACTGTAATAGAAGGTTTTCTGTATTAATTTTTTTTTCTGAGTATCATATAGCCTTATACTGCCATTCAATGGCTGAGGAAACCAATGTTAGTAGTATATTCCCTATAGCTCACATATCATTGCTCAAATCTACATGAGGTAAAGCAATTGCTAGTTATCTAACACTTTTTTTTTTTTTTGCTGATATTGCCCACTATTTGTATCCACTGAAAATGTCTGTGTGCTGCTGTCTACACAGATATCCTCCTAAAGGGTGTGTCCACCCAAGTGAAATACTCAATGGTCATTTTATTATCAGATATGTATTTGGAGTTTCTTAATTTTTCAGATCTCAAAGTAAAAACCCTGACTGATTTTTTTTCTCATATAGGATAACATCTCTTTTGATGCAGAGGAACAGATCTCATCTGTCCTTCAATAGCAAAACCTTAATTTGACCAGATATTTTACTGTTCACCTGGAGAAGAACATAAATGAAGTTTCAGTCACAGAACTATTGGATTTGTGGGGTCTACATGTTTCAGATTGATTTTTTTCTTCCTCATAGAGATAATTCTGACAGCATCAAATGTTGTCTCTGCCCTAAATTCAGCTTTATCCAAAGGGGTGAGGTCAGAAATACTATAGTAAATAAAGGTAAAGAACACTAACATAACATAAGGTTGCAGATCATAGAATCACAGAATGGTTTGGGTGGGAACAGACCTTAAAGATCACCTAGTTCCAACCCCCCTGCCATGGGCAGGGACACCCTCTACTAGACCAGGTTGCTCAAAGCCTCATCCAGCCTGGCCTTGAAGACAGACAGGGATGGGGCATCCACAGCTCACAGCTTCTCTGGGCAACTTCTTCCAGTGCCTCACCAACCTCTCCGGGAAGAACTTCTTCCTGATATCTAATCTAAATCTCCCCACTTTCAATTTAAACCCATTACCCCTTGTCCTGTCACTAAAGGCCCTTGTAAAAAGCACACACACACACACACACACACACACACACACACACACACACACACACACACACACACACCAGCTTCCTTGTAGCCCCCTTCAGGTACTGGAAGGTGCTATAAGGTCTCCCCGGAGCCTTCTCTTCTCCAGGCTGAACAAGCCCAACTCTCTCAGCCTGTCCCCATAGCAGAGGGGCTCCAGCCCTTTGATCATCTTCGAGACCCTCCTCTGGACTTGTTCCAACTGGTCTATATCCTTCTTATGCTGAGGGTTCCACAGCTGGACACAGTACTGCAGGTGAGGTCTCACAAGAGCAGAGTAGAAGGGGAGAATCCCCTCCCTCGACCTGCTGGCCACACTTCTGATCTAGCCCAGGATACGGTTGGTCCTCTGGGCTGTCAGCATACACTGCCAGCTCATGTACAGCCTTTTGTCCACCAGTACCCCTAAGTCCTTCTCCTCAGGGCTGCTTTCTATCCACTCTCCGCCCAGCTTGTACTTGTGTTTGGGATTGCCCTGACCCAGGTGCAAGATCTTGCACTTGGCCTTGTTGAACTTCATGAAGTTGGCAGAGGCCCACCTCTCCAGTCTGTCCAGGTCCCTCTGGATGGCATCCCTTCCCTCCAGCGTGTCGATCTCACCACACAGCTTGCTGTTGTCAGCAAACTTGCTGAGGGTGCACTCTATGCCAACGTCCATGTCACTGACAAAGATGTTAAACAGGACCGGTCCCAACATCGACCCCTGTGGAACACCGCTCGTTACTGGTCTCCCCTCAGACACTGAGCCATTGACCACAACTCTCTGAGTGCAACCAGCCAGCCAGTTCTTTGTTCATTGAGCAGTCCATCCGTCAAATCCATGCCTCTCCACTTTAGAGACAAGGATGTCATGCGGGTCAGATAATTCAGACTGGACGGAAGTTCAGGAGGTCCTTGGTCTGGCCCTGCCACAGGAGGCTCAGCTCTGAGGTCAGGTCCAGCTGCTCAGGGCTGTGCCCCCTCAGGGTTGGAACCCCCTGACCGGAGCCAGCACAGCCTCCCTGGCTCCCTGGGAAAAATACGTTTTCAACTGTCATAGAACTGAAAGGAGACGATGCAAAGGAATAGCTGACCTTGCCTTTCCACATCAACAAACTTCCTAGAAGATCTGCTGAGCAAGATCAGGGGCATGGCAGAGAACAAGGCAGAGAACAAGGCAGAGAATGGAAGCCCCAACCTCTCCTCACTCCCATCCCCCCACAGCTGGAAGAGTCAGCTGCTGATGAGAGGCGGCTGTGCCTCAGTGTGTGCGGGGACAATAGTGAAGGCAGCAGGTTAGAAGCCCGTGTACCAGCCATGTCAGTGATGTTACTGAGGTGAAGGGTTCCGAAGTGGAGGATTGTGGTGGGCAACCTTTCCTGAAGCTGCAAAATCTGCGGAGGAACAAGTACAAGTGAGAGGCAGAGGGAGCCCCAGCCCCCGCCAAGTGGGAAGACTGAGCCGCTGACCAGCCGCTGAAGGCTTTATTGGGGTTTTATTGTTAAAACTTTCTTGTGTTGTATCCTCAGCCTACCTAGAGTCAATTATTTCGGCCTTTCTGTGCAGGTAGGAACTTTAGTTTTTTTTTATTGACAGCTTATGTTCTCACAGTACTGGGGGATGGAGTTAAAACAATAAATATAAAAACCCCCTAAAATCAAATCAAAGAAACACAAAAATCCACAACATGGTTTGTGATATGTGATAAAAATTAATAACTAATAGAAAATGGAACTGGGAGGCACCTTGAGTAGGCAATATAAACTGGGCCTAAGCTGTTCCCAACAGACTTTTACCTGTTTTATATTTTTAAACTCTTCAATAATGGAGATGCAACAACTTTCCTGGGCACGCTGTTCAATGCTCCACTACCTTTGCATCAACCTCACCAATGCTTCCAGCACCAGTAGCGGCACCGTTGCTGCTGCTGGACCACTTTAGAATAGCAGGAAGCCTCTTACCAACTAGAATTAGGTGATCATTGTAGGTCCCTTCCGGCTGAAATATTCTAACAACATAGTGAAAGAAAGGATCTATGTTCCTTAGTCATAAGAAGGACAACCATCTTTTCCATTTACCCTAACTTTTGATGACACTGGAAGGAAGGGTCCTCACAAAACCATCCTATCAATGAAACATTTTTACAGAAATATGAGTCCAGCAAAATTGATGCAGAAGACAAAATCTTGTAGATGTGATGGTAAGAACTCAAAACAACTACATAAGTAATACAAGTGTAAAAAAATCTTATCAGTTACTGTTAAGCGAAATGCTTCCTTAAGAGGGAGACCTGCTTTGCTTCAATTTAATCTTGGAAGAATCCCCATTGTAGAAGCTTTAAAATTTGAAGACCATCATATTATTTTCTATGTATTCTGGACAGATGTTAGCTGACCCCCTTCTGTAGAAAACAATGTAAAGGCTCATTCAGAGACACCTTCAAAATGCCATGTAACTACAGCTTCCCAGCCCCCTTCTTTCCACTGCTTACTGTTAAGAAATTTTAAGAGTATCATGCTGTGTCTTTTCTTTGACTGACAAGAAATATGACCCAGGATTTGGCTATGGGCATATACATACATATGAGAGATTGAGACATGAGCAAAAGGTTTCATCCATAGCAATAATAACTGAATAAATTCCTTGTTAAAATATTAGAAGAAAAGCAGCATCTGCATGTGTTTTCGTAAGACGTAGAACAAATTTGTTCTGTAGATCTTCATTTAACAATCAAGACTGCTGCAATTGGAACTGAAATGCATCTACTATGACACCATTTCACCGTGAATGCTCTGAGGTCTGAATATTTGTCCTTTTGCAGCACTCTGAAACCAAAACCATCATTTAAATGTAATTACTTTAGCCCAGGGAAGATACGTATTTATAAGGAAAAATCCTGATAGCTGTAAACAGGTCTTTCAGCAGCATTTGCATACCAAATAAAACGATCTCTCTCATAGAAGTTACACCACTGAGTTTTCAGCATCACTGTTTTGTTTCGTATTTTGAAGATAGCACTTGTATAAATTGTATGCCTCATTATTTAATAGCACAGAGTTCCTTAGGGTTTTAAAAAGCAGCTTGAATAATATGGCTATGACTTTGTATTTGCAAAGGTCAGTGATCTTTTTTATTACCAATATAAATGGCAAATGTGTTTGTCCTCCCTTCCCCTCTCACAAAGGAAGCTGTAGCCACAGATGAGCTGGTAGTACACAAACCTGGTTTGTGCCAGGTTTTGCTGCACAGCAGTCCCTGGGAGACCAGGAGTCTCACTATGTCTGCTTGATCTGTCTGCATGACAGCCTTCACTAAGGCGAACCTTTGCACAGCACCACCAGTTGTCACTGGTTCATATCCTTCTCGAAAATTGCCCCTCACAGCATGTTTCATGCAGCGTGATAGTCAGCAGGCTCTGGCTCTGGGAGCTCAGGTGAGACCCCAGGCTGACCAGTACCTAACATTGCCTGGTTCCTGCAGTCAGAGCTCCTCTTCGTTACTTCTAGAGAAACGTCCTGCTGCAGGCTCAGAGGTGCTAACACAACCTTCCTTGCTGCTCCCTGCCATGTCTCTCAGTCTGGTCCCTGGATGCCAGCCCCCCAGGCAAGTCCCCAGGATGTGGATGCCTCTGAGCTGCCAGCCCACCCCAACCAGTGCTCCTTGACTGCCTCTGTTGGAGTGAGGCCCTCTGTTTGCTGCTTTCACTCAGATTCATTTCACTCCACAATATCACACAGGTTTTGCTGTGAGACAAGGCAGAGGTTTATTTATCAGACTTGAAGGTGATAAATTCAGAGTTATACCCACAGGACTGCAAGCACAGGTAATATAAATGGTTATTCTTAACAGTAAGAGGCTTCCTGACTTCATGGGTGTTTCACACAAGGCCCTTGTGGCATATATTGACCTGAGAAGCTGATGTTCCTCTTTAGTGAAATTGTCAAGTAATCCCACCAAGTCCTGGAGGACTTTTTTCTCCAGATTCACCAAGCTTGGCTTCTAGCAAATGGTTTGTACCATTTCCACAGTTACCTCCCAGAAATACCCAGAACAAGAAGTCAGGACAGGAAATGGTAAAAAACAGATGGAAAGTCAGAGTCATTCTTGAGAATTATCAAACCCTGACAGCCCTGACTACTTGGATTAGCCAGCTTTCAGAGGAATAAAGCCTTCATGATTTTTCTGTTCTTGGACACTGAAATTACCTCCAGCCTCTCCTCAGGGTCCCTCCAAAGAGACAACACATTAAGTCACTAAGCCACTGTTTTTCTGGGAAAAGCCACTAAATAAAGAGGCTAGGAGAACAGGAACTGTAGGTAGCTATAAAAATATATGCTGCTGGGTTATTAAAATTTTTCAATTCTGGTTTTGTAAAAGCCTAAGGAATTACTAAAAATACACCATTTTAAATACAACTATAAAATAACAGAATTATATAAAGAACAGTTGGGAGAAATCCTGAGAGTATCAGTTAGATCAGCTCTGGCAGGATCAATTATCCCTGTGTCGTTCATGAAAGCCATATGGCTACACTGTTTTTAATATCTCCAGCAATTAAGATTTTACAACCTCTGCTCATACAGCACAAGGCTATACTTTTGACTAGCACTGTCACTTTCCCTGATAAGTAGGAAGTGTTTTCTAATATCTGACTTGATCTTTTCTTACTGAAAACAAAGCCTCTTACTGTTTCTTTATCTACTGAAAACTTGGAAAATAGTTTATCCTCTCATTCTTCATAGCAGACTTCCATACACCTAAAGTCTGTTACATTGTCCCAACCATTTCCTATTCTGTGTCTTACCCAGGTCCATTTGTTTTTCAGTACTTCCTAAAGGCCATCTTTTCTAGAGATTCTTCTGGACATTCTCTGGTTGCTTCACATCTTTCTCGAACTGCAATGACCACAGCAATACAGCTTGGCAATACAGGTCTGAGAGGACTAGAAATCCTCTGGGCTGCATCTCTGAGTATACATATCAGACATGATGTTCCCAGCTCTACAACCTTATTAACTTAGATTCAGCTTGTAGTCCACAATAAATCCCACATTCTGTCTCAAAGATCTGGTATTTCATCCTATTTCTGGTTTTGCCAATTATTCCCATCTGTGTTGCCATTAATTATCAAGACCTGTCAACATATCTGCAGCCTTTCTTCCCTACTTAACTATTAACCAGAGACTTTTGGCATATACTTTACACTCTCGACCACCAAGCAGGTTTGTTACCTTGCATATACAAGGTCACACTTTTTCCATTCTCCCTTGTTTGTCCTTCTTGAGCCTACTATACTGATTTATGTTGATCTTCTAGGCATATATTTTATCCCTTCTCTGTCAGGCCAGTAACTTCACAACTGTGATGAGATTAAGTTTCTTGTGTTAATATATAGATGGCTATATATTGTATATATCTATGTCTATGGTATATAATATAGAAACCTTTGATGGGCTGACCAGCTATTCCCATTTTATTCCTTCTAAAAAAATTTTCATGACTTACTAGCTACTAAGAATAATCTTTTTGTACCTATATCCTTGTTGCTTACGTTTAGCTAGGATCTTGTCACTGCTGATCCTGGCTGGTATCCCTCCTTCCGAGGTCACAAAGAGACCATTTTAGGACAATCTAGGCAGGCAAGATAACTACCCATTTTTGTGAGGTGAAATCCCTTTTGTCAGTGGATCGCTGAACCTCATTTCCTGTTGAAAGGATGAAAGCTCATGCTCCTGATGAAACTTAAGGCAGTCAAAGTTTGAGTTTCAGTTACAAAGAAAGTAATTACACATGCAAATATGTCAATTACTTATGGAAATTATAGGTTACATGACTACCTGTTCATTTGCATGCACAATTACCCAAACTGAATAGGAAACCATGACAAATTTAATGACTGAACTTGGTGTGCAATCAGGCATTCAGCTATCTCACACCTAATTGGGCACACCTTATTTTGAAAATTCTTTTCCTAATTTTCTGCTTAACTAACATTTTGGGTTAAGGTTCCAAAATAATTCTTTCTTAGCTATAAAATTGAACAAAGGGAAATCACATCTGTTCACAAAGAACATACACAACAGTACTGCCTATAAGCTTCCCTCCCACCCCCATTTCATCCTTGTCTGAAAACTACACAAGGTCCCACTAGGCCATAATGATGGCGTTGTCAATAATCAGTTTACGGTCTCCATTCCACAGCAATCTATTAAACTTTTGAGAAGACTTCAACACCAATAGCATCAACATTCAGAGGTTATGACTGACTTTTCTTTAAGTCTTGGGACCAATATATGTACAACTATATATAAATAGTGCTTATCCAGCATGAAGTTATCCTTTTAACTAGGTAGGCCTTTAGTTCTCTGGGGACCAGATTTTTGGTGACAGGCAAACACAGATATTTGTGGATTTCTTATTTATGTGCAAAAATGTCAGCTGGGTAATCACAAATCAGGTGTCTGCGCACATGTATACTCATATTGAGTGGCTGTGCACTTAGGCAAACAACTGATGTAAGTATACAGATGTACTTCTAAGTCAGAGATGGGCTAATACTTGGGGTGCAGTACTACCTCCCACATTCAGGTTAGTCAGAGCTAAACTGGCTGAATATAGCTGAAGAAGGATCTCATGATAAACCATGAAAAGTTTTCAGGAGAAATTCAGTCCATAAATGTAAAATAAATCCCATTAAGAGAAGTAATTGTAATTCTATATGTACAGCAGCAGGCTTTCAATAAGATTTTATGACTCAGAAATAAGACTTTGGAGATATAGTGAACAATTCTTTGAAAATGTTAGCTCGGTACTCAACAACAGTCACAAAAACTATTAGAATATGTCAAAATATTAGGAAAGGGAAACTCTAACAGAGTACCATGGCAGCTTGACCAGCGGAGACCAATGTTTGCCATTCTTACACTGAGGCAGAGCACGTGCCTTTCAGTAGGCAACACTACTGATTTCCTTTCAGGTACCTAAAAATGGGTTGCACAAAAGCTGTGTTGGGAGACATCTAAACCAATCATTCAGAAACACAGATAGAAGGAAGGAGAGAAGAATTTGGACACTTTACCTAGTGTTGCACCTCTTGCCATTAGGGAAATTGTCTTCTCCTGAAGCTGCCATATTTCTTTCAGGTTTGCATTGCTGCTCAGGCTCCTCCACTCCTTTTGTCCAACAGCACAATATACTAAGACCTCTCTCACAAACTGTGGTAAACAATTTGACTACCAAGGTGTCCAGGGAGGAAACTTCCAGCAAGAGAGGAGCAGGAAGAGGTATCTTCATTCCCTTCCACTGGAGATGATACACCTCTACTAATTCACTTTTCATGAACTTAAATGAAACTAGGCTGCACCTGTGTTACAGTTCAGCTTCCCAGTTCTAATATAGCTCGGTGAAATTAACCCTAAAGAAATACATAAGGACTTTTCTCCTTAGAATATGTTTTGTTTCAGATTCTGTAACTCAGCCCCCAAGGTGACTGTATCTGTGGTTTTCTTTTATGAGATTTTTAACTTATTTGAGAAAAATAATTGGAAACTTTTGCCTTTTATCAGATGTTTGATTTAGTACCACATGTGAGTCTTATTATAAAATTAGTCTCTTATAAACCAGTAGAGAACACATTAAATGGATTAAGAACTCACTAATTGGCAGATGCCCAAATGCAGCTGTCAATGGAGAGTCATACTGAAGTGGGGAATATTCTAACAGGATGATCCCTTTGCAGGGATTAATTCAATAATGTTTTATTAATGCTCTCAAATAATACACAATATCACTGCTGGTAAAATGTGTGGATGACACATAAATTGCTGGAATAGCAGATAATAACGACAAAGACATCCAACTTGTCAGTTTGGGCCCACTCAAACAAATGATCTTTTTAAATGCCAAGTATCTGTAGACCAAAACATCTGGACCATGCCTGTGAAATTAAATACTGCATATGGAACAGGGACTCGGTGAGAACCATGAAGGATGAGTAACTGAGCAAGAGCTTCCAGAGTAATGATGAGGTGAAAGGGGTACTAATGAAGTCACTGTAAGTATGTAAACAGTGGAGCAGAGGTTGGGGGTGAGAGTGTACTTCTGGATGTGACACTGGTGAGGCCAGCATCCAAATACTTGTGGAGAAATTTCCAGTTGTCACTATCTGCACACACAAGCAGCAACCTTGCTCGCTGCCTGTTGTTCTTCACATCCCATTCTGCCTTTGTGTAACGTCCACTGGATAAAACACATGAGTTGTTTCAGGAGCAGGGCAGTTCTGTAACCACTGGGCAGCACAGTATTACCATGCTTGCAGCCCCTTCCCCTCTGCCCCTGTTCCTTCACGGTTGGTATCAGTGCTGCTCAGTGCCCCATCCCCAGGTCAGAGCGGCAGCAAGTGCCCCTCTGAGTCACACCCCGTATCCATGCTTCCCTACAGCCTGTTGTGCTGTACTAAACAGAGAAGGGAAATGTGTCAGACCTCAGTCTCCTCATTATTAGGGACAGTTGTTGCAAATACCCTGTTATACAAAGAGTGGGCAGGGAAACCTGTTGAATTTTTATGGGCTAAGACCTGCTTGGTTTTTTGGAAGAAAGAGTGCAGATCACTCCCATCAGCAGACGGCCTGTGGATCCTGAGTAGGTGGAATGAAAATCATGATTTAATCACCCTCCCTAGAGGATGTGCTCAGTCTCTTAACCTTTTCATGGCAGTACAGTGAGGCCAAAAGTACACTGCATTTTGTCAACAGAACTTGCCTTGCCGATTACATGACAATTCCAAAAACATTCATTATTCTAACCAAAATGCATGTAAGTATTTACCTCACCAGTGGGGCCTGATGTATGGCTGCATGTTCCTAGAGTTTTGGGTAGACATAAATTGTTAAATATACATGTTTTCAGTAAGATAAATCTTTTCAAACACACCACACTATTGATGTTCTTAAAAGAAATAAGTTTACATAGTTCACATACATTTACACAGTAAAATAATAAGGTAAGAGTTTATTATAAATCTTCAAATAAGCTTTCTAACAATGACAAAGTTACAACCACAATGTTTCTCTTTGCTTACTACAAACAAGATAAATGGCATTGTACAGATTTCTGCTATGAAGAAAAATTTCCCCTCCCTCAACATGGTATTGTCCTCATATTACCTAGCTGAAGTAAGCATACATAAACTACTATGGTTAATTAAGAATATAATAAGTTATTAAATATACATCTACTGTTTAATATCCCTGGAGTCACTTCCTGCTGAAGACTAGCCTTGAAAGTTTCTTAGAACATACAGGAATGTCTTATGAGGTTATTTATGTTAAAACTTCCCAATTAAGTAGTTTGGAGTGCTTAGACTAACATTTCAGACTCATGTATAAATACATCAAAAGACAAATTAAACTTGTTACTTTACTAACAGGAAACATGGCCCTTTCTTCCACTGAATTAAAATAAAATATAATTCTCCCATATTCCTAAGGTCCAAATCCTGTCTAGAAAACTTCTTTCTGTTACTTAACCAAAAGTATACCTGCTTTCTGCTTGTATACATATCACTTAGAAGAGTCTTAGTACTTAGGAACTAGATGATCTTTAAGATCCTTTTCAACCCAAAACCATTCTATGATATCTTCACAAATATTATAATATCAAATTTTGACAAATACAATAATGTGGCCAATACTAATATCCTCCCTCATATGCTTGGATCTGACAGGAAGATTACTTTGGGTCATCCCCCTATCAAAAAAAATTCTGATTCCTAACCAGCCCATGTGTGAGAGCAGGCAGACACATGCCTCTGCACTAAGCAGACACTCGGGCCTATTCTCTTCCTAAAACAGGCAGGAGAAGAAAAGGACCTTCTCTGCCAAGCTGAAAGGGGGTCCTGCCTTCACATCCAAGAAGAGAGAGGAGTGCATGCAGTTTATGGTCACAAAAAAACTAAAGATATGTCAGCACACAAAATGTCTATCGTTCTTTAAAATGCATGTTTTGAGTTGTCCTCTATAGCCTCCCAGTTCTTCAAGGAGCTCAATATCATTCAAGCTGGAGACTCAAGCTATAGTCTGCTCTTATCCCAGATCCATTTTGGAGAGACAATACCAGAGGCCTTAGGCTGAAGAGAATAACTTTAATCTCATGGGGGTTGGGGAACATAATGCAGAGCCTCTCAAAGGAGAGTCTGAAGCTGCAGTCTGAAGCCACAAAATCATCTGAAGCTGTGCTGTTATTATAAATTCTTCCTCCTCTTATATTTCACGGTTGCATTTTTATGAATAATGTGTTCAGCCCTCTAGCATGAAACCAAGATAGTTCCTAAATACACCAAGTTTGCTCCCTGTAATCCCAGAGGAAAACTATGATTAATATACAATGTCTCTATGCAAGACTTTAAACACAGTAAGAGTACAGCTAATTAATGTCTTTTAGAGATGCCAGCCATCCTATATCATTGGTAAATACAAGTCCAGGAGATCAGACTGCAGCAAAACCTATCAGTGAGGTGCAATAGATTGCTATGATTAACAGTCTCTAATGGATTCCCATGGAAGGAATGATTGATTTCCAATAAAAAAAAGTCTTGGATTCACAATAGGGAAGCTACCACCTGCTTCTGTTTAAGAAGGCAGCTCTGAAATTTATAAACTAGTTTGTGTACAGCATTTTCTTTTCCTGCTGTGAATTCTTTAAATTACCTTTTAACCACTACTGACACCATTTATTTTTTGTTCATTAGACTTAGGTGGCCCTACTACAGAATTCTCATAACAAACCAAGAAAATATTGTTCAAACATGTATAGTAATCATTGTTGCCATCCGCCTTTCCACGGAAATGTGGCAGGAGATAATGGTACAACATGCACTCAGAAGTATGGACAGTTGCATGGCTGGAGCCAGAAGAAGGTAGTATACCAATGTACTTGAGAGTAAGAGCTATTTGGTTCGTTACAAGCTCAGGCAGTTCATGAAAAGACAGAGAGGAGGATTTCTTAAATTGCTAGGAGGAACGAGCTGCCATTCTGAAATAAACTCAGACCTCAGAGGGTCCTGCTTCCTAATGAAATAATACTGTCTGGCCACACTTGGTTTCCAGGCTCCCAAATCTTCTGATGCTGCTCTCAGTCATTCTGAAAAATAGCCAAATTCAGACACATTGGCAATATACAAGTTTTGGCAATATACAGCCTGTCTCTTTTGGGGGAGTGTCATACACATCTTGGCCCATTTCCGGACTCCAGTGTCTGACTGCACAGCTAGCAATGGCTCTGCTTGCTTTCAACACCCCATGCAACAGGTGGATATGTGTTTACAGATGTATCAAATGAGAGCAGCGTTCAGCATTAGATAGAGTAAAACTCCAGCTTACACACCAAGATAACTATCCTAATACTTAAAATGCTATGCTGTCATCTCTTCTCTCGCTTCCCTTTTGGTCTGTTACCTCCTTTAAAACCTGAACAAGGATAGTTGCCCTTTTAATTTACAGAGCAAGTGAGTACCAAAATAATTTTCTGCTGACCAGTTGTCGTGGTTTAACCTTATCTGGCAATTAAGTACCACATAGTTGTTCGCTCACGTCCCCCACTCTCCCAGTGCAGGAGAATCAGAGGAAAAGACAAGGAAAGTTCATAAAGTTGAGATAAGAACTATTTAATAATATAAACGAAAATTATAGTGATACTACTACTAACAATACTACTACTAAGTAATTAAAATAATAGAAAATAGAACATATGACACAGTAGCTCACCACCCACTGACCGACACACAGCCAAGTCCCAGAGCAGTGAGCAGTCCCTGCCTGAGAGCCCCGGAGCAGGGAGAAAACCAGCCAACCCCCCAACCCACTAACAAATGAACCAGCCCTACCTCTAACAATCGTACCAGGAGCTAAAGAATGAAATAAAGTCCCAGCTATCAAGCTAGCCCAAAGCCTTAATGATCCCCCCAGGACACTTCCCACCTCAGAACTGCACATGTGCCCTGAACCTGAGGTACCACGGAATGAAACAAGTCTCTCGGCCACTCTGGGTCAGCTGGCAGCACTGTAAAGTAAAGGAGCTCATTCCTGCCTGAAACCAGCACAGTGTGAGTCAATGTCAGTAGTCAAACTCACAAAGCCATTGGTCAGAACAGAGGTCTAGGTTATTGGTATCACCCCACCAATTACAGTAACTGCAATCCCAAGTGCATAAGTACTGCCCATTCTGAAGATTTTCTGCACTTTATGAAAAATAAAGAGTAATTCAGAATTTAAACATGTGGTAAATTCCAACTGCACCACTTAAAACAGCTTTGGATCTCTGGATTGTGATACTCCCTTAGCAAAAGGGACTGGGAGACCTTATAGTAAAGCCTCGAGGAGGAAGGCTTTGAGCCTCCATTGCTGCTAGAATGGAGACTGGTTTTTTCAAGGAAGAGTTTTGTTGACTGCAGGACAGTCCTCCAGATTTATAGGCAGTGAGTCCTTAGATCTGGCACAGGACCCTATGAATTTTTGGGTTTTTTATTTTTAAAGAAAGAAGAAAAACTTCCAACAGTAGTATGCATCCATCCCAAAAGCTTGTTTAATGTTTAGTGTGCACCAAATGTGGTAAGAGGCTCGTTTTGTTATGATCCACTTCAGTGTCTTTTATTGAAACCTCACCATGCACTTCTGTTCTGGAAGCCTGAGCCTACATTCCTCACACATCTGAGGACCTCAGTATTCACCATAACAAAGATTGACTTGGAAGGGCTTTATGTCATAACACAACACGTTCCTTTTGCTCTGCCTCTGGAAAGAGTAGGCTGGGAACATTTGAGTACTTACAGCATGTCAACATGCCTTCTGTGAAGGAGGGTGCAGTTGTGCATACAAAGGTGCCTCTTCGAAGATGAAGGTCCTGATTAAATGTATTATATTAAGCAAACATTTTTCTTTGGAGACATTTTCATGACAAATAAAAGGTGTGAAAGGGCTTTCTTCTGTTGTTTAATAATTTGTAAAGGAAACATTCTCTTCTCCTCTATGCTGTCTCTGTGCAGCATGTATACTGTTTCACCTTCCTATTATGCCTCCCTTGACCGTCATACCAACAGTTTCCCCCAGCTAAGATTTCTGCTTTAGGATGTGACGAGTAGTGCCTTAGAAGTGATTCTTTCTCTTTATTCATTAGGGTGTGTAGAGCTAGCTCATACGTAGCTGATATTTGGTCAAATGAATCCCACCCATTTTTGACTCAAATGATAATCATAACCTATATTTACAGTACATTCTCCTTCATCTAGGTATCCTATAGCTGTACCTTTGCATCAAAAGATCACAACATGACAGCAAGTAGTTCCCTTCAGATTAACGATGCAAAAGATAACGTTGCATCATAAATTATATGCAAAACCCAGATGGAGTATCTGCAAAGCACTGTGGTGTGTTTAATTTGGATGAAGAAGGAGCGATGAGCAATTTAAGTGTCATCGTTAAGAAACAATGACCTATTATAGATGCAGGCAAAGAGGAAGCAAAAAGAATGATTTTCAGCTTGGGAAAAATTATATAGATAGTTGAAGGTGTAGGTATAATTGTAAGTATAGCTATAACTAGACTTTGGGAAGCTGTTCTTCACCGCTGATAGGAAAAACATTCAGGTAATAAACATATGGCAGAAGGCCAGATGATTTTGTCTTGAAAACAGAAACAATGCTGAAAATTACATATGTTGTGTACCTGGATACAATTCTATTGCGGCTGTGTTCAACCGCTGGGAACTACACAGTCCAGTTCCTCTGAACCTAAGCAGTAGCTGCCCACTGTTCCTAGTGCCGCCCTTAAGACACCCCACTATGCGCACCTCTCCTGTCTGACACCATTCTTAGGCAGTCTCATTTCCATAACGCAGATTTTAAGGACCAGGAGTTATTTAGATGCATTTTTATCAGTCCTAGCCCTTTGAATTGTAAAGATGTGGTTTTGAAGGAACTACATGATGATAAAGTAATTAATATTTTTTTTATAGTCATATTTATCTTCTGCAGACATGTTACACTCAAGAAGAAAAAAAAGGATCTGTCTGGATAACAAAGCCTGTCTTTAACACCTTTGTAGGTCTTAAACCTGGTTGAAGTCTGTGTGCCAGAGAGTTTTTCCAGCTGATTTGCCCTAGCACTATTGTTTTAGAAAATACACCTACCTCTCTGAAAAAGAAGCCACATTTCTTCAATTTTTATGCAATGTACTCCATGAGGGAGGAAGCAGAGCCAGGATACATCTCTACTTATTTCCCTTCCTTACCTTCCCTTTTCTTCAATGTGGACACAAGTCAACAGGCAATGTCCTTGCTCATAGACATTACCTGATTTCAAAAATAGGGGAAAAATCATTCATTTTCCTTAGTTAGACCATCACCTAGTTCTACACATAGTGGGATACAGACATCTAAATTTTGAAAAGTGCGGCATAGATGTTCACATGCGAGTTAGTCACTTGGGTCCCTTGACAGAGAGCGATATGCTCCACATTGCACAGCTCATCTCCTAGGTGAGATGACCCTAACTTTTCTTCTTCATGGATCAGAGCAGGGATCTAGGTGATTGCTAACCTCACACATAGATTTCTGAAGTCGAGTAAGATGAGTTCTCCACATCACTCAACTAATAGCAAGCCCCTGGAGCATAACGGTCTTTGAAGAATCACAAAAGATGGGCAAATCTCAAATACTCTGCAGTGTTGAACCTATATAAACCTGTAGCTAGTGAGCTATTTTTAGTGAAAGTAGGAGAAGGCATACTGGGCCAGACTAAATTCCTGACAGTGGACAGTAGCCAATGACCATGAAGGATATGAGAACACTGCAAGCAGGACCTGATGCTCCCCTGGCAAACTGTCAGAATACTTGTTTCAAGATCTCCCTGAGCCAGTAGCAAATTTCTGCATTTAATAACCCTGGATAAATAATTCTTTTATGAATATGGGTTTGGAAGTCATATATACTTTCAGCATCTATGGTTTCCTGTGGCAATGATACAACGATTTTAATTAGCAGTTGCATGAAGACTCACCTTCTCTTGTGCATCCTGAATGTGCAGTCTGACCACTTTCTGTGCTGACTCTTTGCTCTTGAATGAAGAAAAAGAAGGCTATTCAGTTTCTGCAAGACACATGAGTTTGTAGCCTTTCATCATCCCTCAAACTTCACTGGCTACTTTGGGGGCTGAACTGTCATAGCACATTTACTTATGTGCAGATACCATTACATCATCTTTCTTACCACTCTTTAATTTTTAATTTTATTATAGCCTCTCTGTGCAAGCTAGCTCGGAACTGTACTTCATAGATTGACTGCAAATGGCAGTCAACAACACTGCAAAGGCAATATAAGGTTTTTTTTCTAAATAACACAGTAACATTTGGTGTGCTCTCTGCTAAAGTAAATTGATTTTCAGTTGATACGTGATCATAAAGGAAAGGAAACTCTTACATGCTGGAATAACACTTGGAGCATGGCAGTATTTATCCCAATGCTTTCTTTCCTTGCCATCACCATCTGGTCTGGACCTTAACTTATTCCTCTCTCTTACATTCCCTCTCTCTCTAGTGTGGTAATTTTTGCTTCCTTGATATACACGAGTTCCTTTTCTATCATAGTACCAAGAAATGTGCTTTCATATGCGGTTAATACATTAGGAAGTGCTTCTGACATAGTATGTCTGATAATTGTAGAATTTTGAAAGGAAAGATGCAAACCCACCTTGTTTATCTAATGTATTTCTCAGAAGAATCTCTCTTTGGCTGTGTTCAGGTGAGAGTGGATAAGGCAGAAACTTTGGGATAAATGAAGAGGAAGGAAAAAAAATAAAAGAACTCTGAATGGATGAATATGCTTCTGAATGACTGGAGGCATACACTAATCAAATCATGACCTTTCTGAAAGTCACCTACAGCAAACTACAGAAGCTGATAAAAACAAAAAATAAAAAAGAAAATTTTGTTCCTCAGAACAATATATGGATAGTGAAATTATATTTGTCTCAAATTATAATGAAGTGTAACAATTTAACAAAATAAAATGCCTAAATTGAAGCAAAAATATTTTGTCCTATATTTACTGACATATCATCAAATTAAAAATTTAACCAAAATAAATGTATTTAAACTGTTTAAAAATTTACTTTGAAAATGTAGATGAGATGATTGAAATGTTTCACAGTTTCAACTTTGCTATATCCAAAATCTTCAGCAGGACAGATCTTTGAACAAATTCTAGCCAGTCTCACCCAGGCTAACAGAGAGAGCAAAGCTTCATGATGGAAAAAATTCAAAGGCTTGAAACAGAGCACTCCCTCCTTGCTTCATCCCACAGGCCCAATTTCTGATGGTCTCTGATGCTGAGCTACGGTGAGGACAGGGTGACATTAATCATCTGTGCTCTGGAATTATGGACCTCACTAGCAGTGGATGTTATGGAGGTAATAAAGCTGAGGGATGAGTGGCTTAAATTTATAGAGCAGGTGCAAGCATTAACTAAACTTTTCAGAAGACTAATCTTACATTTAGGACAGGAGTTAATGATCTGATTATTTTTGTAGTTCAGTAAATCAGCAAGTAAGTGACTTATAGCATCCTCTTATTCTCTTTAATCTTATTTGAGTGAATCAGTGAAAGGAACTGGTATATATTTGCTATCTATAACTTATTTTGACACCAGTCAAGCACTAGAGCGACTTCAGTCTAAGAACTTTCTCTGTGAGAAATTGTGGTAGTTTGGCATTTGAGTTTATTCTGACACAGAACCAAACATGACCTGAGAATAAAACATGGCCTGAGACTTCCTTCAAAAACTGCTATTATGTTAATAATTAAGACTCATAATGTCACTTTAACATTAGTAATCACAATAGTGGGTTTGATTTTTTTTTTAAAGAAAGAAATTACTTTAACCATTTCAGTTATATGTTATAAGCTGTCACAAAATCAATTTTAAAATCAAAACCATTTTGAGAAGGAAAATCAAAGACAAGTCATTTTAATCAAAATGCTCTTGCAAATAAAGACTGCAAATTGGAACATTAAAATCAATACCAGTAATGCTACAAGCCTCTGCTAGTTTTCCTCACAAAATAAAAAGTCCCTTTGGGAAACTCTTTCAGCTAGCAAAAGCTGACAGTTTTATTCTCTACCTACCCAAAATTAGTTCTCTGGCGGCACCAATATTTTTTTCCCAAGGGTGCAGTAGCTTTGTGCAGTGAGGCTATGTGACAAAAATCCCACAGAAACTAAAATCCATACAGAGTAGCATTTAAAAAGAAGAGGTTCATGTATCTCAAATTCAAAACAAAATCTGCGCTGTATCTGGCCTCTGTGTCCCCTCATTATTCAGTGACTCCAGCCCATAACACAAACTCACTTCTGCAATCTGAAAACCACAAATGTCACCCTGCAAACAAGCAGTGGTGAAAGGCAGCAGGCAGGTGCCTCTTCATTATGTGGCATTCAACAAATTCACAAATTCCCCTGATAGGCATTTGTAATAGATGAATTCTTATCTATCTGAGCTTAAAAATGTTTTAAAAAAAAAAAAGAACAAAACAAACCAGTAGTCATCTTATTACTGCATATTTTTTGTACAAGGGAAAATAACGAGAAGGTAAAACTAATTATTTTCCAGGAGAAAATAAACCACGCTATTTGGGATTTATTGTCTCTTCAGAGGTCTAAATTGCTGTCATCTTGGGCTTTATATTGCACTGATAAGGTGCTTCTAGGAAGGGGAGACTAGGCAGAAAATTGGCATCATTATGCATTTCTGAGATGCTTATATTTAATCATTACAAACAGCCGATCTTTGAATAATAAACTGGGAGGAATCAAACAGTCAAAAATAAATGTCTGCAGCTGCAAGGTTATGAAAACATCATTTGATTAATTACTTTGGAATGGAAAAAAGGACTCATCTCCCCACCTTTCCCGAAAAGAATCCATATCACAAAAACCAACTCAGCATCAATAAAATTAGAAGACACAGAACTGGCAATAGGTGAAGACTAAAGAAATTCCTACATAGCAGATTCATCTGCTTTCTTTCATAACACAGGGAAACAACCAGATATATTTAAATGCACTTAGCTTTAGAGATCTTAGAGAAGAAGCAATGGCAGGAGGTCACATTCCCACTTGCCCTGAAAACCTCCGTAAGATCCTCCATAGAAACAAGTGATGGAAGATGTTACTCACAGGAATTATGACTTGAGGTCAGTCTCAGTTAATGTCTGAATTTTAATTAATCCACACTGCACTGCAGCTGCCTCTGCATTTCACTGAAGCCTTATAATGAGGCAGTTTTCTCATAGTGAGAAATTAATAGTAGGCTAAAACCACATTCAGCTGATTTACATCTATTACTAGCAGATACATTCATTTTCCCCTTTCTTCAGTTCTGGAGCTTGAAGACCATCATACCCTAAGTGATTGCAAGGCATACCTCCTGAAGAGACTACATACCTGATGGGTGTCTTTGCAAGGCTTTTTCCAAACACACTCTTCAGTGCTGCATCTTTATTTCATAATCAAGTATAGTCTATAATGTTTTTCAAACTACACTATATGTCAAATGTTTTTAGTGACACTATAATAACATAAAGAGCTATTATGGTTTAGCACACTTGGGCAGGTGTGCATCACCTCAAGGTACCACATAGGCTGAGATCCATGGCTAAAGGGTTTTTTAAAGAAGAAAGTCACCTTTATGAAGAATTAAGTCAAGAAAGATCAGTATAAGCTGTGGTATGCCATTTCCTTATTTCTTTTCTGGTTTATTTATTTGTTTCTGCAAACAAGATGCTTTATTCTATTTGAGGTCTTTGCTATATGAACATTAAAAGGATCTAATAATAATGTAAAGCCTCAATAGCAAAATTTTCCAATTTACAGTATGATGCACAGTTGTACCTCATACTTTATTCTGAACAATTTAAGATTTCAAGATATTTTCTTGATGGTTTTTGGTAGCTTAATCTGAACTGTAAAAGTTTATATGCATAAAGATAAAAGAATTGTAAAGCCTTTTTTTGTTGACAACACAATGTTGTCATTGTGTTAATTTAGAAACTAATTTAAAGTTCTGTATTTCATGTTCAAATTGTATAAATTTTCAGTTTATACATCAAACTAAAAGCATATTTTTTTCTCATTAAGGTCAGCATTTCGACAGCTTCTTCATCAGGGTTAGCCTTTATGCAGTGATTCTAGGAACTGGATATTTTAAGATCAGTCTGATACTCACTTCACTGCTTCATGAGGAAGAAATTATGTCAATTTTTAAAAAATGCATTTATTTCCAGAGATTGAAATAAAAATACTGCTGTCAAATAATATGATTGTTTCCTCTGGCACTACCACTGCTGGAAATGAAATTTAAACATTTCATTAATATTTTTTCATTAATAATTTTTCTTCTGTAAATTTGGGAAGAGGCATGGTGTTAAGTTTTTCACAAAAGACAAAAGTTAGAAAGTTGTAGCCCTGTATAGAAGAAAGCAATAATGTAAAAAAAAAAAAAAAAAAAAAAAGAATCTCAGTAACATACTTTTGCTACACATCCACTTTCTCAGCTGCTAATCTCCAGAGTTTTCAACAGTTAAGTTGATGGATGAAGGGAAGAAAGATTTTTTGACAGCCTGGTAATCTATCCAGAGGGGAAGGGACACTGTCAGTCAGGGTTCAGGTACCGGAAGGGCTTTTGACCAGCCAACCATCTGTGCATGTCTACAAGGCCAACTGCTATTTTTCCCCACCACTCAGCTCATGAGAATGAAGCCAGCACTGTCAAGACACACACAGACAATGAGACAAAATACTTCATTTTCTACAGTCATAGAGAACTCCCAGCTTTCTGAATACTTACCATGTTTATATTAAGCTCAACAGACACTTAACCGTGTTGTGTAAACACGACCCGTACTATAGAAATTAATAGCACCGCTCCCAATTTCACTATCCACTCCATATCCTACACCATTGCAGGGCTATTGTAGGCTGCACCAAAGTTGTGGTAGAATGATAGGTAATTAATTCCCCGGACAAGTCTCCCATACTTCTGCACATCCTGCTGACCGTGCCTCCACACCGGTGGGAGTTACATTGACACTTCTTTTGGCTAGAAGTCATGCATGACCTCCAATCCATCCAGAAACACTGGTGCCTGACAGCAAGAGCCCACTCTGCTTGCCACCAGGGAGTGAAAAGCATTGCTTTTCTCTGCCCACGAACCTAATTTTATGGTACTACGCATCTAAGCTGTCTGTGTAGTCCTAGCGTAGGTCCTCATAGCATCTCGGTTCCCTCAGACCAAACACAAGGTTGGTACTCCTCATCCTCCAGCCCACAGCCTAGTCTCTGGTGGGAACTAAAGGTGATGGAGTCGCACATGAGGTGCTGGCCAGCTGCTCCAGCCAGCTCTCACATCAGGGCTAAGCAACCTGGGCATGTCACACCATGCTGCCACATGTCAACACAGGTGCAAGCAGAGAGCTGTACTGATAGATACCTTGTTAGAGTTGTAATGACAAAATGCACCCTTGTGCAGCAATGGCTTGTATATGCTCTGTACAACAATGCAGTGCCTGGGAGTGGGAGGACTACGGTCCCACGTAGATGAGAAACCATCAGTATTTTTTTCAACGTGATAATTGGGAAATCTGTGCTGCTTCTTGGGATGTTACACCTCGTAGAACTGGTATAAGGAATGCATCTGAATATACCATTGAGATTAAGTGTGAAACAGAAAGCTCCTGTAGCCTATTTTTTTAATATATTATTATTATTGATTATTATGATTATTATTATTATTGATTATTGTTGTTGTTGTTTGTGTAAAGTTAAGATATGGAAAATGCACAGAAAACGTGAACAAGTGTCCTTGTGCGTAAAGTAAGAAATACTACAGAAAGAACATTGGAGAAGCACATAAAAACACGACTACCATTTCGTGGGTCTCTCCATCTCAAGAAAAATAACATCTAGGATGAACTACGGTCATTCTGCAAGCACCACTCCAGCGTCACATAGCCTGTTCTGTCCTACCCTGGTTACACTCTACTGCGAACAGCAACATTTCCCTGAAGAAAGGGGCATCTCTGTGAGGAGCTAATATCACTTCTCTCTGATGTGGCATCAAAAGAAAAGTCAGTGAACACGAGATGATGCCAGGGAGTGCAGTACAAAAGAAGTCAAGAGGCAGGAGAGTAGGAAAGATCTTTGAGGGGAAAATGAGCTTTTCTTGTGCTGCATCGCTGCATGATCTTCATCTGTGAGGACATTCACGACCTGCAGACTTCCAAGAACTGACAGCTCACAACAGTATTGTAAACATGGAATATGTTAGCGCTCTAAAATTTACTGTTGAGCAGAAAGAGACATTCACTGTTACCAGGAAAAGAAAAAAAATACTTGCACGCTGATACACTACTCAGTCATTTCTCATTTTTCTTTCAAAACCTTGATAAAAATCAAGTACAGTTCATCCAATTAAAATGTCCCCCATACGTATGTTAGCACAAGCAAGCCAGACAAACACTCCCGTGTACAAACACAAAAATATATATGCATTTTAATTTTCATTTGGTCATATTTTATTTAACAGAATGTCATTCTTCCTCAGTAACCAACAATGATTTAAAGTAGTAGTACTTTCCAAAGCAGCCCATTGATCACAGAGAACTGATGATATTTAAATATACAATATAAAGAGTGACATGTTTCACAAAGTTGCTTAATCTTCAGATTTTAGCGTGGAACACAACAGACCAAAAGTAACCATTTTACTAGGTCCAAGAATAAAATTCAAACTGACAACAAGTTGTGAAAAGAGAATACTTATTCAAACAATACACAGAGAGAACATGATTGATAGACTTGTCCTGGCTTTACAAATCTCAGACCCCCTGAGTCCTAACAGTACTAAACTGAGAAACAAACAATTTTTATCCTGAGGATACAAGCACTGATTGCAAATTACTCCTGTAATTTAATTTCTGAATTTTTTTATATGGTGCTATAGTATTTTCCATAAGGCTCCACAGTAGATTGTTGCATGCGAAAAAATTATTCAGTGGTTACTGCTACGCAAGTACTACAGATCATGAGAGCCTTAAGGCACGGATAGCCAGCCAATCTAGCAATTTTTGATGTCCCCACGACTAGCTGTGAATCATTATTCTCATAACAGAGTTGTATTAATAGAATATGTGAGTACTTTCACATTTGCATGAGTGCAGAATCAACAGAGTTAGCGTGAGCTGTGCACAACCTTCACTGCAACAGGAGTGCTTCCATAATCTGCTGTTGATAAATGTTGGGGCAGTAGTCCCTACCTGAAAAGTGACAATTAACAGTCAGGGAAAGGTAACATCTTACATCACAAGAGCTGTCTCAGACGATGGTCTGTCTACATCTCTGTGAACTCCTAGCCAGAGTCTTTTGTGTATTCCTCTATGATGAAGTCAGCTGCTGCTCTCATTTTCCATTTCACCCTGTTACCAGAGATTTGTATAAAGGAAATATTTAAAATAGTGGTCCTCAAGCACTAGTCTGCAGATTATCAGGGTGCTGGGTTTTTTTACAGTTTTCTCCAGTTATTCATAGAATAACGTACATACAGAAGACCCGATGTTGTTGAATGTGGGGGGTAGGAGAAGAAAGGATACAGAGCTGGGAAAAGACTTGTAGGACACATTTTACACAACAGTCCACAGGGCGAAAGAGCTAGAGAACCAAATGATTTTTAAAAAGACATTATTGTCAAGTTGAACACTAGTTAACTGCAAAACTATTTTTTTAATAAAAATTGTTCTTTTGTGTCAGGTATTCTAGATGTGCCCCTCTAGATATATTCATAGTTTTAGAATCACATTTTCTACTCTTTAATTCCTTCTGCCACTGATGCATGAAAGATGCACATGAACCTCAGGGAAAAACATATTTAAGGGAAAGTGATGATACATTAAGTCCCATCAAGAATACAATACAACCAAACCGTGAAACTCTCTAAGTTATCATAAGCTTAGGCATTACTTGTAACAATCACCAATTTAATATTTTTAGAGGTTAACTGTAATGCTTAAAGTTGTCAGTTTGCTTTAAATCATCTCCTCTCTGACTAATGGCTACGATGAACATCACCAGCAGAACAGTTTAGAGACACAGGACACAGATCACCAGCTACAGCTTGAAGGCTGCATAATTAGAACAAGACACCGAGGTGCACAAGGGAGATTCCCGCACCACTGACACTCACAGTCTTCTACACAGAGCAGGCGCTGATACTGATGTCAGGGCAAGACAGGCTGTAATCCAAGCAAGTGCTGAATTCTCCCACAAAATGATCTCTGCAGCAGGGACTTGCAGAATACAACCCTTTCTTCTCTTCCTACAGACAGGTTGGTGAACATCGGCTTTCAAGCTCTTGCATCCTACAGGATACCCACACCCCAAGAGCCACTGTGGACACAACAGCAGCAGAGGCAGCCCGAGCCCAGCATATACATTATGTTTAAATGTAGTGAAACCAAGTTTGTGCTGGAAAGAGAGAAAGATGTTCCCTCTCCTTTCTGATGATAGATGTGCAGTTGGAGTTGTAAGTCCTCTCTTACATCACAGAGCAATTAAAAGCCTCCCTTATCATTACATTAAAAAGATTATCAGTTCACTGCAACTCCCTGTTGTTTTCTCCATAGGCCTCCCACCTTTCTGTACGAGCATGCGGCTCCTTTCCTTCTCTCCCTGCATGACTTCTTCAGCCAGGCAGGACATGGCATTTCACATATTCCTTCAGGTACCCAGGTCTGAGTCAGCTCAGGGCCCATCTCTGGGTGAGGATCTGGTGGCACGCACTGATCCATTAGAACACGTCCACAGGCTCAGCTAGTGCTACGATTTCACGTCGTAACTCAAGGGTTTTCTAAAGATTTAGTAAACTCGACCATGGCCAGACAAGGTGGACCATGTGAGAAATGGGAATTCTGCTTGTAATGTAGATGGGGAAAATGAGATAGGCTGCTGATTCACTGCTTGGAAGTGCTTACACAAGTTCATTTACATAATTTTTACCATTCATATGGTTTTCCACTGCAGGCTTGTTTCTGTTTTTTATTTTAATTAGTGTGTTTCATCATCCATTATATTTTCCCTTGCTTTTTTCTCCCCTTAAATTTTTATTAACCAAGGGACTTGATTTGAGATGCTTGCCTTTAGGCACTGCTGTGTGTTGCCGATGATGCGACAGTCTCTTAAGGAATCACAGCAGCATTTCCATATCAAATACAAATCCTAATTAACGCCCGCCATTTATGTGCTGCAAACTGACAGGTATGCCAATTCTCTGGAAGTGAATTTGCCGCTAAATGCAGAAGGAAGCTTTGTCACACCTTTATCACAGAGGACTTCTTGTTGTAAGTGACTGATTCAGAAACAGCAGAGCTAGCTGACCGGAGTCCCCCTAGTCAAAATACTTTGGCAAAAATGCATGCCGTAAGGAAGCACCGGCATCTTCCTTTGAAGGTCTCTCTATTTTGCCTATGTGCAGTGCTTACCCTCCATTTGGATTCCACAGCGATACCATCAACTCAGATTTTGAACTCTGTGCAGAAACTTCTTTCTTTCTCTCCTTTTAAACTCCTGTCATGCGAGGCTGACTGCCTGTTATCAATCAAAGCAGTTTACACACAGCAAACACTGCAGAATGAATGACAAAGTAGTGGCAGCCTGTGTTTCAACTTCACCACTGCCCAGGTACCACAAGTTGTTATTTTTTAACAACAAAATCACTTCGCAAATTGTGCAATCCAACCCGGGGCAGGGGGGAGGGTGTCAATGTCATTTTGTGGCAACAGACCCATATGAAGGGAACAAATTAAGATCCCAAAGGCTGATAGGAAAAAATTCCCACACAACTGAAAGCTGCAATGTAGCCTGAAGGGTATGTCCAAGTCAACGTGCTGAACACAGACCCTTGGCCCAGGATCACTCAAGGTTATGAGACGATACAGATACGGGGTCCCATGTACACAGCTTGCACTTTCGTTTGTGGCACTTAAGCATGCCTCCAAATACAATGCCCACGTTCCTTGTACAGTTCCTGGGAAATAGGTACCTTTCAAGGCTCTCAAAAGGAGATCCTCCCTGCCCAAGTTCAGATTTCTTTACTGGGCAGCCCAGATCTCCTTCTGGCCATCTGCAGGGTACCACCTTTTTTCCATCAATTATACAGGCAAGAAAAGCATTTCATTTGGGTTTTACCATTTCCTCAGCAGGATTAGTAACATGTACATTCAGATTTAACTCCACAGGAGAGCGGATCTCCCCTGGTTCGTCATGTTAAAACATCTGGGTAGGTTTCTAAAGAAACTAGGCATGACTGAACCAACAACCAGACATCCTTCTCACACAAAATAGGGACACATTATCTTCTCTCCTGCAGTTCAAGCCAGAATGAGTGATCAAAGTGTCATTTTTGCCACATACAAACACAATGTGAATGTCTTCCTTTGAGATTTTAATGCCTCTAACTGGCTGTGTTTCTGGTTTTCTACCTGACAAATGGGATAACTCTTATTTTCTTGATTTCACAGTGTGCTTTGAACTTGGACAAAAGTACTATTCTTAGTGAAACAAATACATATTCATACGCTCCTTGCAAAATGCCTTTTTTCAGAAGGACATGATAAAGCTAGGCCCATGATTAAGTATTTTTCAGTATAATCATTTGAGACCTTTGCTCTTGCCTTTCACATTGATATTTATCTTCCAAATTTGTCCTGGCTCTCAATGCTGTCAATAATTCAGCAGGACAAATAAAGATTATTAAAAAGTAAGTGCCCCTCTCCTCCATTCTATTTTAATATTCTAAACAAAATCCTGAAGCCTGATTTTGGATTTTTCTCTCTTCTATGCTCTTCCAAACAGGACTTTTCCAAAAAACTTGATGAATCCATACACTAATAATAGAAACAATATAATAACAGGAACATGACCAAAGCTTACTGCAAAGTGTTTCCCAGGTAATTCTAAACTGTAGTTCTTATGATGCTTGGCAAAATTTTTAATTTCCCAAACAGAACAGGTAAATAATAAAAGGCATGAACAAAATACTGTCAGGCTACAATTTTGTCAGGTAATGTGCTCAGCCTTTGCTGTGACTGTGATTAAAGAATACAAAGAGCATTCCATGCAAGCTACTGAGCTAAAACAATTCTTTAAGAGAGACATTAATCTGCTCTTCCACATATCAGTGACCTCTTGAGGTCCCTTCTACTCCGTTTTTAATTCTGTGTTTAGTTTAGTATGTCTCTACAAATATCTTTTGTGACTAGGCACAGCATGTTTGCAGAGTGTAAAACATCTTTTTAAATACGCTGTACAGTAAATTTACATTTTTGTAAAGACATCTTAAAGCTATTTTACAACTAATAACTATTGGGAGCCTGTGTATTTGTTGGAGCTTAGTGGGACTGATTACCTGTCTTTACTGTAGACATCTCTGATTATAGGAGGAAAGCTTTGGGCATGGAAGTTTCCATAACTTTTCCATATGTTTTTAAACATTTGTTTCATGGATGAGACATCATATAAGGGGACATTTTTAGATCTTGCAAAAGGCCTGAAACTATCCATTTTTACACTTTTTTTTCCTCCCCACTTTTTTTTCCACTTAGTTGCTTGGATAAGTGTATCCAGTTTTTCCATTAAGTTCCTCATATTGCAGGGTATTTTTTTAATATGCATATCAGCCTGCGTAATTACAACAAGGTTTATTCTACCCAATATACAACAATGGTAAGAAATTAAGAGGAATTCCTCCCAAGCATCTGAATACTATTTTTTGCACTTCAATTCTTCTATAAAAATTAGACACCAATTCCTATGTTAACAAAGATTGGAAAAAAGATTTCAGTCCAAATTTAATCTATTAAAAATTGACCTACCTATAAAGATTTTCTACAAGAAGAAAGGGAAAGATGTAAACCCTTTATGTACCCTGATGTGTAAAAAAGAAATGCCTTCAAAGAATACTGAGAGCACATAAAGGATAATTCTTTTTCTTACCCATTTTCATGTTGTTACCCAGTGTTACAACTGCAGTTACCACTGCCAGAATTTGCTTCAGTGAAATAAAAGCTGCAGCCAAGAAGACCTGTAGCCCAACTCTTTAACAGTGAGGATCTTATTGAAAAAGTAGTTTTGTTCTTTGTGAAAGATGACGTCCCAGTTACACAAAATTATAATATATCCTACTTCCACTTTCTGGAAAGACTATATTAATACTCATTAACTTGATGCTGAAATCAGACATCAGAAAACATTACACAAATTACAGATAAGTGCATAAATAAATGAATTGCAAACAAAACAAATGTATAAGCTTCAGAACCGATTTTAAGCTTCACACAAGTAAGCAGATACACTTTCCTACAAAGATGCGCAAGAGGTATTTGCATTTTCTGACCAGACAGCTGGTGCACTCTAAAATCAGTGTTGTTCTGATTTACACCAAGGTTTGGCCGATGTACCCAAAAGCATCCATGAAGGTTTTGACCACTGTGTCACAGGTTGCATACATATGGAATACTGATTAAATTCTGAAGCCCTTACGAGGATGAAATTTCTACTGATGTTAAGAGTTTTATCTGATAAGGATTTAAAAAACAGATTGATGGCAATATACTATCCCACTAACCCTAAGTGTGGGCACATACAACATAGATTCAAACATGGCACTTATGCAAACCCTAAAGACACAACTCACTTATCCAGCATGATGTTACAAGTTTTGTGAAAAATAGGACTGAATAAAATAGTGTATAAGAATTCAGCAATCTTTCAAGTCTCTCAAACCACAGAAGTAGTATTACAACAGTTTCTGCTACCAAAAACTTGTAGGACAGACTGAAAAGACATTCAGGATCTGTATCTTTGTGCAATGAAAAATACAGAGGCATTTCACAGTACGTGTATCATGAAAACAGAATTAGGAGAGTGAAAGGCGATGACTTGTTCAGACAAGTTCCTGCGGTGCAATGGCATGTTGGGGCACACATTACTTATCAGTGCTGCTAATGAACTGCGAAGTAGGAAAGCTTTATCTATGTGCTGCCTGGGCTAATCAAGGGTGATGCTGGAAGAGACAGGCTCGTCTCAGCCCTGAGAAACACCGAACCTGCCAGCACAGGAGTTACTGCTAAGCTCTGAAACAACACGCTTCCAAAATTTCACTCACTTTCACCCTCTGAACTCATCTCATCACACTAAATTTTACAGCTGCAATCATCATGGGTGAGGAGGAGTGACTTACAACCAGTGACTTTGAAACCAGTTATCACTGAAGTGATGGAAGAAATTCTTTACACTCTGGTGTTTGGGAGGTGGGGTTGCTGAGAGCTATCTCCTCCACTGTGGTCAGTCTATTCTTAACTAATCTCTGCTCTGCCCGGACATGCTCTTACAGTACCTCTAACTACTCAGGTGTCTTGGTGGGCACCCTGTGTCTTCTCATTGTTGAGAGTTAAGTCCTAGTAAGAAATGACATTCTTGTCTCAGCACACAACAGGCTGCACGCACATCAGCTAGCACACAAAGATGACAACAGCCCCTGCGTTTCAGCTGATTTACCCAATCCCTAGCGAAACCTGTTGCCCTTTTGAGGTAAAATGTATTTCTCTATTATGGCACATGTTCAATATATACAGTTACACTACAACCAAAACAGAAGTGTCCTAAACACATAGGCTGAGATGTTTGACTACAACTTATTCATAATAAACCTTGCTTGAAGTGGGATGCTGTTGTTCTATGGAAAGTTTTACTATATTAATAATGACATTGTCTCACTATACAATCTATAATATATCTAAGTACATTGAATAGGTATGATTTCTTGTATAAACCTTCAATTAAACAGACTTGTCTAACAATGTCACCTTGTACGTTTGTCAGAGATTGGTAAAAATATATATATATATATATATATGTATCCAGTCTCCCGTTGCACAGGATTCAGTGATTAACTTGTAACCTCTGTGGCCAGGCTTTACTTTCAAATACCGGTTATTATACTGTATTTAGAGGACTATTTTCTTATTCCAAGGGAGAACAGAGTTCTGGAAAAATTTTTGTCGTGCACCCAAAATGCAAGAGAAGTAACTCCAATGTGTCCCACATTACAACACCCAGGTTAGTGTAACTAGCCAGGATACTTGCGAACTGTAAATGAAAATTTAAGGAAGAAACCTCACAGATCCATACAGCCAAATGACAGCGCTGTCAAAGAGTTGGTTCCAGCTCATCTGTTATCATTTTCACAATGCTACATGGGTTATGCTAAATCACAATCCTAAGACACAACATTATTTGGGGAATCAGTCCCCACAGTTAGGAAATATTCAACTGATTACAGCATCTCCAAGTTCTTATATTCCTTCTTTATCTTTGCATCCTACATGAGCATTGCAGAGAGAAAACAAAACAGCAGTCAATACGTGAGCTGCAATATGGCTTCCTATGAGAAGGCCAACATGTAATTGGCTTTGATAATTTTCTTTGTCCAGTATCTGTTCCTCTGTGTGTATGTGTGCGTGTGTGAGCACACACACGTTTTCTTCTCTTTTTTATGGTGCACTTCACTGACGTATTTAATAGTCACTCATTTCCATAGCATTTGTTTACCATAACTTACAAAGTCAAATTGGAGGATTATATTGTATTTACAAACAAGTTGGCACTTACAGAATAAATTATTGATTCCTCTTTATTTTTTATTTCATTTTCTTTTTTTTCTCATCTTCTTTTTTTACCCCAGGGCATCCAGAATTCAGGCAAAATAGTAAAACCTGCTGCCTGCTGCCATTATGCTACATTAACATGAGTAAATAGGATTCCAGCTGGTACACTCCTTCCCAGTGTTCTGCTTGTTGCTGAGAGGCAGTGCCTTCCACCTCAGTTTATGTCCGATGCTCAGAAACTGTTAGTCAAGTGAAAGCAAAGGTTGCATGTTTTCTTCCTCATTCTTATCCATGCGTTTCAGCACCCCAGGATCCACAACCGACTGAGACCTGCAGAGAGATAACATGTTCATTTGACATTTCAAGATCAAGACAAATGAGGGTAAACCTCAGCTTTCTTTTGTTTATTGTTATTTCTGCTAGGGCTTAAAAATAATGGTACAGCATTACCCAGGCCTCAGATGATTGCAAATGGTCAGAAAATACACCCACGGAGTGATTATGTGGCTTTAAAGGGCTGATTTGTGGATATAGGAGCAAAAGGTGGAATAAAGTGGATCCTTTTTTCTTCAGTGAAAGCAGGGTACAACCTCAGCACACAACACAGAGCAAACTAAGCTGCCATTTGTACCGACTTAAGCATTGACCTTCTCCACCAGAAGGTTATATGGCACCGGGCTGGGAAAGAAGGTATAGTCCAGCCACCCCCCTGGCTAATGGTACACTGCAATTACTGGCATGTGTTAGCTGGAAGCACAAGTTACTCCTCTTCTGAATAGCACTTAAACACAGCAGTGCGAGCTCCTAAGCCAACCATAGGGAATCCTGCCATGGCCAGCAGGATTCCTGGAGCAGTGGACACCTCTGTCAAACTCACTTATCAGCTCAACTAAACAGAGCAGAGAAGGATGGTAAGGGCAAATTCAGTGATGACTGACTGTAAAACTTCTCCAGATCCTCCGATTCAGCTCAGAAGCATAATAAAACTGGTACCCTGCAACCACTACGTGTGAAAAAGAGGAAACCCCAACCTACAGAAAAATCAAAATGCTCTATTAAAAACAACATTTGAAGTGTTAAGATGGGGTCTTACATCACCTATGTCAAAAAGCAGACACTTCTGAGGTACAGTAAAAGCAACCCTTGCTAGATGCTTCCTTTAGTGAGATGAAACTCATGCTAGAAATGCCTGTTCCTCTTGATTTCTGTAAAGGTTTGAGATGGCTAGAGCATATGCACATCTCTACAATGCAGGCATCTATTTTTGATCAAGGGAAGCACAGTGTGACTGCAGCATTTCTACCGTCCCAAACTGCCCATTTGGAAGGCTACAGCACAGAGAAAAACCTTTATGAATTCTGACCTCTCCTGTGATAAACATACAGAGCCAGTCCCCCATGCTTACAAACTGGCATCATCCACTGAAACCAATGAAAGAGGCTGATATCAGGAGACACTTTGGTCTTTCTCAAAAAAATCTAAAGAAAACCTTCAAAAACACACCAAAACAATCTGAATTAAAGCAAAGGTGAAAACTTTAATCTCAAGGCTATTTTCTAATAATACTTACCACATTCTCTTACTAATGCTAAAATCCAGAAAATTAGCTTTAAAAATCTGATGGTCTCTCCTGAGATAAACATAATTAAAAATTTTTAATTAAAACTGTGCAATAACCCTCCTCTAGAACATTGGTCAGTCCCTCAGGCAGAAAGCTAAACCACTGAATTAAAAATGCTTTTTTAAAATCTTCACAAGGTACCATGCCAATGCAAAGCTGATTGAAAACTCGCTGGTGGGAAGCTGTACTCCTGGAAAATTCAGTTCATCAAGATAAAAAATGTTGTGGAAGCATACTAATTTCAAAGGATTGACAGCTGAATGCAAGTACTAATAGGAGACTGAGCCTTTTCCTAGGCTGCCAATGTCTGAGCACCCAAAGTTTCCAGTTCTCAGCTGAGGAACTGAAGGGGAGCTAGAAAGGCTGCAAACATGGCTCCAAATTCCCAGTGAGGCAGTTTTGGCCACAAATTCCCAGGGCCACCAAACTCCCTGATGATGATAGGTGTGAAAATGCAACTGCACAAGCCTTGATCTGTGGCTTGTAAGCTCAGGAGATTAATTTTCTTGAAGAAGGAGACCATTTTCTTTCAGTTTTAAATCAACATTTACTCTCGTGTTTCATTCCGTTCAGCAGCAATTCAGGAATGAAGGCATGCAAAAGGAAAAACATTTGTGTAAGCCTATAGCACCTTCTATCCACACCTCCCAGATAACTTTACAGATGTTTCTGAATAAATTCTCACCAAACACAGTAGGACAGAGTGGTGCTACAAAGCCCCAGTGCAGAGCTGAGGAACCAAAGTCACACACAGATACTTTGCAAAGCTGATCGATGCAGACATCTGCCCTGCGGGTTTACATGGGAAGAGGACGTAGGTCTCCAGCTGGGTGCCTCGGCCATGGGAGCCACAGGTGGACACAGTCACCAGCTAAACGTGACTGCTGAGACAGCTGCAGTGGCACCACATGACATAGACACGTTCTCCCCAGAGGTCTGTGCTACAGGCGGGATAAATTCTTCCTTATCTCCACCACCCTCCCCATGACCAGCTTTTCTTTCAAGCAGAGACCATCCATTTCACCACAAGTTCAAGGAGATCTGGAGGAATGTCACTCGTTCATACAGGGACAAAATGAGTAACAAATGAATTCTCAGCAGGATTTTGGCTTAAGGATATTCTTTCAGAGCATTGAACTAATTTTAAAACGGCAAGCTAAATTAAACAAGGTAATTGTTGGACAAGCTAGATTGTTCACAAACTAGATGCTTGTGAATTTCGTTTTAAAATGTTAAGCACTTTTCATTGACGTACTGTCATGGGGTTTTGTATGCTAAAAACCTTCTGCACTAACATACCACACTGAGTGTGGTTTTAAACTGAGAGAAACAATCCATCATGTGCCAAATTCAAGTTAAATTTGAGCTTTAATGAAATAGAGTTTATCTGTTTTACCTTAACTTTTCTATTTCTGTTTTAACACAGTCTGTGCACTTAATACATCAAAGTCCTGCGACTTTCTGTCCATCTCACTACCACTCCCTTCTACCTGGTACTAGCACAGTAAGTACTTTTTACTTCCAGCAGCAGGGAAGGAGGATTCCAGCAGGTGCTGAAGGCACACTAACTGAAAAAAGAATGCAAAGACGTGAGGAAATTTCAACTCAGTATTATGTAGATACAAATTTTAACATGCTTATTTTCTGCAGTAGGTCTCCTACTGTGTCAGCTAACCTAGACTGAAAGAATGTCAATTTGAAGTTTACACTGAAATGTAATTCCATATGAAGGATTTTTCAAGCACAAGTTAAATGAGAATAAACTTAGGTAAGCATGAGAAAGCATTCTTTGAGAAAGAATGAAGAATCTGGTCAATCCATGATTTTCTGTTTAATAATGTGCTTGCCCAGGATAGTCTGGAAAAGTCTGCTCCAAAGAATCCCTTCTCTTCAAGACAGCTTCTCTATTGTCTCATAATTCTTATAGTACATGCAAATCATATAAATTTATTGCTCACTTTTCCCTTTCCCCTGGCTCTTTGCTTTCCCATTTGCTCCATTACTTGTGTTAATTGAATCTTTGTCACACGGCTTCAAGGACCTTTTTCAGCCTCTCCTTATCCTAGTTCATTCCCATCCAGTCTCTTGTTGTTTCTCACTTTCAACAGTTGTGCTGGTTAAACCACGACAATAGGGTAGGGTTTTTTTCCAGCACAAAATCTTTAAACTTTACTGCTTGTTTTCATTTTTATTCCTATGGCAATCACCTGTTGTCTCCTCTATTTCCCAGAGAGTATCTCCCTTTCAAACTGCACTGTTCTCCCCAATCCATACAACATTTTCCAGCCAAAATCATCTTCCTGGATGAGAAGTCTGAAAATATTTAATCCTGTTTGGTCTGCTTCCAGAGTCTCTCTCGTTTTGCATCAAACACCATCTCCTGAAACTGAATTCTCAGCTTAGCATATTCTAACTTAATTTTAATAATATATTACATATTGTTTCCTGCCCTGTTTATTCTCTTCTGATTCAATTCTAGGCCTACCACTTTTGAGCTGCACTCTGACTTTTGCTGCCCTGCTTAACCTTTTCTATCACCCTGCTGTAATCTTTCCGCTTTCTCTTCTACTCCCCTGGCAAGGTTGGACCAGGTTTACCCCTCCCAAGAGAATCACCTCACTGCTTCCATAGTTACTGGAAAGGTAATTAACCTCTCCCTATACTTTATTTTGAATGGTACAATGCAGCAAGCAATTATACGGTATCTTCTCAAAGACAAGAATATCAGAATGCCAGGATGATTACCAGACCCGAGCATAACAACTGGCACTGATTTTTGTCCTGGTTCTCCTCATTGCTTTTGCTCATGTTGTATGCAGTCACTGTGACTGACAGTTCAGCTGCTGTAAATGTCCTGGCACCTACAGGTTGGTGGATACCAGGCAACGGGGCTATGGGATGGAGGAAGGGAAGAGTTATCATCACCACCCAGCTGGATAATTGGCCCCAATTTATCCTCTGCACCAAAGCTCGCTCCAGCTAGCACCGTCTCTCTAATACTTACTGTAGACTGGGGTGGGATATCAGCTTATTCCAAACACAGTATTGTATACAATACCTACATGGGACCATGAAAATAATTACCTGTACTGAGCTCACAACTCACATGGGTAATAATCAGCACTATGGTCTATAATCAACAGTGATCTTAACAAAGGAAAAAAATTGGTCCTCACATATAAGCTGAGGGAACTACCTGCAGCTTCATGAAAGAGGCAAATACTAACCTTATGTCAATACTAGAAGACCACAGTACCTTTAACCCACCTTTTCATGGATTTGGGAGAGAGGTCCTTCTCTATATCCTTTGCAGGAGCACTGTAGGAGTCCGCATTGCATTCACTGTCATCATCATATTCATGGTCAAGCAGTGTTCGTGCCCACGTCCCCATGTCGTAGGGGGGCAACATTCCTCCAAACTCTGATGGCAGGATCTCAGGGTGTATTAGCTGATGCAGGCTGTTGAGGTTATTACCATGCAGGAATATCTGTATGTACACATGGAGGTAAAACCAAACTAATATCATAAAAATCATCAAAGCCCAAATTACATCACCATTATTAGAGGATAATGTACAGTTCCAATATTCTAGCTGTGCTGGGCTAACAGAGGTGGCCACCAAGACACACATCACCTCTGCCTTAAGCATGGTCATACTATGTTCATAAACCTACAAAGTGATTAAAGCCTAAATGACTTTAAATGTTTGCAGGACAAGGGGCCTAAGGAGGGTAAGAACTGGTGTCAGGCAAGTAGCTGAACTGAAGATTACAGAGACAGACTGTCTATCTCTTGTTATTTTCTTTCCCTAATACTGTGAATTAAAGTGAATAAATTAAGACCATAAAGAATAAAATTAATATTCACCATATACATTAAGGAATATATATTGTCTTTCAGCATACGAGTTCTATAAATAAGATAAATAGTGCAGTGTAATGAAAACTCCACTGTAAAGATTTTCTTTCTTGATATGGTGGTACTAGGAACTACCATCCATACTTGACAATATATGAAGTAATAACAGCACAATAATTTCTGTGACAACAATGAGGAAATGGTTGATATACTACTTGATAGTTTTCACCAGTGTTTTGGTAGACTGATTTATTTTCAGACATAATTTATATTTGTATAAATGCATATGTAGATGAATATTTTTATTTATATTTCTATTTAACCTTATTGTTTCTCCTCAGAGACCTGGACTTCGTGACCGATGAGTGCTAGAAACAGAGCACCTCTGGATTGGGACAGCTTTCTCTCACAGACACCAGGGACCAGAAAACCCCCAGTCATGGGTATGGCTATGCAGAGAGCTCACAGCACCTATTTCTAGACTACCAAGTAAGATGGGTCAGGATTCACCCTTTGGGACTAGGAGCAAGTGCCATGGCGCAGTTCACACCCATATGGTTAAACTCCTTTTATCTCCTGAACCAGCTCACCTCATCCATACTGCTCACTGGTCCATGCCATCCCCAAATTGTTCCTGGGCAATATCTAAGAAGGTACCAGCTGGCACCAGCCAAGGCCATACCAGAAAGTGAGTGTGTGAAAGAACAAACATTAATGGCAAAAGTAATTTGTTTTATGGTGCCTTTCCAACTCAATGTTTCACTTTTAAGCAATCTTTTCTATACATGCCTAGCACTACATTGATCTGAACACAGCTATCAGATCTACTACACGTATTAAAAAATACAAAATAATTCAGGATAAACACAACAAACAAATAACAAGCCTGATAAAATTCTGAAGAGAATTCTGTTGGGTCTGGGTTTTTTTCGCAACCATTTATTCTGTCTCATGGGGTTTTTTAAAGCTGATTTCAAATTTTATATGCTGGGCCTAACTTCCACATTTTGACACTAGGTTTTGGACCATTAATTGATATTTGACCTCCTGATCACTTCTCATTAAGTATTGAGAGAAACAGTTGTAAAAAGTCAGCATTTCTGAACATATATGTCACTGATTCAGGTGTCTAAATAAAAATTTACACGCTAACTGATAAGCACCCATGTTCAACTGCCTTGTCACTTATTTTTAATGTTGTAACACACCCATGAGCTGTATTTTACTCCCTGGTTATGCACACACAGCACTTGACTTAAAAAGGCCTCAAACATAACTGGCACTACAAGTTCTTTGTTGAAGCTGTAGTCAACGGAGTGCAGCTGAATCCTGCAAAATGGATTTTCATTTGCATATTTATAACAGACATTACATAAAAGGCTTTGTGATCTATAGTTCAAAATCTGTGAATACCAGAGGCCTCCTAAGCGTAATCTGTCAGTAAAAAAACCAGCTAAACACCAAGGATCACTGTGGCCTTGCACGCTGCGTTTGAGAAGAAAAAATATAGATTGCTTAGAGAGCTGATCCCATTAAAAAAAAAAAAAAAATCATCACATTCTTTGTAGTGGCTTTGCACATGACGCTTATTGTGTTTTCCTGGATGACAAATTTCCTGTTGCGGAAATAATATCATTCTATGTGCTATCACCAACAACCTCTAATTTAATTGCACTGATGCAAATGCTGGAAATTCAGCAACATCTCAGAGATTGCTCGTGCTTATGCACAGATGCATGCACACAAATTTCCTTCCGTTGTCTTTCATTCAAATCAGTATTTGCAAACTACTGTATACCAGCTGTGTATTTTAGTTCATGCTAATGTCAAGTAGTAATCATGCTAGGAAAGGACCCTGCACTCACTAGTTTTGTTCTTAAAAGAAAGACACAAATTATTTTAATAGAAATTGAATAGAATTGAATAGAATAGAATCTTAATAGAAACTGTATTGCTGACAATATTTTTTATGTAACCCAGAGGAAAGCATGTTTACATTTCAGAATACACTTAAGTGCACTGCCTGACTATATCCTTAAAGGATAATGCTGCAAATGTTTCTACAACAGTTAGTTAAAGACACTACTTACAATGCAGATGTATTTAAATACTTTCCACCAACAGCAAGCTGATATACCGTGTATATCTACTTTATTGGAGTATGATACATGTACTGACTACAACTGCCAGGTAATGGAAAATCAAACAGAAGAATACCCTTTTTCGTGTCTTCTCCTTTAAAAAGGGACGTATAACCGTGTAGAGGGCATGGATATACCACGGCTGATTGACAAAATGTATTCCTCCAAACCGTGCTGGAAAACTGTCCTGTATGTCACAAAACAAATACACACAGTGTGAGTTGACTCTTAACAGAAGTTGCATACACATCAATTTTTTTTTTTTTACGCTGAATGCTTTCGTTTTGGTAATAAACCTTAAGAAAGATGAAACATTTTTCAAAATTGTTTCCTCTCGGTTGAGTTCCAACCTTCCACACCAAGCAGCAACACACCCTGGGCAGAGCAGTGAGGAAGTGTGCTGAGACAGCTATGGTATTTCAATAAAAGCACAGCCATTCCAATCTCCATAAATGCTTTAAACACTTATGATTTGCCCATAATGCATCTATGCAATATATTTTTCTCTTTTTCACCTCTACAGATTTTATTCTTTTTTAATAGTAACCATCTCAACTCTTCCAGTGTCACTGAAGAGCAGTAGGAATGTCCCTCTTGTTTGCACCTTAAAAAGAAAGCGTAAATGTAAACTACTATTCAAAATGTCTCCAGTATTATTCATATTTTATAAAACTGAGAATGCATTAAACATTACGCATAAACTGTTATGCAATATCCACAACAGTAATTCTTGTCAGATACTCAGAGGACTTCTAGGACCTTAAATGCAAGGATAGGATATCTGTGTTGAAGCAATGACTTTTCTTTTTTCTTACTGAAAAACGCAAGGGGCAGAAAACTCACTAGGGAAGATTCTGATCTGCATTTTCAATTTCTAAGTCCAGAGAATATGCCAGGGAGTTTGGCAGTTCAAAGAGGGCAGCCACCCTGTCCTGGAATGCTAATGTCAAGTTCATCATGTGCTCTCATTCTGTCTTTGCCTGGTTGATCATACGCTCAAACAGTGCAATAGGCTGCTGCCATCTCCTGTGCTCCCTAGAGTTACTGCACTGAGCAAGGAAGCAATTGACATGTGGCCTCTTTTGTTTTCATGGGTTATGTCAGAACCTTCTCCGTGTTTAGCTATACAGACTTATCAAATTAACGGCTTTCATTTGAACCCTTATTGAACAGGTGGGCCACTCATGGCAACCACCATAGCAGTCACTTAGATCAAAACCAGGTTGCTCACAGCAGCAGCAACTCCCGTTTGACAATACAGGTACAAACAAGGACATGCTTCCCATCTACACCTCCTCCTCCTCCCGTGTGGATGCAGTAAAGGCAGTTTCAGGTCTGTGCCAGTGGGATCAGAGGCTCAAAAGGAGGCAATTAAATGGTTAGATGGGGCACTCTGTGCAAACAGACATATTTGCCTCCTCTGGAGACAAGACAGCAGGCCATATACAAGCATCCAACAGACTAGATATAATCCACAAAGCAGCATTTGAAGCACACTGATTTAAGGACACACAGCACACAGTATAAATATGGCCAAGAAGAAATCGTAAGCTATATCAACCCATCAAGAACTGTCAGATAAGGAAGGCAGGAACTGTAAGAAGGAAATCTTTAATTAAATGTTTCCAGATTGGAATATACTTTGAAAAAGTGCACGTGCCAAGCAACCTCCTCAGTTTTGCAAGAGTGTACAGACCTCTGGGAATAATGAAGCCTGAAGAGGTCATTGGTCCTCTCAAAAATACCATTTAAATACTTGCAGGCATTCCTAGCCCAGGGAGTCTTTACCTGAGGCTGCCACCAAACTGCAACTACCTGGTGGATCACCAGATGAAATACTTTCCATGAAGAAGGCAATGCCTTAATAGTATTCTACAGGGAGAATGACAGCTACAACACACACCACTAACATCTGGCTGGTCAATGCAATTAACAGTCTGTTTTACAGATTTTCTCCAGAAACATTTGATTAATAACAGCCTTGAAATAAAACAATCCTAATTAAAGAAAATGCTATAGAAGCCTCATCTTCCTAAACACCTGGTTCCTTTCAGCACTGACTAAATGTCAAACAGGATGGTTGATAATTTGACATGCAATTCACCCAGTTCAAGATCATAAATCCACAAACACCATTTTGAGAACACAATCTCTGATGTACAAAAGGTAGTAAATTATGTCCCTATCACAGCAATCCAACGAATCCATTAGGAAGGATAAATCATTGGATGACACCTTAACCTTCAGTTGCAGGAGATACCATTCATCTACAGAAGGTTGTGTTTATTTCGTTTATCATGGCTGCTGCTGCAGTAAGGAAGTCCAGGGCAGCATGCTGTGTGCCATGCACAAAAGAGCATACACCAGAGCTGCAGAAGACATCTTCTGCTAGATTCACCTAGATGTCCTTGAAGATATCTTCAGAGTTCACATTGGAATCGTAACTGTGTTAAGCCTTGTTGGGGTCAAACACTTTTTATAATGTAGGCACTATGGAAGACAGCAAAGCAAATCAGCCGTTCCTGGCTGCATGCCTTCTTGCATGATTTTATAAGCTTTTAAATTGACACAAGTGCCCCAAAACTTACACATAGCAAGTTATGAAATGTTTGTCCTTTATTGCTCAAAAGATGTCTCATACAGAAACTGAGGACAATTTGTGAATGAGAAGATCTCAGTAGGCAAAAAGGTATTTGTATTCTGCTGAGGGCTCAGAACGTGTGGCTTGTCAATACTCAGTTATTTATGAAGGTATTAAATTTCTAGCAGGTAAAAGAAATACCTTGACAAAGTATCTTTTTCTGCACCATGGAATCCACTTACAGAGAGGGTCAGGAATACATGTGGAATGATTCTCAAGTAGATGATACCACTTAATATTAAAAGCCAATTTGTCTCTATGTTTTTCAACAATACTAAAAGCATTTTCCAGAACTGACTAAAGGAGTTGTGTATTTATCGATTTCTGTGACTGAACTGAGGTCCCCAAATTTAGAAGCACTTCCTAAGGTGTAATTAGGAACCCCCAAAATTTGTGCCTGGAAAGAGAAAGACTGATCTGGTAAGAATGTGTACAGTCCTGCCCTGTACACAGTGCTGGGACTAGAATTCAAAAGCTGCCAAATGCAGATCCAAAACCCAATCTCAACAGCACCTGGTGAGAAAATAAAAAAGCAGAATAAGTAACTACAGCTGCTGGAGAAACAGGTGTCAGAAGGTTGTCTGGCTCTTTTCAGATGTATCTGACTTCCACACGGGGATTTGCCAGACAGATGGCCATCCTACACAAACAGCAGGTAGGAATTTCTTCCAAATCACTGATTCTTGTTGGTTTTTACACAGATTAAGTCACAAGTGTGGTGGCAGTCGCAACTGCCTCTGTAGATATATTGCACTTCAACAGAAAAGCCTGTGACCCATGAATCATACAAATTCTAAGTAAAAGGAATCCCATGCCAGAAAACAGTAAGAAATGGAGATCAGCCATGAAGTGAGCTGTGCATTTGACTGGAAAAGTAATAAATCTGATAGGGCACTACTAAACCCCCAAAAAGAGCTAATTATATACACAGAGTGTGTGGATTTTTTTAGTGTTCACAATAACCTCTGAGTATGCAGCAGAACACATCCTAGGCGTGCCTCCAATGAACACAGTTTGGGACATGGCCACTCCACAGACACAGATAAGCAGGTAGTTACTATTAGGGACCAGAGTCCTGTGATATGAGGCTTACAAGCAAAAATTAAAAGTGGGCTGCTAAGGAAAGAGGCAGGCGTCTATGCTACCGTTTGCAGGACCGGGCGATTACCAGTGCACAGCAGTAACTGACCTCTCCTCTAACATCTGTAAACCAGTGCTGGGGAATAACCCCAGGCAAACTGGCTCACCGGGTTTCCACCTCCAATAGCTTGGGTTTGCCTACTCACAGCACATCAGTTTTATCTCACTGCTGTGTATAATTTATACAACCTATCTCCAAAAGCTTCCCTTCCAAGGACCCAGCTGCTGTTGTCTGCTACCACCCTCGGCACATGCTAGGAAGCCAGGTTTCCACTTGCTGGGCACCACATCCCACCTTGTGCTGGGCTCAACCCTCACCTCTCAGGGTTTCATAGAGAGTCACGCTCTCCACTGTGGCCAGCTGCAACTCTTACAGCACATGTAATGACAGCAAAACCAGTATACGACATTTTCAACAGTACCTGAGAGAGAAAAGTGCCAAATTCTTACTGAAAATCAGTGTGTGTCTTCTTAATGATGTCAGAACTACTTTCACAGAGGTAATAAATATGACCCACCTTGTTTATCATTACTAAATGTGAAAAATTAAAGAACTTCAAGCCCACAGTATTCTCCCCTCCTTGTCATGTCTACATTATAAACATCTGAATCTACTTTTAAAGAACTAGCTCTCCAGTCAAAATCAGTACTGAAGTCAACTGTCTTTGCACAGCTCTTATAAGCTGAGTCTTAGAAACGGCTGGGACTGCTGTGTGCCCACTGATACACTGGCAGCCCAGCCACATCAGGGCCTGCACACCACCTGAGAATGTCCCATCTGGACACACCTTGCCACATACTAACACTGTCAGAGTGCTTGGGCACATAAGCTCTGGGGTCATGTCTGACGTTTTGCTGTCCTTATGGGCAGCAAAACTTGGTTTTGTGGACAGTCTAAAGGGATCCTTCAAAGGACTGTCCAGACAAACGTAATGACACACTCACATGCTTCACTAAAGGCTGCACTTGAGTGCTGTGAGGAATGCAGGCCATAGCATCGGCAGGCAACAGGAGGGTACAGAGTCAAAACTGTGAAAACTGTATCTTCATAACAAAAATTACAAGTTCAAAGACCGCATATTAAGTTATTAGTATCTTAAATGTCACTTAAGAGTTATTCCTGAAGGTAATAAACTCAGGTCTCTTCCAGCTATTTAAAAAGTCAAGCCCTTCAGGGAGAAAAAAAAAATCACTATGATAAGTCAAAAGAGAAACTTCATAATGGAAAGCTCCACTAGAAAGACACTGAAACATTCTGTCTAACGCAAGATGCAGCAGGACTAAATTAATTTTTAGCATGTTAAAGAGGAAACTATGAAAAATCCAAGAAATAAAAGCTCTAATTAGAAGGAATATTTCACTTCCTTAGTACTACAAGAGTTGAATTACCAGAGGAACCAAAAGCCATCCACATCAGGAAAGGAAATGCACGTCTTGCTCCCCAACTGTAATTTTCAGTGGAAGTATGAAAGAGCAAGGCATTCCTAACACCAAACTTCCTGCAGGCATCCATCCATGACGAGGGTAATTGCAGCATCTCAAAACTAACTTGTTTGTCAAGACTGATCACCTTTGCTCAAGGCATGACCCTAGACTGGGACGATATCCAGTGGTACAGTAGGTGACAGAGAGACTGAAAAGTGTATTTGTGGAGTCTAAAAGAATGTGGATTGTTTGGTTTATGAAAACAAATACTGGAAGGCAACAAACTAGGGAGAATAAATGAGAGGTGAGGAAAGACACTTTCAAAACAAAGAATGCTGATACCCAAATACATAAGAGAAATCTCCCCATGAACACAGGTACACTGGAATGTGGTAGACAGCTTTGAACCATCAAGCATCCAACAAGCTTGGGCAGGGGATAAGCTACCTAGCTCATTTTGAGACAGATTACTAAATTATGAGGAAGTTGAGCTTCCTGTAACAACAGGAGACTTCAGCTCTCTCCTTCTGTGGTACAGCTCTTCAAGCTTCCGATGAAAAAAAAAGAATTCAGGTTTCATTGGTGGTGAAATTTTGCTTCATCCCTGGAATAGCTGCATTAGTGATTTCCTTCTTTAAGATTATGATGTTATTCTCTCCCAGCTTGAGCTTTTCATTTTTACTAAACAATGCTGAACCATTTTTAAGACAAAAAGTGCCCAAATAAATTTTTGTTACTGTGCTCAACCAAAAGACACCACCTAAAGGCAAATTAACATAATTCAGTGCCATTCCTACAAAATAAGATTTAATTATCTAGAACTGGATGTTGTCATTTCACTAAGAAGCTTCCAGTGAAGCAATGTGACTTTTGGCAGTCATTCTTTTCATTCCTATTAGTCATTTTATCTTACAGCTCATATAGAAATATGTTAAATTGAATGAGATGCAGAGAAAGATGTTATCCATCCAGTGAGAATATTGCTCTTTTTATTGAAGTATGTTTTAATTTCAAATAATCTACCATCTTTTACTTCAATATGCTACTCATAAAAATTATATATTGGTTAAATTAATTAGGTGGATAGTGATTTAAAAGCCATCTGACCACATGTGCCTGAATGTTTATATATACATATAATAAAATAAAAAATCTACATAGATTTAGTGCTTCCACTATTTGGATAAAAGGCTCAGATCACTCTCATTTTTTTTAATTAGATAGGCTTAATAAAGAATATATTTTGTATAAAACCTCCCATTTTCATGTGGAATTAGTTTATTTATGCAAATTAACTTCAAAGGAGTTTGGCCTGTTTTTTTAAAAAGTTTTAGTTAGACACTGTGTGAAATTATTTTAGTAATGTTTACTTGTTTTGACAGGGGCTTGGCGTTTGTGGTATTTTTTCCCTTGGCTTATTTTTTTAGTTTGAACCTGGAAAAATGAAGGCTTTAGTTTTAAAGAGGAAATGGGAAATGCTGCTTTCCAAGGACAATTCTGTCTTCAGCTACAAAAACTATCTCTTTTAATTCTAAGTAGCACTTGATTTGGAATGTAGGATATTAAAAAGGGTGAAAAAGAATGAAAACTTTTTCACAGCATGATGCTGTTTTTAAATTGGCAAAGCCAGAAAAAATAGTAAGAAAGATGGTAGAAGTATGTTCTTCCATACCGTTTCCTTTTCCTGTGATGAAAATCATTCTTTACAATACGCAATTATCAGATGGTGATTTCTTCCATGGAAATTCCCACAGGGGAAAAAAATCCATTTTCCAGGCAGCTTGTGAATGTCTTATTAGATTAAGATTACAGACAAATGGAAAAAAAATACTATACTGCAAGCTGCTATGCATAAATATAGCAACAATACTTTCATAATGCTGGTGGAATAAAAATAATGCTGGGAATTGCTGTTCATAAAACTGCCGTACTCAAATTCCTGAAGCAAGTGCCTTTGGCCTGGGACTGTAGAGGAGGAGATGAAATGCCACACCAGCATCTCAGCTCGTACCACACTCGCCCTGAACTGATCCTCTTTTAGTCAGTGATGCTATCCTGATGACCGAAGTTGGTCTTTGCTGAGACCACTGACCACAGGATTTCTGTCATGATATTTCTCACCATGCTAAAAGCCTCCCGCAGCCCTGAGGCCATTTCAACGAGGAGCATCATTAGTTATCAGATAGCCCACCCCCACACACACCCACACCCCTCTTTGTACCTGACCACTTCCAAATGGGAGCAGGCTATCTAGAATTGCCTTAGGGGAGCTACATTTACTTGTTCTGTTTTATTCAACCAAAATGTGATCTTTTGTGCTATGTCACATTTCCTTCATAGCAGAAGGAAGGAAAACCTTAGGATAATGTTAAAACAAGGATTGAAAGAAACAATGACAAGGCAGAAACCACAGAAATAAGATAAAAGTGAAGAGCAGAGGAAAACACGAGAGATTAAATTAAAATTAATTCAGGGAGGGATATAGAGAAATTACTCTGACGCACAAGAGTAATATTCTTCATATTTCTTTTCTAGACCCTCTTCAAAACTTGCACAGAAAGAAAGGCAGGGAAAGAGAAATGTAAAATATTCCTACATAGAAGGCCCATGTTTTACAGTCACATGTCAAGACTGATTCTGAAGACCTAAACTAAAATAGGGTAAGTAAATACCAAATCTTATGCCTTCCATATAATTTCTGCATATCATCCCAACTGACAATTTCCAGGAAGAACCAGAGCCAACTTATGAATTCTTAATTCTGGATTGGCTTCAGCCACAATTTGCAAGAAGGTACATCAAACAGACTATCCCTAACAGTGTATCAGTCTACCTGTATAGGCAACGGGGTGCACAGGTCTGCAGATGGATAGGGGTGCACAGAAGCAGAAATGCAGGTTTCCTTGTTGTGGCACCTTTGAAACAACAATGCACAGTTTTGCAGTGCCAACAAGTTACTGAGTTAAAAGATACCAATTCTCCAACCAGGATATTCGCTTTTTTCCCTGGAAATGGAGAACTTCTAAACTGTTGCCTATAATTTTATTATCCAAAGCTCCTCCAAAAATGCAACTCTCAGTTTCAGACAGGATGCATTAAAATTGGATTACCACTTTATCAGTTTCAATTTACAATAACACCATAGACTGAAAACTGTAGTGATTCAAGAGTTATTTCATGAGCCATATTTTTCCTCATACTATGAGGAATCAATCTCCATCACTGCAGTAGGCACTAAGAGCATAATTGTTTTAGCCATCCAATTTTAATCTGTCACTCTATGCAAATGAGAGTCCTGAGAATTGAACTGAACTGTAAAATTGGATGGATAGTGATTTAAGAAAAATCAGCTGAGGACAGCCACTGAGATCTAGAATACAGCATAATTAAGCTTTAAATTACTGGGGAAATTGAATAACTGACTTGAGATCCATTAATAAGTATTATATTTTATTAAAAGTAGAGGTACCATGAACTATGCAGCATAAAAATTTCTAAGAGGTCAGTTCCCGGCAGTACAAAACTATTTCTAGTTCCAAAAAGCGTTCAAATATCTTTCTCACAGTACAGAATGGGGATTTATTTCAGTGTTTCAGCTGCAAGAAAACCTCAGTCTGAACTGCTCAGCTACCTTTTATCTTTACAAAGGTGCTTGAAAAGATATGGTTTCCTACAAGGTAATTCTACCTCAGCTTCCATCTTCTGCACTGCTAAACGACTGCTGGTGGTACACACATATAAAATGCTCCTGGGAGCCCAGGGAACTTCAGTATTGTTTGAGGAAGAACTGTCATTCCAGTTATTACTCTGGAGGTTCGTAAATCATTGTTGTTCAATACTAACTTCAGACATCAATCCCCTGTCTTTTTAAAACCATATAAGCATGTCTGTCTCTGTGTTAGCTGCTACAGAGGAAACCCTGCCCGTAAAAAGAGATTCACAACAACTGGGCAATTAAATAATTATTTGGTTTACCACAGATATCTAGGACAAAGCTAATTTGATTACTGTGCTACCAGTATGTGCCGGTAATCAACAGATATTATGGCAGAGTCCATCCTAACATCACACTTTTAGAATTCTTGAAAATTCATGTCCAAGAAGTGGAACCATGTGAGTATCTTCTCAGCAAGAAAAAAGTAACAGTAGCCTCATTCCACAGTACACGGATATCCCCAGAGAAAAAGGAGAAAACTCTGAAACCATCCAGAGCAATGGGTCCAGTGCTGGGCACCCCAGTACAAGGCAGACAGGTATGTAGTGATGTGAGTCCAGCAAAGGGCCACGAAGATGACTAAGGGATTGGAGCATCTCTCATATAAGAAGAGGCTGAGATAGCTGGGAATATCCACCACAGAGGAGAGAAAACTCAGGGAGCTCCTATCAACATATATAAATACCTGAAGGGAGGGTATAAGAAGCCGGAGCCAGGCTCTTTTCAGTGGTACCCAAGTGACAGGACCAGAGGCAAGGGATGCAAATCAAAACACAGGAGGGTCCTTCTGAACATAAGGAAACCATGTAAGAGTGCACAGTTTTGAAAAAGGCAGACATTGATGAAAAATACAAAATCACTGAGGTTACATGAGGTCTTTTTCGCCAATATTTTCTAAACACACTTCCCAAAGCTGTGCTATTTTTGAAGTTCATCATCAGCTAAAGGAATAAATGTGATGACAGATTTCTCAAACTGAATAAAAAACTGATTTGCAGGTAGATGTTAATATTTACCCTATGTAATGTACTCAAGCTGCTTGGCTTGTTTGAGATCACTCATCTTTTCATCAAAAGTGACCGCTGAAAATGTGCATGGCTTACTCCACCTAAACAAAGGCTTCCCTTACTTGAAAACCCTCAAGCTTCATGCATCACACTCTCTGAATCAGGTTTTACAAAACATAGCTGTTGCCAAGCTGTCTGCACAACACTGAACAAGTTCAGTTTCCAAAGGCTGGGAGCGAGCTGCTCCCTCAATTCTGGCTCAACACCCACCTGCGAGCCCAGCTTTTCGGGAATGTCACAGGGGGCAACACAGGCAGCTCACAGAGCAGGGAAAACCTGCAACACTCAGATTAACTCCATTCCTTGACAAAACCTCTAGCAAAGAAGTTCAGTTTCCATTCTGAGACTGTTTACTGCTACTGTCTTAGGTCTACCAACCGAATAAAGAGCACTTGCATCTGAAAGTATGTCTTTTTCCAAATATAGCATTGTTTAACAAAAGATAGCGCTGTTGCATATGTAACATCTTTAAATGTTTGTAACTATAGTTTGCAAAATGTTCATTGCTCTACTGTTAAAATGTTATTCAAATTGTAGCATCTTAAGTCCAAAGCAGTTTACTAAAACAGTGTAACCTATTTTTCACAGACAGCTTAAGAATGTGCATAAAAAGATCCTACTTCCCTCGCATTCCTTTCTATTTTTCTGCCTTGGCTACCTTCTGCAGCCCTCTTCTACAGCATGGCTTAAATGTTTTGCTTCTTATATTACTGTCACTCCAGTGTTAGTGGTTGATGCGAACAGGAGAATTAAATCCCCAGTACAGGGACAATGACATATGGTATGCCTGAATGGACTTAATGGAAGGGAGAGACATCCTGTCACTTGCTTCCCATCCATTAGCACCGTACACTGTGCCATGCCATGCCACATACCTGTTATTAGTCACACCACCGTGCAACCATCATCCGCTTGTCATTCATGCTACAGCTGCAAATGCCCCTGCTGAGACCACCATGTGTATCTCAAAAGGAGACGGAAAATACAGAACTCCTCACTTCACTGAGAATATCATTAAGCATTAAACCTTAAACAAGCTTCTACCCCAGCTTAACTGAACAGTCAAGAGTCACTCCTCAGCAGCTAAGAAAGGCGACATATGACAAGCTGACACAAAATCAGAGCAAATGTTAATGCAAGTAGACACGGCCTTTTCCAATTTGTCCATTCACAAAGGGATGCAGTTGCTGAGAGTATCTGGAGAGCATGTCAAAAAGCTCCTTTACAGAAACAGTTTAAAGCAAGCAAAATCTTCTGTTAGGTACTAACAGGTGTGGGGTCACAGCAAGAGACAAATGCAAACCCAAAGTGTACAACATTTGCTTGACATAAGGCATTTTCAGCTGCCAATAAAGAAAATCACATCAAAACCAAAAAAGAATGTGTCAGTGTGTTTGTCTGCGTCTGTGTATAAAAATCATTATGCCTCAAACATCAAATTAATATCTCTTAAATAATTTATTACCATGGATAATTTGTCAGTTTCCAGTAGCCTATTCCCTTTAATTTAAAATAGATTTAAGAGCTCAGACTATCAGCATAAGACCAAAAAAGAAGGCATTTCCTATCTAGGAACCAGAATCAGTTCTTTGTGTCCTACTGGTAGATCAATTATGTATTAGAGCTGCTGCTGCTTGACTTTTAATCCACATTAGTTCACAGACCTGGAGCAAATTTGATGTTACCATATTAAAAAGGGAAAGCACTAGAATGAGCTATACAGAACAAAAAAGGAAAACAGCTCAAGCAAGGGGCAAATTAATCAGCCAAATGCTAGCAATGAAGAGACAGCTTGCCTTACTGCCAGCACACAGGGAAATAAGAAGTGCACAGATAATTCATTTAAGTTCACTTAAATGTAATAAATTCCAGTTGGAATAACCATAAGATCATTTTTAATATGTTGCATTATTACTCTTCTTTTTGGCAATTCAGGCAAAGAAATCTGCTGATGGGTATATATGTGTGAATAGCAGTACTATAGATCTATAACACCTGTTCTCATCCTGAATGAACAACATTTCAAGACACATTCTAGATATCAGATACCAGCTGTATGCTTAGCCATTTAAAGATCCTGGCTGTGTATTTACTGAAATACATAATTTAAAGCAGTACTCCAGTCAGCTTTGCTCATTTTGGAGACTGGCTGATAAATGTTCACACATAGCCAAAGCATTAAAAAGTCTTCCATTTTCTGAACCCAAATTCCTGCATCATCATATGCACTACAGTCTTTCAGCACTAAAATTAAAAGCAGCATGAATATTTAAGTGTTTTGTGATAAGAACGCAGCAGCTAAATCTGCCAGTATACAAGAGGCGAAGGCAACCTTAGAAATTGAGTTCACTGAAATGCAGGATGCAGGGGAGGAAGGTAGATGTAAAAAAAAAATGGGGGGGAAGGGTAATTATCTCAAAATGCTTGCTAGCTATTACTACTGCCCTAGAAGCTGTAGCTTGAGTGCTCTAAGCTTCCATTTCCTTACAAAGACAACGTTATTTGCTCAAAATATTTTTCTGACGATGCACAGTAGTCTCTCCTGGAGACAGGAACAGATACAGCCTAGAGGTAAATGGGGACGTGAGGTGTCTGAATGCTCCACTCCACACTGGCAGCCTTCCCAAACCAAAACATTTCAGTTTTGACCCATTTGATATTTGTCTACGGAAAAAAAAAAAAATCTCTAGAAGGGAAACACTTTACATAAACATTTTCATTCAGTCTTGATGGAAAATTTGCGACTCCTAGAGAGGCTGTAGTGTCAAAGGGTACAATGTTTCTGCTTAAATTTTTAAAAGAACTACAGTGCCCTCGGTTTTGTGCATGTGAATGCAGCACCCTGGAGCTACACTAACAGATTCCAATCTGTTATTTGCCATGATCATTCAAAACGCAAGATTACGCCAGGATCAGAAATTGAATTTCATGTAGATCCGATGTGGAAAGCTATGTGTTGAAATAAATTACAGGTAAGAACTATCCATGTGTCCCAAGACACCTTCAGTATTCAAACACACTGCTTTGTTATTTTGAGCTGTTACACTGCTGGGAAATTCATCCCCCAGTTCCTTGACAAAGCTCACCTGCAAAACGAGGCCACGCAGGTTAACCTCCAAGTGGAAGCTGCACGACGGGGTTTGGCACTTCCGTAACTGGTTTCTCTCCTCTGGACTCAACCCTGCCCCAAAGCTCCAGCACAATTGAACAGGATTGGTGCGCTCACTGGAGCTGCCAGCTTCCAGCAGAAAAAAAAATACAACTGAGGTCTTGACCATTTCTGGTTGCCTACAGTCCCATGGTGCCATTGTAGAACTATTAATCCCAATGTCTTGGTCAAATAACAACTCAAGTAATCCCATTTTGCCTATCTACATTATCTCTATACTTTCAGCTGACTCCCGCAGTTTTACTGAAGCATTCAGCTGCCTCAAAGTGTCACCAAGCACTGAAAAACACCAGACATGACAATTTATTTGATGCAAGATGTGATCGTGTCATCACTACAAACACTTAACACTGAAAAGATCCATAAGCGAATAGCGAGTGGGTCTGCTCCGTTCAACTCGGTGACATTGCAGTCCTGCCCCACCAGCCTGCAAGGGTGAATGCAAAAATCTCCCGAGCAATGCTCCTCCTATACAGCTCACTTGGCCTCACTGGGGACTCCCACCAGTTTGACTGCATCAGGTGTACTCTGCAATCTCTGTCTATGGAGACAGGCCTTGCCCTGTCAAAATGTACCAGTGCAAATACCAAGATACACAAAATAATATTTTACCAAACCCAAGCAGTATGTATACTGGGCATTTAAGGGTACCCAGAAGCATTCATGGAGAAGAAACTCAATTATCTATACTCTGAAACTGTTAGAGCAAGTCAAAGCCACCTAGCACCCTGCCAAACAATTTGGATGGTACCACAAATCAGGCACATTCCCAAAATGCTCTTTGAGTGTAGCTATCTGTTTAGGATAACAAAACTCGAATAGCCAGGACACAGCCACTCCAGCAGTAGGAAGCAGCCCTGGGCATGTCTAGTTTATGGTTACAGACATAGTTACACTTTCTTAGAAACATTCTTCCCTGGCAGCTGCCCATTATAAAACAGCAAGAAACCCATGAAAATATGAAGTAATTTAAAATTACTGTGTCTCACACAAAGCAAACATATTCACTTTCAAATGTAAGCTATAGACTTTTTAAATTCCATTGATTACACAGATTAAACCTTTTAAAACCCACTAATTAAACACGGTGGCTACTCAAGCACTACGAGGTCTATTGTGTAAATACACAATAAGAGTCCTGGGAGCTGTTTCCATCCACTACAGTGACCTCTACTGATTTTTTTTTTCCCTAAGAAAACTGGTATCACATAAATGCTTCTGTTAATTTTGTCTGTTGATTAAAATTCTGTTGTCCACATTCTGTTTTGTCTGAAATTCAGACTAGAAATGGCTGCAAGACACAAACAAGTTTTATAATTTATAATTATGACTCTTTTATCCAGCAGGTCTTCACATCCCAGTTCCTTTCCTAGAGGACTGAGCAATGTACTCTATATTCAAGATAAGTGTTAAGTTCTGCCGATACTCCCATTAATTCAGTAGGTAACTCAAAGGTTTCAGCCTTAAGAGACTGGGATCAATAACAACATTGAGCAACGTGAGGGAGCAGAAAGACCCCAGCTCTGAACATCAGCCGCAAGTGAGGGACACCAGTGCCTACTGACCAGCAGATCTGGTGAAAGCATGCAGGGGTTTTGTTTGTGGAACCTCATCTACAGCAACATCACTAACTGCCTCTGAGAGCTACACTGTGCATCAGATGAGAATCAGGCCAAGTCTGATTACACAATTAACAAATCCAAAGTCAGTAATAATCCACATGTAGGGTTGTAAATGTTGACACCAGCAGTTATTTCTGATTGTCTGAAAGAGTAACTCATCTGGGTTGTGAGATTCTCCTTTTTCAAAACAATGTGCCTGGCTGGAATCAGTTCTCCACTACTGAGTACCTACTGAATGCTTTTTCTGTATAAGAGGCTTCATAAGCATAACAATAATAAAAATTTATCCCCTCTCATCAGCAGGGTGAACAGTACAGCCCCAATGGGAATAGGAGCTAGGCTAATAAAGAAGCTGAATTTGTGGTAAATAAATAATGTGATCAAGACCTTCCCATGGTTTTATATTTCACAGAAGAAAAATGAATTTATAAGTATTTTATTTTTTTGGAAGAAAGCTCTCCCTCATTGTGTTTTCTGACACAAAAGTAAATACAGATGTAGACGCGTTCACAAAAAATTAAATTATCTTTTCTAAAGTGCTGTTGTTAAACAAGTGGTGACAGAATAATATAACCCAACACCAATGCAAAAAGCTTGCAATGTGCACTCCACTGGAGTACCAAGTTTATAAAATAAAAGAAGTGTGGCATGATTATCAGTCTGTATAGAGTTTTATATAATCCACATAAAATATGATTCCTCCCTGACCCACATCTATCATACTGGAATGTGTTTTTCAGTACTATACAAAGCAGTAAAAATTACAGATGCTATTTGCTATCAAAGCATGTGGACAAGTATGTGCATCATCTACCACTGCTGCAGATGAAAAGTATTCCCATCGAAGATCATACTGCATTGCCCAGGACGTGGCTCCCAGCCAGGTAGGGAAGATATTTTTTCTTCAGATTTGGAATCTGAAATAATGCCTGCAGCAAGAATCAAACCAGAAGTCAAAATTTTGAAATTCAAGCAAGTAACTCTCTGTCCAACCTCACGTGCCTAGCTTTGTTTAAATACGCACCAAACTGACACCAGCTCTGGCGATCTCAGCGGACAGGCGACTGCCCCGTGCTCTCCGAAGCTGCAGGGCTTCAGGAGCACAGGAGGCTGCACCCGAGCTAGCAGGAGCCTGCAGATGGGCACAGGGGAAGAGAAAGCCTAAAGATAGATGTCAGACACAGAAAAACACTGGCATTACAGACAAGAAAGTTCAGACCTCCTGCACTGGAGCATCTAGTCTAGCTCAGGGAGATGGAAAAGGGTGGCAAAGCTTTGGATCAGGTTTGGTAAAAGGCACCTGCACACTCACTGAAGGTAACCTTTGAGCCTTTTCCACAAGGATGGAGAGCAGTGTTCATTACCTTAAATGTGTTAACTAGAAATGTGATTGTTAAAACTAATTAAAGATGTTTAAAAGCTGTGTTTGACTCACTGTTATGTAATACTAAGGGAAATCTAAGATCTATTTTAAGACTCTGAAAATGAGGGCAAAACAAATGGCATACACAAACATAAACCTGTATCCCCGAGCCCCGCTCCACAGCCTGGACCTCACCAGCCCTGACACGCTCACCTGTTACATGGGAAACAACCCAGAGATTTGACTTTTCAGCACCAACTCCTCTAATCGTACTCCTGATGACGTTTTCTTGCAGTGACGGCTCCTATTTTCACCCCCTCCTTCTCCTTCAGCACATAAACACATTACAGTACCTTTCCCTGTAAAATAACTCTGTGTTCATCCCACCCCTATTTTACTGTTCATGTTCATGAAACGGGATGCCCTCATTTGCTGCTACCTGTTTTCTCTACATCCTCTCCAGTCTCCCCCTTCTATGCAAATTGTTTTCCCCAGGTTTCAATGCGGTACCTGGAGAAACCTTTCACCACCCCAGAGACTTCAGCCCTTATTCCCTGCTCTCTTGCCACTGAATATCATCCCTGGAGAACTCCCTTTAACTACGTGCATTTAACGTGTCACCCTTGTGCCAAAACGCACGTCCCTCCACTCATTCTGTCTTGCACAGCCAAGGCTCACTCATCACACTAATTGGCTGAAAGCTAACAGCACTGAGCTCAAATCCTCCCAGTTGTGGTTTTCTACAGTGTCACAACAAACCCCACACAGCACTTGGCTAGTAAATTCTCATCCTTGGGATTACCTGTAAAATCTTGTTCTCTAACACCATGGCTACCACTGCAGGACCTACACTTACCACACACAGTGTTGTGGGGAATCTGACCCCTTTATCTTCACTGGTCTACTGCCACGCTTTTTGTTCCCTAAAAATTATGCAATTTTAAGGGTTGGGCTTTTTTGATCAATTTGGGTTTGATGAGGCCAGGGCTCTGATTTTCACTCCATGTTGAAAGGATCAAATCCAAGACAGAAAGGACAGGAACACATCTTCCACCAGTAAAAGCAGAGAAGGAAACTAGGCTGACACTATTTGGGTGACCGGAATTGAGATCTCTGGGAAACCTGACTAAATCTGACTGAATCCACTTTTAATTTTTATTGTGTGTTCAAAAGAAAATCAAGCTTCTGAACAAGGAGCGGTGAGAAGCAAGCAACACCTAGCCCAATGTGATGTACTCATAGCGAAAACAACCATTTTGAAATGCTCTGCTTTGCAGCAAAATGCGTCTCCTGCAATACAATATGTGAATCAAAGCAGATTATGCCCAGGATTTGCTGCAGAACACAGAACAAAACAAGTTATCCTAAACCAACCTCCCCATCAGTCCGCAACTGATGCAAGCTCGGGACTGCCAAACAGAAAGCCGAATGGCATGCCAGGGCTCCACTTGCTTCATCCGGCCTTACCTCAGGAAGAAGGACAGATGGTGCCAGTGACTCAGAAGAACGCCAAAAGGCTCCCATCTCACAGCAATAACCTATGTCCCAGCCCTGTGACAGTCTGTCAGCCACGCAAACGGTATTTTTCAAGGACGTGAGTGTGAACTTGGTGGTGGTAGGAAAACACGACAGAGTGCTTTCAGGGACAACTTCTCGTTTTCCAACCTGGGCAAAGATAATTCCATTCTGCACTGTTTCACCAGTGTGCTCCAACGTGTGGGAAATAATGCTTAGCAACATAAATTACATCTTAGTGTACTGCTTTAGACTAAGTTAAAATTGTCAAAAACCTTTCCAGGAAGGAAAAGCCTCAGGGAAAGCGTAAAAGCTTTGTGCACGAGACTGCATGGCTTTAAAGGAAATCAATCCGAACATTAAAATCTGTAAACAAAAATAACCACCAAACCTTCCAGATTCTGCTTTTCTATTTTCTGGATTTTTTCAATTAATGTATTTGCAAAATAAAACAAAGCAGTTGTAGCTCTGTTCCCTACTGCCTAAGTCTTTTCCATTTGCAAAGTGTAAAATTATGGCTTTCCCATTTCTAGTGCAGGAAAACAAATACGACATTGCAATTGTGCTTCTTGTCCCAAAAAGTAACCACACCACACATTGAACAAACACAGGGAAGCACTGTTTCAACATCTGGTCAGAGTCAGGAGCCAGGACTGATTGAGGACAAGGAAAGAGGGGACAGAGCTTTGCATTGGTAGACTGAGACCTGGGCAGACACTAACTGCTGGGAAGACCTGTGCCAATAACAGCTACAGTGATGGTATTCTTTGAGTCATAATGCTGTAATGACATAAGCACGTTAAGGTTCATGGGGAAGAAGAATTTTCTCTTAGTAGACAAAATGGCACAGACAGTAACATATTGACCCAAACTGCTATTCTGGGGGGCTGTTCCAAAATGAAAGCTTTAGATGGCACCTTTATGTCCCTCAATAGTGACACAGATACTTCCACTCTTCCAATCTCAGCTCAGTGCCACAAACGCTCAGGGGCTTGTCAGTCACAACGCAGTTTCCATTTGCCCTCCCAACTCAGAGCTGTTTCTCAAAAGACCCTCTGAATCCCCTCTCCTTCACGAGGGCTCCAGAGCACTCTGCACCTTTCTCTTCTCCCCCCATGTGTCAGCCTGGCACCACGCTCTGCAAGCACTGAGGTCAAACATCATCTCTGGGTTGGTAGCTCACATGGAGGCTTCTCTTTTCCAGCCCCCTCTTATACAGTAACTTGAAATCGCAGCCTGTTGCTCTGAATAATGTCCACCTTTTAATCCCAATGTGACTAGAGGAAGAGCCGCTAAACACTGCGCATTGTAGAGCTGAGCCATTCATCACAGTCAGGCCCCAGTGTCATATTTGATTTTGACCTCTCTCCACCACCACACATCTCACCTCTGTTTACATGTCGCAAATTCTGCTTTCATGGTGTTGCTTAGGGGATATATGTGGCTGAGAAAATGTGCTCACCAATGCAGCACATTACCTTTCTTCTCAAGAACAGAGGCTTGCCTTTTTTAACAGAGAAGACATCAATGCTGCAAATGCATGTTTTTTTCATCTCAGTCCTCATATCTGCTTTCCTAGCCTGTGATTTAATGAAAGATTAAAGACTAGCTTATGAAAGTTCACCACGGCAACTGCTGATGTCATTGGGAACTGGATTCCCAATTGGGGCTTAAAGAAAGATGAAGACCATGTTGATAATTGACAATAATTTCTGACATTATTCATCTGACTAAATAAGCCACAACTCCATGCCACTACATATGCTCAAAACTGAATGAACAGGAAATGTAGCACCATTAATATGTTAGCTATTGTGTTATATAAATTTAGCCCACAGAAATGAACTGTTCATGGAAGGTACAGATTATTTACTCCTTTCCCATTCAGCAGCTGAAAAAAAGAATTATTCATGCAGCTACTTCATAATGCCATGCCTTTGATTATGCTACTGAAAAAAAAAATGTGCATTCTTCCTCAGAAAATGAACCTAAGCGCTGTGTCCCACAAGCTGTAAAATAAAGCAAGGATTTATCCATTTAATTGAAGAAAAGAAGACACACATTACTAGCTTGGACAGCCTTGCATGTTAAGACACAAGTAGTGATTCTCCTCCTCCCTGTGTTTGCCATCTTTTTCAGAAAAGGTACAAGTTTTGTTAATGTACAGACACAAGAACAAAAAGCACATTTAAAGTCACCAAACTGCATTTGTGTTCCATTTTTGGCTCTGAGGGATGTTACTGTTAAAATGCTCTAATGGTAGTTTGTTGCTTGCTCCATTCTCCTACAGCAATTCGAAACCAGTGTATCGCATGGCAGTCAGCCCCATGGCATGGAGACACACCCAGTAATGAAGAATACCTGCCACAAACCCAAAATTCTTGGGGATGGAGCCTGAGGGGCTGTTCAGGACTTCAGCAGATAGATCATGAGGAAAAACTGTAATTAGAGGAGGAAGCAAAGATCCATTACATAGCTTTAAGAAACACTAGCAATGAGTACAAATAGTTATGTTTTGTGTATCTACTACAATCACAAGTATTTGGATGACAGGAATGAGAATGGAGGTAGACGGACCACCTTCTCCTTGAACTGAAGTGAAATCCCTGAGATTTGGGACTGTGCCTGAGTTCTGGACACAGAGCCAAGAGGCTGCACAGTTCTGTTACATGGTGTGGCTGCCATCCTCAGTGAGGGACATCAGAGCACATTGCAAAAAATCGTAATGTTGTCAAAGGGGAGCTCTTAAGAGAAGACGTTTACAGTCACCTATGAAAGTGAAACAATTCATCAAGAAGATTTAATGGGACAAAATATCAACAGTATGAAAAAGAACATGTATAGTTAGGCTCACCTTTCAAGTACGATGCTGCTCAGTGTGATTTCATTGCTACAGTTAAAGAACACACATGGTCCGAGTTGATCCCGTGGATCACTAAATGGATTTGTTCTTAATTGGCTTTCCATGCAGCTCTCTTTAAAGGCTTGAGTACTACTTTCATTTGATACTGCATTGATTTTCTCTGAAGTTTCTTCCTATCGTGGTTACCCTGATCAATTAGTGTGCTATAAATAGAGCGATCAGATCTCTTTCACTGGTCTCATTAAATTGCACCCCTGCTGAATTTCTGTGAAGAACTGAATTGGATCATACTGATAGCAATAGTATGAAGATGTCCTCAGGTTTTCCAGTGAAAATCAATTGCTCAATATTTGTAACAAAAAGCTTTGAAAAGCATGACCCAATGGAGCTCAGCTAATGCTCAAAACACGTCAAACCTTGCTTGCATCTCTAAAACCTTCAAAGATAAAGGATGGGAAAGCAAGTGGTTAAGGGGCTCAGCCAGTTCCTCACTGATATAAAAGCCCTCACAAATAAAACCGTTTATCTGCAACCCTTCATAATGGAAATACGATGCTGGAAGTATGCATCTAACGCGTATAATTCTTCCGGAAAGTGGAGTAAGGATTCGAGGAGGAAAAGAGTTGGAAAGCACATTTGGTCTGTCAAAGTCACCATGTAACGACGATGTGCTTACCAACCGAAACTAGAGGGGACTGGTAATACTGGGCAGTATGATATGTGCTAATTATTGCAGGTGTATGTCAGCTATGACTTCAAAAATGTTAATCTATATTTTGTAATGGTATGGCAGTATAGTTTTTAAAATTTTGTTTTAGAAACAATGTTTTATTCAATGAGTTTGGAAACAGATATAAAATAGAAAACGGAGCTGTCTACTTTGAAACATTTCAAAATCTAATCTGAAGGGCAGCTTTTACATCTCCACTCTGCCCTACATGCTGCCCTAGCCTTTCATAACTATCCTGTCTTCTCCTAGCATCCTTTCTGTCCTCTTTTCTCCTCTGCTAAGAACTACCCTTCAAAATATTTTCCATCTTCCTCCCAAAATGAAGCTACATTTTCACCACAGACTCCTCTGCAGGTTGAAAATCCCTACTGCAAAGGCTAGGTTTTTAATTACTGCACTTGAATTACCAAACATATCCACTGTTTCTATACACGCTTACTGGTGTCTGGAGTCTACGCTGAGGTTTATTTTGTATGAGGTCTGAAGGGTCCATTGCAGACCTCAGAGGACTGGCTGTACCTCACAAAGAATTTGTGAGAACACTGGAGAACTACCAATACTTGATGATTTTCCTGGATCCTTCATATTTAGCATGGTGGCTTTCAGCCAGAAGACGCAGTGCTCTACGTGATACTTGCAGTCAAATAGCTTAGTCTAGGATGAGACACCTCCCAACCACTCTGGAAGATTTTATGGGTAAAAAGGGCACATTCAGTGCCATATCAGGTAAGAATATGTAACAACTGCAGCTTAAACATACCTTTAGGGAGGCTCTCTCCTGAATCACAGCAGATCCACTTTCTCCTTCCAGAAAATGTTTTCAGTGGGAGGAGTGCAAAATGTTGACATCCAGTTCTTCTCAGACAGAAATCCCTCCCCAAAATGATTCTAACAGATGTAACAGATTCTTAAGAACCAACTTTAAAAAGCAAGAAATTAACAAATACATTTGAAAATACAATCTTTAATCACTAATTAAAGACTGTATTTTCCAATGCCACTGTGTGGTATTGGAGTCTGTCCCATAAAATAAGGGGGCTGAATACACATTTTATAGTCAGAACTCAAGCCCATACTGTGAGGGACAACATAAAATGTAACCCACGAGAACCAACAAGCACCGCGACATAGCCAGAACTGTTTTGGGTGAGATGCTGACATGAGACTTTCTCAGTGCCAAGTGCTGGAGTTATATTGAGTTTTTTGGATTGAATGTACACCCAAATTTCCACCAATAAGATGATATGTGCAGCCACCTCAGAGTTCAGCCCATATCCATGTTTGGATGTTCATTATATATATATATACGAAACATTAGTGCTTGATCCTTTTTATGACAGAAGACAGTGGAAAAGATTACAAGCCCTATTTTCCCATTCTACATAATAAAAAGTTAGAATTTATTTTTTAATAACTTATTCTGATCTTTGCAAAATATGCAGAAAATTACTGGAGAAATGCATTTTACTTGGAGTCTTGGGCTGGAGATTTTTGGGAAAAAAAAAAAAAAGTATTATCCAAGTTGGCATATGATGTTTTAGGAAGAGTTCATAGTTATTTTTTCCCTCAGAAATATAACTTCATTTATGTATTATAAATCTAAACTTTAAGTTCCTCAACTACTCTAAATCACTAGATTTAGCACTTATTTAAACATATGCCTATTAAACCTCATGAGAATTATATTGCCTTAATTTTTTTATTATTATGAAACATGAAATGAAAGAAACTATCACCAGATACATAATTTCACATTTTTATTGTGCTTCCCCCTCAAGAAGTTTCCCATGTTTGTTTTTCAACATTAGTGAAATATCACAGCAGGTAGTTTTCCTGCATGGCCATCACTTATAGCCAAAGTCAACATTTTGCTTATAACCAAAGTCAAATTGGATTAAAAAAAAAAACCAACTTGTCATAGAGTCTGAACACTTGCTAAGGAATATAACAAAAATCACAAAAAAATTACACTGTATTGTTTCAGGGAACAGGCCCTCATATCACAGGAACTACGTGTAAAGGCAGTATGTACTGAAGACAGTAACATAAAGCCAACTGTGCACAGCCTAATAAGATCACAGAGCATTTATGAGCATCCCAGAAAACAGAGTTTAGACTGATTTCAGAAAACATTTCCAAAAATGATCCAGCATATCCCTATGAGGTCAACCTGAAAGATGAGTACATGAAATGGATTGATAACGCAGGCAATTTGGACAATATCAAAAAAGGTAAGTTTAAGCTCCCCTAATAAAGAGGATCCCACAGATTTTCACATCTCACCATCTCCAGTGGCAAGCAAGGCAGGAAGAATGTCTCCCAGTCCTCATGCCAGACCATTGCTGTTGCAGATAGATACTCCATCAAACAATACCTTTCTTTGAGTTACTGACAGTCACACACCTATTCCTGCTTTGGACCCAACAGCACATGGTGAAACAGCAAAGGGTTTTATGGGAGGTGACGTTTTGAAACAGAAAAATTAGGATAAATGCCAAGAAGAAACCTGAAGAGCAAGCAGTCGTGGAAAGGTTTCCAAAGACTATGCGAGACCTGCCTTCGAGACTTTAAACTGTGTGAAGTACTAGAAAATATAATGCATGAGATAATCTTGCCTGAGCAGGAAGGTGAACTATGATCTTAAAACGTCTTCTGTCTCTGATGTTATGATTTAGATCAAATTAGTTGTATTTCTGACTGACCTTACGAGGAGAAATACTATTTATTTCCTTCATGGCCTTAAGATACTGAAGAAAAGAGAAATATTTAGCCTGAGAAAAATCGCTTCCAAAAACAACTATATATTTTGAAGCCGAAGAATGGTCATAACCATACAGCTGTTGAACTGTGGCCTCCAAGAGACAACTGTAAGTCAATCACAGTGTCAAGACTTAATTCCTTACACCAAGTTTGTGCTACAAGCCCTTCTTTTCTCATGCTGCTGCCACTCCCCTTAGCCTATTAGTTTTTCAGCTTAATCAGGGCAATTTAGTCACTATATTTAATACAGATAGATTCAGTTTCCCAATAAAAAGAAGTAAAACAGAAGAGTGGCTAGCATTTAGCAAAAGCTCATGAAAGAGGCAGTCTGCATGTACAGGAAGAATCACTTCTATCTTCTTTCTCTCAAGCTGCAATAATTTTAATTGGATGCTTTTCTCTGTTGACATAACTGATGGGAAAAATGTCAACTATGTGCATTTTAATTGGCTTCTACACTAACCAGGGCTACTTTGTTGAAGTAGAAGAAAAATCCAGAAACAAAAAATCTTCTTTTCCTGGATCATGCCAAGTCATTCCACTACATTCCCAGAAGCTCCCAACATCTCCTGCCCAGCCCCATGAGCTCTGAGTTGTATATACCAAGCAGAGCAGCTCCAGCCAGAGGAACTACGAGGACTGTTTTGGTGGCTAGAGGACTCATTTGATAGGTGAACAGATCAGGACTCACTCTCTAGTGCTGCTTTCCAGAGTGGTGCGAAGAGCAATGGGAACACTGGTTAAAAGGAGATTTGATGTTGGGAGATTTGAAGCTGATTAGATGCCAGATGTGGAGAGCATCTGGATAGTGAGACCACAAAAGGCTGAGATGCCCTAAGGAGTCTAAGATGAGCATACATGGTGATTGAGGTTTTGGAGCATGACATCAGGACACTGAGGCCAAAAAAACCCATCAGTGAAGATGGGTACAAAGTAAGGCAATGTCAACAGGACTGCATGAGGAACTGGGGAAGCAGTAGGACTGGGGCAAAGACTGCTCAGAGGGAAAAAGCCAGGAGGAATGGGCAGAAGAGTCTGTGCCAGTTAGGTCAAAGAGCCTGAACGAAAGCCAAGATCCCCACAACTAATCAGGCCTTGCTTACAGCAAATATCTGCAAAACGCTGGCAAAGTGCCCACACTTTTTCTCATGCGGGTTCACATGAAGGATGACAACCTACTGCAGGCAGCTAATCCACCAGCTCCAGCAGCAGTGTTTGAGTGGCGGATATTTAACTCCATTGAGCATCCTTGCAGTCTTTAGTAAGATGCCACACGGCAGAGTTTCTGGAGGTGAAAGGGGAATTCAGTTTGCTGCTTTTCACTATTTCTTTCAAAAAGACAGCAGCCCATGTGGCATTACGTGCATTCAAAGAGCATCTAATGAGGAGCTCTAAATTTTGGCCATGCTAGAATTCAGGCTCCCTGCTTGGGGGTTCAGGAGAAGTCCTGAATCCTCCTGGTCAAAAATAAATGGCAGCTGGACTCAGAACATAAAAAAAAGGTGACTGAAAATCAAACCATGGCCTGTCACAATGAGCACCCCAAATTAGCAGACACTTCTAACAGTAATCTTTCAGTGGAATAGCTCTTGGCTGAAAAAAAAAAAGAGCTAACAGTATCCCCTCATCTTAAAAGTGTGCTTGTGAGAATAAATAAATTGCCATTTGAACGGCATTCAACAATTTTTAATTGATGAGCATCATAAAAGAATCTTGCAAGGATATTAATTATTCTGTCTTCAAATAACAGGTTAACAGCTGGGACCACGCTGAATAATGGCTGTGTCTATACAGACATGCCTGTAAGTGACTGAACTTGAGCTGCAGCCATCAAGTCCTTTCTCACCTTGCAGGTTGAGCCCATCCAGACAGCCTGTGAGGAGCTAAAACTAGCAATCACTTCCAGTCCACCCTTTTTCCACAGTAAATTGCAGGCAAGCCTTTTGGGCGGCCTTTTTACACGTAGAGAAGATCAAATATATGCAAACTCTTGTAAAATATCAAGCTCTTAGGAAAAATACCTCATTCTGCTGCTGCTACAGAACATGAGTTGAACTGGTACTAAACTATGCTGTTTGCAAGCACATTCCTCCACTCTCTGGGTTGTCCTGGGCTCAGGGGAGTCCAGAATTTACAAACAGCTTAGTTCTTTGATAAAAAAATGAACAAAAGCAGCTACATGATTTACTAGCTCTCCTGAAAGCAGAAGATACTCCCATTAAAAGCTTGAGCCTGCTACTTTTTAATATCCTCCCAAGCACTATGTGAAGTGTCAGGACCACGTTCTCAAAAACTGGTGGAAAACTCAAGCACTGAATGAGTGGGTTTTATGATTCCAAGTTTGGATGCAGAGACATTTAAAGCTCGTTTTTTGTGTTTTGCTGCTCACTGCTACTCATTCCTAGTACTAAGTAACTGTTCCTTAAGCTCATTATTCACAATCTTATGCACTGCACAGAGCATGTGTCCACGTAATTATATGAAGGCAAAATACTGTTTTCAGAGGCATCGTTAGTTTTGGAAGTTCCTGACTTACAAGTTCTTGACACTGCAACCGGCTGGCTATATAGATGTAGTCCAGAACTAGGTGGCAAAATTTAACCACGTCTGTGGATATCTAAATAGAAAGGTGAACCAACCATGATGTTCAGATAAGATTCCCTGTAAGACACTAATGAGGTTTATGTGCAAAGAAAATGGGAGTAGCAGGTCCTGTCCTTTTCATCACCAGACTGTACACGCTCTGGTCTCTGTTACGTTCACCTTACACTGCTGCAGCAAATCTGATTGAGGATATTACCCTTACAACTCACAAGAACAGCTGTTTGAAAGATGTTTTAGCTAGCAATAGTAGCTGCAAGCATGCTGTCTTTGTGTTCCTTCTGTTTTGCTTTCATGTTCACAGTAACAAGTTTGTTTTAGCTTATGAAGCCTTCCTTTGTTACAAAAAAAAAGTCATTAGCAGTTGAAAGACCTTCCTTGTCCCCCACAACACTATGGCTCTCTCTTCCTGTAAACATTCTCAGCCCAAAAGCAAGTCTTCTGTCTTCTGCTATGACACTGACTGTCCACATATGTGCAATTCCCAGTTTAAATGGGTATCATCTCTCCTTCCCCAGCTTCTTACCTAGAGGAAAAGCATTAATATTTACCCACCAATAACTATGCAGTTTTGCAAAGCATTTGGAGGTAGAGGCTGCCTAGGACAACATGCAAACCAAATCTGTCAATTATGCAACTACTCTTATGAGCTAAATAGAAATCAAGTATGAAGAAGGATTTAGTGTTCTAGATTTTAGGATGGTAAATATCAGTTCATCAGTTAGTGGTTTATGCATACCCACAACCTTCCATTTTGTACTTGTAATTACCCTCAAAGATGTCTGTAGCAGTTAATAATAAACCTCAACTTTCAATATAATTTTCAAATTGAACTTTTGGTCTTTGACACAGTTTTTACCTGCTTTGTGAAAACAATGCTCTCTTGATACTTAATAAGAAGACCATACAGGTAGCTATAAAAGGGCCATCACAAAGGAAATAATCATACCCAGAACATCCTCCCTTCTTCTGCCCAAGTGTTCCCTGCTCGGTGTTCGGGCAGAAGGGGCCTGGGAGTGCCAGAAGCAGTTAAATGAAAGAAAGGTTATTAAAAACAGGGGGAAAGGAGGTGGAATATACACGTGACTTGATTCTAGCCCACCAAAAGTCCATCAAACTCCATATCCTGTCCTTAACAGAGACCAAAACTGAGACCCTATAGCAGACGCAATGCAGAGAGCGTATGTGGTATTTCCACTCAGCCTGAGGAATTCTGAACTTTGATGTGGTTTTTACATATTTGGTAATCCTCAGCTCATTTATCTTCCACAAACATATCCATTTGCCCTGAACAAAACTAGACTTTCAGCACCCAGAATTTTCCCTAGCAAGGAGTTCCACAGATTACCTGAATATTGTACAAAGAATCACCATGTCATATAGCCAGGCCTCTTGTTAATATCAGCATTTCTTAAAATGGAGGTGACAAATAATATCTGTGGCTTGCCCACTTTCTCTAGCCACCCACTATCTTGTTTGCAACCTGGTCTGACCTCACAGAGGACCCAGCTTTAAGCAGGAGGTTGGACTTGCTGATCTCCTGAGGTCTCTTCCAACCTGAATCATCCTGTGATTCTATGGTTTTATAGACACCTGTAGGTCCCCTCCACAGGTTTTCTCTTTCCATCCTGAAGAAACCCAGTCAACTTAGTTGTTCTTTGTACAGAAACCAGCCCACACTTTGCGGCTTTTTTCCCCTTCTCCAGTCCCACAGCAGTCTTTCTGAGACAGAAAATCAGAAGCATCCACAACATTCAAGATGGAAGTGATGGTACAGGTTTTTGCAGTTAGCTTCACCATGTTCCCTGCTCTCCATTCCTTTCCCTACAATTCCTCACATTTGATCTGCTTTCTTGACCAACATTGTGTACTGAGATTATATTTTTATGGAGCTTCTTATGAGAAGATAGTATCAAGATGCCATTCTTGTCTGGTAATACCTTAGAGTTCTTCACTGTCTATGTATTAGGACTGGTTTTCTTCCAAGCTCCCAAGAGTTCTCCTTTCTATGGGAAAAGTAGCTGAAGTACTCAGACTACAACCCAGGTAAAGAATAAAAATTTTGTAAGGTTTGTCAAAGTTTTTTAAAGGGACCTATTCAAGGCACTCAGGTGTTGCAGCACACAATGTTGTAACACTCCCTGCCTTCAGAAACACAGCTGCTGAGTACCATGGGCTCCTTCACAAGCCCAAACTCAATGCTCAACTACAGAAAGGGATGAAAAGGGGAGAAGTGAGCACCTAAACACTGGGATTCACAGACATCCGTGCACTGAACACACTGGGGGAGAGCCAACACAAGGTGCTGAAGTCAGGGCACATGTTTTGGTCTCACCTCTCAAAAAATGTCTTCCTTCTGCTCAGGTTTCACAGTTCTGAGCCAAAACTTAGGCACCTAATCCAGACAGATCCTCCTCAGAAAACAGGGAGTATTACATGTTGCATTTGTTTATGTTCTTAGTCTTCACTATGGAAGGCACAGGGGCTCCTGCAAATCCTCCTTCTCACTGACTAGAAATAAATGCTACAGCCACCAGCATCCACAGGGAAGAGTATTGCTCCTTTTTTCCAAAAGGATAAAACCAGGATATGAGGTACAACTGGAGCATCAAGAGTACCAGCAAATTGCCCCCAAACTCCACAGGAGGTTTTATCTTCTTGGCCAGCAAAACCTATTGTTCTACTAACCAGCACTGACCTACATTGCACCAATTGTTTGGGTACAGCACTGTTGGGATGGATATGTTGCAAATTCACATCAGTTTACAGATAATCACCATCCTTTAACATTAAAAATTCTATGGCCAAAAGGCTCTTTCCCTGAAAATTTTACTTATTCTAATGTATACAAGTCAGTTAGGGTTATGATTCTTTTCATGCTCCCATTTAACAAACATGCAGACAAAGTGTATAGCAGAACTTGTATTCAGTAGAAAACTGCATCTTTTTACTTATCTCACTTTCAAAAGCAATAGCCTGAAAAATAAGCAGTTGTGAAGAGTCCAGAAATGCCATAGCTTGTAATCAACTCACTTTGGTACGTGCCATATTCAATATTCTGCTCACCATGTAAGCTAAGCAAATAAAATGCAAATTTAGTAGATTTCATTCAGGAGGCAAAGGGATTTGGTTAACATCAAATTCAGTGGTCACTAATCCCACTTGCCCTGTCCCTTTCCACGCAAGTAACACTAATATTTAAATTCCCCAAATGGTAAAGTTCAGCATCTTGAGCCCTGTTAAATCTTATAAGCCAAAGTAAATTCTATTTCTCTGATTAAACAGAGAGTATTTACAAAGATCATAAACAGTGTGTCTGAGTTGTTCTTGTTCTTTTTCATACCACCTGACTAAGCACTTTTTACTTTTACATGGTTCAGAATAAAGTTTCCACTGGGCATTTCTGTCCAAAATAAAAGGAAGTCCCTGTTGAGGGTAAGAGAATGTAACATTTCAGGCATGAGATCCTGCAGGAAGGTGCAAGTAAACCTGTGCCTTCCCCAGGATCTCTCTGTACTGCCTTTCCACCATGCTTTCCTCTTCCTTCCCTCCTGATCGCAATTGTTTTTGAAGTGAGGTTGTCCCTCCGAGATGCTCAGTACAGTTGTCTTTAGCCTTTTCCATTGATTCTAATATAGCTTTACATAGAAAATTTATTAAGTAAAAGAAAAAGGAAAAAAATATATAAACAAGCCCCCAGGTAGTATAACTATTGGGAAAATACCATTAGAGAGTCAGCCAATTTTGCTAGTATAAAAATGCAAGCTCTCATACCCTTGGTTCTCCACAGAAAATGAAATGGTGCATTGTAAGAGCCAAACCAATTGATTTCTTCAAAATGCACATGGCAAAAGGCCTTGTAAAAGTCGCTGGCGCTGGGAGAGTTTTACCTCACATTTTCCATTTCAATGCCTTCTCGTTGCCTCTTCTGGAACTCATGCCCAGCTGTACATCCTTGGAGTCAACAGGACTGAAGACAGTGAGCACAAAATGATACCATCAGACTTGGGATATTCTAATGTACAAAGCTGGGAGGCATGGGTAAGTTAAGCCAATGGACTTCACCTCAAGTCAGTGGACCAACCAAAAGTAGGAGAACACAGAGAGTCCAGCTAAAGTTTGATAGGTCACCCATCATATTTTCAGATGCAATTGCCCACTGCAGCTCTCCTCAAAATAACCATCTCTGATTAATGTCCAAGAATAAACACCACCACTAAAAAACAAAGACTACTAATTTATTCATGTTCTAACTGACAAGACAATGACTAATTTGAAAGATGGCAGAAAAAAAGAAACTACTTTGAAAGCAATAAAAGGAAATGCAGCACAATTAGAGTACAGATCTCACTCCTGCCTTCTGATGTAGTTCTCAAGACCATGGAATCACACCATTGCATAAGGAAAAACAACAAAATGAAAACTGAGATCTTTGTCTCATGACTGTCACTACCCTTCCGTGGGCAACAGCAGGCTGAACACTGGTTAAGTCATTTCAAGCTTTACATCAAAACCCCATACTACTGCTATACAAGTTTCTTCAAAAATAGCAATATCAAAGTGAAGAAAGTTCAAAGATAAGGTTGTTATTTTGTTTTATGAGTAATAAAAATGTATAAATGATAAAAAAATCACAGAAAAGGAATATATGTCCTTGTAAGTCCAAGGCACACTGCCACAGGAGTGAATTACTGGGATTTTCAACACAGCAACTCAAGCTTGCACAGCAAACAACTACTTTACAGATTCTAGTTTTTCATTTTAATAAGCATTAAACATCATAGGAGACAGATAAGAGTTATGCAGTATCCTTTCCACCAGTGTGTATGTGCCATGTAAACTGCAATTACAATAAGCAGAAAGAAATTTAGATCACTGTATACTCAGTCCCAAAAGCTGCTGCTCCAATTAATCTTCATACAGCGACAGAATCAAGCACATGTTGAACTTTCAGTAAGTAAATAGTCCCAGCTAACCGTCTAATCACAGTGCCCCACACTTTCCAGGACAAATGATATACCACCTGTCTCCAATGGAATCAACAGAAAAAAACCCAACCTGGCATGGCAGCACCAACCCATATTTCATTAGCCCTGTGAAAAATGACAAGATAAACTGACTGCTTGTAACTTGCTGCTGCAGAAGCTGTGCTATGAATTTACAAGAAGCCAGTCACTCTGGAATAAAGACAGAACAGTTACCTCTTATTTATGGCAAAGAAGGAGCCTTATACACCCGCAGTTACTGCAGTTAGCTAACTGAGCTCACGCAATAGCTTGTGCCGCTGAAGCTTGCCTGTCGACCCAGACCTTAACGTGCTAATAGCCTTGCTATTCAGAAGTTCTTGGATTTTTGTTTTGTTTGGAGTTTGTTTAGCCACCTAGATTTGTAATGCACTGCAAAATGAAGGAGAATCAGGAAAAGAAAGAAAACAAGGTTACCTGAAGGCCCTCTATGGCTAACCTAAGCATGCTTGGCGTGAGTTTGGAGGCTTGCTTGAAGGTGAAGTTGCTCCAGTCTATAATCAAAACAAATCCATTCACTTGAAGCTCGGGATCTTCTATCATGGCTTCTAAGGAAAGAAGTATGGCGCGCAAGATATCCACCAGTGTGTACCTGTGAATGTTAAGGGGAGGTTCAGTTAGGAAAGGAGCAATGGCCACAGACATGGAGTAGTTCTGAGCGTTATTCCTTTGTACTGCTTGTCAAAAGTTTAAAACAAAGGAATGCAAAGTTATCCTCAGAAGTGCTGGGTGCGTAAAGCTGGGAAAGTCTCAAAAGCTCCATCAGTTGAACACATCCTTTGGAGCAGCAGGATCATGCACATCAGCCAGCCAGAACAAACTACAAGTATATAACACACCAAAAACAAATTTGAACTTTTCTGTAGCCTCCTAATCTGCCTTAATATCTATGCATTTTATTAAATGTCTGTACAAATGTACCTATGCAAACTGTGGTTTTCTAAAATCATAATGATACCAAAACCTAACAGCAGAAGCCTAGACCCAAAGTTTCTGCCTGTATTTTTCCAAGGGATTGAAATAACAGTTTCTACAAAATTATCAACTAAAAAAGGGATTTCCATGTGCTCTCCTTGTCCATCTCTCTGGGTCATGTTTCCTCTTAAATCTACAAAGGGTGTTACAGAAGGCTGGTTACTCAAGGATCTTTTAAGAGTTACTTTAACTGCCTTCTGAGTACTTTGTATACCCAAATTATGTGGTTTCAGGAGTAAGGTTGGAACACGGTATTCGTCGGACCTAGAATATTCTGTGTTAAATTTGGGGTTACACAGATGCCACTTACAATAGGTAATTATGTCTTTTACATATTGCATATAATCTTTTCTTAGATTGATGATCTTGTAAAAGAAGACATAATTCCATATTACCGAGCTGTTGACTATAATCTTTCTTTTTTGAAGCTAAAGCACCTAATACAGCAGCTGAATACCTTAAATACCTAGAGCAATGTCATCTTTAGACTGCCATATAATAGAGTTCTCAATGAACTTGCAGTTTAGCTTATTGTTTTTTCTTTTAAAAGGTGAAACACCTGAATTATCTGGGGTTTTTTAAGAGATATGAAAGTAGTAGTTTAAGTTTTGATTTATTTCAGGTTTATATTTAAAAGTCTTTTTTAAAAGTACGAGAAATAGTTACTGAAAAAGATGTAAATTTGCCAGTCCACACCAGAGTATCAGATGTGGCATTAGAAAGCTAAACCAGAAAATGTCAGATAATCGAATATTCCAGGAACAAAAAAAATATTTAATTCTTCAGTGTTTGTGCAGATATTTTTAAATAAGGCCCTTTAAAAGTCTACCATGATGGCATCAAACCTAGAAGTTCTCAGTATCGTGAGTCCCCGGAGAAATCTTCACCATGCTGCACATGCAGCAAGGAGCATGTGTGCCTGTTGAGAAATTACATTAAATTATACTAAATTCTACTTGCTTTAACATGAGTACACTGTTGTGTTATGTACGTAACTACATTTTGAAAGTATTTGTGAAAGGAAATAACACAAATTAAATTAATCTGACCTAGCTGCCTCCTCACGTCTTCACATCTTTACTTTTGTAGTCAATGAAAACTCAGTGAACTGCCCAACCACGCACTCCTAGGAAAGGGACTAGAAAAGGACTCTCTTAATGTTGGCCTAACAAAACCAAACAGGAGTGTGTTGGGTTTGTGTGGCAGGGTTTTCGTAGTGTGGCAGAGTCTACAGGGGTAGCTCCTGTAGGAAGCCACTAGAAGCTTCCCCGGGTCCAAGTCAGATCCACCTCTGGTCAGGGCCCAGCCTGTCAGAGCTCTGGGATTAACATACTTACGAGAGGAAACGAGAACCTACAGTGGAAAGAGGAGTGGGATGTGAGAGAGGCAACCAGGCAGACACTCAGATCAGTGCAGAAAGGTGGGGAGGAGGTGGGTCAGAGCAGAGGTTCCCCTGCAGCCTGTGGTGAGAGAGCAGCCTGTGCCCCTGCAGACATGGAGGGTCATAGGGAAACAGAGACCCCTCTGCAGCCCCGGGAGGGCTCCATGCTGGAGCAGGAGGATGCGCCCGAAGAAGTCCCTGAACCCATGGGAAGCCCGTGCTGGATCAGGCTGCTCCTGAAGGACTGCACCCAATGGAAGGGGCCCACGCTGTAGCAGTTAGTGAAGAATTGCAGCCTGTGGGATGGACTCACACTGGGGAAGTTCATGGAGGACTGTCTCTCATGGGACAGATCCCACACTGGAGCAGCGACAGAGTGTGAGGAGCACTCCCCCTGAGGAGGAAGAAGCGGCAGAGACAACCTGTGATGGACCGACCACAACCCCCATTCCCCGTCTCCCTGAACCACTGGTGGGAAGGAGATAGAGAAATGGGAGCAAATCTGAGGCCAGGAAGAAGGGAGGGGTGAGGGTTTTGAGATCGGTGTTTACCTCTCATTATCCTACTCTGATTTGATTGGTAACAAATCAAACTGAGTTTTCTTCCCCAAGCAGAGCCCGTGACCATAACTGATGAGTGATCCTTCCCGGTTCTTGTGTGGCACATGAGCCTTTCCTGATATTTTCTCCTCCCCTTCCCACCACGGGGAGGAGTAAGCATCTGTGTGGTGCTCAGTTGCTGGCTGGGCCTAAACCATGACAAAGAGTGTGTGTTCTCCCCAGAACGAAAAAGGGGAAACACATTTTTACACATTTCTTCTCTTCATTTTGGAAACCCTTATTTTGCTTTGAATTTGGTCTGGATGACTGGAATAAAAGTTTTCATATTCATTCCTCTCCTTTTCATTTTTGTGAGATTATTTTTTTCTTAAGGCTTTACTTTTCTGAGATCTAAGGTTTACAGGAAGCTTGGCATACTCCCTTCTTTTTTGTTCAGATTTTTTCAACTGGGAGAGAAAACAGCACAAGAAAAATTCTTCTCTGCAAATTCCCTACGGAAATGCTCAAAACACCAAAATTCTCTATTTCCTTTTGTCAGGGGGAAAAAAAAAAAAAAAAGACCATTTTTGTAAATGGAAATTTTTCCATGGGGAAAAAAAGAATGTGCCTTAAAACCAAATTTTAAGGAAGACATTCAAAACCTGGATCCTTAAAATTGTTTGCACAATTTGATAATCGAAGAACTGTTGTGCCAGGACCTTGTTTTTGCAGTTGACACAGTAAAGCAACACTGGAGCATCATGCCCCCACTGCCTAGGGCCACAGGGGCTGGTGTGGCAGAGCCACCACCTTGGGCACAGGGTGGCTGATGCTCCCCCTCCCTCCAGCACAGCAGTTCCCCCAGGACCAACCGCTGGATGTGTGGGGAAAATGCTACGATTGCTGCTGAGGTCTCTGAATAAGCAAACCAACAAACACCTCCAGCACTGCAGTGCAAAGAGCAACCTGAGGAAAAACGAAATAATTTGTCAGCTCTTTCCCAAACGAGTTTGCACATGTATAGTGCAACATGTAGGGGAAGTTTGGCAGCATGAAGACTATAGACAGTTTACAGGCATTAAAAAGGTCTTAGTTTGCCTAGCATTTCTGCAGACCAGTCTACCTATCCAACACAACACTGGTGCATGGGCAGTGGAGGGCACCTAATCGACACAGGACCTCAAAAATCCCCTGTATGACATGCATTTTGTACAACTGCCAGCATCAGGATTAACACATGTGCTTAGCCTGAGGGAAGGAGGTTTACAGAGTCATGTTCAGTGTCAGGGCTGGGCTCACAGAGTGGCCAACTGCTTTCAAATCCCTGGTTACCTCCACAAGGTGGTGGAGGTCTCAGAAATACTATTTTTTTTTATCACTTCATAAAATTAGACGGAGATACGCCCTGTAAGAGGAATTCCCAGGGGCAATGTAGCACTGAGAAGGAAATCACATCAGGTGAGACACTGGGAGAGCAGCTAATGCCGCAGTCTGAGGAAGATAATCTCTCAGAGCTCAGAGCTACAAGAAACAGACATTAGAAACACTCAAATCCAGAAATTAGCCTCAAGCCCACTTGAGGCTGCCCCATTCAGAAGATCTCATTCTCCAGAAGAGCTGCTGCAAGCACCCTACATCCAGTCCAAGAAGATGGGTTCCAAGTTCCTGATGAAGATCTCTAATGTCCTCCCTAGGGAGTTCAAGATGACATCACATGCCTTGGATTAACGGCTCCCCAGGGACAGAAGACTGCCACTGAACAATCTGGTGCATTAGACATAAAGATTCTTTGTTTATGAGGCCAATCAGGTCTCTAAGGCTGGTCATAAAATGGTCAATAATATATACCTAAGCGATAATTATATAGATGTATACAGGTAAACACAAATACACCTAATTATGTTCTGAATTCATTCAAGTCAACGGGAAAACTGTCAGGCATCAATGAGATCAGGATTTCAGCCACTACAGAGAGCAACCAACGGTCACAGGGCTGGGCTTCTACAAATCTATGGCATATTCACCATCACCCTAACTCCTCTTGCAGGTTTGCTTTAGTGTAACAAATACAGTCCACAACAACAATGATGATATTGTTGATGATATTCCCCACTAAAAAAGACAAAAGGTTGTCCTCTCAGTGAAAAAAGGTCCTGAAGAACACAGGTTTAGATAAAAGAAAGCAGTAACACTTTCTGCCAGAGGAAGGTATCTGACGTACTCTTAAGACTAAAAAGCCACATCAGGAGTATACAGGGACATGTCACTAACAACCAAGCTTACCCCTTAAAATACCCTTCGGGACAAGTAGTTGAAGACAGGAGCTGTTTTTCATTCCGCAGTGGACCTCTCCTCTTAGTTTTGATAGCTTACTTAAGTACAGTACAGAAAACCAGACAAGAAAGACAAATCCATTAGTGGATATTTAAAGCAGCTTTTACTCTGGGCACATGCAGAGGCAAGCCAGAAATGTAAACCCAATGTGATAGATGAAACTTTAGGTGCTGCGAATGGCAAGCTGAGTATTCAAAGTATCAGTTGAACAGCCCAAGGAAATGAAACATGATTAAAAAAACCATAGTGAAGCTTTCACACAGCACAGGGTTATTTGCATAAAGACTCATCTTTAATCCACTCCAGCCCCATGCTGTCCAGCATTTCACCTCACTACTACTGTTTGTGTCAGCATCAGGATGCATGTGCTCTGCTGTAACATACACTCCATCCTTGGCTGGATTTTAGGGAAATAAAAATCCTACGTAAAAAGAAGGTGGGAAAAATTTCTCTGCGATTGTGTTGCTGAAACTTTCATTCCATGCTGAAATTACTTTCCATACAGATACAGAAATATAACGAATCCAAAGTGAAAAAAAACCCAACCCAGATAAGCCAGTGAGTGTGAAATAAATTTGGTCCCAGATGGTTTTGACTGCCTTTCTACTTTAAAAGGAAAAAAAAAATTAAAAAATCAACATATTAGCCTTTAGTTTTAAGAGACTACGGTGTTCAGTCTGAGGGGAAGGTGGTATTGGTTTATTCTTACCAATCTCTGTTACAATAACGTGTATTTAGGGGACAGCAAGTTGCTCATTTTGCCTGGCCCCAGTTTCACAACGACTGCTCCAGTGCTGTCAAGTGCATAGGGTGTGCTGGGCCTGATTTGCTGCAGTAGCTGTTGTAGCCTGGAGTTAGGCTGTGCAGAAATACATCCTTATTTATCTATTGCTAAATTCAGTTGCATTCACTTGTTTAAACACACTCTTTTGGGACATACTGTAGTTAGCAAAGTATTGCTAATTGCTAGGATAATCGAGAACTCACAGTTAATTTAAATGTATTTAATGCCCTCTATTTATAGAACCGTGCTTAATTCAATGGAGAGCTTAGACAACTTTTTTTAGCCCAGTTGTTAATATGAATAACAAATGCTGGAAATAGGCTATCACATATATAATGCACTCTTAATGTTCCTTTTCTATGTGAGTACCAGCTTGAGTTCAAAAGAGCTGGGGCTGGTGTGCAGACACACTCAGATACCTCTTGAAATGTTTCATTTGGGTTGACCTTAAAGCAATGAGCCTGGGAAGGCTTGACAAGTTAATAGCCACACTGACAATGATTCTTCCAAATGCTTCGGGATGGCTACCATTTCTACCACGACAGTGACAGAGCTTTCCAGGGTAATGCCTCTCTGAGGTCTTGATTTGTCAAGAACAGGACAGTTCAAACAATTAACTGAGCATCCTGCTTTCTTGTAACAGTGGCAGCAATTTCCTGTTTACAGAAAAACAAAGTTCTTTCAGAATTTTCTACGGGACATGAACAAATTCAAAGTATTCCCAAGGATTTTTGGGAAAAACAGTCTGGCAGACACTGCTATCAACTCCTAGTACTACTTCACTACGATCTTTCACCTTTACCCCTTGATTATGTGCATCCTCTTCAATCCCAGAGTCCACTGTGATTTCCAGCAGGCCAAGAGAAGAGACAGGGAGAATGCAGGGCATAGATGTCTCATGTCACATCCCGCTGTGTCAGCTGTTTTCAATATTTTATGTTCCTGATGATGGATGGCATCCACCGTATCATCTGTTTAACCAGATTCTGGTTCCAGTCGATTCACATTTGCACTGAGTAACAGATAATCTGATTTGGCTGAGTTGCGCTACTATCTCTACTGCTATTTGTCATCTCCCTACTAATATCAAGAAAATTCAAGTTATATTGAGAATTAAAACTGAATGGCACAAATCTGCCTCTCAGAATGCAAACTGTTAACTAGAAGAGATAAATGGTAAGCCTTCTTGGCTTGAATTTAAGCTACATGTCTCCTGAAGGTCCCAAACATGTAATAAACACACAATCGGTATTTTGGACAAGTAAAGGTTTAAGTCAAATGAGCTCTTGTGACACTGGTTTAAAAGAGAAAGCTGGTCAAGTCCCTAAGCCATCATCCCATTCCAAACCTACCGTTCTAGCTTAATATTTTTAGATTTTCAGTGAAACAAGAGCCCTCAAGATACACAAAGGAGTACCTAGAAATGATTCCTCAGATCCCCTTGGTTTGTCAGTCCGTGTACAGATTTGAATGTTGAAAAGATGGGGGATCGAAACTTCTCGTATAGCTATTCTGCGGAAATAGTGGCAGCATGCCCTGGGGGCCCTTATTCTAAAAACAAAAAGCACCACCAGTGTTACAAAAATGCATAGAAAACCAGAAACTGCTTCAAATATTTTGCCAGATTAGCTTTTAGAGTCAGATTTAATACCATTCATTACGCCTTATGTTAGCCCAGTGTCGCAGCTAACAGTCGCAGCCACAGAAGAAGATTCAGCTGATCTAAATCTTACATTAGCATTGATCAAAAAGATCCCTAGCCAAAACACTCACAGTCTAAATACAAGTGATAACAGGCAGGTACAGGTGCCTGGAGGAAAGCTAGGAAACAATAAGACAGCATCAGTCCACAGGAGAAACTGTAGAAAAAATGACAGTGTTTGCACTAGTTAATTATTATTATTTGAAAGATATTACTTCCAAACAAAAACTGACTCTATTAACCAGGTATTTTGTTAATGTTAATATGTTACTGTTGTTAGCATTGCTATTTATTTTGTCACATTGCCTCCATCAAAGCTTGAACAATACCCTGTCAACTTGCCTGTGGCTAACAGTGAGCTGAGGAGCAGAGCAGCTTCCTAATAGCTACAGAATTTAAATTTTCACTTAATGGGAGGAAAACAAAAGTTTCTAGGACTCCTGCATATGAAAGCATATTTTTGACAGCCAACCGGTGGACTCAGTCTTTGCCCTGCTGTAAATCATCTGATGCAACAGCAAAGCTAACAGTAAGGAGTGCAGTGGATTTCCATAGTCACAGAGGATGGTGTGAGCTGACTGGGTCACTGTGACACAGCCAGGAACTAGGCATTACTGCACTTGAATATTGCGCTTTCTAGGATGAGTTCTGAGATAATTAACGCAGGGAAAGATTTCACATAAATAGCATCAAAATGGACTGATTTTGCTAGGGAGTTTGTGTACAGGTGCCACGAAGCATGTAGAAGAACACGCATGACAACAGATCCCTTGCCTCTGAGAGTTGAAGTTAATTGTACCATTAACTGAAAAAAAACTTCACCAGCTGGACACATTAAGGAAAAGGAGTCTTCAAATGCACGTACACACCTACAAGCCAAATACAGTTACGAATCAACAATCTGGAAGCTAATACGGAAGGTCGGTCCCTCCCCGAGAGCTATCCAGCCTCCTGGCAGGAATGCCACCCGTCTTCACTTTCCCCATAGTAGAAACAGAATGGAGAGTTAGGCAGGGTCCCATTCAGAAACTGCTGGGCTACTCAATACCTTATCCTTCACCTTTCCTTTTTCTGTTTGTTTGTTTTAAATACACGCCTGATTTAGTTGTTCAGATGGTAGGACATCTGGTACAGTTTTCAGGCCCTGCTTTAATTTAATGATTTAACACCTAGTACACAGGCTTGTTTTACCATAGGAATTTTTTGCCTCCCACGCTTTTCGTTCTAATTTGAACTATGTAAATCATAGGCTGCCAGTGCTATATAAATCATCTATAGTATGTCTGATATTCATTTAAATAACAAATTGAAACTTTTTATTTCTAATTGTTACATGCTGGCCATAATAAGTCATACACACACGATAAATTTGGAGGCTTGCTCTGCTCTATTAACTTAGTTTATGAAGCATACGAAGAGGTCCTAACAAGACAGACTTCGAAAAGCAATCCTCCCAGTGTTGATGTAAGAGGAGCACTGGTTTGTGTACTGTAAGAACCCAAGTCAGTTAAGGCATAAGCTGGAGACCCACACTGTGTAGTGGCTCCAGTGTAAGTTCCATACACAATGCTCTCCAGGTTCAGTTGCTGCACATCAGATAATGGAAGACATCAAATTAATTAGAAGAGAGAATGACCTCGCTCCATTCCCAGATCTGTCACTGACTTGTCATGTGCCTTGGAGCAAGCCACTCCCCGCAGCTGGGCTTCGGCTCTCTCCCCTTTGTCTGAGTGGTCTATCTGAAATCAAATCCCTTGTTCTGGAGGAGTACTGTGGGTGTGCAGTGCTGAAGAGCAATAGGGAGTTAAGTGAAAACATGGCCATTAGGTACCTCTGTGTACCACAGTTACCTCCCTATTAAATCCTAAATAATAATTTTACCTATAGGACTTAATAAAAAAGACCAAAATAAAATTACTGTTGTGTCAGCTGATCTTATGTAGTTTAAATATCAGCATATTCAAAATTAAGAGCATATTCAAAATTAAGAAGAAAATGAACCTATTACTTTCACATGGTATTTATTTTTTTAAATGCTACTTTATCTCTGAATTTGAATTCTTGGTGTTCTTTTCACTACGAACTAATGATCTGAAAAGTGTCACATAAAGCTTGGGGGGGTGGGGGTTGTTAATGAAAAATAACAGAATAGAGTAGGCCACAGTACCTTTAACAAAAGAACTTCTTCATGGTAGATGGATGACTTAATAAAAGGTCCGAACACCCATTTCTTTGCTAATTCCTTGTTTGAGGATTTTTAAGAGTTTTGAAGCTGGTTTTAAAATAAAAAGTTGACCTGCTCCTTTCCCAGTGGGAAATGAAGCCCACTGAGAGAGTCTAGCCTCATCACCTTCCTCACCCAGCTTCTTTGGCCCCATCTGGCCAGAAAAATGAAGCAGGGAAAAGACACCAGCCCCAGCTCTGCCTATGTTCATCCACACTTTCTAGTTGTTAGCCTGATCGTGGGCAGTTTTGATTTGTGCCAGACAGCTTTCTCTCTGTCCCTGGGCATGGTTCATGGGTTAGCAAGGGCCAGGAAACTCTCCCTGTAGGCAGTGTGGATGTGACCACCCTGCCTAGAGAGGCAGAAAGCCATGGTTGTGCCAGCAGCCCCTCTGGGCAGAGACCCATCCCCAACTGTAACACCGACTGCTGCAGGGAGCTGTTGGATCCCTCCCTGCAATGGCCATCGACACAGCCTGCAAGAGGGCACCTAACACTTAAAGGGTAAGCTTAAGCATGCTGATCCCCCAAATCTTGTCCTTTCTATCCACACTGCTAGATGTCCGTGCCCTCATGTTTCAAAACAGCTGAGCTTGGGGTATCTGCACTGAGCATTCAGCACTGCCCATGCCCAGCCTGTGTTGACTTCACAAAAGGCGGTTTGCGTTCATGTGAAAGCAACTAGCAAGATTCTAAGTTTTCAGACTAAGAAGTGCTTCAGACCCTAAGCCTGCTCCCAAGCTGGAAGCCTAGGGAACCCATGCAGTGCTCACAGGAGCAGTGCTCACAGGAGCAGTGCTCACAGGAGCAGTGCTCACAGAAGCAGGCTTTAAAGATCACTGTTAATGGATTCATTCATTTACATGTACTGAAAGTCAAGCAATTTTTGTGGGTGTTATTTTAGACTGCAGCAGAAACTGGGCATGACACCCAATGAGGTATTTAGAATAACCAAATAGTGTCACGTAGTATCAAGCTGATTGCTAAAGGAAAGGGCCTTGATGGGAGACAACTCTTGGGTCAGCCTGTTACCTTCAAGCTCGAATAGTCCCAAAAAGGATCAGAAATTGTCCTGGGGACCGCACTAGACTCCTTCTGTTTGCTACCCAAGCTTTGTGTGCTTGGATCTTACTATGCAGGGAACTCACACTTGGAGAAGACTGAGTGGGGAAAAGAAGTGGTTGCTCTAATTTCCATCCTGGCATTTCCAGGTGGCTCAGAAAGAGCTTTGTTTAGCTGAGGGAAAGGTTTCGGCTTCCTGCACAGGCAAACTTTTCAGTTCAAAAGCCCTGATGGATACTCCCGTTTGGCGCACAGTATCTCCCTCTTTCTCCTATGGCACTCGAGCAGCTCTGTGCGTGCTGAAGCAGAAAGACCAGCGTAGAGACTGCAAGCAGCCTTTGTCAGGGGGATAAGGACATCATCTACCGTGCCAGCTCACTTCGGCTAAGGGGAGGCAGAAGCATGTAAACCTCCTATCAGCCAGTTGAGAGGAGCACTCGAGCACTTCCTACTTCCCTCCCAAAATTCAGAGCCTAAAGGGTGAGAAAGGCTGAAAAGGCCCTATGCCACAAAATACGTTTCTTCTTTCTCTTCTCCCCCCCGCCTCCAGGCTGCTGCCAGCCCGCTGTGGGCAGAGCCGGGTGTGTCCCTGCTGCCCACCCATCCTCTGCTCTGGCATAGCATTTCCCACGCACTGCCCAGGGAGCGAAGGGGTGAAGGCGGGCGGGTGGCTCTGCATTTACCTGCTCTGGTCCCAGTTGGCAGCAAAAAGGACGAGGATCTTCCTGCCGTAGTGGTCCAGGTTGGCCAGCCCGCCGGGGAAGCCATCCTTCAGCGCCTGCTTGATGCCCGGGTCTGTGGCCTTGAAGCTCTTGAACATGTCCAGGTTCTGCTGGCGATATTCAAAGTACTGGGCCAGGAGGCGAAACGCCTCGAAGTGCTGAAACTTCCTGGCCCGCAGGAACCGCAGGATGAAGGCATCGTCGGTGCGGAGGAAGCCGATGTCCGGCCGGGTGATCACCATGTCCCGCACCTCCTGGATGTCCTGGTGCAAGGTGTCGGGGTTCTCGTTCAGCTCCAGCCGCGCTTTCTCCAGGGTCTCCGGGGAGAGACCTGCCTGCAAATGAGTCATGGCGCTGCCCTCCTCCTCCTCCCCGCCTCTGCTGCCTGCGCTCCTCAGCCTCCCGGCCGCTTGCCCCCCGGAGGCGGGGTGCCCCGGCACGGCCGGCCGCCGCTCCCCCGCCCCGCCGGGCCTCGCCCCGCCGCTCCCCGGCCCCACCGCCGCTGCCAGTCCGGCTGCCGAGAAGCGAGCGGCTCCCAGGCAGGCAGGTCCCGGGGGGGGGGTGCTGGCACCGAGACCGCCCCCGGGCTGCTGGCGGAGGCGCGTTATCTCTCTGACATAGCGCCCTCCCCGCCGCGGGGTCCGACGCGCCGCATCATCCCCGCAGCCGGCCCGCGGAGGCGCCGAAACCCGCCGGGGACGGGGCTACTGCTCGCCGCCTGCCCCCGCCGGTACCGGTGCTGGAGCGGATCTCAGGCCGGACTGCAGCGAGGGGCCGGGCCCCTAGGCAGGACGAGCGGCGCCCGGGGGCGCTCCCCCGGCCCGGGGCTGGCGGGGGGGCTGTCCTCCCGGGATCAGCACCATTTACCTACAATGAGCGCTCGCCCCGCCTCAGAAGCGTCTCCCCGGGTTTGGGGCAGGGTTAAAAAAAAAAAAAAACAACCAAACCACGGCCACCAGACCAAAAAGACACAAAACACCCAGCGAGGAGGAGGGAAGCCGATCCGCAGGTACTTCGCCGGTTCCGAAGAGCCTCCCGCTCGCCGGCGCGGAGCCCGGAAAGACAAACGCAGCCTCGGCCTCGAGGATGCTCGTCCCCCCCCCCGCGCCCTCCTCCGCTCCACGCCCCGGCTCCCAGATGGCACCAGCCGGCGCGGGGCTGCCTACTGCGCGGCCCCGCCTTGCGCGCACCCGCCCAAGCGCGCACCCGCCCAGGCGCGCAGCGACACCTGCCCCTCCGAACACGCCCGCGGGGGGCGGCGGGCGCGGAGGCAGCGCACACGCAGCCCTGAGCTCCCCCCGCCACCTTGCAGCGCCGCGCCCGACCCGCCGCGGGGCGGGGGGATGCTGCGGCCGCACCGCGGATCTCCCCGGCGGAGCGGGGCGGGGGGGGGAGCGTTGCGCAGAGCCGCGCCGCGGCCTCTTGCGCCGGGTCTGCGCCGAACAAGATGGTGGTTACCCTGCGGAGGGGGCGGAGGGGGGCGGTGGCCGCGGGGCTTACGGGGGCTCTCGATCTGCGCGGCCGCGTGTAAGCCCCCGCGCAGCGTCCCGCGGGAGTCAAACCGGGGACCCGCGTAAATCTCGGCGTCGTGCCAACGGCGAGACGTCATTCGCGGAGCGATGGCTTTACTTGCAATCCTCGCTGTTGATGGAATTTATTAGCGTGAAACACTGTGAGCTTAAAAACCCGGGAATAAAATACAGCAACCCCCTGGTGCGGCCTCATGTTGGGGGCAGCGTGTCCCAAGTCGCGTTATATTGCAACGGGAAAAAATATCCGCCTTCTGTGTATTGAATATTTCCGCGAGAAAAGATGCCCTTTTTCAATGCAGGAAAGTTTGATGCTGCGGTGTGCTTCCAGGAAAAGTTTCCACTGAAGAACATTTGACCTTTGGCTGAAGGACCTTTCCAATGCAAATAACACCTGAAAACCAAGCTTGCCCGAAAGATACAGCGGCCACGGGAAAGCCCATGACATGTACCTCCTCCTCCTATAGGAAGCACAGCTCTTGGGTACCGCGCTGGGCTTCTTTCCCAAGACACGGTCACCGGGGCACACGGACTGAATTATTGAAAAGGCACCGGGATCGCTGGACCGTACAGAGGGCATACGTGGGAAATACACCAGCGGGAAGCAGAGTATGTGTTCTCAGGCAAATAAAGATGCTCATAAACACGTTTAAGTGATTCCCTGCATTTTCTGCAGGCCATCAGCAGATGAAACGTGACCTCGGCAGCAGGAGGGAGCCCTCAGCAATGAGCGTGTTCGGAGCGTGAGTGTAGGCAGCCAGCAGAAGTTAGGTGGCAAATGGTCATTCTTCTGGGGGCTAAGGGCAGTTTTTGGTTTTTACAGGGTTTTATAGGGTTTTGCAGTTCCTCATCAGACCCCTTGTTTGTGCCGAGTGAGGGTCAAGTTTTACCTATTCCTCCATACCTGCCTGGTCTCAAAACATCCGCAGGATGGATGGCTGGAAGGGCAGACAAAAACACCGGTCCGTACTGAGCCAGGAACCAGGCCTCCAGTCGCCTAGCTTAAGGCAGGATCTATGGGACAGACCAGTCTGACAGTGCCCAGCCATGGTGGCCCAGCTTTATTCTGTCTGAATTTCACTATGTGCTTTGAGATGCCTCAAAGAGAGGAAAATACACAGGTCTACCTAAGGGCTGGATCACTCTCTAGAAATGCTTATTTCTCTTTGTCTGATAACATGTCTTTAAATTAGCCCAGTTACATAGACGTGATTCATCTGGGTTGGTAACTTAGAGCAGTTATTCCTCCAGAAATAGTTTGTCTGCTTTTGTTATTATTTTCTGTTATTCTTAAATCCTCCTTTTCCTTTGCTCTTGCTATCTTCCTCTGTATTATGTCTATATTCCTTAGCAGAGACCCTGTGAGAACAGCTGTTTCCGTCACCCCTAAGGAACCAACAACCAGACTTTTCCTGCCATCATTTTCCATTTCTGATGCTACTGCTCTGCCTTTTCCACTGCAACTAAGCTAATAAAAGAGTAGGTCATGTGACAAGTGCCTTAAATTTGCTCAGTGCAAGGCAGGCTGCAGGCATTCAGTGTCTTGCAAAATCAAGGCCATAATATATCCTGTCTATGACCCCCAAGTAACACATTCCTTAATTTGATTTATTTTTCTTTTGCAAATGAAAACATACACATATATTAGATTTTTTTCTCATGTATTCCAGCACATGGATGCACTGAACAGGGAAAAGAAGTGAGCTGGACAAAATTAAAATAGTAGCAATTTTAAAACTACAGAAAAGGTAATTCTGAAGATTCTTTTTTTTTTAATATTAAGAAAATACATGGAATTTTCTCTGGAAGCTTTCAGTATTGTTCCATTTTTTGGTTTTCCCCATTTCTGACCATATGTAAGCCATTCCTTTTCTTGCCCTTTTTAAAATAAAAAAGCACAGAAAAACAGAGGGGAAAATGTGGAGGAAGAGGATAAAAAAAATCTGGAAGCCAAATATGTTAATTTCATCAAAAAACATCCAATTTCTGTACTCTTCAAAGCAAGGTTCAGTCTCCATAAAACTGGATTTAATAGTTCAACAATTTCTAACTGGTACTTTGCCACATTAAAATTAATTTCACCAAATAATAACAGCATTTCATGAAAATAATTTTGCAATTAATTGTTGAACCATAGATCAAAATGCTGTCATCATCAAGGAGATGGTTTACACATCTTTTTTCTGTACTGAGTAGATTCAGAAGGTGGACACTTGGAGCAGCACAGGCAGCAAGGCAGCCTGAAGGTAGAGTAAGTCAAAGAACAAGATTATGATCATGTGCTACCCAAGCCACAGATGGGGCTTATTATGACAATAACATTTTTTCAATATTTTGAGGCCTCACATGTAAACACAGGAAAGATATGGTTTAAATATAAATAACATTGTAGGAGAAATAAAAAAAAAGTTTGTCATCTACAAGCAGATTTATCAAACCATTTATATAGTATAATGAAGAAATGTGTGTTTTCCAACATCTCATCCTACCTAAGTCATGAGGGGAAGAATGGAGCCGCTAATGGAGTTAGATGCAACACACTGATGGCACAGCGTAATTTATTTATTGTGCATGTGCACTTTTCCCTCTATAAAACAGTAGGGGTGTCTGACTAAATCCATTATGTAAATCTCAGCATCTTTTCACTTGCACTTACAAACTATTATTTTTCTTTGTTGCTTTTATTGTCACTTTTCCCTGAACTTCGTACAATTAAAATCCAGGCGACCTGCACTCCTATAAGCCCTACAATTAGGCACCTGATTTGAAATAAAAATAAACCACAAATAAGACACAAAGGTGTTTGTGTAGGTGTTCGATATCAGAGATGCTAATTCACATTCAGAATGAAGTGGTTTAAGATCAGCAGTAGACCTGGGCATTCAGGAACAAAAATGGAATACAGGAATAAAACAAAACAAAATAAATACTAGATGGCGGATAGGGAAATAACTGTATTAAGACCAATGTTGGTACCTCACTTTCTCTGCAGTGGCTGAAGACTCTAGACAACTCTTGCAAATGTCTTTGACTTACATTGTCCTCAGCATCCTGCTCTGGGTATACCTTCTGGACAGCTGTGCATATAGGATCAAATTTTCAAGAGTTTGTCTTACTTAGCTGTGATATAGCTAAAGAGATGAGAAATACGTTCGGAAGTACATATAACCAGGAATATATGTTCACACTCATTCCTTTTCAGCAGTGTTTATGCAGATGCTTGTAGTTAAGCGTGTCCTTGAAGGTTTTGAAAAGGGCTAAAAGTAACTTTGTCAAAAGCACCTAAATAACATCTCAATCAAAAGCAGACCAAAATTCAAAATCTAGGTCCCATTTTCAGAATCAATTTAGAAACTTCAGTCAAACATTGTAAAAGCATAAGAACAACCGTGGCTTCACATGGAAGCCTAAGGAACAGTATCAGTTAGCGTTAGGCTCCTGAACTCCTGAAATGTTTTCCTCAACGTGAGTTAATATTTGAAGTCATTCGTTGACCGAAGTGCTGTGACTTAACAAGTTCCCATATGACAGCTGAGACTTAGCAACTGATCTCATGCATGATCTTGTCTCACTGCAAGTGGCTGGTAAAACTTCTCAGTTTAAACCTCAGCGGAAGCCACACGAGGTTGAGGATTCGCCTCAGATGTCATTCCGTAACTAGGTGAGTTACGGCAATGCAGCCATGTGTCTGAGCATGATGGTGAGTTTTACTTAAGCATATTTGTAGAAAATGTCAGGATGCTTGACCTAAAAAATCCCGTTATATCTGAAACAAGGGAGCTTCTAGAACTGATCTCTGTTGGAAATATGTCTGCAACTTCAGATGCTGACTAGCTGAAAAATCAGTTTCTGAGAGCAAACTAGTCACCTGTCTTCTATTCATCATCATGGGTCTCTAACAACATAAGGATAAATAGCCTTACAGTAGACAATGGATAGCATCATACCCTAATCAGAGAAATATTTCAGTATGACAAGCCTACTCACAGAATCATAAAAATAAAACTGGAAGGGACTTTGAGAGATTGTCTAGTTTATTTATCCCCCATCCTGATGGATGCTTGTCTGATTGGTATTTAAAAACCTCCAGCAGCAGATACTCCACAGCTTCTCCAGAGAGTCTGTCCAGAGCTTCAGTATCCATGCAGTACATTTTTCCCACTGCCTGGGCTATCTCTCACTTGCTCCAACTTAAGCCATTGTTTTTTATTTTATCTACTGTAGAATGACAGAATAATTTATTTCTTTATTTGGAGACTGGTATAAAGTCTCAGGTAAAATCTCTCTTCTTTTTTTTGGCTGCACAACCTCTGTTCTTTCAATCGCTGGCATTTAAAGCACTTCAGATGTACGGTATGAAGGAATGGGTGTGAGCAGGGCATTAGCATCGTGGGGACAGCATTTTGATGGGCTTTCCTCTTCTGTCTACGTGAGGTCTATACATGCCATTTTAACTGTTGGAACAGACAATCTTCCAGAGGTGAAATTCTAAGTTGAAATAAATAACCTGTGATTCAGAAAAAGTCAGCATCTCACAAACCGATGATCCACAAAAGTAAAAAGTTTCACTGAGCATTAGTGCCAACACAAAATGTCTTAACAGCTGTACTAATGGCGGGAGGGGAGGGGAAGAACAACCCACACAGAACAAAAAACCCAAGCTTAGGCAACTGCAGAACTCTATCAAGCAAGTTCAAACATTGATTTAGTGTAAGTAAAAAGGTATCTGGAAATGTAATGAAGTTCATTGTTATATTAATATAGCATTAACTGGGAGCAAAGCAGTCAGACATATTTCACTGCTATAAAAATTTGCATATCAGAGATATGTAGGAAATAAAAGATAATGAATTCATAACTGAGCCAATAGTTTCAGTAAGCTTAGTCAAATGATGAGTTAGGACATTAAACATTCCAAAATTTCAGTGCAGAATTAACACAGAATGCTGAAGAATGCTAAGTTTGGAATAAATGCTCATTTTATTAAAAATGGATTAATACAGTCATGGAACAAAATTATTGATTAAAGCATTTTTATTGCAAGTATGAGAAAGACCCCTAAGTCTGAAAAACTCCCAATGATGATCTGTCCCTTGGCTTTCTGAAAGTGAATACCCAAACTTGCATAGCTAAGTAGAAGGTGACCAGTTTTGTCCTTGAACACATACCAGCACACGCAGCAGATGGACGAAAGGCACATTTGGATGCAATGTAGAATGATGAATCTCAGTTGTTTCATGGAACCGGCATTACCTATGCTGCAATAACTTCATGGCACCGGAAACCAGGCAGTGTTTGGTTTGGCTGCACCAAGTAAAGGTGCTTGTGACTTCAGTAAGCCTCATTCAGTTTACAGCTCAGGAAGCTGAACACCATCCAAGCTAGTATCAGCTATTTTCTTCAAATCCTGATGGGAGAGAATGCTGTAGAACAGGTTTACTGCTGTGAAGATACTTCCAAAACTCCTTTGCCATATCTGGGGATGTTTTCATCTTTTTAAGGGTGGTTTTTGGGAACCTCAGTATCTCCAGCTTTAAAACCTCTCAGTGGATTTGCTTTTAGAATAAGTTGCAACTTTCATCTGTCTGGAAAGACTGGAGTGCTTTGTTTCATAAAGAATGATCTTCTGTTGCTGCAAATCCAGCCTTTGCAAAGTTTTCTCTGGCTTACTACACTCCCTGACTTATCTTTCTGTCTTTCTAACTATTCATCATGTTTAGAGCTCATTTCATACCAAGAAAGTAAACATTTCTTATTTGAACTATTATATCCTGTCTTCAAGATCTCATTTCCTGACATTTCTTTATAATATTTTTTAGCTCCTATTTTATCCACAGGGACAGGTAACTCTATCTTCTTCACTGGAAGTCTGTTTTACTTGTTGTGTGACCACGGATGCCTGCTGGCACACACAGCATCACACGTTTTACTTCTAACACATCATATTTCTTCGTAGGACACATAGGAATCTTTTCTCTTTAACACAGCATCTCCTTTAGGATACTTTACCTATGATATGTGATTCCATAACCAGTTTCATAAGTAGTTTTTAGTACAACTATTATTCTCAGTGTTCTCTGGGTAAGCTTAATTCAAATTATGCCCACTGCAATAATGATGTGTGTGACTCTGCAAGTTGCAAGCTGGATGCAATGTCTGATGTTAATCCTACAATATCACCACACCATTTCTGGCAGTATTTGATCCCCACATCTAGACACAATAAAAAATCTTTCATGGTTGACTTGTCTACAGCCACTGATCGGACTATTTGGTACAACATACAGGTGAACACCTCTTCATGAACATCCATGTCACCTTCCACAAGTGGCAGCCATAAAACCACCTGCTCTCTGTAGGAGTATTTTCATCTACCAGAACTATGTAGTGCTTTCCCAAAATTGTCTCAGAAAAACCCACTCTGTTCTTAGAGGTCATAATTTATATCATTTTGAATGACTGACTTTGTGAATTTGGCTTGATTCTGTCAGTCACTTTGAAATATCAGAAATCGCCTGAAAGCAAAGCAATTGAATAAAGCTGAAGTCAGCCCGTTCTCCAGAGGCAGCATTTTCAGCTTGTTCAGCAAAATGTACTTGTACTCCATCACAGCACAAATACTTATGTGGCAAGATAATGTAACTAACAGGGGCTATGTTTAGTGATATAATTTCATTGGGATTTTCCAGTTTTCTCCTTTCTTTGAAAACTTGGCACATCATCCATATATTTTGTGATTTTCTTTTTGGAGAATATCATGAAGCGTGAGGAAGCTTTGCTGCCTTTTAAGTTTGTTTCTAGCCTTTTTTTTTTTTTAGTTAAAGAATTCAGGCTGTTTTAGAGCTTCATCTATTTACTAAGTCAAAACCAGATTGCACCCAAAAGCTATCGAGTAGCAAAATTGCCTTATGCTGTAACTTGTTTCAAAATAAATGGAGCCATTGAAAGTCATTAAACCAGAATGGGCAGAAAAGTGGCCTTATTTTCTAAACTTACGCACATGGAGAGCTTGTTGTCACGGCATTTTACTGGCAGTATAATGGTAGCAGGCAACAGAAACTCAGTTTTCTTTAAAAGCAACGTGGGAAACAGCCCAATGCTAACAAATGTAGACACATTTGGGTTTGGAAATGAAGTTAATTCAGCCACTGCTGCAGATGAATTGATTTTAGCACCTTAAAAATGCTAAGTTTAAACTTCAGTCAGTCACTATCTGCCAGCCCTATGCAGGTGCCATCGGTATCTCAGGGAATCTCACATGGACGCCTGACTCCTGAAAAATTAATTAAGCCCTATTAAATGGCAGCGGTGTCAGACTGCATGTTTCCTTTCAGTCCAGCTTAAACATTCAGCTGTCTTTTGGCTGTTACAGTTTGTGGAGCTTTGATAAGGTAGGAGGCGAAAGGGACGCCTACACTTGATCTGTTAATGAGAGGGGAAAGCAACAACTTTTAGTTTTGCCTGTTGTAAGTCTTAGTTCTCTTTATCACCAAGAAATTCAGAGAAGGAAAAGTGCAAAAGAGGATGGCTGTTAAACACTTTTCATAAACCTTCCTGAGATCTTTCCAGACAGCATTTGATTCACACTAGATGCTAAACAACCACCGAAGAATTAAAGGTTGCAGGTCTAACCTTATACCTCAGCAATGACTTTGCAAAGAAGACAGGAGCAAAGGAGAAGAGTTGAGGCACATGGAGGGGAGGTGCTATACTATCTTCTCTTTCAGTCTCATCAGATTTACAAACAGAGCCTAAAAAGGACCTGAATCCTCACCCAGTAGGTCCTGTAAATAAAAATAAAATATGACCTGTGTTTGACCAGTCTCTTGTAGAGCCAAAAAGTGCCGCAAAACCCTTTTCCACCTCTCTGAGTTCTTCTGAACACAGGCATTCACTTCTGACCTTTAGCTCTCAGCTTGTTTCAGTGAATTATCTTACTGAGGTGATAGCATCAAACCTGGAATGAATTTATTTGCTTTTAAACACCAGTTCAAGAAAAATGTCATGCAGACATGAAGTCTTGAACCACAAAGTGAGGGGGAGATTTCATACTGCCCTTGAGAGGTATGGGAATTCACTCAGTTCTCAAACTTCCGTGAGTAAGAATACTTTTTTGCAGCACAGGAGGTCGGCTTAGGCTAACACAACAGTCTCCCTGACCTTAAAAATATATGGATCTATAAAGCATAATGTCACGAAAAGGTTAACTGCCTTACATTTAATAGTGAAATAAAAATAATTAACGACACACCACAGTGCTGATCCAGAAACCTACTGCCAAGGAATTGGTAAAATTCAGAGCAAGTCAGAACCTGAATCATCAGTTGAAATAACTGTGTTCCCAAAGTCTGAAAATTTTGTCACAAGTTCTTAGAAAATGCAGCTGAATGTGTAGGAAATGCTACCTATGAGGCATCAGGTGTCCTTCCACAGGTTCTCTGCCTTCCAAGAGAAACACTCCTAAAAATGAGCATTGTATCTTGTAAAAAGGCACTCAACTTATTGGACAAAAGGTATTTGATATTCCAGCACCATAGAAGCATCAGGTAAATCTTTGAACACCTCGAGTCAGAATACTGTTAGGTTTTAAACCATCAGGAGGACATGAAATGAGTCCAGGGTATGCCAGTGCCTCTTGTAAGAGAACTCTACAAAATGAGCTCTGAAAGCACATTTGGCGTTAGCAGTTCCTCTGACTTTCATCATAAGGCTTCATAGTCCGTGGCATAGAGGTAAATTTTAGTTCAGCAGAAAAGGATTCAGCTTCTCAACTGCCACAAACGTTAATGAGAATCTTTTGGCTAAACCTCTTCCCGCAAATTTGAAAGTTTACATTTAAAGGTCAGAGGGTTCCCGTGGCATTTGAAGACAATGAAATATATTCTCAGGGAACTATTTATTCTGCCACAGAAAATCTAGTTGTTGAGACTCAAAAGTCCTCCCAGTTACATTTATTATGATTTATAAAGAACAGGAAACTACACTGGCAGTTAAAATAGCAAGAATCCAGCCAGATTCTCCTGCACTTTACCCTGGAAATAACCACAAAAGCAAACTGAGACTGCATAAAAAATGAGTGATTCAGAAGTATTTCTCTAAATCTTCCAAGTTTGGGTGAGATGCACATGTGGTTTTGAACAAGTTTCTATCTGCCACGTTTGTTTCTACCATGAAGCAATAGCAAAAACAACACAAAAAGCCATGAAATCCATGCACACCTTAATGCTATTGCATACATATAAGCAAAAAAATAAAAAGAATATGTCAACACCACCAAAGTGGGTTTGAGAATTTGGGGGGTGTTTTTATGAAAAACATTGTTTTGTCCTCCAAAACAGACTGAGATGCACGGTTGTAGAGAAAAGGGTGACACACTAGTGTCCATAGCCTCAGAAGCTATGTGTCTCTTATAACCCAAAGCTCTGTGGCCATTTATCTGGCTCTGAAGGATTTTTTTTAAATTGGCTTCAGAAGAGTTGTGAAAGGCATGTAATAGTTTACTCTTCAGAGAAACAATCACTTTATGACAGGTAGCTGCCATTTGGTGTCGTTTGTTTCACAGCAACCCTCCCAAGTTGAGCTGGCTGGTCCAAAAGGATTGGAACGAGAAACGCAATCGCATATTTTCTATGACTTTTTTCACAATGTTATCCTACAGAGTCAGTCCAGGCACAGATTTAGTGCTGTTTTCTTCAGATAGCTGCAGGAGCAAATTGGTTCTGTCTTTCACAGCTGTTACAAAAAAGAGTTACAAAAATATAATTCTCTTAAAGACACCCTACTAACATCTGTATTGTATGGCCAGATGCTGTATTAAAAATGGAAACGTTTCCTGAAGAAACAAGAAAGAATAGTAGATAATTGGATTTTCTTCTGCTTGTCAGGAACATACCACTCAACACCAGGCACTGAATGGAAGAGATACCACTGCTTAGTAAGTCATGGTAATTCGACAGCTGACCTAAAAGGCCATTTGACTGTGAACAATAGGTATCTGTTAAGGATTTATCACTGCTCCTGATTATATTACCAAAGCTTTGCTTAGAAGAAGTCACAAACACTTAACAGGAGCAAGCACCTCCTTCTGTTATCTGGATTTATTTTCATGTAACTCCACTAACCTCAGAAGAATTATCCCTGATTTACAGTAGTAAGATATAAGAATCAAGCCAACAATTTCTTCCTTAAATTAGATATTTGACCCATCTAGTTCACGGGGCTATTTCAAACTGAATGTAAGTAAACCCAGTTTGTTCTGTTCAGGCATAAATACAGATTAGATACAATCCAGCACATGTTGTTGTTGAAAACTGACACAAGGGAAGATGAGCTGCATTAACTGAAGGTCTAAGATAATTAATGGTGGAGTGTGCTGAAAATTATTCCTTCATTAGCAGACACAGCACAAGTGGAAGAAATCTTACTCCGTGCATAGCATTCTTGTTCTAAAGGAACAGATCCTTTTGTTAAGTTTTGGATATCTAACCAAATATCCTGGTCAAAAAGCAGTGTCCATTGTCTAATAAACTTGTACTAAAGATGAAGGTGAGAAACTTGAAATATTTTTTGTTTCTGTTATTTGCATTCTGCCAGTTTAAAAACAGGCAAGATTTGTATTTCTTTCTAATAGTTTCTTTTGTGCTTTTTATCAAAGAGCACTGGTTTTGAAATGTGCTGCTTTCTTGTTTCATATTTCCTCTTATTCTTTCCCATATTTTTATCCCATTCTTCCTTCTTTTCTGTGTTCCTGTCTCTCACCCCCTTTATCCCTCCCCCTTCTTTTTTCTCACCAGTTAGACTGTAAGCTGGCACAGAAAAAGAAGGAATTAAGGTGGAGAAAAAGGAAAAGAATGAGTAAAGGAATACTGAAAAGAAAGAAAAAGCGAATGCATGAGAATATTATAGCGTAGGTTAAGGGGGAAAAAAAGACCTTTTTAAATAAAATACCTATTCTTCTGAAAAGGTTGGTCAGCTGTATTTTCTGAGGCCTTTGAACTCTGGTTTCCTTGCTCAGTATGTCACTATAATAAGTGTCATAACTATCAACTGCAAAGGGCAGTAACTGCTGGATTAGGAAAACAGGGAAGACCTGGCATTCGCTGGCAGCTGGCTAGGCTACGGGCCCCATTCCCTTCTCGGCAGCATATCCCACGCCAAGCCCACTCACTACACTATGCAAGAGGACTGCCAGCTTATGACAATTGTCATGACTGTGATAACTACACTGAAGTCAGCAGCCACAAGGAAGTCTCCTGTCTCCCAGAGTCCCTGAGCGTCAGCCTGAGTGGGTTGTGCCATTTGCATTCCGACTGCACAAAAGCCAGGCACCCCAACCTCTCCTTTCCAAAGTGACCAGTTGTTTTGTGAGAGCCACTGCCAAGGCTTTTGCAGGGAAACTGACTCACTACACTCTTTATGCCTTTGTGCAGTTCCCTGCAAAGGCGTAAACTATTAAATATTATATACTATTAAATGTGAAACTATTGAATAACATTAGGCACATCACATTATTCCCAGTGAAAAATGTGTACCTGCTGTTGGTTACATAGAAAAGCTTCCATTTAAGAATGCTGTGGCCACTCCAGCCAACTTCGGAATTCCAGGGTATGTTAGGACTATGTTTTCCCCAATTTTACTCTGAATTCATATCTTCAGTACTGCGAGCTATTTATATGACAAGTTTGTTCAAGTGAATTTTGTTTGCTGTTGAAGTGTTGAAAATAAACTTACAGATGTTTGGAAAATTAAACTTGACCTTTCAAACCTATGGAACATCGTACTTCATACTACAGCTCCTTCCCATACAAGCTCCAGCCAGTGATGATGTGTAAGCAGAAATAACACCAAGTAATTTAACACAATGCTCACATTAAAAAGCAAATATTTATCTTCAGTTTGTTTATTAGCATCTACTTTTTTTGTCTCTATGACATGTCTGCCTAGACAGCTGACGTACCCACATCAACACTTGTGACAAATGGCAGTGAAGGCAAGTAACCATGATGGGAACATCATACTGAGTGGATACGGATGCAGAATGTCAGCTCTCCATTTCTGAAGCGTAGAATCTTTGTTTTAGAACAAGAACCACACAGAATGGCAAAAATTCAAAGGGATGTATTAACTAAACGCTTCAGTTTGATTCCGTTTTTATCAAAGTCAGTGTTTTATCTTTGCATAGTCACCCTTTTTCCACAGTGTGCTTATCTATTTTTCCTTTGAACATTACTGTTTGGACTTAATTGGCAATATAATGGAATGATCGGGGTTAGTGATGCCAGCAAACGTTTTCTTCACAAGAACTATGTAAAGCAGTATTGAATCAGTAACAGTAGAAAGGACATCAGCAGTAACTGCAAAAAGCTTCTTTTGTTGTTATCTAATGGCACATATATGAGCTCTCATGCTTCTAACCAGCTTTACTGAACTTGTATTTCTAATACAAAACTTCAGAATGCTCCTTGGTGCCTCATTTTCACATGACAGTGGAACAAGGGGTTTTATACTGATCCTTCACAAACGCGCATCAGTAGGTTGGTTTCATACAGAACTCTCACGATGGAAACCAGGGTCAGCCTTCAGCCCACTGAAGTCAGTATAAAGAGTCTAATTGATTTCAGTGGACACTGCATCGTATCCTAAACACAGATATCTCTCCAGCGTAGCCATGAAAACACTTGGAAACCAATTAAACCTATCAAGACTTAAGGAGCTAACAGGCCTCTTTCCCACAATTTCTATTTTCAGTTTATAAAGTAGTGGGAGGTCATGGGTTAGACTTGACACTTGGCATTTTCTTTTTCTTCTCAGTGTCTTTGCAGAATTGCGCCTGACACCCTCAGGCTGCCACTGAGGTGTGTGCAGAGGGCAGAGCAGAAGAAATGCACAAGGGGAAAATGAAAGGTGATTCCAGCAGATGACAGACTCCTGTTAGGCTGTCAAAAGAATTTGTGCTTTAAGTATTTTTGCCACCATTCTTGTCAGCTTCAGGTTGGCATCTTGGGAGTTTACAGAAGTCCTTGTCAGAATAATACAAGCAGAATTGTAGAAAGAGAAATGAAGGAGACAACACAAAAAGAGAGACTTAAGCTTAATTGCAAAACCGCGCTTTTCCATTTAGATGGTTTTTGTGCTAGCCGGTCTCGAGCTGACACTTGACTCTCGTAGGTGTCCTTTAGCACATCCAGATTACAGAAGTAGATGGAAAACTGAGGGAGGAGAATTTCAAAGGCACAATGAGGAGTTAGGCTCTTCCTCCGTGCAGAGAAATTACCTTTTCTTGGAAAATCTTCCCCAGAAGGGTACGGGCTAGTTAGGACTTTTTTTTTTTTTTTTTTTTTTAATTCTCTGAGTACGTCTGGGAAAGATCCTTCACCCACCACCAAGAATGTGGTTTTGTTCATATGTTTAAAACTACAAATTACAGGCATATTTTGATTACATATGGTAGTCACCTGAAAGCACCTGAAAGGTGTAAGTACCCATGAGCAAGAAGGTATAAAAGGGCCCTAAAAAAGAGCTGAAGAAATTTTTAGTACAGGAAATAAAATGTAGGCTGAGAGCCCAAGAAATGCTTCCTGACACACAGTGAAGTGTCCAGTTCCCTGAAAATCTGCAATCTTGGACAAGATGAAAAGAAGCAACAAAAGCAGATTTTTCAACTATGTTTCTAGGATGCATTTTAAAGGTGAGCTGTTCTGCCTTTTTTATGGTGCTTATCTGTAAGTATGTGTCATTCATTAATTCCTATACTTTCACATGTGAAAACATTGTCCTCCTCTCTGTACTTGCATAGCATCCACACACTAATTAGAACAATGGGCTATGTAGAAAAATATTGTTATAAAATCCATACTTAAAGGCTTTACCTATCTTTTCATGAAGCAGATCACTTAGAAAAAAGGAGACCCGATAAGCAGATAGCTCTCTGCAGACTATGAGCAATTATTACATTAATCATCAATAGTCCTTGGATTATTTTTGAAGATCACCAAGGTCTATATGGACCCATTTAGGTGGGAAAAGTCCTTTAAGATCATCAAGTCCAACCCTTAACCCAGCACTGCCGAATCCACCACTAAACCATGTCTCTAAGCACCACATCCAAATGTGTCTTAAATACCTCCCGGGCTGTTGACTCAACAACTTTCCTGGGCAGCCCATTCCAATGCTTGACAACCCTTTCAGTGAAGAACAAATTTCCAGTCTAAACCTTCCCTGGCTCAACTTGAGACTGTTTCCTCTTGTCCTGTGCTTCATTTGCCTTTTGTTTCTGTAGTTTTGGAGTAAAAAAAGTACCTATTTCCCTCGTGACAGTGACATGATATGAGTAGAACAAGCAATTGACCCTCACAACTAGTGATTTTAAATAGATATGTTCCCATATCTTTTGACAAAATATTCAGTTTCTAGCAAACTTAATCTTCAGTCACTTCTTTTCAAGTCTTACAAACAATAATTGATATTAACCACATCTTGTCTGTTAAATAGGAAGAAGAAAGTTAAAAATATATGAAGAAGAAAATTTGTTTCAAGTTTCCACTTCCTGAACTAGAAAAGAAAGTGTTTACAAATTGGATTTGTTGGACTGGATTATCTATTTGACTGATGTTGTCCTATAAGATGCATTAAATCTTCCTCTCATTTTGTATTAGTGCAGGTAATTGCTTTACAAGTCCCAGTAGTCAATCTGTGTAGGTTATCCCAAGCTCCAGAACATTTGGCAGGGAGCAACTGTAATATCCTCCATTTGTATAGGATCCTTGGGATTTTCTCAGCACATACAATTTTAAAGGCAGTACAGGTTGCAAGGTCAAGGGGCTGACACAATCCATAATCAAGATCCTTAACTCTGTATTCAAGGTAAATGGGAGACAATAAACTCTCATGTAACCAGAAGAGGATGAATGCACAGTATAAAAGTGATTGTAGCAACACTTCCCACACATTCTTCAGAAATTTTTTGATCAATCTAGGACAAGTCTATCCATTTGCAGTTGTAACACCTAAGGATAAGTACCATAATATATAACATTTTATATGCTCAAAGTGACTCAAGGATACCATACTGGACTGCATTGCAATGCAAGAACACTGAGAAAATAAACCATATGCAAGGATATACAGTTATTTTTTTGTCAGGGCATGTGAGCATTTCAGATGGAATCAAATCCTTCTGGTGGTAGAGGCTTGAAGTCCCCTCTCACCTACTCTTTGTCAATATTGGTCAGTTTGCCAACATCAGGATATTGACATTTCTGAAATACCACTCTAGGGCTGGAAGAAGGGAATTTATTGAACTTCTAGTTACTAGAAACGAAAGAATAAAAAATATCCCTATCTACATTCCTATTTCAAATGCATGTGACTTGTTAGGAAGGGAGGTGTACACAGGCCATTAACTGTCTTTTTCTCTGGAAAGGGCAAGAAAGGTTACAGCATATTACACCACAAGTAACTTTACATTAAAGAACTTGTCATTTCTAGGAAAGAAGAATTTCCGTTTGGGTGAGTTTTACTGTATCTGCTAGAACAGGGGTCTGGCAGACATCAGAGTGCTGCTACCAAGATACCTTATGATTTGTAAAAAGAAATAGGGCAGTTCATCTCATCTATGCAGTATGGAAATAAATGGTAATAAAGTCAGGAAGGATACAGTGGAATGGGAAAGTGTGCAAAACAGAGTTGACAATGTTAGAAGTTCTCCACGAGGGGTTGAGGGCTTCTCTTTTTACAGGAAATAGAATACAGTGGTATAGCCAACAGTGGTGCTCAATGAGACCCAGCATAATTCACCAAAATCTCTTCATTAACATGAATAAACACATTTATATGACTAATGGCAACTAATCCAGATAATGGTCCAGAAAGGAAAACTGACCACAAGTCATCAAACAGTTATGACCTTCACTTTATTTCACAAACTAAGTTTGATACTTTTTTTTTTTTTTGCCGTTTCCTTTATCAAACTGATAGACATGTACCTAACTTGTACAGAGCACAAGTGCTTATACAATTTGTGGGGAAGATGCTAGTTATCTTTCCTGTTCACAAGTGGCCAAAATGTAATTTCAGTATTTTGCTTTTTTTCCAGCAGTCTAGTCTACATGAATGAACGCAAAGGTGCATGTAATCTGTTAACCATGCCAGCCTAGGTTGAAGAGCTGAAGAGCTGGGTTAGAAAGAGCTGATATGCACCCTACTGCAATACGGGTTATTAATGTGTAAGCAAAGCACATCTCTCATACAGCCGAACAGTGCTAGAATCAAAGCTTCCTCAGGTTAAGGGATGCAAAAGCACGCCGGTCTGTCTGTGGTTAGCCATTCAGACATACCCCAAGGATTATGGAGATTATGGGAGTATCTGTCATACCTTTCTGGGAAATCAGCAGTACTGAGTGCCTCTCTGTAGTGCCTGTACACTAACATGAACAGCGTGGGGAACAGGAAGAACTGGAAGTCCATATACAGTTGCATGGCTACAATCTTTTCAGGATCACAGAGACATGGTGGGCTCAAATGACTGGAACACCGCCATGCAGGAATACTGGCTCTTTAGGAACGACAGGCTGGTAGGCAAGAAGGGGCAGTTGCCCTTTACATAAGAGAGCAGTAGGAATCCATGGTGGTCTGCCTAAGGATGGATGATGAGCCAGCTGACTCTTTATGGCTCAGGAGTAGTGGACAGACCAGCATGGGTGAGGCTGTGGTGGGTAGGATGTAGACCTGTATTAGTAAGCCTGATTGGGATAAAATAGATGAGGCTTTCTTCAGACAGCTGGAAGAAGCATCACGTTTGCAGGCCCAAGTTCTCACAGGAGGATTTTAACCACCCTGATGTCTGCTGGAAGGACAACACAGAAGGGCACAAGGAATACAGGAGGTGTCTGGAGTGCATTGACAAGTTCCCAACATGTGCGATTGAGACGACAAGGGGAGAGCACTCTTCTGGACCTCATGTCTACAAAAAGGAAGAACTGGCTGGGGTTGTGAAGCTCAGAGGCAGCCTTGGCTGCAGTGACTGTAAGATGGTGGAGTTCAGGAGCTTGAGAGGAGGAAAGAAAGGAAAAATCAGGATCACAACCCTGGAGTTCAGGAGAGCAGACTGTCATGTTGAGGTACCTGCTTGGAAGAATCCCATGGTGTATGACCCTGCAGAGAAGGATCCAGGACAGCTGGTTGATTTTCAGGGTTGATGCCTCCAAGTTCAAGACTTGTCCATCCTGACAAGCAGAAAAACCAAGCAAACACAGGAGGAGGTATGCATCAATGAGCAAGAAGCTCCTGACAGGGAGCAACAAGAGGAAACAGGCACATATTGAAACAGAGGAAATTCCATTTAAACATAAGAAAAAGCCACACTGAGGGTGATCCAACACAGGAACAGGTTGTCCAGCAAGATTGTGGAGTCTCCATCCTTGGAGGTAATCCAAACCCAGCTAGCTGGACATGGCCCAGACCAATATGGTCTAGGGGCCTTGCTCTGAGCTGTGGGGCTGGGGTAGATGGTATGCAGAGGTCCTTTCCAACCTCAGTTATTCTGTGATTCTGTGACCTTTGCCTTAGGATAACAATACTTCCCACAAGTTCTCTTTCCTAAAAAGAAACTCAGTGTTCACTGTTCCAGTCTTGCCTTGAAAATTAAAGGGATAATTCTCAAGGGTTATTTCACCTGGGTAAACTTTACTTTAGTTTTTCAAAGAAAGTGTATCTCCTAGCTCCGTCAGAAGAGATGTAGTCAAATATATTGTTTTAACAACTCCAGTACGGAACCTCCACAAAACCAAATATGAACAGGGAAGAAAATCAGACAGTAGTCAGCAATTCCACAGGATTCAAGGAAATAAAGACATCCTCTAACCCAGTCCAAAATCTCATTATGAAAGGAAATCTCAGAAGGTACTCAAATGTCATTAAGTGTGAGACAGCTTGCTGAAATCTACAGATCATGTTCTCTCAGACACGGTTTTTATTCTTGTTCATGTGACTCTAGGAGGGAAGTGTAATTTCTGCCTATGATTATTCTCACATTGCCCAGAGACACTGTTTTAGTGAGCACAATATTGGAGACATTCTTTACATACTACTGAGAGAGCAAACTTTCATTAGTTCAATCTTATTTCCCTCTAGGTTGCCCTAGGTCTGCATCCATCTCTCCACCCAGTGAGATTTAATATTCCAGCTTTTGCAACAATGCCTAGGATTACATGACAATGACCCCATGCTCTTACACTAACCTGGTTCATTCTTTTCTATCTTCTGCTCCTCTGAACTGATATTTGTCTCTAGAGGAAATGAAACTTGAACATTAACTTTCCTGAAGGCAAGTGCTTTTTTATACATTTTTAAACTGGGTTGGTTTATTACTTACACATTCCAAGAATGTAATCACTATCCCCCTCTAAGAGTCATAGCTACTGTTTCAAAGAAAAAAATTAAATATATGCAGAGACACTAGTGCTGCCCCTTCTCTCCCCTGTCTTTCTGCTATCAAGGAAAAGATACAGGCAGGTACTCCAAGCACTTCAAAGTCAATGCAACTTGGGTCGTTGGATCAGTTGGATGCTTATAAAAAGTCACATCTGAGAGAGCTCACAAGACTGAAGACAAAAGTGTGCAGTGGTCATGGCCCTCAGCCTGGAAGCTCAAAAGTCCAGGACTTCCTATTTTTCTATGGAGCATAGATGCTCTCGGTTCCACTGTAGCTTCTACTTTGCCACTCCCCTCTCCAAATCTGTAACATGCTTATGGCACTACTGAAGTCTTCAGAGATGCCATGTGAAGTATCAGTCACTGCATTAAGCTCATGAGCAATTAAATACTTCATAAATTGTATGATACGATATGATGATATGATATGATGATATGATGATATGATGGAGTACCAACTCTAGGCCATTTACCCCACTGCTGTCAAGACATCCAGATGCACGGGTGGCCCATGTCTCCACACTTTAGGACAGACCAACCAGTGCTTCTGCCTCTGGGCTCTCAGGACAGACACTTCCCTGTGGCCTCTGAGAACTGGAAACCCCAGCCAAACTGCCAGTACTAGCTTGTTGGACTCCAACCATAGCAAGTTCACTCCCCGAATACCCTCTCCATGGGAGACTGCCTGCTTACAGTTTGACTCTTTAGAAGGTATAAAAAGCACAAAAGTTTAATCAGGCCTTGCACAGATTCCACTGGACCTTGGCTTTATTGTTCCTATGTTCATTTGCTTACCAGTTGTTGGTGATCATTCCAAATCATGACCCCATCAATCAACCAGCTTTATAGTACACTTTCTTCTCTCCCACTTCCTAATCCAGGTATGCATCACTTGCCTCTTTACCCAACTCAATCTGTCAGCACATAACAAGGGAATGTACACTTGACTTCACAAGGTTGTGTCCCACATTGGGATGGCTGCAACATGACATCTTTTTCTACATACGGACTGCCTTACCTGACCATCTAGAATTGTGTCCTATTGTAGTTAATAGCAAAACCCACTCTGAGTAAAACACAGTCAGCCTAAGGGAGGATCACACCTATTTAAGAAAAAAACCCAGATGAGCTTTGTTGAAAAAAAGACAAAAAAATATGGGAATACTATTGCTGTAATGCTTTCTACCCTTTATATTTCTTGTAAAATGCCTGAAGACTTCCAGTCTTTTGAATTATTGGAGAAGACAACAGGAAATAAAAATGTGCTGCTTAAAAAGAGCAACTTTTTCTTTACCTTTATAAATAAACTTTCTGTATCTTTTGGCACCTGCAAGCATAATTTGCTTGATTCTACACATCGCAAGATTTCACGCTTCCTGTTAAGCTTTGATCTGCATCAAAACACACCACATGAGCAAGCTAAGAAGATGAATATAATTAACAATCAATATTATTATTTTATTCTCTATCTTTTATATTTGAAGAATTGTCAAAGTTTAAGAATATCTTTTAAATATGGTATAAGCAATGATGTAACTAAAATGCATGGTACAAGAAGTTATTATGCATGCATAACTAGGAAACACAACAAAATAGGTACTGCTGTTTAGACAGAGAGCACAGGTGTCATGGGTTTAGCACAACAAGTCGCTCTACCACTCCACCCATCCACACCCCACTCCCAGGGAGGAAGGGTCAGAGGAAAAAATGAGGAAAAGCCCATAGGAGTTGAGATAAGAACTATTTAGTTATATAAATGAAACTTGGGGAGCTACTAACAATGCTAGTGCTAATGAGTAATATAAGGAACAGAAAAAAACAAACAAATTATACAGGATCTCACCACCTGTGGATGGACACAACCAGATTCCAGGCAAGGCAGGAAAATAAATCCAAAAACCCTGAGGAAAGAAAAAGAAACCAAAATGAAGGGAGCAAACCCCCCCTCATTAGACAGAGAGCACAGGGTTCAACTACTGAACTTTAGCCAATCAGAAATTAAACATCTTTCCTAAAATAGCAGTCTAATTAAAAAAAAAAAAAAAAAAAGAAAAAGAGGGGAAACTCCAGCGCAATTCACTCACTCCATCTTGAGATGGTTGTCAGAGGTATGTAGGATAGATTACCTTTTGGAGAATGGTGTCTCTTGCTGCCTTTCCTGCTGATAAGAAGGAGCCCAGACAATGACCCTAGGTCGGATACTGACCTTTCAGATTAGCTAGCATTAGGTGAAATTAATCCCCCCTTCCACAGGGTCTCACTTTTCCCAGGGTTTTCACATTGTTCTGTGTGATAGTCATTGTGCATGTACATACAATATAAGGCCAAATGGAAACATCTTTTTATGTGGAATTTCTCCCAGAGTTTGACTTGGATTTCCATCAAAGTCAGTGGAAAGAGGCCCCTGACTCTGAAATCATACTGATTATAGTCTGTTGATTTCTCTTCTCCCCCAAGAGCAGCAGCATCGGGCTCTGAGCCATACCACTGTACATCCATCCTGGTTCGCTTTGTGTCGTCTGTCTTCCATAACTATCAAAATAGCTGCCAGGATCTTTCATTCCAGGTTATGAACGTTGCACAGTGCCTCAATAGAGTCTAGACAAAAATATTCTGAAATCCAAATCCTTATTGATTCTTTTAGGTATTGTGAACAGTAACAATTTTTTTTCCTAGCAAGTGTTTCTTTGATCGCTTCAGAAAAAAAAAGCATGGTGCATGTAAAAATGGACAAGTTCCCCTTACTTGAGAAAAACTGCTTGTCTGTATCCCAGAAAAAGGCAGCTAATTGAGCTGCTTTTATGGCAGCAAAACCAATTACTGTTCCCTGACACTGCAGCCAAAATAGCACACATTAAGCCAAAGTTGACCTGCCTAGCCTTGCTTAGGGTAAAGCTGGACCCTGAAAACAGTGCTCAGTCTTTAAGTGCTATTCTTTAAGCATGAAGCGGTCCTAGAAAGAATAAGCATCTTTTATTGGACACACACGCTTTTTGTCACAGCTAGTGCTTGTTAGTCCTCTAAGTTATTAACTGAGACCCTCCGAGCTCAAGGGGGATTTGGCTCAGCCAGCCTGCAGGTCAGTATGCCAACAGCATGTTCTGCCTTGAATTCCCCAGATTTCAGTGAAAACTTAACACTTCCAACAGCTTGGCTTCAAAAGCAGTGCTCCCAGGTACTTCCCCTTGGCTCTCTCAGTCTTTCCCAATACATTCATCGTTTGCTCTTCCTGCGTTCCATTCATAAAGGAAGAGTCACGTTGCTCTGACAGCAATTTTTGTTTGTCATGATCAGTCAGGCTGAAGCTCTGAGCTTCCCAAGGATGTTCAACATTTCAATGCAAAGGTCAATGGAAAAAGCAGGGCCCTCAGACTTGCAGTGGCATAACCATTTCTGTCAGCTTTGGGAGTCACTGCTTGCGAAAGAGAGCCTGAAAAAGAACAGTGAAGACGCTTTGCAGACAGATCTGGATAAAATAATCGTTAAAAATCTCGATACATTCTGAATACCCAAAAATTGTATCATTCCAAGAAAAAGGGCAGCACAAGATGCTTGCAGGTAACTTTTTAAAAAGCAAGCTAAAATACAAGTCTGTAACTGTGGGGTTAGCGGAAGCAGTTTTTGACACTGTCAGTCCAAATGAGAGCTGACAAATAAGCTACACTTTAAAGGGACTGGCTGTAAAGATGAGTACTGTAAACCTGATGCACAAGAAGAGAAGTAATGCAGCACAGGATTTTGTCTCGAGCAAAAATTAAATACACAAAATATTGTGGTGACATGCTGGAGAACTGATTCCTTCTACCTCATTTATTGGCTGATATTCCATTATACAGAAAAGAATTACCAAGAACTTAAAAAATAACAGAAAAGTTAAAAAGCTAAGCCGTTCATGGATATGGCATACACAAATGTATCCCAATATCACTTTTATTTCATCATGTCTTGCAATTTCAGTAACATGAAAGGCAGTAATTAGTAGACTGCTTCACTGTTCTTTCTGAAGCAATATATAAAAATACAGGTGGTTTTAAAATGGAAGTTACAAATTAATATTTAGCTTTTGTCTTTTATCACAAGTCCGCAAATCCTGAAAATAAAGAATGTCTAAAAGAATATACTACAAAAGGAAAACATTTGGATGCAGTATTTGAACTGTCTTTTTTCACAATGCTGTATATGAACCAGGAGAGGTTGGAATTGCTCCCATAGAGCAAAACAGTGAAGTAGCTCATGAATAATTTCTTTAATCTAGAAAAATTTTCATATTCATCAGTGTCTTAATTCAGCATTCCAAATCAAAATCATAATACTAAAGGCATCCAGGTCTGTAGAGATTAATTTATTTATAAAACAAAGAATAAACCTGGAAATGATGGAATTGATGTTATGCTTGTCTTTTTCCCCACTAGGACAGATAGTTGAAGAAAGCACAGAATTTAAAAGCATATCAAATTACAGTGGATCTCTTTGTCTGAATCCAATGACATCTTATGAAAAAAACCCATGGCCTCCCTTTTTAATTTGATTATGGGAAAACAGAGACTTAGAGAAAGCAGTTAGTTAGAGGTGGCAGATGATACCCTGCAACTAAACACTTGGTAGGTTGATTTTTTTTTTTTTAAGGTCACAAATATGTCTCTTTTACACTGGATTTTTTCATTAAAATATGAAAGCCAAAATATTTAGAACAAAAAAAAAATGTTATAATGTATTTCATGAATGTTAATATGCATTTCTATTAGAAAAAGTAACTTTTACAAAACTACTCAGAGTCACTTTCCAGTAATTCTGCAAATGTTACACATGGTATCCACTGTAATGCAGTGTAAGTGCATTATTTTGTCCATTTGAATGCTTATACACATGTCATGATTTGGTTAAAAATCATTATTTATATTTAAGGTTTCACTTGAAATGTGCTTTTCTTGAACAACTTTACATATTATTACACTAGGCAGTGTTTGGTTTTACATAGGGAAACCTTTCTCACACATCTATGGTTTTGCAGCTCACAAAGATAACAATGGGAGATGTTCCTTTACATACATAAGGATCAAAATACAGGTGTTTGAGGTTTTCTGGAAAGCCTCTGGAAGACAATAAAGTGGAATGAGCAGTGACATATTCAAGTTACATCCCCCCTTTGCATTTCCTAAAGAACAGTGAGTGCTTGACGTTTTCTTATCTTTATTGTGTCTCAGTCATGAAGCTTCAGTTAAATTATAATTCAAGATGTTAGCATTAATATGTTAATTGCTTGAACCCCAGTTTTTAAATATACTATGACAGCTACTGAATAGCACAAACTATGTATGTCTACTAATGCACTTTTTCCCAGATTCCTGTATTCTTCTAATCGTGCCAATATCTTTGAACAAAAAAGGTTTATTTTTAGAGAGAACATGTTCTTCTACAGGTTCTGCTCATTTAGGAAGCTATTGACATAAATGGAACTTGAAGTCTTTTCAGTTTCAAAGAAGCTTTATCAGAGAGGTTTTAGAAATCATATATGATACTCCGTAGGTTAAAGATACATTCATTATAAAAGAAAGGTCTGTGCGCTTATTGACAAAGCTCTTAGCACACTCAGGCAACTTGTACATGGGTAAAATTGAACTTTGCTTTTATATCTGTGCTGAATAGCTTCTAACCCTATCAATGCTCTGTGTATTCTATACAGTCTAAAATAACCAAAAGCATTGCTGCAGTGAACTGCCTTGTCTTGTCCCTGTTGTCATCTTCCTCTGTGTAAGTCTACTGTTTCTCTCCCTCTCTTCCACCCATATAAATGCTCCACTCTTCACCTTTCTCACATTACAACTGCTCCTGAATGCAGCAAGCTGTTTCACACAGAGGAGGAATATAGAAAATAAGAAATCTTGCCTGTCCAGTAATGCCATGGTTTTGGCTCTTGGACCAAGGCAAGAATTACCCTTTTGAAACCCACCATCTCCATGAAACCTTAACTTCGGAGGAGGAAAGAAAAATCTTTTTCCTTGTACTTGGTGGGAGAGAAGTAAAAGACTACTCTCCCCATTGTCCATCTACAAATATTAGACTGGGACAGAGGATAACCCATTTTCAGCATGCAGTGGGACAAAACAACCACACAGATACAAACACAGTATGATTTGCTACCATTGTTTATGAAAAAGGTGCTGGGTCACAGTATAGCACTATAATATGTCATCCCCGCTCAGCAGTAGTCAAAAAAATCCACAACATGCTCACATCTTGAGTACTGGGTGCACCCCACTATATCTTAAAAATACATATTTGGTTTGAAAAAGGGAACCAAGAAAGGCAACAAATATAAGGGGAAGTGTGGAATGGCTGTTTAAAGGAAGAGCTTAAGAAAAGAGACCACATAGATCATGACCATTCAGCCTGGCAAAGAGACAAGTGAAATAAAGCCTAAATTCAAGGTCTGTACAACCGGAAAGGCAAATATTTTATCTTTCAACACAATAGCCAAGAACACGCAATCTACTGATTAGACAGCAGTTGCACTCCATGCATAACTAACCTGACAAAATCACTCCCAATGTCAAAATTATTAATGGGTTTAAAAGTAGATGAACAGTGGAGGGCTAATTTAACTTGTAGTTGTTAAACACAATGGTCTTAATAAAACCTCAAGAAAGCCCTATGCCAGAAACTGCTGGGAACTGGGAGAAGACCAAGGGAAGGAACACTGCACATTTGCTCAGCTCCACAGCACCTGCTTCACGGCATTGCAGGAGGCAGGATTCACAGCTGGACAGAGCTTTGATCTAAAGGAGCAGGGCAAATATTGCACTCTTATGATAACCCATAACTGACAAAGTGCTTCTGCTGAGACTTGTTTAAATTCAAAACACTATGTAAAGCAGCCACCTGCTTCCCTTTTCACCATAATGATTCTGGTGACAATTGGAAGACTCAAAATGAGCCAGATTATGTTTTATGCCTTTCCCCAGAGGCCCTTCCTTCTCATTGCAATAGTACTCTGCAGCCTATTATGATGTTCCCATCTGTCTTAGTCATCGTGCAGCCAAGTTATTTGTATTTAGCTCCTTAACCTTCCCTTGTGAATCAATTTCTCTAACTCAGTAATCAAGACTGTCTGACAGGGAGGGAAAGTAAATCTTGGATTTGGAAACAGGGCTTCAGACAGCAACTCCTGCAACAAGAGATGTAGAAATTCTGTACATTGCTTGCACTACCTTTGTTTGGATAAACATGCATCCTTACAGGGGGAAACAATGAAGCAAAAAGGATTGACCATGTCTGGGAAAGAAGTGGGCACTGGATAGGAAAGACCATTGAAAAGTCTAAGAGCAAAAGGCAAGATTAAGATGTGTTTTATTCTTTCTTGGTGGATTATGAAAAAATATCCATCCATCCATCCATCCATCCATCCATCCATCCATCCATCCATCCATCCATTCATCCATCCTCCTGTTCCTCCTCTCCTTTGTGCCTGCCTTTCTTCTGTCCCTCCCTCACCCCTCTTTGTGCTATGGCTAGTCCATGGCTTTGAGACCTTTCAGGAGCACCTTGAACCTCTAGAGACTCATGACCTAATAGGCAGATGTGTTGAGGCAGAGCCAGTGCAAATCTTTGGTTATTCAAAAGAAACTACCTATACTCCAGAATGTCTATTTCAAGACAGTTTTTTGCAACTTTCTTGACTATTCCCTTGAAGTTATATTTTACTACTGATTTCTAAAATAAATCATTAAAAATTTTTTCTCTAGCTGGAAGGAATGTAAATCGGCCTGTACCCCACCTTTGGAAATTTTCTTCTTTGTTGTCAGTGAAATGTACTTTTTAATTAATTGCTCATTCAAACTGGAGTTGCACAGGTGCTGAGACAGAGAATTTCCATGGAGCAAAGTCCACATAAACTGCATTTTGTTATGAACAAGAACCTTTACACACTGCATTATCATCACTTGAAGTGAATTTGCAAACATCTTTGATAGCACTCATTTTCATGCTCTGTAGTTTACTGACTGTTTAATGATATTGAAATAGAAAAAGTATCAATAGTTATTATGGAGGTACTGATTCTTATACCATATACTTTTTAGAAAGGTATACATGTTATATACCTGGTATATTTTGCCAGTTAATTTTGTCTTTTTAATTCATTAATTAAATATAACTTACATTATACAAGGAAGCTTTCAGTTGCAGAACACCTCAGGTTCTGATCTGAACCTATTTTCCATACATTTTAGGAGGCTAAATTGAAATGGTTTTAATTAGGAAGGACATGCTGTTACTAACTTTGATTTTGACTTTGATCTAACCAAAAGTATGCTTGGGATGTTCAACTTCATGTTCACTCAGTGAGCATGTACAGTCTAGTCAGTTATAAAGGTTATCCTCTACTGGCTCATGTTTAGCACCATGTGCCTGAAAATATGAGTGGCAGCTTTCAAGAAAATTTTGGAGTCAAGTCCAAAGCCATGGGCTTCTCATGCCAATGAACTAACAAGTATCTGTCATTTCCCAGTAGTGAGAGTAGTCATTAATGAATCATTAATGAAGCTCAATAGCTGTTACTGTTGCTTCTAACTTTGCCAAGCTTTAACCCTCCACATTCACATTCTTATTACTTCCCTGCTTGAAGGTTGCTTTATAAAACTTAAGTAAAAAAGCCTCACCCTATTTAGTTCCAAAAACAATTAAGGAAAAGATGTAAAATCGCTCTGAAACACTTCCTTGGGTTTGAAGCAAGACCTCCTTGTGGTTGCCTTTCCATGGATTGTTTGCCTAGGTTATGTTCATGGTCATCTCAACAGTTAATGTAATGAGATGCAGGTGAAACTTGATGGAAGAAGTGATAGTATCTCACAGGTTGCACTTACTCGTCTTCTCAGACTGACACACTCACAAGCAGCAAGATGCATGTGTCTGAGCTGTCTGTCCAGGATTTCTTGTGTGCAGCCCAGAGGGCAAGGGACAACAGTTACTGAGTCCTCACTATGGCTTCTGGGTTCCTCTTGCTTGGCAATGACAGGTTGGTGTTTGCACAGGCCTTTTAAGGGTCCCTTTAGGAGCCAAACAATTATTACAGTAGGATCTTTCAACTCACAGTGTTGCTTACCACATCCTCCATAATCCTTATGCAAGGTTGACAGGCACTGCCTTTGGTTGCTTCTCCTGGGTAGCTTTGTGGCAACCATCTGCCTTTCGGTTTGGAAGAGAAGAGCCTGTGCAACGTGACCCATAGCCTGTGTGTAAAACTTGTTCACTGAACAAGTTCAGATGAAAACCATTACACAAACACCTCGCCAGAATGAGTACTAAACAGCACAAGCCCATGTGTGGGGTCTTCTCAGCTTCCAAAAATTGATCATCACGTTACTAGGACTGAGGGACGCTAAAGGAAAACTTATAAGGTGTGCTGCAGTATTTGTTAACCCCAAACAGAACACGAATCTGAGACTTCATGCCTTGTTTTGCTGTCTCAGAAGCTCCTGCTGAGAAAGAGACTGTGAACTGATGATGTTAAAGACAAAACAAGCAAGTTTAATTTGACAGGAATCCATCCATATTTATGGACTCTCTCACCTCCCTCAGAATAGAAATAATGCACAAATGTTAAGGATTTGATCCCACCCCATGTAGATTTCTCATCCTTTTGGAACAGGCAAAAACAAGCACTCTGGAAAGAAAGTATCTTTTAAACTTTTTATTCTCCAAAGAAATCAAAGGGGTGTCTTGAATGACGAAGGCAAAAAAAAATCCCTTTCAGTGATATAGTTGGTTGGGTTTTGGGCTGTGAGAACTAGCTTCCCTTCACAACACGCTATGCTGAAGAGAAAGTTGGTATCTGCACATAAATCAGTGCTGCTGCTGCTGGTCTGTACTGCCTCCCTCCCTTCTAATAACATGATCACTGCCATAATCTTGGCAACTTTACCTGGATATTACTGGCATAATTAGTTCTTCCTTAATGCACAGAATGAATTTGTAAATGAGTAGCTATTAGTAGGAAGCATAGTGTGGACAGGGGTGATTTAGTTTAATGCAGCCTTCCTGGACTGTATTTTCTATCCATTTTATGTGACACAAACTGCTCAATAGCTGAAAAACCCTTTATTTTAATATTAGGAAATTTTCCCATTAATAATGGGTAAGTCTGATAAGAAGAAAGTAAGATTACAGGAAGGTCAGAAGTGAAATAGAGTAATATTATCTTGATGATAAAACCAAAATTTAAATAGTAATAAACTTTTACGATATCTTGTGCATAACAAAGAAGAGTGGAAATGTGTATCATAGCCCAATATGCAAGGAGGTGGAGGGAATTATAATAAATATGGCTTTGTAAAATAACATTTTAGTAATTCAAATTTTGACAGATTGCAGCTTTAAAAATCTCTTAATATTCTCCCACACTTGAATTATTTAAACTTTACCTTTGCCACTAAGCAAACAATATTGTACTAATGGACACATAAATCCTTTTTTCAGAATTATTTCAAGACACAAGGATTGGAAAAATCATTAAATATTTGATGACAGTTGCAATATCTGCCTGATTTAGAAGCAGATCTATTCCCAGGAAAATACAAAGAGAATGATAAAGAGAAAATCGATAAAACTCTGCTTACATGTATCATATGAAGGAAGTAAAATGAAGATACAGTAGAGGCAATGGATTCATAAATGAAACTGTAGATGGAATATAATTTGGTTTTTTCCCTCCTATTTCTGTTCCATTGAAAGAGCAAAACCAGGGCAAATTCATTAAAAACATTCTAAGGTAAAAATTTTACCCCACTAAAGTCCAAGGGCATTTGATCCCTACCTTCAGCTGGGATGGATCATCAGTTATGCTTAGCTTTTGTTATAACTGGATCTTTATCTTTGTGGATGTGAAAAAATTGTTGACACAATAGAATTCACCTACAGATGTATTGGGTTTGCGTGACAAGGTTTTGGCAGCGTGGGAGCTACAGGGCTGACTTCTGTGAGAAGCTGCCAGAAGTCTCCCCTATGTCCAACAGAGCCAATGCCAGCCGGCTCTGAGATGGACCCACTGCTGGCCAAGGCCAAGCCCCTCAGCAACAGTGGTAGCACCTCTGGGATCATGTGTTTAAGAAGGGGAAAAAAGACTGAGGAGAGAAATTGCATAGAGAGAGAGTGAGCTGTGAGAGGAACAGCTCTGCAGACCCCCAGGTCAGTGGAGAAGGAGCGGGAGGAGGTGCTCCAGGCGTCAGATTCCCCGACAGCCCATGGTGCAGACCATGGTGCAGACCATGGTGCGGCCGGCTGTGCCCTGCAGCTGTGGAGGGTCATGGGGGAGCAGAGACCCACCTGCAGCCCGGGGAGGACCCCATGTCACAGCAGGTGGATACCCGAAAGAGGCTGTGACCCTGTGGGAAGCCCCCACTGGAGCAGGCTCCTGGCAGGAGCTGTGGCCCCATGGAAAGAGGATCCCAGGCTGGAGCAGGTTTGCTGGCAGGACTTGTGAGCCCGGGGGGGGGACCCACGCTGGAGCAGGCTGTCCTGAAGGATGGCACCCCATGCAAGGAACCCACACTGGAGCAGTTCATGAAGAACTGCAGCCCATGGGAAGGACTCACGTTGGAGAAGTTGGTGGAGGACTGTCTCCCATGGGAGGGACCCCACACTGGAGCAGGGGCAGAGTGTGAGGAGTGCTCCCGCCGAGGAGGAAGGAACCACAGAGACAGTGTGTGATGGACTGACCCCAACCCACATTCCCTGTCCCCTGTGCTGCTGGAGGGGAGGAGGGAGAGAAATGGGGAGCAAAGCTGAGCCTGGGAAGAAGGGAGAGGTGGGGGGAAGGATTTTTAAAACTTGGCTTTAGTTCTCTTCTACTCCCATTTGATTGATATAATTTAATTTAATTTTCCCCAAGTTACATCTGTTTTTCCTGTGATGGTAATTGCTGAGTGAGCTCTCCCTGTCCTTATCTTGACCCATGAGGCTTTTGTTGTATTTTCTGTCCCCTGGTCAGTTTAGGGGGAGTGGTGGAGTGGCTTTGGTGAACACCTGGCATCCAGCCAGGATCAACTCACCACAACAGGCCTCTCAACACAGTTTTCAGCCACTTATCCCACGTTCAGGATAGAAAGTACTGTACATATTTCACTTGCTGTGCAGTGGCATAGCTGCAGACAATGAAAGTTGTACTATGGATAGGATGAAAACATATCTATTGTTGTTTCATCTTCTTTTACTTATGTAGCTAGGTGAGGTTAAAATTACTTCAGTCAGAGAAGTATGTGTGTCAAATAAGTTAACATTAAGCCTTACATGTTATTTTTTAGTCCAGCTGGACTGATAGTAAAACCTGAGGTAGGAAAGCAGAGTGCCACAGAGCAAACTAGAGCTGGGAAAGATTCAAAAATTGCTTTTTGCTTCTATGGTAAACCCACACTCCTCATCACTTTCATACATCAGGGCCCCAAGGTACCATTTTCAGAGTTGTGCTGGTTTGCTGGGGTTTTTTTTGGTTTTTTTTTTGCATAAAGAAACATGCTTCTAGTACATGGCTTGAACTGCTACACAATAATTGGCCTATGAAAAGTTTCAATTGCATATTTGCTTCCTCTCTGTTTCCATTCTCTTTAGCTAACTGACCCTTCTTCAACATAATATCTGAGCATCTTCTTATGAATGACCAGAACTACAAAATAAATTTGTTTCCTACCTCTTTAAAATAGCAAGATTATCATCTTTCTTAAGTATACAAGTAATTTAATTTCTTTTTCAGGTTCAGAGCAATTTCATTTGGCTGCTTTGGTTCTCAGATAATTCATAATTGACTTGGAAAAAAATCAAACTCAGCTTGGATCTAATCCATATCACAAGAACCAAAATCACAGCTGACACTCTTGTTAGCACAGTCAGCAGAGAAACCCAGAGCCTGCTCCTATAAACATTACTCAAGCAGAACTCTTATTCTGAGGAATTTATTGTTAAGAATTTTGCTAGCATGAGGGTGCTAGAAATTGAGACATCCCTCACTTGAATGAGACCCTATCTGTTCCCACAACTGCATCAGTTTAACCAGAAGAGTGCTTTATTAACAATTATTGTTCAGTGCTTATGTAGAGGTTGGTGAGTTATTTTGGTTGAAGTATGACTTCTTTTACTTAGAAATAAACAGCAACTAAGTATTTGAAATAACCTGCTTTCCATTTGAGTAAGAATATTCACAGTGATTCTTGTACTGATTTTAATTCGGTTGCAAATAAAACCAACCCACTTAGGTAAGCTAAGGCAGGACCACTTCCTCAACAGAAAGGTTAATTCTGCCAGGAAAAGGATGATGCTTGCCCTCGTAGCTAATCAAGGTGCTGATAAGATCTCATTACTTTTACTTAACCTGTAGGACCAAATGGAAAGCCAGAGTTCGTGGTGTGCCCAGCTGACAAATTGATTGCTTTCCTTTCCCTCTCTGGTGCCAGGGTCTACTGTGCAGTTACACAAGCTCAGCTGCATCAGATGTCACAGGAGCATATGCACAGCACCAGTTGGTCCTAATGCAATGGGCTTAAGCTCCTTATCTCCATTCGATCCCGAACCTTAAATCCGTGCTGGATTTTTCATCATTCATGTCTGCTTCTTCTAAAAAGCAGAATTAAAAGCTCTTTTTTTTTCTATAATATTTTTTCTTTCCTCCCTTCCTCTTTGGTTTTAGTACAGTGTCCCTTAATTGCTGTCTTTCGTTGAAGGTTTCCAGACTTCATCTTGCTGGTAAATAAATTATTTTCATTTATAACTCCAAATAGTCTGTTCATAGCTGTCAATAGCTAATGTATTTGTTTGAATCCTGAAATGGCCCCAGACTGCAAAACCTAATTAATATTTACTAAGCAGCAGAAAACTGTGTGGAAGAAAGCATTTCTCTCTAGCATGTATAATGTGTACTTGTTCATTCTGCCTTTCCTTTTCCTCTGTCCTTTACCCGTGTTTGAATGGATTTGTCATAACTACCTTTTCTTTAGGCATGGCACACACAGACTCCCTATTCCCCTGTAGATGTCATGGAGTAAGCATTCTCCTGAGAGCTGTGGGTATACTGGTGGCATGGGAAGGCTTCCCACGTGCCTCACAGTTCATTGCGAGCAGGCATAAAAAGCCACGGCCCAAGCTGCACTCCTGTACTGCTCCTGCTGATCCCACAGTCATATGTTTGAGGGACTCATGTAGCAGACCAAATTTAGCAGTTAAAATTAAGATCTCATTTAGTAGAAGAGGAAACCATTCTCCAGTGGTTCAGACCATTTGAAACTGTGTTAATTCCATTCTGGGTGGCACTACTCTAAGACACTGATTGTTTATTTCTCTTTCTCCCTGGCAGTGGACAATAAACAACCTAACATCCCTTCCTAAACACCGCAGACATACAGGTTAAGTGGACTGCATCCCATGGCATAAATGCATCCATCACAGATCAATATGTCCCTTACCATGCAGCTGAGACCTCTCCCATCTGCACAGTTTCTCTGCTTAGGCTCTGGCAGCTCGAAACTCGACCTGTCCCCGCTCCCACCTCCCTAAATTTAATCCTAATAGGACAAATTTTGTTAGCATTCAATATGGGAACAATGCAGCTGAGCCTTCAATAATTTGGCACTAATTTAATACCGACTCTCTTTGTTGGAGGCGCCTGGAGTTTCTGTTGTGATAAAAGCTTTCATGGATTGAACTTTGTTCTCCTGCCAGGTTTTTTGTTTGGTTTTCCTTTTTGAGAGTGGCTTAGCCATAAGAATTGATATCTACATGCACCTACTCTGCTCTTTCAGAGGCAGAATTTGCCCACATGAGTGTGAGAAAATTCAGTGATTGCTATTGGGTTTCCAGTGCCCGTACTACCTTGGCTGAACGTTGTGGAGGCACAGCCTACAGGAGAACCTGCTCACTGTCATCTGTTTTTTTTTAAAAAAAAAGGAAAGTCAAAATAAACCATTTAAGAAATTAAACAAAGGCTTCCTTTTTTACAGTGTGGTCTGGAAAAATGGTTTTGTAGACACATAATCCTCCAAATGCAAAATGTAAGTAACTGCCTTCCTGGATCCAGGCCCAAGAGACCTATCTGTTATTGCCTACAGAGATTTGTTTGGAACACTGTGATGGGAGGGCAGATAATATAATGGGAGTTTAGTAAGCTGAGGTAGGAAACCTGCAAACACTTTATGAAGAAATTAAGTCCTTTCTGTGAGTTTCAAAGCTGAATTTGGTACACACGAGAAACATTTTTACTGAAGGAAAATAATGCCTTTGTCCACTGGAATAAGAAAATTATGATATATTTTTAATTCTGGAAAAATAACACCTATTAACAAAAGAATGTATCAATTATTTTAGCATTTAAAGATTTCATCATCTTGTCTTGCTTAAGCTGGCGGGGCACAACCCATTAGACAGCAAACCACAGCTGAAAAGTCCTTCCTTGCTTTTCAGTGAGACTGATCATTGAGATGTCATAAATCTGTGAAGTGCAGCTCTACTTTCTTTATGAACCTTGGACCTATTGTTCCTATGGCACGATTATGTTTTAGGTTTTTTATTTGCACAGAAAAACGTAAAATAAAATTTAACAAAAAAAAAACCACACACACACAACTCTGCTTGCACCTGAATTTTGTCCTTTAAAGGTCTAATCCCAGAGTGATTCTCTTTGTAACTGTTTAGAGAATAACAACTTGGCTATTTTTAAGATGCAAGAGTAAAGAAAGAAACTACTACTTTTTTTAACTTAAAATATTTTGTAAGGGTTTTTTCTAAAATAATAGAAAAACAAATGTTACAGGCAATTTTTATTACTGATTTTACTACTGCAATGTAGTGAAAGGGTTCTCTTCAAACAGATAACTTCTAAGAAAACCCCTTCCCATGCTGCATCTAAATAACTCATAGCCATCTCAGGCCTGAATCATCAGTCTGCATATGACAGTGCTGGCCATCAGGAGTACCCTGTCTCCGTGGGGCTGTTGTAACAGGTGTTCCTCAGGTTTCTGTTGTAAATGGCTGTTTTAATTTGTAACCTTAAACACCCTTGCCGTAATAATCTCTATGTATAGCAAGAGCAGAAAGGCACTCTCTCAGAGAAACCTGGCGATACCCCAATACCCTGGAAACAAAAGTTCAGTATGAAGCACTGAGACATCAACAAAAATTTACTTAAAATTAATCTATTTTTTAAGTGGGTGTTTACAGTAACAGTTTATGTACTTTCTTGAAGACTTCAATTTTAATATCACACTTAAGTAGAGCAAATAGTATCAAACGGTTGCAGGTAGGAGGATAAGGTACAGAGAAAGAAGATGCTGAAGCAGAAGGTAATAGGGTACTTGAGAAAACTCTGGGCAAACTGATTAAAACTGGGATTCATTTTACCTACCTTGTTAGACACTAGCCAAACTGGTTGTCTAGTCTCCCTGTGTATGGAAAGAATACCCAGAGCGCAATTCATCACAATTACCTTGGATACCTATCCTGGATCGGGTTGAAATAAATGTGCTCTGAAGGTATCCTTTCTCTTCAGTAACTATAGGGGAGCTTAAACACCTGGTTTTGACTAGAGATTTAGCTCTCAGACAGCACAGTTAGGTGAGAGGTGTGGCATGCAAAGTAAAAACGGGAGCAACATCAACGGCTGAGGAATAAAAGGAGAGTGAACTGCAAAGGGCCTCTGGGATAACAGGAAAGAATATGGGAGACGGGAAATAACACAATTAGTTCATCAAGTGGGGGCACACAAAAGGATTTGAAGAGCAGGACAAAATGATTTCACAGCAACCAGGTAAATCTGACTGGGTTGTCATGTGCTATAGAAGAAAATAGAAAAGGTGGCTAGGGGAAAGGTTTGCAATAATCAGTGCAAAAAGTGCTCAATGCACGAATACAGGAGTCTCCTGGAGGGATGCAAAAGAATTGCCAATCTTTGGGATATTGTAAAAATACAAAGGTTATTCAACCACTGTATCTTCAGAAGATGAGAAAGGCATTGAAGGTGAAAATAGGTTGTATTTTTATTGTAGTGGAGATAAAAGATATGATATGCAAGATGAAGTGAGAAAAGATATTTTGTCTCTTTGAACTGCATCTAGACCTCACAATGAGAAATAGTCTATTGCACATTAGTATGGATTTTTCTGGTTGCCTATTGTGGCAGAATTGCTGACTGAGGTAGTAGAAACATTTAAGCTGGAAATCTTTAATCGCACACTATCAAAGGGAATCTATTTTATTGAAGGAATAAATAAAATTGACATGATCAAATAAAGAACTCTGCTCCCTGATTATGCATTATGCCACCTAGGCTTTACAGTCTGACTACACATTTAATACTATCAATCTATAGTATAACAATAAATACTACATAATCCAGACCAAGCAAAAGCAGAAGGCTTGATTCAACCAAATCTTAATTATGAACAGATAACTATCAAATAACTGCAACAGCTTCCAAGGCTGGCTCATTTGGTTGTTTTGGGAAATTGTGCTAAAGTACTACAAAAGCCTGTGGTCGTCATCAATACCCTGTGCTATTTGAAACCAATCACAGGGTAATTGAAGGCATTATTAAAGCAAATTACTGGTTTGTGACTCTTATTTAACTAAAATATTTTTATATTTTCCTTGCCTACCCTCCCAGCTCAAAATCTGAGCTGTACTTGCCATGTTTCTCCAGGAATTCACCTAGGATTTGTGGTTTTCCCTGTGATACTTTGTGACTGTATTTTAAGTGTAAATATTATGAATCCTTTCCTGTCAACTTTTGATTTACCAAGCATTTGGCCAAGTCAATGAACAGATTAAGCTCACTACATAATACCAGATGGCTTTATGGTTTTGTGTCCTCTCCTGGGCAAGTCCTGCTGTCATCTCTGAGCATCTGCACGGAGCCACAAGGGATGTGTGCACTTTTCATTCATTCATCTGGGTCACTCATCATTAATATTCGGAGGAGGAAAGGAGGTGTCAGACAAGAGAATTGGTTCTGGCTTCTGTTAGCACATTGACATGTCAATCATTCACCCTAGAGGCTGCCAGGCTCAATTTAGAACAAAACTAACTGCTGGGCTGAGCACATGACAAAAGGAGATGAGATTTCTTTGTGTTAACCAGTCCCTTCACGGGGTGGAAACGTAATTAGAGTCTTCCTCACAACCAATAACACGTGAAACCCAGTGATTAGTGGGACCTACTTTGAGATAAAATCGCTGACCTCAATCACGTTATGAATGATTCTGCTGCAATCAGAGGATGTTCTCAAAATGAAATTGTATTTAAAGCACCTCTCTTAGGAAAGTGGTCCAATCCAGCACAGCCATAGCTTGAATAAGTTCCCTGCAATTCCTTACATGACAGCTTTGATCATCCGTAAAAGGTTCTGTTGTTTTCCAAATTAATATAGTCACCTTTAAAAGAAAAACCAGCAGAAACAGATTAATCCTCAAGCCGTTTGATCTCAGTGCAATTCCCAGCAGCTGCACGTGCAGTAGCCTCTTAGTGCTCCCTGCCGGACTCCCTCAAGAATGCCTCCTGCTTCCACCCAGCACTCTAATGGAAAAGGGATTGGGTACGGTGGCAAAGCCCACACGCTCTGAGCTGCTCAGACTAGAAAACGGGAATCCCTGCTCCATGAACCCTGCAACCTTTTCTTGCAACATTTGTTCCTTTCCAGCACCTTGAGTTAATGGAAACGAATGTAAGCACTGGCAACAGGAGCCTTTGCTAGCACGGTTCATGCCTGTTCACCATCAAGGGACAAACGTTTCATTTTCTCTGGTAGGCAGCTTCTCTTGCAGCAGACAGGCTAACATAGGGCAGCTTTCAAGTGTCTGCAGTTATAATAGCAGGCTTGAGCCTCTCTGACACCAAGATCTGAACGTTAAAGTTGTCTTCTCCTCTGGCATAAGTTGAACCAAACATCCAGGCTGCAAATACTCTGAGGAAAGTTAAATATTTATTCTATTGATCAGCTCCATCTCTGTGTGTAAAATCTCCTACCACCCAGTGATAATCAAAGAAACATTTTCTCAGGACAAGCCACATGTAAACCAGTAAATCTCTATCGGAATCAATAGATAGACACCTTTCTACACCAGCTGAAGAACTGATCTGTTTAGTTTTAATATAAGGTTGTCAGATACGTGTTTTCCTCCCTTATGCTTCCAGTTACCTGCTGTTTACTACATGTGACACAAGAAATCCACCCTGAACTTGTGCCGTGGTCAATAGGTTGGTAAACCTTTCACCTCCAGTGTTTCTCATAACAGATAGTCATTGTTTCACATACTTCATTTCCTCAAGACAATTTAAAAAAGAAAAGTATTTTGGTGTCCTTAATTCATTTCATCTCCTTTAACCCCACTGTCTGTATCTGACTGTGTCATGAAAGATGTATTCTAACCGTGGCCTGGGTTTGTAAAGAAGTTTGACAGCCAGTGAAATTTAACCCAAAGTATGAACCCCACATCTCTATTTCAGATCCTGTAGAACAAATACATAACATCAGCAGCCAAAGGTTGCAGCTAAACTGCAGGAGTAAGAAAAAATGACAGTGGAAAACAATAAACCACTTCTGGTTTAGCTCTCATAGGTATATATTACTAATGCTGTTTAGTGATGAATTTATTCAAACAGCTACAACTCAAGGGCAGGTGAGAGGAAAGCTAGCTCTCTGTAGTCACATAGCCATCATGGGTACAAGGAATGAAATACTATCAAATATTTAGCTTTGGCTCTTGTTTATACTGCTGCTTTATTCACACAGCTATTTTGCTATTCAAGTACCTACAGACCAATTATATGGCTGGCTACACCAATTATCCTGCGTCTCAAAAATGTGGCACCATGGCCACACAAAAGAAGACTAAAAAGACAGCAGTTTGAAGAACTTTTAAGAGTGCATTTTGATCATTAGTATAAGAACATTTCCCTTTTATATTCTAAGAGACTAATGAGGCAACACAGTGGCACTTTTGCATGACTTAATGAATGCTACTATTATGTAAATCACATTATTCCTATTAGTAATAACACTCTCAAATAACATGGTTTTGCCTATTTTATGTAGGGTTGTAGGTTTACTGAAAGGATACAGCGCACAAACTCTGGCCAAAATACCTGGCAACATCAGTGGAGTGTATGTCCTGGCTAAAGACAGAGGTGCAGAGGTGCTTTTGTGCTCTCTCACAAATGGCCAGAAGTCACCATGTGTCAGTCCACCTGAAGCTGTCTCCTCTAAATTATGTGAGGGGCCAAGACGTTGAGGTTCACCCTTTTTTTAAAGGTGCTTCTTCTGCAAAATGCTGATCCTTCAATATTTCAGACAAAAATACTGTGCAAAGAAAATATGTACAGCTTAAGTCATTCTTAAGGCCAATTTCCCCACCACCTGTCACAACATGAAGAAATGGAGGCTAAGTACAGTACGATTCTGGATAAAAGCCATCACTGATAATTTAATCCATTTGCATGGTAAGTAACTTCAAGTGCAGTTATGTCAATATATGTCAAAACTATGCTACAAATACATGCATATGTAGGTAGCGTATCAGAGAGGAAGAGCAGATTGGTAGTAAACTGTCAGAAAATACAGGTTCAATTGTTTGCTCAACAGAGATTTGTTGTGTTCCCATTTGTCCTCGTCAGTTCCTCATCTCTAAAATTGGGATGACTGTATTTTTTTACATTTACATTTACAGAGATGTGTGAGGTCCTTAGAGATACTATTAATAGTATTGGTATAAATATCTCTGATAGATTGATTTTGGGTGCTTTTTAAATTGAATTGTTTTTCCACAAGGAATGCTGTTGTTTCAGTATAAAGAGGTTCCAATTTTCAACATGCTGACAGTAGCTTGATTAGTAAGATTATATTTTCTTGCCCTTGTTTCCATCAGCATGATTTTTACATAAGACACAACTGGTCCCTCTGTAATTTGTCTCCATACATTGCATTTCCATAAATAATTTTATGAATTCAGAGACAAATAATTTGAGAAGGCCGTCTGCTTTCATTTGCATCATTCTCCATGTGCTTTCTGCTTTGAGGTATCTTATGTTTAGCAACTGCTTAAATACTAATCCCAAAACTGAATTATCTCTGTTACTTTAAAGGAGGATAGGAACTCTTTTTATTATGAAACATTCTATCTGTTGCAATACAGGAGAGTGGCAGATAGAAACAAGATGTTGGGACTGAGCTCGTATATAATGTGTTGTTCACTCAAAGGTTTAGGGAGTTATTTTCGTATTTAAAGAAACTGCATATGCAAAGTAACTGTATCAGAGTACTGAAATAATCAAGATTTCTGACTCAGATTTTAAAGAATAGATTATAACCTAAGAAAACTCAGACCAAAGCTTTAAACAGAGTATGCAATATTTATTTAATGTTGAAGACAAGTTTAAGAAAATGACCAATTGAGACTTCTTGGCCACCAAACACACAAAAAAAAAAAGTAAATTAAGTTAACAAATTGAAAAAAAATTATACAATACAATGATTGTCAGAGGACAACAAACTGACTAAACTCCCAATATACAACAAAATTGAAAATAAAGCATTTCCTGTTGCTAAAATCAGTTAAAAGTCATCTATGGGACTGACAAAAACACAGCTGCTTTCGGTGGGGGTTTAAGAGAAAACTGTCTCTGAGAAGGCTATGCCTCTTGATTTTTGATTAAAGACATAGTCACAGAAATCTACATTTTCAGAACATCCAGAGTGGATTAATAGTCCTCAATGTACTGCCTAATGCACATGCTGAGATTAAAAAGAGCTTCAGCAGATGTAAATCCCAGCAATCTCTTTTAACGGTACTAGCCACCAAGAATGTGATCCCCTAGCACTCTGCTCTACAGCACAACTCCAGAGCAAACACAGAAGCCAAACAGGCTTCTGTGGTACAGGCTGAGCTCTCTGGTGAGCTGTCTCAGCAGACAGCCCAAGAGCTCCTTGCTGGAAGTGGTGTCCATCGCACTGGCAGAATTAGAGGCTATATTCACCAAGGGGTTTAAGATGGGAAATACCTCTTCAGGTCCTTAGGTCACTGGACTTAAGCACTGCCAGCATTCACATCTGTGGCTAACACTAGGGCCACGCTCACAAACCCACCCAGAAGATTCTCCTGTAGCACTGTGGATGGAGTCCTTGCGGTGTTTGCTGTAAAGCAAACCTTGCCTCAACTGGTATCTCTATAAGAAATGTGCTATATTAAGATTGTCCTTAGTCCCAGCTATGCTTACTATAGGATCGTCCTTACTATCCTAAATAACTTATTATCCTCAACCCCACTCTTTCCTTTTTGAAAAGGTAGGGGCAGGGGATGGGTTGTAGTACTAGTAAAATCCCGTAGACCTTACGGTGGTGAGCCTGTGAGATGTTAGCAGTGCGGTACCGCCTGTGACACACACCCCTGAGCCGTTCGGGGACGCCGGCCCAGCTGTCCCATCCCCATAGTGAGGTGTATCCAAAGGGTCTGGGGACCAGCTCAGACAGCATCAGCCTCCTCACAAGACAGCGCAAAGTGGAGAGCAGAGTGCTCCCTCATGTGTACTACTGCGAGGTCTTGCAGTCCTCCGCCACAGGAATCTCTCACGCACCTGACTATGCCCCTGGCTCTGGGTGAGGATCTCGTAGTCCATCCCATGGAGGTTGCAGCTGCAGGCCTCCAGGGTTTGGGATACAGGGAGAAGGTAGGATAAGAAACTCAAATCCCAACTGGAGAAAGAGAGATGGCAGCTGCTGGCAGAAAGTCCAGAGGTGGCACAAGAGGAAGGCCAAACGCAGTCTGGCCAGGGAGTGACTTATGGAAACAAGGCCAAAAGAAATGGTGTTGTGAGAGAAGAGCTGTCAGAGACTGGCGCAGGAGGAAGAAACCAAGTGCAAGCAAAAACTTGGAAGATCAAAGCCCTAAGGTGAGTACAGGAAATGTGTTCATGAAAAACAGACGAAAGAGAAGCTGATCATGGAGAAGGATACTAGAGATTTGAATCATAATCTGCTCAGAGGTGAGGTTGACCAGGCTTTTAGGAAAAGGTTTTTGAAAGAAATTGAAGGAAAGAAGAAGAGTTGATTCAGTACAAATAGACAAGACACAGACACCTGAAGTGAGTCAATCACCAGGTCAAAGTTGATGAGCAAGAGACTTGCTGTGGAACTAAAGCTTCAAAGATCTCAAGAAATCCTTCATCAGCTGCTGGAGGAAAGGATTAGGGAATCAAAAGGAAAAGCTCTAAAGGAAGAAGAATAGAGTTTTATGGCCAACTTTAGAGCAAAAAAGAAAGTGGAAGAGAAAAGAAGATACAAAAGTATGTTGCTAAATATAGCTGAGAGGAAAATTCAGCAAGCCCCAGAAATGCTGGTCAAAACTATCCAACAGAAAGTAAAACACATCAAGTAAATTAACTGTTTGACAGAAAGAAACCACCACTTTCACAGACAAACCGTGATGATGATGAAAAATGTCAACTACATGAAACAGAAGAAGCAATCAGCAGAAGAGGTCAGAGAAGAGGTTGAGTGTTAAGAGATAAGGAATCTGTTGGAGAAAAAGTTAGAAAAAAATACCCAGAGTGTCTTATGGCCTGAGACAAAAAGAGAGAGAACTGATGAGTAGCTAAATAAATTACTAGATGAATTCACATGTCTCTTAGAGTGCAGATATTCTTAAGACTTAAAGAATAACTACAAGTACAAGCTGGGTGGAGAGTGGATAGAAAGCAGCCCTGAGGAGAAGGACCTGGGGGTACTGGTGGACGAGAAGCTGAACATGAGCCAGCAGTGTGCGCTGGCAGCCCAGAAAGCCAACCGCATCCTGGGCTGTGTCAGGAGAAGTGTGGCCAGCAGGTCGAGGGAGGGGACTCTCCCCCTCTACTCTGCTCTTGTGAGACCCCACCTGGAGTGCTGTGTCCAGGTGTGAAGCCCTCAGCATAAGGATATAGACTGGTTGGAATGAGTCCAGAGGAGGCCACGAAGATGATGAAAGGGCTGGAGCACCTCTGCTATGGGGACAGGCTGACAGAATTTGGCTTGTTCAGCCTAGAGAAGAGAAGGATCTGGGGAGATCTTATTGCAGCCTTCCAGTACCTGAAGGGGGCTACAAGGAAGCTGGGGGGGACTTTTTACAAGGGCCTGTAGTGACAGGACAAGGGGTAAGAGGTTTAAATTGGAAGTGGGGAGATTTAGATTAGATATCAGGAAGAAATTCTTCCCATAGAGGGTGGTGAGGCACTGGCACAGGTTGCCCAGAGAAGCTGTGGGTGCCCCATCCCTGGCAGTGTTCAAGGCCAGGCTGGATGACGCTTTGAGCAACCTGGTCTAGTGGAGGGTGTCCCTGCCCATGGCAGGGGGGTTGGAACTAGGTGATCTTTAAGATCCCTTCCAACCCAAACCATTCCATGATTCTATGATCTATTTTTGTGCCCAAAAGATAGTTTGCAATTTATTCTTTCCGTGATTTGGCAAGAGCTCTGGGTTGTATTGCGATGAAATTGTTTCATTTTAATCTTACTGCATCCAATGGACATGCCAATCACCACCTAAGTCCCTACAGTCCTGGAAGCCTGGTCTATCTGGTCATTCTGATGTTCTTCAGTGGCACAACACTTGGGCATGTAATCACCTCTATGACATACATACCTTTACAGCAATGTTCTCTACCCAGGTACCAATGTCTTGCCACAGTGCAGCAGCACAGGTGAGTTTACTTCTGCGTTGCCAGTTGGTCCATTTCCGTTGCTGAGCCACCTCCACAGGGCATTTGCCACCACCCAGAAGTCAGTAGAGAGACAGAGTACTGGACACCTCACTCATTCAACAATTCCTACAGCTTTCAGTTCTGCAGACTGGCTTGATCCACATTTTCCTTCAGCGGCTTCTGTGATTCATTGTGTGAGACTCCACACAGCAGCTTCTTTCCACTTCTGATGGTTTCCCACAACACAACAGGATCTTTCAATAAACACAGCACATATTGCTTCTCATGTCACAGGGCCTCAGCACAAGTTACTTCCTTGGACAGTGCTCTGAAATCTCTGCTTTCTGGCCAGTCTGATCAATTCCAGGACTCCTGGGTAGTTGAGGGTCCCCATTTGTGCCTGTTGCATGATCAACACTACTCACTTCACATAGCTTCGGTTGCATCATGTGTAAAGGGGTCTCTCCCTTTGAACACCCAATGCAGCATGGGCAATCGCGATGCCAGGAGGAATAGTGCTTCTATACCGTCTGCTTCCAAAGTGGCTCAGACCTCCTAATATGCTGCTAATATCTCCTTTTCAGACAGGATGTCTTTTGTATGGCATTCCCATGACATATAATTTAATTTATAAATCAATTATAAGTTAAATACATATTATGAAAGTAAATTTCAAACGTAATACTAGATAAACTGGTTTAGCTACGTAATAAATAGACATCTCTTCACAAGTAATTCTTACCCCTCATTAACTTTTGCAGCTTCCAGGAGAATGAATCACTTTTATCAGTCATGGAGGTGGGCTGGTTTTGCCTCAGTAATGCAGCATCTACTACTAATGCAGCATTAACATAATGCTGAAGTATGTTCAAGTTCTTTTAGTCTTCATAAAAGAAAAACAAAATTATAGTTAAACTAACATGTAGCTACCTAATACACAATCTGAACTGAAAAATGGTTTGATAAACTGTTTGGTCAATGAATTAGATGACTCCTTGCAATGGTGTTTTCTTACTAAATGGTTTATATTGAGTTCCAGCAAATTACTTTTTGCCATATGTTTCATTTTTGTTTCAAAAAGCTGAACTACTGTATCATTCATAGCATGCTAAATATAAAATCCAGCTCTTAGTTTTTGAGGAAAAAAAAGCAATCCCCATAGTATGGGACTTTAAATAATTAAGAATCAATACTTTGGAGGGAGGGAATTCTGTGCATATCACTGAATAAAATATACTTTAGTTCTAAGGCTCCAACGTAGACCTATTTGCTTGAATTCTTTCTTTAATCTATATTTATGTTGTTAAATACACCTACGGTCAATGACCTAGGACAAGCAGCAGTGTTATCTGAAAAAGTAAAGATCTTTCTTAGAAAAGGAAGGCTGAAACAAAGATAGTAGCATTAGCCTCTGAGCCTCTGTAAGGAAGAGCCGCTGAGCATCCCAAAGAGCTGTCAGTTTCAGCTGATGTCAACTACACAAGTAACAAAAATTATGAACAGGAAATAGACCAAATTTGAGGGCAAGCCTTGGACTCAGTGTCATCAGAGACCTTTGGTGGCCTCTGCCTTGTGAAACTAAGATTGGGTTTTCCCAAGCACATGGTTCAAAAATAATGTCTCTTTTCCAGAAAAGCAAAAATCTGAGCAAAGCAGAGAAATTTAGCAACCGTAGATCCTTGCCCTTTCCCAGCCACTGCTGGAACATCATTACAATAAATTTGTTTAAGCTCCTGTGTGAAATTGCATAGCTTCAGGCTGCAGCCCAGCAAGTCAAAAGCACTTCTTGCCAGAAAATAAAGTAGACCTGTATTTTGCCAATATAAATCAACTACAAATTGAAAACTTGTTCCTGCTAAAAATTCAAAGAGATTATTTGAGATAACCTGTCTAAGAACCCTACCAGTTGGAAATATGCCTGCTCTCAGTAGAACTGAGGAATCTAATTTGTAAATCATAACAGCAAGAAATTTGCACACTTAGAAACCTACAGTAATTTTTACACTGCTTTAGAATACATTGCAGTCATCTGCTGGGAGATTTTGGTTAATCCTTCCCACTTTCAGCTGGAGTCAGAAAGGACAATAGTGGCGATTCTGATTTCTGTGTGACAAGTCTCTAGTGAGGTACAGGCAATGGACCGGTTTGCTGCTTGCCACCCACTTAGCATGCAGTACAGAAATTTACGCCAGCTCAGTAAGGAACACTCTAATACTATGCAATTCATAGTATTTCATGATAAATACAACATTATAACTGATCTCTATCTTTCAACGAGAAGATAATGTTATCTCTTTCTGGCCCGAGCAGGTAGCCAAGAGTCTGGGGTCTTGTGAGTTATTTCAAATGGAGGAGAAACTGGCAGAGTCCAGCATATCTTAGATACAAATTAGTTTATTACAAAAATTGTTCAAAGTCACCTTCCCTGAACGCAGAAGTTAAACAGCAAGGATGGGTTTCTTAGCACACAGGTCAACATCATCCCTTTCTGAATAACACTTAGGCCAAAAAATCTCTCTCCGTTTTCACCCATGCTGTTTCTAATTTCCTCTTGTAGACTCTTCTCTCATCTGTTTCAGTTATTCTGCATCCCAAAGATCTGAAAACCATCATATAGCAAAACCCATTCATGCTGCATCTTTATTTCAAGTGGAAGCTGTTTTCATTTCAGTCCTTCCTACACCTACAGAAGCCTAATCTTTCCTAACTTTTAACCGTCACAAAGACCTATTGTTAAACCCAAAAGCTTTTAGTGACATTTAGCCAACTATACCAACATAGCGGTTTTGAACGTCTAGCAACAGCTACAAAACTTCTCCCTGCTGCGAACAGCAGCCATATACAGCCCTGTCCCAACATCTATCTTCAGCAAGAGGTAGATAAAGAAAAATTATCCTGGTCTTTGGAGATAAAGAAACAGCAACATAATAGTTCTCATACATTTTAGTGCTTCAGCTTCACAGTGGTATGGTGATAAAAAGGAATTGGCTCAGCGTGGCCACCGGCAGGCAGCAGAACCAGGCAATGTGGGTGCTGGAGGAAGGCGAGCTCACTCATAGTGCTGTCTTTGGAAATCCTGTCAGTGGGTGAATGTTACAAAATACACAACAAATAACAGTACTGATTCATGCTTAGAAAAACCCTGAAACACGTTATTACTTGTCTTGCACTGCGCATTGTTGGAGTAGTATCTTCTTTGTTCTGAAGAAAAAAAAAATGTTTTTCCTAATTAGCCTTATCTGAGAAGGGAACCCACTGTTCCTTCTACTTTTGAACTACTATGGGCAGACATCTATCTGCATGTCTGTGAGTACGTCTGCAGTGCCTGTGAAAATCCTGAAGCCTTGAGCTTAAAGTGAACTCTGCACAGATTCACCTGTAGGGATGGTCATGACATGGTCAAGGACAAAATATAAATTAGCTCCTGGTGGTTTTGGATGTTCTGACAAATGTCACAAATCTTCAGCTCAGGCCTGGCACAGTCAATCCACGTACTTGGAAATAGAACATTTTCAAAACATCATATAAAGACATTCACTTCCAGTAGCCAAGAAACAAGCAACATCTTTTTGTGGTGCTTTTTGTCAGTCTTTTTTAACTGAGATATGTGATATTTACAAAAAATATTTTGAAATATAAAATAAAATCCATGAGGGATTTTGAAGCACAGTTTATAATTGATTTGGATAAGCTCAGCTTTGAGGATTACTTTCTGCTTCTTTCTAAAATAACTGGATTATCTGAAGGATGAAGAAATCTTTGACCTATATATTCTAGTTACTGTCTGTCTTTCTTCCATTTACTTGTCTTTACAGCATATTAAAACAACCTAACCCATATAAATGTCTTGCGGGATACAAGATCCAATTTTAGTCATGAAAAAAGTACCTGTGTACCAAAGGAAGACAGATGGACAGATTCCTATTTTAGCACACATTGCACCGCAGAAGGAAACCAGCAGAAAGCAGGACTTAAATTTCTCTCTACTCCATAAAACTATGATCACAGAATTATTGCAGAAAATTATAATGGAATAAGTAAGAGACAAACAAACAAACAAAAAAAACAAAAACCTTCACGCTGCTTATACTGATACCTCTCCTGTCAGCACTGGTTACAATGCTCATCAAAGCTATGAATGGATTATCAAGGAGAAAGGAAAGACTAGGATTTGGCAGCTTAATTTATCAGTGAATTCCATTCTCTGTAGGGACAATATGGCAGGTAGATGAGAGAGTAACATATGGGGAAATTGTTCTTTACTAGGAGTGAGATGGACATTGTGTAAGGACATAGTATTGAAGCACTTGTCCAAGGATGTGAAGTGATAATCCTTTCACAACCAAGCACCAGAGCTAGCTTACATAACCACTCCCAAAAGTCTAAGGAAATCCGTCTCTCCTGTCTGTGCATCACACCTCCTTGTCCTTGCATGCCACTGGCATTGCTGTGGCATGCAGTGAGGCTGCAGGGATACACTCCCGGGGCAGCCAGACAGCAGAGATGGTCCACAATGCCAGTGAAGCCAACTTAGAACAATGATGAGGTGGGTCTCCTGCATCTGCAAACACAACAGATCTTTTTCTTCATTCTCATGTGTCTTCCCTCCACCAGCTTTACCTTCTTTGATTAATGCATCGATCTAGATAGCACACTTCGATATCAATCACATTGATTTCATCCACAGCGTGTCCAATGCTATATGACCCAGAGGGAAGGATTTCTGACTGGTTTAGAGAGTGGTGATCTTAACTGTCAGCTTGAACTTTTTTTCCACTTGCCATTCTCTGACATATTTCACTGAGAAGTCACTATTGATATGAGCACTGGGAAAAAATGTGCAAAATAGAAAGACAGCACATGCACGCTCCTTGATTTCTCTTCCTCCAAATGAATTAAATACCCCGTTCCCCAGTTCTGAAGCAAATATAATGAATTTGGGAAGAATCTGGGTTTATTTCATTTTAGGAATAAAGTCACAGTTTTATTTTCTTGACCACAGATGAATAGTTTCCCTATTACACGAAGGCATTTCCAAACTGGGACAGGGGAGGGCACTAAAGAGTTACACATGGATCTGAAAGCTAAGGAAATGCTTTGTCCAACATGTAAATTGGCTCTAAAAAGATTTCAAGCTCAGCATGTATACTTCTTGAATGAAAAAAATAAGCTTTGATACAGCCTGTTTTAGTTGATTGAACCACTTCCTTAATCTCTGGGAAAAGCTGCTGAAGCCTGCTTTTGTGTTTTATCATCTTTCAGCCAAGTAAGGAAAAATACATCCTTGTCAATAGTTTTATAAGAGCATGTTGTTCTCTGAGAGAAGCAGAGACATGGTGTGAACCACATTGTATTATGTTTAGGCACTACTTCTATTTGTCTCTAGTTCAGCCAAATTAGGTTTTAGCTTAAAACAATATGTTTCTAAGGTCCTTGCTCTAACTGGGCTAATACCAGTAAAGAACTGACACGTTTAGATAATGGATTGCAACCCTTTTTGCATTTCCAACGAATCTGCTGCAAGGTTATTTGCAAATTTACTACACTTGCTCAGGACTTGGCTCCTTATGGGAAGCAAGGATTCATCTTCTTGTGCAAAGGGAGTGTGTTTTGCCAACAGAAACGAACAACACACATCTATTTACGTAATTAATTACCATCAAGCTCACAGTACCATAAAAAGCTGAGACAATTCTTACCGTTTTCTGCCTGTCATAGTGCTCTGTCACAACTGAGAATGAGTACTGAGGTCTTTCTATGTAAAAGCACAACTGAATGAAGACTGGTTTAATTACAGAAACTTTTTTAAGTAGCAGATAATTCTGTAACGAGTGGTAATATTTGTAATGATGCAGGCTACAATCAGATCTCATGCACTAGTAGAAAAACTCATCACTGCAGGGATCAGCAAGGCTTTATGAATAGATACTCAGTGGATGTACAAAGTTCTGTATTTCTCTGGAGACCTTCTACACTATCTTTACACTGCCACACGTAATAAAGACGGAGGAAACCTGGGGTGTTGGTCAATCACAGGATAGTTATGAGGCAACAGTGTGCAGTGCCTGTTTTAGGACACACGAGGAAGAACAATTCTAACAGAGATGGAAGGGTCTGAATGCCACTGATAGAGTTCTGCTCCACCATCCTGGTCAGCACTGATCAAAAAGATGAGGTGAAAGTGGAGCAGATCAGAGGAAAGCTATCAAGAAGCCCTGAACCACTGAATGTCTTGTATACAATGAACATAAGTATACTCCATTCTTGGGCCTGATCTTGATGTGTATCCAACTCTTCTCCACATTGTAGTTTTCCCTAAAAGGAAACCAATGTGCATAGGCTAGACAAGAACAACATTAAATGGTGCTTCAGGAAGAAGCTGGCTTTTTGAATGTCTTCAAGAGAAGTCTGGGAAGGAATTACTGCCTCCTATAAATACAATAGAATGCTAAATACTGGAAAAGGGAAAGACTAATTTCACTTACGTGACAATGTTGTCACAAAAACATATGGTAAAAGACTCATGATAAACAAAATGTGGCTGTAAACTAGAAGACAGTTCCTGATAATTCTCAGAGGTGTGCAGCATGAGATCTCAATTCCCAAATAAATGTTTACATTGTCACTGTCACTAGCACAGCTGTGTGACAGCAACAACAGGTGCCCTGGGGTAGACGGGGTTCCTCCTAGTCACCCAGATGACATCCTCCTTATTGACGTTTTAGGAAGAATTTCATATACAGCGGCAATGGAGCCAGGGAACAAAGCAAGGAGTGGAGGAGCATGCCTGCCACGACAGTCCTAGAAGACTCCAGCCCATGCAAAGATATGGTGGAACACAGTCCAGCAGCCCATGCAAAGATATGGTGGAACACAGTCCAGCAGCACAGGCCTCCCAAGATCTCCCTGCCCCATGGCCAAGCTCTACCCTGGTTTCCAGAAGAGTACAAGCTTGCTGCTTGCCTTCATCGTACAGACAGACAAGTTGCCTAATGGCTCACAAAACATGTTTCTCTCTCCATGATCGCAGTTTCCCATGACAACCGTGTTGCTCCATAGGGACAGTACACCCAGCTGCCAAGAGATGGATGTTCGTGAGTGCAGAAATTTCACAGCAGCAGGATCAGCCCCCAGCAGATGAGAATGGTTTGGGTGCTCATGGTGTCCAAAGTACACACAAAGCCAATCCATTTTTCCACTTCTGAAAGAAGCAACAACCAAGACTCATTGCAAACAGAAAAACTAAACTTCTTTTGAATTTCGAAACTAACAAACAAGGCATCACTTTCTCGTAAGATAGTATCAGGAGCTTGCAAAAACAAGGATGAGCTGTGCATATGTGCCCATCTTGACTTTGTGGGTGGAACAGAAAACTGGAATCACAAAAGCACACCGTGTTACAGTAATTTTTCTGAAAGCGATCTAGCTGCTGTGCCACCGTGTTAACACAGGCTCCCCACATGAATCGTTAGGACAGCACACTGAAGAGGAATGAGGGAAGCGCTCTGGCTGCTTGGCCTTCCCAGGAGCTGCAGCAGGTTCTGCGGACAAGCCACCCCCAGTCTGGGGCTGCGGGGGGTTGCGGGTTGTTTCCTCAGCCAGCGGGCTGTGCTGCCCTCACCCACTCCTTCCGACTGCACACCCCGCTTTTGTGCGTCCTGGCTTGCGGGGGGCGGGGGAGCCGTGTGTGCTTTGTGGTTTTGTTCCCGTCATTACCATGCAGACAATATTCGGCTGTTCTCAAGGAAGGTCTGGGATCCCTGCTCTTTTCCCAGGCTTTCTTCTTGTCCATGAAAAGAGGAAGAACAACGAGGAGCCTGTTTGGCTCGTCTGGCTGAGCCATGGGCTGACAGTGATGTAAGGCCGAGCCCGGCGGTGACTGGCTGCAGCCAAACTGGTCATGCTCTGTCCACGCATGGCGCGTCCCTCCGTGGCGGCCGCCTCACACCTCGGCCCCCGCCACTGCACAAAGGCTCAAAAGGGGGAGCATTCAACGGCTAACAAAGCGCCAGCCAAGCGTGAAGCCGAAGGGGATCTCTCTCTCAGCACAGAGATGGCTCCCAGCCCTCGCTCCACTGCCAGCCCGGAGCTCACGCACTTCCTGGCTCAGGCAGGGACACCCGCCTGGGGCTGCGGAGATGGTGGTGGTGATTATGGCTAGCTGGTGGAACAGGATTTCATGAAATTGGGGCTGGCAGGGGAAGTAAGCACAGAAGGAAGAAAACTGAATTTGTTGTGTTTCACAGGATACAAGGCCAGATCTCCACGGGCATAAAGCAGCATAGCCTCATTGCCTGCAGTGGCAGATACAGTCAAATATGTATCAGCACAAAAGGTGGTCCCTGATAGCGGGTAGCTGAAGGCAGTTTAACTCTACTGCTGTTGCACAGTTCCTTGTTGGACACTCTAAGCTAGATGTCTACTAACGTCTATTTAAACAGAAACATTTAGGCAGAGGGTTTAAAACTAGCTTGCAGGGTTTTGTCATCCTGCGACATTCCACTTTACCTAAAAAATATTCATTATTCTCAACTGCGAAAAAAAAAAAATCCTTAGTCAAAATTTGGTGTTTGCCTATGATCCACTTTTCAGCTTAAATTTTGAAAATGAGCTACATTCTTATAACTAGAAATAGGTTACCACAGAAGGACACTCAGTAGTTCTCACGCTTGATGTGTGATCTCCCCAGACACCTGACACAGAAAGGTCTTGCTAAATATTTGAGGTTCCTTCACAGCAGAAGGTAGTAAATACAGGATTTATGTTAACTAGCTTTACATAACTAGCTTTACATTTTCACCTTCACTGCCTTCACTCAACCCATCAAAGACCGATTCCTGGGGTGACACATCCAAACACTTTGTTGCTCACAATAGTTACAGCCTATTGACAGATTCAGGGCGAACAAAAAGCAATGGAAGCTTGAAGCTTGTTTTCATGGGGGCAAGGCACTGAAGGCATATAACCAGATTTTTCCAAGAAAATATTAGACCTTAAGTGAAAGGGGAGGAGGATGAATGGAAAGGATTAAGCACTCCATGTTATCTGAAACATCTCTCACCTTAAAACTGGATCAGCTTCTGAAGTACCAGTCAACTTACCTTTCAGATGCAACTTCCCAAGATACCGTATCATTTAAACTTGCATAATAGGTGTCTGACAGCATGCAGTTGGATCGTTTTAAATGCCTTCCAGAATCTTGAGCTTAAAACGTGCTGTATTTAAATTCAGTCTAATTAAAGGTTGGAAATTAATTCATTAATTGTTAATTATAATGGAAATAAGAGCCCAGATACTTGATCTGCATGCCTTTATACTCATTAAAACATAGAGTCAAAGTACAAATAAACAGTAAAGCCCTACCAAGTAAACCCATGCTTATAACCCAGCAACACAAATATTCACTAAAAAACCAGCCTTCCCCTCCAGTTTTTCATCAGCCTTTTTGAGTGCTTCCAAATGCATTTGTAATCTTCTATTACAGGCCATTTCCCAAGAGCATGCAGGTGCTGCCTATTTCTGCAGCTCAATGACACAAAATGCATGCACATGAAGCATAATGAACATTTTCAGTCAGGAGACCAGAAGCTGGGCAGTTCAGTCTCTCATTTCCAGGTACTGGCATTTGAAGACTGACATGTAAAAAATGATTACGCCAAAACTGAGATATTACAGTGCATCCCATGCATCCACTAGTACATTCAGGGTCTGACTCTCTTTACCTTGGCACCTCTCATACATGCACATGTGTTTATGACAGGCAGGAAATGCATGCAGTAGAGGGACTACAGTTGCACTGGTGAAATCAGGAATTAGAAGCACTTGGAAAATGGAAACAATTTCTCTATTTAAAAAAGTATAACTAAAAATAAAATAGCTGGAGAATTCCTTGAACCTACCACAGTATGTTTTTACATAAAATGGAGCTGGGGAGAGGAATGTTTGGGGTTGATTTGAAAGGAAATTAAAAATAAAACCCACCTAGAAAATTGGAAAGTCTTCCCCCAAGCAGTTTTCTTTGCTAATTAATTTGTCTTCATCATTAGACTTTTTTCTTTTTCTATAATAACAAGCTATGTTAAAAGACCTCTCCATTTCTGTTCATGGTACTTTTAGTCTCAGGGCCTTGCTCCTCACTACTGCCAGCTAGCAAAGACTACAATTAGCACAAGGTGTTACCTGCAGCCCTGTGAGGATGTTAGGATTCTCATTAAGACTTAGCAATTCACAGTTCAACCTGATTTTACCTTACTGCCAGTAATTCCTTGCCAAAGCCACCTTCCAGCCATGAAATCTGAAAACTTAATGACAGCGACTTCTTCAAGGCTTGAATCTCTAGTCCTCTTCTGTGGGCTGTCCAAAGCAATGGCATCACTTGTGTTTTTTCCACCACTCTCAGTTTTTCACTGAGTCCACAAGTCAAGAATTGCTTGAGCTATAATTTTTAATACTTCAAGCAACATATAGAAAATGTGACCAGAGAGGAGGAAGATGAGGCCTGTGAGCTGCCACATAGCTTTGTTTTTATCTATTTTGTTACTGTGCTTAAAATATGCAAAAAACACATTTTGATTCTGATAGTGACTGAAGAGCAGCAGAACAAAACAAAGATCTTGAGAACAGATTACACTCAAAAAAACCACAAAAGACTTAAATAGGGCACTATGCTACTCCAAAATCCTGGTTTGCTCCAGTAAAATTTGTAAACTATGTTAAAAAAAAGAGAAAAACATAAAACCTTCATAGGCCTCCAGAGAAAAAAGAAGGCATCAATCCATGCTTATATGAATATGCGTTTGGCTGGTTTTGACAACAGTGGTTTCTCTTGCCAGGGAATAAACATTTCCAGTTCAAGAGAGGAAACCTTCACACTTCAGAAAGGCAGAAGGAAGAAGAGGCTTTTCATTCTGCTCGGAGATGCTGTGTTTTGAACTTGGGGGGTCTGGGGGGGGGGGCGGGGCAAGAACGAAGCTTTCGTGCTGATGGGGATGTCAAATAGTTCTTTATGGAGTATTTATAAAGGACTATCAATCATTCCAGTATGAGTCTGAAGCAGAAGGGGAGCAAAGGAGAGGTCATGCACGAAAAAGGATGTGTTTCAAGCCACGCAACGAATGGAGATTTGACTGTGGGAAAGAAGATACACATTCGTGGAGACCCTGAACTTGGCCTTACAGAACAGATAAGTGCTGCTTGTGCCTGCAGTGTCCTCTCGCTGAGGTCTACCACCTATAAAATAAATCCTGTAATGAAAGCAGATCACCTCATAATGCAGTCCTGGAAGGGGTTGATTCATCTAATATCTCTTGCTTACAAATGTACGGTGGGGTTACCATAGTTCAGGCAGCCTCATTAAAAGCAGTGCAAAACACGCAGCGCCTGAATGGAGATGAAATAAAAGCCCTATAGATGGCTGTTACACATAATCCATTTGTTACTATGCTTCGGGCAGACAAAGGAGCACATTGTTTATAGAGCTGCTTTCTGCCAGCAGCAGGACAAATTCTTATATGATTCTAGTGAATATTTTACAACATTCAACAAAACAAAGAGTGTGCCTTCTTCATAATGCTAGTAATCCATAACTGGGAGAGGAACGAAGGCAGAATAGAGCGCTCGAGAGTGAAAAAATGAGATCAGGTAATTAGTAATAGCTGTCCAGGGAAACTGAAATTCTTACTGATTCTGAGCACCCGGAGACCTGTAATGGAAAAGAGAAGGAATGTTTTTCATGACTACACATGCACTGAATACAGTATATATAAAGTTTAGAATCTGTTCCCTAACCACTAAATTCAAGTGGTTTATAATTTTGTATACCAGTGGGTGACAAAATCTAAGTTTGCACAGACAAAAATAAGAGGATATTCTTGAAATAAAAGTTGGCCAGACACTGAAAACCACAATGGCAGGCACTGAATGAAGCAATGAATTTAACAAGTATAGGACCTGCCTAGTTCCACAATGAAAAAGTTTAAAATAAAATTGTTATTTCTGGTTCATACATTTGGCTTTTTTCCCCCTAAGAATTGAATGGAAAACATAGTTTGCAGTCTATGTATTGTTTGCCTTCTTGTAGCCTGGGTTAAATGATGTAGATGCAGCCTTCATCCTGACCTTACTGGAGTTGCACCAAATTCTAAGCATGCCAACCTAGGTGTCAACCTAGCTAATTAGCACCAGTTAATTCACATTTTTCACCACACCTAGTTTTCTTTTCCAGGAACTACATCTTCAAGAGTACACCCTCATCGCTCACGTATGTGAACAAAACAAAATTCCTGAAGTCAGATTTCTAAAAAGACACTAAACACTCTTTACGCTGGCATGGACTGAGAGGTGGCTTTTATGCCTGAAGAAAGGAAAAGTGTGGGGATTATTCTTCAAGCTGAATATGCAATGCACTACACAGAGCTAAACCCTTTGCAATTTAAGGCTAGGACACTGGTCTGTCGCCTTACCTACAATAATACAAGGCACTAGAAAAATTTATCACTTGAAAACAAAATTAAGAAGAGGGGATTCAGAGACACAGTTCCAAAAAACCCTATCATGAGGTTTTGTTTGGCAGCAATATCATAACAGTCATCTAACTGCAGATGAAGCAAGCAATTTTCACCTCCCCTTATTTACCCCAGCTTAGAGGCAAAGGGGCACAGTGTCTCTCAAACAGCCTCAGCTCTGCTTCAAGAGGGAAAGCAAAGCAAAGAGTCCCTGAATGCAGCTGGGGGCCTCAAAAGGAAATCAACATATCTGCAAAGGAAATGGCACGCTATGAGGCCCTGACTGTTAATACTACCTTTGTCCAGTGAAGAGAAGTGGCAGCAAAACACGGCCTGGTGTAAAGATGGCACTAGGGCAGATATGCAAATTTCTGTGGGAAAACATCCCCTCAGAGGCATTGAGAAGCACTGACATGTTTTCCCATAAGTCATTAGGTAAGATGGGATCCTGGTTTCCATTCAAACAGCACACCAGAAGACAGGGGGAGCTGAGGGCCACCCCTTTTCCATGCACAACCACTTCTGCCTCGACCCCGCTGATCACGCAGCAATTCCTCTTCTGTATAATTATATGAAAGTAGCAAATACGATTAGGGAATAGAAATACTTTCTGTTCTAAGGATTTCATTTTTTGTGTATCTGGGGTATATACTGACGATCAGGATACAGCAAGAGTCACGTTCAGATTTCCTAATTATTTATTTTTCTGGACTTCATGTTCCCAGAATTATTTGAGGTGGTGTTTGTGTCATAGGTGGCTAATACATTCAAGAATACAAACTCCAGTGGGCTGGGCCTCTGCTGCAGCTGGGAGGGCTTACGGACTAAGCGAGTAAGTAAATGCAGTGAGTGCGTGGGAAACTTTTGATTGTTTTGACAGGTCAATGCTTAATTGCTGGCGTATTCTGAACGATGGACTCCACTGAAAACTTGAACAGATACTGTACAAAAAACAAGCAATAGCTGACATTTAGCAATCAAATAAAAGAGGAAATATGATTCAGTGACAGGGAAAACCACTGGGCCTTAGAGGAGTAACTTGAAAGTCCCAAGCAGAGAGATGGGCTGAGGACAGGGATGGTGGCTACCCAGCTGGCTGCTGAGGGCAGGGAGCTTGCGTTAGTGCCATGAGCAGAGGCACCTATTGACCAACAGGAAGGTCTCCAGCACCAACACCCAAACTGATGGAAAACCACCTGGACACACATCCCAGCAAGCCCACTAAAGGTGTTCTGCTCTCCCCTGCTGCTCCACCAGCGGGCCTCCAGCTCCCTCCCCAGCCAAACTCCCTGCTCCTACTCCCCTTTCCCCCAGTGGGACTGAAAACTCCCAAATCCCTCTATTCATCCCTTGTGCCTCACACAGCCACACATGCTACCAATAACACCCCGCTTCCCCCGTGGGTCACTCTGAGGGGAGCGCTTCACCCATACAAATATTTAGCAATAGTTTTCAGCCGAAAATTCCCAGAATCACATTGGATGGGACTGTGGGCTGGGAGTAATACAAGTGATTAATGGGTCCTCTGCAGAACAAAACCTCCTCAGCTCTGTCACGAGATAGTTGCTATGGTTTTTTGACACCACTTAGCAGAAATCTGCTTTGCCTGTAGGGGCATTGGAGGAGGGGAGAAGCACAAAAAATACTATGGAAAAGTCCTCCATTGTACACTGGCAATTATTCTGAGCAAAATCCTGTGCCTGTCCAGAATTTCAAGCTCTGTACAAATACTTTCAATTAGATTTTAAAAGAAAAAAACCCAAAAAACCACAAATGAGGAGACTTTGTTAAGAACAGACAGCTTGAAACATGCCTTGTTAGCTATCAACAAAGTCTGTTAGAAATGTTGGAAGGTTTCAGCTAGGTTGATGTAAAAACAACATCAAATATCCCCTCCTGTGAGACTAAGTTAAATGTTCTTTGCAGTGACTCAATTAAGGCTAGGTAAAATGCACGCTTCATTGCAATCAGCTGCAACAACATCAGAATCTTTTAGAAGGATATTTTACCAAAGTCTCAAGTTTCAACTGGACTAAAAATGCTTTGTGGCAGATGGCAGATTTCATAGGTGTAAAACATTCCAATATATGGGACAAGTTCTGCCTGAAGTGCATGACAAAACAGGAATGAGAAGTTGGCCAGGGAAGGCTTTTCCAAGTGTCTGAAAATGGATGCTTCCCATTTTATAAGGCATAAAATTGCCATAGCAGCATGCAAGGGTTTTAAGGTACCCTTCCCACCTAGAAGAAGAGTCTTTCTGCATGTATTTTGAGTGACACAACTACCGGCTTTTAACACCAGCCCCACTTGGAAGATCCTGCTAGACTGAACACTGGAGATTCTGAGTTCAGTGCTGATACAAGCACCTAGAGAAATTGCCATCCTTGAGCAGCATCAGGCATTTCTAAATTGCCCCGTAAACGCCAAAATCAACAAGATGCAGAGTGCCCCACCTTCCTAGAAACACTGTGTAAGGGTTCCATCTGTAACGAACAAGCATCAGACCGGAAGACCCAGGAGCACAATTAACTGGGGTTTGTAGGCTTAAGCCTGGCGGTGCGTAGCTACATGCCATAAATCAACGCTATACAGGCAAACATCCAGGGTAGCTTGGAAGGGGAAGCAGGATAGCTGTGTTGTCACTCTAGCCAAAAGGGGTAATTATTCCAGAAAAAGCAGTATACTGATACAGCTACTCTGCTACTGCTACCTGAGCCTGCTTGTTCAATTCCAGATGGGACTGCATTATGTCACACAGAAATATTTTGTAGGTATTTTTGAAAACACATTCCTGAATCTCAAGTAGGCTTATTCATTACTTTATTCATTAATTTACCACTTCACTAATTTCAGTGCTCCAAAGTCAGTTTTTAACCAGTTGATCATCTGGCCCACATGAATAAAAAATCATAGATGGATAGGACAAAAAAGCCGCTGCAGTGTATCCATTGGCATATACTGTGTTGGATAGGCAAGGTGTCAAAATTTATAGCACGTGGGAGAAGTTCTTGAGAGTTGCTTAACACTTTTTACTGAAAAATGCTGTGTCAATATCAGAATTTTTTAAATAAATGTAACAGTTCTAATGAAAATTTTAATTTAGAAAGTTGTTCAGTTGCAGGGTAGAAGGAGAAAGCACAGTAAACACCACGACAGATGCACAGCAAGTGCTTGAGAGGGAAGGTGGCAGGCTCAGGTGCAAATCCCCGCCCTACATATCTCCCTGCCTAAAACCTCAACAAGGTCTTGGCTTTATTCCACTGGGAAATACTGAAATCTCAGGATGCTTCTCAGGACGGTAAAACCACTGCCCAGTTCCACATTTGAAACTTCTTCAACCTAATCACTCCTGATGTCTGAGCAGTTGCTTTACAATCCAACAAAGAGTTTATAGGGTACAAGAACAGAGTGCCCAGTTTTTTTACCCAGTGCAAGCTGGAAGACATGATGGAGGACTATTTCAGTAATTAGCAGTAACCTATTTGACAGGTAGATTCAGATCACAACTTGACAGAAATGCAGATAATAGAAGGAATTTTCCAGACATTCTTTCAGTATAGCTCTACCACTGAAAAAAACATAAGCTGCACTTGAAAAGCTATAAATTGAGCACATCTGTGAGCATATCAGTGCTCTTTCCAGTGCTTGTGACTGGGGTTTGACACACTGCCAGTGGTTTTGCTTTCAACATTTTTGCTTTAAAGTGATTCCCTTATTATTTCAGCTATTCGCCTACTGCACATTCCATCCTACCTGTGACCACTCTCCTGATATACCCACTTTCACAGGAACTGATGTAGGGTGTTCAGTAGCACGCTGGCAATGATCATTCAGTACAGTGCCTTTGCCATTCCCACAACTATCAGAAACTAATTAAGCATACATATGATGGCTAACATTTTTGGTTCTTTTTAGTTTTCCGTTTCTTTCTATTTATGTGTTTTCTTTGAATTTCTACAGTTGTGATACTTCACACACACTATGAAAACAACATTCATGTTACACTAGGTTTCTTTGCAGACCAGCAAGTAACAAAACTGGTAGAATTCCTAGGTAGGATGCTCCTCCAGCAGAACAAGAAAGCTGGGGCTGACAGATGGCAAGTGAATTATCTAAAGCAGTATTTTCTCGTTGAAAGCTGTAGTGGTAGGCACATAAAAACTAGTCTTCACCTTTTGGAAAATAAGTAAGGAAAGCAACTGATCTTGTTCAGACTGCTACAGTCTCTTTCTTCATTGACATTGTCATAGTTCCTCTTTACTGCGCGTGAGAGGGACTTCCAAGAGGTTTTATTATTGGGCCAATGTGACAACCCAACTTCTTGAGATTGCTGTTCCCACAGACTGAACTTAGAGGAGAGTGTTAAACTCGATACTTATCAGTGAAGATGCTATTTACTCCTCATTTGTCCAAACAGGAAATGGCCCACAAGGGACTACACATACTCACTACTTATTTCTGTCTTCAGACAACTTAAGTTCATCACTTCAATTTTACTATCAAATGTTCACTGACTGCCCATCTCCTCCAGCCATTTCAATTCCTTCAGGCTGGAAAGCAAAAAAACAATAGAAAAGATGAGATCCCATCCAGACACTACAAAGTGTCCAAATCTAAAGCAATTAACGTTGGCCTCTGGGTGCACCTTCGCTTTAGTTTGGACCAGAAGCACACTTTGAACAGAGTTTAGGGATCATTCCCACTTACTGTGCTTTTATTCATGTTGCAGAATGCTCTTGGAATGTGCTCTTTCAGATGCAACAGCAGTTGTCAGCTGCACTTCAGGGGTACATCTAACCCCTTCCAGCTGCTAATGAAATGTGCAGCAGTCACATCAGCTCCTCTGCACCAATTCTCCCGTTAAAAGGCACTCCTATTAGGCTGCAGTACCTGCTAATGTAGACATAAGCTCAGACAGGCAACTCCAGGACCGAATTAAAGCACAGAAATTAATAGGAAGGGGACACCAGCCTGCTTAGGGGCAGATCTTTGGTTTCCACCACATCCCTTTTCTGATGGCTAGCGGAGCTGGACTCTGGATCCCTTCCGTTGGCTCCAATTCATCCCTGGATGTGGGCTGAGACTGGCACCTACCCCAGGGTTCAGGATCCATAAGGTCACATGGTCTCCATGAATCTGTACTCCTTAGCAGCCAGCAACTATTTAATACCCAGAAAAAGCATGCTACATGGCAGTACCGCTACAAAGAAGTAGCCATACCTCCTTCAAAACCAACTTACCTTCAAAAACTAGAAGTTAAATCCTAGAATATATGAGAAATTACTCTCCTTGTCTATAAGCCTCAAGTTTAATTGTAGATCAATGAAGAGCTTTTTACCCCACTAGGTGGTGTCGTTTGTCTGTCTGTCTGTCAAATGTGGCCTTGCAAATATTCCCCCTAATCCTTCAATCAAGATGGAGCCACAAAATACCATATGAAAAGTGAAAATGATACCTGGTCTACAGGAGTCAGCAACTTTATCAGGTCATGCCTCTTCGGCATTTTCTATGGTTCCTTAAAAAAACTTCTGTCAGGAAAGGATAACTTACCTTTAGAACATTCCTAGATCCACGAAGTAATAAAGTAGGAACCTGAAAAAGGAAGAACTTGTTTATTCTGAGGGTGCCAGAGAACTCAAACAGGCTGCCCAGAGAGGTTGTGAATTCTCCTTCTCTGGAGATACTCAAAATCCACCTGGATGTGTTCCTGTCCAACCTGGTCCAGGTGATCCTGCTCAGGCAGGGGGTTGGACTAGATGATCTCTGAAGATCCCTTCCAACCCTGACCATTCTGTGATTCTGTGAAACAAAAACACTGTGGTCATCCTCTAGTTCCTCTTACTCTCAGGTGCCATCTAAGATGTTCGTGTGATTTATCTTGTGGTTTTTACAGTCTAACATTCCTAGAAGCTCTCTCATTGGTTTCTGTCTGAGTTACAAGATGATGCAGTCAACCATACTGCTGGATCCTTCTTGGCCAGTTAGGCTTGCACTTGCATGAGTATAGCTACGTATCAGAGAAGCAGAGAATGCTAGCCTGCATAGCAGGGTGTATCTTGGAGGGTATACCCTGGCCAAATGTAACCCTGGTGGATATACCCCTCTGGCTGAAACAAAAACAACCTCCTTGGCTGATGCGACCCAACTCTTGGCTTCAGTTGAAGTCCAGATTAAAAAAAAGTATGTTTGGATCATAGCTTGCTATTTAGACATTTGTAGGCACCTACTTGTTCATGCTCACTAAGTAACATCTACTGACACACATACAAAAATATAGGAAGCAAGATGCCCAACGACACATCAGCAGCATACCACTCTTCCTAGAATTCTGTAGCTACCAATCTGGCACGTGGTTCTGCTCTCCCTAAAATTTAGTAATAAATAAGTCTTTGATGAAAAAATACAACTAGATAATTTTTATAGTGTTTCCAGGATGTCTTGTAGGTATTAAGCTTAAACAGAAGTCAAAGAGCTCACAGAAACAAACCAGTATGAGAAAAGAGACAGTTCTTCAAAGCACAAGACTGAATTGAACAAAATCCATCTGGTAAATTGGAGGAACCTCAGCTATCCCATCAGCTGCAACTGCCCTTATGCTAATCCGCCCACAACTTTGCGTGCTTGCCCTTGTAGAACAGATACTGGTAACACAGGCATTTTTTAATGAACAAAACCATGAGAAACACAACCAAGAAACACATCCAACACAGAGGGAATCATCAGCTTTCAGTGCTGAAACTTTCTGGTACTTCCTCACAGTCACAGCCTGTACAGAACCCATGTTAATGCAGGTTTTTTACATATCCAGAGGCCAGCCTGAGCAGATAGCTCTGAAGAGTTTTCATGCCCACCATACCCTCTCCAAGTGCAGAATTTAAAATACAGGACTTCCTACTGTGCATTATTAATGGTGTTTCTAAACATTAGTGCCACTGGAGGATTTGTTTCTGAATGCAAATTTAACAAACCAACAATTTCCTCCGTGGACGATTGATGTGTGACAAATCTGAGGTATCTGTGTCTACCGCTGTGAATACTACCAACTCAGAGAATGTGTCCGGAAATATTCTGCTGAATATTTCAAGCTTGGGTGGAAACAAAACCAGAAAGATCCTAAACAGCTACAGTAAAGGCTTTAATCTCAGGAAAATAAACAGTTAGCAGTTAGATCTGCCTCATAAACAATTCTACAGCTCCAGTTACTCTGCAATAATATTCTCTAGAATAGGGTCCGTATGGTATTATATTAACCAAAGGTTCCAGAAGTATAGCTCTTGATATGACAAGAAAAATGGGTAAAGGTTCTTCTTCGTTATACACACTAGATATGCGACATTCTTAGTATTATCATCTTGTGCACACATTTAATCACAAGAAGAGGAAGTGGTCAGCATAAAGTCATACACGTGATAATCTTCACATTAAAGTAGGAGACTGTTCTATGAAAAAGAAACCTAAGAAACACCACGACAAGTGCATATTTTCCTGTGCTGCACCGAGAAGGTATATGCTATGTCTGATCAGTGATGTTCATCAATTTAAACCTCATTTATGGTCTGCTGCAAAATCTCATACCAGAAGTCAGCTTGATAGCAGTACCAATGTACATAGCTCTATCATGAAAGAAGAGCATTTTGTGCTGGGCAAACACACACATTCTGAAAAAATGCATAAAGTATTCACAGGCTGGAGGTTTCTGTTCCATTAAGGCACCTTCATGCTGTTATTAGAATATGCCTCTAAACAGAGGTGGGTTTAAGGGGTTAAGAAGGAAAAGGAAACTTGGCATGGGGAGATACCTAATACTGGCATCGCATCAACAATGTAACTGCACTCCAGCCTCAGCAAATGCGGGTTTTGCAGATTTCAGTTTGCAAATTGTGGCAGCAGATGGTTGCAACCTGCCCCCATACAACTCCCATGCATGAAATAGCATTGCCTACGTTTACACACCCTGAGAAGAGAGACTTGGATTTCCAAAGCACTGAGTGACTAACTTCTATTCCCACATACTGAGATGCCTGGTACAGAGGGTACAGGACACTTGAAACAACAACAAAGTGTTCTGGCCACTATTACACAGCCAATAAACTTTTATTTAGATGTGGAAGAAAAGAACAAGAAGAAAGATCTAGGGAGATGTATTGCTTCCCTGAAATTCAGAGAAGTCCCACAGGCTCCCTGTCAGCACGTCAGTGCTTACAGGAAAGGATGATCAGATTCTTTAAATCACAGGCTAAAGTCAATATCAGCACAAACTGCACAGAGACTTCATCTCCCCGTTGCTTCCCGATTGATACAATCTGTGTATGAGGAGTAATCCAAATATTGGATTGCACATATTTGGCAGGTCTTGCACCCCTCTTCACAGACAATGGTTTTGTCATAACTCACAATGAAGTTATTGTAATACTGCTCAAACAGTATGCTGTGTGGCACAGACAACCGCTTGGCCATCTCATATAGGCTTTCTGGCTTCAAGTCTTCAATGCCGTAAGCTTTAGTCAGGATGTATTCTAATTTCCAGTTCGATTCATTTTTCTTGTTGGCTTCTCTGAGGTCCAAGTAAAACTGCCAGAGATCCTACAGTTAAAAAAAAAAAAGTAAAAAAAAAAAAAAAGCATGGCTGTATTGCTGTCTTCCCTGCTTCATTAAGTCTCTGGAGTGATATATTGATTAGGAAGCTGTCACTCCTCATTATTCACAACTCAATAGAAGGTCACGTCCCACCCCAAGAGCTGGGCTTACACCCAAAGCTGGTACTCGCGGTGCGGTAATGGTTGGGGGGATGGGGATGAGAAGAAAAAGGAGCCACAAAAGGCAGCAGTGGCAGTGTTTTTCCTGTCCAAACTGTAAACCAAACTTCACCGGGCTCACGTCTGCTTTAGGAGCGTGGCAAAAGGGTGAGAAGCAAAAGTTTCTTTTCTGCAGGCACTGTTTGAGGGGCAGAATGAACAGGAAAAGAATGGCCCGGGGAGAATTTAAGGGAAAGCGAGAGATGGAGGAGTGAAATCGGCACAAGAAAGGGACAGTATTAGCATAGGTCTCCAGAGAGAAACCCCAGTCCCAGTCAGGCTGCAGGATGCACTGTCACTGAACTCAGAGAGGTCACGATTTTACCCTGAATCACAGAGAGAACATCTGAGTCATTCAGAGCCAAAATAATTATACAGAATTTACTTTCTCTCCAGAAGTCACATCAAACTACAGAAATATTCTACTTTTTACCTTCTAAATTTATCTATACTTTCCTATTAAAGGTATAAACTCTATGTAGGAAGATGCATGACTACAAAAAACGTCACATGCTTTTAAAAGTGCTTTTCTTCATCTGCTCTTCTACACCTTTAGAAGCATTTCATGGACTGCATCCCAGAGCTGGGATCACCGGCAACATCGGTATGTAAAAAGCCCGGGATTTAGCTGAACCTTCTTCACCGTCACAGAGCTCCCTGCAAATAGTTTTAGGATTCTGCAGAGAAAATTTCCAACTGTCTTTGATTCTACGTCATAAGAATATTCCATAGAGAATAGGAAAAGTACCGGGTAGTCCTGTAGGCACAGTAAGCCTGACCAAGTTCCCTCAGATTTCCCTTCCTTTGTCCAGGAAGAGTAAGAGAAAGCACCAAAGTTCCACCAACAGCTGTAATACTACAACGGCTGACATCTCACTGTAATTTTTAATGACACCATATTTAAAGTCTTAAACAGTCCTTAAAATCTTTACTTACCAGCAAGCTATAATCAAGAAGATCATATTGATACAATCTGACACCAGGGTTATTGGAGTCCATTTGCCATACACTCTTCACTGGGGTTACAGCAGGTGCCACAAACAAGGAATTTACTGGCTTTTCTGTAGGAAGAGGGAAGGTGAGGAAACACTTTCAATCACTTCTTTCTCAAACCAGCATTTTTGTAGAGAACCAACACAAGAACCAGCGTGACTGGCTTAGGTATATTAGCAATCTTTTTTCCCTGGATCAGCTATATCACTGTGAACTCCTTCCATACTTCCACTGAATAGACCAAAATCTGTGTAAAATACCATAGTTCACATTCCAGTGTGTACCGGTTAAGTCTGTCTGTACTAGAGGCTTCCCACTAATTCAACTACCTGTGCAAAATGGTCTTTCCAATAGGTAAGGTCTCTGTATATTCCAAAATTTAGTTGCTCTCTCCAGGCTATGTTTTACATGTTGCTTTATGTATTTCTTGCTTTATGTATTTATGATGTTATTAGAAACATCAGGGTATCACCACCTGACCCTGACTTCACTTCACTCATCTAGAACAGCCCAGCACCTAGGATGTGAACACTGACCTTTACAGCAACTGAAACATGAGGATGTACACAGGTTTTAATTAGACAGAACATGCAGGTAAGTATATTGAGAGGTTCTCTGTGGAACAAAAAAGAAGCCCTAACCATTCCTTTCTCTAACAACAGCACAGCAGTGAAACCACAAAGTCAGTCTCCACATAAGAGCAGAAGCTGTGAAAGCTTGGAAATCAGTAGGTACTTCTGGAGAAGATAAAACTGAGCTCTGTATCTCAGTACACTGATGTTGGCTACTATTATTACATTCATCTTGAATTCTCTGGAATTTTGTCAAGAGGGAAAATGCCATGAATAGAACACAGCCTAAAACTGTCTAGATAAACAAAAACCGTATTTAGCTACGTGCAATTTCACTGTTTAAGTTTTGTCAAAAGATACAAAATTATTAAAATAATTTGGAAGCTGTTACTTGCACATGCAAACTTCAATGAGAAGGCACCAAGACCAGTCTGTCCTCCCGGAAATCTGCAGTAGAGGTGATGATTTCATGCACGAATGGGACAAGGTACAAAAATATGTAGGCATAAGACTGTATTGAATACCATTTAAAAAAATTATAAAAAGCCATTTCTTCCACTACAACTGGATTCCTTTTTACTGAGATCAATTCCATGTAAATGCAATGTAAAAAGGTAAATTATTTAGAATAGTGTTACCCCAGTCAACGTTTTGGGCACTGCTTTTATGAGTTCATATAAAACACAGATAAAGAGCCAATTAATGTTTGGGTATTTTACATAAACCAAAGCAATGGACCTCTCACTGTTCTGTGGTTCAGACACAAATATTAAACCAGTTACTTGTTAAAGATCTTCTGTTTGAGATCTTACAGTGCTCCATATGGCCATGCCCATAGTTAAAACTAAGGGATTTCAAAACAATAAACAAAATTTTCAAACCTGGCTGCTTTTCTTGAAGGGAAATTAGCTGATCTAAGAGATGCAACAGGCAGAGACTTTCTTTCCCCTGCCTCCTGCTTACCCTTATCTTAATTAACTTTGAAGCAGCAGGGAACTCAGCAGAGAGGCACAGTAATGATGCAGGAAACACAGGAACATAGAGCATGTCTAGTTGGCCTGAGAACATTCCCTTTGACACATTACACAATAGCAACTGGCCAGTATAATTTGCCGTGTCACTGAGAGAGCAGAGAGGAAAGACTAGAAATTCTTGTCTAGGCATAAGTATTCATTAAAAAAAAAAAAAGTAGGAAGCTTGGGGAGTCTCTTCTGACTTCAACAAAAAAGAGAGTCTGCCTTGCATCGTTCTGTTTGGAAAAAAATTGGGAGTGTGTGAGGTGTGAACGTTGTAGATAACTAGCAGTCATTTCCCAATTTCCTTTTTCAATTATTTGTAACAGAGGCTGACTAGTAAGAACATGCCAGAAAGTATTAATTTGCCTTTAATCAAGAAAAAAAGATAAAGGATTCAGCACACAACCTTACCTTCTTCATCCAGGAGGACCATGATACTATCTCTATGTGTATGTCCAAAAAACTGCCCAGCAATAACACTACTGTATTTGCGAAAAATCTTTACCAGACGCTCGTTGTAATGTTCCCTGATAGCTGTAGTATTCCTTGCATAGGGCAAGTATCCTATTGGTACATGTCCTATTATATAGACCTAAGGAATTAGAGACAGAAAACACAATTAGCACCTTCATTTGAAATTTGTACTTTTAGCTGTAACTTAGAAATGGTTCCCACAATTTCATAATAACCCAATCTTAGAAATGACATTCTGCAAACTGTAAATCACGACAGTTTCATTATACAAAATACAAACAGTATTTTGTATAGGCCAAAGGAAAATATGATCAATTACTTCAAATGAAAAACCAAGCTGCTAGGGCAAGACTTATGATTTGGCATCTCAAGGGGTAGTAAGAAAAACATATTAAAATATTACAGAGCTTGCATGGTCAGAGAGTGACCAGGAATATGGAAGAACTGGCTAAAACCCCTCTGTCTGAAGTCGAGACTTAGTTCCAACTGCACACACAACTGCACGGTTTTATGAGGAAGCGTAATCACTCCTTTCTACCGACCGTAATACCATGTTTTTTAAATTACACCACCATAGCAAAATGTAAACATGTTTCAAATTAAGCACTTATTCTGGTCAGATGATGATCCAGTCCCTGCACTAATCAGTCAAACACAAGCCAACAAGTCACAACCTCACTTCAAAACCTTGGTATTATAAGACAATTTTTTATAACACTCAAATGACAGCAATGCTGCTGCTTGGCTAAGTTTTGTGGTTGACAAACTTCTTTCCAATTTCTATTTTTGATACTTGTAATTACATAAAAATATAAATGAAATATGCTGCCTTTTGTCTCAGGCCAATGGCACACATTTTAACATTAAAGGCTATGAGTAAAAAGAGTCAGAAACAAAAGGGGGAGTATTAAGTATTCTTATTCTGGCTTCTATGGTATGTTATACAGAAGGAAAGAACAGGTATTTTACAGTATAATTTGAGAAACTTCATTCACCTATTTTATAATCGTTGCAGTATAACATGCATATTCAAGGAAGAATTATTTTAAAAATGAAATATTCATTTTACAGTAACTATGGCAACATTAATATTCTTCTAGAATCATGTTTATATTTTCATTGTCTCTACTTCTTACTACTTCTTTTTTTTCTTTTCAAAGTTTAAACAAATAATGCTGATGGGTTCTGTTCATCTGTACCTTCTCTTTCTTTTGTGAAGAGGTTTCTAGTATTCCCTCCAGCCAGGCAAACTGGTTGGCTGGGTCAGTGATATTCACAGTTACACTGTTGGGGCTGTAATACAAATTTGTGTTCAGACTGATTATCCTGAGTGGTTGAGAGCTATCACTGGATTCAAAGAGCTGTGTGTAGAAGCCACCTGTGAAAATAAGACCAACATCATCTGAAAAATGAAAGGTTTCAAAGCACAACTTTAGTATCAAAGTAGAGCACTGACAAAATACCCAGCCTTACTCTGTCTAATAAAATAGAATATGGCATGTTTATTCAAGCCACGCATCACCTTACCACAATACAGCATCTTAAGAATCTGTTGTTAGCAACACTTTAGTAGGAGAAGTTGACACTGAATTTTTTATGAATTCTTGCCTGTAATTGCCTTAATGTTTATTTGACAGTTTTCACATGCAGTTATCCAACTGACACCAAGAAGTGCCCTGTAACATTTTTTCCACACTGAGAGATGCAGTAATTGTTAAAAAGTCCACATTTCTTGAAATACTGCAAACATACAGGTTCCTCCAGGAAGAGCTGTTTCAGTTAGTAGCCTTATACGTTGAAAATGATTCAACTTCAGACTGGAATATGATGAAAAGTAAAAATCTTATTTTATTTTATTTTATTTTCAGTCCAAGCTCCTAAAACTCTCTTCAATGGGTGCAATTTCATAGATCACGGACGTCAATGGAGCCATGGCATCAAAGCTATAACAATATACCTTAAGGTCTGCCCCCTTTAGTTTTATTTTTCCTATTAGAGTTTCTACCTCCACTATTAGCCAGAATTCCTTCTCATTCAGGACACAAAAACACAAATTTCCAAATCCCTAATGTTTGAGTGGATTGGAAATTGGATTGAACTTTTCAGCCCTCTACTAAAAAGAAAATTCATAATTAGAATATCAATATTCCCCCAGTTTAGTAAGTTGGGCATAAATATTATGCAATTAACAATATAATTATCAAGACTGTGTGCTATCATAACTTGAACAAGTACATGCCTATTCAATATGCTCTGAACACAACAGAAAAAAACACTTTAATTTTTTTACAACCCAATTTAAGTCTTGTGCATCGCACGCCTTTATCTAAAAACGTCTTGAAGGCAAAAAGGTATTTCACATGCACTGGTACAAACCAAATAATACCGTACATGTTACAAGAAGCAATAATTATTGCAACAGAAGAGAATAAATGTACCCAGAAGACAAGCATTGTTATTCAAAAAGACAAGTAACTTCTTCCAGGGGAAGCATTACAGATAATGCATTGTGGTGATCCACCCTATGAGACTTAGCTAAACAAACGGGACAAATCTATAGAAACATTAGTTCTCTAAGCCCTAGATTTACAATGCATTACTGGCTTATTTTACCTTTTCTGAAGGTACTGATTGCTTCATCAGTTAGCCAAGGTTTCCAGAAATCTGCTACAGCAATGTAAACTTCACTGGTAGTTACAGGAAGCTGATCCTGTGAGAGAGCAGAACGTGCCTAACTCTTCGCATTCAGGCACACAGACAAAAAAAATGACTACATTATCCCACCTGACTTCTCACATAACACGTAAGTGTATCCAGTCATCACAAGGAGGAACTCAAGAGAGGAAAAAAAACTTCTGAACATCCAGTATTGCAGAACAGGAACAAATGCCTGAACTAAATGAGAACTGACTGCGTGGCCTTGTTAATGCATTGATAAACTAATGCCAGAAATATTTCAAGCCTTAGAAGCACAGCAGAGTGAAAAACACATTCTGCAAAATTAATAAATATATAAACTGAAGCTTCAAAGTCTAAAAATAAAGTCTCTTGGAGGAAAAGCGTGAACATTAGCTTCTTTTACAGAAGGTGAATTTTTCAAGCAGATTAGGGTTCACAGCAACTCCCCAAACCTCCACTACCACCCTCGGAAACATTCTAGTGAAATTCACAAATATTTCCAGGAAATCCTGTATTCCTAGTAACAAAACATTTAAAATGTAAAAGAAAAGTTTCATTAATGTTTTCTGCCACCAGCTCTAATTAGGACTGCAGCACACTTCAGCCTGAGCCAAGCAATGCCCCAACCTGGTAAGAGCCATGCTCTCATCTAACCCTGACAGGAAGAACCCAGCCTGTCCTTGACTCTCCTAAAATATCTGCTTGGATTCCCGGTGCTAGAAGGAAAAAAAAAAAAAAAAGAGGTCGAAAAATAGGAACAGTATTACAGTGCATGTTTTCATAAACATAAAATTTGACCTTTCTAAGGTCTCTGAAACTAAACCTACGTTATTAGAGGCTTAGGCACTAAGTCTCTGTCTAGGAGCAGTGCAGTCAGGAGTCTGTTCAGACTTTTTGTTGCTTGCAGTGCACAGATACCAGCTATTAAGAAAGCTTTGAGCCATACCAGTTCAGCCAGAGCTAACAGTCCCTGACAGACATAGCAACACCTGATCTCAGATAAGAGGCCGTGTTATGGGCTGAAGGTGGCTTGGACCCAGGCAACTCAGTGCTCTGTGAACTTGGGGATTAGACAGCAGTTTGGGACTTTATTTTAGGCAGGGCCAAGGACGTGAAACAAGACTATGCAGAAAGATGGAGGTCAAAATATATGATCTGAAAGGTACCCCAAGGCTTGATTATCCTGAGTAATATATTTAATAGGGTCTGCAAGAAAAATCACCCAAGACCATTAAATCGTTAAGACAGATGGGTCAGAACACAACAGAGAGCAATAAAATTCCCCGGTGCATGGTAAGCGCAGGGCTTTCACACTTGTTCTGAAACAGCTTACAATGTGTCGCACGCTCCACATTGCTTCCAGTCTACGGGACACTTGCCAAGCATGTCCACATGAAAACCAGCAATATGTCATCAACATGAAAAAGAAAAAAATCCACCCACCTGAAGTGACCCCATAGTGTGGAATTTCAGATCCCTTTTTCAAACAGTAACAGGAAAAGTATGTCAGCTCTGCACATTGGTAAAGCCTGCCATTTCAAAGCAAAGCACCACAGAAACACTCCCGCATGGTTTTGTTCAGGGAGAACTACAAGAGCTGTTCCAACCAGCAGCCTGCTTCAAAATACTATTTGCTGCCTGTCTGTCCTTCCCTCACCATCTATTTTCTATCTTCAGACTTAATTTCACAAACAAAACTCGTATTTGTTGGAAAAGTCCCTGCAAGATTATTGTAGACAGTTCTTTTCTTCCATATCAATGTAGACTACTGAATTACAACTATTCTTGTCTGTTAACACTTTTTAAAAAACAAAATAAAATTAAAACAAAACACTGAGTGAGACCTCAGTTAAGGTGTTATTTATCAAAATACTTTACGGGTGGTTTCTGGTGAACCAATCTGGCCCCCTGTCAGTGCATATGACAAGCTGGAGCTATACTACCAGAGCATGAACACAAGAGACTGAAGTCCCAGCTTGTCTCTTGCACTCACACTTCTAAGGTATGTTTAGCTCTTATTTTGTCTCTCACATTTCTCTTTTCCCTGTCTAAGCACCTCTGTTACTCCCTGATTTGGAAGTCACTAACTTCAGCAATGATAAAGGCAAAGATACAATTACCTACTCCACCAAGGTATACCCTGATAGGCCTAATGAGTAACACAGAAAGCTGGAATAAAAGTCTCTGGGGTTGTGAAGGGGTGGTGCTAAATTCCCATTAGGCATTTCAAACAAAGTATTTTAGCTGACCTGCTCCACATCCCTTCTGACTCCCTCAGATCCAACAACAAAATTTGCTTCTCAGTCCCGTGTGTTTCCAGATCAACCCACAACATGCTTTAAAGGACACATGAAGCAACTGTTTACTTTTGAGCTATGCCAAGAACAATATTCACAGAACACTGAAAGTAAAAAAAGCACTGTCTTCAGCTGCAGTGGTGCACATACCCAGTAAATCATCAGTGTGAATATCCGTAAGTGTTCAATAAGGAAAGAAAAAAAGCCATATTATTAATAGTAGTGGCAAAACTATGGGGGCATTACAAAAAATCTGCCATTATTCTGATTAAAAAAACCCAGTGCATATTTCCAGTAGGCCTTGAATCTTAGCACTGGCTGACAGATCCATTAAGGACGCAACTGCTGTTAGATTAAGTTACTGTATACACATGCATGACTTTGCAAGAAAAAAAGTAAGTGTGTACTAACTATGATGAGACCTTGGTTCTAAGCCACGAGGAGTTATTAGCAGTAAACCTGCATGACCTCAAGTAGTGCACAGATTTTACCCGGCATCAGTGTTTGCTTGGGTAACTTAACAGAGAGAGGGAGAGGTACTTTCTGTTCTTGACTGGGACTGTTCTTAATTCTAAATGCTAAATGCAGAACTGTAGAATACTGTTTCCAAAATAATAGTCACACAAATTTAACTCTATTTTTCACACCTGGATTCTGAGTGTTTAGGAACACACTCAGTATGATACATACACAAATTTCTAACTTGTTTTACCTGTGGCCAGTAGTCATGATTGCCCAAGGCTGGGAAAACCTGAAGATCTGGAAAGAAATGACGAATTGTAGAACTCATATTGCCAATGATGCTAATGACCAACTTCGTGGAGAGTTCTTTTACAGGAACATGAGGAGGACTATCTCTGAAAAAGGAAAAGGTTTTGTTAACAAAGGTTTATTAGCAACATAAGGAAAGGCAAAAAATTCTGCAGACACATCTATGTTCTAGGATGTAATACTACTATAAACTCTTTAATTAAAATCCTGTAATTGCCTGAGAGGCTGTCTACAAAGGCTTTAAAAAACAAAACAACAAACAAGTAGACTAATGTTTATCCTATGATTCACATTTATCATAACTAAGATTTCTTAGAAATTAAATTAATTCAGCTCCATCATTCAGAGCTACTGTGCAGTTTGGGTTATATATCATCCGTCATCTGCACAACCTTCTAAGTTTATTTTTCCCCTTTTAACAACATCCTGTTGAAAATAAAGTACAATAAGGCAAGTGAAACGCCTTCATGCATCCGTGTTTCCTAACACCCTTCCCCCAGCAAAATTGACATAACATATAAACTTTCCAGCAAAAAGGCCCCTTCACTAATAAACAAACTAGTTCTCACAAACATTCAAATGTACTAATCTCTTTGATAAATTTTCCGTTGATGTATCCCATAAAAAATTAGTGATGGTAAATGGAGAATTTAGCATTGATTTACCCTTCTGCCACAGCAAACTTCTATGAATACCCAGAAAGTAACAGGGCATGGTACTATGGAGTTAGTCATATGCCTCCCTTTCACACTTCTTCCTCCTGTCCCACTGCTAACGCACACAAAGCCTCACAGATAACACCTGTGTGAGAGAGAATTATTATGCCCATTTTCTAATACAGAAGATCAGCATAGATAAAGTAAACGTTTTACTCAAGAGGGGACTGCACACATCCAAAATACTGCAGTGAGGGACTGTGAAAGCACACTTTCTCTAGAGGCACATGCAGCTATGAGTGATAGTGATAGAGAGGCAGCATCTACAACACTCTTATCCTCCTCCCGCTAGCTCCTGATCTAGAATTCATACTGGCACCGAACCTGAATGGTAACTTTAAACACTTAAAAAAAATACATAAGCTATAGTGTTGCTTGATTCTAGTTACCTCTTACACAACCAAATAAATATAGTTAAAGGGTGTCCTCTAAAAAGGGATGTACTCTAGATTTAATGACCTTCAGACCTACAAAATCCAATACTTCCCATAAAAATTAATTCCAGTCAGTTATTCCTCTGGCCTTTCTTTTTGAATTTTCCACTTCCCACCCTCCCCACACCATGTGTACTAACTTACGCTAATACAGTCATGTGGTAAATGTCCCAATGAAGAGTCTAACAATATCCAGAAATTATTAGAGATTAAAATCTGATCCTAAAGCCTTATATTCTTAGTCTTCCACTCAGCCACTGAGATGACGAAAGGGACTATTTAAAAGTAGCATTTGTGTGATACTAAAGTCAGATCTGTTGGTGCAAATATAAACTTGTATATGGTCATCCAGATGTTCAAAGCTTTAACTGCAGAGCGACTTGAACACTTACCCTGTCCAAATCATGAATGAAACCTGCTCTTTTGAATCCTTCATGAAAGCAAATGCTGACAAAATAAGTTGATATGGAGAATCACACAAAAAATCTCCAAAAGGGCCTGGATTGGAGGCATTGGCTCCTTTGGAAGAAGAACAAACTTTGGTGCGATCGGGGGTAATGTGGTAAGTCGGATCTAAATGTAGGTCAGATACATGCCAGAACTGCCCTGTTTTCAGAAAACAAAGATTAAAGAAAATGCATTATTTGCATTTGAACTGGATATACACACGTAATGCCAAGTTTGCTCCAGTTTGTCTACTGCTACTCATCTTCCAAGCTTTGAAAAGGAGAATAAATTTAACAAATTGTTGATTAGCCTGTCTGGTAAGCGTGGACGAGTTCTGCATTCCTGACAAGAGTCCTTCATGCAGTCTGCTTAGAAAAACTAGAAGCAGGGGTATAGGTTTAAGCTATTCAGCAGAAAAAAAAAGTGGAGGTTGGTAGGGACTGGAAAATCAGCTCCTTTTCATTGATACCAATATGGAAACTGGAGAGTAGAGAAGGTGATAGGACTTCTCCACTTGAAAAGAAAGGGAATTGCATTTTAATTATTTTTCCAGACCTTCCCTTGCTCGGAGCATGAGTGCAAAGATTTCAAAGCTGCTCTTAGCAGCCGCAGTAGCAAAGAGACTGGGCTTCTCACCAGACAGAGGTGTGTCAGCCTTACTCACTACTTTCCAGACTGACACATTCTCAGCCACTGCTGCTTAGCACTGCAAGGAAAAACGAGCTGAGAAGTATGGGAATATGGTGAACAAGATGAGTTAAGCTTGTATTAGACTACCAACCTTCCAATTTCGTGTAAAGTAAGAGCAGTTTCTTTCTGTCGGTTTCAGAGCACTGGGAAAGGCACACGGGTATCCGGGGTAGTGGTTGTGAAACCAGGAGAGACACTAATTGATTTTTCCCGAGGTCACAGGCTCACTCTGCGGCAGAGCAGGCACCGCGCCACTGGACCCCGTGGAGTTTTATTTCAGGAAGCACCGACCAGCAGCGACCTTCGAAATCCCCAAAACTGTGGCTCCTACCAACAGGAGTCCCAGAAACGCCTGGACGCTGCCGTGCTTGGCCCGAGTCACAGGGAATGACAATCCCGTGGAAACCTCTTGGGAGCACTCACCCGGTACGCTACCGCACCGGGGACACGCCAGGCGGGGGGGCGTGAGTGGGTGCTGGCAGCACAGACCAGGCTCATGCGCTCCGTGCCTCGCACACCACGCCGCAGGCCACCCTTACCCCCCACCGCCCGGAGACCCAGCCCACCCCGGCTGACTCAACATAAACCCCATGTAACCCCCGCCTCCCCCCCCCCCCGCCCCGGCACAGCGATGCGTTGACTTAGCTAAAAGTCACACGAAGTTGAAGCCGGCTGGGGCAGGGAATACCACCGCACCCCGGGCCTGCCCCGCCGGGTCCCCGCGGAGGGTAGGACGGAGCCCCCACGGCAGGGCCTCCCCGGCCCCGGGGAGGCACCGCGGACTGTGGCTGCCGCCCCTCGCCGGCCTGCCCCGTCCTCCCCGGGCGGCCCCTCGCTCGCCGTCATCCTTCGTGGGGCAGCCGCTGCCCCCCCGCCGGACTCACCCCCAGTGGCGCGGGGCTGCGGGCCGGCCGGCGCCGCCTCCAGCGCGGAGCAGAGCAGCGCCAGGCCAAGGGCCAAGCGGGCGGCGCGTCCCCCCCGCAGCTCCATGTTGGCCGTGCCGGGAGCGCCCTGCCCGCCGACGGCCTGCTCATGTGACCGCCCCGGCGCGGAGGAAAGGGGCGAACCTGGGGCGACTTGTGCAAGCCCCGGCCCTTGGCTGCCTCTCCCGGGGTGCCGGAAGCCGCGACCGCGCCCCGCCCGCCCTCACAACCGGGAGCCCAAAGCTGCCGCTGGCCGGGGCCCCCCGCTGGCTGCCGGGCGGTCGCGCGTGAGGGAGGCGGCGGTCGCCTCAGCCGGCCGTGCCGGGCGTCGGGTCGGCACTGAGGCGCCGAGGATTTCGTAGGAGCCAGCCCGGCCGCGGGCACGGCTATATTCACGGCACCGGCAGATGTGAGGCGGGAAGGCTAGAGCCTCGTCCCTGCTCGGCCGGTGACCTGTGCCGTCCGCCTGGCCTGCCCTTCGAGCCCTGGACTCCCTGCAAGGGCTTACAGCTCTCCACAGCGGCTGGGACCTGTGGCTGAAAATCCTTCCCCCCCCCCGCCCCGAGCCAGCCGTGGCCTGATGAAATACGCCATCGGGTACACCTTTAATACCGCTTAAGGAAAACGCTGAGGTGTATTGTGAACACGAGTCACCATTGCTAAGGCTTTATGGTAGCGGAGCTGCTGTTGATCGCTAAAGTCAGGGTAGTTTCCAGTGAGGAAGCCCACTACGTGTCAGTCTCAGGAGCAGACCAGAGGAATGATGTCATCCATGGATCCCACAACTGCCCCCAAAACCTCCCGCTGGTCGCTAGTTGCTGTTCTGTTCAGATCTGCTTTCCTTTCTGCTTCACAAAGCCGTTTTACCAGCAGCTGGAAGGCCCGGGTGTTGGTATTTTGCACTTTGCAGGTACTGCTGCTCCATTTCCCCCTCATTTTATTTGATATGAATATTGTTCATCTTTAGAATAGCAAAAGACTTTGCCAATAAGCTGCACGATGGTTTCATGTGACTTAACATATGTAGGTAGGGAAAAGTAACCTTTGTTTAAAAGTGACTGTAATGTAAAATATTTACTGTTCAGGGTTTATTTGTAAACCATGTCTTAATAATCTGTCTCTGCAGTTCTTTCCTCGTATTTAATAACATTTTTTTTTTCATTCATGGCCCCACAAATCACGTGTCATGAAGACAAATGCTAGGACTGGTACCCAAGTCTCATCCCCAGTGAGGAAGGGAAAGCAGCTGCTCCCACCTTTCTGAGAAGGGGTGGCTGGTAAGGACAGTCACGTGGCGAATGCACCCACAGGCAAACAGGCAACAACAGAGGGGAGACAGATGAAAGCTGTATTAGGTGCTGAAGCTGAGGATTAAATAAGCTCATAAAACTGAAGGGCAAGAAGATGCTGTTTAAATAATAACCTGAACCGTAGCAGCTGAAGCACCCCAAAACTAGACTGCAGCTCCCCATACCACTGCAACAAGTTCTACTTTACCTTTCTCTGACAAAAAAATTTAGCTCCTAGATTTAAAAAATTATCAGTATCCACCAAATAAAACACATTTATGATGGTTCATAACTAAAGACTCAGTGTTTGCCCCAAGAGAAAAGATTTAGGTGTTCCTTCCTTTCAGGCAGCTTCTTTGTGAAAAAGTAAAGCAAACAACTTCGGATTTTATATTTGTGTTGGTTAGATGCCATAGTTGTGTCTGAACTTTTATCAGGTAAGTGAGCTGAGCTACCCATGTTATCCTGGCTATCCAGGGAAGCAAGAAGCCACTTCCCATGCTGCCACGTAGCAGATGATGGCACACTGCAGTACTAGGCCCAGGAAGTTGGGCAGGACATGCCTCCTGCATGGTCGTAACACACACCCCGAAGAACTGACCAGCTAAATGCCACAGCTCAGCTCTGCCTTTGTTAGGAAGGTTGTAGGTAGCTACACCTCCATGTGGTCCTCTGAGTCAGTGTGTCAGAAAACATGAACTCTCCAATCAATCTCCTCCATGCTGCCAGCAACCTGTTTCAATTTCCCTAATAATCTGAAGTGTAAGGCAGTTTTTCCCACCCTGGTCTTTTATGCAATGATGTTCTTCAGGAATAAGGTTTTAATTTCTCTCTTTTAAATTGCTCACAGTGCAAATTGTTCTCTCCTGTACATATTGTCTATGAAACTACAGCTCAGGGAAGGGAATCTCATGTTTGTCATGTATTGTTTTCCCTTTGTTTTCCTCTTACCCCCGTGGAAACTGATGGAAGATGAGCTTTGTACTTTAGGTTCTCCCAGTCCTGCCCTTTATCATGCTGGTCCTTTCCTCCTATCCTGTGAAACACTTCAATCCTTGCACTTTTACGTACTTCTCTATCTTTTGTATATTAGCAAAAAAGCCCACCCGAAACAAATTAAAAACTCTTGTGACTATTAAAACCAAAACTACAGGATCCCCCCAACATTGAAGGCCTTAGCATGCACTTAGTAACAAGGTCACAGTGAAAAGAGGAGCTGAAACTGCTTGAGCCTCCCGCTTCTCTGCCTACATATATAAAGACAGCGGCTTTAGATTTCTCCAGCAAAAACAAGCCACTCAAGTAAAGCAAAGGCAATTTTTCATTTCCCATGTACTCTACATCACAGAGAGGCTGCTGCAGTGTTGTGTACCACGTGCGTTTCTGTCGTTCAGCTTGGGAAAGGGAACTTTGGACAACTCCCTCCAGAACACTGGTATATTAGCCGATTAAATGCAAAAGGAGCACAGGTTTAAAAAACTTTTTAATTTCCATTTGATCTGCATTCCAAAACAATTCAAATATGTTCCATTTACTGTAAAAAAGAGAGGCAAGTGTTTCAGAAATTTAATGCCAAGTTTCACCTGTTTCACTATTCAACACAAGCTTGCCAATTTGATGGCATAAAATTGTTTTTTTAAAAAAAACACACCTCCCCGTATTTATTAACCTTTCGTGCCAGAAATGCGCATTTTAGCTACGTTCGGTTACGGATGGTACATTATTCCATCCAGCAGAAGTAACGTCTGGACAGAGGTCGGGTAAACTCTACGCTTTCTCATAGTGGCGAACAGCAACCACATCACCAAAGGTGAGAGTCTGCAAGTCCAAGGAAAAGACACGTTAGATGCTGGACCATTTTCTGTAATGACTTAAGACATATTCTGAAGTCCATGCTAGAGCAAGGTTGGTTTACATTATGTAATTTAGAGGAAAACAAGGTGGTCTTGGTTATTGGTACTCTAAATGAACAAGAGGAAAAACCTTCAAGTTACAGATGGCATAATAAACATAACTTTCCCCTTGCTACTTGCAAACCCAAGAAGCATATAATGCCCATGTACACGGCAACTGAACTGAGACTAGAAATGACTGTTTAATTTTTCTAATTTTGTGAATGGAATTTCTTAAACACAGCATTGCTTTAATCCAAATTTAGCACTTATTTTTCCCAAAGCTGATCACATTGCAAGATGTGCAATTTAAAATCCAAACCCTCTACACCCATATTCTATACCATTATTCATAGGTATATGCTTAAGGAGAACCTTGTATTAAAATAAATGCATTCTGTACGCTTCTGTAGCTGGAACTACTGAATGTTTCAGTTAGTGCAGTTGTGCAGGGCACTAACTACAGTGTGTGAGCTTTGCAGGTATTTCCTGAAGCAGAACAGGGCATCTCACCGTGTTCAAATACCAAAGGAAAAGGTTTTCCGTCTACGCGTGTAGCTGTTTCCAAACACAGAGCATGTACTTTCCCTTGAATCGCCTGTCACATTGTGTTGCACTGACCATACGCTTTACGGTTTTAATTATTCGGAAGTCTCCATCCATAGAGATACTCTCTGAAGTACTTAGAAAACAAGCTAGCTGGTTGTAGCCAAGTCACATAGATTAGTATAGCTGAAAAGATTTAATTTTTAAAAGTTATATCTCTCTGCCAAAAATAAGCATGAGAAGCGCCACCCTGGACATTAGAGTAACTTACACCATTTGTTCACCCCATACTCCTTTTCTGAAAAGTCAGGAAAATCATGTGATTTTAAACCAAGACTTCACACAATTGCTTTTTATAATTTTTAACAAGATAGGACGAATAAACCCTTTATTATTAAATATGAAAATGCCATTACCTCCTGCAATATGGTAATTTTATTTGCTTAGGGAAATACTTGTTCTATGTAATTAAATATTATTTATACGAGCAAATATATAGTGAGTCTTCAAAGAAATCTAAATTAGCACTGGCAACAGATCATTGCCTATATAATCAAGAACTCCGTATCTTTTCCAGCTCACCAGGACTTTTCTGTTTTGTGCTTGGGCGTTTACACATACACTAGAAAGAACATACACACTCTGGAAAACCAGGCTGGCCTGCCTAAAACCATTAGCAATTTTTTCAGTTGTCACTAAACCAAGACGCAAAGCAAAACCAAAGTAAGTATTTGAAAAATGTCTGCCTGCTTTCCCCAGCGATCAGTTTAAGGGTTTGTGTATGAGCAACACTATCTGTTCATAAAGCTCGAGCTAAGTGTAGGCGAGGAGTGTTAGCAGTGTATGTGAATGCCCAGGGAGCGTTACACTTACCATTACCATTTTGCCATCCTTTATTTCTCTGACGAAGTTTGTCTCTTTGCCGTCCCACTTCTGTACGTGCACTAGCTTGTCTCCATCCAGGGTCACAACCGACTGCGAGATACCAACAAACACAAAGGCATTCAGTTGTTTGGGGCATTTGGGATTCTGCTCGCACATTCAGCGTGCGCTATTCTATTGAATTCTCCTCGACAGATGGATGTGGGTCTAGAATGGTAAAGCAGTCCCAGCCATTTCAGCGCCAAGCCCGTGAATCATCCTCGGTTTAAGCATGCGCTCTACACAACTCTGGTTTGTGTCAGAGGATGAAAACCTGTTGTTTCCTTTGAGTTCCCGTCTCAAAAGAACCACTGTTTCGGATGCGCTTTGCGATGAAGTTTATGTTAAACCCCCAAAGACCCAGGGAAGAAGGCATGTCCCTGTTTTGACCGGGAATACGTTGAGATGGCTGGACTGAAAGGGAAGTGGGCAGCTAACCGTTCTTCCACGCTGGAAGGCTGACGGGGGTGCTGGCGACATAATATGCGGCTTCAGGCAAGACGTGGCGCAAGCGGGCAAGCGAGGTGCATCTTGCCTGTTCTCCCAGCCCTTCGCACTGCTACAACTGGTAGTAGCAGAAGTTATTTTTTTCCTTTGACCCTCCCAAAGCTACAGCCTCGGGGGTGGGGGAGGAAGGAAAGAAAGAAGCCACCGCAGCCCCAGAGTTCACTTACTTTGCAGTTTCTGTCATCGGGGGTGGTTTCATCGAATTCCTCTCCAAGTTTAAAACTGATTTCTGTGTTTTTGAAAGTGCTCTGAGTCCTGATCACTACTTTGTCCCCCTCGCTGCTGATAATCACGGTGGGTTTAGTCACATTGCCCACCTGCCGCGTTGCAAACCCCACTCCTAAACCATCAAGGGAAAAGAGAAATCCTTCACACATCCGGTGGTTTACATCTTTTTTTTTTTCCCTTACACATCGAGGTACAGAAATCCCTTCCCCCGCTCTACAGCTTTAAGCTATCCCAGCGAAATGCTACGTTCTGCTTCGCCCATGCTCTCACACCCCCAGTATCCATAGGCGCTTCCCCCAGACGCAGCCGTATCCCCGCTGCCTCCGAGCTCCGCATGCCCCAGATCCCAGCGGCGATCGCCTCTGCCGCGGCGGATTTCACTTCTTACCATTCCGGCGGAACGGCTTACACCTCCTTTGCTCCCAGTTTGCCTGCAGGCAGCATCCACCCTTGTTTCACGCGTTTTCCCTGCCGCGGGGGCATCTCCCGGGGCCTCTGGCCAGCAGGACGGCTCCCACGCAAACACACCCCGGCCCCCGCGGCGGAACGACCCGCATCAACCTCACTTCATTGAGAGAGGGGGACACCGGCCGCCCCAACCACCTCCCCCAGTCCCCCCTCGCCGACATCTCTGGCTCTGGGGGGCCCTTTACATTCTTTTTTTCTCTCCCGGGATGGTGCCGGGACGGAGGTGCCGGGACTCAGGTGCCAAACTCCGGGTGGAGGCCGCCGGGCCGTGCCGCCGCCCGGCCGTACCTACCCAGCGCCTTCATGTACTCGTCGAAGTTGTGGCTGTCCACCAGCTTCCAGGTGGCGCAGAAAGCCTCGACCATGGCGGCCGGCTGAGGGTACCGATGGCGGTGCCGGGGAGCGCCGCCGCCGTCACGCCGCCTCTCATATAAAGCCGGCGCCCGGGGTGGGGGGGGGGCCGGGAGGCGGGGGGCAGCCGCGGTCCGCCCCCGCCGCCCCGCCGGGGGAGGGCGCTCCCCGCCCCTGCAGGGGCAGGGGCGCGAGGGGCCGCCGGGCAGGGCCGACCCCCGGGCCGGGGCGGACAGCGGGACGTGCCGGGCGGGGGAAGGGGGAGGTTCTTTGCAATTCATTGAAGGCAGTAACTAGTCATCTTGTGCCCCGAGTGCTTTTGAGAAAGCAGCCTGGCTCCGTGGGGCAAGCCACGGTGTCGGCTTCCCCAGACCTACCGCTCGGATGGATCCCGGAGTCGTGAATCCAGCTCTTCAGCTCTTGTAACAAAACTTGGGGACGAAGGGAAAGAGACCTGTGATTTAGGAACAAAACCTCAGCAATTTTCTACCTGGTCTGGCCATATGAAATATAAGTAATTAAATTTTCCTAATATTTTTAAATTACTTTTTGTCATTTGCATTTCTTTCAGGCTTTTATAGTACTGCACATTCTTTGGGTATAGGGCAAGTGATGCTTCTGATGGTATTTTAATTTAATTTGCTACTTTCCCACTTGTTCTCAGAAAGAATTAAGCCCTCTCTGAATTAACCCCAGGAATATAATCCTAATTCCTTTTACCACACAACACAATTGTCAATTAGTCTTGATAACCTTAGGGTATGAACTAGAGCATCTGTTTCTTTTTAAACTTCCGTCCACTTACTTTGAAGTACAGAGAGGCACAAAGTGCCCTCCTGTCTGATTTCCTCTTCTGACCTGCACTTCTGAGACTTCTCAGCTGGTGCTCAGAAAGCCAGGGAGAGTAAGAGCATCACTTGAAATAACAGACCGCCAATTGTTCTTCATGGGGCTGAAAGAAGTCCCCTTTTTTTTTTTTTGTCAAAGTGGAGTAATGCTGTGTCTTCAAAGTTTGCACCAAATAGCAGCCTTACATGTGCATCTCGTACTGATGTCCACCAACCTGACATCTGTAGTCGGTCAAACCCACTACAGTAGATGAGGAATATCCTTTGTGATTGGCCCTGTCATGGCATGGGGCACATGGGGTTGATATTGTGCATGGGTATCATCCGTTACTCCAGTTCACTTTGGGAATTGTGTTTCCTCAGTACAGTAACATCATCAAGTATCTAGTTCTGTTCATCACCCACAGCCAAACTCTGCAGCCATCATCTCACAGAGCTTCATCGCTGGCACCCAGGCAGCTGACATGCAAGTACATGCAAACTGACCTTGCCACTCACCTACTTCATCTGACATGCATCACATTAAATCCTAAATGATTTTACCAATATACTCATGAACTGACACTGTCTCCTTCCCCAGTACTGACAAGATGGAGTGATGTGCTCCTGCAGCCCTGCTGATCCTTCTGGAGCAGATGCGTGCACAGAGCCCTGGGAGAGCTCCTTGCTCTCGGCGCTCACCGGGGCTTGCTGCATAGAACCAGCCTCACGGACTGTGTGCGATACAGAACTCCTACAAGTGACTCAGTGCCACCACCAGTAGCTGGACTCTTCAAGGACACTTCTGCCTTGCACCTTTTTCCACACAGCACTGCAGCCTGGCCCTGGGGCCCTGGGAGGTAGCCACTTCAGAGTCCTTCACAATTTAAGCAATCATACCGACACTGATGGCTCAGTTCTACCAGGATTTCTCAACATACTCAGCTAACACAAGCACCTAGTCTTAAGAAAACATTCTTTTACACTCTGCACCATGCTTCGGATGTAAAACAGGGGCTGCTAAAATGTTCACATTCCTTCTGCTGCTTAGGTAGATTGCCAAAGTCATCGCACCAGTTTTTATGATGGCGAGATCCCACCTCTCTGTGTAAGTGATGATCTGGGAGCAGGATAAATCAACCGTAGGAAATGTTACATTATTGACAACTTGTGGGTTGACAAGCTACAGCCAAAAATGTTTTCCATTACATTTTACGCCCTATATTTTCTTGTGCATCCTTATGTGGGAGTTGTGTTACTGTTCACAGCCAGCACAAGTCATCCTGATCTACATAAATGCTTTGCTACGGCTGGAATGGAGACAGCAGTGCAAGATACACTGACCTGGTGGGCATTTTGGGCTGTTGCACAAGAGACCAGCTTGGAGTTTCTTTTATGCCATCAGCAGAGTTTGAAGGTTTTAACAGACGGCGTTCTCTGCTGTAAAAAGCCCTTGTGACAAAAGTTGTCTCTGGAGATTCCTCTCTGAACACCCAGGGACTTGTTTACACTCAACTTCATGCCACCTGAGCAGTGTAAGCAGGCACATTTCAATTCTCTTTGCAAGGCCAGCTTGAAAGATGAAAATGCTGTGGCAAGACATCACTGTGTAATAAGTAATCCTCACTTTCAAAGGCCGTCCAGGGTGAATGTGGGACTGCACTAAACTTCAGCCTTTGAATACAGGACACAAAAACCGCTTTTGGCTACCTTTCCCTGCAGTTATATCCCTGCTTCACATGCCCCCAGGCATTCAGAGAATGAGATGCTCAGCCTCATTCAGCCTCCATTCAGCCTTTGAAAAAAGCAAATTCACTTGCTCAGAAAAAATAAATAAAAAGGGCACCACAGGATGGCCACCAGGCCCCAGTGGTGGAAAAGGCTGACCAAGAGGTTCTGTCACGGTCACGTGTAGGTTCCTCCTAATCCGTGTTGGGAACTGCTGACTATGTAATCACTGCAGCCAGTCACTAAGGGCTCAGTACTCTGGTTATGGAAGTGTAGTGAAATTGGTGCAGCTAATGTTTGAAGCCAGGTTTATCTATCCTTTTGCTATGTCCCTCTATGGATCTCTCACAGGAGGGGCACTCTTGCTACACCAATTCAGTTAAACATACCCTTTCATCATCCTTGCAGTACAATAGCCTGGAATAATGTGTTACTCTGTAGAGTTTGACCAGTAGTTAAGTGAATACTACGTTCTAAGACCTTTGTATGTTATAATTTAGTGATGACTGTATTATTCAAACATTTCTGTGTTTGGGGCAACGAAGACCCTGGAACTGCAGAGCATCTTCTGCCCATGTGTGCAACAAAGGGCAGCAGTGACACCAGGGCCTACCTCCCCTGGTATGAAAGCAGACGTAGGTGCTCAAAGGCCTGTTAGGTATTGAATGCAATTGGAAGGCGACATGATTCAGGGTCCTAACTCACTTAGGCATTTTGGTAATCTCTTAGCATTCTCAAACATGTAGGGGGCTACTTTAGAACTAGGAAATTGAAAATAATGTGTAGCTGAAAGTAGAAGAGCTTTCCTCCATTTACGGGCAGCAGACTAGGGTATTCTCCACACGTTTGAACCTCATTTGAAGCCCTGCTGTGAATCTCTGTGCAACGTTGATCTCAGTGTAATACAGAAATGACCAGTAGCTATTGTGTCAGGTGGGATGATGTTGCTTCAGGGCTGAGTGTGATTTGATTTTTGGTGCTGCAGAAAAACCTAATGTCGAACAGGGCAGTAAAACATCCTTAACTAAAATTATCTCATGTGTCCTCTAGCTAAGAGATTTGCTGATCCCCCTAATAAAAATAAACTATCCCCGTGCTGTCAGTGAGTCACAGAAAATCACTGGGTTGACTCTGCTGATGGGCAGCTCTTTAGAAATCCCAGTTTAAACAAAGAGATAAACGCCTTATGGAGAAGAGGCCCAATTACACAGCTGCACAGGTAAGTGGTCACAGCAAAGTCCCAGGTACAAAGCAGCTGCATGAATCCAGCCCTGAGCTGCGTAAATGCTATGGGGAAGGCTTTGCTGGAACTGCAGACCAGATGATAGGCAAGGTGCAAGGTACTGCCGGCAGGAGCAGGGAAGAAGTGTTTATACCATATCCCTTCTAAGAGCACAGCATACCTTAGGCAAAGCCTGGGACCATGTTCAGCAGGCTTCCTGCCACTGCAAAAGCTCAAGCAAAATAATGCCAGGACAGGCTAACATTAGAGCACAAGTCACGTTAAGGTCTAATTCTGGTGTCTCTTGCTAATTGGTGAAAACGAAGTGGTCTGTGATCATGCATTTCATTCTTGTAGACTCTCTGTTAGGTTACAAATTGGTGTGACATGAGATTAGGAGAGTCCTGGAAAGTAAATACCCGCTAATACCTCATTATGAACTATTAGACATTTATTCGGATTGGTTTAAGCTGAGAGGACAGCTGGTCTACAATGGTTTAAAGAAGGAAGCAAATACTACTAAATATCTCCAGGCTCTTCTGTTGCTTAAAGGCATTTGGAGTGTTATTATCTCTGTTGTAATATTACTATATGTACATATACACATATATACACATTTAGAGGGCTCAAGTCAGAGGATCTTAAAGTATTAGCCTGCACTAAAGCCAGCCACCTTCCTGGCTCCCAGTTCTGTTTATTGAAGATGCAGTTATTTTAACTGTTTCATTTGGCCTTTGGTAATTTTAATATTTGTCTTTGCTTTCCTTTGTGTTTAAGAGTAGGAAGACTATTTAAAAGCCTCTAAAATGTAACAGAAATGTTTGACACTGGGTGTCACATGCAATAGCTGTCTAGTTATTGTAAATTCAATACACAAAATTAGCTTTCCAGACTCTTAATTTCAGCATGGCCAAATGTAAGGTGATACACTGAGGAAGGAAGAAATACATTTTATAAATAAGCAACTGACAATTTCAGGGGTAATAATGACTCAAAGAAATTTAGAAGGCTGAACACAGGAAGATAAAATAATCCGTATGTGCATAAATGGAAAAAATAGAACATAGGTTTAAGGAGATTAGATACCTTGCACTTAACTTGTTGCAGCTGATTCTGGAAGACTTGTGTAGATTTGGTGTTCAGAGCAGCCCAGTGAGAATATTAGTGGAACAGAAACATGCTGTATTAAGGTCCAAGGATTCTGTATTCTAACAAAGGTAAGGAATGATTTTTATCATCAGCAGCATGAATTTTACAGCATTAAATGTACGGGTGATCTCTAAATGTCATATTCTCTTTCTGTAGCCCTAGTATATGCCATGGAGGCTGTCTAGCACTTAGTTTAAGTGCGACTATTTGAAAGTCAGTATAATCAGTCTCAAGCAAAATCCTTGCAGCATAACAAAACACAGCCTGCAGCACTGGATTTACAAAACTTCTGGAATAGCTCAATGTACCTTCATTCTGTTTGTCCATGCTGAAGCTCTCCACTTGCTGTGATATCCTGAAATCATTCCCAATACTAGCTGAGATTCAGACAAAAAGTACAATCAGTTTTATTTGACTAAATTACAAATTTAAGAAAATAAATCTGCATTTGGAAAACAGATACAAATAGCTCAGCTCATTAACTACCTCCATTTGGATATTCCGAGGGTTCTCCTCAGTTCCACTCAGCTATGGACTGACAGGACAGAGTCACAGCCTGCTGGAGCCAAAAGTGATCCCTCAGATGAAGCTGGAGCCCCACTTCTCTGGGTCTGCCTCCTCTAAATTGGAATCTCTCACCTGGAGCAAGCCGTTTCCTCTGAAATTCTAAACTGGCAGTGGGTTACAGGGAGTGCTAATGCATCCCTGAGAAATGTCTGAATTCCACAGTCTTGATAAATAATTTAATCAGGTTATCAATTTATGGGCCTGTCGTGGATGAAAAAATGCCTGACAGATCAGGCAGAGGTGCTTTCGAAACGAAACCTCATGCTGGGTGACCTAGATAGAATTACACACCTAACTTGATTCATTCAAGAGTGTAACTATACGTACATATACATACCCCGCTTTACATACTGGTTTGTGAGCAATCACTGAGTCATTTCTGAGTTTTCATGAGTCAAAGTATGTAAACTTCCTGGAACATAAAATTCTAGAGCAACTTGAAACATTGTGGGGCTAAGATAGCTCATTGCCAGCTTTAAACAGGGACTAGTACCAAGGCAAACTTGGTGAAAACCTTGGCCATCCCAGCTGTTTGGAGACAATCCCAGAGAAACAGAAAGAAGAATGGTCTCTTCAGTCTGGTATACAGAACTCCAGTCACTGGAAGTTAAGCCTAGAGAAATTTGTATTAAAAATTAAGTACATATTAGCTGTGAGGAGACTCAACCCCTCAACCAACTTTCAAGTTGGTTCACTAGACTTTTCATCTCTGCAAGTTGTAAACTATGCTAACAACCACAGCTATTAGACATGATGCAAAAAGTAATTCAGAGAAGTTGCATATCCTACATTACACAAGAAATCACATGAGATGGCCACAATGGGCAAGTCTCTAAACTGGGAAACACATCCCACTTGCTGAGTGTGGGTTCATACTTTGCCAAATCCAGAGTCTGCTATGGGAAAAGATGTAGATACGCACAGAAAAGAGGCATATAGTCCCTGCCTGGAAAATCATGGCACTCACTGTCTCAACTGTACTGCAGCAAGCGCCAGTGAGGAAGCATAGATACATCCACTATTCCTTTACATACCCTCTATGTATCACAAAATCCTTAACTGATCTTGTAATAGTTAAATCTTCTAATAGCATCTTCCTTCAGACCTTTAAAACTTTTTTGAGCGGGTAATCAGCGCTGCAACGAAAGCTCAGAACAGGCAGAGTCCAGAGCCAGCGGAGGGTGCAGGAGCAGCTTGACTTGCCCCCACGACTGGCTCAGCTGTTCTGCTAAAAGAAGGGCTATGGAGAGGAAATGTGGCACAACGTTCATGCCTTTAACTCCGTCTCATTGTCCTTTGTCTCCCCCACCCTTAAATATACTCCTTCTCACTTGTCAGCATTTAATTTTATCCTTTATAAATTTACCTAGGAGTTTCGACTCATAACAGCCCACGTTTAAAAAAAAAAGATGCAAAGTTGAGAGTTCAAAGGCTGTCTGAAACTACATGCCTGAAAGAAACTTAATTCAGTACTTTCTTACATTGCAACACCATCTCTATTTGCATAATCACATGCTGGTTTTTTCTAGAGAAGCTTTTTCCTCTCTCAGTGCTCAAGACAAAGGCTATTCAGGCACTGGCTCAAGGCTCTTTAATGAGACTGTCTGATACAGCAGATCTCCACCCGGTACTTGCTGGGAGGAATAGCAATGAGTTGTCCCTCTACCATCTCATTTTACTGAATATGGCAGCAATTAAAGAGATCAATTTCGTTTATTGAGTGTTTAAAGCACTAACAGTTGATGTTGGGCATATGGAGGTATGAGTGAAGCCAGGGGCGAGCACTGAAGAAGGGAAGTGAGTAGATGGCTGTGAGCTTTGCATGGAGTTAGATGAGGAGTTCAGAGGGATGGGAGGAATAGGATTGTTGAAAGAAGACGGGTTCAAAATTGGTGGGGTGAACAAACAGGTTCAAAACCTGTTGAATTGCACGAACGGTAGTTTTCCTGGTTTTCCATTTTCCCCCTGGGTGCACAGGTACCCTTGCTCAGCCCCTGCTGTCAGCTGGAAGCCAGCGGTGGCCTGGCTGGCTGGGGGCAGCGTCCGCTCCCGGGCGCACTGGGCAGCCGTGTGCGGGTGTCTGCCGGGCCCCGGAGGTGCTGCTGGGGGATAGGCGGGGGGTGGGTGGGGGGCGCCGGAGAGCAAGCAGAAGCGTTGTGGTGGGTAAGCTGCACGCTGAGCTGTCCAGATGCTGGTGTGGCCTGTGCGGAGGGCACCTCGGAGGGGAGTTCACCTGGCCCCCACCGGCTGCTGCAGCTCAGCGGGACCTGAGGGCGGCACCTTGCCAACCCTCATCCCGCATGGTTTTGGAGACGCGGGGACTTCTGGCGTCTACGAGCCGTTTGGAGGACGAGTCGCCGGGGCAGCTCCAGGGACACCGTCGGGGCGGGAGAGGTCGGACGGAGCCGCTGGGGCCGAGGCCTGCACAGGGCAGGCGGGAGCGCCCTCTGCCGGCACCCTCCGGCGCCCCGGGGGAGCCCCGGCCTCTGTCCCACCGGCGGCGGGCGGCCGGGGCGTTGCCACAGCTCCCCCAGTTTCTCACGATACGGTTCACATCGAAAGACGCCCCAAATCTGCCATTTCCGAGGCGCTGCGAGCCGGGGTGGGGGTGGGGGGTGGGGTGTGCGAAAGGGGGTGACGGCCGTGAGGAAGGCGAAGGCTCGGCCGTGTGCCTGACGCGGGCTCGGGCGCCATCTCCTGCTTGGCTGCAGCCTGCCGCCGTCACGGCCCCGGCACGGCTGCCTGCCTGCCTCCCCGTCAGCAGCACGGCTGCGGAGTCAGCGTGGGCGAAAGGTGCTCCCGTGCTCTTAGGAAACCAGATGCATTAGTAGAAAGCTACTCTGGAATGCTGCTGGGGGTTAACAGCTCCTCACAGCCTCCTCTTTGCTTACCCGGCTGCTGCATCTTTTCCAAGCGTGCCCGAGGGATCTGAAGCATACAGGAAGGTTAAACCAGCCTCTCACAGATCAGCTTTTCTGCACATCGTATGATAAGCACTAGATTCACAGCATCAGTCACCCCACAACAGAATCCCAGGAATAAAGCACTGGTAAGGACTGCCTAAATCCTCACATCAGGACCCTTCGCATTGCAGGCAACTGCTGAATGTATGTTTGATCCACAGCACCACACTGAAGTCACACCACTTTGTACCAGCAGCCAAAACCCCCATTTTCCATCTAAGTCTTGGAATAAAATCCATAGATCTGGTGTCAGGACGTGGCATGGGACAGGGAAGAACAGCAGCCTGCAGGCCTTCTGTTGCTTGCAGCCATTTTGAGATACGAACTGGTCCCCACTGGGCTGACAGCAGAGTAAACCAAACTAATAAAAGGAAAACAGTGCTCAGCATCTCTTGCTAATTACTGCCTGAAGCAGAGTAGCTTCAGGTGGGGAAGGTGAAGCTGTTCTCCCTAAGAATGGTCAAACCCAGTCATCTATGGTGGTATTGGCACCCTCTCCCAAATCGCAGAGCAGGCATTTAAACCCAGGTATCGGCAAGCCAGACTTAGACACCTGGATTATGACAGAGTTTACAGGTCGAAAATGCTTTTGGCTAGTTCAACTCTTGGTGCCCAAGCCCGGCACCTTTCCTTTGCCCTGTGCAGTGTGAGTGAGTTTCCACCGAAAGGTCTGGGCCTCCGAACCAAGGGTGACACAGGCTCCTGCTGACTGGGCAAAGAAGGAAGCTACAAGGGGCAGCAGAGAGGAGCGCTGCACATCTCCTAATGGCAGCCGTGTAGTGGGGAAGCTTCAACTGGCATTATTTCCCCAAGTTTGTCTAAACCATTGGAGCAGTGTTCTCAGTGATTGGAGACCTCTCCTGTTTGCGATCACCCAACTTCCTGAATACGCAGAGATGCCAAAGTACTGGACCCTTAGGGAAACCCTTGAAGTGAACATCTCAGATTAGCTGGAGGCAGCTTGCACCCTTTTTTGCACTTTTGCTCCCAAGCAGCTGCCTCCCAGCTGGTTTCGAGGTCTCAAACTCTCATTTGCACAAACGACCAGTCAACCTGAGAGTCCCACTAGGTGGCAGGACAGTTTAAAGTCCTTGCTATTTCTACCCAAGCCACTTCAGAGCAAGTGCCCTGGGACCTCAGCGGGGTCTGCCTCACTGGCCTGTGCTGTGTGGACCCAGTAAAACCCACCCACACCATGGTAGGTCAGGGGTTTATGCTCGCTGAGCACAGCAAATAGAGTCTGTGCCAAACGGGTGGAAAAATCCCTGCAGAAATCTTCGCTGAATTCATTTTCATGGACTTTATAACACATCATAGAGCACCAGCAGACAGGACAGAGGAATATGAAGCAGTCCTAAGTAATCTGCTAAATCTTGTAATGTTCCTCTTTTTATGTGTGATACATAAAAGATATTTGGAATACATGATGGTAAAGTGTAGTTTAAACCTCTTCTAGTCACTGATTTGTTGTAATTTTTAAGTCATGCAGGTGCAGTTGTATTATTTCGTATGATCACCATTGTATGAAAGCTGCACAACAGAGAAGTGGCCACTGTGGGTCAGATTATGACTCCATATAACTAAATTCGATGTCTTGGATAGTGAAAACATATATGACATTTCCTTGCCTCCAAGAATTTGTGTTCTGGAATTTCTGAGTTGGGAAAATTTTTTTGTATGATCAGTAACTCATGACTTAAAGCTAAAGTTAGATATAGTTCCACTGTATTATATAAAACAGCTTTGTCTTCAGTGAAAGACAGTTCTGGCCTGTATATTGCTGTACTGTCAATGATTTGGAAATTTCTTTTAAAATATACCACCTTGTGAACTGCTTTGCTACTCATTTTACCCATCCAAGTTCAGCCTGTGCAGTATTATACCAGAATGATGGTAGGTGGCACTGGTGGAAATGATAGCTGTATGAGGAATCATAGCAAATAAGATTAATTTTAAAAAATACTTAATTACTTCTCTTAAACTCTGTAAATGGGAGCATTCTAATAATCAGTCCAAACTTATTTAGTCCTTTATTGCCTTCCAGAAAACAAATTGAACTTTCCTGATTTATACCAACAAAAGATGTGCCTCATCATGTTCATCTACCTCTTACATGGAGCTCCTGATAAAGGCTGGTCCAAAGAAAATCAACTTCTTAATGCCATCTGGAAAAGTTTGAGGTCAATTTTCTGTATATTCAAAGTACCTAGATTGTTTTATATATGCACAATACAGTTATGCGAGAGGGGGTCCTGCCTTTTTTTTTTTTTTTTGTTAAATACACAGAGTGGCTACGAATGAGTAATTGCTTCATTAAGTTCTAAAATTTGGAGACGACAACATTAACTTTTTTGCTTGGTAGTAAAATGTATTTCTTTGCTCTATAAAGGCCCCAAATACTGCTGTAAACTGATGAAAAAGATGCTGTTACCTGTGCCACACTTGCTGGGATGGAAATTGGGATTAATGCATTATAATACCAGAGTAGCCTTAATAGAAGTTTGCCACTGTAATTTATCAATCAAGGTAATTAAGCATGTACCTAATTTTAGGCACTAAGTATTGTTTTCAGTGAGACTAGTCTGCATTTAAAGTTAAGCATGCTTTAAAATACTCTGCTGGTTCAGGGCCATAACTTGGTTACTCTCTGGATTAAGAGAATGTGCTGTCATCAGTTACTCATTATCTGAGCTAATGGGAGAGTGGTATAGCCTGGGTAAGGGTTGAAACTGCACAAACTGACTCAGTGAGAAATGCATTTAGAAGCCCTTAATTTGCCCTTTACAGTGTCAGCCAAAGTTTAGAGGGTCTATTTCCTGTCTTCAAGATACTAACAAGACAATGAACCAGAGCTTTCCCAACTCTAGCTGTGCTTAGGGCCGTAACCCTGCCTAAACCCCAGACTACTGGACAGCATGGTACAGCGACCCCCAGACAGCTCTAAAGGGGCTAGCTTCTGTCTGGCTGAGGCAAGCTTAATGCAGAACTAGTAAGTCCTTCTGGACCAAAGTTTATATGGCACAGTGTCTCCCACACCAACCAGTGTTTGTGGTTCTGTGTATACTGTTTCAGAAATACGCAACTGGCTCAGAACTGGAAAGGTTTATTTGACAAAATCCAGGGCATAACTAGATACTCATCTTCTATATCCAAACTGACTACAGAAGAGCTCTCTCATGCAGCCTAGACTGCATGTCCTTGTTTAGACACAAACTGTACGTGTATGCGGCCAAGTATCTCTGCATCTGTAACCTGGTTAATCTGCAACTGAACACACGGGCAAATGAGGACTGTATAATATGTGACCCACGTGTTACAGATAAAACATGTTCATCCTGCTTGCAATTGAGTTGCATTTCAAATCTTCCTGATGATAGTCTTTACTTCTTATGCAGTTTTTCTAATTTTCTGTTAAAATTCTTTCTACACAGCCTTTTCTCAATGACAGTTTCACATAGCTCAAGTACAGAGTAAGCACCGATTTTCCAGTGTGTTGAGCACTCTGACTGGTTCTAAGCTGTACGTCTGTGAGCAGTTAACTCCATGTATCTATACAGCTGTGGAATGGCTTTTATACAGTATTTAGCACACGAGTAATTTGCTAAATAGGTTTGTAATTGGTGTTTTAATAGTAAAAAACTTAAAAGCACCTTAGGCTAACAGTATACTTTAAATATCTATTCCTGTATCCCAGATTTTAGTGCTTGTATTCTATGAGAAGGATTTAAATATATCCAGTGCTGCAACTGTGAATGGAGAGGGGAATTCAACATAGGCCATGACCCAGAAGAGCACTTTAGCATATGCTCCACTTAAAGCATATAAGGAATTCTGTTTCAGTAATACTCAGCTACTTGATTCCCATGGAATCACTTTAACATCTTAAAATTGAACAATTTAATATACTGTGATAGTATACAGGAGGCTGGTATATGAGAATGGGATTGCAAGCCAGAATAAGAGTGTGTACCACAAATCTAGTCAGCTCCGAGTCCCTCTCCCCTGCAGTTTTCAACTCAGGTCCTCCAGTGTCAGCTAGGTCACTCTTTCAGACTTTCTTAAGCTACCTGTTTTGCTCCAGTGGAGTAAGTTATTTTACCTTTCCAAAACTGAAAGTAATTCTGGGATGTTGCACTTGTCAGACAAATACAGGTAAGTGGAGGAAACTGAGAGTCAGTTCATTTGGATGAAAATTAATCCTTTAGTCCCCAAAAGACAGTGCATGAGTAAATGCACAGTACAAATGGTAGATTTTTTGAGAGGCCTCTTACAAGCCCTCTGTCAGCTATAAAATATACAAATATTATAGATGGAATAATGGTCAAATGTGGAATGTACCTATCAGAGGTGCTTCCTCCGTCTGGTACCAGCAGAGGTTGTGTGGGCAAATAAAAGCATTCAATTGTCATTGCTGGTTAGGTTTCAAGAAGTACACAAATGACTCCTGCTCTAGGTGGCAGGAAAAGTGCCTGTCTGCACCTGAATCTTGGGTCTGCGACAATAAGAGGATGAATGTATTTCCAAGAGCATGTCCTCCATACAAAACAGTTCCTTTCAGCAGAAAATCTTTGTAAAAATCACAGTGACTGAAACATCTTCCCTGTCAGCAAACAATAAAGCAAAACCCAGACGAAATAAAAAAAATATGTATTATGGGCTTTCAAGTCTTGTCATACAGGAGGAACACCAACAATCAGCAGAAGACAGCAAAGATGATAGCTATTTAATTTCCACGGTGAGATTAAACAACTTTACTCAGTTACAAACATGGGTACTTTATTTTAGATACACATGAACAGCCACAATATTCAGCCTGAAAACAGAAATTACAGAAGTGGCAAGAGTGCTGAGAGCAGGACAACTGAGATGATCTGCCATAATCAAATAGAGTTTAAAAAAGGTTTGAAAACAACCACTGGTGGTTAAGTAGTTCACAGAACCTTTTGGAGACAGGAAGAGGGGAGAAGAACATTGTTTCTTTGTTTTATTTCTCACACCCATCTACATCTGTAATGAGAACAAAAATCTCAGGAGATAAATTACAGATAATGTCTGTAACCTAATATACACTTAATGTTCACGAATACACCTCTGTGTCAGAGAGAAAGAAGCTATTTTGGGTAATTAAGAACCAGGATTTTTATTCTGAAGCAATCATTAGTCGGCGGTATATCTGCTGCGTATATTAATTGAAACTGTCAAAGAGGATTAGTTAGGATGAATACTATAACCACGAGCAAACCCCCAACAAGCGATACGTTCTTTAGTTCTCTTCCCCTTTGGACGTGTAGAACAATGGTTTTGAAGGACGACAGTAGAAAAAACAGTAGTTCCACGTTAACGTCATCTAGGTACAAGTGTGTTGGAAAATCTTGTCTGTGCTGCTAAAGTTGCTACCACACTTCAGACGGGGTGACACAGGGAAAGTGGAGAGTCTGTCAGTGGGTTTCCTTAACCCAGCAGTCCTCAGGTGTTAGGAATCATTGCTTTTGCCTTCCGCCTCTTGACTCTCCAGCAAGGCTTTGGATGACGGCGCTTCTCCACCCTCTGCTCCTTCATCTGAAAAACAGAATTAGACAGTTATACCACACACACTCTTACAGCTTTTTTAAATGAAGCCAAATATTTGTGTTCGGTGATCATCTCTGTTTGGATTGGCTCTTTACTACCACACTCACGGGTACTTTAGAAAGAGAGATTAACTCAGAAGATAAAGAATTTGCAGAGAGGCATCTTCCAAAAGCAACGGCCTGTTGGTGTTGATTTGCCTGCTCCTTGCACATGCTGATCAATGTGCATTTGGTTGTAAGAACCAGATCGCAGATAACTTTTTATTATTGTTATTCTTTTTTTCTGGGTCATTTCCAAAGTCGAGTTAGAATATTGCATTCCTCTGAGCATTGCTTGGTTTCAGGTAGATAACATTACAGTTTATGAACATGCCAGTTATCTGGCTGACCTTCTCCACCAAGAAACGCCCTGGAGAACTCACCCTGTCTTCACAAGATAGGGGGATTTTTTGTTACTCTGGTTCGGAAGTTAACTCTTCCATAGGTCAGAATGCTTACATGACTAATATAAGTAAAAGCTTCCTAGTGTGTGTGGTCATTAGATGAAGAGTTCCACGCTGTGGCTTTTGATGCTCAAATGCTCTCACTGAGAAACAGGAACTCCTCTTGCCTCGACTTCCTTGCAAAGCAGAATCATTCTCACACTACCTTCAAGTCCCATCAGCGCCAACAGAACAGTTTGTATACCCAAATCTAAGACAGCCCGTAGCTTCTGGGGGCAAGGAGAGGTCGGCTCAGCACAAGCACATCTGGCCGTACTGTCTTTCGCTTTAACAGTCATAATCTAAAGGGTACATTTTCAGTTATTTGCCCCAGAAACTTGCCATAAAATACCACAAACAGCCAAAAGAATTGTGTATCTTGGTCTCTACCTATCACAGCAAATACATACTGCTGTACACAATTCATCAGGTAAAAATCTTGGCGAAAACTGCTTGATGTTGTAATTCTGCTCAGAGGTTTGGAGGCCTCTGGTTTTTATACTGGTAAATTAATCTTTATTAATTATACTGGTAAATGAAATTTACCGCTAATTAATTTGATACCCTTCAGTATTACATAGCACAGCACTGTTGAGGGACGGGGGACAGAGCCATGTCCTCTATTGTCTGTTTCTGTGTGGGGCTGGATGTCCAATGTTAGTGGAGTCTTGTGGACAGGGTGGAGGAAAACAGTTTGGCAGAGGAAGTCTGATCGCGTAGTTTGTAGCATTTAGGTGTGCAACAGGTGCTAAGCTGCTGAGTGTACCGAGATAGCTACACAGTCACCTAGAAAAACTTTAGCACACAATAAAGGTTATTGGCAGAATGGTGTCCTAACGCAGATTACCACATGTGGGAGACCAGTGTAGCCTCTTTGCTCCCAAACCTCTTGCAGACTCCTCTTCAACATTTGGATCATCAGAAACGCCAATCAACTGTTTAACACGGTTCCAGTATGGCCTCCCACCAGACCACCTGTGGGAAGTCTCAGCCCTCCAAAACTTACACGCACCATCAGAGGATGATCAGACAGGATACAGATGGTCTTCATTTCAGAGTTAGGCTCTGAGATAAACAACTGGTGCCAAAATCTCTCCTACCCATCTCATGAGAACATTAATTTGGTGCAGCTTACAGAGTACATGGAAATTTCTATCACACAGCTATGATCCTTGTATATTCATAACGAATAAAGCAAAGTCTTTTTTCTAAGCCAGACAAAAGGTATTAGCACATCCTGTTCCTGACCTTTCCCTGTGACAGCAGCTAACAGCGTTTTAGAAAGAGAGGAAATGTATGATCCAATGAGCATTAGCTAAATTTGAAGCAAGATGGAGAGTCCTCCTCGCCATCTCCCATAATCTTCACTGAATCTTTCAGAGTAGAAAAAAATAGGGCATACTTTATATAGATACATGTTCCATCTTCTCCACTTTTCTCATTTATCCACCTTCTTTGTTCTGAGATGGAAACGGCTTTCATTTTTTTAACAACTTATTGTTAAGGTCAGAAACAGGCAAAAAGAGATGCCTGTGAGAGGCCCAAACGTTTCACAAACAAAGAGTTTCCCTGTCACAGCATTTGAACTTCCAAACTTTCTTTCCATTTTGATGAATTCTCCTCATTTTCCTTGCTGTCTGGTCAGAAGTTTAACTTACAACACAATGCAGCAGTAACTCCCATCTGATACTTGTGGAATTCCCAACCCCCAAAAGCATCCAAGCAGTCAGAGTGGACCTAGCCCTATCCTGTATTCATTTCCTATTATCACCACTGCGGGTGGCCGATAACAGAAACTGTTCCTTCCAGGCATGCTCTGGCACAGCTGTATCTCAATGACAAAAGCAAAGGATAATTCCATGTTCTTAATTGTTCTTTAAATCCTGGCAGTGATGGACTTGTATTTGTAAGAAAGCATCAATACATTTTGCTAAAACTAATGTAGCTGTGTTTCATTTCTTCTTAATGCATTGGATGGGCACCAGGAGAGGAGGGTTATTCTGTCTGGAGGGCTAAATACTTATTTTATGCTGTGCTGTAACATTTCTTTCAACAAAACACTCACTCTTTCATGTTTATTTTCATCCAGGGACAAAAAAAAAAAAAAAAAAAAAAAAAAAAAGATCGAAGAAAGAAATTTTGTATGCTTTAAAAAGTGTATTTTTTCTAACTACTAAACTTTCCAGACACCAAAATGGAACAGGCAAGAGGAACTTATATACAGCTGTTGTGTTCTTTTGTGTTTGTTTGACACGGTTAACACGGTGCATCTCCCTCAAGGTTCACCGCTCTAAACAACACAAAGGTTAGTTACACATCATGTAGCAATGAATATTTCGGTAGGTTGGACTGGTCACTTCACTTCCACAGCTCCTGACACTAATAACAATATATATTCCCATCCTTTTCCTCTTTGATAAGGGAAACAGTTCTCTCCTGCTGGAGCCTGATCCCTAGTCACAGTGCATGAACCGTGCCAGAAAAGCTATTTAGAATTAAAAAAATCTCTAATATTTGAAAAACAAAGCATTAAATGGTTAATGGTCTGTACTTTGCAATGGATTTCCAGTGCTCCAGTTGCACACACCGGAAGGAGAAAAACTGTAGGGTCATACTTTTCATATTCCTAGGCAAAAATCCCTCCTCAAAACAAAGAAGTTTTTGTTGGACTCACAGGGCTCCCAGCTTAACACTGAATGTACTCTGACACAGTGCGTACTGTCCTTCCCACCTGCTCTTCCAGACTCTCCCCCTTCCCCTCACTACTGCCCTGCAGCCTGAGGGTATCTGACCTTGTTGTATTTCCCTTTTTTCCTTTATGTCCACCCTCTCCTTCATGCGCTTTCCTTTTGCAAAAGTAATGCCGCCTTCCAGCACCCATTCAGGTTCTTTTTTTCCGTTGTTGTTTTCCTTATCATTACATATTACTATAATTATTCGTAGTAGTATGTCCCGTTACATATTATTACTAGTAATACCCAGCAACACAACTGTGTTCGCTCTTCCTCAGAGCTGGAATTCAGTTCTCGGGCACCTTTACGCAGGCTGCTGAACACTGAATGTGTGGGTGGATATGGCAGACTTAGTCTGGGTTAAAATTAACTTGTCTCATCAGGAGGCACAACTGGTGACTGCTTTGGAAGGTTGAATTGAATCCTGAACGAAGAAAGAAGTATTAGTATTGACATCAGAACTGCATGGTGCCAGAAGTCTTAAGGAGAAAGCAAAGAACGACTGCATAAAAATGTCCATTTCTTGAGCGTGCAGCCATTACCTTCTGAAACAGAGAGCTCAGCCAGTTTGTGTGGCAGGTCTGAAGTCCCAGCACCAGCAGGAGAGCCCAGGATATCTGGTAAGGCGTTCCGGCGGCCTGCCCGTCCTGATGCTGCAAAATCTGTGACCACAGGCTCCACATCAGTCATTGCTGACCCCTTTCCTCATAGCAACATCTGCGTATGGAACAAACATAAAAAACCAGCTGTAGCCCGAATGGATGCTCATCGCCTGCTCGGCCTCAGCCAGAGGCTTTGCCCAATGGGTCTTTTGTTATCAAAGGCTGTATGTTCCAATACTGAGTGCTTAAGCTTTATTTGTGCCCCAGAAGAAGATGAAAGAATCTCTGTGCATTTCCTTACCATTTGCTCATCAGACTGGCACTATGAACAGCTCTGTACCTTCCAGAAACCTGTGGACAGGGTCAGCAACAGCCCTTTCTGCCAGCCACTCGTATGTCTTTTTATGACCTCATACCTCTTTTTAAGTGATTTTGCCATACAACCACTCAGAAGGGAACTGAAACGTCTCCATGAAGCAAAGCGTATTTTCTTTATGATGATTCTTGTTTAGATTCTTATTCAGAATCTTGTTAGAATAAATTCCTTTCACAAATGCACAAATTATGAGCAAATTATGCAAAACACAACTCTCACAAAACCCCCTAAAACTCTTCATAAAATGTCTTTATCATGCAGATACCAAGCTATTTGTTTTTCTCAGCTCCGTGTTAGCTTGGTTTAACCTCCGCTTGTGCATGTGACTTTTATCTAATAAATAATTGAATCCTGGAAATAATATAACCAACAGTGCTTTGCTCCCTTGATCCCTGTTTCAAAGTCCATTGAATTGGATGGGAAAACTCCTGCTGACCACAATGGGCCTTGGGTCGGGCATATTGCTGTTTGGAGGATCCCACCCCAGGGCACCAGCTTCAGTGAGAATACTGGAGCAGGAGACGATACTTAGCTGCAAGTGGCACGTAGGGAGAGCGTGTGAAAACTGACCACAGCACCTCTGTTACTAAGAATCACAAAAGACTATGATACCAGAATTGTACACAATAATTTCTGATAATTAACAGAGTAACTTCTAATAATTAGACATTAATTGTTCAATTAAAACCAGTATTTACTTGCTTTATATGAATGCAGTTCTGTGTGCGATGTGGGAACAGGACTGTTGCTTCTCTGTGTAAATGCGGTCAGTGCTTTGTGTGGGGAGGGCTACAGTTGGGGCTGCAGACCAACATGATGGAAGGCGCTCAGCGTGCAGTTGGCAACTGGCTGTATTCAGAACAAGAGTTGGGTAAGGAAAGTCTCAATCGTTTTAGTGTTGTTCACAGCAGCAGCAAAGCATCATAGTCCCCTTTGTAAAATTGTGCTAAGGTTGGGAAATATCAGTGCTCTCATTTCACAGATAGAAAACCAAGGCAAATAGAGATCAAACGTTACTTGCTCTGATGTGCAGGAAGGGAGGGGCAGAAATTTGATTACTGGTGCTGACCTGGCGTTTCCACCATAAAGAACATTTTCTTTTTCTCCCTCAAAATGTCTTTCAGCTGTTTCATTCCAAGAATAAATATTCTTAATCTTCTTCATATCTCTAAGTACTTTGTAATAAAATAAATGAATCCTTATTGTCAAGAAACAAAGGCATGAGTAAAAACTGCAAGTCTGAAAGATGAACAAAGAAACCACTTTCTTTAACCAAAATCAGTAACCTGGAGATTTAGCAGACAGTTCCTGTCTTGCATGAAAACAGTCAGGTCAAGTCCAAATGAATCCTTTCCGTAAGTAGCAAAGATACAAAAACTATACATGGACACTCAAGAATGCAACTTTGAGAAAATACACAAAGTATGCGTATCAACATTCTTGGTTACATACAGCACTTTACTATGCATTCCTGAATATGGGTGAGGTCAACACTTGACAAGACATATCAAAATAAGGAGAATGAATCCATATTTACAGACAGAGTCTTGTGGCTTTCTGTGGGTGTTCATACGTACTTAACTGTAGGTGCCGTAAATATATTTCTCCAGATACTCACCAGATCAAGTAAAGAGACTGTAAATTACACTTCAGCACAGAAAATACTCTGGATCTCCTTTTGCTTAGAGAAGCTGTTAAAATTGGTTCCCAGTGCCGAAATACCAGTGCTGCTGTAGTTCCTCCCTATTTCATTTCAGCCATTTAGTTGGTGAGACAATAATACTGTTTTGAGCTAACTGCTGTTCACATAAAGATCTACACACCAAAGACTTTCTCAAACCTGTCTTGTGGACTTGCTTGTCTCTCTTTTCTCTTCCGCATGGATGTTTCGGTCCCTTAATGGCTACTTTTTAAGTGAAGAAAATCTTCTCTTCAACTCATGCTGTATGAAACTACTCTCCTCTGTAGCAGTTTCATTTTACCCACCTTGTGCACTTGTTTAAAACCCCTCCCTTTCCTCCCCAGCTCATCTCTTTCTCCCCTGATGTAATCTCCCTTCATTGCATAATGCTAGACAACCCAGGGAGATGATGAAGGACACAATCTGACACACTTTCATGTACATGAATTTTGATTTATGCACTTGATTAAAAAAGTGTGCGGAGACAAATCTAGAACATCTGTCAGACAGTAAATCAGCTGATCGTTATCCATCAGTCTGGTGGCCATAACTCAAACGCAGCTATCTAAAAATAATAAAAGTATATATGTAGCAGTTACGATTATGTTTTCACCTTTGTTTATTCTGTATACTACACTTAAGGTATTAGAAACTGAGGAGAAGACTGCGTTAAAGAGTAAAGGGCTACCCGCTGCGCTAGCACAGGATGTTCTCTAGGTATACTTGAAAGATGAGGGACTACCCCAACAGGCTTAGAACTGACATTACAAATCAAAACTGAAGTCCATTTAGGCCCATATAAATCAAAACTTAAGTCCACCTCCAAACATATGACAGACCATATTCAAAATAGCTTGCTGCTGTACTTTAGATAAATGACGTGATTCTTTAATGTTCTAAGGAATTTCTTTTATTTTATTCTGACGCTGTCTTGTAACAGTATTTTCTAAGGCCTACATTCAAGTAAGGATGTAGAGTTTCTCCACTCTTCATCTGTTTCTACCTTTAATTTTTTTTAACATATCCATCAGTAAATTATCTTTTTGGCATCTTCTTGAATCTGTTATGTGTAGTATTTTTCATGCTTTATCACAGGGTAAATAATAATCACAGTGTGCACAGCATCTATTTTCCCAACACTACTCCTCCTCCCATTGGCAACATCTCCTTCAGCTTCACTGACCTCATTTTGCTGTAGCCTTATCCAAATTAAAGATACTTATATCTTGACAATGCCTGCATGCAGTTGCTTCTCTCAGCTTCCAAATTAGTTATTTTTCTCCCACGTCACTGCTCACCAGACTAATGAAGTGCAGCTCTAGACAAAGTCATGTATTTCCAGGGCAGAAGATTCCCTACTTCCCTAGCTCCCTTTTTTCCATAGCAGAAACCAAGCCAGCCAAAAGCAGAAGGGGACTGGGTGGGAAACAGAGTTGAGCAGGGAAGCAGGCTGTTTGCAGAGGGCCAACAGTAGGAAGGCAGGTAGACCTCCCAGAAAAGCTTTCCTGCTAAAACTAGAGGCCAAAGGCTTTGATTGGCATAATAAATAATTTAAAAGTATCCCAACTAGTACTCCATCAGTACTCCATGGAAGCAGACTAACTGCAGCTCATTTGTGGACCATGACACAGTTCTAAGGGGGGTTCGGGAGTACTAGTTGATCTTCTCATATTTGCCTGTGAAATCCCTGCAGCCCACCCAGAACGCACAACAGACCACTGGGGTGCACAAGGGGCAAGGAAACGCTCTGCTTGGCCAAACCGGCTACAACCAAAAGTAAAACTCAATTATTGTGACTGTCAGACATTCAAGTGTCCTCAGAGAGAGCAATGACTGGTAAACTACCAGTGGGTTTCTCTTTTGCTAATCTTTGAATCTTCCTTTGTTGGCAGCACAGGCAGCCCCTTGGGGGGAAATGAGTCACAGAAGCCAGGGAGAATTTATTTAAATAAATGACAAAGGAAAAGAACAAATAAGCCTCCTGAAACAACTTGTGTTGAGGATCAAGGGAAAAAATGCTTTATGGTGCTCAGCTGTACCAGGTGCTACGATCCACATTAAATGTCAGTGCTGTCTTCCTCACCCTACCTGCTAGGAAGTAGACAAATCACCACCATACATAGTTGTGAAAGCTCTTTTTTCTTCTGATATTTTTACTGTCTTACGCAGAGACAAAACACTGGGTTTGTTCTGCTTAGAAGGACAAACTATTCCTCGGGAAATGTCAAAAGGTTCCTGACATTGGTATTGTTGCAACTCCACGCAGGAGACTGAACGACCGAACGCATCACTCCTTGCCACTCAGGCACTTCTCTTGAAGACTTTCCTCTTAGGTCTTACGAACAGTCTCTGTTTGCACTCTCAGAGAAAGATACACTTCCCAAATACTGTTCCTTTTGAGCACCCCTTAGTAGGAACAAACTGGAAAGCATGAAATCCTGTCAAAAACACCTGAAAAATACAATAGCCAAGTAGGACTTTTAGAGCCAGATCGATGATGTCTTGATTGTCTCTTACTGTATTACTTTATTCAGAAATAATTCTAGTCCTTTTAGTTATGTTTAGTTGGGTTTTATTTACTTGTAAGTAATGAGTGTTCTCCAAGCACCTTTACCCCAAAAGCCTGTAGGTTCAAAGGTTTCTCAGTAAGGCGAACAGGAAACTTATTGAATGAAGTGCTTCCCCCTGTGCAACTGAGATGAAAACCCACATCTCCTTGCCTTGCGGTTGCCATGCTTTCACATCCTCTTCTGCTGCAGCTGCATCCTGATGGCTTTGCCTCCTCTTCCCAGAGATCTTAGAACAGGAACATTCTCATTATACGTGCTCATGCAATTCTCATGCTTTATACTGATTGCTGGACCACAGAAAAGGAACATTCATGCTCTTAAGGAAGACAGTCCAGACATGATGATGATGACTAACAGTAACCTGGGCACTCACATAACAATTTTTGTGAGAAAAATTCCTGTTGCGTGTTTCTTCCCATCAATATTTATAACATATGTGTAAGCCTAGTGCTGGGAAGCACACAGAAAGATAAGCAAGCAGTCTTTACCATATCTATATCAAACACAGGAGTCTCGATCCTCTTCGGGGCTTAGGACAACAGACCACACATTTCTTAATACACAGAAGCAATACAGCCAACTATATGAAAGTCAGAAGTGAAACACTCAGGGAAAAAAGTAAATTTGTTCACTTTTTTTTTTTCTAATACATTGCTAAAGTTGAAACAAGAGTTCCTTTTATTATTTATGTCAGATGATTTGGGCTTCCTGTACCAACGGAGATGGCTTTTTTAGTGCATGTTCTCTTAAAAATTCATGAGTTGTTTTCCCATACAGGGAAACTAAATTATATCCCATCTCAGTAAATCTACACCACAGAAGCGTGTCTGAGTCCTTCTACATCTTCTGTCTCAGTCTGGATGTTACAGCCCATATAACACACGATATTTTTGGGATGACATTTGAAAGTGTCATGTGTTGTATAACAGGTTTTCACTTTGGTTCTTTGCAGCATGCACAGCTGGACAGACATTCAACACAAACGTCTTTAGTGTTTCTTTGCTCTGGATACGTGACCTGCTCTACACTCTTGACCAGGGGCAACATCCTTACTGATAATGTGCAAAAATGGTTTCCATGCATGATTTTCCTAGTCCCAAACTGGTCAGCCTGGGATTCCAAGATTACACCATTACTCCATTACTCCATTTCTTGCCTCTGTGCTCTCAGAAGCACTGAATGAAGGTCAGGACCTTGATCATGTTGTTCAGATGCTCATCACTTTGGGGCACAGAATCTGAAAACCTTGGCCAAAGCTGTAGGATAAAGACAGGAGCTGGTGAATTTTGCCCCTCGGTGAGTCCACTTTCTAGATAAATCTTGTCTATGCTTTCATGAGTAATGGTTGAAGATGGGGAATTAATTTTATTAAGGACCATCACAAACCTCACCAATTTTCAGCTCCAAATGCAACATGTATCTTAACTGTTGCTGTCTCCTGCACAGAGTACCAAAAAAGCCTATGTGTGCACTTGTATAGATGCTGCAGCTGAAGGGACTGGTGTAAGGCAGAACGCCACGCCAGCATTACAAGGTATGTATGGCGTGAAACAACTTTCTGTACAAATGACATGGGAAGGACTTATTTCTTCCCTGGACTGGTACTGGAGAACTCACAGATCCCACGATGCGGTTCACCCTCTACCAACCCATACAGAGTAGAACGGCTTTACTGTGAGCTGTGTTGTACCCCGAGTACACGCAGTGCTCTGATGCACGGAAGAACACATTACAAAACTAACAGCAGTTCTAAGTAATGGTACAATTTTCCCATTGTGAAAGAAAATAAGGAAGAGAGGAGAAGGGGTCATGATACTGACAACTGAATCAGGAGCTATCTGCAGCAAGTAATGAATGAAGTGACATTAGCTGAAGGCAGTCAATACCAGGCAAGCAAGCAAGTCACTTTCCAAATGTCTCTGAGTGACCAAAAGCAATGACAGACATAAGCTTTAGTCAACGTCATGGGAAACACAGTTCTACAGGGAAGAAACTCTAATGCATCAGCTATGCTGGAAAGAAATCAAACGCAACCCTACTATGGAATAAGAAATGAAACAATGGAATCCAACCAACCAACCAACCAACCTAATTCTTCCTCTTACAGTTTGGCCATTCATCTGCACGGAGTTTTCATTTCCTATTGCAAAATGTATGAATATTGCCCGTCCCACATACCCACATGCCATTTTCTGAGTCCAGCCACAGACCTCTACCCTTCCAAATCTTAAGATTTACATCTGGCCTGAAATCCAAGAGAACTTTGCCCACCCATGGGAACATACCTGATAACTAATTTAGGAATTATTTAGAAATCGGTTCTAAGGCTAATTTTGCAGAGGGCCTGCAACTACAACATTGCAGTGAACTTGTGTTTATGACTTTTCAAATTACCAAAGGAACACAAGAAGATGAGTATCCTCCAACCTCTCCAATTCAAAGGCTGTTCCTCAGCTTCTGAACTGGGAATTCTTTAGGGAAGAATCAAAGGACTTTTTCCCTCTGATACCTGCAGCCCCCACATCCCACGAACGCTTCCTGCAACACAGACATCAGCTATCACCATGTGGCACATACAGGACAACCAGGGCATGAGGCCCAGCCAGCAGGGGTTCATGAAAGGCAGGTCCTGCTTGACTAACCTGATCTCCTCCTAGGACAAGGTGACCCAACTAGTGGATGAGGGACAGGCTGTCGATGTTGTCTACCTGGACTTTAGACTGTTCTACTGGCTCATCCATGAATGCTTCTGGAAATGCAATCCAAAATAATTCATTTGGCATTCTTCACCAGATAGGATGTTGGAAAGAAAATCATGTTTGCTCAAGTCAATAAATGTTTAGTTAGTTAACACAATATTATTTTATTAACTCATTTCAAGGGTAGTAAAAGGTCCTTGATTTTTCAAATATAAGTGAACTATTGTAGGATAATTCTATAAAGCCATCTCAGCTTGAAAGAGAACTGGTCTACCCAGAATTTTTTCCAATGACATTTTTCTAACTAATAGGTAATATTTTCTCTCCCTATAAATGTTGTCTTGACCACATCCTTAGGCCACCACAGGTGCTGGAATGTTCTTTGAAATCACTTTGGTTCAGTTTGCCCTCAGGGGAAGATGAACCAACAGAGGTCACTGTGCTTTTCATAGTAATCTGATGACTTTAGCTGAGCCCAGGCAGAAAACAGACATTTGTCAGGTGAAGTCTAATACAAACAAAAGGAAGCCAACCCCCAACTGCAGATCACCCTGGTGCATTGAAGCACCCTTTAATAAGTTACTGAAGTTTTCTACTGCTGTGCTCGACATGTCAGTGACTTTAACATTCATGAAGATGAAAAATCAATACGACACATGGCTACATTTTGAGAAATTATATGACTTTTCTGCACTGTCTTCTAAAATTACATTTTAAATCTGGACCCTCAGTTCCCCGCTCTGAATGTTCCATTTATATAGTATTTATGCTTTAGCATATATTTTTGCCTCAGATACAACATTTCTTCAACGTCAAATGAATAATTTTTCATTTAATTCTCCAGCATACATCATGCTTATTCTAATACAAGTCCACTCAGGTCATACCCACTAGAACATACCTATCCAATCTTGGTAGTAGTCCTGTTTACTCATTTTAATGCAATTATAGGTAGAAAAATCTGCCCCATCCCATGGTGACTCACCAAGAAAACAGACAGATTTGAGAAATGTATCTATCTTCCTTTAGGCCTGTAATTTAAGTTAAATAATGACCTTGATTCACAAGACTTCCCAGTTATATTTACAATAGACTTTAACTTTCAAATAAAAAATAAATTAAATCAATTACAATTTACTGAAACATATCCTGATAGTATAGGTTTACATTTTGATCCTGCAGTTATTCATGTACTTAACTTCATCTAATTACAAGGCTTCTGTTGCTTCCATTGAAATTTGATAATACAGGCAGGAGACAGCACTAGGAATGTGCTCCTCAGCATTCAGGAGCAGATCACTGGGTCAAATGTGTCCCACTCAAGATTTGAAGATAAGGGTTGTCTCCAGTGGATCAGACACCTGACGATACAGTCCCAGGTTGTTTGTCGGCACCAGAAAGTCTGTGACTGCAACATAACGGTCAGAGACCGCAGTGTAGGTACATGCACACACAGGCACAAACCGTCAGAACAAGGCAAGTCTCAGATTTACTCCTCTGCCAGAAAATTTTGAGACTGGAGGAAAAACAAACCAATATTTTCCACAGAACAGGGAATATGGGGGCACAAGTGTTTGAGAGAAACTTGTCCTTAAATTCTTGTCCTTATATTTTCTAAGAATGAGCCAGCTACACCCTGCTCCACTGAATAGCTTGGATGAAATAGAATTTCAAGTAAATAAAAACCCCCCACAATTTCTTGAGGGCTAATGATGGAAACAAATAGGCTGTATGATTAGCCACAGTACACACAAAGAACTTTCTCCTTTCAACTTATTTTGGATTAATTTTCTGCTTCAGGTGAAGGGTTCATCTGCAGTACTACAATTGCTCCTGCCTCCCTATTTTTAGATGACTCCATTTGTTTCCTCTGCATCTCTGCTGAAAGGATATCATTGATCACAGCAATTTATAAACCTCCCTGACTTTCATGCTATTTCAGTGTCTCTTTTTCCTGTGAGAATAGGCCTAATAGGTGAAATTCATACCAGTTATAAGCCTAAACAAGTCAGTAGAATTACACCTGGGATTCATTTGTTTTAATTTCTTTAGCCTTTCAATATACTTCTATTTTATGAAAGTATGAATCATCTTTATCACCCTCCAATGCCCTTAGCCTAGGACATTAAAACAGCCTTCCTATCTTAGAGCTTCATGGTTATAGACTGGTTTGGTAAAATAGATATATTTTGATCAAAATTCTAGTAAAATATATTAAGGAAATTATTTTATGGTCTCCCTGAGCTTACTTGACAATTGAGGAAAATTATTGTCTCTCAAAAAAGTAAGCTCTAAAAGCAGATCCCTACCTCCAAATATTATATCCTATCTGTTGTTCAAGAACAAACACCAAACAGTCATTTCCAAGGCATGTAATGGCCTGGCAGTCACATAATTTCCACACAGCTGAATTAATCTATTTTAAATTAATTCAATTTAAATGTTCTCTAATTAAGGCAGATGGCTTTAGAAGAGTCTTTTTCATTTTGGTAACTGATCCTTCAGTAAACATGCCCTGCTATTGAAACACCTGGATAAAGTGCTTCAAATAAGGACTAAAAAAAGGTGTATTCATATCCCAAAGAATAATGAGGTTGTGAAAACAACCAGTACATATAGGACCATTTAAAATATGACAGAGTAGAAAGTTAAAATGAGCTTTTCATACATGACTTGAATGAAGTAAAGCTGGGCCCTTAAGCTGTTTTAGCTGGAATGCCACCAGGCACAGAACTCTTGTTTAACTTTCTGAATCTACATGGGCCGTTGACACTTAAGGAAAAGTGGAAGGATGGAAACCAAAATAGAAGACAGCTGTCAAGTCTTGCTCCTATTTGCCATACAAACAACATTAGTTGGGAGGTCCACACACTGAACCTTTTGGTTTTAAAAGTTGAACAATTAGCTTTCTTTTTCCTTGTGTTTATTATTTTTAATTTAACATTTAGTCTGCTATGTTCTGAGTGAGAGGTGGGCTTAATTTTGACATGTCAGACCAGAGCCATTCTTCCACAAGGACTAGCAAAAGCAACAAGCAAGGTCTGTCTCAGCAAATGTTTTTACTTTGCTTTCTGTTGGAGCAGAATTGGACAGGATTTTCCTACTGAAAAGTGGTTTCCACTGTAGAGGAATCTGCACTTCCACTGCAAAGGGGTCTGTTGGAACCATGCCAGTCATGAATCACATCAGTTTTGACAATACGTTTTTACTAGGGCTAGGCAAGGGAGAGCCCACTGACCATTGCTGCAGTTTCTTGCCTGTGGTCAGGGGTTGGCACAGGGTGGGAGGACAATCATCCTGAGCTACTACAGATTAGTGGCTGCTTAATCGCTGGGCTCTTCATCACCTCTGAAGTTCTCACTTCCTGGTTTCATCCCCACAAGCACACAAATACAACCTCACCAGGTTTCCTTGCCCTTGAAAGAGCCTGTGTACACCCCCAATGGTACATGGACATTTCCTAAAATGTTAGGAAGCCAGGAAAACCCAAACCTTGCTTGGCTTTATCACAGGAAAGTGGTTCCTTTGTGCTTTCATCTGGCACTGAGACCAAGATGATCAAACCCTGACAGTCACATAGGCCATGTAGGAGATGGGGCGTCCTCCACCTCAACTCCTCCCTCCCTGCATGAAAGATGCAGCACCAGCCTTGCCTCCTCCTTCCTACCCTCCCACAGCAGCAGACACCCTCCCTCCTCTTTCTCACCCTTCTACAGACACCTTCCCTCCTCTTTCTCACCCTGCTACAGCAGCAAATTCACACCACCCCACCCCCTGGACACATTCACTCCATGCAGAAAGTGCCAGTGCTCCAGTGCCTCCCCATCCAGCCTCTCCCACCTGCCCCACAGAAGGACCAGAACCACAGCAAGAGCCTACCCCATCCCCGCAGAGGCTTTTCCCCTGTTGTGTATGTTCAGGAACTACTGAATGCTCAGAAACAAAATTTTCCCATCTGCTAAGCTAATAAACTCTTCTAATATGTCTAGGAGCTCTGAATATTTCTCTTTTTACCTTAATAATCATATTACAGCCTGATAGCTGGCAGTATAAATTAATATCTTTTTTTTTTCCCCATGCAAATTCCTCAGAAGTGGATTCCCCCCCCCCCCCCCCCCCCTCCATTTTGTCTTATTAAGCACAGATGGGGAGAGAAGGAGGAAGACAGACAAGCATTATCACAGAGTATTTTTGCAAACTGGTAGTTCTGTTTCTAGACAGATTGAAACCAACACCAAGACCATTTTGGAGGACTCATTCTAAAAGATGCCTCTTTCCCAGAAACACACAGCCCTAATTGCATTGCCTAGTGGAAACTCCATGGGAGGTTTTTTTTTTTGTGGTAGTACAAAGCTGAGCTTTTCAAAACAAAGACCTGGAAATGATACTGACAAGTGCAGATCTTTGGGGGGTTGTGCCGATGTTGCTGTAGTACTCAAAACATTTACTCCTTGTTTTATGTACTGGCATTTACTTCTGCATTAAGACCCATATCTTTGAAAGGTCAAAAATAAGGACTCTTGGCATGCTTTCCTGATGAACACATACCCTTAGAGATGTTGAATTCCTTTTTCTAAACTCCACTCAACACTGGAGATGAGTAAACCCTACACCTCCTCCCTAGAGTCTTGCATGCATCTGGGTGGAAACTGCAGATGGTGTGATTTCAGGGGACTCGTTTTTTCTGCAGATGACCTCTTGTTCTTGAAAAGCTACAGAAGATGACAGGCACCATGGGAGACATTTTTCTCCGGTCTTCTCTGCTACGGTTTTATGGCTCAGTTTAAAATGAGCAGTTGAAAGGTTTGTTGTATATTTATCTTGTGCTTTTCTCAAAAGAAATGCAGAGTTAATTCTGAATTTTATGGTTGCAACAGTTTCACATGGTGAATGCCTCTTCCCCTCCAAAGAAGGAAGAGATGCACCCACAGAGAAACTGAACCCATTTCTGTACTTCTCAGCAGGAAACTCCCCAGAGCATCGACAGTCACAGCCACCAAGAACAAAATTGGAACGTATCATCTAGACTCTTTTTTAAAAAAAAATCAAACTACACTTATACAAACAAGGCTCTTTCTTACACTAGTGTTTCAACAGAGAACCTAGCAAGACTCCAAGGTGTGTAAAGCCCAGCAAGCAGGAGAACACCAGCAATGATACTAGTACTTAAACAAAAGGGAACTTTTCTGTTTGCTTAGTTTGCTCAAAGCAGCATGGAGACAAGCACAGCTCTTTAACCAAAGTTCATTAGGAATGCTAGATGCTTATGAAACCTTGTTAAAAACAGCCTAGAAGAGGTAGAGAACAAAAATGGTAGAATACAGCAAATGAAAGCATAAGAAAAAAAACTACTTACAGGACAGCAAAAAGGGGTTGAATACCAGGGACACCCAGAAACAACTAGAACATGATCTCAGTGTCTGCCTTTCAGCTGACTACATACAGCAAAACACCAAAGGAAGGCTGAACTGTTGCCAAAAGGGAAACGAAACTTGAATACATTCAAAATTAATAAATAAACTACAAATTCACATACAGGAGCACATGCCTTACAGGTAGACTTCTAGGCTTCAGCCTTTCCATTCAGGGCATTTCTGATACAAAAGTAAGTCCTTAACAACCGTGTAATAGAACAAATTCTCCATCCACCCATAAAAGAGGGTGAATCTCTCCGCACACACCATGCTGCTACATCCACCCCAAAGGTGGCAGTTGCTGCCCGGACACCGTGTAAGGTGGCCAGCCTTGCCTGTTCAATGGCACTCTGCCACCCAAAGTGGTAACTAACTATGGCAATAAAAATTACTTCCACACTATTTTAAGATCAGTAATACTTCCCCACTGCATTTTCAGCAAATGCCTACAACAGAGTTACTATTTTAGCATCTACACACAGAGAGTTTCACAGCAGCCAAGCAAGCTACCTGGAAATAACCATACTGCTGAATTTTGTATTAGCTGCCAGCTGATTTGCATGGAGAACCAACCAGCCTGTAGGGAAGAGGGTCATCTAGTATGGTCAGTTGGCCAGTCTGCCCAATTCTGCCCCCAAAAATGCTAAGTACCTTGAAGTTCATGGTTCAGGTATGCCTTCAGCCCCACAGCAGGGTCTGTCTCGAAGAGGGGCTGAGTGTGAGCTACAGAAGAAAGCCACCGCTCGAGCTTTGGGCAGTCACAGGGAGGAGTGAACATCCAGGGAGGTACTGACCTCTCTGGCTTGCACTGTCTCCTCCAAAAATAATGTGTCATCACACAGCTACTAGAGAAGCAAATTGCCTCTGGAAAAGGCCTTCTGGCTTTTAAAAATCACAAGGGCTGAAAAAATGTGAAGCCATACAAATAAAAAGGCTTCTTGTGTGCCGAGTATGTCAGCAGGGGAAAAAAGAAAAGGAACACTGAAGAAAAATTAACTTCTGAATTGAGGAAATGACTCAACGTTTTGTACAAAGGCAGGATAGTCTCCACCTGACATTTTTCACGGGTCAGTCACCCTGACTGACTGTTCAGGTGGAACACGGGGAGGGGGGAAAAGACAAAGTTTTATTTACCACAAATAGGTTTGTTCCAACACAAAGGACCCAAGCTAAGTAAAACGGGAAACTGCTGGAAATTCAGAGCAATCCCACAGGAGTTATGTTCCTCTGGATGCGCACCGGGGCAATTGGGATGGGGGTCTTACCAGACTGTTCACATCAGCCAATTACTTAGTGACTTAAGTGAAAAGAGATAGCATAAAATGGGGCATTTTAGTGGATGTTAGTGGAGTCCTGAAGTCAGGGAGCAGAAACAGAAATTAATTTGCCTAGATACATATTCCTTTGTTGTACTGTGTCATCTGTATGTCAAATGTTTAACTTAGAAATGAGAAGAGAAAAAAAACCAAAATTATTTGTTTAAAAGGTTTATTAATTTTTTGTTTAAAAGGTTTATTAAGTCAGCCTTCAAATCATACATGTATTTATTTGGGCACACTATGAAACCACATAAAGTCTACACCAATTTATTCAACAATTCAGCTCTTGCCCAATATAACCTTTTCTTCCCCATATTCTCTTTCAGGTGAACATTCTTCCCTCTGCCCTTTCATATTAAGTGGTAATACTTCATGAAACCCAGTACAAACTTTGTGAAGGGCTCAGAGAACCCCTGCCTGTTGCACAGGTACTAGTTATAAAAAATGATGCTCCAGAAAGTTATTAGAATAATAATACAAAGATCGTCATTTTGAAGTTTGTAGGGTTTTGTTACAGAGAGATCACTGGATTTCAAAGTACTGCAAAATAATCTGTACCATTTCTCAGCCTCCACCTCAACGTTTCTGCAACAGTAGCTGATACAATGAAAAGAGCATAAATTTACAGGAAGAACTGCAATCTTCCCTGAAGCTTTTAGCACTCTGTAAAATTAGTTTTCTTCTTGTGCTTGTTGATTGTGCCTATTTTACTGGTTGTGCTTGATTAGTATTATCCAGAAACCTTCAACAACATAACTGTCCTTAGCCATTGTTTACGAGATATGCTTCATTTATTTTACAAGTACAGTTGGCAAGGCAAAGCAAGAATGGATTTCTAATTAAGAACGAGGATCTGAAGAGACTAGTGTGAATAAAGGCAGACAGAAAATGTTATCAGAGTCACACCAACCTGTGCTGCAGCAGTGGAAAGGAATTACGTGTTTGCCACTATGCTGGTGCACATACGCAGCCCAGCTGTGGTAATGCAACAGCTGGAGCCCCATTAGTCCCCTTTCCAACCTGTTTTCTTTCCTTCTATTCCCCCTCCCTTCAATAAATCATGCCTGGCATCAGCAGGGAAGCACAAAATTGTGAATGTTATCTCAAGTTAAAATGCTCTCTGTTTCCAAATTTGTCGCTCACCTGAAGACCAAAAATTGTGCTCTCACTTCAGCCACTACATTACTGGACAAACCGTTGGTATGGTCAGTGCTTTGAACCACTGTGTGTGGTTAGGAGCCAGGAACGCTTGCTTTGCACACATGCCCTTTCAAACCTGACATTTTATGTGTTGATTTTAGCTGCTTTATAGTTACCTAGGTGCTGAGGAGAGGAAGAAAACAACATGCACATACAAAAGGTCTGTTGATGGGTTCTTTCTTTTCTATTTTCAAGTTCATAGGCATATATATTATACATCTTTGCAGCTCCCCAGGCTTTCTACCAGCTAAAGGATAGATTTTTTCTGAACTGTTACTGCAGCTTCCAAAGCTGTGACTCAGCAACCACACTTTCACACTTAGAATTTTGGCAAGTGGCTCAGTGCCAGATAAATTAATGATCTAACAGCTTCCTAATATGCAGCAGGATGCTTTAATGAAAGTATGCCCATTACATATGTAAGGACAGATTATTTGCTGTAAACTCAGATAAACTTTGTTGGTCTTGCAGTACTGATAGCATTCAGAACCTTCCAAACAACATAATGTTTGGGTTGTGGAAAGTCTATTCTGGCATGTCATCATTTATTAAGAAACAACTTTTTCATTTCTCAATTCAAGAAATTTATTTTCCATATAAGATTGCCGAGACCTTTACTTGCCAACTTTCTCTACACTAAAGCTTATCAATAACTGAAGGGTGGGTGTCAGGAGGAGGGGGCCAGGCTCTTCTCAGTGGTGCCCAGTGACAGGACTGGGGGCAACAGCCCTAAACTGGAAAACAGATGGTTCAGCCTGAACGTGAGGAAACCCTTCTTCCTTGGGAGGGTGCCAGAGCACTGGGACAGGCTGCCCAGAGCGGTGGGGGAGTCTCCTTCCCTCTCGAAAGCTGCCTGGGCTTGTCCCTGTGTGATCTGCTCTAGGGGATCCTGCTCTGGCAGGAGGGTTGGACCAGATGATCTCTAGAGGTCCCTTCCAACCCCTTCCATGCTGTGAATCTGTGATTCATTTTTTAACAGATGAAGAAAGTCTTCTCAACTTGAGTTCAGTGCACTGGAGAAGTTCAGTTAAGTCTGAACCATCCCTTCTACAGACCAAGTTATGATGTACAAAGTTTTTAAAGAAATTAAAATCAGACTATGAGACATATTACTGGCTTGATGTCCAGAATGATCTTAGGTTTATAAATAAAATGCTTACCTGCGCATATAAAGGCATTTCAGGTTATTTGTAATGTGCATTTATTTTGTATTATTACGTACAGATACTTCCACATCTCCCATGCTGGAGTCTAAGGATGGATGTCATCTCAATTCTTTTTTCTCTAAATGCTGTTGCCATGGCCATTAAAGTGATATGACTTCAGTGAATATGGAACTGTTCACACTCACACCACAGGTGATGAAAAAAAACCCTTCTCTCTAAAGTGGATGAAGGTGGAGTCAAGCCTACTGCAAGCAGCCATATGCAAAGTCAAGCTTTTTGTGGACCACCATGACAAAGGCCCACTACTGTCCCCAAATGTCATCTTGCCTCTTTTCTTGTTCCACATACCACAGTTCTTCGTAGCATCTGGGTGTGGATTTTTCTTCATTCTTCAGCCAAGAGCACTTGTATGTATGAAACAGGTGCCACGACACCTCTGCTTGAGGTACCAGACCTGCAAAGCAGAAAGAAGCCAAACCACAGAACTAGATGCCAAAGTTCACCAAGTTGGATGTTTCAGAAAACTGCTTCAGCCTACAAATCTCATATATGAAAGGAGAGTCACCTGGAACTAACCAATGCCTGGGAGAAGGGTGTGCCTAGGGATCCTACCCTTCACAGACTCTGCCTTGTGCTGGGCTGCCAGGAAGCACCAGCATCTACTCACTGTAGCTGATGAAGAAATCATCACCTCTGCAATGGCTCCTTCAAATCACCAGGCAGGGTTCATTGCTCCCTTTGAAAACGTGTCCAGAGAAGAATACCTAGTGATTTGAAGAAAAACTGCCTTGAGCTTGTCTCCTAGGTGAATGTTTTGATCCCTAAGGAAGAGATTAAGTCAAGCAATAGCACTTTCCACTGTGCAGAAGTATCGTAACTGAAATTCTGCTCTCTTGATGTCAACATAAGTGGTGCCCTAGTCTTTACTCTTTAACCTCTAATACAATGCTTTCTTTGAGGGGGAAAAAACGTATGTCACAGAAATTGGTGGTCAGGACTGGCATTCATCAGGTCACCACTTGAAACACAGAGGAAAAAGATTATGCTTGAAACCTAAATACTGCTTCTGTAATTTATGCAGTGACTATTTCTATACAAGAAGAAAGAGGCCTTGGAGTCAGTCCAGCACTCACAACTTCCACATTTCCAGCTGAGTACCATAATGACGGTGCTCACTTTCTCTTCTCTAATTAACTCCCAACTGGCTGGATAAAGTGTCCGCAGCACTGAGCTGTTACATAGGGGTTAAACCAAACATGAGCAAAACCGAAACAAAATTAAACCAAAACACTGCATATTTATGTAAGTAAGACTTGACGCTAAGAACACTGACCATGCTGCAAGGACCTGCTGAGTATTTCTCTGAAAGAATATCTTCCGTGCATTACCAATGTTACGTTAGCAAAACACTCATAACGAAAGCACTAAAGAGGATCCCAACAAGACCTTATTCTCTTAGAGACGACAGATGCAAAGCATCTTAGGTTATTTACATGCTTCCTATAACTGAAAGTAAATGAGATCAACCACAACACAGACCTGCTAATCTGACGATAAAACAGGATTAATTGCCTCTCTGCTGCTACACGCACTATTGACTCACCGGAACTAATAGTTTGACTCTTATCTGCCTAGGAGATTGGTTATTAGAATTCGTCCCTGCCAGCGAGGAATTACCACACCTACAAAGAAAGGAATGGGATTAAAAGGAAGTTGAAGAGTCAGTTTTCAATTATATGTATTATTTGCATGTACCAAAATCAGAAAGTGGTTATTTAATCTGGAAAGAATTTTTAGACAGTTTTAATAGAACTAAGCTCAGGAAAAAAATTGTGCCTCATGCCAGCCCTTGGTGAAGTATAAATGCATTACATACATTAGTTTGTTAGGAATACCGGGGTTAAGAGTCCTGAAAAAAATGTAAAGGAGAACAGCGTAAGCTGTTAGACACAGAGCACTTCAGAAAAATGGAACACTAACATGCCCAAAATAAATAGAAGATAATTAAGTAATTATTTTGGAAACACAGGGGGTCAATTTCTGTGTTTATCATTTCTACACCCTTTCTGTGCCTCCTGCTGCACCTCAATCCCCTAACACTGACAAGCTGCACTGACTTCAAGAGCCGGATCATCACATAGTGAAGTCTGAAGCAATGCCCACATGTACTTCATCACACATCAGAAAAAGCCCCTTGTTTTGTTCCTCTCACCAAGTAGAAAGCCTGTTCACCCAAGTTCTGCAAGGGCTTGTTTGCATTGCTTTTTTGGCGAAAAGTTCTCCAGCAAATCCCAAGTTAATCACTGAATTTGAAGCTGGTGAACTCTTAGCGACTGCTAAGAGAGCAGCAAATGACCAGGTGTCAAGGCAGCATACCTGGATGGAATAAAGTGACTTTTCACAAACTGGTGATCTTACCTCGCTGTCAAGCCAAAGCCCTGCGTTTTCTGGGACATACACTCTGCTCTCCTTATTGTCAGTCAATCTAATCTAGTAAATTTTACCTCCCAGAGTAACATTTTTGGGGAAAAGATGCAATATCAAACATTCACCAATGGCCCAATAACAAAGTGTTCTTATTACATACTTTATCACAGTTTAAGAGCATTTATATGTCACTAACCCCCTTCAGAAATCTGACCTCTGAGTCCCTTCAATTTTAGGAAAGAAAATAAATTCTGCAATTTTCCTAATTTTATTTCACATTATTATGTCATTATCTCAGACTATTCATGGGCACATTTTAGATGATGTCTTTGTATCTGTCTATTCTGTATGGATTCTGATTCTGCTACTGAAGAAAAGCACGAGTTTTCTGATTTTCTGAGGTTTTCTCAAAGTCAGCTGAGGAGGGGAAGTAACATAATTAGGAAAAGCACGAACTAGTTCAACTTCATTCTGTTTAGTCTAAAAAAAGAGTTCTGCATATGAAAATGAATTAGGGTCACTGCTTCTGGGGCAACTAAACCCCATAATTAAATCAAAGTAAGGTATCCTACTTGACTTTGCTGAATACTTTATGAACAGATGGGGTGCATAAGACATGAAGAAAGGTCTGGGGGGAAGCAGAGTCCAATGGCTTCTCAGAGGCCAGTTGGCCAATGCTTCCTTCAGAGTAGCAAACAAATAAATTTAGGGATATCCTAAAAAGTCAGTCTCCTGAAAAAAAAACAAAGGAGCTATCACCTCTTTCACAGTGAAAACAAGTTAACAAAACAAAGTTCTTCAGTTCAGATGGGAGCAAACAGATGAGACAGCCAGGTGGAAATGAGCAACGCATGCTTCCAGCACTGGTCAGAACCCTCTCCTTCACCAAGCAGATTTACAAGGCCATGGAGACAGACTGGCATAGGTTTGAACTCTGGTGCAGAATCAGTGGAGGCGATGACTGGGTGTGAAACATGTTTTACACCTCCCTAATGCAGGAAGTCACTCAGTCTCTTGCCAATGACTACTCTTTTGCTGTATGGGGCTTAGGGTTTTGGGTTTTTTCCCCATCTGTCTCTTTTTCCTAAAGGAACATGTATCCACTGTCTTTGGCTCATTTCCTGCTCCTGCTGACAAAAATTGTTCCACTTTATTTTGGACCCTAAATACAGATTCTTTGAACTTATTTGGGGCTAGAACACTACACAACATTATTTCTTCATTTGCTGAAGCAGAAATAACATTTTTGTTATACTAAACTACCTCAGCTAGGTCTTTGTTGGAATGAAGTCCTGCCTTCCTGCTAATTATTGCGATGGCTCCATGCCAGCCATCATTAAATACCAGCTTCTAGATGAGCAGCCATGCTAAGGACAACAGAACATAATTCTAAATAAAATAGGTGACAACATGAAAGGAAAGCAAACGTCTTCCTGCTGGGACAGTTGCCTTCAAGTCCTGGCTAAGAAACTCCTTTAAAAAAAACCAACCAAACAAAAAAACCAGAAAACAACATAGGGTTTTGTCAAAATAGGAGTTTGTAAACATCTCAAAACCAGCATACTTTTCATCATCTCAAGGCTCACTTGGTGGAGAAGAGAAGGAATATCCTGCATTACTCGTAGACCCTCAGACTGGGAAAGGATACGGAGCCAGGAGGAGGTGTCTGGGATGGAGCCAGGAGAGGATAAAGGAAGACTGAAAATGTGGTGATATAAAATCATAGAATAATTCAGGTTGGAAGTGACCTCAGGAGGTCATCTACTCCAACCTTCTGCTCAAAGCAGGGTCAGTACTTAATTCAGACCACACTACTCAGGTATTTGTCCAGTCAGTTTTTTCATACCTCCAAGGATGGAGAATCCACAACCTCTCCGGGCAACCTGTTCCAGTGCTTGACTATCCTCATGAAGAAAAAGCTTTTCTTTCCCTCAAGTCCAAATCTGCCCTGCTCTATTTCATGACCATAGTCTCTTGGTCTCTTGCTGTGCAATTCTGTAAAAAGCTTGGCTCCATCTTCTCAGTATCACCTTGTAGGTATGGGAAAGCTGCTTTTAGGTCCCACCAAAGCCTTCTCAAGCTGCACACACCCCAGCCCCTCAACCTCTCCTCACAAGGCAAGTGTTCCTTCCCCAGCCAACCTGGTGGTCTCCTGCTCCAGTTTATCAACACCCTTCTAGTAAGGCAGGGATAAAACTGGACCAGTCTTCCAGACATTGTCTGGAGAGTGCAGCCCAGTATGTCCTTATGCCTTCCATGGTAAGTAATGTTTAGCTTGTTGCAGGCAATGCACGAAGCAGGATAAGGTGGTCACAGCTACCAAGTTTTCAGGTTAAGCAGCTCACCCTCACAACTGTACAAAAGATGGGGAAATATGAACTCATCCAGCAGCACTTTGTATGCTAAGACCCTCCATCTTTGGGAAACTGGGCATGGTGACAGATTTCCAGTTTGCCTGTGAGACATGTAGAGCACTCCAAATGTGGTACTCCAAATCAGACATCAAAAATCAGCGTTTTTTATTCTGAATGGAGCTGGCACTGAGTCTGGTTTCCAGATGGTTTTCTGTTATGTGTTTCTGTTGCTTAGAACAACACAGCAAAATCAGAAAGGAAAGCCCTTCCCCACAGAGAAGCAAGAAATCAGGGAAGCAGAAGTAAAAACATGAAGAACAAGGCAATAAACAGTAAGTTAAGTCACTTCTTGTGTCATAATTTGCTCAAGTAAGGAACCAGCTGTGAAAGTTCTCACTTTTATGCCAAACAATTTAGAGTTTGACCCTCCTGTCTGTGGTAGCTTTGGCTGGCATTTTCCAATCTTACCTGTGCAGTCAGATGCAAAGCAGACAATTAACATGCTTGTTATCTCTTTATTAACAAACATGGTCTTTGAAAGGACAGATGCTCTTGTTTACCATCCCCTCAGATTTCAATCAGTCTCCATATTGATGTTTGAGCTCAATGCTATACAAAGTCTGACTTATTTTGCTCTTTATATGCTTTTAATATTTAATTTTTCAAACTGCTCAATGCCTGTATTAGGGTCTGATTTTAATTTCTTCCATATTTGGAAATGCTCCTTACAGCTCATTGATCTCAAATTCATTCATGAACATCATTAAAAGTCAATGGGAAAATTCAGTTTAAGAATTGGACCCCTGAAGTAACTCTGGCTTCTAAAATACTCTCAGCACAACTGACGGGCACATACTTTTAATACAGTGGTCACATGACAAGGTTGATTTAAAGGACTGCTAACTACACCCACCTTCAACTAGTTGACTGTGTTCCATTTATTTATTGCATTAGAGCCCATTTGTAACCTAGCAAAAGACAACTCAAATACAATAGGGGATAATGTCAAATCAATAAACTGAACTCCAAGTTGTAGCACTATACACCATTGTACTGCATAGGTTCAGTACATGAGAACACTCGATCAAACATGATTTGCATGCTTAAAAACACACACTTAAGCACTCTGTACAACTGGGGCCATAATCGCTTATCTTATTTTCTAATTTTGTCTTTCAAAATAGCCATTTCAGGCTTAAGACAGACCAGCAGGACACAACAGGTCCAAATATTCAACTTTCTAGTCTAAACTCTGAAGAGTACTGAGTATTGTGGATTTCCACAGATATTGGGGAGAGATGAAGTTATTTAGCAGCTTAAAGGATCAAGGCCTATTACAACTGCAGAAATGTTCAAGACTTCATCAGAAAGGTTTCTCTCATCAGTAAACTTCAGGGAAATTTTCTTTTGTAATGGCAGACCTTTCCCTGATGTCGGATCTCCTGTAACAGCCTGACACACTGACATACGTTCATGTAGGTCTGTTGTGCCATGGTGGCCTAGGGCCCAGCCCACAGAGAAGACCAAAAGAGCGATGGTGCAGCACGTCACGGAAAACAGGATTCCCTTTGCTGCTCATATCATCATGTCTAATAACAACCATAGGAGGCTGAGCCTGAAGCTCCTTGCTGCTGCTGCAGCAGTAGCTGGGACAGAGGAGCTGGGGGAGGCAGGCATGTTACCCTCTAACTTAACTGCTCCCTCAGCCCTTGCCTCTTCACCCTGAACCCACGTCATAGCTTCCTCACTCCTTACCAACTTTTCTCTTTTCCTTTCAGAATTCAAGCTAGTAAGCTTTGCAAGCTTATTACTTTTCATGTCAGCTACAACCTACTTGCCCTGAAGCAGAAACCCAGGAATCTATAGGCTGTGGTAGCCAAAAAGGTCAAACTACCTTTGTACAAACATAAGCAGTGTATGGACAGAGGGGACAATTAACCCGTGCCCCTAAGCCTGCAGAAGTTAATAAACAACTGTAATATTACTACTGGCTGCACTGTAAAAAGGCAAATGTGGGGTTGCCATGTTAGGACCCATGAAAGACAGAGGATGAGCAACCAGCATTTTGAAGGGCTATTTAATGTTAATCACTGGTCAGGGATTTGTGGAAGGCAGAGGAGGTGTCTTGGGCTTGCCAATGCCCACTGTACAATCACACAGATGCCGGTATGGCATTAAACCACCTTTTTTCACATGCCCTAGCAGAAGGTGGACACAAGTGGAGCCACGTGGACATCAGCAGAGCACCGCCGGACCTATCTGCGAGCCTGCAACACAGAAAGAGCCACAGACTCAAAAGGGCTGGGGAGGGATAATGGTCCTTCTCCTGTACTTTAAAGCCGACCCTGCCTGTCTGTCACACCGAAAAGGAGGGGGGAGAGAAATCTCACCCTAACGTCAGTATGCAATCTTCGGTGGCTTGCAGTTGCCAATCAGTGAATTCACACAGACAGACCTCGGCCTGAGTGAGGCTACAGCTTATTTCCGTGCAGGTTATCATACTGTGCACAGGATTCTGTAAGTACAATTATAGTCTCTGACATCCTATCTAAAAAGAGTGGTCACCATAGTAACGCCCAAATCACGTGGCACTGCACACCTCATACCAATCAATCTTGAAAACATCTTTGTAAAGAAACAGACTCCTGGAAAACTGCAGAGGTTTCTTGCTGAGATCAAGAAGATGCTGTCTTATAACAAAAATGAAAACTGTACCTCATAATCTTCTCATTTGACTCTCCCTCCATACAGTCCCATTCTCTACCAGCTTACGAAAGTGATAGAAAATAAAAAAGGGCAATGGCCCTGTGCTGAAAAGAGTGACAAACAACAAAGTACAGCTGGCATGTAAATAATACGTTGCATTTTTCCCTCACAGCATCAACTGTGACTTTGAGAATACAACCACGCTCTGGTTGCTGAAACAAAACATAAGCATGCCCACCATAGTGCTCTCCACTGTCACAGGACACCAGATTTTCCCCTTAAATTTTTGCTTTCCCAGTCTGCAATTTTAGTTAGTTCATTAAGGCTTGTGTTCTTCTGTGTGGGTAAAAGAAAAGCATGTTTAAGGAAATGGTGTTTGCATTTCGCTTGGCGCCGTGGATTCTGGAAGTCCATTTTGCCACCAGCCCTGCAGAGACACATTCAGCAGCCAAAGAGCTGATGAAGCTGTTGATGTCTCTGGGGTGTTTCGGTGGGTTGATTTTTTTTTTTCTTTTACAGCTCAGCTTCATCCTAGCAGCCTTTGGGTTGTCTGTGCTGTCCCTGCTCCTCTACCTCTTTCAACAGCCTTCTGCCCTTCGTCATCCTAGCCAGGATACTGCTAGGGGTTGATGAAAATAATCCCAGCAAATAACTCATGCACAAAGTTCAACCAGCCTCAGCAGCATTTCCAAGATAGTCTTGATATTTCCTATTTGATTCTATCCCAAATTATTACTTCTTTCATTATTTGAAAGTCTGCTGCTTCTTAATTTTCCTTTGAAAAAGACTGTTTCTGTTCAGATGGCTTCCATCTTTGTCATCTCCCATTCCATCTATGTTTTATTTTTCAAGTAAGTCACAGCTCTAATAATTTATTCTGACAGTGCCTCTCCTTTATTTGATGTGATTTCAGAACAGAAGATGCACTGAATCTGCAAATGCCATTGACTGACGGAAGTTGGATAACCAACTGCTATAATCCTAGTAACAAATTTGCTTAGAAATTCTTTGAGCATCCTGGAGATGGGGGTAAAAACAACTGGAGTAGACACTGCGTGAGTCTAGGGAGGTAATGAGACATCCTTTACTAAGCTTACTGAAGTCACTAGAACCTGCCTCCCTTTGCCATTCCCTCATTGCTGAGCCACCAGAACAGATTATGTGCCCATGAACTGCCATCACAGGTTGTTTGAGCTCCTCTGGGTGACAGTACACTAAAATCAATTAGGCAAATGCTCCTGCAACTCAGTCCCAAAGAGATGGTCATATCGAGGACTGACTGACTATGTAAACAATTAGACGACCACTTAGAAAAAAGCTGGAACTGTTCCTCTTCAAGAATAGTGCTACCAAGATTTTTGTAATGAAGACAGTGCAGTAATTGGGTGGTTAAGATTTAAGTCACTTTGCATGTATCACAACTGAAATGTCAAGGTGTACTTGTTTTGCTTAGGTAGGAAAAAATTCCAGTTGTCTCCAATTTTAGTGAAATATTGACCTCTATCCTACAGGTGTGTTCCAGGAGCAAAATGAGAAGCAGATAGAACTAAGACGCATGCTGTTTTGAGGCTAGAAAAATAAAGGGAATTGATGCTATGTAAACATTTGTGGCCGTTGTTTTCTGCCCTCAATATGTTGCCATGCAATACAGACACCCTCTGGCAGCTGTATGAGGTATTTGTACTGTCTGTAATGCTTTAGAAGTCAGTGCTAGTGGTCATGGAGTCCTATCACACATAAGGAAGTTAGGCTTTAAATCTGCTTTCATAGTGTGGAAGTTACATGAATTCAGCTGTTGTTGTAACGTGTATCTCACCATAAATGGCATTATTATTCGACAGGGCAACAGACCCCAACAATAGAAACGTCATGTTCCAAAATCCAGATGAAGAAGCCAGTAACAGTTCATTGAGTTTAAAGCTATGCCAGTGCCCAGTTACGGTTTTCAAGCTGCACAGGAATCAATAGCAGAAGAGAGCCATTGATTTTGGCAAGGATCAGAGATCATCATACTTGACTGACTCTAGTATCTTCTGCAAAAGTGGCAAGGGAAGATCAGGAAAGCACAAGTTAATTGTTATAGCAATTGAGAACGCTGCCCATGGCCTCCTATGTCAGCCTGTAGGAAAGAACCCAAACCCCACCCTTCCTAAATCCTTAGTTTAAAAACAACATAATACATGCAGTGAAACATACAAAACCAGTCTACCCTCGTCCTGAAAGAGCTTTGTCATAAATAACTAATTAACCATGAAGTTCAGCCTGGAAGGCATTCGTTCATACACAGGCATCCAGGAAAAACCCAGTTAAGGACAGAACGTTATACTTGCCACTGGAAAATGATGATTCATTTGTTTTCCATATCCATTTATAATTTAAGGGTCATCATAAAAAAAAAAAGGCAGTGAGAGTCAAAAACTTCACAAACATTTCCATCACCTTCTCTAGCAAGTCTTCATATGCTTTTGCTGACAGTAAGATCACAAAACTTTCACCCTTATGCAGCTGACTAAGCAATGCTGCAAACGCTGTCAGTACTGCAAGTTTTGAAATGTGTGCTAAACTCACACTTTCTGTTAAGGTCGTGTTCCTTTACTACTGCCCTGATGCATATGAACTTCAAATCAAATACTGAATACTGGATGGTGGACATGGCATGTGCCTTTGAGGCTTGGTTTGGCTTTTTTTTAATGCTCCCCTAGGTATACAGTCTTTGTGTAAACACATTTACACTGTGACTGGTTTTTTATCCCCTGATGCCATACAGTAGAAATAACTAAAAATAGATTGCTAAAGAGTTATCTATACAAGTACAAACACAAACCCACTGGATTTTATAATATATTTTCCTTTTATACCACAGTAAAATTGTGGTGAAATAAAATCAGCATGTTAAAAATTTGGCCCATAAAAAGTAAACACAGTCAGAACAGTAGAACAACAAAAAACCAAAGTCTAAAAGGCTGAGTTCCCCTTTCAGAGTCAGACGCCCATCCCTGCCTGGCACCTATGGTAGAGATTTTTTCCCCCTAGTCCAGTTTTAATTTGAGTCTCAGTATTATTGCCTAGAAGCATTTGATTGCTTTTTTCCTCTCCTCTCTTGGTGTCTGAGAGAAGAGCAAAAAGCAAAGATAAAGCCTGGATTCTCTGACAGGGTTTGTCTTCATACTGTGATTGATGAGGCTGATGCTGTACTGAGTTTAAACCTGAAAGCATCAAAACCAACAACATCCCTCCAAAGCAGTGAGGAAGAAGAGCACTGACTCAGCCCACTGCTGTAGGTAGCATAGCCTGAAATTGCTTGAGTATGCTCAAAAACATTTGAAGACAGAGGCCTGTCTCCTAGGAGAGGATTTATGGTATCCATCTACCTGGGATTTCAAATGAAGGACCACCAGTTTCTAGCTGTGAAATGTAACAGGAATTGCTGCTACCTGCTGTGGCTCAGTGCTCCTCTCCTCCAGTGGTATCAGGGAAGGATTCCAGTCACAGGTCCCTGGCGAAAGCCACCCCCACCCCGTGACAGAAGAGGGGACAAGTCACTGAAGGGGACGCTCCCTGCCAAGCCACAGACAAAGCTCCCTTTGTCCCCGAGGCTCCAGGTCAGAGGCCTCACCTGTTCCCCACCTGTGAGACACATGAACAGGAGCATCGTGCAGGAGCCTCCAGCTAACCGGCTGGTGCAACACGGGGGATGGGGCAGCCTTTCTTACAGGGCCCAAGGCTTTCCTCAGATCTTTGGCACATATGGTTTAGGAGTCCACCTGCTCACCCCACCCTCACTTCTGTCTGTTAGCAAATAATTTGACCTACTCGGAGTAGACTGGGAATTTGAATGTGATTTTTTCCGAGAGCTGTTTTGAGCACGGCCTCAAGGACCCTGATGTCTGATTTATGCACCACAGAACGTCATGACAAATACCACTCTCCAGACGCTCACCTGCCACTGTTTTCCCAAGGTAGCCATGCCTTTCCCAATCATTCTCAAGGTAAAGTGTAAAGGGCAACTGGAATGTCAACAGAGAAGAATGAAAATGGCATCTTAGAGCTACTCTCTTGATTTCTGTTCATGTTCTGTTTACAGTGAAGGCATAACCACTCCTAACTCCTGCTTGTTTTGGAATGAGGGATTGAAGATGCCTCCAAACACTTACCACCCAAGTGCATCTGCTCCCAATCCATACCATGGACTGGAGAAAGGTAACCCAGAGGAGACAGCTCTGTCCCAACACACAGAGAAAGAGGTAGCCTACAGACACTGCTTAAGAAATGCTTTTTATACGTGGAGGCCCTCACAATTAGGTTCCTGATGTACTTACCAGTTGCCTCATTCGCCCTCCGGGTGAGTTTTCATCTTTGATAGCAGCAGCCTCCCAAAGTGCTGACCTCCACTGAAAGGGATTTTATGCCACCTGCTGAAATCCATAGGCTTACAGGCTGAGTACAGCTCTGCTGTGTGGGAGGGACCAGAATTTCAGCATATGGACAACTATTCTCCTTAGGTCTCCTGTCTATTTCCATGACTGCAATTACAGCACTGCTGTGGCCGTAAGAGGCCAGCTTGCTCTTTCTTCTGAAATATGCAAATATGGTATCAGTGGTTTTTATAGGACATCATTAACATGCATACAGAGCAGCTTTAGAGATTGGCCTGTCCTTTCTGTGAGAGGTTTATATGTGGTCTCTCCACTGAAGAAATAATTTATCACAATTCCTCCTGGGTCCATTATAATTATATTGACATGGGTGACTCTTCCCCACTTTAGTGTGGTGCCCACACAGTCTTAGGAGGCTTTGAAGCAAAAAAAAAAAGTGTTTACATTAAAGAAATAAAGCTGTGAAGTTAACATGGATTGACTATTTGGTCCGACTGATGCTGAAGTTAGGGGGAGCTTTCCAGGATCTCAGATGCAGGACAGGGCTCAAAGGGGGATTTTGTGCAGGCTTGGACTAGCAGCGAGGAATTGTGCCTTCTGTGAAGCATCTTTGAACCCTGAGAGGATGCAAAATGACTTAATCTTCCTCACACTGCCTATGCTGAACATGAAGGATATTGGCAGGCATGACTGCCACATTGTAAACTCATATTTGAGGAGTTTATCTTTCAAAAATGGATGGAGCTTATAAATTTGCACATTCCCAGACAAACAGATATGTGGGCTCTACGCCTGAACAGATAAAGGAGGTCAATTTAATTTCTGATCTCATGTTGTAAACTACTAAGTTACACAACTTGTGTCATGAGCATTATCTGCAGTGAAATATGTTAAAAAAATGACATTTCATGAGTTCTTTCATCGAGTTTTAAAAGATGTCTATAGCTGATCAGTCAGTTAATATCTTATGCTTAAGCCACATCTACTCACAGTTGTAGCTTTTTACCAGTAACTTGGGTAAGCAAGGGCATCCTACTACTTTCAAAAGTAAATTCACAAATGCAGAGAGAAAAAACTTTCCCATATCCAATGTTATTATTCCTTATGGATAAGCATTTCAAACCCAAAATCTGTTCTAAACACTCAGGAGTGAGCACCCCAGAGAAGCTTGTTTTCAGCAACACAAAAACAATTTTTCAAAATCAAGTCTGTTTGTATTAATGAGGCCATTAATTAAGAATCTTTCCGTTAACAGTCCTGTAGTACCTTAAGTACCTACCGACTTCCTGATTTGCAGAACTGCTGAATATCTGCACTTCTCACGTGGGGGCTCTAAGAACTTAGGTTGAGTGACACTGTGTAAAAATCATCTACAGTAATTAGGCTTTAGTTTTAACTACACAAGTCCAGACATTTTTGTTAACATATATTTTCTTCAGATCTTCAAATACAACATAAGCAGCTCTGCACTCCTTCTCAGTAGGTTCTTCAAAATCACCTGGATTGTTTCTTCCAGAGCTATGACTGGTTCCTGTTTCGGTTTTCAAAGCACTGGCCACATCCCTACAGAGCTGGAGTGGACAGAAAAACCATAGCTACAGCTGGGTAGTAGGGACAAGGAGCCAGTGACACCAGCTGGCAGAGGGTGATGAGGAGGTAGCAGTGCCATCTAAAAGGAAGATGCATTATGGCAGCAGTGTGGCTTGGCTTAGGGAAGACTGGGGCTATCATTCTGGGTGTCCTGTCCCTTGGCCAGGATCTCTGTCAGAAACCAACACTCTGCAAATTCCCACACCTCCACAGATTTATGGTTTGCTTTCCTTTACACATGATTTTAGCATTTCAAATGTCCACAGAATCAATAGGCAACAAATCTCAATTGTTTCTAAGACAGAACTTACTTGATGTCATGCAGGTGGCTTCAGGGAGCAATTTTTGGATGTTTGTGGCAAATCTATCCTGGACCTGAAAACTGGGTTCAATCTAAAGACATGATTGAGAGGTTGAGGAGGTAATTAATAATACTGAGAAGGTCATTAAAAAAATTGGAGATAGCAAAATCTATCAACAGCTAAGAAACACAAAGATACTGTGGCTCAAGTAAGCCACGTGCTGCTGGCCACTGGACATATGGAGAATATACAGGGAGAAGTACTTTCATGTGTTCATAGTGGTTTTCCTAGGCACTTATTTTTGACCTCTCTCAGCAGCAAGACACTATGCACTAGTTATAGCCATTTGATCTGAACCAGTTCAACTCACACTCTGGAGGAAAATACAAAAATCAAAAGAACACTCCCACAAATAAATCCCCATTATGTCAGTTCAAACCAAATGGAAAACTTCCCTCCCCTTCCATACCAAAGAGCAGTCCAGGACATTTAGTCAATGATGACTTAAGAAAACCCATTCCTTTTTGGACACCCAAGCAGTGGAACAGCACAGCGCACCAAGATTTCTAGTCCAGTGTTTGCTGCCCAGTGCTGTGGCAAGGCAAAACATCGATTATAATGAAGAGAAGACCACAAAAAAACATTTTCAGTTTTGATTTCCACCCCCAGACACTGGTGTGTGAGACCACCTCCAACTAGCCCCACAGAAATCCCCTGCAGAGGGAAAGGACTAGTCCCTCCTGTGGCAAGAAGTCAAATGTGTCTGCTGGTTTTGGAGAGGTAGAAAGCAGACTCTGAAAGTGGAAAATTACAAGGGTATTTTGGGCTAATAAGACATTACAGCTTTCCGATGAAAATGGGAAAGGATCCTATTAACTGTTCATTCAGTTTAGTTTTGTTATTTCAAAGCAGCATTAGAGAATGAAAAAGCACTCTTCAGACTGAAAGAGCTCAATCAGACAAGAACGTAAGATTATCAATTTTTGTCTTCTTATTGAAACTGTGTGACCCCTCCACTTGTGCTGAACCCTGCTTGAATGGTAAAACAGGAAGTGTCACAGAGCACAGAGAGAACACACAGATTTTTCCATATCGATCATCCCCGAAGCCCAGCAACTCTCCGCCGGTGGCTGCAGAGGCAGCCCTGCAGTGTTGCGGGTTGCCCTTCCGAAAGGGCAGCAACGAAAGCAATCAATTCCTGAAGCGGTGCTCTTTACAGCAACATGATGCTGAGGGAATTTGAAAGTCAAATGCCCCAAAGAAACACCACCTCTTGCTTGTCTGCAGGGATATCCCTCACATTGGGCAGTCAGGACGCGATAATTGATGTGCTGTATCTGCCGTAAATAAAGCTATTGGCATAGATGTGAGCCCTGAAGTCAGCAGTTCCAAAACTACATCCCTCTTTAACATCCTATGATTGGAAGGAAAAGGGTGTCGGAAGCCCAGACCTACCCTAGCAGCAGCTTGTGATCGCTTGACAATGTTCAGCTGAAGGGCTTGCCAAAGGTAGAATGGCGTTTGGAGGTAAAGGGAAGGCAGTCCCAGGAAAGGACCACAAATCCCATCAGATCCCTAAACAGGTGAAGAGGGACAGCAGAAAAGGTTTTCTTCAATCTTTGTTCTTGCACTGCGCAGGCCAGACACAGCTGCAGCCCCAAGGGTTCCTGAGGGTTAGGACTGCACCTCTTAGCTCTCCCTTGGAACAACAGCATCTCTGCAAAAAGCAGGAGAGAGAAAGCAGGAATCATAAAGCCCATCCCTAACCTCTGCATACTCCACTATAGCTTCATCCATCAAATGGTATTTTTGCAAGTGCTCTGCAATCCCCCCTGCAAGACTTCTTGGTGCTATCAGTAAGGGAATGCAATTTTACACATTGTGAAAACATGGTATCTATATTTCCATGTAACAAATAACAACAACGACAGAAAGATGCATCACTGCTGTCAGCGGCAGAAGGATGATAAGCCTGAAGCCTTGATGACAAGACTGCAGAGAAGTGTGTTTAAAACTACTGTCCTATGTCCAGAGTCACTGCTGAATCCACCGTTCATTTTCCCCTCCCCAATTTCATGACACTTTATCATTGCACTTTCTACTCCCTTCCCCCAACCCAAACTGTCCTGCACAAGAACCTATTGCATTTGTTAGCACAAGGGTCTCCGTCACACAGGCTCTATAATTGCATCTGCTAGCATTTCTTTTAAGCTAACAGGCGGTGAGTGACAACGTGTTTATTCCACATCTGGTATCGCTGAGATCAAACTTGATATAAAACCACGGAAGGAAGCCTCGGTGCGCTGTGTATCCAAGGATATCACATTGATGATAACTGAAGGTCAGCTCTGGATTCAGTGTGCTGTGAAACCAAACCTCAGGCAATCCGGTGGTGTTCTTGCTCTTCTCTCTGCTATGTATCCCACCTAAATGATGGGAGACTACTTACGCAGCTTTTAGCAGCCTGCAAGTGAACATAATTCTGAAGGTTAATTCACCAGAGAGTATTCGTGGTCCATCTCGCCAGTATGCAAAGCAACAGCAGTGTGAGCTTTAAGCAAGTATTTATTTATGTTTATGTACAGCTTACTCTGTTCTTAGTAGTGCATTTACAGCACATATGAACTGAAAAGACATCTCACAGTTCAATCCCTCTGTTCGTTCCAGCAATGAAATCTTCCCTTTACCCATATTCAGGAGAAGGACGAATGCACTGGCTTATTCTGACCAAAGTTCACATGTCAAGTGCTCTACACAAGGATATGTTCGGGCCACACATCAATCAAGCATACGGCTTTACAGCGACAAGCAGGCAGACCGACAGATTTTACTTCATTGACCTTGGTACGGAGGACATCACCAAAGAAAAAGCAGAGCCTGCGTACCACTGTGCTGCAGAGATCCAGCTGAGAGACTAACGCAGCTGGACGCAAATTCTAACAGATATTCTGAATTAGGACAGAAGCCAAATTTGCCCCTGTTTACCCTCTAGTTCAACAAGACAGGCAGGCACCAATACAAGACTCTACCCTAAAGTCCTGAATGCTCCACATTACGTAAACCTTGATGAGCTCTGGATCTCAGCTGCCTCAAAGTACCTCTTGAGGCATGAAACTCTTCCTGAAAGAGCTGCTAAAAAGTTATTTTAAAGACGCTCTGCTTCCAAAGAAATGCATAAAACACCCATGGAAATAGGGCTGCGCAGGGTAGGATACATCTCACAGAAATGAAGGAGCACATGGCATAGTCCTCAAGATTTCGTGTATTCAGCCATGTTCCTTTCAGGGTTTTATTCAACATCAGAAAAATATTCATGCATAGCAATTCAAGCATGCCCATCCCCACTAAAGGCTGTCCAAGCTCTATAGCCAACCTCTCATACAACACACAGAGTTTTTTCTCACTGTTCGTCCTTACTAAATTTTTGCTTCCCTGAAGAATTCTGAGGGCAGCATGAAGGAGAAGAGACAGCAGGTATTTAGCAGTAGTATCATGTCTGTTAAAAGCACAAAAGCTACCCTGCCACAAATACCATTGGTCAGGGGTTTGTGCCTAATGCTCAAGCTCTTTGTACCACACGTTCTTCTCAGGATGCATCGGTCAGCCAGTTCTACACCCTCCTCTCAGTTGTCACCCCCACTGAATTTATATGAGCTAATACTTGATTCTTCAGAACTTCTGTCTGTTTGAAACTGAAGAACCTGAATTCTTCAGATTCTTCAGTTTCAAACACATCTGGGAGCTGACTGTCAAAATACTATATATATGTATGTGAAAATTACACCCAGATGAAGAAAAAGGGAGGAACATGTACAAATAAACTACTGTCCTTTAACTGTGGTCTTTCAGCTACAGTCCTTTAATTGTTGTCTTTCAGCTACAGATCTGGAGGCTGAAAAATGGGCACCAGATATCAAAAACTGACACAGACAAAATAACTTGGTCAGAGGAGAATGAAAGGAGTGCAAGTTCACGCTAAGTCCGTTACCACTATAACTGGAAATTCTCTTTGAAACTCTAAATGACTATGAAAAGAAAAATCAAAGTCAGGATATACCAGTAGCCTTTCTAAGATTTCATGCAGCAAGAAAATATGCTGAACGTACATATCCAGGAAAGCTGTATTTAGTAGAGTGTGGTTTCACGTTGCTTACTAAGTGACCTGCAACGGCTCAATGGAATTGGAGTTGTTCAGTGGCTTGAGAGAAAAATAAATTGAGTGAAACAGCGGTGCCCATTGGTGCGATGGCAGAACACTTGTGTTGTGCACCGTGTTTTACATACATTGCAATCAATGTTTCTGGATCATAAACTTTTTGACAAACAATGAATTTCCATTATCACCCGCTTGGTACAACTGAATCTGGAGTATGTCACTCATCTGCCTCATTAGAAGAATATAAAGTTTCTTGAAAGTCTGAGGAGTTACCTGATAACATGGTTCTGTTCTGTGTTTTGAAGGCTTCGTCTCACAATTCAGAAGGTAAAATTTTCCTGTTTCATTGTCAGGGGTGTTACAGATTAGAGGACAAGCCAAAATGTCTTGGTAAGCATGCTCACGTTGTAGTGGTCTGCTTTACAGGACCTCAGACCTGCACAGGTGCTGTGAATGCTGCAAATGCTCTCTCTTGAGACTAAAAATAGTACCACTGGCCTCTGGGCTTTCCTTCTCCAGCTTCTAAGAAAAAGAGGAAAATAACCCTTGTTTGAGGCAAACAGGTGAAAGATCTGGGTGCAGATCTCCAGATGTTGCAGAGCCAGCAAGGAGATCCATGAGAAATCCCACCCCCATCTCCAGATGAAACCTCAGGGGAACGCAGGCTGCCCCATTACCTCACTGTGGGGGGATCTGCGGGGGGCCACAACCTAAACGCTAGCATGGATTAGCGCTGACCGCCAGATGTGGTCATCAGCAGACTGAAGGAAAGGTCCAAAGAAGAGTGCAGCGACGGAGGGTTGGAGCGAGCCCCGTGCCGCAAACAGCCACGAAACCACCCAGCTGAGGTGGGGCGTGAGGCTGAAGCCAACGGTGTGAATGCTCAACAGATGCGTTACAACAAGAAGCAGACAAACAGATGCAGTCCTGTCTCCCCTTCTCCACGTCCCATGCTCTACAGTGTGGAGAAGGCATTACTTGCCACACTGCTGGGAGGTACTGCTGCACCACACATCCACATCTGGGATTTGCTGAAGCTCATTCTGGATTAATTGGATAGCTGCCCTCACTACTCAGTCCCAGAGAAACAAACACAAATTGAAAATCAGGCTTACATGGTAAAAATGCCTTCCCAAAATCAAACTGTGAAAGATAAAAAGAAAGGTTTAAATGAATTTCTGAATCAGAAGTCATCAATTTGTTGCTGTAGCAGAAAAGTTCTTGTGATCTACCTGAGGTTTTTTGTTTGTTTGTTTGTTTTTAATCTGAACCACCCATCAATCTAAAGCTCTGTACAATTCCTACATTATCTGAGTAGGCACTGCTGATTCTAAGCAAGGATTAGTAGCAAATCTGTGCCACCCCAGAGCCAAAAAAAAAAGTTAGTGGATGGGAAAAGGGCAGATGCATCTGATGGGAACGAAAATGACCTTTCCTACAGATTTCCCTGTTTGATTACCAGTATCTTCTCTGGTGGAGACTAAACTAGGATAGTCTTTACCACCAAGTCTTACACAGTGCAATTCAGTACTAGATATACAGTGCAAAATAGTGCAAAACCATCAGAACCATTTTATTTTTGAGCAGTGAAGATACTTCAATAAACCCTGTTAAACTCAAGCATCAGTACCAGTCCCAGCATTAAATTGTTGAATATTGAACAATCCTTCTGTGGGAAATTTATGACCAGAGGAAATGTTCTACCCTTGGTATTTTTATAGCAGACATTTATTTTTTAATGTAGGAGCAGGAGATCCAAGATTTCAAAGGCTATTCAAAGTGTCGTCTACTTTGAAGAAGGAAAGTAACCTGCACGGGGACATCTGCCACAGCTCCTGAAACACAAGATGACAACCAGGTACCACTGTGGCCACCAAGGCAATCATTTAGTCACTCACCCTTCTAGACTCATCCTGCCTGTTTTTGTTATAAAACCAAACCCCAAACCACTCTGACCTTTCATCTCACTCCTCTGCCCAGTATCACTGACGCCCATTGTCAAAGCCACCGCCCACAGCCCCAGAGCCAAACAGCATGCAGCAAGGGGTCCTTGTGCCTTTCCACACGCTGCAGACCTTGTTCCCAAGCCGCCCACTGCCCCGTCATCCCCCAGCTCTGCCCTTTCCCATGGACAGCCGCCTTTCCCAAGGCCTTCAAGTGAACATCTCGCAAACTCAGCCCCAGACAAGAAGTACAAACAATTCAAGAGCTATTTTCCAGCAATTTATTATCAAATGCAGCATGATCCAAGGAAAAAGAAATCATTAACTGTTATTTTTGTTCCTCTAATTTAGAAAACAAGGGAGCAATCTCCTCCAGAAAGCAGATGCCACAGAATTAGTGGTGGGTTTTTCCTGGTGTTCTGTTCACAGTTTAAACATTCAAACTGGAGTCGTGCTAAGCGGTTGTTGAATGTTTAGCACAGTTAAGTTCTATTTTTATCTAGAGAAGTATCATTTCAGATGTCACAGTTCACCAAGAGATGGTGAGCATCACGGTTGTGCAGGGTGGAATTTCTCCTAGGAACTACAACTCTGGAGCTGACACTGGAAACTCTGCCTTCTTCTGAGCAGCAGCTTTTCCCCTGAAAGATAATTAACAATATAACGCTCTTCTGCAGCTGCCATTTGCAAACAAACTGGTGCTAATCTCTGTCAGAACTCAGCATCGCTCTCTCCTCAGCTTCCCTTCCTTCTCATCCTCCCTCCCGAAATTCAGAGACACTAATCTACAAGAAAATGTGGGAAGACACTTTCTGAAGAGATGTAAAATGGAGAACAGCGTGTCTGCTATGTTCCTCACTCAGAATAAGCCTATGTGCCTTTTATACAAGCCATATGCTTATTTTCTTAACAATTTTTGAAACTCCCATTCTGATACCAGACATGAGCGTGCTGTAAGATTCCTTCTTCAGCTTCAGGTTTCCTTCCTCCCTCCCACAAGGATTCACTCCTCTGAGCAAACCCAGAACAGCTCCAGCCTCTCCCAAGTTAGGCACTGGCTCTGTTGGCACAGTGCCAGCAACCACCAAGCTGTTTTTAGCTCCCATGCTGTCGGAGGATGAGCATCCTCCCCCTCTTTCATCACATCCCTTTAATGATGAGCCATCTATCCCCATGCTTTTGAACCCTACAGTCTCTCTTATGAGATCGAGCCTTAAAAAGGTCTCCATCAAAAAAGTACGTCTCTATGTGTGCTCCTGTCAAGGTCTTTGCCCCAAAACACAGCAGAGGTCAACACAGACACCAGAAAATCAGAACCTGCACGTACTGTGTTCAGCTCTTTACATTGGCTCATTGTCTGACAAAGCAGTTCAGAGTGGCATGGGATAAGTGGAGCAGGATCTCCCTGCCGGTTCCTGGTAAGACACTGGAACAAATATCCCAATTCTGTAAGTTTAATTTCAAATGGTAATTACGTCCTACCTTCGATGGGCTTTTCTAAGCCTAAACTGCTGGGCTGCCTCACTTGTCACAGACACAACTAACCGAGCCACTGCCATCCACACATCAAATGTGACTACCGTCAGACGGCAGCTCGGGCTGTCAGCCCCACTTTCCTTCCGCTGTGAAATACTGACATTGGAAAGTCTTAACAAGAAGACTGAGATTATGGGAAATGTCCTGAAGGACATTTCAGGACATCCATCTCCAGGGACGGCACTGCTGGCTCTTATCTCTGTTCTCCAGTTCCCAACCAGCAATAGTGCAGGAACAAACGCATTCATTCCCACCCTGAATGGCAGCTCTACAGAAAGGTCTGGAGTGGAAATCCCCATTTTTTGGTAGTTTTAATCAAATGGAACCAAAGCACAGAACTGGGGGGGGAGGGTTGCCATCCAAAATTTAAATTGACATTTTTTAATCTGCTTTGATTCACCTCTAATCTTACACACTTTTTTTTGATTTCTGAAAAAGTACAGAAACAAGGCCAAGAAACAAATATATAAATTACCATTTCTTTTCAAAATGTATGCCTAGAAAATGTCCATAGTTAAAACATTTATAATAAGAGCTGATCGAACCATTAAGAATACTTTATAAGTTTTCATTTTTAAAAAAGTACATCTCTGAATCTCATCTTTCAGTTCTTCCAGAGTCTAAATTTTCATTTAATTTTAAGCAACAAAACTTCAGGTTCTAGGCTTGCTATAAATCTAAAGAACAAGCAAGTTCTTCAGTTTTAAGATCGCTATGATGTGAAGTTTTTAATTGATTATTTTGGTAGTCTGAATCAAGAGGCAAAGGTGGACTTGCAAAACAGGTCAGCTGCGGAAATTTCTTCAGCTTTCTTCTACACTCTTTAGACACTTCATCAATCACTACTTCTTTCTAAAAAGGCCTCCAAATGTGTTTGTTCTCTCTTTATATGACACAATCTAACTCTCTGCAAAGGCTGGCTTGTTAACCAGTAACTTAATTAACACACTGAACATCGAGTTGAGTGTCTTATTGTACCCATTCAAGATAGCTAGTTTTCTGTAATAGCATTCAATTTCCGTGGTAAGATGCATAAACTGTTACAGTTCACTCACACCCAGAAACCGTCTCTTCTTAAATGTGATTACAGCAAGTAGGTTTCCATTTGGAATTATTTTAATAATCAGTAAAAGTAAGTGAATTTGTATTATGGATTAATATTTCTTTCCTTTGCTTTCAAAAGTTGCTCGAACAGAAACAATACACCAACTCCATGGGGAAATCTGTTTGAGAAACACATTGTCCCATGTATTCTGTTTAACGCTGAAGCACTACTTCCAGCTGCCTGTAAGTAATGAGAAATCTGGAAGGAGAGAAGGTACATAAAAGTCCATTAAAAGAAGGAACTGTGTGGACAGCATGTACACTCTCTTCAAACTATAAGTAATAAAACTATAAATTCAGAACAGAGAAAGCTAGCATTGCCTTTTCAGTAAGTCTTCTTCCTCAAGGTATCATGCTGTGGATCTGTGCTATACAACTTCCACATTCAAGTGGAAAGCTTCCAACCACATCAATAACAGGATGTTTCCACTAGTAATCGGCTGAGATTTATTTTTATTCAGTTCTATTCCTTTCACAATTCTATCTTTTCCAGGAAACAAATGCAAATTCAAGGGGAAAGAAAACAAATATTCCTCCAACCCTCACATGCTCATCTTCTTAGGCTTTTTTAAGTTCTCCAAGGTAAACAGCAAGCATTTTCAGTGACAGTTTCTGAGTAATGATGGGGAAGAGAGAGGAGGTGGTTGAAAGCACCACTGGCTCCTTAATGCAAACTCTTTTATACTACTCAGGGAACACATGTTCAATCACTGCTTATGAAACAGCTTTGACAACACAGCGAGGTGCTTTTGCTTGATGTTTAAGTAAGGTGGTATTTTAGAAGTATTTGCTTTTATTTTACCTCTTTTTTTTTTACTCTTTTTTTTTTTTTTGTTAAACAGAAGCAACCCACAGTCTTAATAACAGATTAGTGAGTGGCTGTCTTCTCTGAAGACTTCATTACCATGAGGTTTCACTGCACTCCTGCTCCTCCAAGAAGACTTTTAGAGAAAACATAAGAAGAGTAGTATAGTATTTCTAATACCTGAGCTTCTCAAGAAGAAAAACAAGCGTGACAGAAGAACCCCATCCCCACTGAGGGACCTTTCTTCTAAACCTCAGAATCATCCCGTTGCACATGATGCCTACTTCCAAGAAAGCCATACGATCAGCGCTGCATTTCTCAACACAGAACAGTAACATCATGTTACACTTTAGCAAAACATGTTTACAGAAATGCCTGCATGTTTACGGTACTTTATTGTGCCTCGGAGAAAGCGTTTCTTAGGTGAACAAAAGCGGCAGTAAACTGAATTAGACTTGAAGCCTGGAACAGCGCGCATGCTGCCCACTGACAAATAACTTTACATCATTGAATTTAACCATATTTAAGGCAGATCGTATTAGCAAGATATTTAAGTCAGGGATTGCAAACAGCTACGCTTTTGTAAGCACCTGTTCATTTCTTATTAAGGGTACTGTACTGTCACTGTCCTTTTAGTCTGGGGAAATAATGGTCCCTCTTCCTTGTTACGTTTTTCATGCACAGATGGTAACAAGAACTTCACAGCAACTTTTTAGAGGCTGAGCTTCCATCTTGGGATGACGGGGTCACAGGACAGCTCAGGCAGGACAGGAGGTCTGAGGAGGTCCCTGGTCAGGCCCTGCAGCAGGAGGCTCATCTCTGAGGTCAGGTCGAACTGCTCAGGGCTGTGCCTCCTCGGCACTGGAACACCCCCAGACGGAGCCTGCACAGCCTCCCTGGGCAGCCTGTGCCCCTGACTCCGGCCCGCAGGGAAAAGCCTTTTCCTCAGGTCCTGTGTCAGCCTCTCTTGCTTGGTCCAGCCAATGCCCCTTGTCTCTCCGTGGCCCTCTTCTCAACCAGCTCCCTGCAGGTATGGGGGGTTGTTGCCAACCCCCTGGAGCCATCTCTGCCCCAGGCTGAGCCACCCCATCCCTCAGCCTCTCCTCGGGCAGCAACTGCTCCAGATGTGACTGGCGTGCTCCTGATACTCTAGAAAACGGCTTCTTCACTGGAGCAAATTGCACTCTATTTTACATGGAAACAGATCAAGGTGAATCGCACTCAAAGTTGTTGTCAACTCCACAGCATCATCTGGCTGTGTCACGGGTGGAGCCACATTCCTGTGTCCAAGACCAGCTCTGCTACAGGCAGGATTACAGCTGAACCAGCATCTCATCTCACATCTACAAGTTGTCTCATCCCCTTCTCGCTCTGGAAGAAGTGGCAACAGAAACAGAGCAATTCCAGGGTGGCTTCCCTTTTTTGCAGGACAGTTTATAAAGCCAATCCTCCGAAGTTTTATTCATACAGCAGCAGAAAATCTCCAGCACTCCCACTATATCCTGGATTTAAATTAAGATGAAGTGCCATATGATTGCTTAACACCTTGTCATATCATCTGCCAGTTCTAACAACGCTATTCCCCACTGGCTAAGCCTTGAGAAACGTAGATATACTTCAGGTACTAGGCAAATCACGTCCTTCTGCTTCGTACCACGGGGGAAATTCTGGTTATATTTCAAATACTATTTTCAGAACTGCTTGTCCACTCTGAGACAGAATTTCTAGACATCATCTTATTAGTTATTATGAAATACAGAATGGTTGCCAATGCTTCTGCTTCTGTCTGAGCAAAGGCAAGACACCTTGTAATGAAGAAATTATAAATATCGATGGGTGAGGTGCTCAGCTAGAGGATACAGATGACACAAGATTGAAAACTAGGCAAAACAAAACTTAAAGGAGGTGTCAAGCCTGAGCGAAAGGGAGTATTTTATCCAGAGAGAATACATAGTTACATGAATTTTATTAACGCCTGTCTGGTATCTCAGCCTCAATCACTAGACATTATACAGAGATCACAAAATACAACACTTCCATGTGTTTTCTGTAGTGTATATGAATATACACACAGCCACAGAGGCTCCACTTAAACACTCCCTAGGATATAGGATAACTCCAAGATGCTTCCTAACCAAAATATGTCATGAGTAAAATGTAAACGCTTGAATGCAATACTGTCCTGAAAAGTATGAAGTAGCACTGTTAAAAGCTCTGGGCACACAAACTGGAACTTCCTTTCTCCCTGGTTCTCCTCATTTTCATTTTTATTGGTTCCTTTTAATGCACATCACACAGGACTGCTAAGGGTTCTGTATTCGTAACTACCTCAAAAATCTGTGAAGAATATCCTGGTGACATTACCCTTCAGCAAGTCAGCCAGGAATAATAATCACAAAGACAAATCCCAGCAATCTGAAAGCATTTGGGCTTGTCTTGTAAAAATGGCTTACATACTCCAGTGATGTTCACTTTAATACTTGTTTTTACTGACCTGCTGGTTTCTCTTTAGGCAAAGAGTTGCAGGTTGTCGATCCGACCCAAGGCCGACTCTGAAAGAGGGATTTTGATTGCAGAGGAAGAAGCTGTGCCTACCCAAGAGGTGTTGAATGCAGCAAGTCTTCCAAGTACGCTTCAGTAACTCTGCAGCTCCACCACTGAACACAGTTACAGGTGACTCAGGAGCCTACGGACAAACTTGTGGGATCCGCACTGAATTTTGTAAACTGGTTTCAAAGGCAGTTGAAAAAGACTAAAAGGCTGCCCATTTGCCCAAGAAGGCTGGAAAGCAGCATAAATTATTGCCCTGTTCTGCATCAGCAGGTTTTTATATCTGCAAACGTCAACAGCACTGTGCACTACAAAACCCACTTCGCCTCCCTTTTTCAGATGGAGTATGTGGAGAGGATGGGGAAAATAACATGTTACTGTCATTACGTATGCTGCAAATACTGCCTAACTTGAATTAAAGAAGGAAAAAGCAAGAAGTGCCCCCTGATGCGCAGTTGCTTCCCTGGGATCTTTCTAAGGGCACCACAGAAAAATGGAAGGTTTTTAATTAAGAGCTGCGTTCACGCGGCACAACCAAGCACAGAACTGCCCCCGCCTCCAGGGTCAGCGTGGAAAGGCGTGTGCCGCACACCAAAGCAAGCACACGCAGAAAAGCCTCTGCCACCTATATTCTCTGCTCACTGTGCTCTGGCCGGCCAGCTGGACACCCCCTGTCCGAAAGCCTCGGCCTGGGCGCACCTGACACAGCTCCACGCTCAAAGGCTGCTCGAGATACCCGTCTTCCCTTGCGCAGTGCGAACCTGACCCAACGGGTAAAGTTGCCGTCTCCCATTGCTGACACTGGTTTTTAGGCTGTAGTCAGATGTGCTGCCTCGGCCGCAGTTGAACCACGTTCAAGGCTCCTGCCCTCAGCCCTACTGCTGGTTCTCCCACCCCAGACCATCCTCCCAACCCTGGGGCAGGGGCCATGCTCCCCTCCCTGCAGGATGCCACTGCCCATGTAAGGACAGGGCGTTCTGCACCCTACCCGATCCGTCACAGCAATTCCGTTAAACGCTTCTGCTGGCAGACTTTTAGGATGTCTTGGATGCATCTTAACCGAAACATACTGGGTAGCACCTACACATCCTGCATTTCTGGGAGTGACACAGCTGCTGATGAGGAACCGCTGCGGGAGCTGTCTCTTAACCCAGCTGGGGGGCACCCAGCCCGGCGTGCCTGCTGGCAGCTCCTTGGGGTGCAGGAGAAGATAGCAAATCCACTCACTATTCTGTTAAAGTTTTCTTAAAAAAAAAGAAAAAAAAAGAAAAAAAGGGCAAAAAACCCCACCTACCCAAAGCAAATTGTTAGGGAGGTAATGAAAGAGAGAAGAAATGAAGTTTTGTGATGGTATTAATGTTGGAAAGACAAGGAAGGAGAAAATGGGCAATTACCCATAAATGCAGCTCTTTAGTTATATAACAGAACAAATAATCAGAACAATTACCACCACTTAAAAGTCAACAGAAGTATGATGTATTTATAAACGTCATGCTAGACAAATTCACAATACCTTTTCACATTTCTCCTCCATTATCCTTGCCTGTCATGACACGGGGAGGGGGAAGAGTCCTGCAGCATCCTGCTATGTTGAGAAAGCCAGAGGATGTTTGGATGCAGCCGTAATCAGAAGAAACAGCAGTGGCAGTTAAGAAGCAAATGAAAGTCTAATCAAAAACTTGTAAGCAATTCAGAGAAACTGATTGTGGAAGAGAATAGGTTTTATTGTGACCACGGTAATCAAGTGTTTGCCCTGAGTCAAGGCAACAAAAGAAAATTACTGCGCTGGAGGCCATCAACCCTGGATACAGAAGTACTAAATTAATTACGGGCTAAGAAAGCAACAGGTCAGTTTATGAAGTTGAGGAACAGCAGCAGTTTTACATATATCATTACCAGAAACATCTCAGACAAACAGTTTATTTTGAGGGGACTATGGAGGAAAAAAGGCATTATCAAAACTTCCAAGACTGTGCACTCCCAAGGAGCAGAGAAATTGGAAAATATAATCACCAACCCTGTGAGTAGCAGCAGCTATGAAGCTCAGCATCCTATGGAGTACCCACACAATTTTTCTCATGTCTTATGAGCTGAATGCTTGCTACAGCTCTTCCCTCAGGGGGGGCATCAACTTCATCTCTCTCACCTCCCTGGTCACCAGCAATCTTGAGATTTGTAAGAATTTTATCACTTTGAAATCTCTATTCTTCTATTTATATTGGTTGAAATAGATCCCCAGGTGTAAAAAATTACTTGGGGGCAATTAGGGGGGGCTATCAGTCAAGATGGCATTATTATTTCAGCTTCATCTCGTTAGGAAATCAGGCTGAAAAGAATATAGTCAGGATAGAGGTGAAGAAATAACAAACAGAAATCTCACACAGGAAAAATTTCTAAAACAAGAATTATTAAGTCAAGTACAGAAGACATCATTTCACGTGAGGAAAGCCAGATTTTGGAGCTTTTCACAAACAAATCACGATTCCTGACTTTCCAGGATTTCTGCTAAGCTATACTCTTAGGCTGCAATGAAAATCTGGATGATCCCCTTGTGAAAATGTAAACGCCAGAATCTTAATCCATTCTAACACAGATGTTTTACTGTCCAAATACTTCTACCAGACAAGGTCGCTTGGATTTATTTTTGTAATTTATTTTGTAATCTATTTTTGTAATTCTCCCCTTTCAGTGCTGGTGGCGATCCCATGGGTCTCTGGCATCAGTCTGGATGCCAGAGTGGAACAAATCAAGCCACCAGTCCTAAATCCTGCCTTGTCGCTTGCGAGAACAGGAGCACACTGGGGAGATGCTGCAGTGAATGAAGGCTCTTTGGCCATCAGGATACGGGAAGAGCACAGAAATTTCCCTCACTCTTCCTGCAAAACCAGTCAGGAGGGAGCCATGCCCAGAGAAGTGAGCACCTTCTCCAGAAAGTGAAAGCAATGAAGCCCAGTAGAAAGCCTGGCAGGAGTTCAGGGAACGTACAATCTCCCACTAGAGTGATCTTTAGCTGATGGAGAAAACTACACAATTCCCCATAGATTTTCATCCCAGGTTTTAGAAATCAAAGGAAGCAGGTACATTCTGAATGATTCATTAAAAACACTCATTGTTATGCTAACAGAAAAAAATTATTTGAACAGGATCAATCAATAAATGGACAAAAGGGAACAATTTTGGACTTCCAGATAGATTAAGAACATGACCTGACTGAATTTCTCTCTCTGCATTTCATGATTAGCATCAATATTTTTAAATTTTTTCTTGATTTTGAAGCCCATGTATATTTTTATAGCATACTGATGTATGTTATGCTGTTTTGCTTAAATTTGTTACTATCATGACATGTCTAAGCCAAAATAAAGTAGACTGGTCTCTATTCCAACAAGGTGTATTTTAAAATCAGTCCACAAAACTCAACCTTCATTCTAATGGTACAGTAAAGTGATTGCTTCTGTAAGTTACTTGGATATTTCTAATGAAGTTTCAACATATATTGCTTCCATTTAAGTAGTTTTATCCACCACACTGTAACATTTCACAATCATTTAAGTTCAGCATTGCAAAAGAAGTATTAACAATTGAAGCAAAAAAAACCCCCATTTCTTAGTGAGGAAAGGTAAACAAAGTCGTGGTCCTTCTTTCCAGGTCTGAGTTCTGATCAAATGTTTCATCCAAACTGGTTTCTGCTAGCTACAAAAGGTGATGAAGTTATACTGGGTAAGTCAACACGCTGTGTATATTTTCACATTCATCAGTCCTAACCACCCTGAGCCCAAAGACGGCTAGGATTGTCTTGGAATGACCAAAGTCTCATTATTTTCCAAAACTGAAATCTTTTAAGAATTGGGTGTATCCGTATCAACCAAACAGTATGCTGCAGATCATTTTACCTATTGCTTGAGGAGTGTTTTGAATACCCTTTTTACTTCTTCCTTTGCTAAAAGCACATGCTTGCTCTTCAGAGTCCACAAATAACTTGTAAGAAACACAGAGGAGCATCCATCATAACGGAATAAGAAAAAAAATGTTACTGCCAACATTTCCTTGCAATCAGAAAGAAAAATTCCTGCCTTGTGAGTGATCAAAGTACAAGGACGCTCCTTGCAATCACGGAAAGATGAAAGCCAGTGATGTATTGTAACTCATTTTCTAAGAACGTCTTTTGCTTCAACAAACTGCGTGTTAGTTGTTAATTACCTTGTCCACGCAACTTTAACTACGGACTTCTTGCACAAAGGCTATTTTTCCGAACTGTATTTTAATATAACTAAGCAGCGCGGCTACGTAAACAAAGCTGATAGTCTCACTCCCCACTCTTCACGTTCTTAGCACTGATTATTTTGACCATCATTTCAGAAAGGAGTTGTAGATAAAAAATCGCACCCGGAGCGCTTCGGGTGGCTCTTCCGCTGGAGAAAAAGTCGGTTTAGTTTTCTCCCGTCTATTTATGGCACCCATTACCAGTCTCCCCGGACACTTGCTAAAGGTTAATGCCTGACGTTAACAAACATCACACCTGGTCGGTCAGTCGCACGGACAGGGAGGCACTGCGAGACGATCCGTGACTTGTCCACGGTCACCTGGGACACGGTCGGACGCTGGACCTCCCGTCCCCGGGAGCACCCTCAGCAGCCGCCTCCTCTCTCCTCTCCCTCCGCACCTGGGCTACACGTCCCCTGCCCCTAACTTCGCCCCGTCCCGCTGCCCAGGGGGGGTGCGATGCCGCCCAAAGGGCTGACAGCGACCGGCCGCCGCAGGGTCCGGGGCGGCGGCGCGGGGAGCCGGCAGGGACGCGCACGGCACTTGGACCCTCCGCCCCGCAGGGGCTGGGCTCCCCCCGCTGCCCCGGCGGCGTGTCCCCTTGCCGGCACCCGCACCGGGTGACCGAGCCACCCCCGGCGGCCACGGCCCGGACGGGAGCGGGACGCCGCCCTGCGCCGCTCCCCCTGCGCCCGACCCCCAACTTGCCGCCCCCCCGGCCCGCCCGCCGCTGCCCTCACCCGTTGCCGGAGGTGCCGCTCCCTCGGCCGGCGGGTCTGCTCCCTCAGCCGGCGCTGCGCCGGGCGCCGCGGCCGTGCCGGGAGGTGGCGGGTTGCCGTGCCCGCCCTGCGGCCGCGCCGCCCCCCCGCCGGCGCGCCCGGCCCCGCCGCCCGGCCCGGCCGGGAGCGGCGCGGGGAGATGGGGGCGGGGGGGGCCGGGGCCTGGCCCCGACGCCCGTGAAGCGATCGCAGCGAGGGGCTGCCAGGCTGGGAGGGCGCCGGGCCGCCTGCATGAGGGTGACCCTCGGCGCTGGCCTGGGGCACCGCTCCGCCGAGTGAGGGGCGGCCCAGCTTGGTGTGTCCCCCCAGCGTGCCTCCTCAGCCGGGAAAGGGGACCCAGCCGGTGACCCCCCCCTCACCGTGCCCCCAGGGTCCCTGTCTCCCAGGACAGCGCTGGCTCTGTGGCCCTCCCAGAGGCACAGGCCGAGTCAGTCCCAGTGCTCCGTCCCCCCAAAATAGCCGGGAAAAATGACATCTCGTACCTGGAGCCTTGCTCTCTCGAGTCGGAGCTGTTGGGGCTACACCTTCGTCTTTGGCTGCCAACCCTCCAACTGCACCAGCCAACAGCACAGGGCATCCTCCCGCTCCTGCCCGACGCAAGCAGCTAGTGCCCGACAAATTCTGGGGTGACTGCAGAAAGTCGGCACCTGGATGTAGCCATAGGTGACCCCTTTTGGCTACAAGCCTTCCACAGGGAGAGGCCGCGGTGCGCCTGCACTGGCCCGGCACAAGGCTTCTGGCCTCTGGGACTTGCCTTTGCACAGGAGCTTCAGCATAATCCAACCTGGGCCCGAAATCGGCTGTCCTTGCATTTTTCCTCTTAAAATGCTGTCCTGTGAAGAGTATTGCAAGTTCTCTGTATCAATTATTGCTTTGTTTTCAGTGGAAACTCAAAAGAGAACACCTGGCATCTTAGAGCATATCCAGGCATCGGCACGTTCCCTGCAGCTGCATGCGTAGGAGCGTACTGTACCAAACTGGCTTGGAAAGTTTTTTAAATGATCTAGAAATTTTAAGCATTGATTTTTAACATTTTTTTTTTTTACATTGTACCAAAAAGGCTCTAGAGGATCTATTTTGAACTCCCTTTAAAACGTTCTGAAAATCTCACTTCGGCCAGTCGATATAAATATCTGAGCTTCATCCAGCCATTTCCCTAGATCCAGTCATAGCCACATGACAAGGGGTCCTGTGCAGAGGTTTTCCCTTTATTACTGATATTCTGAGAACTGGACAGATTCAGCTAAAAATGGGTATCATGCCTGGGTTTTTCTGTGCTTACATTTATGATAACAAATAAAGGGAGCTGGAAGGTTAGAAATTTATTTTATTTTGAAACCGAAGTTGGCATTCCTCAACCTAAAATCCCTTGGTTTTACTTTTTACATTTTTCTGGTGTGACCTAGAATACTTAGGATCTATTTTTAAGACTATTTAAGCCATATTATTACAGTAATCCAATTTACAATGGGAACTTTAAACACCTAATAACTCAGGTGATGGCTTAGAATTGGTTGATCATCTGTCGGTTTTATTACATCCTTCCAAATGTCCTCTTAAAGTATGAGAGCTGTAGTTTGGACTCACGCCAATGCTTCCTCTAAAACGCTCCTCTTCTTAGAATATAATTTATTGTATCTCCTTTAATGATTAGTCTCCTTGTCATTTATTATTTGGGCAGATGGTTTGATTTCGGAAAAAACCCAACCCTTACGACTACTATTTTTAGCTTAACTCTGAAAATAATTGGCAGATGTCTTCGATTTTGGGGGTTATAAGGAAGGATTATTCAGAAGAATGAACCTGCAGTTATTCTCCCATGAAGTTAGCATTTATACTGTTGGTTTACATTCGGGAGCTCATTTTTTTCCAGCTGGAACTGGAATGCAGTGTGCTGATCACCTATGGTGCTTCATTTGTGTGGGGATAGATAAGGAAGGAGGCATACACCCAAGCGTCATACACATCACCATTGCAGATATTAGTGCCAAGATACAGTCCTGGGATTTGCTCGGTAACGTTATGCAAAGGCCTTGACATCTTTCTAGCCCGTCTCTGTGTCTCCTGAGAGAAAACCCAACCTCCAGGCTGATGCAGGGTTGTCCTGAGGCAGGACGAGAGGCTGCTCACCTTTCCTCACGCAGCCGGTGTCTGCCGTGTACAGGCGGGATTTCACGTGTGGCCTTTTGTACGCAGCACGTCCGATGCCTGTTCGGAACTGGACCCAACACGAATGCCTGGAAGAACTGCAGTGCCAGTAGGTGAGATGGCAACAAGGTCTTCAGGGATGTGCATGTTCCCACTGTGGCACTGAGAGCAAAATCCTTTCTGCAAAGGAGCACATCAGTTACCTTAGTGATGTTCAGCAGTGGAAAGCAGCTGCATCAACTCCTCTTCAGAAGCCTTAACAGAAACCTGGAGCGTCCCACTTAGAGTCGCAACAGGGCTTCTCTTCCCTTTCTTCCTCATAAACTGCTTTTTTAAAAATGTATTATAATTTTTTCCTCCTTGTAGCAAAATCAATGTCACTTGAAAAACAGATTTTATATCTGTAAGTCTTGCGGAGAAACTTTCCATGTTGCGGTTTGGCGTACTTCCTGTATTTTTAGACCTCTGGAGGATTAGGAAAAAATCCTAACGTACTTTAATAATATTCATGCCAAGCCTTTCTTTCTTTATATTATACTGTACATGTTGTTCAATGTTTCAGATAGAAAATAATATAAGATTAAATCCCAAAGAATCTTCTAATGAAATCGATTGCTAACACAGGAAACAACCCAGTGAGGAAAATACTGTGAATGACTATTTTTGAATTCCATTTGAGAAATTTGTGAAGAAGATTATGTTTTACTGTGGTGTCTAGAAGCCAGGGAATTAATTCAGTGGCCCAGATCCTTGCTAGTCCTGTGACCATGTTCCATGTTCCACCTGGTGTCCTGGCCCGGTTATCCCAGGTAGGGGAAGATTCGTTGTTGTACCCAGAGTGAGATTAAGACACAAACGAGGTCAGATGCCGCTAACAAGGAGTTTATTTTTGGTGTAAGAAAATAGCAATAGGAGAGAGAGAAAATAGACAAGGGGGAAAATTTAGCAAGCAGTCGGAAGAGAATTGCACGAGAGAATCACCACCATGGATCCAGCGGCGTCCCGTTGGTCCGTAGTCTTGTAGTCTTCGGTGGGGAGGGTCCCTCCTCACGGTTTGGTCCCACCGTCTTTTAAAGGGTGTTTTTTGCTGACTCCCGCCTCCTGTGCACGCTCTCCAGTTTTACGCAGCTGATCCCATGGGGTGCACAGAATCAGTACCTGGCCACTTGCATGCTTTGGCAGGCTTGGGGGTCCTCTGCGTCTGGACCCCCCATGAGGCGATGTGATGGTTCTCTGTCCTTGGTCAAAAGTGGTCTCCAGAGGCTATTTGCTTCTTCTCTGTCCCGTAGGCCATTTGGCCCTTATCTATTCAGGCCTGCAGGCAATCCTTCCTCCTCAGGCCACCTAAAGCCAAGCCCCCAGGAAGTTTCACAACGTGGTCAGCAAGCTTTGAGACAATCAGCTCAAGAGAAGGTCTCTCACACCTGGCACCTGAAATTTTTAAGATAAACAGGATATAAATAAAGTTTAAAAATTAAACAAAAGCAAAATGCAGATTCTTATGATTATTTTTCTGTCTGTGCAGTGCCCCCACTGCATTGGGCACTGGTAATGCAAGCCAGGAGAGGAAGTGAACTGTGCCTGGGGAGTGATGGGGAGCTGCAGGACCACCATCCTTCTCCGTTGGCCACCTCACTGGATGGGCCACGTAGCAAACCTCCTGCCAACAGCCCTTCCCTGACCTGGGGACAGAGCTATGCTGAGCTGGCTTCTCAGAGGATACGGTACTGGATGCAGCGATGTGTCAGGGGCTTGGGCTGCTGGAGGCAGAGTCTTGCCTCAGCAAAGGCTTCTGAACTCTCTCCTTCTATAGAGCTGGCTTTAGAAAGCTGACATTTTGTCCCCCTTAAAAGCATCGTCTTGAGAGATGCAAAATAAATGAATATTCCTTGTAAAAAAAGAAAAAGGATTCTTAAAGGGCTATAAATGAGAGAGTGAAATAGAAGAAGAGGCCTTATCTGAAAGTAAAAGGCGTTTTTCAAGAAATGGAAGTTGTGTGCAAACAAGGGAGCTCACACAGATCCTAAACCCAGACAGATTAGGCTTAAAACTATAAACAAAGGTTATGAAGAACAACTTGTTAAAGGCAAGTATAGAAGTTACTAATAAAACCTTGGACCACAAGAACTGGGAAGTTTTTTGGTGCTGAGAGATGGTCAAGGAGTAGGAGGAACACAAAAAAGGCCACGGGAGAGGTGCTAGCACAACTCTGTTGCAGTGTTCACTACCAGAGAGCTTGAAGACGTTCATATCCATACTTTTTCTTTACAAAAATCGAGTCTGAAGAGTTATCGCACATTGAGTGGTTGGAAGAAAAAAAACCAAACAGCTAAGAAGAGTAAAATGGATAATAAAATCAGCTGGCCTAAGTCCTATTCACCCAGAAGTTCCTGGAGAGGTCAGATACTGAATAGCTGTTCCACTAACTGATGTGGAAACTTACCATTCAAATAGTTTTTGAAGTCCGCCAAATAGAAGGTACCAAATCTTGAAAATGGCTCCGGAGGCTATTTGTACTTGAGGCAATTCATCTAAAAATATCCTAAATAATAGCATCAGTTGGCACATGAGTAACCCCAAACTAATGGGGAAGCACCAACCCACCTTTTGTGGAAGGAAGCCGTGCCTCCTCCCTATCTGCTGAAGGCTTCATCAAGCTCCTTCATACATAAATGATCCAGTCTGTGCTCTATCTGGGACTTTTAAATACTGTTAATGCTTCTATCAAGGTCTTTTAGGAAAGACTCATGGAGACCGTTATAAAGAAACTCAACTATCTGGAGATGAAAAGGATTAATAACTACTTAAAGGTTCATCATGGGATATTAAAGAAAATGGTCCAGATGCAACTTCTATCTCACAACACAAGAAAAGAGGCACTGAATTAAATCCTCAGACAGTGGGTTTGAAACAAATAAAAGGAAGTACTTGTTCCCCATGGCACATTATTAAATGACACTGAATCACATAATCAGAGAATGATGTAGAAACAAATGATAAATGGGTAAAAAAATGCAAATTATGGAAGAAATATCCATCACGTGTAATTAAACACAAAAATTCAGATATTTTATATGTGTGAGGCATCCAATAAATGAGCAAAAGCAACAAGGCTTATAATATAGGCTACAGAAAAGCAAGTGCATCACCCGTGTCTCTGCTCCCTGCAGCTTTAACGCCTGCAGTATTCATGCTGACTTGGGGAAAACTCCGACTCTAGAGACACTCAGAAATCTTCCTGGGGAGAATGTTAGTTGGAAAAGGTGTTTCAGTAGGAACACTAGTATTTTTATTTACCAGTATTTTCATTAAAATTCTGACAGCATGAGCACTGCATGGCGCCTTTCCTAGTTTGCATAGCACAGTTACTCTAAGTTGTAACATCTTTTTTCTTGGTACCATTGTACCCTCATGTTGATCAAAACCAGGAGAGGGTCTCCAACATATTGGCCTCCAGCAACTAGCCTCTAAATTAGCACGAAGCAAGAGTTAACTCCACAGAAGTTAAAAGCAAGTATGAAGCAAAAATCAAGCTTCTGATTCATAAGATTACGCATATGCATCCAAATACATGCAGACTTCCACATGCAAGCATCCTGTCGTCTGTGACACAGCATCAGGCTTCACCTCTCACTGCGACCTAGAGCAGAACTGACAGCTATATATGGGCTTTGAGTTAAAGCACTCTAAGGAGAAGGGAGGAAATTACATTGCCTAGATTCAGAAATGTCTACCCAGAGGATCCGCAGCTGCAATGTGTGTTTGTATCAGAATGACAAAGCCAGAGATGCTGCTTTTCCAGCCCAGAGTTGGCCCTGACAGGCTGCATGTGAGATGTGCCCTGCAGATATCCAGCCCTTGCCTCCTACCCTTCCCCATCTCCAGACACACACAGACTCATAGAAAGATCAGGGCACTTAAATAGCCTGGTTACAAAATTGTATTGAAACACAGAACTGATGCAAATTGTACAGCCTGTTGGCACTGTATGAATCACGCCAGGCCTAGAATGAGTCTATATTAATTCCAAGTATGCTGTATTTCCATTTCCAAACTAGCTCTCTTTTGATATTCATATTGCAAGTTGACTTCATTTAGATTATTTTCTTTCTTTTTGAAATTTTCCTTTGCATCTATTAATGCTCTTGCCAAGTCTCTGTATACATAGCTAATTTCCAAAGCTTCCCTCATCCTGCTCTGTGTTTGATCTTCAGTTCTTCCAAAGGAATGTAAACAATGGCAATCAAAAATTGAGATAAAAAAAGAGGCATCTCTTGAGCTAGCCTTACAGACAAGTTCTTATTAGAAACAGAATCAAAATAATCAGGAAAGGGCCCATTCCCATGGTAAAGTTGCTTTGTTTGTGACCCAGATATACATACCGTTGACTTGTGCCCTACCATTGTGGTCATCCTCACTTCTTTCATATCAAAAGCACGCGCTACCCTTTGAAGCCTATTCCTGCTGTCTAAGGGAAAGCGAGCTGTTCCCGTGTCACCTCCATAGGGAACACAGGCACACGTGTAGCCTCACCAACAGCACATACTCCATGCCATCAACAGCAGTCTTCTCTCCAAAGAACGGAGAAGAAGGAAGACTAGTCAGGTTGGTGACACAGCCCCTGAGGAGGCTACTCGCTGTGATGGCTGGTGTGATGAATGGCCATATTCAGGATGATACATTTGAGAGTAGCGATAAAACACCTGCCATTAGGAGTTTGCATTTATCAAGTCAGACATAACTTTAACAAATCTGGTACCTGTGGGGATAAACGGGTGCAAAATAGGTGCAACCCTGCATGCTGCAGCAGCTATCACTGAGTCTCTACATTTTTGTTTGATCCTTGCTACCAAAAATTACAAGAACACTTGTAACAAATACATTTTTTTATAAATCACTGGCATAGCCTGCTGGGTGAAAAGTTCATTAAAAGTCACATTCAATTAACAAACGACTGTCATTGCCAGATGTGTATATCCTGAGGTACAGTTTAACACACGTCAGACAGCCAAAATGACAGGATAAACGGTGATTAATGCTTAGCTGACTATTTCACAAAGCATCACACTAAGTAAAGGAACCTCTGAAGTAAACAGCCTAACCTACATAAGCTAACTGGGGTGAAAATATGAAACAAGGGAGGAAAGATGATGTCCAGAAAGTACAGAGAATTGCAATGTGTTTGCAGTCATTCCCCAGGTTATGTTTCCATGCTTCACCCAGCCGGAGAGGAAACATCTCCAATTCAAATCAACAAATATACAAACATTTTGTTCCAAAGCAATAAACCACAGCAACAGAGCTCTAAGTCCATTCCCAGAAAGAAAACGAACGCAAGGCAGAGTCTCAACCGTCACTTGCTGGACTTCTGAAGAGAAGCAGCATTGCTACAGGCTCAGAAGACCTGAAGTAGTGGTGTTCCTGAGCCTTTCCAGGGTTTTGTGGGATGTCTTCCAGGCCTAACACATATGACTGCAATGTTACAACTGAAATACAGGCAGCGGAGACTGTGTTTGCATTATACGAGTGCGCTGGTAGCAACATCAAGTTAAGGAGTTCTTCTGCCCCTCACACCGACTTGACCGGCGGTCAATTTTAGCTCCATGAAATGGTACATCATCTCCTCAGTTGTCCTGTACAGCTGGCTGTGGGGTCGTGCTCTAAACTGGAGCAGCAGATGGGGCATAGGGTGGGCCACAGGCACCGATGAGTATTGCCAGTGTTACCGTGAAAGCATGGTTTCCACTTGTGGTGGTTTCCACTTCCCACGGTTTCAAGCTCTGCTATCCTGCAACGATCTACACGTGCTTAATGCCATTGTCAGGTGGGTCCTCGAGAACTGGGCTGACTATGCAGAGCTGTGCGTAACCAGACGTGTGCTCAGACACGGCCCTGTGCTGGGGTGAAATGCCCAGTTTAAAGAGAAGACGCCGATTCCTTTCATCACACGGCTCTAAGTTCCTCGTGCAACTGAAGTGGTGCAGAAAAATTGCCAGGCCATTACCTGTCTCCTAATAGTGTAGTTTTGCAGCATGAGGCACTGGAAAGGTACAGTGCAGGCAGCACAAAATTGCTGCCTGCTTGCTTTAGAGCAGCGAGAGAAACAGTGCAAATTGCCCTTGTGAAATAGTTTCTGAACACTCTTTGGTGTGCATGCTTTCATCTTGCCTACTCAGTCACCCCAGGCTCTCCGTTGATAGCAATTATTTAGCGAGCTAGCTCAGCTGGAAGATTTACACCGTTCTCAATTTATGGGCTATCAGGTTTTGGTCCAAATACACCTTCAATACACCAGTTTCTTGTAAATCTAACTTTTTGTTCATTTTTCCTCATTCTTTTGGAAAGGTACAAGGAGGTTGGATGATGTTGACTTCTGTGGCTGTCTGCAAGATGTTGCTTTGTGACTGAAGCCAGTTCAACTTTCCAGAGCTGCTAACAACACTGGCTGCTGCAGGAATGTCACATCCTGCATGGGCTGAACATTTTGACTTTTTCGGAGCTATCTGTCCTCTGCACACCATAGCAGTTAGACAAAATGATCACATGGAATGAAGTTACCAACCAGTCCCAGCTGGAAATGTTGGGAAATTTTCCTACCAGGAGAAATTTTGTCGGATCTCCAGCATAAACTGTATTTATTGAGGAAAGTCATTAAAAAGAGACCTGTATAAAAAAAGCTGAATACAAAGATTAATCAGTTTTCTCACTGCAGAGGGGGCAGGCTCACAGCATCCCTCTTGTCCTCCCCTTCCATGATTCTCTCTCCAAGGGTGCTTGACCTGTCCCTCAAACCTGGCCACGTAAAGCATATGCCTGTCAAAAGCACATGGTGCTCACATCACAGAAAGGCAAACAGCAGCGGGACACCCCTCCTGCCTGCGCAGGAAGCACAGATGTGATGCAGCACAAGACAGAGCATACTCAGTCTAACAGCAACCGCAGCCAGCGCTCCTGGCACCAGACTAACTCCACCAGCAATTACGAATCGCTTGTAGAGCGTGGTACGGCGTGTCCGTTGCAAGAAATAAAACTGGAAGAGTTGCAGCGCCTGATTCTCTTATAATCCTAAATTAACACGTTTGTTCATTTTCTCATCAAATGACTGGACACAGCGTGTGTTATTTTTATTACAAGTACACAAAGTACACAGGCTACAGTGATGTCTCTTCTTCTCATGAAATTTATAATGTATCTGATACTTCTGTAACTGTTTCACAACATTATTCTCTCCCTTTTTCTTTCTTTCTTTTTTTTTTTTCTTTTTTAAGCAAAGCCAATAACAACTTCTCTTTCAGCTATAAATTCCCAGGGCTTTGCAGCACTGCTCTTGGAATGCCAGTTCCAGCTAAATGAACGTTGCGTGAAGGTACCCAGCTTACCTTTGCCATCTCCAAAAAGCCAGGTCCTTCCTCAGATTTTGTTAACTAGGGAGCTTTCTCCAGTAGCGCTGCGTAAAGGAGCTGGGGCTTATAAAAGGCTCTAAGCCAGCCTCTCCGTGGCTGCAGCCGGAAGGGCAAACAAGGCCTGAGATGCATGAGGAATGAAGCACAAACCAGCAGAGAAGCAGGAGACAAGAGAAACTGCATCGTGGAGAATTATCTGCATGTCTTCACAAGGTGATCAGAGAACTAAAATTGTTACAGGCTTCCAAGCACAGAACTATCTATGCTTTTAGCATTGGGTACAGTTTTAATCTGGTATCTGAGTAGTCGGAACAAAAAAGTTCCAAGTAAAGAAGACATTTACTGCTAGTAATTTGGAATAAAAAGCTTGGATAATAGAATGGACTTGAATCTGAGATCCCACTTCAGATGTAGAGATCACTAAGTCAGGGATGATGTAAGCAGAAATAAACTTGCACTGTGTCTTTCTGGGGGGTACCCATTTCAATGCTGGCTCAGAGAAATCTCCAGGGGGAGAGCACATGGATACTGAAAACCAGCAAAACACAGTTTTGAAGAGGGGTGAAAGGACATTTTTTCTAAAAAAAAAAAAAAAAAAAGAGAAAAGCCGAGGGAAGGTGTTTAATGAAAGAACCTCTCAGAATGAATCAGCTCTTTGGAGTGCATCAAGTTAGCTTTACAAAACAGACTGTTTCTGTGTATTCACCATTCAGAAACCTTCAGTGAATCAGTGAATTAATTTCTTGTAGGAAGTTTCTCAAAAGTGCCTTGCCAACATTATTGGAGAATTAATCTTATAATTCAGCTGTCAGGCACTCTGACTGATCACCTGTGTTCTTTTTCTTGCTCCTTCATTAAATGGTCTCCGCTTTAAAAAGACTTTTTCCCCTGAAAAAATAATAAATCCTCACCTAGTCATAAAATTAATCTCAAATTTAAGCAGCCTTGAAGGTCAAAGTTCTTAACTTTGTGTTTATTAGTCTCAGAATTATAGTTACCTGAAAATAGTAGGAAAGCAGAAGTTTCGTTCCTTAGAAAGCCTGGGGAGAGAACATGGCTGGGGCATAGACGATGGATTTGAAGGTATAGGCTGACCCTCTTAAAGCCTCGTACAAGGCTCTCTGGGCTTCTGCAAAATGAGAATATTAATAATGCAGAAAATCATTAAGAGAATGATCACTGTGGATTTGGAGGTCCAAAACATTATACCAGGTAATGAGACCGTAGGGGAAGAGATTAAGGTTGGACATATCCAAGATTCGATCAGTTCTGAGGCAGGCGGTTTGAGCAAGAATCTAGCTGACAGAAAGGCTGTCAGTGAAGGGTTGGGAAGAGAGATGAGATTCTAGGGAGCAGAACTGAAACATTTCTCCCCCAGCGATAATTAAAATGTGGAGCATCCAACTGAAACTACGAAAACAGTTGCAACAAAACCTGTATTCAAATAGAAGTTGGATTGATTTAGTCAGACGGTACCAGTTCGAAATCATGCCATCGCACAGAACCAATCAGTGGGTGTACCTCCGACTTATTCATATGTTTTTAGGATGCTGCAGCAGCACCTCTGCAGACTTTCCATGATTGTGAGAACAGTTGTAAAAATTATTCACACGGAAGTGCGATGACGACAGAAACGGTGCATGTGACCTTTCCATAATTCAAACTTTCTATGAAGTTCTTGACACAACAATTTAGCCACAGTAAAGAGTTCGGTTATTGCAGAACACAAAATTTTCGGATCATCACTCTGTAGAAGTCTGATCTTTTTCCCACTCTCATAATCCCTGAAAGATTAATTTTCTTTAATTGTCCACTAGTAAACATTATTTCCTCTTCAGGGTTCTAGACCTACCATGGGATGATTCACAATATGCGGAGATGACTGGTCTTTGAAACTGATAAACCAAATGATTTGGGGTGTGTCACCAGAAACATTTTTTGCTATGGTGTTTAGAGTTTATGCAATGCTTACTCACTTGAATGTTCTTCTGAATTTAACAGAGCTGCTCCTATAAGTAAGTCCTCACCTAGAAGACAGACAAAGTGGTCCTTGCTGTATGGGAAGTGGCAAATAATGACTTACGTTGCTTCTGTTTTGGTTTTGTGCAACACAACAGAACGTGAGTTGCCTCTATGACACTACAGATGTGAACTACAGAAATACATAGCAAAAAGGCTTTGCCAATCAGAAAATCTGATTTTTAAAAAATTATTACTTTAGTTTACTTAAGTCGGTTCAACTTAATAATGAGGGAATAAAATTTGGAACCAGAAAGTGACAAGAGCAAAAACCAAAAACCTGGCACTACAATGCTGAAATATGGTTTTGGGTGTAAACCAATGCCTGCACATCACTCATAGAATCACAGAACAGCCCAGATTGAAAGGAACCTCAAAAAATTATCTGGCCCGACCTTTCATGGAAAAGGGAATTCATCAATTACAACCAGGTACATGACGCATCCTTTTCTAATTTTCCATGAATGTAAATTTAGTGATTCCCATGGGGTGTAAATATTAATGCCGACAATATTAAATACATAAACAAAGCACGAAAAAGCACTGATTTCAACCACCGCATCTTATGCATTTGTCTTTTCAGCTTTCATAAGCTGACCAATGATATCCTTAGCCCATACTTTTATGTTTATTGAAAATTATCTGATTTTGTTGAATAATTGTAAATGATTACAAAAATATAAGTTTTGGGATATTGTGGGTTTGGGATATTTTTTCAATAGTAGCCTAAAGGCAAAAAAGTCTGGTAGAAAGAAAAAAATACTTTCCTTTGAAACAGTAAAACACAGGGAAAAAATATTTTCCAAACTTTTTAGTTTTAGTTAGCACCCACTAAATACAGCCCCATATCCAAAGCAAAAGCATGACAATAGCCTATTCAGCAGGAAGAAAATGCTGATGGTGAGATGTAATTTCCACTGTGTTTTCCTCCATTTTAAGAAACTTCTGAGGATATTCAAGTGTGTATGAACCTTTTAATTATTCCGCTCGTAAGCATTAGCTGGATAACCAGGTAATGCTACAAGTATCAGAAACTGAAAATAAAATATATGGTACCAGACGCAAACACTAAAACCTAGCTGAAGCTAGCTTAGGCTGGGTTGTCCTGACACACAGAACAACACGCTGTTGTTGTAGGTGGTTCTCCTCCGCATTTGTTATATACTGTTATTTCATCCAGGTTTTCTTTCCCTCCTAGATCACACTGTGCAAATCAAGGAGGCGTTGGTGCAGTAAGACTCCCTTCCACAGAATCCCTGTGAGATGGTCACTGATGTGTCAGCGTAGGAGTATAAAGGATCTGTAGTTCACTCCATTCACCAGGGCATGAAAGTTTCTGCCACTGACCTTTTTCCTCTCCTGCAGCCAGCTTTAAAAACACTGTTTCTGCTAAGGGCATATCGAGTTTTGACACAAGGATGCCAGGGTGACCTATAAAAGGGTTCCCGGTCTCCTAAACTGGACTACCTGCAGCCCTTTCTTTAGAGTGTGAACACTTGTATAAGCACGAGTTTCAGAAAGAATCAGTATTTATAGTGCTTGGATATGAAAACATCTGCTACTAAACAGAATGCTGTGGATGTTACCTGGGGTCCAGAATGGCATCTGTCACTGGCTAAGCCAATAAGGATAAAATATAACACTGTAAATTTAATTCATAAGCAAGGTATAAAAATATTCATCATGGTCTTAATATTGGGTTTTTTTTGACTAATGTCTATGTTTTACATATAAAGATATGCTGCATAATTATATGTCCAAACCACGTCGCACCAGAATGCACCTGCTTGGATGTGCAAGTCTGGGTTGCCCCCGACTGATTGTGCTTTTGCAGGCTGCTCTCCGCTTCAGTTCTCCATCATGTGGGCTAGGATATACATGCAGGAAGTAGCTCATCCACCTCCTGCAACTTGCCTCCAGTCAGGCTTGGAGTCCTGTCAACGAGGAAAACAGCAGCGGGTTAACTATCCTTCATCACTGACTAAGTAGGGGAGCTCAGGACCAGATGTTTATCTAAGGCTTATCACTTAAGAAAGCATTAAGAAAGCTTTAGAGTGGCCTTCAGTTTGCATGTTGGGAGAGAGAGATGAGGTCATTTCTGGGCCGGTAATTTACCCAGAATGACAGACACTGGATAGTGACCTTTAATCCACCCCCAGCACCACCTGGACCAGCACCACTTGGGCCTTTATCATCATCCACATCACGCTGAAATCACCACTGACCCCCTTCAGACCTTCTATATCATCTGCCTCACTTGACACACTGCTGTCACAGATTTTACTATGCCAGAAAGGAGAAAAATTACATTTTATTCTCTTTCTTGAAACACTGAAATTGAAATCTGCCTTTGTTGTTGAGTAGCCTGGCTGGCACTGGCTCTTCTTACCTGGACATCAGGTGGGTAGGCAAAAACAACATTTTTGTCCCCAGCCTCTGCTTCACTGCTCAGAACTGGCAGAAAATCTCATTGCCTTTTTCACGAGACCTTGCATGCCCACCTGAAATACGTTTGCTACGTGGAGATACACAAATGCTATGGGCAATTTGGCCAGTTTCGCCAAGTTACTTGGCCCAAAACCAAATTTGGGGGCATTCTAAAAGTGGTGGGAGGCTACTGAAAACCATAGTGCCAATCCCCACCAGCAGACAGCACAACCCAGGCATGACCGTCTCAGTTTCAGCCCTTGAGTCTAAATAGGAGTTAATCTAGTTCAGCATCAAAAGGTTCATGTCAGGGTAGGTGTGAAACAATGTGCCTGCTCGGGACAAGCTGTGGTAAGACACAAGGTAAGAGTGCAATGTGGAACTGGCAGAAGCTGCCCCAGTCATGCTGCAGCCAGCTGCAGGTTCTGGAGAGCCAGAGGGGCTGGGGGTCACCACAGGCTAGAGCCCTGACAGCCCAGAGAAGGAGGGAGGTCAGGCAGTATTTCCCTTGGATGACACTTTTTCTCTATGGTTGTCACACATTGCTGCTGGCACATGTTGTCAATGAAGACAGATGTTTTCTAGGATGAAAGTTAAGCTGCCATGAAAGTCAAGAAACAAGATAAGAAAAATATTTTTCAACCTGTGTTTGAAAGGATATCCATATAAAATAAATTATTTATATTAAGTGTAGAGAATGTATCAAGCAAATTTGCCATAATAATATGCTGGGAAAGCCTGGAAAACCTAAGAAAGCAAAATATAGACCAGACAGTATTTATATAATAGATTATCACTGACTTATAAATTCAATGTTTAGAATTCACTTATGTGAGACAGATGAAACAGCAAAAATCCAGTTGCACTGGTATGAAAAAGTACAGAATTTTGTGTTGGTTGAGAAACAAAAGCTACAGTGATCCCTTTTCCTGACGTAGGTTACAATAAACCAATGTGCAACTCAGATCAGGAAGAAATCAAGAAGCTACTAGTAATGAATAATATGTATTTCCAAGTTTGTGGTATTACGCTAAAGAGATCCCTCCTAAACTTTTGCCTGGTTAAATAACCTCCCTTCTTGTTTTCAGACATCAGAATTCTTACGTACAGGAAATGGATCCTATAAGGGACATGTTGAATTCAGAGCAGACCATGAAAACATTCCCTGACATCATCATCATTGTATGATATTTGACCAGTGTTCCTCCTTGTCATAAAGGCTTCAAGATGAATGAGAATCATCTATCATAATTAGAGAAACAAATACAGGTAAAATGACAGTCTAAAGACAAGACTTAAACAGTTGAAAAAATGGGAAAGAAAAGTGCTAGTTCCCCTGGACAAAAGCCTTCTTGTTGCTAAGTTGCATCTGTGAGGACATGTAGATGGGCCAGAATCTTATCCAGTAGACCTCAGTCAAGCAATATGGTTTATTCATATTGAAGTAAATGCCTCAAATACTTTTACTTTCAATACCTGCTAGCACTTACATCTTTCTTGATAATGTCTCGTGGGTCAGTGCTTGACCATCAAAGGTGGTTATAGGTCATGATTTAGTGCCTGAGATGCCATCAGCCTTGTGAGCTTGCTGGTCGGATGAGTGGGAGCTGGACATGCCATCGAGAGCCACGCTTCACAGAGAGATCAGGTCATCCACCAGTCCCACCTGCCCATCAACTGGGCTTCTCTTGTCTGAGAACCAAAAAGGGTTCTGCTCTGGTCCCACAATACCACTTAAACACTTGAAATAAGTTGTGATTCTGTTGACAGAAAGTCTCTATTAAATAAAGATAGATAATTACGGAGATTCCCGATTTTTTCATGGTAACAGACTTCCACATGCAGCAAACTGAAATAGATGTATGCAACAAAACCTTGCTGTGCTTGGGTAATTTCATATGCATAAAGAGGAAATCAGTGCTGAACGTATTCCAAAGCAGTCACAGAAATATCAGTGCTTCTGAACGCTTTCCTAGCCCACGGCTCTTCCATCATTATTACAAAATTACTGTTCCAGTACCATTACTCCAGTGCAGAATACCATGAATGATGAAACTCAGATTTAGCAGTGAAAACACACAGTTCTTCAAACCAACCTGTCAACCCAGAGAAGAAAAATGGCAAAAGGATGTTTTTGTTGTTCCGTGTGATTTTTTTCTTTTATGGTATTAAATCAGTTGAACTTTGATTTCTGCAAAATAAGTTGTCCATTATCAAAAATAAACAATAGTTAAAAATGAACTCTGGCTCTAAGCATTCTCTCAAGGTTTTTAAATTTTTTTGTAAATAGGCACCTAAAATTAGGCATGATTTCTGGGTGGCCTGAATGGTCTGCTAGATGGAGGTCCAGAAAATCAGCAAGTTCTGCTGAAGTTAATGGGACTGCAGAGGACTTATTTACATATTAATTTAGGCATTCATCTCTGAAAATTTTGATTCTTTTTCCCTCTGTTTAAAAACTGGTAACATATGAAGCCAAAGGATTCTGAAAATAAACACTGATTTACTTCCTTGAATGCATTGATCAGTATATCCCTGGTGTCTTTTCCTGTTAGGCTATACTTGTACACAGGCAATTTGTTCCACTCCAAAAAATAGCAGCAAACCATTGTAGTTTGCCAAGAGATCATTCCAACAGCTTAACAGTCTGAGAGAGCAATTTGTCCATTTAGTACACAGACATCAATCTTTTCTCCTAACAGCTTTGTTTAAGGGACCAGGCTGCTTGCTTTGCCACCTGAACTCACCACTAACATCTATGTGGTCGCGCTGGGAAGGAAGTGAGAAGAGAACGCCTACGCGTACAAAAGCTGACGTGAATGGTGTTGCCCTCTCTACGTGAGTTTATACAGGTGCAGAGTTTGTGTAGTCCCAGCTGTCCTTGTGTTTGGTGCTTCAGTGCTTGCAGTCGTGCGAGTTACCAAAGCACACATGTACAAATTTCACCTTTGCAGCTCTTGGGTGGAAGGATTATGGCCAACTCATGTTGCTACCAGTCTCCCAGGGCTTTGCAGAGGACGTCTCTTGTTACAACTTACCAAACTGCAGGAATTATCATAGAATCACAGAATGGTTTGTGTTGGAAGGGACCTTAAAGCCCATCTAGTTCCAACACCCTGCCACGGGCAGGGACACCCTCCACTAGACCAGGTTGCTCACAGCCTCATCCAGCCTGGCCTCGAACACTGCCAGGGATGGGGCGCCCACAGCTTCTCTGGGCAACCTGTGCCAGTGCCTCACCATCCCCATTGTGAAGAATGTTTTACTGATATCTAAGGAGTTGCGTTCCTTTCTCCAAAATTTTCTAAAAACGAGGAATGATAGATTCCTGCATTGCCCTCTACACTCTGCTGCAGCGATTTAAAAAAATGCTCAACAAGGGCTCAAATTTTGAAAGTTTGATATCCTCCATAAAAGAAGCTATTGATGTGGAAATTGTTGCCCTATTTTTAAATAAAACTATCAAGTTACATAATGTAGAGTCCTTTTATCATTAAAAGTAGGAAAATATAGATAGTTGTTATTACTCAGTGCATAATATGACACTTGGCTAAGAAGACAGGAAAGGCTGTGGTAGGTCAGGGTGAAAGTCTTCTTGACTGGCTTTATGGCCCTGACAGAGGCCAACAACAAACGCTTGAGGGGAGAGTGTCAGTGAAGGACAAGCAGGTGGTGATAGTTTTGCCATCCTGGTTCCAGCAATTACCATTTTAAGGACTTCCTGAATAGAGGTTGCAACTGGACAATTATGTTTAATGGCCCTTGATGGATCTTACTAGTAGCTATTAACCGAAAAGGGAGCCTCTTGTCATTTCGTGACTGATTAGTTGCTCTTAGAGCTCTTAGAGATCAGGCTTTTTAGAAATCCAGGTACACTGTGGAAGCCAAATCAGCCTTATGCACACGCTCGATAACTTTTTGGAAGAATATTCTAAGTGAAGCATGTGTTTGAGGGAGACCAAGCTGTGCAGGTGCCCCTGGAGCCTTTGGAAACATCGGCATCCCGTTTGTTGCCCCCGTCTTCTGGAGTAACTGCCAGAGCCAATCAAAGAAGAGCAAGGGCTTCAGCAATTCCATATTTCAGTTTCTTTAAAATAGCTGGTGAACAGCATCTGATCTCACCAACGTTATTAGTTTCTTTGAAACTGGGCACAGTGTCCGAAATACCAGTCCTGAAGGCATAATGACCCCTAGCTGTTCCCTTTTGTTCCTGCAACAGGTAAGTGGTTTTAGGGAGAAAATACTAAAATCCTACAGCTCTACCTCCTCACGGTTACATTTCTAGAAGAATAGAACCTCTGCTTGCCACTTCTGACTGGCAAACTTTATGCCTAACCGAGACTCGTAATTGAGGGAAATACATCCTCCTTGCCTTTGAAAATGAAAGGAAGGTCGTTACTAATACAGACAGCTGACGTGTATCAGTGTAGCTCCAGTAAGATCCCTGCAGATACAACAAAAAAAGAGAAAAATTATCTCCTTTAAAAGTATATCAACTTTCTGTAACAGTTTTGCGTTTTGTATGAATGTATGTAGGTATTTTATGGGTTATTTTTTAAAAAAATATTCAATAATCAACTTGCTTCAGACACTGCTCTCCAGAAAAGAGATTAAGCAGACACTGTCTAGACCATTATTTCCTTCTAATCTAGGCTGTAACTAAGAGGTACCAAACTCCATTTAGAACCAAACTGTCCCATTTTAAAATTGCCTATTAATCTTGAGCTAAAAATATCTACATTTCTTGGCCTATTTTTAGATGAGGCAGTAGTTACATGTATTTGGCAAAAGAGATGCAATTAACAAAAATGTTGCAGCTCATATAATTGCATGTGCTGCCTAGTCTGCATATAAAAATCACCTTCTTGGTTAATATTGGGGCACACACACCTCCACTAAATTCAGTGGAGAGTGGTGATGCTGTGACAGTTTAAGTTCTGGCCCGGAGGCAGATTTCACATAGATGTTAAGAGGCATTTATAAAAATTCAGGAAAATTAGGTGACTCCAAATTACCCATTACTAACAAAAAAGGAACAAGATAAAAACAAATGTCTGTGTGTCTACAGTGCTGAAATGAGAGTGCAGCACCTGCAAATTCAGTGGGAGTGCTGGTACAGCATGAGGATCGACGGCAGCTCATTTCAAGTGACTATCGATGCATTCAGGTCTGTACGTGTACGTGTTTGTGTACACGTATAGGTACATCAGTGTGCAACACGTATGTATGTAATTCCACACAGACATACCTATCTATGTACACACATCTCTATGTACAATGAGAAACAATGAATATTCTGTGTGTCTGTACCTATGAGGATACCTTATATAACGAGATGATGATAGCGTGGCTTTCAGTTCTGAACTAGTTTTTGGTAAAACTGCTCAGAGTAAAAGCCAAGGAAACCCTGTCTCCTACAAAAAGAGAAGAAAATAACCCCCTGAAGAGAGCCAGGTTACCATTTAACACCTGTGAACATGCATGAAAGATGAGTAGGGGCAGATTTCAAAGCACTTTCTGTTCCTGTTAGGCTGCTGACCAGTGTCTATTCGTGGGCAGGGGAACAGGGCAGCAGAGCTGTCACAGCCTGTCAGCGTGCACCCAGGGCACCCTGAGCACCAGCCTCCCTCCAAACCGGTGTTGAAAACTGCCTTTGCAAAGCTGCTGCGGCCAGGTCACAGAGGCCTGAGACTCACAGCATTTAATGCAACGCCAGTTGTGTGTCCTTGGGTTCTCTCAGACACACAAGAGCTCCCTGATGCACAAGACAGGGTGATTTTGAAGAACAGAAATGGACACAGATCTAAAATCTCACTGGCTGACAAAAAATAAAAGGAAAAAAAATTCCTTAATGAATTCTACAGCCTTCTTTCGACTTATCCCCAGGACGAATAATACAACCACAAAGCATCTCATTGCTGGACCACTAGGCAAGATGGGAATAGACTGGAAGTTGTCAGTAATAGGTTTTAAAGGCATCCATCACACACTGTCACAACGCTAGCAGCAGTCTACAAATGCCAATTATTTAGGCACACTGAACCGTACTATGCTACGCAATTTGAAGGGGGTTGATTTTAGTACAAATATTCCTGCCTTTTCCTGTTCAGGACACAGAGCATTATGTAGCGATGTGGAATTGTCTTGTTAATTTACCCTTGAAGAGTATTTTTTTCAAGCAAAAAAGTAACATTTACAGAGGTAGAAATTAGTTTTCCTCTCTCACTTGCAATGATTGTGATGTGGCTTAATAGGAACCTTACTAACAATCTTGACCCAATCTTCATTCAATCTTCTGTTGCCATGAAGGGAATGACAGCAATTTGCACAATCTGATGGGTTTTTTGTTCTTTGCTTCATGACAGTAGCTGTTTCACATAATCTGACAGTTTCAGATTATTCACTCTTTCAAAAGAAGGATTAAATCCATACATATTTACAAAAAATGTGTGGTGTTCATCGATTTCTACTCAGTATTTTTCTAGATGACAAACCATATTTTCTAAACATGCATAATAATGCTTTACCATTTAAATACATTGCATCATTTGATTTTTATTTACATAAATGGGTATTGTGAGAACAAAAAAACTTGCAAGTAAGAGATAGAGAGAAATATTTATTCTATAGACTTATCTATTTAATTGAATCAGTACTGGATTTACATCTAGGTCAGTCCTGAAATACATTTAATTTCAGATAACTCTATTAGGAGTCTTTGCACCATCCATCAGAAACAAGAATTTTATTATTTTGTGCTCCACTTCTTCACAATGGAGACATAACTCTGGATATCATAATCTGTTATCACAGGTATTATTTCAATATTATTTTCCATTTGGAAGAGCAAGGGAGAAAAAAAGAGTTATTTTTGTACATTTCACTTACGGCTTAAAGTGAGCGTAATGTAGAGTCGTACTGTGTACACAGACTTATTCCAGAAAACACATCCCTGCAGACTATTTTTCTGTTAACGTCGTTGAGATAAAAACCACATCTCCAAGATGCCGATTCCCATATAAAAGCCGCCGGGGAGACTTTTCCATTCTTTAAGTTGCACTGCCCTCTGGGGGAGATGTTTTAGGAGCTATCTCCATATCCATGTCCAGAGAACAGCCTTCCTCGGTTTTCTCCTGCAGTTTTGAAGGCTGTAAATTTTGCTTCCTCCAAATGTTATGCTGATGCTTGGTATGATTTTGGCATGGTAGCACAAAGATGAGAGAGGCCCCATTAAAGTGACCTTCTATTTGCCCTTTTATTCATATACGTTCTTTTTGTGTGTGTGTGTGCACTTGGAAATCGTGTCTGGGAAGGCCTGGAGATGCTTTTATAATTTTCTGAGGTTTGAGGATGTAAGGTGTTGTGTTTTAGCCTCAGCCTGCAGCCAAGCACCACACAGCCGCTCGCTCACCTCCCCATTCCCCCCAGTGGGATCAGGGGGAGAATTGCAGGAAAAAGATTAAGAGAACTGGTAGGTTGAGATAAGAACAGTTTAATAATTGAAAATAAATAAACTAAAATAAAATAATGATACTACTACTACTACTACTACTACTAGGATGTAATGAAAATAATACTACGAGTAGTATTAATGATAATAATATGTACTGAAAAAAAGGAAAAAGGGGAAAGAAAAAATGATGCAACTGGTCACCATGGGCTGACTGACTCCCAGCCAGCCCCTGAGCAGCAATTGCCCCTCCCAGCTGACCCCCCCAGCTTATATACCAAGCATGTTTGATGGCATCAAATGTCCCTTTGGTCAGTTTGGTCACCTCTCTGGGCTGTGTCCCTTCTTCTTCACAAGAAGCTAGGAGGACAGGGGCAGTAAGAGAAACGGAGAAAGTCCTTAGTTTAATATAAACATTGCTTGACAACAACTAAAAAACATCAGTATGCTGTCAAACTCTTCTCAGCACAAATTCAAAACATAGCCTCATACTAGCTACTGTGAAAAAAAAAAAATAACTCTATGCCAGCCAAAACCAGCACAAAGTTAGTCTGTTCACGATGAAAGGCCCGATGCAGCTGTACCGCAGTGCTGGATGCTTCACCAATGCCCCAGGGCCAGGAGAAACGTGCTCACGGCTTCTGCACAACGGGAGGCGGGCAGAAAAGACATCAGGCTCAACACTTTTTACAAAATGTTTTAACTTCTGCTTACCCAGGGCACATTCATAACACATACACGTGCACTGCCCAACTGTACGGAGAACTGCTGGGCTCATGGCGCACAAGCTGCATGTGTGGTCACAGCACATATACCTGGTGTTTCCCGCAAGCCTTAGGGTTAATTCTGCGCACACCAGGCAGTATATTCTCTGCACTGTGTTCCCAGCCTCCTACTTGCTTGTTCCTTCAAACAACAAATGCAGTGAATGGTAATGTGGTTAGTGAGGGCAGGAATTCCCAGCGAGAAGTGCAGCCTACCTCAGCGTGAGGCAGACAGGCAACTTGTCCACCTCCCGTCCAGAGCAATCTTCAGGATTCTCCCTTCCACGCTCTTTACCGATTGTCGAACCACTAACTGAAAACTATGGATGTGGAAAAGCTTTGCCTAGTGCATAAGCCTGTTTAGTGTATCCCGTCTAGCTCGCCCTTCCTCTCAGTGGTCTGAGGATATGAACTCGAGACAAAATGGTCACCAGGGCTTTTCTGCTGCAGGCTGAAATGTGTGTAGCCGTGTTTGGGATCCCGCATAATGAAGCTCTGGGTTCTCCGCAGACCTGGTGCTCACTGAAGGAGTTGATGGAAGTTGCCTGTGCAGGCCATGGACCTAACAGATGACCTCTAGTCTGGAACAATCCTCGTTTTCCAATAAGCATCTGACAAAAAGGCAGTTTTTAGTAAGAAGCTCCCTAACAAAAACAACAAAAAAAAGGGCCCAACTTTATCTATTTGGACCCTTCTATTTAAAAAAAATTCAGAGTGCTACACAAATAACAGTCAACACTGGGGAAGCCATCTGAGACAGGTATCTGGGAATGAAGGATTCCACCCCCCTTCAAACCGAGTAAAACTAGAAGCATCACCATGAAAATAAAGACCCAAAGCTAGCAGTGCTGCAAGAGGGGTTTCCAGTGGTGAGTAGACTGACAGCAACTAGTTAAAAGAAACTCCAGTACAAAGGAAAGCATTGACCATTGTGGCTGAAGGTAAGCAAAGTCCTAAGCATTTCCATAGCAGCATAGAACAGCCAAAATAGACCTTCAAATTTGCAAAGAACACTATTGAGAAACTGCTAGTTTCTACAGAACCGAGATTTCACAATATGATTTACAGCTGTCAGGCAAGCTATATGACTCGAAAGCGAAACAAAACTCCAGAGGAGAAATTCTTGTAGCAGATAGGTTCTCTCTTACAATTTCTTGGAAAAGATGTGTGGTGGAGGAGGAGAACTTGGTTCGGTGAAGTGTACGTAATGCTTCAGCAGCCTTCCCCAGTAGATGCTCCCAGTAAGACAGCAGAGAGAATGAAAGAATCAGAGAACAATGATGTGATTTAATATTCTGAGAGAAAAGACATCAGCTTGGTCTCTCAGAAATAGTCTGCCTTGGCTGTCAGAGGTTTTTGTAAGGAAAAAGAGTGCACTGTAAGGATTGCAGGAATACTGAAGCAGAAAAGGTATGTAACTAATGAAAACTCCTATTTGGAAAAGAGTAAGGGCTTCTCAAAGGAGAGGGAACAGGCTCCTGTTTTGGGACATTAGGATTTATCACACCAAGCAAGCCACCGCTGTGTTAGCTGTGAGCTGACGTTGAGCCTGCAGAACCTTCTGGCTATCGTGGTGCTGCTACGTAGGCGAACACAGGACGCTTTACTGGCTCAAATTAGTGCACAACAGAAATGGTCACTAAGAATTATTACTGTGGATGAACCAAAGGGACTCCAACATTTTTCCCCACCCTCTGCCCTCCGTTGTCCTTCTGAGGAGACAAGGGACACAGGAGGACCAAATCCTCATTCACTGTCAGCCCCAGCCTCATGCTGCTGTGACAGGGAGCAGGAGGAAGAGCAGCACTCACTGCCTTTCCTTCTCCATGTCTTTTCTCCTCCTTGCTGCAGCTGCAAATCTGACTCCATTCCCTGCCTGGCACGAGGAAGGTCCCGTTACACTACAGTGAGTCTTGCAGAGGCAGATGGCTCAGGCTCAGACCTCAGGCTCAGCCCAGAGCTCGCCCGCACCTCGACTGCTGTCTCAGCACAGGACTGAGAGGTGCTGGTTGGCGATAGACCAAGGAGAGCCTGGTGGCCACTGGCAAGTAGACTAGCTATGGAGCAGATGTACCCTAGCCAACTCTTGAACCCATCTCCAACCCTCAAGTACCACTCTACCAACATTTTTAGTTCTATAGAGACTTTCAAAAGCTTTCTTATCCTTTTGGTAAGGATAAGCGTGCCACATTTCACTTCAGTTCAGCATTCAATGTCCACCGGTTCCGTGTACATACCTTTCAAACTAATAGCTATAACTCTTTTGTTAATTGTTGCTATTCCCTTTTTTATCCCTGGACAGTAATCACAGCCTTAAACCTGCAGGCTGCAGAAGTTCCTTTTTAGCTTTTTCTTTTCATGTTTGATTTTGAAAATAGGATTGCCTTTAAAATAAATTATGAATGATAAATTTAGCAACATTCATAGGTAAGTCCAGCCTGAGCAGTAGCACAATATGTAGTACTATAATCACTTTGTATGTTAGCAAGATAAACCTGTGGGAGTCAAAATTGTTTCTTAATTTTCTAGAATTAATTTACATATTGTTTATTGTGTATCATAGAATTATAGAATGGTTTGGGTTGGAAGGGACCTTAAAGCCCATCTAGTTCCAACCCCCCTGCCATGGGCAGGGACACCCTCCACTACACCAGGTTGCTCACAGCCTCATCCAGCCTGGCCTTGGTATGAAATGAGCTGCCTCATACTGCTAAGTATTTTATTTAAAAATTCAATTCAATTATTTATCCTCCTTAAGTGCCTACTTTTGGATATTATAACACTTTCGACACACAAGATAGTTGTATTTTTTCATCTGAGACAGTATCCTCAGTATTATTATGTCCATATTATTAAAATGTACATTTTCTGTTCCTTGATTGTCCAATTATTTGCTTAAGATTTTTGAGGAATACTTTTTCTTTTTTGGACCATGTTTTTCTTCTACATAGCACCACCACAACAGCCAAAAGCGTCCTGCAGGCTCACTGCTCTTAGTAGTATTGGTAAGAAATGTGGTCTCTAACAAAATTTGATGTGGTGAAAATTTTATATGGTTTTACACAGTTTTGATGGGATGAAGCCTACCCTTTAGCATCGCTCAGGTGAGCGAGACCCTGACTAGAGCCACCCAGCCCCAGCCCGTTAGCTGATTTTGGGTGGTGCTGGGGAAGATGACAGCGAGCACTGGGCTCCCGTCTCTCCCCTTCCCTGCTTTCTGGAACTCCCCAGTTTAGGTACGCATGGGAAGGCAACGTCAAAGCACAGGCCGGCTCTGTAAAGGAATCTTTCATAGTCTCTAGTGCAGGTTTAGATCTGAGGTTTGGGGTCTTGTAAAAGTGCAGAAATACTGCTCAACAGACCCAGAATGTTTGTTCTCAGCCTGCTCCTGGTATAGACCCACCCAAGGCTGGTTTAAAACCCAGTCAAGCTAATCATGTAGAGACAGTTTCAACAAAGAGTGATTAATTAATTAAGCACAGGTGCTTTGCTAGACAAAAGGTAAACCCTCAGTAGTACACCTCGCAGTCTGTCTCAGAACTGTGCAAGACAGAAACGGCAGAAGCGTGATTATGGAGACGGTGACCCAAAAAGGCCCTGAAACTGAACCAAGGATTGGAACCAGAACAGAAGGATGCAGCTGAGACAGGGGATAGGGATGGTCTGTGATCAACCATGAACTTTGGGGACTGAAAGGCCGAGTGGAAATAGACAAAGAATTCAGACCTTGTGTAATGGGTATTGATTGAATGGTGTAAACTGTGCGAGATCTTGGGCCATTTGCCACTCGCTGAGGTGGTGGCCCAACTCTGAGTTGTGATTAAATAAACGGCATACCTAGAGCAACCCGCTTTGGCTGGTGAAAAATCTGTAACAGCTCTTAAACCCCTTAATGGCCTTTTAACACAGGCGGGGGTAACCACAACGCGACGGCGATGCAGGCAGCCACCCCCGGGCTGTGACCTCGGCCAGCCGGACCCGCCGCGGTGCGCAGGGGCAGCCGGTCCTCGCCTTACCGCACCCAGCCCGCTCCGGGTCCGGCTCCGGGTCCGGGTCCGGCTCCGGGCCTCAGGCAGCTCGGAGCCGCCCCCAGTCTCCTCCCCTTCCCCTCCCTCCGGAAGTGACGTCGCCACTGCCGTCAGAGCTGCCGGAAGTGCCGTCGGGAAGCAGTAAACAACCCCGTCGGGAGCCCGCGGCCGCCGCGCTTCCATCTTGGAGGAACCGGAGCCCGACCCGGTGCTGGCCGCCGACCATGGGCGGCGTCCTGGGCCTCTGCTCCATGGCGAGCTGGGTAAGGTGGGGGCGGGCGGCGCGGTGGTTCCCTGCCCCTCCTTGCCCGTCGCAGGCCAGCGGCCGGTGCTGCGTCCCCTCCCCCACCCCCCCCCGGGCCTCGCCCCTCGTCTCCCCGGGCCTTTGTCTCGTCGGGGCGGGGGCGTCTGCGGCGCTGCCTTCCCGCCTCCTCAAGCGCGGGGAGGCTGCAGGCCCCCCCTCCCCGGTTCCACCTAGGCTTTCTCCAGCCCGAGCGGCCGCCGCCTCCGTTCCTCCAGGGTTGGGCTCTCCCTCCTCGGCGGACTGGAGGGCGCTGGCCCCCTTCTCGGGCTTCTCTGAGGGCGCCCCAGGGAGGCGCGAAGCCGTTTCGCCGGGGCGATGGGGAGCTTCGTTGAGGCAGGCCGGCCTGCTGCGCTGCTGGTCGCTGCTTAGTCCGTGTTAATGTGTGGGAGGTGTTAAAGTGTGGCTAAAATTTCCCCTCTCCAAATCTGGGAAGGAGTCAAAATCTAATTAAATGCTTACGAAGTTCGGCGTTTCTTTCGGGTAAAGTGAAACTCGTGTCTTACCCTGATCCTAATGACTGTGTTTAACTCCTCTTTCTTACGGCTTTGTCTTGAGCAGCTCCACCCTTTGTGGTATCTTTGTCTTACCGAGCCATCGTGTTCTTACTGCACAGTTGTCTGTGCTGATGCGTCACCACCGTGCTCAGCACCGTCAGGTGATTTTGCTTAATGGGAAACAATAGTTGGAGATGGTTTTAAAGCTATTGGCACCATGCAGGAAAACAAAGAAGTTGGTAGAGATTCTGCATGGCAGTCCTCAGTCGAGGCACTGCTGTTGGATTCTTAAGTGATGATATGTCTTTCTAAGTCTAGGCCCTATGCAAATAGACACAATCAGGTGGATTGTGAATCATGGTTTAAAAATGTTAGTGGGATTGCAAAAACCTGAATTTTCCATACCAAAAATAGGTTACGTGTATCAAATGAAATGACATATGTTTAAACAGTTCATATACGTAACTTGGTGATCTAACAAAACCTCATATTGATTCAAGCTCCTGTTTTTTGTGATAGCAAAATATATACACTTTGGTTCCCCTAGTACGGAGTGCTATTTAAAGAGATGATACTTAACTCCTTAATCTGCTGTACAAATTCTATGAAATGATCCTAGAATGGGTAAATTTGTGTGAGCTAAGCTTCCAGGCTGATAGACATGTAAATAAGTGACTAGAACACTGATAATATCCTGTTAATGCAGTACTGTCAGTGCTCGTTTTGTTTTAATTAACATTTTAAACAGTACTTAATGGATTAGCTGGTGAGGCTTTAATTACTAGCTGAATATAGTTGACATTAACATTTTTAATTATTGTCACATAGTGTGGCAGTGTAACTATAGGTTTTAGTTCAAACACTTGAGTCAGTATATCCTGCATTTGCAAGTGCGAAAGCAGTCTTTCTGGTAACTGGCTGGTGTTTGTATTGTAGTGCTTGAAGGATCCCTGTGTACTTGCTCTGGGTTTTGAGTGTTTGGTTTCGCGCAAAGAAATTCAGCTAATAGTCTTTTAGATAAAACGATTTGCATGAGCATGTAATCCTGATTAAATCAATTGCCCAAACAAATCGGTTTGGGTTTTTATTTTCTTTTTTCCCCGATGACTTTGAAGTGTTGTTTTAATTTCCGCATCTAAAACCACAGCTACTTAAAGCCAAATATGATAGCTCTTACAGGAGATACCCGCCTTCGTGGTCTCTAAGGATAAGCAGCGTTTGTGGCTCTGAAAGAGAAACAAACTGTGAGGGTGGGATAGTAGAGATGTAGCTGCTGCAGACTGTGCCACTGCTGGGAAACTGCTCCTCTTTTGTCTGAGCAGAGGCTGCTGTCAGAGTTGCTTCAGCTGTGTAGCTTCTCTGCAGGGCTGTGTCTTGTGCTGTGCAGAGCTGCTCTGGGTAACTGGCCCCAGTGTCTGGCCTCCTACTTTCACTTCTGGAATTTTTGTGCGGTGCTACTGCTGGTCGTAGCTCTGACCCCTGTGCACTGATTAGGCAGTGTTTCAGTTTAGCGTTTTTAAGAGTAAAGATGAGCCTTGGGGGGATAGGGGGTGGGATAGGGTGGAGGCCTTAAGAGCACTGTCATCTCACTGAAAGTTTTCTGATCATGATGACCTAGTTTGGTCAGGCAGTAGCATTTTCATTCTGCTGGGTTTTGCTTCTCTGAAATAGCTCGGCTGCTGTTCTGCTCACTTTAATATTCTCTATCAAGGCAAAGATTTTGATTGAATCAGTTCCCTTAAGCATATGCAGAGGGATGATGTAGCTAAAACCTGACTAGGCACAGCAGGGGGCTTAATGTTTTTGCAAATACTTAATTCAGTATATAATAATTTAGTCATTACCCCCTGTAAGAGGATTATGGTTGATATTAAAAACTTGTTCTGTGTGCATCATGGGCAGTAACATTTGACTTTCAATAGTTTTGTGGAGTTTTCTCTCTCCTGCAATATTCATCTTGTGTTCCTCCTGCAATTTCCACTGCCCTAGAGAATGAAATGACTAGCTTAGCAGGCATGAATTAACTTGTCTGCCCAGCTGGCTGTTACCAGAATAGGCGTGTGGCTCATCTTTTCATATTTTGCCTCAGTGAACACCATGAAGCTGCGCATTTTTTGCAAAAAACATGCAGGGATGTGAGTTGGTAGGTCCGAAAGTTCCTGGATGGCATGAGGTTTATGTAGCTGTCGCTTAGTAACTGTTGTCAGAGTCTCCTTAAGAAAGCAAGCTCAAAACCAATTGCAGAGTAACCATGACTAAGCTGGGCTTCACCTGGGGAGTTCATATTAAGCTTCGATCTGTGTAGTAGTATCTTACTGTGCTGTAGTATTTTTTGTAGGAGCTGTGCTCTGAATCTAGGAAGAAAGTGACAGAAACTGTCCTTGACTCCTTTGCTGATGAACGCAATTCTGTGAGCCAAGTGTTTGCTCTCTGCTCTTTCTAGCTTGTTAGAAGTGTTTTTGCGGGTGGTGCAACAACACTTTTATTGGAAGGGTATACATTTTATTCCGTCTTGCTAAAAGAAAAAGGCACTTGTAATGCGGTACCTTGTAGAAGAGGCCAACTTGTATAAGTAGTATCAATTAACAATAGATGTCTGTTGGTCAGATGTGCATGATCGCAGCTTGCAAGGATGAGCTGTTCTGGGGGCAGAATGTTTGAAAAGCTGGTGTTGGAGCCTCAGTTCAATGAGGTATATTGCCCCGTTTGACGTGCACTTGTTTCCCAGTGAGGGGAAGATACTCATCTGTATTTTAACTGCTGCAAGCTGCCTCCATCTCTGGAAACATGCATTCCTCTATGTTCCCCTTGATGCACTCAGGAGGAAGCTGCTTGAATTACTTGGGTGTTTGACAAACAGTTTAACACTGGGATTCTCCAGAGAGGTGGCTCTTATGACAGACTGCCCTTGCACCAAATTTTCTGCAGCAGATGAGCCTAGGCTTACATTCTGCTCTGCCAAATTCAGTCTCTTATTCAACAGTGTCTTTAAAAATATTAATGCAAACAGAATTGTGTAAAGAAAGTAATTTTTGAACAGAGAATAGAAATACTCTTCACTAGAAAGGTTCTGTGTAATACATTAGTACTATAAAATCCTGACACGTCCTAAGCCAATATTTGCTGTGCATTTCCTGCTTACTGAGTGTAGGAGTCCCTAAGGTAGCTGTTTGAAGCCACAGAACAGCCTCGAAGGATCATCCGATCCAACCTTTCACAGGAAAGGGAGCCTAGGTGAGATGATCTAGCACCCTGTCCAGTCACGTCTGAAAAACCTCTGGTCATGAGGTCTCTACCATGTATCCAGGCAGGTTGTTCCAGTGACTGATTGTTCCCGGTGTGAAAAATTTCCTTCTTGTGTAGAGATGACACACCTGGAATCAACACCTACATAGTGTTTGTGCTGTCATGATACCGAGTGGAGGAAGTAAAAAAGGGCAACATAATATCTTTTACATACCAAAATAGTTATAATGAGAATCTGCCTTCTTGAGCAAGACAAAATTAATAGTGAAGTTTGCTAATTTAAAGGTGATTCTGTAGCACAGTGGAGTGAAAATTCTTGGCTCCTCCGTCCTTGGAAACATGTACAAAAAGAATACAAGGAAATTATTTACAAGACCCAGTTTGTGGGTCTGGTTGAACCTGTAAGAACAGATAATCCGTGCTGTTTTCCCCAGGGCTCCTCAGGAGGCTGCTGTGAAGTCCCTGGCAGTCCATCTGCTCTTCCCCGTGGCCTTGCCGGTTGGTCGCAGCAGACTGCTGGCATTTTTGGTTGTCATGCGACTAAACTTTTAAGAACTTTGACACATGCCAGTCGTACTGGATGATTGACATGCACTGGTCAGGTGACTGTGTAACTATTCATGTTCTTCTGTGACTGACTGGGATGAACACCTGTGGCTTTTGTCACACGGTGGAGGTGTCCCTGTGCAGGTGCTGGGGGAGAAGCTGTGGTTTACACACACACACCACCCCCCCCCACACACACCACCAGCGTTGTGGTCAGAGATGGTGTGGCCTGTTGTAGCTCAATAGGGCAGCGCTCCCCTGGTAGCGTCACCTTAGCTGAAGAGTATGTGGCCTCCAAAACTTAGCTGTTAGCTGCTCTATGGGATATTGTCTTCTAGGCAAAATAATTTTTTTGGAAATAGAAAAAAAACCTCGGCCATTTTGATTGTGCCTTTCCTCTTTTGGCTTGTGTTTACTTGTGGAGTCTTGTCCTTCTTTCACTTCCTGAATTGTTACTCAGCAAGTGGCAGAAAATTGCAGAGAGATGAAGTTCATGGTGTTTGTTTTTTCTTTCACCATTCCCACCCATTTACCCAGTGAAATAGCACTATCCACTCCCATTCCTTCTCCCCACAATATTTTGTTTGAGAATTTGTGGTACAGGTAACTTCTGTCCTGTTTTTTTCCCTCGTGGTATTACAGCTGTACAGCATTCCTGTCCACTTCTGCCAGTGAGATTTGGCACTGATGATGTATACTGTGTTTGCTTTGGTTTTGTGGTTTGTAACTTTTTACCTTGTGTCAGTTAATGTTGCCAGCTGACAGAGAAGTGTGATATGTGAGTAGTTACTAAATATGCAATAATTTGCAGCCCAAGCTTTAGCCTGTTTTACCTATTTTCTTGTGCCCTGGTAATGTTTATGGCCTCACTGAGGATTGTGGCCCGATGCTGCCAGATACTGAAAGTGCACCTACATCCCAGCTGCACTCAGATTATTCTCTGTGGTGTATTTGTTTAATCCCTGCAGCTGTGGAAGGGAGGATGTAGTTGTTAACTAAAAGCAATCCTAGTATCTCATTTAGCTGAAATGAAATAAAATTTGAGAGAACAAATAAGCCTGAATCCAGTCGTCATTTCCTCTGAATGGATACGTGATTACTTTTGACTTAGCGCTAATTTCACTGATGCATTAGGAAGCGCTGCCAAGGTTGTTAGGGGGCTCTGTGACATGTTGCAGCGACTTACTCTATGCTGGTGCTGAGATGCAGAGTCCTTTTCCATCATAACTTCTGATGATTCACGCAGCCTGATTTAAGTATTGAAATCTGGTGACGCGGAACCGTTTAAAGAGTTTGTTTGATGGTGTGTCTCTCTGTCAGATACCATGCTTATGCGGAAGTGCCCCGTGCCTGCTCTGCCGGTGCTGCCCCAGTGGAAACAACTCCACCATAACTCGGCTCATCTACGCGTTCTTCTTGCTTCTCGGCGTGAGCGTTGCCTGTGTGATGTTAATACCCGGCATGGAGGAGCAGCTGAAGAAGGTCAGGTTACTACTTCGCTAATGGGAATGTCACGGATAATTGTGAACAACATCTTGCAAGCATGGGGTTTATTTAGAAATAGGCAGTTGCGCTGCCACCTGTGCTTCACAGTCACCCGGTTAATGTGATTGTAGATCAAATAAACAAAGAGCTTGTGGGACAGTCACTTCACAGATGAAAAGCACTATTTGGAAATAAGTCTCACCTCTTCTTTAATAGCTCGCAGCAGGAAAAATAAAATCTTCTATCAGACAACCCCCCCTTTATTCATATGTTTGAAATTACATATGATTGAGATGCTTCTGCTTGTGGCACTTGATTAATTTTGACTGCTGTTAATAAAAAAAAAAGAAAAATAACCACAATCAAAAATGTATTTTAGTTTTTGTGCCGTACTAGTTAAAATTCCAGTTTAAAGTCTGCAAATGCATACCAAAAATACTTTTCACTAATGACAGTAGCATATTTTTCACTGGGGATATTAGTGCTTATAGGATTTTACAGTAGAGAAGCTGGGAACACAGTTGCGATATCGCAAACTGAAAAAGTCCTTGGCTTGATGTAAACATTCCTTAGGAACAGCTAAAAACATCAGTGTTACCAACAGTCTTCTCAGCACAAATCCAGAACACAGCCTCATCCTAGCTACTGTGAGGAAAATTAACTCTGTCCCAACTAAACCCAGCACAGTTAATTATATGAAGATACAATAGTGCACATCTAGTGATAATTGGAGTTATAGCAGAGCCTGTAGGGTCACTGAACTAGGTTTGCTTGTGTGTTGGTGCTGTTAGTCTTTGTTTTGCTGTCGTCTTTTTTTCTAGTAGATGGTAACTTCTGTCAGGCACGCTTTTGGTTTTCTTCTCCCAAAAGGATTAATCTGTAAATGTTTATTCCAGTGTGGTATAGCATAGCCACGTTAGAGCTTCAGTGAGAGCCGTGGTAGTCACCTAGGAAAGAAAACGACAGCCCTCTGGGATATGATTTGACTTCAGAAAGGTGTTGCTCATGTCCCGGTAGTGACTGGAAAGGATATTCTCAGATGCTTCATATGGAAGCTACAGATACTTCTAATTGATTGTGATGTTACTTTTGGAGTGGGGAGGCTGTTTTTGTTTCAGAGTTGTAAGCAGGCTGCCTTCTCCTGGTGATGCCATCAACTTGATAGTAACTGTCAAGTCAAATTTACCAAATCCCGGATCTTTTATTTATCTCCTAAATCAGATCAACAAATGAAAATTGCATTTCTTTGAGAAGTTCTGAAATCGCTAATAACACACGCACACACCCCCCAAGCTAATAAGAATTTCTCTTTTTTTGCTTTTGTTTAGAATTTGCCTATGTGGGATTTTCTTCCTTGAACGTGCTTAACGTTCTGGTTAGGCTGTGACTGACTGGAGGCGGGGTTGGACTAGATGATCTTTAGAGATCCCTTCCAAGCCCTGCCACTCTGTGTGACTGACAATACAGCCCTTCACTGTCATACTTTTCTAGAAATGTTAATAGTTGCATGATGTTTCAATACTAATGAATTGTATATTAATAAACTGCTAATACGTATTTACTCACAGGAGGCCTTTTACAGATCACTGAAGTATGTTGTTGTATTTACCACAGATCCCTGGATTTTGTGATGGAGGGATGGGAACAACTATTCCTGGTGTGCATGGCCACGTGAATTGCGATGTGCTGGTTGGTTACAAAGCTGTGTACCGTGTGTGCTTTGGTATGGCCATGTTCTTCCTGCTCTTCTCCTTACTGATGATCAAAGTGAAGAGCAGCAACGACCCAAGAGCAGCGGTGCACAACGGGTGAGATACAGAAATGAGAATGGAGATGGGCAGCGTGTGCGTATGGAAAACAGCCTGTGGCTGAGCGCGCTGGGCAAAGCTGCTGTTCCCCAAACAAAGAATTTCGCAGTGGTGTTGCAGTAGAGGGTGTTCAGAGTTGCTGGAGTTCTTGGATTTGGCAGATCAATTCTTATAAGATGAAGAGATACACATGGCTGTCGCTTTTCAGAGCCTGAACTGTGACAGTGGGTAATCTGTCCAGAGGCTTTCCCAAGATCAGAGATTCTGCTTTTGTCCAGAGATGACAGTGTTCAGAGACAAATAATGGTACCAAGTTTCATTTCACTGGGATGTTTTCAGCTAATAGAAAGATTAAAAAGCCTCATCTATCCTCTAGGAATTGCAATCCTCCCAACTTCGATGTTTGTAAGGGCTTGCTCTTGCTAAACAGTTTTATTTTGAATATAAGTTATATATATATATGTTTACACATGCACATACATATCACACACCTTCCCCCTCTGCTGTCTTTTCTTCAGTCTCCTCCTCTGCATAAAGAAGAGTTACGTATTTAGTTTCTGAGCTTCCCAATACGTTTTCCTTTTGTATTTCATTATAGTTAGGATTATCAGGCAGGAGATAATAGTGGAATTTCAGCTTGCAGGTTGACACAAGGGGTAATGTTCATCCAGGCTCACCCTACGTGTCATGTAGCTTCTTGAACCAGAGAGATGCAAATTTTTGTAACAGGGCATGGCACTAATAAGCATAAACCCATGTGTGGTGCCTGGTTCTTGGTGGTCACAGTGATTCGCTTAGATCTTTTCAAGGTGATTATGTTTAATGGGTGCTATGAAAAGCTGAGCCATAAAAACAAAGAAGTCATTTTATATTCAGTATAATAAGATAAAACATTTCTAGCACAAAAAACTTCAAATTATTTCTGTATGGGAGAAGAAAAGAATTAAGACTGAGCAGAATATTGCTTTGTTCTTTTGTTTGTTTCGGTCTAAAGAAAAAAGAGTCTGGGTACCGTATTAGGCTGTGTCAGCAGCAGTAACTCAGTTCAGCCTTTACCACCACCAGCTTTCTTCAGGAGAGCATACTTGGTACAGGCAAGAGGAAAATGGTTCAGGTACATTCTGTGTCAACTCTTTGTGCTTTTTACAACAAAAGACACCTTGTATGTGATGTGGAATCTTTTAGGTAAAACTGCTTCATAAGTGTTTGGGGTCATCTTGATACCTGTACATGGAGTTGTGCTCTCCAGTACAAATTCTGGTAGTATATCTGCAACCCATAGTAGTTGACTATTCTTAGTCCATGTAGTGTCAGCACTAGGATAAAAGGAAAAATGGTAACTCATTAACTCTTACGGGTAAAATATTTAATGTTGTTACTTCCAACACTTCTGTAATAACTAGTTGCTTCAGTAGTAGGGAGCTTTATGAGGCCCATGGCTTTGGAGTTTTGAAATTGTATGTGTCTTCTCTAATACTCTGCAATGTAACCTTTCTGTCAGCGATTGAAATATCCAGAATATTGGGTTTTTCCCATGTATGTGTACTGACTTTTTCATACTTGCATCCCAGTTACGCCCAGTACTGTGGTCCAGTACCAACATTCACTACCTTTGCTTTTCTAACAGCAGTCAGAATGGTTTCTTGCTTCAGGATAATAATATTAGTAATAGTTAACCATGTACTCACAGGATTGTTGCTGGCTTGCACAGAATTCATAGCACCTGTAGGTGTTGTTTCAGATGAGCACTGTTTTGGCCATCACGTGTTAGGGTTAGAGTGTTAAGATCTCTTGAGGTCTGGAATTAGAGATGAAACTTACACAAACTTGAAGGTCTTCTGATTTCTGTAATTGACGTTGGGTTTTAAACATAAAATGCCACGTGTGGATTCAAAACCTAGTTTTGGTGAGGTGTGTTTTACAGTGTAAACACTTTAATTCAACTTTCAAACAGAGTTTCGTCACCTCTCTGTATCCCAGTGAATTAGTTGTTTTTTCCCACGTTCTGCACTTATGTCACGTACTTCCTTTCCACACACTTGGATTTGATCCTCTGGTCACCATCCCCGGGTTGTAACAGCCAGATGGAGAGATTAAACTTGTTCAGAGTATGGGGGGGAAATGGGAAGGGGTAGAAACCCACGTAAGTGTTTGCAATTGCAGGGATGAGGTACATGTCTTTGTGCTACACTCAGTTTTGAAGTACGTGTGAGTGGTACCCTGGCTGTATTTGGATCTGCCTGTCACTGTGATCAGGAAAAATAGTCTTCACTTGCTTATAGTTCTGTTGGCATAACTTTTTGATCTGAAGTTCCCTATGCAGGGTATACTTGCACACAGTCTGTATTTGGGGTGGGTTTGGTGAATCTTTGGTGGAAAGTATTTCCTTGTCTGCTTTCTAGGAAACCTCTGATCTGTTTTGTTTGTCCATGAGTGCCTGTCTTCTACAGGGAACGGGGGGGAATCCAATGCTACTGCAGTGGAACAGGGACTTAAAATTTTATTCTTTCCTTTCCATGAAGGATAGACACTTTGCTTTTGTTGCTGTGATAAATCTACATCACATGTAGGCATACGAAGTCCAAAGTTAGGTGGGAAGAATCCAGGCTTTTGTGCATCTCTCATGTAGGAAATGAATCAAGACTGGTAGGAAACCCCAGCATAATGTTTTCTGTCTTTGTAGGCACCAACTGTATCTTCTACCTTTTTGCTTTTGATATTAAGAACAGATAGGGATGTTTTGAGTGGGTTTTACCCATTTTTCTGGTATGTAGGCAGTTCAGTGATCTCACTGCTCTGGTTAAAAGCTGCCCAAAAAAAAAACCAAAAAAAACCAGCCAACCCCTCCCAATTACATTCCACTCTGGCTTCACTTGTAAGATGTCAGTGAGATATCTCTGGGAAATGTGCCAAACGCTGTGTCAGTTTAGCACAGTTTAAGCATGACTTTCTGGAGAACAAAAACTTGGGCAGATAACTCACTTCCTTTGAAGTAGGATAAAGATCTTTAAAAATGAGTGAATTAAAAACCAACTCTTACAGACGTGCGTTCTGTGTACTTACGAGTTACTGTGAATTAGATCAGATTTCAGCAGTTGCCTGACTTTTTTTTTTTGTCCTTTAGATTCTGGTTCTTTAAATTTGCAACAGCACTTGCAATTAGTGTTGGAGCTTTCTTCATACCAGAGGGACCGTTTACAACTGGTAAGGGAATGTTGCCTTCCACTGTACTGCGGTGTAGTCGTAACTGGTTTGAAAACAAAACTAAGTGCCTGCTGATGTCTTACGCAGTTACAATTAAGAAAATTGTAACTATAGCATTTTCCTGTGTTTAGAGCCATGAAGACGCGGTGGTAAACTATCTATGGTTCTGAACTGGTTTTGTTTTATTTCTCTTGTAGTGTGGTTTTATGTAGGTATGGCTGGGGCATTCTGCTTTATTCTCATTCAGCTGGTCTTGCTCATTGACTTTGCCCACTCCTGGAATGAATCTTGGGTCGAAAAAATGGAGGAAGGAAACTCAAGATGCTGGTATGCAGGTAAGGGACTGTACTAGAATCATTACTCACGGAGTGATGCATTTTGCCAGATTGCAGAAGGGCTGCTTCGTGCGGAACTTTCATTTTCTCAGCTGGTGCAGTTCAGCGCTATTGTCTTGCTGTCCTTTTGATGTCACCTTAAATAAGAGAGGGAGAAGGGGCAGCAGCCTTTGAGTAATATTATCTAACCCCTGGGAGCAGGGCATCAGTTTATGATAGAGAAGTAGCAACTGTAGGCTTTTGGGCTTTTTTTTTTTTCAGCCACAGATTCTGTTACACCTTAGCACCAGTTACAAACAACCTACCCTGTTACTGCTTCATGTTGAGCATAAGCACCTCAAATAATAGTTTTTTCTTTCTGTCTGCCAGTCAGTCAAAGGTGTGTGCTGAGTGAAAGGCCAAGATACTGAAGGGAGAGCACAGGTTTTTGGAGAAAGGATACATTACTTTTAATACAGTCTTTCAGATGTGATAATTTAGCTGTTTCAAGAGACAGCGCAGCCTGTCTTCATGCAACAGCCGCTTCGCTCTTTAATGTTTTTAAGAAGATGGAATTTGGAAACAAGATTTTGTTTTTTCTTCTGCTGGGGAAGTAGTTCTTCCGTTTCTTATTTAAGCTTTTAGCCAAAGTGTACATAGTATAAGCGTATTCCTTCATACCTGCTCTTCTTGGTTGCTGTTGGAGCACTGGAGATCTAGTATGGCTTCAGGCCTTCCATTTATGGTTTCTTTCTCTTTTAACACCTCGAGTATTGAGAAGAACGTACTTCCTTTACATTTCAGTGCCCAGAGCTGCTCTCTGTCATTGTATGCCATCTCCAAAACCTGATAACCATCCAGTATTGTTTCAATTTTAGTACTTTCCATTATTAACCTGTATAACTCTGGTTTTGTCTCTCTTCACAGCTCTGCTGTCAGCTACAGCTGCCAATTACCTGCTGTCTCTGGTAGCTGTTGTCTTGTTCTATGTTTATTACACTCATCCAGAAGGTTGTTCTGAAAACAAGACATTCATCAGTGTTAATATGCTGCTGTGTATTGGTGCTTCCGTAATGTCAATTCTGCCGAAGATTCAGGTACGGTTTTAATTCTGGTACTTTCTGGGGTGGTTTGTTGTATTATCAGTCCCAGAAACCTGTAATATAATCGTGCCCAAGAGCTTTTAATTGCCTAAATTTGCCGTTTCTTGACTCTGTTGTCTAGGAATCTCAGCCAAGGTCTGGTTTGCTGCAGTCTTCTGTGATCACCGTTTATACGATGTATTTGACTTGGTCAGCTATGACCAACGAACCAGGTGAGTGTCAGTGATATATGGCTTTTTGGGTGACCAGTTCGGCAGCAAATTGTATCTGCACCTTTTAGCAAGGCAGTATTAGCATGAGGTACTGTCATGCCTGCAAGCCAGAGGCAGCACTCCTTAGTCTGTCTTCTCTCCCCCACCCCAGCTTTCTGTAATAATACTGAAGAAATGGTTCTTCCAAAGGTGATGTGTTTCTCACTTGCTGTTATGTTTATCGTAAGGAAGAATTTCTGCCTGTTACTGGTAGGACTGCAGTATTCTGAAGCTTAGGTTTGGCAGGTTTCTACAACTCTTCCAAGATGTCGGGAAGGTTCATCTCCCTACTGAGTTTCTAGTTGCTTACCTGGTGTGGTGGGTTGGCCCTGGCTGGAGGCCAGGTGCCTGTCAAAGCTGCTCTGTCACTGCCCTCCTCAGCTGGGCAGGGGAGGGAAAATACGATGAAAGGCTCGTGGGTGGAGATAAGGACAGGGAGGGATCGCTCATCAGCTGTTGTCACAGGCTGAACAGACTCAGCTTGGGGAAAACATTATCACAAATCAGAGTAAAAAGAGAACTAAAACCAAATTCTAAAATCACCTTCTCTCCACCCCTCCCTGCTTCCTGGGCTTAAATTCACTCCCACTTTTCTCTACCTCCTCCCATGGAATGGTGCAGAGGGATGGGAGATGGGGGTTGTGGTCAGTTTATCACCCATTGACTCTGCTGCTGAGAGAGAGGACTCCTCACAGTTGTCCCCCACAGACTGCTCCAGCGTGGGTCCCTCCTACGGGGTGCTGTCCTTCAGCAGCAGCCTGCTCCAGCCTGGGTCTGCCCCCCTGGGGTCACAAGTCCTGCCAGCAAACCTGCTCCAGCCTGGGCTCCTCTCTCCATGGGGCCACAGGCCCTGCCAGGAGCCTGCTCCAGCGTGAGCTTCTCACAGGGTCACAGCTTCCTTCAGGCATCCCCATGTTCCAGCGTAGGGTCCTCCCCAGGCTACTAGGGAATCTCTGCTCTGATGCCTGCAGCACCTCCTTCTCTTCTGACCTTGGTGTCTGCAGAGTCCCCTCGCTCACATCTTGCACTCTCTCTCTGCCCGCATGCAAATTCTTCTCTCGTGTTTTTTGGTGGGTTTTTTCCCCTTTCATGTGCTGTCCCAGGGGCATTATGATGTGATGGGCTCGGCCTTGCCCAGCGGTGGGTCCATCTTGGAGCTGGCTGGCATTGGCTTTATCTGACGTAGGGGGGAGGCTTCTGGCAGCTTCTCACAGAAGCCACCCCTGTAGCTCCCCTGCTCCCAAAATTTTGCCACTAAACCCAATACAGCGGGTGATTGAGATGCTACTGATGTGTTTTTCTTAACTGAGGCTTAACAAATGTTTTCGGTGTTTCTCGTGTCCAAAACCAGCTGAGCATCTCTAAGATAATCAGAATTTCTTGATTTATTTATTTAAAATAAACTGCCAAATACTAATTTTTGGTGTTTTTTAATTGGGTCTCTGGCCCTTTAACCTTAAATTATGGACAATCTTACGTGTTTCTGTGTAACAGCATGTGAGCCACATAATTCCTGCAGTAATTATGGGGAGATAAAACTGCCTGCTACCTTGAGCCGTTGTGTCTGTGTTACCTGTGGATGCTGTGGGCTGTTGGCAATACGAAGCTGACCCTGTAGCGTTCCTTTCCAGCTCGGCAGACTCTGGTACCCCATCTGGCTGTCTTCAGGGCCAGGCTGGATGAGGCTGTGAGCAACCTGGTCTAGTGGAGGGTGTCCCTGCCCATGGCAGGGGGGTTGGAACTAGATGGGCTTTAAGGTCCCTTCCAACCCAAACCGTTGGGTGATTCTATGATCTGCAGACTGTATGGTTGTCAGACTTGCTTCCTGGTGGTAGTATTTCTGAAGCTTAGCATGCAGAGCAATTTTTATTTTGTTGCATCTAATTACATGAGATGGAACAGTAAAGCAGTTGATGCTTTACTTCAAAATCCTTGATCTGCTCAAAAAGACCGATTTTTATGCCACGCACCGTCAGTTCCCTGCTTTAGAGAGACTGTAGGCTAAAATTAGGTTCAAAGCTCTCTTACTTGGACTGTCAGAGTCCCGAAGTTCCTTCCCATTACTGGGCATTCAGTGTGGCAGCGTACCGTTCCATACCTGTTGTGTTCTTCTGCCCCCCCCAGACAGGCGCTGTAACCCAAGTCTGCTGAGCATCATTGGTTACAACAGCACCACCGTCCCAACCCAGGGCCAGGTGGTTCAGTGGTGGGATGCACAAGGGATTGTAGGACTGGTTCTGTTCCTGCTGTGCGTTCTCTATTCGAGGTAAGAGTCCTTGAACAAATCCGATTAGCGGGTATTACTCCTCATTGTCAGATACTAAGCTGTACTTACTTGGGTAACTGTGTCCTCTCCCGTCACATGCAGCATCCGAACATCCAACAACAGCCAAGTTAACAAGCTGATGCTGACCAGTGACGAATCGACACTGATAGAGGATGGAATGCCCAGGAGTGACGGCTCCCTTGATGATGGAGATGATGTCCACCGTGCCATAGATAACGAGAGGGATGGAGTTACCTACAGTTACTCCTTCTTTCATTTCATGCTTTTCCTGGCGTCGCTGTACATCATGATGACGCTTACCAACTGGTACAGGTATGGACATTTGGTCATGCTCATACAGCATACGAGATGCCGTCCTTTGCTGGACAAGGAGGTGTAAGTTGTGTGCTGAGGGATGTAGGTCCTGAATGGGACTTCTTAGGGGAAGTATATGCTTTAGTCTATATTACGCGAGTTGTATTTGAAAACTGGAATAGCCAGCCTTGTTCACAAGTGCCCGTCGTGTTTTCCAGGGTAATTCTCACAATCACTGGACTGCTGAAATGTGTCCTATTGAACAGGATGGAGTCTTAAGTTCTATAACTAAAAATAAGTAAACACCGGGCCTGTGTCTGGCACAGAGAGCTAGAAAAAGGAGAGGTAGGACATGTATTAGCAGGTGCAGGGAGGTGATCCTTCCCATCTACTCAGCACTGGTGACACCGCACTTGAAGGGTTGGATCCAGTCCTGGATGCTACAGTGCTAGAGGGACACGGACACACTGAAGAGGGTCCAGGGAAGGGCCACAAAGATGTTTAAGTACGAGGAGCATCTCTCATGAGGAGAGGCAGAGGGAGCTGGAACAGTCAGCCTGGGGAAGAGAAGGGTCAGAGGGATCTTATCAATACCTGAAGGGAGGGTGCAGAGGACAGAGATGGGGTCTTTCCAGTGGTGCCCAGTGACTGGACCAGAGGCAGTAGACACACACAGAAACATGGGAGGTTCTGTGTGAACACGAGGCAACACTTTTTCACTGTGAGGATGACCGCACTGGCACAGGTTGCCTGGGAGGTTGTGAGTCTCTATCCTTGGAGATACTCCAAATCCTTCTGGTCCTGGTTAGCTGGCTCTAGGTGTCCTTGCTTGAGCAGGGGATATAGGACAAGATAACCTTCTGAGGTCCCTTCCAACCTTGGCCACTTTGTGACAGGGGCTGTAGCATAAGGAAATTAGGTTGTCTGCTCCCTGAAAAAAACCTCGCAATTAAACAGTCCTCTCGTGTGAAGTGCTGCTCAGGGCATCTTTCTGCCCTGCATTTGCTGATATTCTGTTAACAGCTTCAGCAGATGTTCTTCAGAAATTAAAAAAAAAACCCAACAACTATGGTCTCTCAAATTTTGTTGAAGGACAGTTTGTATCAAACTAGCAAAACTACAAAGGTGTTTTCTTCAAAAATAACTCTTTGTTGATAGTCCTGCTGTGGATTTGATCTGTAGCCCTGCTTTTGGGTCAATGACATCAAGGTGATTAATTTTTCTAGATGCTGTCTTTTGGCAAGGTAAAATGCGTTATTTGTTTCTATAGATGCTGTCTGTTTCCTGCTGTTCCACAGATGTGCTTTAGGGATTCCTCGTAATTATTCCTGCTTCTTGACAGCTTCTCAGTTATTAAGTTTTTTGGGCTGCTGTTGCTTTCCACTTCCTGAGACACCAAGTTACAAATGCTGGTTTTGTACGGGTGATGGCGAACTGCCTGGAACAAGGGCAGAGATGCTGTTGAAGAGTGACTTACTACACAGGCATGTTACGCTGAAACATCATCTTTTCTCCTTTCCTTCTTTCACAGCCCGGATTCTTCTTACGAGACAATGACCAGCAAGTGGCCGTCTGTCTGGGTGAAGATCTCTTCCAGCTGGATTGGCATCGTGCTCTACGTGTGGACTCTGGTTGCGCCGCTGGTTCTCACAAACCGTGACTTCGACTAAGCTGCGCTGCTGGCGAGGGAGGCTGCGTTAGCGCCAGGGTGTTTTGGAAACAAAGTATTCCACATAATAGCGCAGTTGTAAATAACGTGTGTGTGTGTGCGTGTGCTATCCATGTAGTATACCCCGTGTTACTCTGCATGAGGACCTTGAATCATGTCTTTTGTCACTTCACTAAATGACTTTTTCTAGCTGAGCTCAGTGACAATTGCTATAATGACGGTTGTCGTAGGAGTGCTCGGAGATGGAGCGCTTCAGGAGCGTTAGATGCAAGATCAGGACCTTTTGGAAGTAGGTGTGTTTCCCCTCAGTTGCATTAAATAGTTGTAGGGCAATGGGTGCAAGTGTTAATTAGGGTAACAAAACAGTGTTAGCGGAGGCTTTGCAAGCAGAGGAGGGGCTGCCTTTGACGATCCCTGTTGCCTTGATTCCACAGCAAGTCTTGTGTAAGCATTGTTAGAATCGCACGCCTAGTTTACAGGACATCTCGCAGCGTTTTGGCACTACAAGCCCAACCTCTTCCTGTACCTTTAGCACAGATGTTAAATGGGGAAACCCACTCCTGCAGCTGCAGGAGCTGATGTCCTCCCTGCTGCTGCTGGGTCTGATGTGTCCCACTGCAGACAGGAGGATGGAGACCCTGGGAAAAACCATCCCATACCAGATGCTCAGAAGCATGTTTTTAAGGCACCTGTTTACAAAGTGCATCGATGTGTTACTTTTTTAAAAAGTAGTTTAAATGGGGTAGCTGTGCTGTAATTTATTGCTGTGTTGTGTGCCTCTCTCCTCCCTGGCTAAGCTACAATCACAGAGTTTGCAGGAGCCGAGCGGCGAGAACTGTGCAGGCCCTTCGGAGGAACTTCTGAGTACTGCGATTAAAAAGCAGCGGAGGAAAAGGAGCACTGAAGTTCCTCAGACTGGAGGAGGTTTGCATTAACTGAGCCTTCAACAAAAGTGTTTCTTAATAGATCTGGGGCTCTAAATTTTGAAATCTTTTAACGTATTAGGTATTTTGCTTGTTGCCAGAGATGGCCTTGAGCCTAGAAAGTCTAAACCTAGGCTCGAGGTAAGACATTAATTAATCTTTGATCAAAACACTGTATAGTTCCTGTGCAGTTACAAAATCTTAAATGCTTTTGTGCTTGCTGCTTTGTAACTGAAGTACATAAGCTGCATTATTTATCTCTTACTTGCTACAGCTCGAGACTAGAGCAGCCTGACAGGGGGTGACCCTCTAGCAGATGTCACGCTGACCTGTTATCGTGATGTTTATGATGTTACTTCCTGTTGCTAATTAAGCTCGAGCTTTTGTTTTAAATCTGCACCTAAACACTGACATTTACTGCAGAAGTCTGACATGTCAATCAGATTTGAGATGGTAATGGAAGGCTTAGTAAAGGCTTGTAATAATTTGGAATATGTTGTTACCTTATTAATAAATAAATTTGGATGAAGATGCCCAGTGACTTTTTCTGTGCTTCCTGCTGGCCTCTCTCTGCAAACACAGTTCACCCTTGGAACTGCTGTCCTACTCCTGCAGCTGCTGCTTTGTGTTAAACATGTTTAAGTTTGGGTAAAACAGCCAAATACCAGTTTCAGTACAGCAGTGCAAGTCCTGTAGCAAGCAACTGGTAGCTGAAGTAGGAAGTGGGACAGCTGTCCCTCTCTGAATTCAGCTCTTGTACAAGTGGCTAGATGATGGCTTCAAAGGAAGAAAAAGCCCTTTTGAATGCACTCCTGCAGTGGTGGAAGGCGCTTTTCCTGTTGTGTGCAGGAAGTTATTAAAAATCCAGTGTCTCCCTTCACCTTGCCCAGTGAACTGCCACTCTACGGCTTTGGCAGAAAACCTTCATCTCACCTAGTGCTGTAGTAACCCCAGCATCCAGCAGTAAGCTCACCCCTGAGTAAACAGGGAGGACTTTGGTAAAAGCAACAGAAACACACCCTTTTGAGTAGGGGTAGAGCTCCTCCCCTGGGACTTTTCAGTTCAAAAACAAAGGAGAAAACATGCTTTTGTGTACTGCTGAAGGAAAACAGTTTGCTGCATCCACCACTTGTTTTGAAGGCTTATAAGTAAACCCTGGAGATAAAGAAACTATTCTGCCATGAATGTGCACAGAGGCAGGCCTCGCTGCACAGCTACCAAGGCGCAGAAGCCACAGGTGGTGAAATCCAGGCACACAGAAGAAGAGAGAACTCTTCACAAGTGTCACACTTAAGTAACATTTATTTCATCAGAGTAGATGGTCCAAGTCCAATGTACTCATGCAGTCAAGGGGCCTGGCAGCTGTAAAGAGCATCTCCCCGGTTTGTGCTATGTGTGAGCACTTCCACTGAAGTGAAAGTAAGGCAGAACCAAGATTTAGCAAGGTACAGGCACTTTGTTCCCAGTTCAAGCACAGGGGAAAAAAAAACCAAACACACCTACATCACATCCTGGTCCCCCCACCCCAAAAAAGCCTCATGTCTGTTAAACAAAACATTGTAAAAAATAGAAAAAACCCAAGATACAGAAAGTCAGTGCTCCCTAGCCATACCCTACTAGTTTACATCATCATATGTAAGACCAGAAGTATAAGAAATAACATCAAAGCTTACTAGTAACAAGTGTTCCGTTGCCTGGGATACTCAGTGAGATGTGCAATACCAAGCCTCTGACAGCAGTACGGTGACAGTCTGACCTGGCATTGCCAGCTGTGCCTAACAGCTTGTCTAACCGCACCATTAAACCACAGCCTGTAGGAAGTAACATAGGAAAGGTATTCTAGGTTCCACGTTCTCTGCTTACATCAAACAGTGATTTACAAAAACCTCGTATACCAAACAAGAGTCTAAATAAATAGTTCATCTTCGTGACTATGTACAGAGTCCCCGCGCCATCAGTTACCCAGGAACGGCATGTCTGTGTCCATGGGCGCCGGGGCAAGTTCGCATAGGTAGAACAGCATGGCTTCGCTCACTTCTGCCTCCGTCAGCGGCTCCAGCCGCACCAGTTTGCTCTGGGTGGGCTCAGGATCCAGGCTGCCCTCCAGGAGCTGGTCCGCTTCCAGGGGTTTGCCAACAGAGGAAGGAGTTTCAGCCACGGAGCTCCCGCTCTCAACAGCGGAGCCTGGGTTCCCATCGAGGAATGCAAGGAGTGGAAACGCAGTGTACTGTATGAGCTGCTTATCTAAGGGAAGAGAAATGCCCAAAACAGCATCAGTTCATGTGCCCTTCTACGTGCAGGAGAAAAAAACCCAGAAACCACCCCACAGAATTTACTGAGAGAACGATTAATAAGAACCATCAGAGGTGTTTGTTTTAAATGAGTGCTTAGAGAACGGTTACCCTCATGCGTAACAACATTCATGCAGATTCTCCTGCAAAACCGTCCGTTTCTCCGCACCTGGTGCAGTGCCAGAAACCTAAGAAGCAAGTGAACCATTCTGTTTTGGTTACTTGCTCATCAGCACGACACAAAAGCCCTCAAGAAGCAAACCACCGCGGTGGTTTTTAAGAACAATGCCGGTGCAACTGTGTGACCGTTAAACAGAACACTTCAACTAACCTGATGCAGGCTTTGACACTTGTGTTTCCTGGGAACCCGCTGGGCCAGCGTTACTCTTGGTAGTTTCTATTCCCTTTGTCTCCACCTGGAAACAAAAGCGAAATCTTAACCACGCTGGAAGCCTTCCCCAGTGCCACTAAACACGGCTGACCAGCTACTTACAAAACCCGCGCTGTTATCTGCCAAGGGATGCAGCGGTGTCGGGTACCCGCGTGAACAGACCTCGGCCGAGAGCACGTGAAACGGAAACGCAGGCTTACTCGAGCAAGAACCAAACCCAGTGCTCACAGGGGAACAGGACAAATTCAAAGCGCTGAATCTCTGCTCTACTGCTTACTCTTACCTTTCTTTTCCCACCAGACAATACAGATGAAAACGTTCTGACAAAGTGTGTGCCACGTTTGCAAACACTAAAATCTTGGAGGATACCAAAAGCCAAGAGACCAGTACCGTGTACAGGTGTTGGCCTCATGGCAACCCCAGTCTTAAAGGACATTCACGGTAAGCGTGCTTTTCCCTTTCCAGTTTGAAACCTGACCAATAGCTGCAGCCTTCCTGCTCTCACAGAAATCTTCACAGCCAGAGCATGAAGGAAGTGCTGTTGTACCAGCACATAAAGCAGTAAAGTCTGTATCTCTCACTATTGAGTGCATTCAGCAATGGATTTAAGACTTACTTTGGTATTAGTGATATGATCTGTGGGATTCATCTGCACGGAGGTTGTGAAAAGCTGAGTAAGACAAAACACATCAAGTTTTAGGTATCTCGATGCTGCTGTTAAGAATACAAGAACATCACACCCGCACATGTAAGAATGATCCCTGTACTATGTTTTCACTCCCTATCAGGATTAGAGTTTATTTACAGCTAGTTACCACTTTCGCCAGGAAAACCTAGCTTGGGAGCGTAAGGGTTTGGAATTCCATGAACCTCAGTCACAAAGGAACCACTATATTATGCCTAACTTGGACTGACGTGGTTTGCTACAGCCTTAAAATACCGATTCCTTCTTAGGTTGCTGCGTGGGGAGCTGTGTGTACCGTGAGGAAGCACACACCCGGACAGGCCTGCAAGGGACGCCCGAGTGAACAGAGCTGCCAATACATGGGAGAGCAGAGCTGCCATCAAGAGCCTCAGCACTGTGGAGGAGGGGCCAGCAGGCGCTTCCTGAAGTTCCACAGCTGTGCTGGCCCAGGGAAGGGATCAAATGGACACTGAGCAGCTCCTCAGACAGAGACCTGGGGGTCGTGGAAGACAACAGCCTACCAGAGCCAGCAGCACAGCCTTGCTACGGGCAGTCATGCTCTGCTACAGGGACAGCACAGCCCTGGGCCAGGGGAAGTAATTCTGTCTCTATGCTCAGCGCCTGAGGCCACCTGGAGAAGCATGTCCAGTTTTAGACCTCCCAGTACAAGAGTTTTCAAACTGGAGGGTGTCTGGAGAGCCACGGATGTTCGGGGGCTCATGACAAGCAAGAGGCTGAGGGAGCTTGGCTAATCCTGTCCGGAGAGGGCAGACAACGGAGGATAACTGCACTCTTGCGCTGTGCCTACAGAGGGGCTACAGAGAAGGCCAACTAACTCCGCAGGGGTGGGCACAGGACAAGAGGCAAGAGCTACCAGCCGCAGCAGGGAAACTGTGACTGACATAAGGAAATTCTTAACGAAGCAGAGACAAGGACTGAACAGGCACCCGAGAGGCTGTGGAATCCCCCATCTCTGAAGATTTCAGAATCTGAGTCAACAAGGTCCTGGGTGAAATGATCCAATTTTCAAGCCGGCCCTGCTCTGAGCAAGGGGGGCTGGACTACACCACCTGCCCAGGCCCCTTCCAACCTAGACCATCCTACTCATCGTAAATCTGAAGAGAAACTGAGAACATACATATTCCCAAGAAATAACCTGAAACAGCAGAGAAACCTGCAAAATAAATGCCAAGAGCCTTTTTCTTTGAGAATTCCACAGATGATGTGCTAGGCTATTTCAGAGCACCAGTATTAATTGGTGTCTTTCTTCATGTAGCAACAAACACAAGCATTATTTCATTAAGACAGACATTCTTCAACCAAAAACTGAAGCATTTGCTTGAGCAGTGGTGCAGCACTGGGAATAACACCAGTGTCTCAAACACATGTTCATCAATAGTTATAATCTCCTTTTTTTAAAGGGAGGCAAGAAAGAAAAAAGCCACATCTACTGTGTTCTAAATCTGTGTTTTAAACAGTAGCAACACACACTATTTTCTGTAGTGTATTACCAAAATACTTATAAGAAAGAGTGAAAATTACATCCACCAGGAGATCTGGATCTATGCTGAACTGCCGTCCTGATAACATAGCTTGGAAGTCCTCTAAGCTGCAGTCGATACTGTCAAGGTAATCCAGAAGTTCAACTCTAGAAGACAAATAATATTTTATTGTGGTATCCCTTAAAAAAGGAAGAAGAATCTGCAACTAAGCTTTACGCAGATGTACTACATGCATCTAAAAATCTCCACCAGAACTAGAATGAACTAAGTGTTTCGTTAGAAACGACCCCTGGAAAAACAAAAAGGAACACTTCCAGTTTTTTTAGAGAACCCAAGTTAAGTGGATGGGTGCTCCGAAACAGGTATCCCATCAACGGAACGCTACGACACGGCATCAGGAGAGATGCGATTCTTTCAAGCAGGTGGCCCTACTGAGTCCCGTCCGCCTGCAAGCGCTACACAGACAAAACCCGACAGTTCAAACGATGGTATTCCCAACACTGTGCTGTCAGATTACACACCCCAACCCACTCACTCCACAGTGAACATCACAGATCCCATCTTAAAATAGAAGGATCTTTAGAAACTAGTGAGAATAAAGGTGACCTATAAATTTAAAGTTCTCAATAGAAACTACTATTCAGTTCTTTTTAATTCAAACAGTGAATTCTAGTACTTAAAAGAGCAGAAGACCAGAGTACTCACTTTCCAAGAACATTTATATTCTGTGAAATGACTCCATTCTCATTGAGTATGGAATCCATCATTGAAACCGGATCTTCTGCGGTTGAAGCTGCCTGGTTATTCAGCTGCACAGCACTCGACATGAGTGGGCTTTTATCGTCACTGACAGGGCTGAGGGGATCATTAGCCGGGAGTGCAACTGATTCCGTGCTTTTATCCCCTTGAATTACAGGGGCATATTCTTCTTCGTTATCATCTTCCACAATTACAATATCAGGAAAATTACTACAGCTGTAACATGAGACAAATGAATTAAAACATTTCATACACTCATTTAAACTGGTACTATTGCACAGGTTTAGTTACTTCTCGTTTTAGTCAAAACACTACAAGGAAATAAACTTCCGTACTGCTTTTTAATATAAAGACAGCAAGATGCTCTAAACATCTATTTTCCATTGATGTGGTGCTGCAATGCTCAATACAGTTAATGCAGCTCGAGTAGCAGACACTGTTGTGCACGACCACAATAACCACTGTACAGACAGAGGAACACTGAATTTTTTCGTATTACAACAACTATAAGCTTGTATATAAATGTAAAGTATGTACAAAGTGGACCAAAGCATGAAGCCATCGGAGCAGACAGACAACTATCTATTCCGCATCTTTCCTGCTGAACATAATCAACACTGGGGCATCCTAACATAAAGGATCTCAGTTGATAGTGTTATAGTTAATTAACCTTGTTATGTATACCAGGAAGGCAACCTTAAAATCAAGAGTCAGTCTCAAATAACGTGCTTTCCTCCATACTACAGCTTTATCTCCATGAGGCTTTTCTACCAGAGAGTGCATTCCCAGGCATCAGCTCAACAAGAGCAATTTTACTAGTTCAAGTAGGAGCTAGAAATATCTTTTAGTCCTTGAGGCACAATACGGGCCCTCTCAACACAACGTAACTCGGGAAGAGAGTTGCATCTCAATCCCTGGACCAAGTTTCAACTGCTCATTGCTGAAAGATGAACTACTTCTGTGGTGCTACGTACGGATGGGAAGGAACACAGTCATAAAATGTTTGGACTGAAAAAAAACCTTAATAAAGTTCAAAGACCACACCAACACTTGACAACCAGCACATGCCAATTATTCTCCACGAAAACCCGTAAAAACAAGCGAAGTCCTTCCTGTCTGTATTCATAAACACCACTTGCTCTGTCTGTGGACAGCAGCATATTGAACAAGAGTGCAGTAATACAGATTGCTAGCAATATGCTTTCTACTCTCAGCATATTAAAACTCCCACAGCCAATTAACCATTTGGAACAAATTTAGAGGTCAATAAATCAGAACCTAGTGTGTATTCACAGATGAAGCTTCTGTGTGTTCAGGGGTACTGAGTAATTGTGCCCACTTCATTAAAAAAAACTATGCAGTGACTGAGCTGTCTTAGATACGTACAACACTGAAAGCCAATTGTCAATACAGACTTCTAGAGACTTCTTACTTGGAAGAATCTGGAGCGGCATCTTCATTTGCTTCTGGTATAATGGGAGGATTTCCTTCATCACTCATGGGATTTTCTTCATCACCCACATCCTCAGTGACATCATAAATAATGATGTCGTCTGAAATCTGTTCCCTTTGTTTTAAGCCCTCATTTCTGTTGAGAGGTACCTGAGAATTATTGTAAAAAGAGTAAGGGAACAGACAATGACCACCAGCATTCTAATAGTTATTATTGTGTCTTACAATGTTTCAATTCTGAAGAGGTGCAAGAGCTTTCCTACACTTTGGAGATTACAGCCTGTTTGTATAGATCTACATTTAACAGAAAAAAACCCCAAATAAATAAACAAGATGGAGCATAGCAGCTACAGAAAAAATGTTTGGCAAACACTATAGGCATAGAAATAAAACAATACTAGTACTGTCAGCAAAAGCCACAAAAAAGCTGTGACAACAGGACTACACAAGATCTAAAAATATTAAAACGGTGACTGCCATTTAAATAGCACTTAGTTACACAGCTGTTAATTCTAGTACCATGCTACAGCACTCATTCTAATGATCCCCCCTCCAACCATTATGTGGACAGCAGAAAATAACTTTCAGTGGCATGAGACATTTAAATGGCACAGGGACTTGACATGATTTTGCTGGGTTGATGCTGCCTCGCAGAGCGACACACGGGATCCTTGTGCCTGCAGAGGGCTAGGGGCGCCTAACTCCCAGAGTAACACCACAACACACAGAGGCCATTTCTAACTGCGCTGTTCTTAAAATCGAACTCTTTTCAGTAGGATCACATCAAGCTGTATTTAACACACAGGGAACTGGCTTATACATGCTTATACCGTAAAGTGAATGGTAATCAACACACTTGCCTTCTGAAGGAAATACAACATGGCATGTCACTTCTAAAAGTTGACAGCTCTCAGTATACAGCTACAGTTTTATTCCCCCTAAGACAAACTCCTTGATCTGTCTGCCCCCTCCATTGCCTCCTTCATCATAACAAAGAGCACACATTAAAGAAAACTTACATGGTGGTTACTGTCGGCTGGTTCTTTCACAATTTTTTGAAACACATTCGACTTTGTAGGTCCATTAGTGTTCAGAAGTAGAGGCCTAAATCAGAAACAGTGAAGGAAGAAAATCACCTCAAAACTAGTTCTGTGGTTTTAGTCAACAAAACACATCAGTACATTGACTGCACAGGAAGTTTTCAAGACCGTATTTACCTCTTGCGTTTTAGGCTCACTAGTTGGTTATTCTGCACCAAGGTAACAATAAACTGTACAATCTACAAGGAAAAGAACACTGTTGTTAGTCACTCTACTCTGCAGTTGCTTCCTCTCAGAGTACCAAGGTACCTCATCACAGAAGACTTCAATAATAAAACCTATACGTAAACAGCAGAACTCTTGTATATTAACTTTCACTCAGAACTGGTCAGGGGAGTGAAGTGGTAGCACAGAAAACACTGCTGGTCATATCTAAAATAAACAGTTATTCAGTTGTCTGAGAAAGGCTTTTCACACACCAGGCGAGAAGAGCAGACTTTTACACTACATCATGCAGTACACAGAAAAACATCCAGTACCTCGAACTAGAAGAATTTCAATAAGCAACGACAGAAGACATACAGGGTGTTGACTGTATCTGCAAATACTGGTTCTGGTGAAAGGCGTTTTTGAGAGACTCAGAAAAAAAATGACAGGTACACTTTACATCATTCAAAAGGAAAGGCAGGGATGAAATGTTAAGACTTTCTTCCATTATTTTTAAATTTAAGGATTAGATGTATGTATCTGTCTTGAACAAACTAGGAAAAAAAGATCAGTAAGAATCTCTGCTACAAGGCTGCTTTCAGTGATGCTATTTCTGGTATGTAAAAAAAAAAATCTGTCAACTCTTTGCATTCACAACACTTCTGGTAGATCATAAATCTGTTAAACTAAGCTGAGCTACCAATATTATCAGTGGGTTTCACTCAATCTATTCTTCTGATAACTTCAGAAATACATAGACAGTGGGTCAGTCATGAATTTCCAATACGGAACTTGAATTCTTGCAGTAAGAAAGAGTTTTTCCTGAGAACATCCAACACAGAATATTAGTCATCCGATTCCTGAAGTAATAAAAAAACAGATGGACCATTTTAAGGGTACCTTAATGAATGATAACAATGTTCTTGAACCTCTTTCTTTGAAAATGTTTACAAGAGTTTGACCTTATCTTCTGCTTAGGTGGTGAAATACATGCAATCTTCGTTTCTCAGAGATTTGTTCACCGTACACCACCCTGTTGTTTTTTTTTACTAAACAGACACTTCGCTACAAAAAAAAAAAGTGAGGGGCAAAGCAAGGTAACACATGGCACAGCACTCCTGGTTCAGAAGCACTCGCTCATCCACACACGCTCATCCACACAGGACACCTGAATGAAGCCTTACCTTTCGGATAACCTGCTGTTGTTGTAAGTGTTTTGCCCTCAGCTCTGCCACTTCCCTCCAAAGGGATTCATTCTCTCTGTTCAAAGGGATGATTTAAAAGTCAAACTAAGTTTTGAAATATTCATGAAGAATGGTTGTTCCAGTACTCACTGAATGAACACCAGAAGCTTCGGTGATTAAGGAAAGACAACAGACCACCCTTGTCTCTTGGGCAGCTTAGTTTGCAACACAGATGTGTGTCAGAAAAGGAGGAAACTCTCTTCACTGGTGTTTGGGTTTTTAGGAAACGTTCAGCTAGGTTTTCAGACACAGCTCTTTATACGCAGTGTGATGAAGCTTAATCCTCAAACTGCTCCTATGTCCAATGTACAGTTAAGAGCACAGTTCCATCACAAATTTAAATTTAACAAATGAGGTCAGGGATTCTGAACTGTCGATTTTCTCACCAGCTTTATTAACACGGGTGCTCACTGCAAACCATGATAACATGTTTTGTAGGACTAGGTCTTCTGATTTAGCTCCAGTTTCTACTTCAACCATTTTAAACTCATGGGACAACAGTATGGATGTCAAAGACCAACCATTCTATCTTCTCATCTCTACAGACTGTCAGGTCCTTAGCAACGGGATGCCATTTCAGCCAAACTCAGCTCTGCTTTGGGCAGGGGTTAGGACCTGGCAGCCTTCTGAGGTTCCTTCCAACCCATATTCGTCTATAATTTAAAGAAGGTGAACATGAACATTTTTACTCTAGACTGGCCAGATTCTAATGAAGAATCTTTCTAGACAAAAATATTCTACCACTCAAGTAATTAGAATTGGGCCTACAAGGAAGCTGGGAGGGGGCTTTTTACAAGGGCCTGTAGTGACAGGACAAGGGGTAATGGGTTTAAATTGAAAGCGGGGAGATTTAGATTAGATATCAGGAAGAAGTTCTTCCTGGAGAGGGTGGTGAGGCACTGGCACAGGTTGCCCAGAGAAGCTGTGGGTGCCCCATCCCTGGCAGTGTTCAAGGCCAGGCTGGATGGGGCTTGGAGCAACCTGGTCTAGTGGAGGGTGTCCCTGCCCATGGCAGGGGGGTTGGAACTAGATGGGCTTTAAAGTCCCTTCCAACCCAAACCAGTCTGTGAGTCTATGAATTAGAACTGTAGACTAGAAATGACAGCATTTACATGTTAATACTTGAACTAATCAGTGACCTCTGCCACAGCCATATGCAATCATTTATATTCTCAACACACGTTAAGAAGTCCTGAGGTAAGAGTTACAGGTGAGGTGCTGTGACTTACAGTGCACGAGCTTACGCTTATCCTGTCTGTATCTACTTATTTTCAAGGATTAAGTAATTTGAGACACATCTCTCTCACTGTTGAGAATAAATCGTAATTACTGAATAGGCAATAATGCAATTCTAAAAATACTCAATTTACATTTGGATTTTTGATTCTGTACCTCTCGTTGAGGTAACTAATGAATTTCCAAATTAGATTTCTAAACAGATTTTCATAGGCATTAACTCTTCTGCAATTTCTAGCAGTGAGGGAATGAGGACAACAGGAAAATAAAAAGCAACGAGCAAAGACCTTAACTGCAGCGGTATTATAAGCAATTTACACAAACCAAACTACCTCAAACTAAACACAGTAACTACTGCAGACTTGAAGATGTAAACCAGCCTACTTTATGCTAAGAGCCGAGTTGAATATTCAGCCTCAATAGCATTACAGAACTATTATTAAAGGTATTATTTAATTGCCCACTACTAGACAGTTCTTTAAACAGCAATCTCCTATTACTTTTACTGAAATTTATTTTCCTACAGCAATATTTAAAGTTAGGCAATGAGAAATCAAAAGACAACTAAAATTAGGTCTTTGTCTGATGCCCATTATCAGGATTACTTAATTTTAGGGATCTAGGCTGCCAATGGAGCGACTTACCTCTTCAAAGCAGACAATCGAGATTCAATAGTCTCTTGTTTAATTTGCACCTTCTGAGCGCTACTTATTATTCTGGAGATATCTTCCTGACTTATCTTGTTTTCTTCAGGTCTCGAAGAAGAAACCTTTAAAAGATCAGAATCCAGAAACAATGCTTTACTCATTGTTAACTACAATTTCTTTTGGTGATCAAGTATATTTTCTTCTAGTGTTGATAAACAATGCATTTAAGTTAAAGATAAAACAACCATCAAATAAAAAAATGCAGAAACACACAGCAATGTCCTCTTACAGCTGTCACACATTAGCTTCAGTTGTTACAAGTATTTGTGCACATTTGGATTCTTCAGGCATACTCCTAAGCGCTCGATTGTAATTGCTGCACTATAACCCAGTGTTAATAAGTATATCCCCCTCAGCAGAGTTTAACCTGCCATGTTTCTATTCGATATCTGTATTGGCCTGGTTCACAGTAACAGCAGAGCACATTTCAGAATCCCACTTAGCAGCACAACAAACATATTTATAGGCTTGCTCCCTGTTCACTTTAGCGGAAAGCGTAATGCTTACAGCAGCTTTGTTCTGAAACAAGCTACATCAACAAGCAGATTGTTATATTACTGATGGTAAAGTCAATGCAAGCTCTGCGCTTCTGATACCCACTTGCAAAATGTCCTACTGGCATAACGCGCTCATTTTCGCCACCTGTGTAACTTACTATAATGGCAGCAAAGCAGGTTATATAAAGGAGCCTAGTCAAATCCCCCCCAATATCTTTAAACAAGTCAAGATACACGAGAGCAGTGCAGTTCGTTTCCTCAAACACCACACTTACTGCATTCACAATCCTGCAATTAAACTTGACATGGACTTTCCTATTCATTCACACTAACTAGTACAGGTTTTCCACACAGTGAGTTTTCACTAACCTTCCTTTTAATGTGCTCCAGCAAGTCCTCCCGGCCCTGCTTAAAATACGGGTGCTGAAATTCTACCGGACCGTCTCGCTCCAGTTTGACAATCCCAGTATCCACATGGAGAACTTTACGGAAGCCATCTTTAAAAGCAAAAAACAAAACCAAAAAACCCTCTCAAACTCCACACTAAGAAATTCAAACTATGCTGTTCCAACTATCCTGTTACCAATTTTGAGGGTGAGACAGTATCCTAGTTGCAGAGAACACAGGGCCACTGCTCAAAGGAAACTGTCCTATATCTAAGCACGTTCAGGATCTAGAATGATGCTAGAAAGCCGAAACCCAAGAACTTACATATGTTTAACTGTCTGACGAAGCTTGCCATGTTGTTGTGCTTGAAATACTTGGGAAGAATCTCTTTTGCGAATCTCTGTTCATCCAACACCAAGAAACTCTGGCCATTCTAAAATGAGAGAGACACATGAAGCTACTTAAAGACCACTGCAGAAAACACACTGGGCATTTAGAATTAATCATCAGATAGGAATGTTTCCTTTGTGCACGTGGTATGTAACTGATCTGCTTGCCTACCGCTTTCCAAAACAAAAAGTGTACAAACCCTGCAGTTGCAAAGCAACAGAGAGTATTATCCCAAGGGGAACATCTCTATTGTTACACATTGTTTCCTCAGGACATGAGTTGTTTACCAACAATTACCACCTATTCACTACAGGACAACACTATCAATTTTGTATGTAGCTTCAAAGTATCGTGAAGGAATCCAACAAAGAGACTGTGCAAGGGAAAAAACCCCCCCTATCAAACAGTTTCCAGTCCCTTCTGCTTTCCAGTGTAAAAGCATGATTAGTTTGATAGTATTTGTAGAGCAGATGGAGCTGTCAAAGAGCTGAGGGTGTCCACTGGGTTTTGGAGTTACCAAAAAGGTAACTGCCCAAGGCAATATCCCCTTCCTCCTGGAATGTCAGCTTTGAGGGAGAACGGATCTTTTATTTCATCCACAGGCTTTGACTAAAATAGAAGGCTCAGCTCTTTGTTCTTCAGTGACTGTGCTCCATTAAGTAAAGGACAAGTAATCTGCAGAATCCAAATGAGCTACTTCAAAATGGTTTAGGTTTTGTCTGTACATCCTGTGCTGGTGTTAGTTGGAACAGTTAATTTTCTTCACAGTAGCTGTAGGAGGCTGTGTTTTGGATCTGTGCACAGAAATGTACTGGTAACACTGGTGTTTTCAGTTGTTCCCAAGGAATGTTTCTATCAACTCGGGGACTTTTTCAGATTCTCATGCTGCCCCTGTGTCCCCAGCTTCTTCCCTACCAGAAGCTGGGAGGGGACACAGCCAGGACAGCTGACCCAAACGGGCCAAAGGGGTATTTCATTCCATAAAACATCATTGTATAAGCTGGGGGTAGGCCGGGGGCCAGGCTGGCTTTCATGTTCACTCTTGTGCTCTCTTGCAGGCTTGGTTGAGCGCTCTGGCTCTCGCTACCTGGGACCTGCCATGGTGTCACACGGTGGGTGGTAAGCAGCTGTATCATTTGTCTTATTTTCCACTATTTTCATTGCATATTATTAGTAGTAATATCAGTATCGTTAATATTATTGGGGGTTTTAGTATTACTGGTATCCCCATTTTACTGATTTATATTCAATAATTACATTGTTCTTATCTCAACCCACAAGTTTCCTTGTCTTTTCCTCTGATTCTCCTCCTCCACTGGAGTTGGGGGGGTGGGGGGGGGGAAGATGAATGAGCAGCTGTGTGGTACTTAGTTGCTGGCTGGGATTAAACCACTACTCCCATACTCTCACCCTGTGTTTAACAAGAACCTTATAATCTCCAACAAATGTCCACACCAATACTGCATCTCCTTAGAAGCCCTTTAGTTCAAGGACTCGCATTTGTTTCTTGCTCCCAAATACCAGCAGCTCTATGATCCCTTGAAGCACCAACCATAAGACCATGTGAAGATCCTTGCCCAAGAGCTTGTTTCTGACAAATCAGCAAGGATTGTCAGAAACACGATTTATAAAGGGCCCACCACTGGATGAATTAGGAGCTGAGAGGACAGAAGGAAGATGAAAAATTCCCAGCAATGCCTGCCTGCCTACCTACCTCCTGCTGAGGATCAGTCAGTGGAAGGGAAAGCAAAACATTGGGCAGGAACAGATCATTTTAGCCAATGCATTAATGAAACTCACCAACCAAAGGTACCCAAACGAACAACACTACAGTAACCTGTGACACCAACAGACATTCTTGCAATGCCTCACTTCGTTGTCACTCTGACATTGTTCAGGCCTAGCGCAGAAAAATCTGGGAAACACATCCACCAGTTCTTGTTGCCTTGACAGTTGTTTATACCAAAGCTGTACAGATGTTAAGGCCTGACTTGAACTCACTGAACCATTACCACATAGCTATATACAGTTTTCAAGTCCTAGTATTACTGACTGCATCATACAGCAATCTTCCAAGTACTTCATTTGGTACTCCTTGTATGTGTTTCCACAAACAACCTGTGCCCATGGCTTCACCGAGGTACAGAACAGAGTATTTCAGTTGGAAGGGACCTACAACGATCATCTAGTCCAACTGCCTGACCAATTCATGGCTGACCAAAGTTGAAGCATATTGTTAAGGGCATTGTCCAAATGCCTCTTCAACACTGGCAGGCTTGGGGCATCGACTACCTCTCTAGGAAACCTGTTCCAGTGTTTGACCACCCTCTCAGGAAAGAACTGATTCCTCATGGCAAGTCTGAACCTCCTCTGGTGAAGCCTTGAACCATTTGCATATGTCCCACCACTGAATATCTGGGAGAAGAGCTCAGCACCCCCCTCTCCCCCTGCTCAGGAAGCTGTAGAGAGTAATGAGGTCACCCCTCAGCCTTCATTTTGCCAAACCAGACAAACCCAGAGTCCTTAGCCAATCCTCAGACGACATGCCTTCCAGCCCTGTCACTAACTTCATTGCCCTCCTCTGGACACATTCAAGGGCTTTGCATCCTTCTCCAATTGTGGGCCCCAGAACTGGTCACAGCACTCAAGGTGAGGCCACACCAATGCTGAATACAGTGGGATAATCACTTCTTCTGACTGGCTGCTTATGCTGCGTTTATAGAATCACAGAATCATTTAGGTTGGAAAAGACCTTGAAGATCAACAGGTCCAACCCTTAACCCAGCGAGTCCACCACTAAACCATGTCCCTAAGCACCACATCTACATGTCTCTTAAATACCCACCCCCAGGGATGGTGACTCAACCACTTCCCAGGGCAGCCTGCTCCAATGCCTGACAACCCTTTCAGTGAAGAAGTTTTTCCTAACATCCAACCTAAAGCTCCCCTGGTGCAACTTGATGCTGTTTCCTCTTGTCCTGTCACTTGTCACTTGGGAAGAGACCAACCCCACCTCTCTGCACCCTCCTTTCAGGAAGCTGTAGAGAGCGATAAGGTCTCCCCTGAGCCTCCTCTTCTCCAGGCTGAACAACCCCAGCTCCCTCAGCCGCTCCTCACAGGACTTGTGCCCCAGACCCCTCGCCAGCTACGTTGCCCTTCTCTGGACACAATCCAGTGCCTCAGTGAAAGTATCTTTCTTGCAGTGAGGGGCCCAAAACTGAACACAGGATTCAAGGTGCAGCCTCACCAGTGCTCAGTACAGGGGGACAATCCCTTCCCCTGGTCCTGCTGGCCACACTGTTCCTGATACAGGCCCTGATGCCACTGGCCTTCTTGGCCACCTGTGCACACTGCCGGCTCATATTCAGCCAGCCATTGACCAAGACCCCAGGTCCTTTTCCTCCGGGCAGCTTTCCAGCCACTCGGCCCCAAGCCTGTAGCGTTGCAGGGGGTTGTTGTGACCCAAGTGTAGGACCCAGCACTTGGCCTTGTTGAACCTCACACAGTTGGCCTCAGCCATCGATCCAGCCTGTCCAGCTCCCTCTGCAGAGCCTTCCTACACTCAAGCAGGTCAACACTGCTGCTCAGCTCAGTGTCATCTGCAAACTTCCTGACAGTGCACTCGATCCCCTTGTTCAGATTGTTGATAAAGAAATTAACCAGAACTGGCCCCAGTACTGAGCCCTGGGGAACACCACTTGTGACCAGCCACCAACTAAATTTTACTCCATTCACCACAACTCCTTGGGCCCAGCCATCCAGACTGTTTTTACCCAGAGAACTGTATGCCTGTCCAAGCCATGAGCAGCCAGTTTCTCCAGGAGAATGCTGTGGGAATGGTGTCAAAGGCTTTCCTAAAGTCTAGGTAGACAACATCCACAGCCTTTCCCTCATCCACTAAACGGGTCACCTTGACACAGAAGGAGATCAAGTTAGTGTTTGATACACCCCAGGATGCAGTTTTCCCTCTTGGCTGCCAGGACACACTGCTGACTCATGCTGAGCCTGTTGTCAACCAGCACCCCTGATCCCTTTCTGTGGGGCTGCTCCCCAGGCACTCCCCTCCCAGTTTATACTTGTACCCAACATTATTATGTTCTAGGTACAGAATCCAGAATGTCAACTTGCTAAATTTCATCCCATTAGTCATAACCAAATGCTTCAACTGATCTAGATACGTATGCAGGGAGGCAGAAATTGTCTGCTTGGTTTCAGATAGTATTTACCCTTATAGCATAAGGACATGGATTTGTATAGGAGCAAAGTGCAGTATTATAGTAGTTTTACCTTCCTTCCCTGTTACAATTCCTGTTCCCCATAATATTGACATAGCCCATTTTTAAAAGAAGTCATCACTTGTGTACCGAGTGATCTCAGTACCTTCCCCCACA